>CM070535.1:34953956-36436030 GCA_036346415.1 Raddia guianensis | reverse complement strand
AAGCTCTTACGCCGACAAGGCGATTTTTCGATGGGACGGTATAAGCAAGACGCCTTTGAAGATCTAAAGAGGTTCCTCACCACTTCGCCCGTGTTGGTGCCTCCCATGCCACAGGAGCCCCTCTTACTCTACATTGGTGCAACGACTCACGTCATCAGCAGCGCCCTGGTTGTGGAGCGAGACGAAGAGAGCTCCCTTCAAAAGGTACAGCATCCGGTCTACTTCGTAAGCGAAGTATTGGGCGAGTCAAAAATAAGGTACCCGCAAGTTCAAAAACTTCTGTATGCTGTGTTACTCACATCGCGGAAGCTCAAGTATTATTTTCAAGAGCATGAAATTTCGGTGGTCACTTCTTTCCCGCTTGGAGATATACTCCACAATCGGGAGGCCATTGGGAGGATTGCCAAGTGGGCAGTTGAGCTTGGAGCCTTTGAAATAAAGTTCAGGCCTCGACTAGCCATTAAATCCCAAGCGTTGGCCGACTTCATCGCCGAGTGGACGGAAGCCCAAACCCCAGCAGCAAAGGAGAATCTCGAGTACTGGACAATGTACTTCGATGGTTCCCTCATGCTCAGCGGGCGAAGTGAGATTTTGCTCACATCGCCGACTGGAAAGAAGCTACGCTACGTCCTCCAGATATTGTTTCCCGTCAGCAACAACGCCGCTGAGTACGAAGCACTCATCCACGGGTTCCGCGTTGCCATATCGCTCGGCGTTAAGCGGTTAATGGTACGCGGCGACTCTCAACTCGTGGTCAACCAAGTCCAGAAAGAGTAGTCTTGTATCGGCGACAATATGGCGGCTTCTTCGCCGAGGTGCATGGCGGAAGACAAGTTCGACGGATTTGGAGCTTACTCACGTGCTCGCCGCGACAACGAAGCGGCGAGACGAGCTAAGCGCGATGGGATCCATCGGGTCCAGTCGAGTGGTGTTTTCGTCCAAGAGCTACGCCCGCCATCAATCAAATTACCATCCGCACCGGGAGAAGATCAAGAAAAGCAGCCAGAACCCGACGCAGAGGTACTATCAGTCACTCCCGGGTGGACTCAGCCTTACTTAAATTATCTTCTCCGTGACGAGCTCCCTGAAGATCGAAGCCTGGCCGAGTGCATCACACGCCGAGGCAAAAGCTACACGTAGTCGGGGACGAGCTTTTGAAAGCGTTCCGGGGTACTAAAGCGCGCATATCCGAGCAAGAAGCGGGATCTACTCAGCGAAATCCACTCGGGAGAGTGCGGGCATCACGCAGCAGCAAGCGCCCTGGTAGGCAAAGCCTATCGGCGAGATTTTTTCGCCAACCGCATCACGGATCACGGAAAATATAATCTGTGAATCACGACGGGTGTCGATTTTAGCCGACAAATCCACATGCCGGCGCAAGATCTCTGAACAATTCCGATCTCACAGGCCTTCGCCGTCGGAATCTAGACATGGTGGGCCCCCTCAAGCGGCGCAAAGGCGGATTCACTCATCTCTTAAATCGCCATCGACAAGTTTACCAAGTGGATTGAAGCCAAGCGGTTGCGATCATCACGGTGGCCAAAGCACGCGAGTTCTTCGGGACATCGTTGTGCGTTTTAAGCGTGCCAATCGCATCATCACCGACAATGGCGTTCAATTCAAGAGCAGCGAATTTCAAGATTGGGGCGAGGAGCTAGGCATGAAGATACTGCTACGCGGTGGCCCACCCAAGGAGCAATGGGCGGGTTGAGCAGCCAGCGGATTAGTGCTACAAGGGCTCAAAGCCCGAATCTTTGATCGCCTAAAGCCATATACAGCGCTGGGTGAAGGAGTTGCCTTGGTGCTCTGGGGGCTCGAAGCGACCCCAAGCCGAGCAGCAGGCAGCGGACCCTTTTTCTAGTTTATGGCTCGGGCGGTTCTCCGATCGAATTGAAGTTCGGTCCCTCGGGTTGCTGGCTACTAGCGATAATCAGACGGATGAAGCAAAATACGAAGACCTCGACCGGCTCGAGGAAGCGAAGCGACAATGATCAATCGGCCAAGTACCAACGGGGCTGCGTCGCTATCATCGGTAAGAACATATCTGGGGCCGTCGTTCTCAAGGAGATCTGGTCCTCCGCAGAATCGAAGCATGAGCATAAACTCTCCCACTATGGGAAGGCTCCTACTTGATCAGCGAGGTGACCGCTGGGGCTTACCGGCCGCAGCGTGAAGACGGATCGGCGTGCCTAACACCGGAACATCGGCGACTCGTCGTTTCTATTCTTAGAATTCTGTATTCAAGCAGCTTGTAATTAGTTCCCTTTCTTTTGACTTGCTACTTGGCGTAAACAACCAAGCGATGAAGTCGGGGCTACTAAATAGTGTCTTGAGTCAACGCACCCTATCCTTTAATAAAGTTGTTTTCTCTCTACATGTCTTGATCGCATTAAGTACTATGAAAATTCTTGAGTAATGGCGCGTTTATATCTTTTCGACAATGTTTAGCTACTTCGCGGGCGCATAGGAAGAAAGCCAAGTGCTGCTTCCTATCACTCGGGGGCTGGACTAGTCGGCCGATGCGTCTCATGAAAAAGGATAAAACATATTATTCGGATAAGTTTGATCACCAGTACTGGGGATCAACCAGAAGTTTTTATTAAAGACACAGTTACAGGTCCAACTGATCCACTATTTGGACGGCAGTCGGACGAACCTCCTCTAACAGAGCTACGGCCTTCTCTTCCGAGCAAGCAAACCCATCCTTGCGGCCCTTGATCCGGAGAGGATAGTTTGACTTCATGATGGCGAGGCCTTGGTGGTGCTGCGTTATTACGGCCCCGAGTGAAGACCTTGATCCGCTCGGGAATGGCATCAAGATGAGCCACCGGAGGTCGGGATCATTGGCGACTCTTCATCCGGATAGAGGCATTCAATTATTAGGGCAATCCCGTCGAGGTCCGTGGCGAAGCTCTGCACAACCGGTCGGGTGAGATATCGGTCGAGTGTCAATGAGGTCGAGCCGAGGAGAGCCGGTTGAAAGGTTACCTTCAACTCTTTAGCCGACCCTCGGCTCGGCGTTAACTTGGCGGACCACCTCTTCTAGAGCCTTCGCCTTGCCTCCGAGCCTTACGCCTCCCTCGAGGCGCACTCGGCAATGAATATTGGAAACCATCACCTCTGAAACATCCTCTTTAGAGATTTAGCACGGGTTGGGGTTTATACCTCGGTTCGTGTTGGACTCCTCCACGTGGCGGAATCGAAGCTCAGTGACTTCGTGGTGGAGCTCTTCGATCCGGCCGCGGAATTGTCGCTTGGCGCATCTGTACGTTGTCAAACTTGTCGCGCGTCTTTAACTTCGCCCACCGTTTTCTCCATGCACGGGTCTTACATTTGACCTCTCCCTCATGCGCTGCATGAAGGATAGAGGGTCGTTAGTGGGATTCCCCCCGCGCAGAGCGAGGATTCGCAGGAAAGAAGTTACCTTATACATCTCGGCTTGGATGGCAGCCACTTGTTCCAACACTTCCCATTCCTCGGCTTCCTGCCCATCGTCGACCTCGTAGCCCTCCATCTCTTTCCGCCATTTCAGTCGGAAGGGTGGAGTGGGAGCTTTGGCGGAGGGGCGAGGGATCTCCTCGACTTTGGGCTCTGAGCTTTCTCGAGCCGGAGCTGGGATCTTCCCCTTCGTCGACGAGGATTGACGGCTTGTGGCGGACGGGCCTGAGTCTGGACGAGGAGAAGCGGGCCGAGCCAAGCCTCCGGAAGGCTGAGGCTGTTCGTCATCGTCATCCACCGGTTTTCTGCAGGCATTGGGAGCTCTTTCAAGATATGCATCTCTACAAATTATGAAATCCCGGCGTTACGAAAGAATACCTGTGTGACGGGACGTATTTCATCTTGAATTTTCTGTCCGAACCACTCGGACCCGAGCTTGGCGTCTCCTTCGCCCCAGACGCGGCCTTTGGGCAGGCGGCCCGGCGTGGCGGGGGAGCTCTGCTGACTGCAGTGCTGGCTGAGGTGGTGGTGACTTCACCGCTGGGTGACGGCGGCGGAAAAGAAGCGGGGTGGTGTCGTCGTCCTCATCCTCTTCGTCCGAGTCCTTTGGAGCATTCTCCCTGCCCTTTTTGGCCGGAGGAGCGCTCGTTGAGCCTTCGGCAGGACGCTTGCGAGGTGCCCCCTTGGGGAGCGGAGCCTCCGAGATCGGGGGAGTGGAAAAGAAGGCCTCACGCCCCTGCGACATATCGCATCATATTAATTCTGACTCTACAATTGGCAAATTGCGGTTGAGTTGAGAAGGGTCTCCTCCTTACCGCTGGAGGCAGGTATCCCAAACTATACGGAGCCGGGCAATCCGCTGGAGTTACCTCCGTGCCCGGAGCAAAAAGTTCAACCACTCGGCTGATGACCTCCTTCTGCGTGAGGTTTTCGTGGGTCTCCCGAGTGGTGTCTTGGGTCCCCGAGTACTCGAAGGCGGGATGGACCCTCTCCTTGATGGGATGGATACGGCGTTGGGTATAGTTCCACACTACCCCGACTCCGGTCAACCCAGCAGACTTGGCTCTGCGGAGAATAACAAGAAGTTCCTTCACCTGGCTCAACTCGTCATCGGCGAGGAGGAAGTCGGGAGGAGGACGAGCGTGGGGCACTCGCCAAAAAAGGAAGGGTGGGCGGCGGAGAGTTGGCACAATAGAACCACTCAGTGCCGGCCCTTATTGGAGGTTTTAAGCGAAGGTCAGTAAAACTTTTGACCCCTTCCATGATTGGATTCAGCGCTGCTGCCCAGGATTATCCTTCTTTGGGGTAGGGTTTGAGAAGGAAGAGGAATCAAGAGGTCGAAATGAGGCGATCCCCAAATAGGCCTCATGAGACATGAACAAAGATCGCAATGTGAAAAATGGAATTGGGGTTCAAATCGAAACCTCAATCCGTAAAATGAAGCAAACCCGGAAGAAGGAAGAGCAAGGAAGGCGAAGCAGCGGAGGAAGAACGACTCAAAGACCACTACCTCGTCCCGACGAGGGTGGGGCAAGATCGCCCGTGACCAGCCAAGACACGAACCCTTCCGAGGGAAGCACGCCGAGGAGACCAACCAGCAGCCTCCGCTCGTCGTGATGGACTTCATCCATTTCTTCGCCTTCTCACCGCCTCGGTGGAGGTGGGGAGGGAGGAGCCATTGCGATGGGGGCGGGTGGCGGCGGAGGTGGCGGAGAAAAAAGAACCCTAGTGGCGGAGTGTCTTTGGAGAAGCTAATTGGTGGGCGCGAAAAGTGGCGAGGTGAACTACTTTTCGTTCTCTGTTCCTAATTTATCGCATAGCGGGCATAGTTTAGCGTGCAGGCCGGGCCTTAGTCTAGCGGCTGGATCGCGCCTTTCCGCATAAGGGCCCAATAATCACTCGATTGGCCGAGTGGTTCCCTCGAGGAGGTCTGCTTGGCGCCGATTTGCTGCCTAGGTCTTGAACGGGCCTAGCTACCGGATGAGGCGATGTTGCTGATTCGAGATCAAGTCAAGGAAAAATGGCATTGCAGATTGAGGCTGAAGCAAAGGCGCGCCAGTTATGTATATATAAAGGATCTTCATTGAAAGGGCTCTTAGGCCTGATTACATATTTTCCGTGGCACAGCACATCGAGCTAGGGCTCGTCGCTGGCTCGCGGAGGAACAAAAGAAAAAAAAAACACCCCCCGCGGGAGGGCCTCAGTTGTACCCCTCGTGCGTGAGGAGGGCTGCAACTAGTGCATCCTTCAGAGGGAGGCGCACCTTGAAGAGTTGCGGGAACCCGCCGATCAGAACCCTAAGGGATTATTCCGCGGAGACCTCCGCCCTCATCTGAGCGAACTGCCGCCAGAGCTCGTCTTCGCGAGCTTGGGCAGCGGCCCAGGCGGCGGCTTCTTCTTCCTCCCTTGCAAGGGCCACATCGATCCATGCCAAGATCATCTCCATGATTTTTGCCATTGCTCTCTAAGTGGGGTGGGGTGGAGATTCTCGGGAGTCGCCGAGGAAAAAGAAAACTCAACAAACTAAAGGCTGGTGGTGAAGCGATATTCCGCCCCTGAGGTTTCTTTTATACACGAAGAAATTCAAGGGTCGCGCCTTGGAATCCGTTTCAAACACAGTAAAACCATCATGGCGGTGGAACGGAGGTGGGTGCGAAAACGGTCTCCGACCAAGACACGCGTCCCTTCGGCTGTGTGAAAAAAGGGCGTGAAGACGCTTCGCCTTCCCCTTAATTGGGCTTGGGCCAACACTGCAAAGGGCAACCCCCTTAACATGCTTTCTTAACACGCCGCTAGCGGTGGCAATGTGTTAAAATCGAGCCTAATTCGGCCTCGGTACACCCTGGAGGGCATATGACCGGCAGAACCAAAATTAAAAACATTTCACGGCATACCCCATGTTGGGTCACTAGCCAGCTTCGCATGCTTTGGGTGTTGATGAAACTTGGGTTCAATTTCTTGAGGTATGCCTTCTATAAGGTCGCCTGTTGTACACCGCTCCCCGGGTACAAATACCTCTAAAAAATTGCATCCAATCAGTGCATGAGGGAACCTATCTTGATCCTCCTCGGTTGGGGCAGGTACCACCCGGCTGAAAGGTGTGCCCCATGCTGGGCCAAGTGCTAGCTCTTACAAGTTAAGGCTAGGCGCCTGATGTTGATATCCCTTGCGACGTTAAACTACAACATGCTGCAAGACAGAAGTTGTGGAGACGTGGCTTAAGGCATGCCCCATAATGGGCCAATCGCTGCTCCTGCATTACAGGAGTGGGTGTCAAGTAGCCAAAATCATTTGTTGTGGTGATGTGCCCAATGGGCCGAGTGAGCTGGAGTTTGGTATTGCCAACCCAGGCATCGTTTCGACATAAAAGCTTAAGATTTCTTGAGTTCTTTACAATCTCTTTTCAGATTATAGGAAGTATTGGTGAAACCAGTCGGTAGGACATCGACTCGATCATAAAAAGCACTCGGGCTCTTGTGGAATATATGGGCCGGGTATCCTCTAGAAGGCCCATAAGGGAGCAGATAGAGGCGACCGAGTCACCGGTTGAGGATGAAGACCACTCAGACTACGTCGGCTGAGCCGCAAGGAAGTTCGAAGATATAATCTATCTCCATGTAATTAGCGGATCGACACATGCATTCCATATAGCGCATATAATGAATTAGTTACGGGGATCGAGATATCTTTGTAACTCTATCTCCCCCTACACTATATAAGGGGAGGGGGTAGAGGTCATCGACATAGACCCAGATACGCATAGTTTCATCTTGCATCTCACATCTTGATACACCATACAATCCCAGAGCACAGGAAGTAGGGTATTACCTCCTCCGTTGAGGGCCTGAACCTGTATAACCCTGTCTTGTGTTACCCATCTGGCTTAGTTCTTGATTAGCGTCCCCTCGTACAAATTCATTGCCGGCGGTGACCCCCCAGTTAGTCACCTGTCAACAGACGCCATAAGGAGTAAGATCACCAAATTGTTGGCCGCTCGATTCATCAAAGAGGTGTATCATCCCGAGTGGCTTGCCAATCCGGTCCTGGTGCAGAAGAAAAACAAGACATGGCGCATGTGTGTCGACTATACCGACCTCAACAAGGCGTGTCCCAAGGATCCTTTCGGGCTCCCCCGCATCGATCAAGTGGTGGATTCCACCGCCGAGTGCGAGCTCTTGAGTTTTCTGGACGCCTACTCAGGCTATCATCAGATCAGTCTGAAGGAGAAGGATTGCATCAAAACGTCGTTTATTACGCCCTTTGGTGCTTTCTGCTATATCACAATGCCATTCGGGTTGAAAAACGCTGGCGCGACTTATCAGCGCACTATACAGCAGTGTTTTCACACTCAACTCGGACGCAACGTGGAGGCATATGTCGACGACGTCGTCATAAAAACCAAATCCAGATGGGATCTCACAGCAGATCTGACCGAGACATTCGAGAGCCTAAGGGCATTTCGGATGAAGCTAAATCCCGAGAAGTGCGTTTTTGGGGTTCCGTCTGGTAAACTACTCGGATTCATCATCTCCAATCGAGGGATCGAGGCAAATCCAGAGAAGGTCGGCGCCATCCTCAAGATGAAGCCTCCGACCAACCAGAAGGATGTGCAGAAGCTCACTGGATGTATCGTGGCACTCAGCCGATTCGTTTCTCGACTCGAGGAGCGAGGCATGCCTTTCTTTAGGCTCTTACGCCGACAAGACGATTTTCAGTGGACAGCGGAAGCACAGCAAGCCTTTGAAGATTTAAAGAGGTTCCTCACCACGCCACCGGTGTTGGTCCCTCCCATGCCCCAAGAGCCCCTCTTACTCTATATCGGCGCAACGACTCACGTCATCAGCAGCGCTTTGGTTGTGGAGCGAGATGAAGAGGGCTCCCTCCAAAAGGTACAAATATCCGGTCTACTTCAGAAGTGGCGGTATTGGATGAATCAAAAACAAGGTACCCACAAGTGCAAAAGCTTCTATATGCTGTGTTACTCACATCGCGGAAGCTCAAGCATTATTTTCAAGAGCATGAAATTTCGGTGGTCACTTCTTTTCCGCTCGGAGACATACTCCATAATCGGGAAGCCACTGGGAGGATTGCCAAGTGGACAGTTGAGCTTGGAGCCTTTGAAATAAAGTTCAGGCCTCGACTAGCCATTAAATCTCAAGCGTTGGCGATTTAAATGCAGTGGATGAATCCCAAACCCCAGTAGCAAAGGAAAATCTCGAGTGCTGGACAATGTACTTTGATGGTTCCCTCATGCTTCGCGGCCCGGGGGCTGGGATTTTGCTCATATCACCGACTAGAAAGAAGCTACACTACGTCCTCCAGGTATTGTTCCCCGTCAGCAATAACGCCGCCGAGTACGAGGCACTCATCCACGGGCTACGCGTCGCGATATCACTTGGCGTCAAGCGGTTAATGGTGCGCGGAGATTCTCAACTCGTGGTCAACCAAGTCCAAAAGGAGTGGTCTTGTATTGGCGACAGCATGGCGGCCTATTGTCAGGAGGTACGCAAGTTAGAAGACAAGTTCGACGGACTGGAGCTTACTCACGTGCTCCGCCGCGACAACGAAGCAGCAGACGAGCTAGCGCGGATGGGATTCACTCAGGCCCAGGTCCTGAGTGGTGTTTTCGTCTAGGAGCTACGCGCGCCATCTATTAAACTACCATCTGCATCAGCGGAAGATCAAGAGAAGCAGCCAGAACCCGATGCAGAGGTACTATCAATTACTCCCGGGTGGACTCAGCCTTACTTAGATTATCTTCTTCGCGATGAGCTGCCTGAGGATCGAAGCCTAGCCGAGTGCATCACACGCCAAAGTAAAAACTACAAGGTAGTTGGGGACGAGCTTTTCAGAAAAAGCAGTTCCTGGGTACAAAGGCGTTGCATATCTGAGCAAGAAGGCAGAGATCTACTCAACGAGATCCACTCGGGGGAGTGCGGGCATCATGCAGCAGCAAGCATCCGAGTGGGAAAAGCCTATCGGCAGGAATTCTTCTGGCCAATCGCGGTTACAGATGCGGAAGATATAGTACGCAAATGTGACGGGTGTCAGTTCTTCGCACGACAAATCCACATGCCAACCCAAGATCTACAGACGATTCCGATCTCTTGGCCCTTCGCTGTCTGGAATCTGGACATGGTGGGCCCCCTTAAGCGAGCGTAAGGCGGATTCACTCATCTCTTCGTCGCCATCGATAAGTTTACTAAGTGGATTGAAGCCAAGCCGGTTGCTGCCATCACGGCGGCCAAGGCATACGAGTTCTTCCGGGACATCGTTGTGCGTTTCGGCGTGCCCAATCGCATCATCACCGACAATGGTGTTCAGTTGAAGAGCAGCGAATTTCAAGACTGGGGCGAGGAACTGGGCATCAAGATCTGTTATGCCTCGGTGGCCCACCCAAGGAGCAACAGACAAGTGGAACGCGCCAACGGATTGGTGTTACAAGGGCTCAAAGCCCGAATCTTCGATCGCCTGAAGCCGTACGCAACGCGCTGGATTAAGGAGTTGCCTTCGGTGCTCTGGGGGCTCAGAACGACCCCAAGTCGAGCGAACGGGCAGACACCCTTTTTCCTAGTTTATGGCTCCAAAGCGGCCCTCCTGACTGAATTGAAGTTCCGGTCCCCCCGGGTCGCCGGTTACGACGATAATTAGTCGGATGAAGCAAGGTACGAAGACCTCGATCGGCTCGAGGAAGCCAGGGAAGCAGCAATGATCCCATCGGCAAAGTACCAACAGGGCCTGCGTCGCTACCATCAGCGCTACATACGGGGCCGTGCGTTCTCCAAGGGAGATCTGGTTCTTCGATCCGACCGCGATATTGTCGCTTGGCGGAGTACAACGCGTTGTCAAACTCATCGCGTGTTTTCAGCTTGCCTACTGTTCTCTCCATGCATCGAGTCTTTTGCTTCGACTTCTCCTTCATGCGCTGCGTGGAGAAGGGAGGGAGATTAGTGGGATTCCCCCGTGCAGGATGAGGATTCGTAGCAAGAAAGAGTTTTACCTTGTATATCTCAGTTTGAATTGCAGTTACTTGGTCCAGCACCTCCCACTCTTCGGCTTCTTGCCCGTCGTCGACTTCGTAGCCCTCCATTTCCTTCCGCCATTTGAATCGGAAGGGTGGGACGTGAGCTTTAGGGGAGGGGCGAGGAATCTCCTCGATTTCTGGCTCTGAGCTCTCTGGAGCCGGAGCTGGGATTTTCCCCTTCGCCGACGAGGATTGGCGACTGGTGGCGGACGGGCCAGAGTCTTGACGAGGTGCGGTGGGCCGAGCCGAGCCGAGCCCCTAGAACTTGGCGGCTCGTCATCATCCACTGGTTTTCTGAAAGCATTTGAAGACCTTTCAAGATACACATCTCTACGAATTATGAGGTTACGGCGTCACAAAGGAATACATGTGTGATGGGACGTATTTCATCTTGAATCGCATGCCCGAACCACTCGGGCCCGAGCCAGGAGGTTTCTTCGCCCCTGACGCGGCCTTTGGGTCAGTGGACTGGTGAGGCGGAGGGCTTTGTGGCTGCGCAGCCTAGGCCGGTGGCGATCTCGTTGCTGGGCGGCCGCGGCGCAGAAGTGGGATGGTATCATCGTCTTCATCGTCCTCTTCCGAGTCCTCAGGAGCAGCCCCCTTGCCTTTCTTGGCCGGAGGAGCACTCGTTGACCCTCGGCAGGCCGTTTGCGTGGAGCTTCCTTATGATGAGGAGCTTCTGGAACCGGAGGGGTATAGAAGAAGGCTTCGCGTCCCTGCGGCATATCAGATTACATGAATTCTGGCTCTACATGGACAAACCGCGGTTGAGTTGAGGAGGATCTTCTCCTTACCGGTGGTGGCAAATGTCCCAGATTGTACGAAGCCAGGCACTCTGCAAGAGTTATTTCCGAGCCCGGAGCGAAGAGTTCGCCCACTCGGCTGATGTCCTTTTGCGAGAGGCTCTCATTGAATTCCCGAGTGGCGTCTTGGGTCCCCGAGTACTCGAAGGCGAGATGAACCCTCACCTTGATGGGCTGGATACGGCGCTGGGTATAATTCCAAACTACCCCAATGCCGGTCAGCCCAGCGGACTTTGCTCTGCGGAGAAGAACAAGAAGTTACTTTACTTGGCCTCCCTCGTCATCGGCGAGGAGAGAAGACCAGGAGGGATGGACTGTGGGGCACTCGCCGGAGAAGGAAGGGAGGGCCGGAGGAGAGTTGGCACAATAGAACCACTCTGAGTGCCAGCCTTTGTTGGAGGTTCTCAAAGGAAGATCGAAATAAAACTTTCGGACCCCTTCTGGCAATTGAAATCCCGCGCCGCCTGCGGCCTTGGGAGAATTCTTGTTGGGATAAGGCTTGAGAAGAAAAAGGAATCTGAAAAGGTCGAAATTGGGAGCGATTCCCAAATAGGCCTCACAGACGTAAACGAAAATCGCGATCTGAAAGATGGAATTGGGGTTCAAATGCAAAACCTCAATCCCATAGAAGTGGAGTAATCCTCGGAAGAAAGAGGAGCAAGGAAGGCAGAAGCCACGGAGAAAAAAGGACTCGAAGACCACTATCTCGTCCGGGCGAGGGGTGGGGCAGGATTCGCCGGCGACAGCACGCCAAGACATGAACCCTTCCGCGGGAAGCACGCCGAGGGAGACCAGCTTCTGTAGCCTTCGTTCGGTCGTGATGGACTTCATCCACTTCTTCCCGCCTTAGCGACCTCGGGCGGTGGGGATGGTGGAGCCATCGCGATCGGAGACGGGTGGCGGAGGTAATGGCGAGAAGAACCCTAGCGGTAGTCTGCTGGGAGAAGCTAACTGACTGGCGCGAAAAGTGAGCGAGGTGAACTAATTTCGTTCCCTTGTTCCTAATTTATCGCAACGGGCAAAGCTTCGCATTCTGGGCCGGGCCTTAGTCTAGCACTGGATGTAGCCTTTCCGTGAGGGGCCCAATAATCACTCGGCCAGCCGAGTGGTTCCCTCCGAGAGGTTTGCGTTAAGTGCCGACTGCTGGTCTAGGAGCGGACAAGCCTAACTATTCGGATGAAGCGATGTTGCGGATTCGAGATCAAATCAAGAAAAAGCGGCATTGCGGATCCAAAATTGGAGCAAAGACAAAAGGATCATGGATATTCGAAAGATATTCATTAAAGGGCTCTTAGGCCCGATTACATATTCTTGGCGCGCAAAGACATCGAGCTAAGGCTCGCTGCCGCTCATGGAGGAGCAAAGAAGAAGCCCCGTGAGGACCTCAAGACTTCCCGTGCGCGAGGAGGCTGCGACCGATCGTCTTTAGGGAGGAGCACTTTGTGGAGTTGCGGGAACCCTCGGATCAGAACCCTAAGGGATTCTTCCACGTCGATTTCCGCCCTCATCTGAGCGAAAATCCCGCCAGAGCTCGTCTTCGAAAGCTTTGGCGGCTGCTTTGGCGGCGGCTTCTTCCACGTCCTTCGCGCGGGCCTCGGCGATCCACATCTGAATCATCTCCATAATGTTCGAGATTGCTGTCGAAGCGAGACGAGGGTGGAGATTTTTGGGTGTCGCCGGGGAGAAGAAAACTCAAAAACTTGAAGGCTGGTGGTGAAGTAGTATTCTGCCCCTGGGATTTCTTTTATACACAGAGAAGTTCAAGGGTCGCGCCTCGTAATCCGTTTCAAACACAGTAAAACCATCATGACAGTGGGACGGAAGTGGATGCGAATACGGTTTCCGATCGAAACACGTGTCCCTCCGGCTGTGTGAGAAAAGGGCGCGAAAGCGCTTCGCCTCCCCCAAATTGGGCTTGGGCTAAAACTGCAAAGGGCAACCCCCTTAACAAGCTTTCTTAACATGCCGCTAACGGTGGCAATGTGTTAAAATCGAGCCTAATTCGGCCTCGGTGCACCCTGGAGGGCATATAACCGACAGCGCCAAAATTGAAAGTGTTTCACGGCATACCCCATGTCGGGTCACTAGCCAACTTCGCATGCTCGAGGTTGGGTGTTGGTGAAATTTGGGTCCAATTTCTTGAGGTATGCCTTTTATAAGGTCGCCAGTTGTACACCGCTACCCGGGTACAAGTGCCTCTCGGTAAAATTGCATCCAATCAGTGCGCCCGAGGGCCTATCTTTGATCCCTTCTCCGGTTGGGACAGGTACCACCCGGCTGAAAGGCGCGCCCCATGCTGGGCCGAGTGCTAGCTCTTACAAGTTAAGGCTAGGCGCTTGACGTCGATATCCCTTGCAACGTTAAACTACAACAAGCTGCAAGACAGAAGTTGTGGAGACGTGGCTTAAGGCACGCCCCATGATGGGCCAATCACTGCTTTTGCATTGCAAGAGTGGGTGTGAAGTAGCCGAATCCTTCTGTTGAGGCGATGCGCCCAATGGGCCAAGTAAGCTGGAGTTCGGTATTGCCGATCCAGGCGTTGCTTCAACACAAAAACTTAAGATTTCTTGAGTTCTTTACAATCTCTTTTCAGATTACAGTAGGTATTGGTAAAACCAGTCGGCCGGACATCTGACTCAATCGTAAAGCACTCGGGGGCTACTGTGGACTATATGGGTCCCGGGTATCCTCTAGAAGGCCTATAAGGGAGCAGATAGTGGGTGATCCAACTCGGCCGATCAAGGATAGAGACCACTCGGGCTACGCGTGGCTTGAGCCGCAAGGAAGTTCCCGAGGATATAATCTATCTCCATGTAATTAGCAGATCAACACATGCATTCCATGTAACTGCATACCAGAATTAGTTATCAGGAATCCCGAGATATCCTATAACTCTATCTCCCCCTACACTATATAAAGGGAGGGGGTAGAGGCCATCGGCATGTAAGTCTAAGAGGCAGTAGAATCATCTATAGCGCATAGCATCATCTTGCATCTCGCATCTTGATCCACCATATAATCCCAGAACACAGGAAGTAGGGTATTACCTCCTCCGTTGATGGCCTGAACCTGTCTAACCCTGCCTTGTGTTACCATTTAACTTAGTTCTTGATTAGCGTCCCCTCGTACAAATTCATTGCCGATGGTGACCCCCCAGTTAGTCACCTGCCGACACCGAGCAACCTGAAGAAACCCCCTAGACCATGTTTTTTGATGGCTCACGCACTGGAAACTCGGGGGCTGATTTTGTTCTCATCTCCCCTCAAGGAGAGCAACTCCAGTATTCTATCCAACTACACTTTGCGGTGACTAACAACGCTGTGGAGTACGAGGCCCTCCTCGCAGGACTAAGAGCATGCAAGTCGCTCGGCGTCCAACGGCTAACTGTGAAGGGAGATTCACAGCTGGTCATGAATCAGGTAAACAAGTAGTATCAGTACTGCGATGACTCAATGGCGCGATACCTGGTTGAAGTGAGAAAGTTGGAGCGGCACTTTCGATTTTTCGAGGTGCTCTTTGTACCCAGGAAGGACAACTTCTTGGCCGACCAGCTATCCAAGTTTGGATCCTCACGTGAACCTGCCCCGGCAGGGGTGCTCGTCGAGCACCTTTACATGCCCTCTATCACGTCTCCGAACGAGGCAACAGAGACAGGTGGTGCTGTCTCCGTCATCGAGCAGGCTGCAGACTGGACAACGCCATTTGTCCCGTACCTTGCAGATGGGACCACGCTTTCGGCAATGCCGAAGCGTTCGGCTTATAAGGCGTGCTAGTCCATACAAGCTGGTGGACGGCATCCTTTACAGGCAAGGTACTCTGGGAGTTCTCTCCAAGTGCATCTCGCAACAGGAGGGTGTGTTCCTTCTTAGGGACATACATGAGGGTGCCTGTGGCAACCACGCCTCCTTCAGGACTATGGTCGGCAAAGCTGAAAGTGCATCTGGGCCCTTAAGTGATTTTGGTGATTAATGAGTAACAATTATAGAGCTAATATTTCTATTGGAGAATTGTGTACAGATGTTATACAGGTTAAATCCATGAGGTACATATTTATATGTGATGGTGTACCCTTCAAAAGTGGATATATTGTAAGAAGGCATCAAGACTAGGTTCTATTTGTAAATCTTTGTTTATTGAGTCCTAGGGATGCCGTACTATAAAGAGGGATGAAATGGAGAAGCTTATAAAGGTTCTTAAGTGCTCAAAATAGGTATCTCGAAGTTCGTGTGAGTTTTCCACCCAAAATAAACCCTATACAGAACCTATGCCATCAGAACATCCGACGAGGGTCGGAACATCCGATGGTAATCCAAGTCTGCCAGTTTTTCATGCCATCCAGTAAGGGGTCCATCGGAACTTCAGTCGGAACATCCGACGCGGGTCGGAAAATCCGACGAGGTCTGAACATCTGACGCGTGATTAACTGCTGCAACGGCTAGTTTTCAGGATTCACTATTTAAAGCCTTCTCTAATACCTGCCAAAGGTTACTCACTCTGATTACACCCTGATTTGAACCTAATACTTCCTGTTCATCATCTCTCTCAAGAACCCTAGCCTTTGTCTCTCTCTTGTTCATCTTGTGAGATCTAGATCTAGAGAGATCAAGGCACCCAAGTGCTCCGTGAATTGGAGATCCAAATTCTTAAGCACTTAGCGATTCCTAATTTCTTCATCGCATTTGTTACTCTTGGAGGTTTGAAGGGCTCCTAGATGGCTAGGTGTCGCCGGTGAGTCGCCGATCTTTATGTGGCGTACCTCCGAAGTTTGTAAAGGTGCGAATCTATCTCCGCAAGGAAAAGAATTCAACTAGTGATCGCCGGTGAGTGCTTTATGCTTCGTTGGTAAGGGGACTAGGGTCTTGGTGATCCGGGCTTTGTGTCTTCCCTAACGGTGAGTAGGATCTCCCTTCAAAGATCCGAACATCGGTAAACAAAAATTGCTGTGTTTTGTCTTGATCTTGTTTGGTTGTTTTTACTATTAGTGTTGGCTTGTTAAGAGTATTCTTGAATATATCTAATCTTGGTTTTGCGAGAAATCAGTTTACTACAGGTTTTCGACAAATCCAGAATACCCGGGATCGGAACATCCGACGCGAACATCCGATGTCGTCAGAACATCCAACCCAGATCAGAACATCCGACGCAGGGGTTTCTGGACCAGGTCGGAACATCCGATCTGCATCGGAACATCCGACGGTCTGGTCACTGTTCAAGTTTATTAAATCTGCAATTTCGTTTTGTTCGCCTATTCACCCCCTCTAAGCGGCATAGCGATCCTTTCAATTGGTATCAGAGCCTAACATCCTATTTTGAGCTTAACAGCTTAGAGAATCATGCCTAACAACAAAGACGATACCGAGATCGAGACTTCAAGTGAAGGTAACAAAAAGGCCGCTATTCGTTATGTTTATCCTAATTCAACATCCTCATCTCATGTCTCTGTTCCCACTGGGCGTGCGCCTCACTTCGATGGCACATACTACCCACAATGGAGACATAAGATGAAGATGTATCTAATGTCTATTCATCCTTCTATTTGGAGAATTGTAGAAACAGGTTTCAAGCCCAAGGAACTGGAGAATCTCACTGCTGATGAGGAAAGAGACTCCTTCCGCAATTATCAAGCCGTCAATGCATTGTTTGATGCTTTGAGCCCAAGTGAGTTCAACCGAGTTGACGGACTTGAAGAAGCTAAGACAATTTGGGATACCCTCAAAGTTGTTCACGAAGGCACATCAAGTGTGAGGAAAACCAAGATCGAGCTTATCAATGGCAAGCTAGGAAGGTTCATCCTAGAATAAGGAGAAGACTACAAGACAATATTTGATCGACTTATGGTGTTAGTAAATAAGGCCAAGGGGCTTGGTTGTAAGTCTCTAACTGATCATTAGGTGGTCAAGATTTTACTCCGGGCTATCACTCCAACCAATTGACATTTAGTGCAAATGATTCGAGATAGAGACAACTATCACTCAATCACACGCATGAAGTGCTTAGAAGAATTCTTAGTGATGAGTTGATGGACCAAGAGGCATCTAATATCAAAGAGATGACTCAATCATCAAAGAAGAAGAGCATTTACTTTGAAGGCGAGTAAAGTGTGTCAAAGGCAAAGGATGATAGCTCAAGCAGTGATGAAGACGATGGGCAAATGAGCATGAAAGAAATGACGTTCTTTGTGAGAAGATTCAATAAATTTCTCAAGAAAAATGGCTACAAAGTAAAGGCAAGAAGGACTCCGGCAAATCAAAATCTTCAAGAAGTTCAAAAAGAAAATGCTATGAATGTGGTGAAACCGGACACTTCATTGCCGAGTGCGCACACAAGAAGGATAAGGACAAGGAAGAAAGGAAGAAAAAAAAGAATTACAAAAAGGACAAGGAAAAGAGCAAGAGATACAAGAAGAGTTCAAGAGGTGAAGGTCACATTGCTGAGGAGTGGAATTCCGAATCCGACTCTGAGTCCGACGATGAGAGTGTTGCTTGCATTGGAATGGCTATTCCAAAAACGACCTCATCTCTATTTGGCGAATTGACGGATGACGATGATGATCCATTGATGTGCTTCATGGCCAAGGGCCCTAAGGTATCATCAAGATCTTCTAAATCTCTAGTCAATTTTTATACTAACAATTTTAGTGATGATGAGGATGATATGAGTCATGCTAACTTGGTCAAGATGATGAGAAATTTTGATATGGGTAAGTTGATCGAGCTCATGGAGAGGGTTTAGTAATAAGAGGACCTTCTTGAGAAAGGATAAGACTTGCTCATCCTTGAAAAGGAGAGAAACCTCCAACTTAAGAAGGAACTAGCATTGAAAAAGAAGAGAGTTGAAGAGATGACCAAAGAATTCTTGAAGGTCACATCTAAAGCAAGCTCTCTTAAGATCAACAATGCTTCACTTAAAGAAGAACTCATTGGTGCAAAGGAAGCACATGATACTCTTATGGTAAAGTTTGATGATCTTTTGAGCAGCACCTCTACTCTTTCAAATGCAACTTGTGACTCACCTCCTTCCACGAGCAATGGTCGTGCAAGGTGCTGCAATGTGGATGTGAATGATTGTGCAACAAATTTCGCAACATTGCAAGATCTTTCTAGTGAGAATGAAAAGTTGAAGGGTCTACTTGAAGATAGTATCCAAAAATCTTATAAGTCGAGTAAAGGACTTGATGAGATACTAGACAAGAGAAGAGGAAACTTCAAAAAGGCCGGACTTGGCTATATTCCACCAAAGGACAAGAAATCACATGTTGTGGTGACACCAGTCACTAAGCCAATCCATTTCGTGAGAGAGCAAAGCTCAAAGGCTCACATTTCTCACTCTACTTTTAATGCCTCTTACATTCTTAAAAGGAATAATTTTGATAATGCTTGCTTATCATGTTCGACCGAAGCGTACTAATCCATCTTTGGTGAGATCCATTTAGGTCCCAAAGGCTCTTGTGACTAACCTCAAAGAACCCAATCAAATTTGGGTACCTAAGACCAAAGCTTAAACTTTGTAGAAATATCTCTCCGGTGGCCGTAGTTGGGTACTTGACAGCGGTTGCACTCATCATATGACCGGAGAGAAGAGAATGTTCTTTTAAATTAATTGTTACAATCAACCAAGTGAGAGTATTACTTTCGGAGATGATAGTAAAGGTGATGTACTAGGTCTTGGTAAGATTGCACTTTCTGAAAATCTTTTTCTTACAAATGACTTACTTGTCGATTCATTGAAATACAATCTATTATTGGTACAACAAATTTGTGCTACCGGTTACGATTGTATCTTTTCTTGTGATGGTGTGAATGTCGTTCGAAGGAGTGATGGTTTAATAGCTTTTAGGGGTCATCGAAAGGGAAAGCTCTATCTTGTGGATTTCTCCACGGATAGGCCTAACCCTGGGATATGCCTACTGGCTAAATCTAGCATGGGTTGGCTTTGACATCGCCGATTAGCCTATGTTGGTATGAGAAACATTCACAAACTCTCGAAAGGGAATCACATCATTGGACTAACAAATGTGAAGTTTGAGAAAGACAGGCCTTGTAGCGCATGTCAAGCAGGAAAACAAGTTGGAGCACCCCATCCTTCAAAGAACGTGATGACCACAATAAAACATTTACAGCTACTTCATATGGACCTCTTTGGACCGATTGCATACATAAGTATAGGAGGTAACAATATGGTCTTGTCATTGTTGATGACTTTTCACGCTTCACGTGGGTATTCTTTTTACATGATAAGACAAAGGCAAAAGAAATTTTAAAGAAGTTTATGAGAAGATCTCAAAACGAGTATGAAGTGAAGATTAAGAAGATTCGAAGTGACAATGTGAAGGAATTCAAAAACACCGATGTTGAAGAATATCTTGATGAGAAAGGCATTAAGCACAAGTTCTCGGCTCCCTGCTTCCCTCAACAAAATGGGGTGGTCGAGAGGAAAAATCGAACCCTCGTCGCGATGGCGAGAACCATGTTGAATAAATACAAGGTTTCGGATATATATTGGGCGGAAGCTGTGAACACCATCTGTCATGCCATCAATCGACTCTATTTACACAAGTTACTGAAGAAAACTTCGTATGAGCTCCTTACCGGTAACAAGCCAAATATTTCATACTTCAGAGTCTTTAGCAGCAAGTGTTAAATTTTGAATAAGAGATCTAGAAGCTCTAAGTTTGCTCCTAAGGTTGATGAAGATTTTATGCTTGGTTATGGATCAAATGCCTATGCGTACTGAGTTTTCAACAATACCTCCGGTGTGGTTGAAATCTCGCGTGACGTGACATTTGATGAGACTAACGGCTCTCAAGTAGAGTAAGTTGATCAACGTGTGCTAGATGAAGAAGAACCACCAAGCGAGGCTATAAAGAAAATGGCTATCGGTGACGTCAAGCCACAAGAAGGTGTTGAAGATGATGATTTATCTCCTTCATCAATTTAAGTTGAACCTCCAACGACTATTGAAGAAGAAGATGATAAGTCAAGTGAAGGTGATGATGAAGACACTACACCACTAAATGCATATCCAAGAGTTCGTCAAAGTGTTCAACGAGATCATCCCATCAAAAGTATCATTGGTGATATAAACAAGGGAGTAACTACTAGATCTCGTCTTTCAAATTTTTATGTATTTTATTCGTTTGTCTCCTCTCCTGAGCCACTGAACACAGATCAAGCTATCAAGGATCCCGATTGGATTATTGCCATGCAAGAGGAATTAAACAACTTAACTAGAAATGAAGTGTGGGAATTGGTGGAAAGACCGAAGCAAAATGTCATAGGTACAAAATGGGTCTTCCGCAACAAACAAGACGAACATGGTATAGTGACAAGAAACAAAACACGGTTGGTTGCATAAGGCTTCACACAAATCGAAGGTTTGGATTGTGGTGAGACTTACGCTCCCGTAGCAAGAGTAGATTCTATTAGAATTTTAATTGCTTTTGCTACTCACCATGGCTTTAAGTTGTGGCAAATAGATGTCAAGAGCGCTTTTCTTAACGGTCCACTTTCCGAGCTTGTGTACGTTGAGCAACCACCGGGTTTTGAAGACACAAAGTATCCAAATCATATCTATAAACTCAACAAGGCGCTCTATGAGTTGAAACAAGCACCTCGTGCATGGTACGAGTGCCTGAAGGATTTTTTGGTGAGAAAAGGTTTTGAAATGGGTAAATCTAATTCTACACTCTTTACTAAGTTAGTAGATGGTGATATCTTTGTATTTCAAGTTTACGTTGATGATATCATATTTGAATCTACTAATGAGTGTTTTTGCGAGGAGTTTAGTAGTTTAATGACTAAACGTTTTGAGATGTCTATGATGGGAGAGTTGAATTTCTTCCTTGGACTTCAAGTGAAACAAATGAAGGAAGGGACTTTCATTAGCCAATCAAAATACGTGAAAGATATGCTTAAGAAGTTCGAGATGAGCGACGCCAAGCCAATCAAGACTCCTATGCCAACAAATGGTCACCTTGATTTAAATGTAAATGGTAAGGACGTCGATCAAAAGGTATATCGTTCAATCATTGGCTCACTTCTTTATCTTTGTGCATCTAGGCCTGATATTATGCTTAGTGTGTACATGTGTGCAAGATTTCAAGCTGCACCCAAGAATTGTCAATTAGTGGCAGCCAAGAGAATATTGAGATATTTGATATACACTCCCAACTTTGACCTTTGGTATCCTAGAAGGTCAAACTTTGACCTAATCGGCTATTCGGATGCGGATTACGCCGGTTGTACAGTGGATAAGAAGAGTACCTCCGGTACTTGCCAATTCCTTGGAAGGTCGCTTGTTTTGTGGGCGTCCAAGAAACAACATTCTGTTGCCCTATCCACAGCCGAAGCTGAATATATTGCCACAGGACATTGTTGTGCCCAACTACTTTCGATGAGGCAAACCTTAAGAGATTATGGCCTTAACCTCAACCACATCCCACTGTTGTGTGACAATGAGAGCGCCATAAAAATATCCAACAATCCTATTCAACACTCCCGAACCAAACATATCGATATTCGCCACCACTTTCTAAGAGACCATACAACTAAAGGTGATATCGATATTACCCATGTGAGAACCGAAAACCAACTGTTGATATTTTCACCAAACCCCTTGATGAGAGAAAATTCTGTGAGTTATGGAGTGAATTGAATATCCTTGACTCTCGGAATGTTGCTTGACCTATTGCACACATTGTTTGATGATTGAAAACGTTTTCTTTATCCTGTCATCAATTTTACTATAGCCATATAGGTCTATATATATAAATTGATTGATTTGGCTCTTCGGATATTCATATCCTATTTATTCATGGATGACCTTTGTCGGTGTAATAAATACCGGGGTACAAAGAGCCTTAGGAAGGCCGAGAGGGCCCCACGTCGTCAAAGCGAGTAAGGCCAACAAGCGTGGCGAGCCCCTTAGGAAGGCAGGAGGGCCCCACGTCGGTGGGCGAGCAAGGCCCAGCGTGGGCGAGCCCCTCAGAGGTCGGGAGGCCCCACGTCAAAGCGGGCGAGCAAGGCCCAATGGCGTGGCGAGCCCCTCAGAGGCCGGAGGGCCCCATCGCGCCAGCGGAGTGCGTGGGCGAGCCCCTCCGACAGGTGAGGCGAGGGCCCCACGCGCCCAGTGGTGCGCGGGCAGCCCCTCTCAAGACCAGGGGGCCCAGCAGCGCCCGGCGGGGCCAGCGGGAGAGGCGTGCGAAGAGTCTTGGGACGAAGGCTCCCCTCTTCTGAAGACGGCGCATTAATGAGACACCACGCTTGGATAGACAGAGGAAGAAATGATTACCGCTCTGATGACCCTTGCAGTGTCCGGCGGTACATCCTTTGTGGCGCAAGAATTGACCGGCAGAGAGAAGGTTTGCTTGAGGAGGCTGCCGTGTCGGAGAAGCGGCGGGCCCCACCCGCAGACTCACGGTGTGACTATGCGGGTCGAGGCCACTGCGAAACACGCGAGCGGCGTTAGGCGGCGTGGCGTGGCATGTTTTGTCTCTTCTGTCGTGTCTTGTCGATTATCTTGAGCCTTTATCTTGCCTACTCCTCGGCTCTCTCCACCCAAAGCTTGTATAAAAGGAGGGGAGAGAGAGGGAGAAGAGAAAGGGGGGAGGAGAGGCATACGAACACACACAGACACAGGAGTGTTCGTGCATTCGAGGCACTCTGTAAACACATTCCCATTCAACCACAATCGGAAAAGAGCTAAGGCTCGGCAGAGTAGGACTATTACCCGCGAGGGTCCGAACACGGTAAATCTGCAAGTCGCTCCTTGTTGTGCCCGGCGCTCAAATCGGATCGAGCTTGATCGAGTTAGCTAGCGACTAGAAATCGACCGAGGTGTGATCCGCAGATGGTTGAGCGGAGAACACGCCGTCGATGGCGCGCCGTAGGGGCGCTTAGCATCGGTTCAAGCTCTTGACCTTTCTTCAGAGGCGATGGCGGGCGGCGATCGCGATGGAGCGAAGCGGCGCTAGAGCCGCAGCGATGGAGTCGGCCGCGCGATGGCGGTGGATCACCGGGCGGTAACGCCCGCCTAGGTTGGAGCCCTGGCGAAAGCAGCCGCCTCGGCCAAGCTAAGCGGCGCTGGCCTTGGAGGAGTGCACTCGGCACAGAACCTCCACGCGGCCGAGGCCTTCTGAAAACCCACGGTTCGGTAACTCCGGACTCCCGCGGCGCCGTGTTTGGCAGCTTGGCCCTTCGTCGGCCGCGCCCTGGCTGTGGTGCAAGTTTGAAGCGGGGAACGGCGTTTCGCGTCCTCCGTTCTTTGTTGCCCTCGCGCTCTCTCGCGAATCTCTGGTGAGGGTCGGGGCCAAAACGACAAACGCGCGACCCTACGGGGCTCGGCGGGCGGCGTCTGTGTGGCGCGATCTCGGTCCCATCGGAGGACCGCCACTTGTTGCATGGAGAGACACTGCGTGACAAGCTCCGCAAGGCCGCGACCGAAGCCAGCGACCACATTTGCCGCCGCCGCGCTTGTGAGACCAACAAGAGGGTTCCCACGAGCTGCCCGGCCAAGGTGAGGTGGCGCTTCTTGGCGCCGCCAGCGACGAAGCGGCGGCGAGACCGGTCCAGAGCGAGGCGCTTCGGCGTTGGGTGCGCGCCTTTTCTAAGGAGCTGCGCGCGTCCGATGGCGGAACAGTTTCGTCCGCCCCCATCGAAAAAATCGACGGCTCCATCAACCCCGATGAGTTTTGCAGATCTATCTGACGGTAATGCAGCCGATCGGAGGGTCGGGAAGGTTCTCGCGAACTACTTCCCGGTCCTCACCGTGAACCCCGCCGTGGCTCATGAACCTGCCCCCGGAGTCCGTGGGGTCATGGAAGGAGCTCTCGGAGCTCTTCGTCACCAACTTCCAGGGCACCTTCGAGCAGCCCGGGGTAGAAGACGACCTCCACAACGTGGAGCAGAAGAAAGGAGAGTCGCTGCGCGACTATATTCGGCGCTTCAGTCAGGTCCGCAACACTATCCCTGACATCTCCATCGATGCCGTGGTCACGGCATTCAGGAGAGGCGCCCGAGACCCCAAGGTCAAAGAGAAGATGGCCACCCGCAAGATCAAAACGACGGAGGAGCTCTTCACCTTGGCGCACAAGTGCGCCCTTCAGGCGGAGGCTCGCATCCGCCCGGCTGCGCGGGCGGGGCCAGCTGCGGGCGGCGAGGCCGGAACCTCGAGGAACCCCGGCGGCAAGGACAAGAAGAAGCGCAAGGCGGCCGAGACCGGGCAGGTCATAGCGCCGAAGCTGACGACGACGACGACGATCATGACCACCAGCGCAATGGGCGCCGGCGCGAAAAGAGAAGGAGGTCGCGGCCGGCGGAATACGGTCCCGCAAGCGGCCGAGGCGGCGGCTATGGCGTCGCCGTGGCGCGGCGGCCCGCGGCATGACGAAAGGGCGAAATCATCGCCCCGTGAGTGGGACGGAAGGCCCTCTTGTCCCATTCACCGCAACAACTCCCACGACTTGGCGATTGCCATGTCGTCGACAAGATAATGGACAAGCGAGTCCACGAGCAGCAGCAAGCGTCCGGCAGTGGCAAGGGCAAGGAGACGGCTTCGCTTGGTTTTCAGCAGGCGGAGCGCGAGGTTGCCGTCATCCACGGCGGTTCGGCCACCTATCCGTCCCACGCTAGCTTTAAGCGTGCGATGAGGGAGGTGTGCACCACCGTGCCCGGCTTTGGGTCGATGAGGCAGCTGGCGTGGTCGGAGCAGCCGATCGCGTTCAGTCAGGCCGATCACCCAACCAGTACCGCCGGCCCTGGGCATCTCCCGATCGTGGTTGCACCCACGGTCGAGAATGTAAAGCTAGGGCGGGTCTTTGGTACACGGAGGAGTTCCTCAACCTCTGTCCGCCGGGTCGCCATGGCGCCCAGATCCAGCGGCGGAGCTTCGCCTAACGCTCCCATTCTTGACATCGCGCGGGCCGAGTCCGTCCGTCGGGCGACTCGATCTCCGGTAACCTTCGGAGGCTCGACAACTTCCGCACCGAGATGCTCGAGTTCGAGGTGGCGGACTTGACCTCCCTAGCGCCATACTAGGTCGGCGGCGCTGACCAGGTTCATGGCGGTGTGCCACTATCGTACATGGTGGTGAAGATCCCGGGGCCAGCCGGCCCCATCGTTTTGAAAGTGGACGCCGGAGGCGCTCCGCTGCGACAAGGACGCCCTCCTGGCGAAGGCGATCGGTCTGTGAAGGCGAGGCTTCAACTTTGGGAGCTCCTCCGTGAAGACCGTGCCTCCCGGTTCGTCCGGAGGTTAAGGCGGTCTCCTGGCGAAGTCGACCAGCGAACCGTTGGTGGGCGCCTCTCGCGCCAAATAGGAAGGCGCGCTCGTCTCCTTCCTCGATCCAACGCCGGCGTGTTTGCGTGGCAACCGTCCGACATGGCTGGGGTCCCGAGGAGGTGATTGAGCACAAATTGGCGGCGTTCCCGGTAGCGACCGGTCATCTGAAGGTCCGAAGCGATCGGTGGAAGCGCCGAGAAGTTATCTGCCGGAGGTGGACCGGGCTCTTAAGGCGGGGTCGTCCGCAGATGTCGCCCATCGAGTGGCTCGCGAACCCGTCCTCGTCAAGAAATCTAGCAGGCGTTGGAGGATGTCGTGGACTTCACCGACCTCAACAAGGCGTGCCGAAGGATCCATACCGCTGCCCGCATCGATCTCATCGTCGACTCAAGCTGCGAGTGCGGCAACATGTGCTGGATCGTACTCTGGGTACCACCAGATTAGCATGGCCCAAGAAGATGAAGACAAGACCGCCTTCGTCACGCCCATGGGCGTATCTTTGCTATACTAAGGATGGCGTTGGATCGAAGAATCTTGGCCCAACCTATCGGCGGGACCATGCATATCGCTCACCGCTCCCAAATAGGGCGGAACACAGAAGTGTATGTCGATGACACAGTGGTGAAGTCAAGAAGGCGGAGGAGTTAATCGGCGACCTGGAAGAAACCTTCGCCAATCTGAGGAAGTACTGCATCAAGCTTAATCCAGAGAAATGCGTGTTCGCCGTTCCGTCGGGCAAACTGCTGGGATTCCTCGTCTCCCAGAGGGGGATTGAGGCGAACCCTGACAAGATCGCAGCGATCGAGAACATGAAGCCCCCGACGCGACTTGGCGGATCACGGTGCTTGGTGGGTCGCTTGACCTCCTGGGCGCTTTATAGCTCGCCTGGGGGATAAAAGTCTCCCATTGCTCAAGCTCCTAAAGAAGACCAACCAGTTCGAGTGGACGGCGGAGGCGCAGGAGGCGTTCGACGGTCTGAAGAAGTATCTTACCTCCCCGCCCGTGCTGGTCGCCCCAGACCCGGGCGAGCCGTTGATCCTCTACGTCGCGGCAAACCCCCAGGCGGTCAGCGCGGTGCTAGTGGCGGAAAGAGAGGGCGTTCAGCGCCCCATTTACTACGTCAGCAAGGTCCTCCACGGCCTTGAAACAAAGGTATTCACAGCACCAGAAGATGCTCTACGCCGTGCTGACGGCATCCCGAAAGCTACGCCACTACTTCCAGGGGCGAGAAGTCACGGTGTTGACCAAGTATCCCTTGCGGGAGATCCTCTTCAACCGCGAGGCGACGGGTCGCATCGCCAAATGGGCCATGGAGCTGGCGGAATTCGATCTCAAATTCGCTCCCCGAGTGGCCATCAAAGGGCAAGCTCTGGCGGAGTTCATTAGCGAGTGGACTCCGGCGGACACTGAAGCTGAAGGTACCCCAGCCTCCTCGCCGTGGACTCTCTTCTTCGACGGCTCATTCCGGCTGGAGGGGGCTGGGGCTGGCGTCGTCCTGGTGTCTCCAACCGGCGATGTCGTCCGGCACCTGGTGGTGCTGGACTTCCGCGCCACCAACAACGTCGCGGAGTATGAAGGACTGCTCGCCGGGCTCAGGGTGGCTTCGACCCTTGGCATCCGGCGGCTACAAGTAAAAGGCGATTCTCTCCTGGTCATCAACCAGGCGAGAAAGGATTTCTCCTGCTCGGATCCCGTCATGGCGGCCTACCTAGCGGAGGTGCGCCGGTTGGAGCGGCACTTTGAGGGTTTGGGCTTCGTGCACATCCCTCGCCGCGACAACTACATGGCGGATGAACTGTCCCAGATTGCCTCGTCAAGGGCACCTGTTCCGGCTGGGGTCTTTGAAGAAAGACTTACGCAGCCGTCCGTCGCAGCCCCCAATTCTGGCGGGGACGACGCTTTCCCTGACGCAGCTCCCACCTCTGGAGGAGACGTCATCGATCTGCCGCAGCTCCCGTTAGAGGAGGAGGAAAGAACTGCCGAGGCGGTTGAGGCGAAACGCCGGAGCCGGCGGAGTACGTCGGCGACAATGTACGTAACGTCGTCACACTCGTCCGGAAGGTCGCGGATGGATCCGATCCTAGCCTACTGCGGGGTGGAGTGATCCCAAGCGATGATGACGTCGGCCGAGAAGATAGCGCAAGGCCAAGCGCTACGCCCAGTAGGTGGGGACACAGATCGCCCGAGGCGCAAGCGGAGTTCTCTGAAGTCGTCACTCGGGAAGCGGGAGTGAAATTCTCTCTGAGATCCATGGAGGCATGTCGCGGAGCCATTGAGGCCGGGCGTTGGTTGAAAGCTTTTAGCCACGGTTTCTATTGGCCCACCGCCTCGAGGATGCCTTCGAGCCGGTGAGGAGATGCGGCGTGCCAATTTCATGCTAAGCAGATCCACCGACCGCCCAGCGCAAACCATTCCGCTCTCCGCCGTTTGCGATGCGAAATTGAACATTCTGAGCCCGTTCATGGGCGACGGAGGATATACTCATCTGTTACGTCGCCATCGACAAGTTCACTAAGTGGGTTGAAGCCTCGCCGGTCCGGCGATCACATCCGCAGCGGCTATCAAGTTTATGAGGAGCATCTTCGTCCGGTTCGGTGTATGCAATGAGAATCATCATCGACAACGGCGCCGGTTCAAAAGCGCTGATTTCCAGATCGGTGCGAAGAGTTGGGTACCAAGCGTGCTTTGCCTCCGCTGCGCATCCGAAGAGCAATGGGCAAGTGGAGCGGGCGAACGGAAGTACTCAAAGGGCTCAAGACAAGGGCGTTCGATCGCTGGAGAAGCCTTGACAAGCGCCTGGCGGAAGAAGTTCCCACCGTATTGTGGCGCCATGACAACTCCCAACAGAGCCACCGGCGAGACCCCTTCTTCCCGGTGTATGGCTCGAGGCGGTGCTCCCATCGAGCTCACCTTGGCTCCCCAAGAGTGACGGCGTTCAGCGAAGACCAAGACCACGACCGGCGTCGGGATGAAGTGAATCTCTGGAGGAGATCCGAGATGAGGCGGCGATCCGGCCGCCAAGTATCAGCAGCAGCGCTTGCGCCGTTATCAAGCAAAGCGGGTGTGTGTGAGAACACTTGGCGTTGGCGACCTCGTTCTGCAAAATCCAAGTGCAAAGTGGCGCAACAAACTATCTCCCCAATGGGAGGCCCCTTCAAGGTGGTCTCGATCTCCCTTGAGCTCGGTCGAGGCTCGCATTCGAGGACGTCATGAATTGGCGAACACTTGGAGCGTCGAGCGGTGAGGAAGTTCTACCGTAGGTAGCAGATCAAAAGCTTCTTTTTGGGCCTTCCTTTGGAGCCGAGCGGCGAGGTCTTCTTCCTTCACCGCTCGCCTCGAAACTGCGTTGTACAAAGCCATCTTCAATAAGAGATAAGTTACATCTCCTTGTGGGCATCTGTTTTTTTTTAGCCTCAAGTCTGTTAGAAAGCATTCCGTTGAAAGTCGGCGGCGAAAAAAGTACTCAAGGCGAATGGCCCTTAGTTCTGAGATGGCGCCTCGACTTCATGGTTGGGCGAGGCGAAGCGGACGGAAGGCGGGTTCTAGCCTGGTGTGTCGGCTCGGTCTAGGCAATGCGCCAACAGCGGCACCAGCGACTAGACCACTTCCGGAAGCTAAGTTCTCGCCACGCGATGTCTAGGGTCGGTTCGCAAAGAGGCCATAAGGGTTGAAGTAACCAGATGCCTGAGGAAAAAGCGCTCACTTTCAACGGAAAGCTCTGTCTAAAGCTTTTTGGCGATCAGTGGCTTAGCCTTAGAAAGGTCTGTTAGAAAACATTCTGCCGAAAGCTGGTAGCGAAAGTACTTAGGGCTGATGGCCCCTTAATTGCAAAGGCAAACGCTTATAACTTACGCTGGTGCGAGGCGGCGGACGGAAGGCGGGCTCTAGCCTGGTGTGTCGGCTCGGTCTAGGCAATGCGCCAACGGCGGCACCAGCGACTAGACCACTTCCGGAAGCTAAGCCGCTCGCCACGTAATGTTTAAGTCGGGTTGCGAGAGGCATAAGGGTTGAAGTAACCAGATGCCTAAGGAAGCAGCGCTCACTTGCGCGAACGTTCGTCTAAAACCTTTGGTGGCAGTGCCCCAATTCAATTCCATAAGTTAAAGTTGTGCGAAGTTCAAGTGAGACTCACAACAAAAGAGCAAAAGTTTGTTTGCATTGATAGGCAACAATTACAAGGCAAAAGGCGGGGATGAGTCTTGATCGCTTGGCGGCCGAGGCAGCGGCGGTTTACTGCCGCAGCTCGCTGGTCATCGCCTCCTTCAAGGGCGGTTTTCTTGGCCAAGGGCACTTGCCGCAGTCACGGCAGATCGCTCCGCCAAGGCAAGGGCTTCCTCCGTCGCCCAGGCTGCGGGAGAGGTGCGGCGCCTCAAAGGAACGCCCCACGCCGGGCGGTCACGGCCGAGATGGCGGCAGCCCAATGGCGAGGTGGCGAGGGTTCTCCGCCGCGCGCCGCCGGACTCTCCTCCGCCGCGGAAGCAGCTTCCGTCGAAGGAGCGGCGGGCACGCTGGGGGCTGGCGAGTCACGTGGAGCGGAGCTCGATGCCCCAGCGTCCGCCCTGTTCCAAGAGGGACAAAACAGGGTTCAGGTATGCGAAAACCGCGTAGCGTGCTAACCCTAGTCGCGAAGTGTGCGAAGCGCGGGGAAAGCCAACTGAAGCGGTGCGCCCTGAAGACGAAAGCTGAAGGGGGGAGCTCAAAGTCGCTTGTTTGTGGCGGCGGTGGCGGCGCGATCGCAGCCACCACCGCCGAGCCAGACGCCGGCCCGGGCGCGAGTGGTGCCGTGCGGGAGCGCCAGCATGGCAACAGCGCCGCAGCAGGAGCGCCGGCGTGGGAGGCGGAAGAAAGCTGCAGCAGCGGCGCCAGCTTCTGATAAGTCGCCGCCTTTCTGGCGGTGGCGGAGCGCGGCGGCGGTAGCAGGCCCCCGCTGGTTGGAGCCGTGGTGGTGGCGGAAGCCCGGGAGCTCGGCGCGCTCTCTTGGCTCGCCCTCCCTCCTCGTCGCCGCCGTCATCGACGGCAAGGATGAGGCGGCGCTTCCCGAGAGCGCGGGCGGAGTCAGCAGCCACGGCAGGAGCAGCAGCGGTCGCGGAAGCTTGCGCGGTCGCCGAGGACGGCTCACGGATCTGCAGTGGTCCCCGGGCCACTTGGACCGCAGGACCAGAGACCTCCATGGGGGGCAGCGCCTGCAAGTAAGGGTTGCGCTCCCGTGGATCCCAGTCGCAGAGGGGGCGGATGCCCGTCGGCAGGGCGATGTCGCCGGTCGGCGTGGTCAGTAGCCCTGACCAGATCCCCGAGCACGTCGCCCGGCACGTTCCCATCAGCTGAACACCCAAAGAAGAAGCAGCGAGCTGGCTGTTAGCCAAAAATGGAAAGAAAGAAGGTACGAAATCCAAAAGAGCGCGAGGGTATTCACCTCCAAGAGCAGTGCGGGTCCCGTCGTTGTCGCCGTAGTACGTCCAGGCGGGGCGCGCCCTCAAGCGAAGCGGGCAAAGACGGCGCCGCAAAAAGTCCGCCACCACGTGGGTTCCGGTGAGCCCCTGGCGGCGGAGCTCGGCAATGCGCGCCGCCATCGCCTCCGTACTCGCAAGATCGTCTGGCTGGGCTCCCCAGTCGGCAGTGGGCTCCGCGGGATCGTCGGGAAGGGCAAGATCGTCGCAGCCGCTGGAGTCCTCCACGTCTGACCATCGCCGGTGCCGATCCTTCCAGCTTGGACTTGACCGCGCAGGATAAAGGCGAGGTGACGCGAGCGCTGGCAGCCCCAACCGCTCGAGCGAGAGCCCGTGTGCAAGATTTAAGAGTCGGCGCCAGAGCGGAGGTTCGCATCGTCCCCACGAACATCTCGCAGAGGTGGGCGAAGATGACCAGGCCATGATCGAAGTTAGGAACAAGGTGCGCTACCGATCCCGTAGAAGCGAGCACCCCAAGAAGAATTCGAGTACGGCGGGACAAGGCCCGCCAAAGACGCCAGAGAAGGTCACGATCTCCCCGCGCGAGGACTCGGCGCGCGATGGTGCCGGGCGCTGAACCGGCGTGGCGGTGGCACGAAGACTCAAGCCGCGCCACCTGATCCTCATCGACGGTGGAAGCGGCAGAGCGCTCCGAAGATGGTGCGGCATCCCAAGCGGCGGCCTTTGCTGCGCTTTGGGAGCTATGGAAAATTTGGCGGTGGCGCCGCAAAAGGCTAGGTAGCAGCTAGCGAGGAGGCCAGGTAGCAGCGAAGAAGGCAAAGGATGCCTTGAAGACTTAGCGTCGGAAGGATTATCGCGGCGCCGAGAGAAGTATTTATAGGCGTGGGGCGAAGGCGACGGTTTGATTCCGCCCAGGCAGCTCGCCATCATTGCCCCGCGCTTTTGGTTTCCCGCGAAAAGCGGCGTGGTTCCCCAAGGAAGATCGTGTGCAGATGGAGAATCGAGCGACGGTCGCCGCAGGTGGTGGCCCCCACGATTAAATCTCCCACCGACAAGAAATGGAAAAGTATCTGCGCGACGGTTCGCGTATCATGGTGGACCCGAGGGCTACTGTCGGTGTAATAAATACCGGGGTACAAAGAGCCTTAGGAAGGCCGAGAGGGCCCCACGCGTCAGGCGGGCGAGCAAGGCCCAGCCACAGGGCGAGCCCCTCAGAGGCCGGAGGCCCCACGTCGGCGGGCGAGCAAGGCCCAGGCGTGGCGGAGCCCCTCAGAGGCCGGGAGGGCCCCACGCCAGCGGGCGAAGCAAGGCCCAGCGCCACAGGGCGAGCCCCTCAGAGGCCGGGAGGCCCCACGCCCAAGGGTGCGTGGCGAGCCCCTCCGACGGTGAGGCGAGGGCCCCACGCGCCGGAGTGCGTGGGCGAGCCCCTCTCAAGACCAGGGCCCCCTGCATGCCAAGGGGCCCAAGCGGGAGCATTGCGTATGAGTCTTGGGGCGAAGGCTCCCCCTTCTGAAGGACGGCGCGTTTAATGAGACACCACGCGGATAGACAGAGGAAGAAATGATTACCACTTCTGATGACCCTTGCAGTCTGGCGAGCGTACATCACTGTGTAGCAGAGAAGAATTGACCGGCAGAGAGAAGGTTTGCTTGAGGAGGCCGCCTGTCGGGAGGAGCAGTGGGGCCCCACCCGCAGACTCACCGGTGTGACTATGCGGGTCAGAGGCCACTCGCGAAGCACGCGAGGGCGGGGCTGCGCGGCGTGGGCAGCGGCATGTTTTCGTCTCTTCTGTCGTGTCTTGTCAATGTACTGAGAGCACTGTACTGCCTACTCCCTCGGCTCTCTCCGCCAGCCCAAAGCTTGTACAAAAGGAGGGGAGAGAGAGGGAGAAGAGAAAGGGGGGAGGAGAGGCATACGAACACACATGAGACCACGGAGTGTTCGTGCATTGAGGCACTCAGAAACACATTCCCATTCAACCACAATCGAAAAAGAGCTAAGGCTCAGCAGAGTAGGACTATTACCCGCGAGGGGTCCGAACTGGTAAATCTGCGAAGTCGCCCTTGTTGTGCCCGACGCCAAATCGGATCGAGCTTGATCGAGTTGGCTAGCAGACAAGAAATCTGACCAGGGGTGTGATCCGCAGTGGTTGAGCGGAGAACACGCCGTCAACCTTAGTTTGATTGATTGATATGCTTACGGGTCATTCTTGGGTAAATTCAATTCTTAGAACTCCCCTCTATCCTTCCGGAGCGATCTTATCTATTCTCGAAGTCTCTAGAGTTCAAAACTTTCATTTCTAGCAAGAGGGGGATCGGATGTTCCGCTCGGCATCGGAATTTCTGATGGCATCCAGTGAGGGTGCCGTCGGATGTTCCGACCGGCTTCGGAACTTCCGATGCAGTCCAGACCTTTCGTCGGAACTTCCGTTGGACCTTCCGTCGGAACTTCCGTCGGATGTTCCGACTCGGCCCAGTTTGTCCACTATTTAACTTTTCACCGCGTGGGTCCCTGTTCTTTTTACCCCACGGGTTAACCCTAGAGCTTTTACCTTCCTTCTCTCTCTTCTGATGACTCCGAGTCTCCCAACACTACCATTGATTCCTATACTCGAGGACTGTTTGGGATTCCTCTTTCCGGTGACGGCAACGATGACGATGATGATGAAGTCACCGGTGGAGCTGGTGTTCAGGGTGGTGGTGGCAGTTCCAGCAGCAGCGATCCAGAGTGGATTGAGTAGTCCACTTTTAGTTTTTTTTCTTTTTGGCGTCTTGACGTCAAAGGGGGAGAAAAGTTATCATTTATCCATTCATATCTTAGTTTCTTATGTTTGAAACTTGAATGTTTAAGTATGTGCAAAACTATGTTTTAAACTCGTTTTTTTTGTGGTACGCTGTGGCTGTAAGTCTTTAATTATTCTGTGATGATGATGTATTGTTGAATTGCTAGTTATTTAAGTTTTTTCGTATCGTGTGATATATCATGTCATATTGCATTTAGATTCAAATTTGCCAAGGATATAGAGGGAGCTCTTGTTGTTATTATTGCCATAGTTTCAGGGGGAGCTCTTTCATATATTCTTATTTATAATTTGTTTGTGAGCTATAATTGTTGTCATCAATACAACATAAAGGGGGAGAGTGAAAGTGCATCTAGGCCCTTAAGTGATTTTGGTGATTAATGAGTAACAATTATAGAGCTAATATTTCTATTGGAGAATTGTGCACAGATGTTATACAGGTCAAATCCATGAGGTACATATTTATATGTGATGGTGTACCCCTCAAAAGTGGATATATTGCAAGAAGGCATCAAGACTAAGTTCTATTTGTAAATCTTTGTTTATTGAGTCCTAGGGATGTCGTACTATAAAGAGGGATGAAATGAAGAAGCTTATAAAGGTTCCTAAGTGCTCAAAATAGGTATCTCGAAGTTCGTGTGAGTTTTCCACCTAAAATAAACCCTATACAGAACCTATGCCATCAGAACATCCGACGAGGGTCGGAACATCCGATGGTAATCCAAGTCTGCCAGTTTTTCATGCCATCTAGTAAGGGCTCCATCGGAACTTCGGTCGGAACATCCGACGCGGGTCGGAACATCCGATGAGGTCTCAACATCTGACGCGTGATTAACTGCTGCAACGGCTAGTTTTCGGGATTCCCTATTTAAAGCCTTCTCTAATACCTGCCAAAGGTTACTCACTCTGATTACACCCTGATTTGAACCTAATACTTCATGTTCATCATCTCTCTCAAGAACCCTAGCCTTTGTCTTTCTCTTGTTCATCTTGTGAGATCTAGATCTAGAGAGATCAAGGCACCCAAGTGCTCCGTGAATTAGAGATCCAAATTCTTGAGCACTTAGCGATTCCTAATTTCTTCATCGCATTTGTTACTCTTGGAGGCTTGAAGGGCTCCTAGACGGCTAGGTGTCGTCGGTGAGTCGCCGATCTTTGTGTGGCGTACCTCCGGAGTTTGTGAAGGTGCGAATCTACTTCCGCAAGGAAAAGGATTCAATCTAATGATCGCCGGTGAGTGCTTTGTGCTTCGCTGGTAAGGGGACCAGGGTCTTGGTGATCCGGGCTTTGTGCCTTCCCTAACGGTGAGTAGGATTTCCCTTCAAAGATCCGAACATCGGTAAACAAAAATTGTTGTGTTTTGTCTTCGTCTTATTTGGTTGTTTTTACTATTAGTGTTGGCTTGTTCTGAGTATTCTTGAATAGATCTAATCTTGGTTTTGCGAGAAATCAGTTTACTACAGGTTTTCGACAAATCCAGAATACCCGGGATCGGAACATCCGACGCGAACATCCGACGTCGTCAGAACATCCGACCCGGATCAGAACATCCGACGCAGGGGTTTCTGGACCAGGTCAGAACATCCGATCTGCATCGGAACATCCGACACAGAGGCACTTTCCTTGTTCGGTTACCTTTGGAATCGCCTAACTTACGTTAACGAGCAGTTCATGGAACGAGTCGATCAGGATGCGGGTGTCGCTCTATCTCTCTACGCACGTGCTTGAATTCACAAACTTAGGTCTTCATACATCGTCCGTACCCGGGGCTAGGGTGTTGCTCTTTTGCTTGTGCACCTGTTCGAGTTCGCAAACTCAGGTTTTCAAGCAGATGCACAACGGGGGCTAGGAGTTAGGCTGGCGTTCTACCGTTTTTCTTAAAACTATCTAGCGCTGTTCTGCCTTGCTCTCAGTTTCCTGCTCATTCTTGCTACTCTTTTTTGCAGGGAAAAGGTAAGGCATTATTTACATTAACAAAAGTTTTACAGGTACAAGAGCCCTTACGGGCACTACCCTACTGCTATTTAGAAGCAAGCTGCTCCATTAGCTCCTCAATCACTAACTTGAGGCGCAGGACTTCCCCTTAGGCTCTGATCCCTTCTTTGGCTTCAGCTCGGAGACGATCGGCTTCCTCCTAATTGTGCTTGGCCTGCTCCTTGGCCTCTGCGCGAAGGGCTTCGATCTCTTCGGTCTTGACCCGCAGATCCTCGGTCAGACTCTCTTTCTGATTGAGGCGCTTCTCGGCGGTCTTGAGCTGTTCTGACAGCTCTTTGACCCTTTCTTCCGCGGCGTGCGCCCTCGCGGCCAGCTCGCGAAGCTCCTCGGCCTCTCTTTGAGAGAGCTGCTGGGATGGCACCCTCTCCTCGGTTAGCTGGGCCTTGGGCTCCTTCACCTCAGCCGCGAGTCGGTTCCGACTTTCGGCTGTGGCCATGAGCTCTTCCTCGAGCCACCTCGTGCAGCGCTGATTCCGGAAGGTTTTGGCAATGGCGTCGCGCTCGATGGCGACACCTTCGAGATCCTCCATGGTGCCCCGCAATACCTGAGTGAGAGAAGAGCAAGTCTGTTATATCGGGCTGCTGGTGGCTTAAACGAACAAGCTTCGGTTTGAGTCTTACCTCTCGAAGCCTTTGCTTCAAGTTCAGCCGTAGGCGCCTCCCAAGTCCGCGGGTTGACAAGCCGTGGATGCTCGACGCGGTCGCAGCGCGCTGTTCCTTGCGCTGCTTCCGCTGCTTCTTCTCTTTGCGTGAGCGCGCCTGCCTGGGGGCAGTGGCGACTTGCCCTTCTTCTTGTTCTTCCGCCCGATCACTTTCGGGCAAGATTGGCGTCACTCTGCTCGGCGACGTCGATGTCGCCGCGGACAGGGCAACATGTGGGCCCTGCTCGTAGCCTTCCTCCTCCTCCCTGGCTGCAGGACTTTCGCCCTGCTTGCTAGAGATCTCCGTCGCCACAGGGATGAGTTGCCCCTGCGACGAAGTGCCTGGCAGGACCGTCTATTCGATCCGCCCCGGGCAGCCAGCAGAGCCAAAACCTTGGCCCCGCTCTCCGTGGCGTCGCGCCCCGCTTCTTCAGCTTCGAGCCAATTGATCGCGCCCTTCAGAGCGTCGATTTGGTCGGTGGAGCGTGGCGGGAGAGCAGCCCACGCTGCCAGCTTGTCCTTGAGGGCGAGCAGTCTCGTTGCTCGTAAAGCACCGTGCAGGTGCTCGGGCAACAAAGACTGCTCGATCGCTACTTCCACGTTGTCCGTGGAAACCTCCTCCTAGGCAGCTAATGAAAAGGAAATGTGTTAGGTCCTGTGCCGTTTGGTAGAGTGTAAAGGGAAGAGTCTCGCTACTACATACCTGCCGCAGGAAACTTAACCTTCTTCTTCACTCTTTGATGGAGCTTACGCCTCTTGCTCGGGGCTCCTTGGCTTCTTGTTCGCCTAGGCCTCCAGACGCTTGCGGCGACAAACTCAGCTCTTTGCTGAGCTGAGCGCTCTTTTTGCGCAACGCAAGAAGCATTTCCTTGCACGCGACTTCCTCCTCGAGCCTTCTCTCGCGGGCGATCTGCTGCAACTGCCCACATGGCCCGGGTGAGCTTGCGTATATCGCCTCAGCCAATGGGTCAAGTTCCGTACCTCTTCATCGCTCTGCTCGGTGAGGAGGGATGGGCTTGGGCGTTCACCCTTGGCTGGCCGCGCTCACGCTTGACTTGCCCGGGCAAGGCTGCCACAGTGGGCTTGAGGTCACATGGCGGCCACTTGGCAAGGGCGAGCTCGCGCCGGCCAACGACCACCTTTGGCTTCTCGGCCACCTTGGCCTTGTCCTTCCTCGCTCCCTCTTTGTCGGACTCGGAGAGCTCCTCGATGATCCCGCCGAGGATCAGCTGCTCGTCCTGTTTATATGGGAAGTGAATGTTAGCAAGCCTAAATTGTGCAAGTCTAGCAGTTCAGATAGAGGATCGGTGTTTGTTACCTCTGGTGAGCGGACGAGCACGTTTCTTGGGCACGTATAGGCCATCTCGCTGGTGACCTCAATGTCCTTCCTGGCAGCCTTCAGCATGGCGTCGACTTGCTCGGCCACCCATGCATCTGTCGGTTTCACTGCCCGAACAGAAGAAACCCTTAGTTCCAGTTCGGATGAAATCACCAAGAAAGGTTGAGTGTTTAAGGGACTAACCCGTGCTCTCCCTGGTGATGTCTTCCTAATCTACTATCTTGTAGAAAGGGTAGGACCTCTTCCGCAGCAGACAGATCCTGTTCGCCATGATGTCCCGGATGATCTCCCTTCCTGTGAGCCCGAGGCCCACGAGGGAAGCAATCTTCCGGGTAAGGTACCACTCTTCGCCGGTCGGCTCCGGCCGCGGCATCTATGTTCCCTTCGTCGGCGCCTACCCGGTGAAGACGAGTTTGCTGTCTTCGCTCCTCCTGGTGTAGAACCACCTCATCCACCACGGTCCATCGAGTCGAGCAGCGGTGGATGAGGGTACGGCGCGTCGTCGGCGGTGGCCCGGAGCTTGAGGTAGTAGCACCCGAGTCCGGGAGCGGCGGAGCTGCTCCTCGTCACTATGTAGTAGTGAAGGAACAGCCCCACCGATGGATCAACTCCCAGGTAGCCCTCACACAGGTGTGCGAAGACGGCCATCTGGAGGATCGAATTGGGATTGAGGTTCGCAACCTCCAATCCGCTGATGTTCAAGAAGGCCTCCACGAAGTCGCTTTCGGGAGACCTCAACCCAAACAAGGCGAACTGCTCAAAATTGACGAACTCGTCCTCGAGCGGCTTCGGTGTTTCCTCCTCCTCGGGCAGCCTGCAGCTGCCAGCGTCGATGTGACCCTCCGACTCTAAAATCGTCAAGTCCTCCTCAGTCATGCTAGTGCCTGAGAATTTGGTCATAGCAATCCCCAGGGTGGACGAGCAGCTTTGGAGTTGGGCGGTGGCTGTTTGATGCTAAGCACGGTAGGAATGGGAAGGAAAGGTGCGTGAGAGCGGAGGTGGCAAGCCGCGGGCAGCTTGGAGCATTTTATAGTCCCAGACGAGCAGCTCTGCAACAGTTTTTTACCACCAAACGGCTAGTTTTTACTGCAACGGCTAAGTAAAAACGGTCGCTCGTTTTCACTGCGCAGTGAAGTTACCGTTAGAATCTGCTAACGGCTACTTTTTCTAGTGTCTGCACTGAGGGCTGGGTGCTCTGTTCAGGCAGATGTTGTTCCCTGTTCGACGCAACAGAGTTCCTCGGCACTAATCGGGTTTGTTCGGTAGCAAGTCTTGTTCGACTGAGTTATAACCTGTTCAGTCGTTTGTTGCACGTCTTTATAGCAGCAAAATATTCCTCTTCGTGACTTGGAGTCTCAAGAGGAAGACCCCACTCTAGTGAGATATTCCACTTGATTCTCGGAGGCTAGCTGTCGGGGATAAAGTCACGGCCCATTACCATGGCCCACTCCCTGACGGCCCAATCGAACAGCCTACTAGGGCTTAGCTCCCTGGAAGGTTCTATCAGGCCCATGTGCATCCTGCCGAACAGCTTCCTGGTTGGCACGGTGCGTAATGGCCTAGGATTCGCGTTTGAGTCCAACTCGAACAAGAGTTTTGCACAGCTACGTGAAGACCCGGACGTGGTTTCCCGGATTGGAACAGACGTCGTGATTCCCAAGAATTGAAGTATGCCTTATCTACCTCGGGATATATTTGGCATGTATACGAGTTCGTTACGATCTCGTGGTCAGCCCAGCCAGATTATCCCTCGGTAGGTCGGTTCATCAACACTACATAAACCAGGCCCCTACGGCGTGGAGAGGGGCCAATCCTGCGAGACTTGAAGCTAAGATCGCATATTAGTTCCTTGTACACTCATAATCTCGCCGAGACTTGTTTGTCTCGTCGAGATTTCTCCTTGTAATCCTCTTTCATATAAAGAAGCGCTGGACGTAGGGCTATTATCTCCTCTGAGAGGCCCAAACCAAGATAAAAACCCTGTGTCTCCCTGTTGCTCGTTGATTGCTGTTTGCCTTGCTCGGCAGGTCTTCTATCTCCCTTTCTCAAAAACCTTAGTTGACTTGGGACCGATATCCCAACCGTCGATAGGTTGCCAGCCCACTCTAGCCTAGCGTCATCCTAGGGAAGTGTGACATTCATCACCAGCGGTGACGACCAATGCTGATCACTTTCGGAAGTGGTCCTAGAGGGCTTCCTCAGAGAGCTCGCAGTTGGTGATCCTAAACCCAAACTCCGTGCGATGGCCATGCGTTGTGTTGGAACCATCCTTTTGATGGCAGCGACCGCCCGCTACGCGTGTTTTTTTGCGCTCCTCCAGGGTAAGCCCAAGCTAAACCCAGCACAAGGCATCTCATTACTTAATCATCCATCAGGATGTCATCCTGTGGCAACTCTCCAACCAACTTATCTCTACTTCAGCAATCCATGACATTACCACACATGAGCTATCCTGACCAACCGATCAAATCGAACCGACAAACCACATAGCTATAACCACAAACAGCATCCAGCCCAACACTCATCTATTAGCCCCAACTGTCACATATCATATCTTTTAGAATGAATGAATGACCGGTGAATATCAGTTCACCGTTCCGTGGTTAGTTGCCATATATATTTATTAAGATTTATTTGGACCTAAGCGAGACTAAGCAGATTTTACCCATTAGGTAGGGTTAAACTTGTTACCAAACTATTCTTAGGCTAAACAAGGATATGACATTCAAAGAGTCATAAAGGCAAGATGATACAAGGACAGACATGTGTAATTATAACATGATTAACAAGTGGGCAGGATAATAAGCATGCAATTTGATAATAAACAACATAGTTTGGGAAAACTGGGTAATAAACATGATTATAGCAATGTTAATCTGCACTAGAGAAAGTCGCAATCTCTTCCTAAAACGGGTAAACATCTATAAGAGTAACTGTTAACTCGTCTTTTTCCTGTAGGCATTCCCCTTCAGCGTATGCGAACCTTTCCTCTAGACCGTTTACGTCTATTGCAAATAAACTCCAATAAATAACCAATAGTGCAATAAAGATCGATATGTTGCGTGAATACAATTACTCTTTTTTTCGACGGTCCTATTTACCCTAAGAAAGATCTCATCTAGCGTCCGACGAAGGGACATGTCATGCATGATCTCACAATGCGATTCGCATCTATTTGCCTTATCAATATTGGTGGAGCCCTAGTTAATAATACCAAATTAAGGTATTTAGTTTTGTAGGGCTTAGTTGCATTCCTACAATACTATAGGGACATACGACAAAGGTGAAGGTCCCAAAACATCTCCCCTTTAGTCTATTGTATGGTGAGAGCGGTTTTATATATTATCTCTAGGTCCAAAGATTTATACAAAATTCAAAAGATTATTTTATGTATAAACATGTTTTCTTGAGTTTTTAATAAACTACGCACTATCGTAATTAATGGGGCTTTCGTCTAGTAATAGCATAATCAGTACTATTTATCTTTTCTAGGGTTTCTAACATTCTTTAAGCGTTTATAAGTGTCGACTGGTGACTAACTGGGGGGTCACTGCCGGCAATGAATTTATACGAGGGGACACTAATCAAGAACTAAGCTAGATGGTAGCACAAGACAAGGGTTTATACAGGTTCAGGCCCTCAACGGAGGTAATACCTTACTTCCTGTGCTCTGGGATTATATGGTGGATCAAGATGCGAGATGCAAGATGATGCTGTGTGCTGTAGATGATTCTGCGTGTGTGCTGATGGCCTCTACGGCTCTACCCCCTCCCTTTATATAGTGTAGGGGAAGATAGAGTTACAGGATAGCACGTGGTACACGGTAACTAATTCTGTTATGCTGTTACATGTCATGCATGTGCTGATCTGCTAATTACATGGAGATAGATTATATCCTCGAGAACTTCCTTGGAGCTCAAGGCGCGCATATCCCGAGTGGTCTTTATCCTTAACCGGCCGACTTGGATGGCCCCCTATCTGCTCCCTTATGGGCCTTCTAGAGGATACCCGGGGCCCATATAGTCCATAGTAGCCCCCGAGTGCTTTACGATCGAGGCAGATGCCCGGCCGACTGGCTTCGCTAATATCTCCTGTAATCTGAAAAGAGATTGTAAAGGACTCAAGAAATCTTAAGTTTTTGTGTTGAAACAACGCCTGGATCGGCAATACCAAACTCCAGCTTACTCGGCCCATTGGGCACATTGCCTCAACAGATGAATTCGGCTACTTGCAACTCCTGCAATGCAAAAGCAGCGATTGGCCCATCATAGGGCATGCCTTAAGCCACGTCATTACAACTTCTGCCTTGCAGCATGCTGTAATTAGACGTTGCAAGAATTTCAACGTCAGGCGCCTAGCCTTAACTTGTAAGAACTAGCACTCGGCCCAGCATGGGGCGCACCTTTCAGCCGAGTGGTACCCGTCCCAACCAGAGAAGCGATCAGCATAGGCCCCTAGGGGCGTACCGATTGGATGCAATTTGGCCGAGAGGCATTTGTACCCGGGTAGCGGTGTACAACTAGCGACCTTATGAAAGGCATACCTCTGAAATTGTACCCAAATTTCACCAACACCCAACCTCGAGCATGCGAAGTTGGCTAGTGACCCAACATGGGGTATGCCGTGAAATATTTTTAATTTTATACCGCTACCATATGCCCTCCGTGGTGTACCGTGGCGAAATAGGCTCGATTTAACACATTGCCACCGTTAGCGCGGTCAAGAAAGCCTCATAAGGGTTGCCCTTTGCAATTTTAGCCCAAGCCCAATTTGGGGAGGCGGTTGCCACGCTTTTTTCTCGCACAAATGAACGACACGCCGCTTCGCTTGAAGTCCGATTCGCGTCCACTTCCGTCCCATCGTCATGATGGTTTTACTGTGTTGGAAACGGATTACAAGGCGCGCCCTTTGAACTTCCTCTGTGTATAAAAGAAATCCCAGGGGTAGAGTACTACTTCACCACCAGCTTTTGAGTCTTCGAGTCTTCATCTTCTCGGCGACACCCAGAAATCTCTACCCTCTCCTTTTTCGAGAGCAATGGCGAGCGGATGGGCCGATCCATGGGCAACTGCTTGTGCTGAGGAGCATGCTCGCGTCGCCGCCACTGAAGCCGCTACGGCCGCCGAGTGGGCAAGGTGGCGGGAGGATTAAGCGGAAAGGACCGCCCAGAACGCCACTAGGGCGATGGTTGCTGGCCATGCGCGACTCTTCCCGGTTCGTTCCCCCCTCAAAGACACGCTCGTCTTCTCCATCCTTGATGTGAAGTGGCCATCGGAGGAATGATTTATCTTTCTTTAGCCCCTCCGCGAGCCAGCGACGAGCCCTAGCTCGATGTACTGCGCCGCAGAGAAATGTAATTAGGCCTAAATGCCTTTTAATGAATACTTTTGGGGAAACAAATGTCTTTCTCTTCGCTTCGAATCTGCAACATTGCCTCTTCTTGATCTGAACTTGAATCCGCAACATCGCTTCATCCGAGTAACTAGGCTCGTTCGCTCCCAGACCGGCACTTGGCGCACAGCGCAAACCTTTCGGAGGGAATCACTCGGCCAGCCGAGTGATTATACAAGCCCCTCGCGGAAAGGCCGCATCCAGCGCTAGACTCAGGCCCGGCCCAGAATGCGAAACACTGCCCATTGCGATAAGTTAGGAACATGAGAACGAAATTAGTTCACCTTGCTCACTCTTCGCGCCAGTCTGTTAGCTTCTCCCAGCAAACTCCGCCACTAGGGTTCTTCTCCGTCGCCACCTCCGCCGCCACCCGTCTCCGATCGCAATGGCTCCACCATCTCCCGCTGCCCCTAAGGCTACCAAGAGTGGGAAGGAGTGGATGAAGTCCATCACGATCGAACGGATGCTACAGAAGCTGGTCTCCATCGGCGTGCTCCCCTCCGAAGGGTTCGTGTCTTGGCACGCCGCCGCCGGCGAATCCTGCCCCACCCCTCGCTCTGACGAGGTAGTGGTCTTCGAATCCTTCTTCCTCCGCGGCTTTGGCCTTCCTTGCTCTCCTTTCTTCCGAGGATTACTCTATTTTTACGGGACACTTGAACCCCAATTCCATTTTCCAAATTACGATTTTTATCCATGTCTGTGAGGCCTATTTGGGGATTGCTCCTCATTTTGACCTTTTCAGATATCTCTACCTTCTTAAACCCTTTCCCAACAAGAACTCTCCCAAAGCCGCCGGTGGTGCGGGATTTCAATTGCGGGAAGGGGCCCGAAAACTTTATTTCGACATTCCTTTGAGAACCTCCAACAAGGGCTGACACTCGGAATGGTTCTACTGTGCGAACTCACCTCCGGCCCTCCCTTCCTTCTCCGGCGAGTGCCCCACTGTCCATCCCTCCTGGTCTTATCCTCTCGCCGATGACGAAGAAGGCCAAGTAGAGGAACTTCTCATTCTTCTCCACAGAGCGAAGTCTACAGGGTTGACTGGCATTGGGGTGGTCTAGAACTATACCCAGCGCTGTATCCAGCCCATAAAGGAGAGGGTGCATCTCGCCTTCGAGTACTTGGGGGCCCAAGATACCACTCGGGAATCCAACGAAAACCTCACGCAGAAGGAAATCATCAGCCTAGTGGCTGAGCTCTTCGCTCCAGACTCAGAAATACCTCGCGCAGACTGCCCGGCTCCATACCACTTGGGGTATTTGCCACCAGCGGTAAGGAGAAGATCCTTCTCAACTCGACCACGGTCTCTTAGGATAGGGCCGGAACTAATATAATCTGACATGCTGCAAGGACGTGAAGCCTTCTTCTCCACCCATCAGGTTCCAGAAGCTCCACACCACAAAGAAACACCGCGCAAGCGTCCTGCTGAGGGCTCAACTAGTGCTCCTCCAGCCAAGAAAGGCAAGGGGGTCGCTTCAGGGGACTCGGATGAAGATGACGACGATGACAAAGTTCCGCTCGTGCGCCGCTGCCGCCCAGCAACGAGGTCGCCCTCAGCCCAAGCGAGGTAGCCTCAAGGTCCTCCGTCTCCCCAGTCTGCCGACCCAGCAGCCGCGTCGGGGGCAGAGAAGCCTCCCAGCTCGGGCCCGAGTGATTCGGGTGTCCGATTTGGGTTTAAGTCTTTTGTGTCTTCACGGAGGTATCCCCTCACGCTATTTTCCTTTCACGATTTGTAAAGAATTCATATGTTGAATAATCTTCAAACGCCTTTCGGAAAGCCCGTTGGAGATGATGACGAACCGCCAAGTTCGCATGGCACAGAGATGCCAGCCTCGGCGCCTTCAAAATTTGACTACCAAGCTAAGCCCCAACCTGTCAAGGACTCGGCTCAACATGCCGCACCTCGCCAAGACTCCGGCCCATCATCTGCCACTCGTCGATCTTCGCCGCAAAGGGAAATCTCAGCCTCGCCCAAGGAGCACGTAACTGTAATGGAGGATATTCTCGCCTCCACCGAAGCTCACGTTCCACCCCTCCGACTAAAATGGAGGAAGGAGATGGAGGGCTGTGAAGTCGATGACGGGCAGGAGGCCGAAGAGTGGGAAGTGCTAGACAATATGGCAGCGGCTCAAGCCATAATATATAAGGTAGAACCTTTCCACGCCCTGAATCCTGCTAATCTCGCTCCCGTCTCCATGCAGCGCATGAAAGAGAGGTCGAGGCAGAAGTCCACATGCATGGAGAAAACACTGAGCGAGCTGAAGACGCGCGACGAGTACGACAACGCGTTGTACGTCGTCAAGTCGCAATATCGTGGCCGGATCACAGAGCTCCAACAAGAAGTTACTGAACTCCGGTTCCGCCATGTGGAAGAGTCTAACACCATCCGAGGTATAAATCCCGAATAGTCTTAAACCCTCATCAAAACAATGCTCCTTGGATGATAATCCCTGAGACTTGCCTTCGAATATAGCACTGCAGGCGAGACAGAGGGCCTTGGAGGAGAGGCAGAAGGACTTGGAGGAAGAAGTCTTCCAAGCCAACACTCAAGCCGCGAGATCGGCTAAAGAGCTGGAAGGTAACTTCTCCCATAGCTCTCCCTAGCTCAACCCCACTGGAGTTCGACTGATACGTCACACCTGATTGATTATGTAGAAAACCGACAGAAGGCCAAGGCACAAATCCAGCTACTTGACGATGAAGTGAAAACCTCTCATGAGCTTCGCCGCCAAGCTCTGGTGGGAATAGTCCCAACGCTCCAATGCCTCTACCTGTAAGAAGAGCCGATCGATTCAACCTCCCGTGACCTGCCTCGACGCCCTTCCTGAGCGGATCAAGGTCTTTGCATGGGAGGCAGCAATAACATGTACTAGCCAAGGCCTCGCGATTGCGAAGTTAAACTTCCCCCGCCTAGACTGCGAAGCCGTGAAAGAGGGATTTGCTTGCACGAAGGAGGAGGCCTGCGCATTACTGCAAGAAGTTCGTCCGACCGCTATTCATATAGTTGAAAACTTGGACTTATAGATGTATGTGTAACGGAAACACTTGGTTGGTCCTCAATACTGGTGATTCGGCTTATCCGAAAAGTACGCTTTATCCTTTTTCATGAAACGCATCCACCGACTGATCCAGCCCCCGAGTGCCAGGAATTAGCACTTGGCTTTCTTCCCATGCAACTACGGAGTAGCTAAATGTTGTCATTGGGATATAGAAGCGTCATTACTCAAAAATTTTCATAACACTTGAATTTGACCGACACATGTAAAGAGAAAACAACTTTATTGATGAGATAGGGTGCGGTTGACTTCGCACACTATTTAGTGTAGCCCCCGACTTACTGCTTGGTCGTTTACGGCCAAGTAGCAAGTCAAAAGAAAGGAAACTAATTACATGCTGCTTGAATACAAAACTTTAAGAGTAAAAACGACGTAGCTGCTCGATGTTCCAGGCATTGGGCACTTCGGATCCATCTTCACGTTGTAGACGGTAAGTCCCTGGGTGAGTCACCTCAGTGATCACATAGGGGCTTCCCAGAGTGGAGAGAGTTTATACTCGTGCTTCTGATTCCTTCGGAGGACCAGATCTCCCTTGGAGAATGCACGGCCCCGCACGTTGCGCTGATGGTAGCGACGCAGGCCCTGTTGGTACTTTGCCGACTGGATCATTGCTGCTTCCCTAGCTTCCTCGAGCCGATCGAGGTCTTCATATCTTGCTTCATCCAACTGATTATCGTCGTAACCGGCGACCCGAGGGGACCGGAACTTCAATTCAGTCGGGAGGACCGCCTCCGAGCCATAGACTAGGAAAAAGGGTGTCTGCCCAATTGCTCGACTTGGGGTCGTTCTGAGCCCCAGAGCACCGAAGGCAACTTTGACTCAATACAGAGCGATGGCTTCAGCGATCAAAGATTCGGCTTTGAGCCCTTGTAGCACTAATCCGCTGGCGCTACAACCCGTCTGCTGTTCTTGGGTGGGCCACCGAGGCATAGCAGATCTTGATGCCCAGCTCCTCGCCCCAATCTAGAAATTCACTGCTTTTGAACTGGACGCAATTGTCGGTGATGATGTGATTGGGTACGCCGAAACGCACCACGATGTCTCAGAAGAACTCGCGTGCTTTGGCCGCCGTGATGACAGCAACCGACTTGGCTTCAATCCACTTTGTAAACTTGTCGATGGCGATGAAGAGATGAGTGAATCCGCCTTACGCTCGCTTGAGGGGGCGCACCATGTCCAGATTCCAGACGGCGAAGGGCCAAGAGATTGGAATTATTTGTAGATCCTACGTGTCATGTGAATTTGTCGTGCAAAAAACTGATACCCGTCACGTTTGCGTACTATGTCTTCCGCATCTGTGACCGCGGTTGATCAGAAAAATCCTTGCCGATAGGCTTTTCCCACCAGGGTGCTGGCTGCTGCGTGGTGCCCGCATTCCCCTGAGTGGATCTCGTTGAGTAGATCTTTGCCTTCTTGCTCGGATATGCAACGCCTTAGTACCCCGGAACTGTTTTTCCTGAAAAGCTCGTCCCCGACTATCTTGTAGCTTTTTCTTCGGCGTGTAATGCACTCGGCTAGGCTTTGATCCTCAGGCAGCTCATCACGAAGAAGATAATCTAAATAAGGTTGAGTCCACACGGGAGTAATTGATAATACCTCTTCATCGGAATCTGGCTGCTTCTCGTGATCATGCCTCGGTGCAGATGGTAGCTTGATGGACGGCGTGCGTAGCTCCTGGACGAAAACACCATTCGAGACCTGGGCCCGAGTGGATCCCATCCGCGCTAGCTCGTCTGTTGCTTCGTTTTTGCGGCGGAGCACGTGAGTGAGATCCAGTCCGTCGAACTTATCTTCCAACTTTCGCACCTCCTGACAGTAGGCCGCCATGCTGTCGCCAATACAAGACCACTCCTTTTGGACTTGGTTGACCACGAGTTGGGAATCCCCACGTACCAATAACCGCTTGACACCGAGCGATATGGCGATGCGTAGCCCGTGGATGAGTGCATCGTACTCGGCGCGCGTTGTTATCGACGGAAACAATATCCGAGGACGAAGCGTAGCTTCTTTCCGCCGGAGATATGAGCAAAATCCCACCCAAGGCCACGAGCATGAGGGAACCATCAAAATACATTGTCCAAGACTCGAGATTCTCCTTTGTCACCGGGTTTGGGCTTCATCCACTCCACATTTAAATCGGCTAGTGCTTGAGATTTGATGGCTAATCGAGGCTTGAACTTTATTTTAAAGGCTCCAAGCTCAACTGCCCACTTGGCAATCCTCCCAGTAGCTTCCTGGGTGAAGTATGTCTCCAAGCGGGAAAGAGGTGACCACCGAAATTTTATGCTTTTGAAAATAATGCTTGAGCTTCCGTGATGTGAGTAACACAGCATACAGAAGCTTTTGAACTTGTGGGTACCTTGTTTTAGATTCGCCCAATACCTCGCTTACGAAGTAAACCGGACGTTGTAACTTCTGGAGGGAGCCCTCTTCATCTCGCTCCACCACCAAAGCGCTGCTGATGACGTGAGTCGTTGCGCCGATGTAGCGTAAGAGGGGCTCCTGGGGCATGGGAGGTGTGGATAACATAGACCCCGGGTATCCACACAGCGGGCCTAAAAGACCACCCGACAGGGGATGGACCAAGTCGTGGATGAGGACGAGGACCACTCGGACTCCAGAAGGCTTGCCCGGCATGGAAAAAAGTCTATCCCTAATTAATAGGAAAGATATACTTGTAATCCCGGATAACTACTAGAGGATAGAGATAGGAATCCTACCTCGTAACCGACCAGGACTCTATCTTAAAACCCTGCCCCCCACTGTATAAGGCGGGCAGGGAGCCCCCTAGTCCGAGATCTCCATCTAGAGAATCACACATCTACAGCATCCATACGCTGTCATCATCTTGATCATCTCCCAGGCTGATCATCTTGTACACATATACCCCATATAATCCCAGAGCACAGGACGTAGGGTATTACCTCCGCCATGAGGGCCTGAACCTGTATAAATCCTTGTCTTGTGCTACCATCGAGTTTGGATCTTGTGCAACGCCCCATATATAATCATTGCCGGCGGTGACCTCCCAATTAGTCACCAGTCGACAGTTGGCGCGCCAGGTAGGGGCAGCGTCAAGATCATCTTCATCAAGCTCGATGGCATCAATCAACGGTGTCGACATCGTCTCCGCCCTGGAGCCGACTGCGTCATCAATGACTTCGGCGAACTCCACCTCTCGGATTCGGATCAGATCCAATCTGGGTGGAACAACAACAACGCCTCCCGCTCAGGTTGGGGAAGGCCACGGCCATCTACTCATGAGTAGTACGCCAACGGCTCAATTCCCGACTCGGATACGGCGACGGCTCGAAAACAGATTCGAGACGTCATCTTGTTTCTACAATTCCCATTGATCCAGAATGAATTTCGGGATGAGACTGGATGCGTTGGAAATATAATTTCGTCATATTTCCGTGAAGCCCAAGAACGCCAAAAACGGAGTTCGGATGCGTCCGGGACATCCGTTTGAAGGCAGGCTGCACGGGAAGGTCGCGAATCTCGACGAGCTCGTAAAACCCATCTGCGGAGGCTGTCGCATGCGGATAGCCCGTGATACACCTCCAAGGACATCGAGAATCAGCAAGGAGCTTCTCCAAACAATCAATGACCAACACTTCTTCCGGACTTGGATCCGATCTAGTCTGAGGAGAACCTCGACATCGCTTCATCTGGACTACCGTTCGGGTCGAGGAACGCCGCCGCCATCTACTCCCGAGTGGTGTGCCGGGGGCTCAATTCTCGACTCGGATACGGTGAGAACTCAACCAAGGACTTCTACAACACTTTTGTGGGTTCGGACATGATCCAATCCATGGGAGGAATTTAACAGTGCTTCACTCGGACTCCCGGTCGTATTGGGGAACGCCGCCGCCGCCTACCGTCGAGTAGTGCGCCGGGGGATTAATTCCTGACTCGGATACGGCGAGGTCCCGATGGAGAACAAATCCCGGGTGGTGACCGTCATCAGCAGCAAATCACTCGGACTCGACGATTATTGCGCCCATTGTGCGACGCCGGCTTCATCAACCGCGAGACGAACATGAGAAGAAGATGCAATATGTTCCCGTTCAGATTCTGGACGGAACTTGTATCGCTATTTCCTGCTGACTCAGGAGGAGTTTCGGGGTGATATAATATGCGTTGGAAAGCTAATCTCGTTATCTTTCCAACGAATCCAAGAACGCCTGAATCTGACTTCGGATGCGACCGTGACGCCTTTGTCAAGGCAGTCTGCGCAGAGAGGTCGCGAATTTCGGCGAGCTCGTAAAGCTCGTCGGTGCCGGCTACGGCGTGAGGATTGATCGTGCCACATCTCGTGGGACGTTGAAGACCAACGAGTACTTTCATCGACTTTCGTCAAGCTACACCAACTGCATGGAGATCATTTACGACTACGGCCAACTCCGTCGTCCACGGGCGAGACCTCGGCGAGAACGTGCTGTTCGTCGCCGACCATGACGTGTGCCACTCGGTGTTGATCGAGATCTGAACAACTACTTCCTCTACTCGGCTACGCGCCTACGCCTCCAAGGTCTATAGCTCATCTGTACGCCATCACGCGCCACGAGCGCCCGATACGGCTACACGCCTCGAGCTCCAAATTTACGGCTCCGCGACAAGCCACTCGGCTCCACGCCTACGCCAGCGCCACGGGCGCCTCCAAGTATATGGCACGGCGACACGCTACTCAACAACACGCCTACGCCCGCGCCACGCACCTCCAAGGTCTATAGCTCATCTGTACACCAACGCGCGCCACGAGCGCCCGGTACGGCTACAGCCTCGAGCTCCAAATTTACGGCTCGGCGACAAGCCTACGCCAGCGCCACGAGCGCCTCCAAGTCTATGGCACGGCGACACGCTACTCAGCGACACGTCTACGCCCGCGCCACGAGCGTCTAAGTTTATAGCTCGGCTGTACGCCATCGCGCGCCACGAGCGCCCGGTACGGCTACACGCCGAATTCTAAATTTACTGCTCGGCGCCTACGCCAGCACCACGAGCGCCTCAAGTCTATGGCTCGGCGACACGCTACTCAGCGACACGCCTACGCCCACGCCACGAGCGGCCAAATTTTCAGCTCGGCTGTATGCCATCGCGCGCCACGAGCGCCCGGTACGGCTGCACGCCTGCAGCTTCAAATCTACGGCTCGGCGACAAGCCACTCGGCTACACGCCTACGCCAGCGCCACGAGCGCCCAAGTCTACGGCACGGCGACACGCTACTCAGCGATACGCCTACGCCCGCGCCACGAGTGTCCAAGTTTACAGCTCGGCTGTACGCCATCGCGCTCCACGAGGGCCCGGTACAGCTGCACGCCTAGAGCTTCAAATCTACGGCTCGGCGACAAGCCACTCGGCTACACGCCTGCGCCAGCGCCAGCGCCACGAGCGCCCAAGTCTACGGCACGGCGACACGCTACTCAGCGACACGCCTACGCCCGCACCACGAGCGTCCAAGTTTGTAGCTCGGCTGTACGCCATCGCGCGCCACGAGCGCCCGGTACGGCTGCATGCCCGTAGCTTCAAATCTACGGCTCGGCAACAAGCCACTCGGCTACACGCCTACGCCAGCGCCACGAGCGCCCAAGTCTATGGCTCGGTGACACGCTACTCAGCGACACGCCTACGCCCGCGCCACGAGCGTTCAAGTTTTCAGCTCGGCTGTACGTCATCGTGCGCCACGAGCGCCCGGTACGGCTACACGCCTATAGCTTCAAATCAACGGCTCGGCGACATGCCACTCGACTACACGCCTACGTCAGCGCCATGAGCGCACAAGTCTACGGCTTGGCGACACGCTACTCAGCGACATGCCTACGCCTGCGCCACGAGCGTCCAAGTATTCAGCTTGGTTGTACGTCATCGCGCGCCACGAGCGCCCCGTACGGCTACACGCCTACCGCTTCCCCAAACGCCCGCGCCACGAGCGCCCAAGTATTTAGCTCGGCTGTAGGCCATCGCGCGCCACGAGCGCCCGGTACGGCTACACGCATGTAGCTTCAAATCTATGGCTCGGCGACAAGCCACTCGGCTACACGCCTACGCCAGCGCCACGAGCGTCCAAGCCTACGGTTCGGCTACACGCCTAAGCCTACATCAGAGCTAAGTTCTCATTACCATAATCTTTTCATATTAATCTAAGTTGTTTCTTGACTTGCTACTTAATTGGTCTCCAACTAAGCAGTAAGTCGGGGGCTACACCTAATAGGTGCACTTGCGTGCACTCTTTTGTTGTTTTTTCTTTATGATTGCAAATGAATCCGAGTGGTTTTTCCGAGTAGTGAAGCTCTGACCCACGGACGGCGAACTCCAGTCACTCGATACGCGTGCCTGGGAAAAGAGCCATGAGCTAATTCCCGACGCCCGGGGGCTAGACTAGTCGGGCAGAGTGCTTAACAAAAGGAAGATTACTTGGAGAAATTTAATGTCAAAAAGGAAAAGTAGCAAAAGTATAAAAATTATCTAAATGCTTCCAGATACTGCCTAAACTCTACATGTACATGCTATAGGGATTCATGGGTTTTCACCTCATCAAGTACCTTCTACGACTCCGTACACGAGTAAGAGGGATCTACGCAATGAGCGACAACTACGGCTCGGCTAGCGCCTGGCATGGCTAAACGCTTACGCCCGCCTCGACCGTCCAAATTTATAGCTCGGCGAGCGCCCGGCACGGCTACAAGCCTACACCCGCGCTTCGACCGTTCAAGTCTATGGCACAGCTATATGCCCACGCCAACTTCGGTATGGCTATATGCCTACACCAACTTTGGTATGGCTATACGCTTACGCCTTTGACAATAAGCCATCATGCGCCCTGAGCGCTAACTACGGCCTTCCAGCTACGCGTCACAACCAGTGGCTACAAGCGCAGCCGGGCTAAGCCAAATTCAGCCTCGGTGCACCCCTTTGAGGGCATATCACCGGTAGAGCTACAAAAATTACCCATCTCTCGGTATACCCCATGTTGGGTCACTAGTTGGTCGTTGCATGTCAGGATCAGATACCAGTGATGTCGGGATTGAGTTTCGTTGGTACGCTCCAGTTGGGGCCTATGATGTACACCGCTACCCGGGTATGGATACCATACGGCTAAACTCTCTCCTTAAGGTACGCCCTGTGGTGGGTCGCTATCAGATTCCGCCACAAGGGATACAGTACCGCACCGACTAACAACAATGGTATGCCCCATGTTGGGACACTAGCTGTGTTACCGCACTAGTCGGATGTAGGTATCATTGGGCCAAACCCTATCCAGATGGTATGCTCCATGTTGGGCCAAGCTGTACATCGCAAGACGAGTACAGGTACCAGATGGTTAAAATCCAACGGTATGGCCTCTGGGGCCACCAGTTGTATCCTACTCCGATCGGGTACAGGTACCGCTCGGCTCTTCAGCCAAAACCAGTGGTACGCCCCATGTTGGGTCGCCAGCTGTACATCGCATGACGAGTACAGGTATCACTCGGCTTTTCAGCCAAAACCAGTGGTACGCCCCATGTTGGGTCGCCAGCTGTACATCGCAAGACGAGTACAGGTATCACTCGGTTCTTTAGCCAAAACCAAAGGTACGCCCCATGTTGGGTCGCCAGTTGTACATCGCAAGACGAGTACAGGTACCACTTCATCAAAATCAAGGTGATGCGCTTTACAATGAGCCGACCGCCAGAACTCCGGCAATCCCGGGCTGGGTATCACTAACAACTCTCTATGAGTCCTTTATAGTCTCCTCGCAGATAATGTGTAAGCCCGAAGGAGCAAAGAATAATCTATAAGCACTCGGCATGAAGCATGACTCATCCAAGGTGCAGTAAAGAAGAGCAGCAACTCGACTATGAAGCACTCGAGGGCTACTGTGGATAACATAGACCCCGGGTATCCACACGACGGGCCTAAAAGACCACCCGACAGGGGATGGACCAAGTCGGTGGATGAGGACGGGGACCACTCGGACTCTAGAAGGCTTGCCCGGCAAGGAAAGAAGTCTATCCCTAATTAATAGGGAAGATATACTTGTAATCCCGGATAACTACTAGAGGATAGAGATAGGAATCCTACCTCGAATCCCACTCAGACTCTATCTTATAACCCCGCTTCATCAGATAAGGCGGGCAAGGAGCCCCCTAGTCTAGATCTCCATCTAGAGAATCACACATCTACAGCATCCATACGCTGTCATCATCTTGATCATCTCCCAGGCTGATCATCTTGTACACATATACCCCATATAATCCCAGAGCACAGGACGTATGGTATTACCTCCGCCATGAGGGCCTGAACCTGTATAAATCCTTATCTTGTGCTACCACCGAGTTTGGATCTTGTGCAATGCCCCATATATAATCATTGCCGGCGGTGAACCCCCAATTAGTCACCAGTCGACAGGAGGGACCAACACCGAAGGCGTAGTGAGGAACATCTTTAAATCTTCAAAGGCTTCATGTGCTTCCGCTGACCACTGAAAATCGTCTTGTCGGCGTAAGAGCTTAAAGAAAGGCATTCCTCGCTCCCCGAGTCAGGAAACGAATTGGCTGAATGCCACGATACATCCAGTGAGCTTCTGCACATCCTTCTGATTGGTCAGGGGCTTCATCTTGATGATGGCATTGACCTTCTCTGGATTGGCTTCGATCCCTCGATTGGAGATGATGAATCCGAGTAGTTTACCGCATGTAACCCCAAAACGCACTTCTCGATTTAGTTTCATCCGATATGCCCTTAGGCTCTCGAATGTCTCGGCCGATCCGTTATGAGATCCCATCTCGATTTTGTTTTATGACGACGCCGCCGACGATGCCTCCACGCTATGCCCGAGTTGAGTGTGAAAACACCGTTGTATGGTGCGCTGATAAGTTGCGCCAGCGTTTTTCAACCCGAATGGCATTGTGATATAGCAGAAAGCACCAAAATGCGTAATAAACGACGTCTTGATGCAATCCTCCTCTTTCAGACTAATCTGATGATAGCCTGAGTAGCTGTCCAGAAAACTCAAGAGCTCGCATCGGGCGGTGGAATCCACCACTTGATCGATGCGGGAGAGCCCAAAAGGATCCTTGGGACACGCTTTGTTGAGGTCTGTGTAGTCGACACACATCCGCCATGTCTTGTTTTTCTTCTGCACCAGGAACGGATTGGCAAGCCACTCGGGGTGATACACCTCTTTGATAAACCGAGCGGCCAACAATTTGGTGATCTCACTCCGTATGGCGTCTTTTCGATCCGGGGCAAATCTTCATAGGCGCTGCTTGACTGGCTTCGCCTTCTCATCGACGTGGAGAGAGTGCTCGATCACTTCCCTCAGAACACCGGGCATGTCCGAAGGTTTCCAAGCGAACACATCCTAGTTGACCCGGAGGAAAGTGACGAGCGTGTCTTCCTATTTGCTGTCGAGCCCTATCCCAATCACGGCCGTCTTGGCTCGATCAGACGGGTCCAACAGAATCTTCTTGGTTTCTTCGGCTGCTTGGATGGATGTTTTGGCCTGCTTCTTGGCGAGACGTCCCCTTCCTCCTGAAGAGATGCAACCTCCAATCAGATCTTCTCCATCTCGGCAAATGAGTCCAAAGGTGCGCCATCTCACAGCCATTGCCGCAGAAGCGAGGATCGCTTAACATCACCAGGGAGGGTGATTACACCATTGGGACCTGGCATCTTTAAGACGAGATAAGTATAGTTGGGACCGCCATGAATTTAGCGATCCCCGGCCTTCCTAAGATGGCATGATATGCGTCTCGAAATCAGCCACTTCGAAACTCAGACTCTCGGTCCGATAGTTATCCTTAGTCCCAAACGTGACGGGCAAAGAGATCTGTCCGAGTGGTATCGCGGACTTTCCGGGGATTACCCCGTGGAAAGGAGATGATCCCTGCCGGAGCTCGGAACGAGGAATATTCATCTGGTCCAGGGTCTTGACGAAAAGGACGTTGATCCCGCTCCCGCCATTGACCAGAACCCTTTTTAGCTTGCTTCCCCGCACGACCGGATCCAGCACCACAGGATACCTTCTAGGGAAGGCGATCCGATCTGGGTGCTCCGATCGGTCGAAGGTGATGGGCACCTCGGACCAGCGCAGGTAATTTGGAGTCACGGGCATGATAGCGTTGATCTCTCGACTGGTAAGCTTTTGCTTCCGCTTGGACTCGTACGCATCAGAGCCCCCGAAGATATAGTTGATCTCGCGCTCAACATCCTGGTAATCTCCATCGGGTTTCTTGCCTTGACCGCCCTTAGCCGACTGGTTCGAACTCTCAGCGAACTTCTGCAGAATAAGGAAATCTTTGGCAGAGTGTTTTCCTCGAGGATGGAAGAGACATACCGAATCCATCACTTTTTTGTAGTCGTTATCGTTGGGGGCTTTGGTCGGTTGCGCTCCATGTTGGCGACCATCTCGTCCCCCCTTTCGCTTCTTATCCTTGGGTTTGCCTTGCTCGTCGTTAGGCTTCTTCTTGGGGCCTCCGTCGTTGCCACCGCGATGATTCGCGATGGCCTCCTCAGCTTCAGCCTCCTGATCCGCCATTGTGAACATGGCCTTGAGATTACGCGGGGGTCCCGGGTCATCTGCCTGATTAACTCCTCGGATTTGCATCCGGGGAAGAAGGCATCGATGACGGTCTGTTCCGAAACGTCTCGGATCTCGTTCTTCTTCTTGGTGAAGCGCTTGATAAACTCACGAAGAGTCTCGTTCTTGCGCCTATGTAGTTGTCCAATCTCCCATCTCCCCGCGAGCCTTTGATAGGTCCCTTGGAAATTGGCGATGAACTGCTCCTGGAGGTCATCCCAAGACTCGATAGAGTTCTCCGGGAGTCCCGTTAGCCAGGTCTGGGCGGTTGGGGTCAAAGCGACCGGCAAGTAGTTTGCCATGACGTTCTGATCACCTCCTGCCGTGCTGACTGCTAAGGCGTAAACCTGCAGCCAGTTCTTTCGGTCTCTCTCACCATCGAACTTGTCAATGCCTTTGAGGTTAAAACCATCCGGCCAAACCACTCGGCGAAGATCTGAGGTGAAGGCCCGAATCCCCTCCAATGGTCGTGGCCACCTCCGCGTTGGGGATCTGCTGCGATGCCCCCGCCGTGGGCCTTGGCGTTGTTTGTGACGGTGGTCGCGCCGACTGGCAGTGCTCTCGGCTTGGTCGTCATTATGGCGACTATGACGGCCACGAGAATTCCGCTCGCCGTTTCTGCGCTCCTTTCGCTTAGCTTCAATGTCTTGACGTAAATCATGGGCAGGAGATTGGTGGGAATCCCCAGCCACTGAGGCAAGAGCCCGGTTCCAATTGCGCGTAGATCGACTGCGAGCCGAGGCGGTCGGAGCCGGTATTGCCTCGTTTTGCTGTATGGCAGCCATCTCCACCATGGTCGTCGCTCGAGCAAGGGCCTGGACATACGGGCTGCCTTCTGAAAGTTGTGGCGCAATAGTCTCGAGGAGAGTCTTCGAAGCGATAATATTCGTCTGGGGAGTGTTGTAGACTTCCTAATCCCTCAGCTTCACCGCGCGAAGTTCATTTTGGACGTCGCGGCCGCGGACGCGGAGTTGACGTATGCTATCTTGGTTCTCCCCTTGGCGAGAATCTAGGTTTGCGTTAGTGTCAGTGGCGGTCTCCTCATAAGCAACAATCGGAGAAGAGTGATGATCCCCCGCTCCAAGGACAAAAACTTCTCGGTAGTTGCGGATTTCAGCGCTCCCGTCAGACTCGGAGTCAGAAACGGAGAGGCTTACTTGTTCGCTCTGTCCAATGGGTTGGCCACCATTGATGACACCCACGAACATAGATGAATCTGATCCGAGTGCATCTGGGGCGCTCGCCGACCGGTTATCTCTCCTCCAAATCTCAGATGAGATCCGTGCGGAGGCCGCAGCGAAGCTCTCGAGTCCGGAGGGAAATCCAGCCGAAGGCGCTATGTTGTTGCTGGGCGGAATACGATCCACGCCCATGCGGTTGAGCCCGCCGAGTCCTTTTTCGTCTTCCTCAGGAGGAGGTGCGAAGGCGAACAGCGAAGGGGTCAATCCGCTAAAGGCGCTTGCTAAATTCTCCAAGCCAAAAGACAATGGGTCACATTGATTGTGTGCGCCTTCTTGCGAAGGAATCTCTCCAAGAGGAGAGAGGTGGAGATTGCCGATGCCATCGGCGACGAAGTCCAGGATGTCGAAACGAAGGGACTGCCTGAGCTTCATGGCGATGTGCGGCGATCTCCAAGGAGCCATCTAACTTGAGAGATGATCTTAACGCTGCCCCCTGCCTGGCGCGCCAACTGTCGACTGGTGACTAACTGGGGGTCACTGCCGGCAATGAATTTGTACGAGGGGACGCTAATCAAGAACTAAGCTAGATGGTAGCACAAGACAAGGGTTTATACAGGTTCAGGCCCTTAACGGAGGTAATACCTTACTTCCTGTGCTCTGGGATGCAAGATGATGCTGTGTGCTATAGATGATTCTGCTTGTGTGTCGATGACCTCTACCCCCTCCCTTTATATAGTGTAGGGGAAGATAGAGTTATAGGATAGCACGTGGTACACGGTAACTAATTCTGTTATGCTGTTACATGTCATGAATGTGCTGATCTACTAATTACATGGAGATAGATTATATCCTCGGGAACTTCCTTGGAGCTCAAGGCGCGCATATCCCGAGTGGTCTTTATCCTTAACCGGCCGACTTGGATCGCCCCCTATCTGCTCCCTTATGGGCCTTTTAGAGGATACCCGGAACCCATATAGTCCACAATAAGTGTTTATTAAATTTCATATAGTTCTCACACAATTTTCACAATTTTGTTCTAGTTTTTTTATTAACAAGCGAATCATTTCGATCTATTTCTATATAGAGAAGTACTGTGTAGGTTCACTAATTACTTACTCGGAGGAAACTAATGAATAGTGCTAAGGTTAATAATTTTTTAGTGTAACTAATATTCTTTAGTAATAATCATAAATTCTCTTTAGGAGGTGTCTATAGGTTTTTAATAAATTAAGAAACCCTATTATAAAATAAAAAAGGTATCCATTAGGCTTAATACGATTTCATTATTCCAATTTTTCCACTACACTATTTATTCTGATATTTCTCCTAGGTAGTAACCCCCTGTAGTAGTCGTTTACTTAGGGTTATACAGATGACATACGATGACACCACTTCATCAAATTAACCTCCATCAATATAAATTGTACTAGTGATGGCCTTCTCTAAGTTTCTCTAATTACAAGGTATACTCTAGGACTTAAGGTAATTTATTATAATTTTCTAGGGTATGCACCTCTTTAATTATCAAGAAATTAATCCTTTTATTGTGTTTTGCTTAATTATTTATTTAATAAACTTATTTGGCAAGAAATACCCTTTTCATAATTTTCTCCAGTTATTAGGATACTTATATACCTTGTGGTATTTCATCAAGATTTTATAAAGTTAGATCCCATATTTCATAATTAAGGTACTCCTAATTCTATTTTTACCCTTTTCTAAATAAGAATGTGGCATATCTCATCATTAACATTAACTAAAAATAATTGCGACGGGTGATTAAATATTTTTATAATATCCATTTTAGCCTCACCTATTCATCCAATTTTTTATTGAATTTTTGGGAGCCTCAAAGCATTTTTAATAATTCATTAGCACCTTTTTGGAATTACCTAATTAGCTAAACCCCAGGAAAAACGCCCGCATAGTACTGGGCCAAGTCAGCGAGCGAGCTTCGGCCAAGGCCGAATCAGCCCATGGCGGCAACGCTCTTTCGCCCACATGTGATACGTCCAAAGCGTATTTATCCCAGACGCTAACGCTGCTAGCCGGCGCGCAAAGACCGCTTATGCCACCACTTAAATCGACCGATGGGCCTGTGGTCCACAACAAGGACTCTAGAGTCTTCGGATCGTTGTGTGCGTGAAGCGTTATCCTGGCCGGCGGGACCCACTGGACAACAACTCAGAGCTCACTAGACTGCACGAATCTTGGTGTGCATCATACGGCTCATGGCCTTCGTCTTCCTCTGGATGGGCGACGTGGCCGGCGGCGACTGCTTGCGCCGCGGCGGCGCTATAGCTCCATTTCGGCCATGTGCATGCGTGTGCAAGCACCTACAGGTCCTTACGACTATAATGGTGCTAGCGCCGAGGCCGAAGACAACCGGATGCGGTGGCAGAACCGTAAGCACGACGGAGGGGCTACGCGTAGCTAGGGACCTACAGGCTAGACAAACGAATAGGGAGCTAGAGGGAGCTACGGGAATGCTCCCGAGCTCAAAGCCGTGGACAGCGACGAGCGGGGAACGCTGGCAGCGACGGCTGGAACAAGGGCGACACGGTCTCACCACCACTGAGCACTACCACTGAAATTGAGGAAGGGGAAGGATTAGGGATAAAGAAGGAAAGCTTCATGTGAGGGGAATTTTCCTACAAGCTCACCCAGACGACGGAATCGGACTAGCGGCGATTTGGAGAAAATTTGGAAGCAAAAAGGGGGAAATGAAACCGGCGGTGTTCGAGCTCGGTTTAAGGGGTTGTAGAGTGAGGCGTGGGTCCCTTAGCTGGTACGGGCGCAGCTAGGCGTAATGGGGACGCGACGGGAGCGGGGCACGCGTGACAACCAGATGGCATGGCGCGGCTGAGCAGGGTATGGTGCCCGGGCTACAAGTGTAGCCTTTTTGACATCGGTGCCTGTGATGATGAGAAGGGACGGAAAGAGATTGTGTATGCGATTCGGCGGTTAAGGACCGACGGTCGCCGGTGTTGGTCCATCGGTCCACGGCTATGGACTGGTTTTCCGATGAGGCACGCAGCGGGACGGGGCGGTGCTAGCGAACCAATGCTCGACACGGCAACGCACGGCGCGCGGAAAAAATGGTCTCTAACACGACGGGTGCAGTGACATACACGCGCGGCACGGCACAACCCAGCGCGGTGGAGAGCAGAGCAGAGCACCCGAGGGAGGAAGAGAGAGAAGGGGTGACGAAAGAGAGAAAGAGAGAGGGAGAGTGCGCAGGATAGGACGAGAGGGAGAGAGAGGCACTCACGAAAGTTTTAAATTTGAACTAAATTTTACATTTTGCCCAAAATTTGGATTTGCCCAAATTCGGGTGTTACAATTATGCAAGCTAATTATTTCAGATGCAAGCTGCGTGCCAGCCGCCAGCGCCTCCTCCAACGACGATGAGTGCTCCTACCCGCAAGCCTCCAAGGGAGATTCTTCTCCCCAACTACAACCTCCTCCGCCCAGCCGCAGTCTTGCCCCTTGTCCCCAGCGCTCAAAGCAAACACGATCAATCTAGCTTCCATGGCACACCCAGGGATAGCAATCAACCAAATGCTTATCTGAGCATCTTTGGATGAAATCCATATGGCTGAGCTTTGATCCTGCCGCTTTATAATTTCAACTAGCGGAATTCATGCACTTCGCGCATCAGCTAACCCTTCTATAGGTCAGTTAAGTTAATGTATATATAAGGTGTGCACAGAGCAATATATAATACCACTATTTGACAGTGTTTAATATACATAGTTATGTTTTTGTTCATGGTGTTGTCCTCATCAGGTAAAATATTACAGCCCATTTAGTGCGATTAGTGAACAATTTTACAAGGATATATAGAGAAAAGAACTGAAGTGATCAGGGGCCAAATCATTCCACTTCTATTGTTGAAGATGTTAATCCTGATAGCTATTTTTCTTCGGTAGACTGAAACAATCCTGATATCAGGTGCCTTAATCTCTGTGTTTTCATTTGCATAGCTACAGTAAAAGCAATAGGTATGTTATTGTACGAAGAAAAGAACCGAGAATAACTGGCTAATTTATAAGGGTGGTTGCCATTTGCTAAGTCTAAATAAAAAAGGAAGGGACCTGGTAGGTGCGTTACCTATTCTCAAGGATAGCAATTTCAGGTAGTGCCATATTGATATACCATCTAGGAGCACTTGAGATTTGCAGGTATATCTCATCTGAAATGTGAAAACTAGTTCTTGTAGCAACAGTAAGTCCAACAAATAGAGTAATTATTGGCCTGTTTTGTGATTCTTATTCTTCTATAAGTGACTCTCCATTAAACTGGGCAACATAATGTCCCCATAATGATAGCCAGAAAACAAGGCTGCAGGGAAAGTGGTTACAGATGGATGTAGGAGAGAGATTGTTATTTCATCCCGTACTCCAGCAATGTAAGTCAATGCTCCAGGTTTTCCACCTAAAATGCCCAAGCTTTGAGGAAATGTGAACGTCTCCTTTAGGAGTGGGATGTACCTGATAGCAAGCCCGATGCCAGGAAACGTTACAAATTTTCAACACCGGGACATGTTGCCAACTTTGAATTGTTCTAGATAATGTATTTACTTTTAAGAACAATCTATAGCATCAATCCATCAGCAGAAACATCAATTATTCAACGGCATTCTTATAAGCCAAATTGATGACTGCTATGGCTATGGATACCAACCAGAACAGAATATAATAACACAATGTTTCTTCTCCAATATTTAGAAAACAATAGAATGTGGACTAAGTACGTTGTAGGTCCCAATACCAATATCTTATAGGTTTAAAGCACATGCATAGAAAACTTAGGATAAATCTCAAATATAATAACCAAAGATGGATCCATATGAAGTCCACAAAGCATGAGAATTAGCAGCTTGCTGATTACCTTGGATTAATTTTATTAAGGCCAAGAACCAAAGGAACCAACAAAAGAATAGGCAACCATTCTAATTGACCTTTGCTAAAATCATAGCAAAGCTGAGCAGCAACATTAATGCAAACAACCGGAGCTTCACCTCTTTCACCATCTTCATCCCCGAAACCACATAAACAGCCATAGAAAAACATTCGCTCGCATTTAGAACTTCAGCTTGCTCTCTATTTGTGCGTATAAGGATTTGCCAAGCTCGGCACATAGCACATGGGACGACCCATGATCCAGGAGCTAGACCATAACTCTTTCTAGCTTGAAGTAAATTGTGAATCGAAAAAGCACATGCTTCAGAGTCACCAAGATCCCTATATATTTTGGGCTATATGGCTCAAAATGAACATTTGACCGTTATAAGCAACCCTACATTAAGAATTAAAACAGCTCCATTACCTACTATCACTAAACAGAAATCCATCATCTATCATCATATAGGGAGATCAGAATAGGCAAGTCATGTCTCTCACCTTCTGCGAGGACTTCCTCCAAGATCTTCCAAGCTGGTGAAAAGTCGGTGCCCGCAAAAAATTGTCCAAGGCATATTTGTTTCATCTTTAGCAGTCAATGAGAAAAGACAATGGTCTCAAACAAATGGAGTAAATAAGCACCTGAGCGACCAACATCTGACTGCTTCTAACCATGCAGCCCTAGTTTACATCACTTGTATCGAGGCAATACCGGGGCAAGGCAAGCAATGCAGCCAGTGCCGGTGACAACGGCTAAAGCATATGCGACGACGGATCGTGAATGATGGAGAAGAGGGGCTGCAGCTAGCATTACTGGAGGCGGTGATGGGCGCTGCCCACGGATCTGGCCAGCCCAGGGGCCGCCGCCGTCAGATCCGGTTACCCTACAGACCACCGTCCCTAGATCCAACAGCCCCATAGTCGAAAGACAGCGTAACTGCTGGCCGGAGAGCTCAGCGGTGGGCTGGCGACCGGCGATGGGAGGCGATGGCGGAAGGAAGGGACGTCGTTGGTCCAGCGAGGTCGAAGGGCAGATCGAGCGACACCGATCCGATGTGGCCTGGAGGAGACTACGGGAAGAGGATTATCACGAGCGCTTGGAGACAAGTGGATTGGGGAGGAGAGAGGTGGGAGGCAAGAGGACACACGACGGTAGAAGTGAGGGGCTGGGTGGTGCGCCGATAGGCTTATATGCAGTGGCATTGGCGGGTGATTTTGTCCCAACTACCGGTATACTTAGGAAGGCTAAAAAGATCGCGCTGCAAGGATGAAAAACATTAGGGGTGTTAACAAACTTTTGTGAGACGTAGGAGCACTAGCCAGGAACCCGTACACGAATAGACAGGAACAGAAACACTAAATCGCAAACCACATGATGTTTTCTGCAATCTCATCCACCCAGGCGAACCAGCAGAACAGACGACCGCATGAGAGGCCAGCAAGACAGGATCGGACGACACAGCATCTAAAGGAGGCCACGACGTGGCCTGAGGAAGAGGCCGGGAACAAGGCAGCGCTAGCTCTAGGTCATGGCAGCGATACACGCTATAAATAACGAAGCTAATTTCAAATGGTTCTACCCCTAAGTTCGGTCCTTAACCGAACTAGGTTCGGGCAGAGTTGAAAGTTGGAACCTTTTCGTTAACAACTCCAGGTTCCGAATTGTTTGGTGTCCATGCATGATAGAATATGATCCACGCATCCAATGTGAATATCTCAGAAAACATGCACCCAACTCTGAAAAGGACAGATAATTAAGGAAAATGAATAATCGCCTGCAAGGGAGGCAGGGCCACGGGAGGCCCCTACGGCCCTACCCCATCAGAGCAGGCGGGAAAATAAAGCACTGCTCGGGCTACTTCAGTTTTCATACTCCCACTCAAATCTCAAATAAAAAAAGATAATCAAGAAAAAAAATATTACAAAGGATCGGTCCCACACATTTATGAATATGTTTCAGGGTCAAACAAATGACCTGCAATCTAATTTACAACATGTCTATGCGAATAAATATAAATACCAGTTAAGCTGCCTCAGACTTGAACTCCACTGTTGTCAAACAATGGTGAGCTTCGTACTGGCAACACGCAATTGGTGTCAAAGATTCATTACCAGTTTGTTTCACATCCTAAAAGCGCCTTGGCCTGGTTAGCATCCCGCCAATCGGGGTAGTTGCAGCTTCCATATGGCAGGAGGATCAAAATTGTCTGTATCTAGAAGTTTCTTCCTCTGTACTGTTGCATCTCCTGCAAAACAAATGCCAAACTCAATCAGGATACTGGATTTGATTCCAAGTCTGACTGTATTACAGTGCAATGGTGATTTCATGCACAGAATCCACTTGAAAGGTCTTTTATTGGCTTACAGGTGCATAATAATAAACAGGACGAGTCTGCCCCATCATCATCTGCTGCCCATACTGCAAAGATGAAGAGTTACCACTGGGGAAAAAAAAGTGTGCACAGCTAACTTTTAAGTAGTTAAAAAAGTACAAGTTTCAACCATTGCCTTAATTTTGCATGCGTAAATAAACTTTTTTTATAATATTAACGCACCACGTTCCACAAACATACATGCGCTGAGGGCAGAATAATGTCAACATGTGAAACTAGTAAAATGTGGGAAAAGAAATATCAGAAAAAATATATTTAAATAAAAGGTACTGCCAGTCTGAGAACAAGCAGCCACTTGACAGCAGATTGCAAGTTACAACAGTTTATATGGAAGGTGTGAAAAAAATGAGAGCAGGAAGTCAGAAGAGAGATAAATTCAGTTACTATCTGATCAAAGAATTAAAGGGGAAAGGAATAATTAATCTCAAACATCATATTAGAAAACCTAATGTGTTTGCACCCTAAATCAACGAAGAATGCATAGTGAACTTCAATCTGTGCCTTTCTCACCTGTGGCCCAGAAGGATGCATGTAACCCTGGGGCGAAGGTCCAGGTTGAGCATTGTAGACAACAGGCTGGCCACCATAGGCCTGCGGGAACTGCAATGTAATTGGCATAAATGTAAAATGGTAATCATATACATTTATTGAGAAGCATAGCTAGCACAAGGAATAAATGTGCAAGCAACCATGAAAATGGAAAAGCGACATTTTTTTATTAAAAAAACAAAAAATAGTTATTAGAATGTACAATGACAGCGTCACAGCAACACAACAGAAATAGAAGTGCAATCTGTTAGGTCCCTTCAGAGAAACAAGATTGCAACTCCAATCACTGAAGGGAATATTAGTTAGTTATTAAATTCAAAGAACACTTGGAAGGCATAACCAAAACAACTTTTCTGTAAAACATATTTCACTAACATTACTTCTGATCCAAAAATCCCCTAGTTCTAGTTAATTTTGTCAGATATAACCAGTAAGAGCAGTTTAAATGACTCCAGTAAAAAACTACAATTACAAAGGGTAAAAGCTTATTACAGTAAAGAACAATAGTCAATAATAATCATTATAAGACAACATTAATGTTAAATCAAACTTTCAACTGATTTACTTTCTATCAACATTGCAATGCCACTTTTTAGTGATGCTTTTTAAAAAATAACAAATGTATTCATCTTAAAGTTTTAACCACTACTTGAATGCTTCGATGCAGATACCACACCTGCTGTATAAATAATAAAAGTAATTCAACAAAAAAAATTAAAGAACTCACCCCCATGCTAACTGGATAACCAGGTCCAAGAGGGGTAGTTGGCATGCTATTAGAATAGTAGTATGGTCCATCAGATGCTGCAGGATGTGGTGGTCTCAGAGGAGTTGAGGGAGTAAAACTCTTAGCATTAGGGTTCAGCTTGAATTCCTGGTTCAGAAATGACAGTTGTCAGCGCCCTTGACACAAGACACGTAACTAAAAAAAAAATGGTTTGTCACATCCAAGCACAAAATATGGCCAAATATAATACATGTATGTATACAGAACTTCCTCAGAGCCTAACCTTAGCATTCGGATTCAAACTGGATTTCTCTGAGCTAAGGGATCCCATCGAAGAACTTGGTGACAATCCTGGAGCACTTGCAGCTGATGCTACAGCAACACGCTCAGATGTTGCTGATGTAGAGCTACCAGGTCTTTGAGAAGAATTCATACATTCAGCTGCAGGAGGTTTGCCAGATACAGTAGAATCTGGTGTTGAAGTATCTGAGGACTTGTTTCCTTGACCAGAAGATGAAGGCTCACATGCATGTGAACTTGAAGGTGGCCCATCCAAATCTGTCAAAAGATAATCACACTGTTATATGTTGTACTGTACTACAGTCATTGAAATTTCATGTATTTGAGAATGATGAAGATGTAGAAAGCTCAAATTAATAAGTCAACAAGATACTAGCAAAAGAACAAATAAGTGTTGAGCACAAAAGAGTTAATTGAAATAATTTACAAGAACAGAAAGCATCTGTACATAGAACAAGATTCTACCATCATTAAAAGGATACTGTCAATACAAAATCATCCCAAACAGCTTCGAGAAATTTGTAAGCACATGCACACATAGGTTAATTAAGAGGTATATGTCTATTATCATATGGACAAAGGAAATGGATGGAAACAACAAAAAAGAAAGAAACTAAAAACTAGCGCGGAACATGAATATGACCTACTTGGCATAGAATAGCGAAAATATGATTCCATTGAATTGAACTGTTACTAGCTACATCCACAACTGGATCACATTTCCTTTTTGATTTAATGACTCTTAACAGGTAAAATTCATCAATTGTTGGTACAACTTAGGACTACGCATCATAGATTCATAATGTTTTTTTGGCACATAGAGCTAACAGCTAAGTAGCTAACACATGACATGACAATATATTATAAACAATGAATACACTTCGCACAAACTTCCGGCTGATGCATAAATTTACTACCCACCTTCAGAAATCAATGGTCTACCGCCTTCAGGTAGCTGTTAAGAATAAAAATATATTCAGGTAAGAGAATAAAGTAATCATAATTATATTAACACAAAATAAAACTCACAGCATTCTCAAGATGCAAATCCCAGCTGTCCTTGTCACCACTGCTATCTTTGTTCTGCTTCTCATCCAACCTAAGGTTCATAATAGTGTGTCAAGCATTGTCCTACGAAATCATTGATATTGCCATTAAAAATCTCAATCCTAAAAGAATCTTTCTGGTGTAGTCAACATAGTCATGCTAATGAACAGCAAGGTAGCATAGCAACAACGAATATAGTAGTCCCATGAGGAAAACACAAAACCGAATGAAAATAATCAACAAGTGAACATTAAGGTGGAATTGAAACAATGACATAAGCACCAAAGTTACTAGATTAGTGGCAGACCCTGCGAACCAAGATTCTGGTCATTCAAACCATATATCAGATTAACAGACCAGAGAAGTACCCTTAACAAACCTTCTGTAAAGTAGCACATAGAGAATCCACACCATGTATCTGACAAAACATGTTTCAGGTAACAATGATAAGCACAAATGGCACTGACATATAATCATAGGTAAGCTCTTTCCCAGTTGAGTTTATTTCAGTTTGCTTTGACACTGACAACACATTCAGCCAAAAAAATTATGGGTTATATTTGAAGTTCCTAACATCAGTGCTACTATTAGCCATCCAGTTACTGTGATTTAAATGAAATCCCTGCTTGGCCTCATTACAAATTGGTCAGTCCAATAACAATACATAAGGATTTATTTTAGCCTTAGGTACATTGTCAAGCCACAACTTTCCACAACAACCCTATAAATAGATCAGTTATACCAGCCTCTACAACTTGAGGTGCGGCAATGAACCAAACACACTCTACAACAAACATAAGAGCATGACCAATGGGGACATAACTTAGGCCGTCCTAGCATTGTAGCAAATAAAATAAAGAGAAGGAAATGTAGATGAATAGTGAAAAGAAGGTGTACATAGTGGCTGGATCGATCTAAGTTAGGTCTGGGTTGGTGATGCTCTAATAACACACCCTCCAATTAACTTCAACTGACATAATAAAACAAATTATCCACAAGTCATCATAGTTTCATTTTAACTGATGTGACAGCATAAAAAGAAAATTTATAATCAAAGGTTGTTAAAATGTATTCGCTGTCTTCCACATTGCAACATACATGAGATGTAAATCTTCAACGCGGCATATGTTTTCTGCTCATAAATTGAATAGACAGGACTGAACAGTGAACAACAATGTAGATGGTGGTATCATTTTCTACCTGTTGGCATCAACTGACAAAAGCTTGCTCGGCTGGTGATCAGATAATAGCTGACTAACATTGTTTGTTGGAGAAGACAAATGGGAACCACCATATACATGGGAAGAAGATTCTTCACCCTGAATATCATGAACACATACTGTGAAATTCAGCGGTTGGTGTCATTTTTAATGATAATGCATAGATTAGTCGCTAGAACAAAAAAATGTTATTTGTTTAACACTTCAAGCCTTTTCTAAAATCAAGGCCTTGTTTGTATCATTTTAAATGAAATGAAATGAAATGAAATGAAAAATTGTTATTTTTTGTATAAGCCAAATGATGTAATACTTTGCAGTCATTTTTGTGGGGTTTTAAATAGTTCTTAAGAGTTTGTAAAATAATTTTTTCATAATTTTTTGAACTCGTTAAGACGTCTTTTGAGGGTCACAACCTTTTTAGATCAAAGTTTTCAGCAACTTTCAGCTCAAACAAACAAGGCCCAAATGTCATTATCTCAAGTGTACAGGAAACAAGGCTTTAATAAAGACTTATTGGTGAGGCAAGTGGAGGCAAATGAAGCCATTCAACCTCATAGGAGCAAAAGAATGAAGAGAGCTTTATGAAGATGACTTCAAGTCTGATTACGAAGCCGAAGAGATCAATGATGATGATGATATTGAGTTCGAATAGGATCAAGATGAAGTGATCCCAACAAAAGATTATGGATAAGTGGATGGAGTTTGAAATTCATTTTATCATCACATTATCATGCTCGCTTGTTGCTACCTTCTTTTAGTTTCTTGTCAACTATTATGTGTGCTTGTGTGGTCACGATTCATGGGAACCATGTTTATGTGTGCTTGTGAGAACTATGTTTATGAGTGCTTGTGTGGTCATGATTCATGAGAACTATGTTTATTTGTGTGCTTGTGCGAACTATGTTCATGAGTGCTTTGGGTTGTGATTTGTGAACATTTTAGAATGTATCATGTCATGTATTTCGATATGTCCATCTTGCACTCCCATTATTTCATTCATATGATCATAATTTGTATATCTATTCTCAATTCTCATACATTTCTTGTCAATATATGTAGATTTACAAGAATCATTGTCCTAAAAAGAAGATGCACCACCATGTCCTCAAGGCATGGCCACTATACATGTGAATTTACTGAGTAATCTTGAGTAATCCCGAGTTATCCAAGTACTCGCTACTCCCTAGCTTTCTGAGCAGTGAGTAATGAGTTATTGAACCTTGGACTCAATTAAACAATTAGGCACCTAAATGTGCAGTTCTCAATTTCAAGGTGTGGGGCACAGCAGTTCAAGTTTAGGGACAATGGTATTTAAACTATGGTCGCATCAAATAGAAAGAAAACAGGAAGATGTGAAGTTGTTTGATTTTCCATACCGTTGTCGATGGACACGCCAATGAATCTTTGGTATCAATGTTGACTGCCCTGGCATCAGAAGGATGCGTACTGCTTGGGACATTCGAAAACGGCTTAAAGTTTCTGTCATCAGTATCTCTACGCACAGCTGAATATTTTATCTCTTCATCGTGCTCCAAGTCTTCATCTAAATATAAGCCTCTTTCCTGCAAAAGTGATCTCAATATTTCAAACACTTGCCTGAATGGTTATGCACACTTTTTTGTATTTTGTAACTCTAATCAGTTGCTAACAGTTACTTTACCATCCACTAATCATGCCAAAAGTGGGAGTAGAAGTGAAAAATTGTGAAAGTGGACAGGAGTAAAAAGAACTTTTTTAGCCAGGAAGTGTTCACAGTTATTACCATATCCATCCAATGCTTGGTTAAAGAAAGGAGGAAGATTCATACCTCAGCAAGATGAATATCTTCAGTATCTTCTCCCTCTATTTCTCTGGCTATTCTTGAAGCATGCTTCTCAATTTCTCTCATATGAGGACCTCTCTCAAGCTTTGTGGTATAAAGTTCTTCATTAAAAGTACTCTTTACCCCAAACAATGCTGCATTTGTTTCAAACTGATCCCAGCTCCTAGCAATATAATAACAATTACATAATGATAACACATGCAATTCAAGCACGAGACAAAACACGCAAGGCGCTGTCATGATTTACCAAAGCACCCTTTCCATGAAGGATATTTCTAAAATGTAACAAAAAAAAGTTTTCCAAAAACGTTTCCTTTTTTCAAACATAGTTCCTAACAAGTAATAATATGATGTGTCATGTAAGCACAGTTTCTAGCAATGTTTCCAACCAAACAAACAAACTGTTGCAATAAAGAAGATTACAATATTAACTCAAAACAAAAAAAAACTCATTGACAAGGTAATGTATTGCATATATCATTATAGCATGTAGATATATTTTTTATAACTTTACACGGTGGCACCCATTTGGAGCTCTCTATTTTTATAAACCCAATTATACACTGCATAAACATGAATGATTAACAGAATCTGATAAGGGAGATACCGCTGCAACGACTACTAGCAGTTGATCTGAAAGGTGTGTCTAAACCATTAAAGATAGATTGTTACAATTGATATAAAACTAGAGCTTAATGTAGTTGTTTCAGTACCTATTCCCCTTCCTGTCATATTTTTCCAATTCAATGCACTCTGAATCTCCTTCATCTGGTGCCCATCGTTCAAGCTCCCTCTCTTCGTGATAATAAGAACGGGAAATTGAAGAATCTATCATCAAGTCTTTCCTTTTATCATGGACAGGACCTTTAGGCAGCTCATCACTGCCAAGTGCGACGTCCTAATATTGATCATAATGATTAAGTCATTACATTAATGATGGAATTAAAGAGAATAGTTTATAAGGACGCAAACAGAAAAACTGAAAATGGAGAATAAAACCTTGGCAAGAACTTGGACAAGCTCCCTTGCTGGTATTATCATAGCCTCAGGCTTTCTTACCACATCAATAGGATTGCTGTGTCCATCAGCAGAACCATCCTTAATCAGCTGTGCCATTTTCAAGACAATTCCTACAGGAATAGCTAGATTCATAAGTATAATATGGCAAGAAATACAGCTTGTGGATATTGTACTCCGATAAACAACAGAAAAGTAAAGAAGTGGTAAAAATACTAGGAAAAATGCCTGTGAGATTTTAAAAAAAATGAGAGATGTACCAAAGTCTTTGTCAGTGTTTGCTGCATGAAAGATTCCAGAGATAACAGACCCATTTTTCACATGCACATCCACATGATGTCCAATAAGTTGTGTCATAACATACACTAGTCGATCCCGCGAAGGGCCTGCATGTCCTAGTTTACCTCCATTTTCTACACCCAAATAAAACATTATCAACACTAGCTCTTGAATATTATACTGTGTAATTACGTAAAAAAGGATAAGATATTCACCTGCATTGGTAAAACCACCAGATGAAGTTTTCATCAGGTGTGTTTTACTTTCATGCCTTCCACTACCCTCCCTATCAAGTTTTCGATGAGGGAATCCATTGGCGGAACTCCTAGGAGGTACGGGCTGCTGTTGACGACTCATAATCCCTTCATCAAAAACATCAAAAGCCCAGTTTTACTTTCTATAAACTTTATTAAAAACAATTAAATGTTGAAGCAAATGTAAGAGGCAAACTTCTGAAAAAAAAAACCTAAAATACACTAATTGTGTTAGTTACTTATTATAAATTGGTTATATGTAGTTAATAAAGTTGACCATCATACCTCAACCTGTATAGGTAATACACGTGCTTATATAATATTGTACATAAATCAGGTGATCACTGTGTACTCTAAGCTTCTGTTACCAAAAGCATCTAGACTAAAGTCTAAAAGTTCATATTTAATAAAATTAAGATTAAGATAATCAAAGCAAATTAGCAATATCAAAGTGGCGAAAAAGGGTACTATTTTTGCAATGCCTCATTGACCTGACCATGAAAACCGAGCATAAAAGGTCTAAATAATAACATGACAGGCCCTACGATGGAAAAAAATGCAAGTGATTGCAAATCTGTTAGCAACATTATAGACATAAATATTAGTGTCCATTCCTGAATGGCTAAATCAGTTTCTGTCACCTACTATAGGTTTTCCACAAAATTTTGACATGGCAGGAAACAATTTAGAGAAGCTAACAAATGAACCAGTAAATTGGTAGTTCTTTCCATTCATATGCTCCAAATCATACAGCCAGTGCCTTCTTTGTTTAATTCAACGTGTATTTCATCTAGGATATGATTAAGACCAATGTCACACAAATTGTAATAGTATGAACCGTGATATACTTATGCCCTCTGTTTCATGGAACAAGTCAAAGTAGAGATACTGACCAAGTGGGCTGGGCATACAAAGAAACGGTAATCATTCAAGGCGTTATACAATAACCTTCCCAGTAATGAAATCTCAACAGTTATTTTTCTGCTGCTCAGACTAACCAGATGCAACATCATATGCAGCTTCACCCTGATTGGTGCTGCTTCTGTTATGTTACCTAAGCACTAACCGGAGCTGGAAGACAACAACAGAAGCACACAGCTAAAAACAAATGCACAAAGCAACATTCCAATCTACTCCTAATAGCACAGCTACAACCAAAGCATGATGCACAAACAAAATCAGCTCACAAGCAAAATCCGACAGGAGCAACGGCCGTCCCCACGCACTCCAGGAACCCCAGCCGATCGCGTCACCGGCCCCACGCCCCCAAATCCCGCAGATCTACCGCCTAGGTTTCGGAGAGCTCAAGCTCCGAATGCACGCGCCACCCTTCCCCGATCCAGCCGAGCGAGCAGAGGGGAGGGCGGGAGAGAGCGGCCTCCCGCGAGGGAGGGGGCTACCTGCCGTGGCGAAACCCTAGGGTTTCGGGGCCCGCCGGATCGCCGCCGGGGAGCGGGGAGAGGCGGAGGCGGGGCGGCTGCGGCGAGCGGGCCGGTGGGGCGGGGAAGCAAGGGCGCGGCGCGGAGAAGGGGCGGGGCGGGGGGCAGGCGGCCACCGGAGCCGCGGCACGAGGGCGGCGGAGGCGTGGCGAGGTGAGGAGGAGGGGAGGGGAGGAGCTCGGGTGGGGTGGGGTGGTTCGCCCTTCGCCGCCGCAGCCGGGGTTGGGAGGGCAAGCTGGCAGGAGAGGAGACCGAATGAACCGATGGTCCGCGCGACGCGATGGTGGTGGCCCGGTGGGGTGTTTGGTAAATTGCCTAGGTGATTGGTTGGCTCGGCGGGCGGGGGCCGGGGGGCGGCTGCGACGCGTGGGCTGCCCCGCCTCGCGCCGCGCTTTAACGCTTTCGTGCGGCTGTACAGCCGCGCGCGGGGCACGTGCCAGAGGGGTTTATTTATTTATTTATTTACACTGCACCCCATTTTTTACAGTTCCATTTATTGGTTTTCAGACATGCTGAAAATCTGTGTCACGGATTTCAGTCAGTCCAGTTCATCGAATTATCATTATGTTATATCGGTGAATTTAAGAACAAGAACCAAACTTAACAAGAACCGAACTTAAGGTCATCTTCAGCTCGGCCTAACTTAGATCAGCACAAACACTATGCAACAACCATTCATACTTCCTTTTCATTATTCAACTACATTTCTCTCTCTTCTATTTTATTCTATATAGCACCGGGTCAATATAAGTCAAGTCTCATTAGACATACCCTAAGATTAAGACCAAAATCCTTTGAATAACAAAAAATATCTCTAAAATCAAATGTTGATCAAATATCAATAATAAGCGAATATAAGGTTTGAAAAACGCACTTAAATTAAAATCTGAAAAAAATTAATGATATCAAGCGTGTAGTGGTTTAATCGTATTATACTTTGCATTTCTTGGCCACTGAATTTTACCCAAAAGTGTATCTTAAGGGGTTGTTAGGTTGGGTGTATGAGGGGGAGCCTGACTTGTGCAACTCAGTGACTAGTGTTCAATCGTCCAATTTTGCTTATTCACATCGTGCAAATGCACCGATCTAGGCTAGCTCAAATGATACACCAAAAAAATATTAGTGATGTAATCGTATTATACCCTACTAGTCGCACCACACAAACAATGACTTTGCATTTCTTGGTCACCGAACTTTACCCAAAAGCATAGTTTAAGGGGTTGTTGACGTCCAATATGGCACCGTGACAACAAGAATCGCACAGAGGAGATGGGTGCGACAAGAGTAATGTGGGAGGAGGCTAGCACCACTAGATTTAGTTAGAATCGTGCATTGGGGAGGCCAATGCCACCGGATCCGATCGGGGTGAAATCTAGAATGACGAAAGAAAGCTTCCACGTAACCGACTATGGCATCGTGGAGCTCAAGCAAGTGCAAGCAACAGGGCAACATTTTGAACGACCAACAACATGCGGACGCACCATGGCATTGTGTGGATATAACTTACCATACTAAAAACCATAATTGTCTTTAGGACGAAGTCGACAAATATAATTACAAAATTAGAAATTAGCATCTAGTTGATAAAGTGGAATCATACAACCTTTTATTGTCGATGTAGGCAATGCAAACAATGCTTAAAGCATGAGATACATGTGAGGGCTTCTAAATGTCGTAGCTGATTTCTCATTAGGATGCATTAGGTTTAGTGTTTAGATTGATTTGATTAGTTAACTAGCAGGTTAGCTTAACCTTACCGGCTTTGCAACTAATCAAGTTAATATAATACATTTAATTGGGTTAGTGTGATTAGTAAAGACGTATAATCTATCGGTTTTGCTAAATAGCAATTGTCTACTTTTTGAGTTTCACACCGGCTTTGCAACTAATCAAGTTAATATAATACATTTAATTGGGCTAGTGTGATTAGTAAAGACGTATAATCTATCGGTTTTGCTAAATAGCAATTGTCTGCTTTTTGAGTTTCACGCTTTCGTTTTTTTAGTCTACATTTTTTTTCTATTTTGGTGATTGTTTTCCCAGCCTATCTACACTATTTTTCACCTAGTTTTATAGTAAATTTAGCTATTTTATATTGGAAAAAACTTATTTCATCTGGTTACATTAATTTTTTAACTTCTTTGTTGATTAATTGTTGTTTTTAAATAGAAACTTAATTTGAAAGTCTTTTAGGTTAACTATATTCCAATATTTTGTTTAACTTCTATATTTTTTGAATCTGTTTTTTGTTATTTTCTATGATCATTAGTTAAACATGTGAGTGTCATAAATCTTAAAGGCAAGCAACTATCTGCCAGTAAGTCGGTCCTATAATTTATTTATCACACCTCTTAGAGTTAGTCCTAAATTAGCATAATTCGATGTTTATGCATCAGATTAATTTAATAATGCTCAAATTTTACAAGGCATTTCACGAATTATACACCTATCAATTCCTAATATAACATTACATTGTAAAGCGTGTTTAGCCCGTCGATCACACATAGGGGTGAAAACGGAGCGGATACGGACGGATAATGTCTTTACCATATCCGTATCTGCTTTCTTTAATCGGATACGGATACGGATAGTATTAAAACGGATCGGATATTAAATCAGAAACGGATATTAATAAAACGGATAGTACCTAGAATCAGATAATAACCGAAAACAAAAAGAATATTTTTCGGATAGTATGTATACCATAATAAACTTTGAATTAAAATAGCAATATTGCCCTTAATGTAACAATTTAAGATAACAAAAGTGCACATATAGTTTACACATTGATCATACATGACGACAGATAACACATTGATCACATATGGGAACTTGGCAAGTAGCTAGTGCCTGACGGCTGACAGCCTGATGAGGCGGGATGTGAGGTGTTAGGCTTGCATAGTCATAGGCCTGTTATTGGTTTACAAGCTGTTGGGCCTCAACCTAGTTTTAGGCCATTATCCGGTTAGATATCCAGGTTGCAATTTTATTCGGATATCCAAATTGTAATTTTATCCGGATATCCGTATCCGCTCCGTTTCCGTCGGATATTACCGATACCATATCCGCTTCGTATCCGCTTAGATCTACCCGGATAATTATCTGTATCCGTATCCGTCGGATACTAGAATTTCATGTCATTTTTCAAAATACGGATATCTGATACAGATACGGTTCGGATATTATCCGCTCCGTTTTCATCCCTAATCACACATGTAAGGCTACCATTAACGGGGTGAAGGGAGAAAACCGAGTCATTTTGCTTTTCTTTTGTTATAATACTTACGCTGAAGATTCCAACATGTCATGATCAAATATATTTCTACACGTATTTGATTAGTTGCAGCGTGGAAGCAAAGGGGAAAAAACTGATTGGCGACGATGACCGGTGGCATCAACAGTCAATACGTCTTCACCATATAGACATGTCTTCCGTCCTTAGAGCATCACCGTGGAAGCTTAAATTAGATTGATACAGTACCGTAGCAAATAAATTAGAAGAGAAAAATATAGATAAATACAGAAAAAATATGGTCTAAGTTAGATCTGAGTTGTGATGTCATAATGTTTAAACCCCTTGAAGAGAATGGACTCGGGGCATGCATCATACAAACAGAGGCGTTTAGTAGCCACTCACATTAGAGTCCATACAGAACAATGTACCAGTATATTGGGCATCATGAGAAATTATCCAACAGAAAAGGACAGCAAACACTACAAGAAGTACAATCATCATCGACCAACAAAAGGAACCCCCGAATCCATTTAACAGCAGTGGCTGTTGTTCATCTACCAACAACCATTTTAAAGACTTTTTATCAAGGGAATGAAAAGTAGGGTCTTTTGGATTGTACTAGCAACTAAGCAGCAACTGGCGTTTCCAATTTGGAGCTATCTTTTACTTTGTTCTGTGATTCCTTTATATACTTCCACCCCCGTTTGTTAACTCCACTGATCTTTATTGGAGCATCTGCCGCTTGGACACCTGTAAGAGAATCATATTAAAGGGCTAAAAAAGACATATCTTGGTCAACAGTAACTAGGGTGTGACTTGTGCCAAATAGCAACAGGTCAAACTTAGTAATAATAAAAAACAGTCAAAACAACAAAATTTCCTACCATGGTATCAGACAAAACCACCAAAATACAGTTGGCCAGGCACAACTGAAAGTCCGAAAGCACCAAATATAAAGCAGAAAAAACTTTATTTTGAAGACAAATCATTTATCCGTCTAATTTATTCTCAAAACCATCAGTGTAGAATTTTCATTTGAATGGACAAAGCATAGCAAAATGCATTCTGGAAACTAGCGCAATCCCAAATATCAAGGCTGTCAATGTAGGATTTTTCATGTGAATAAAACAAAGATAAAGAACACATAAAAAATTCGCATTAAGTGAACAAGAAATGAGAACCATCTAAGATGTTGTAAGAATCTTGTCATCCATTGATTCAAAGATTTTTTTATCAACTCATATATAAGCTTAACATATTAGCTGTCACAAACATGTCATGGAGTTTTAGTTCAATTATAATCAAATCACATAAATATATTCCAGAACAAGGAAATCCTAGGCAGTACGGGGGCATCAAAGCAGGGACCTAGGTGGGCGAACAAAATACAAGCATACACATAAATTAGCTCACAAATAAATAAACTACATCAGCACTAAGGGAGGAGAGGAGCCACAATAAGCCAGCAGCCCTCAAGCAGCATGGCTGGGAGAGAAGGGGGAGCAAGGGCGCAGGCCAACAGGGGAGGAGGTGAGCATGCACAGGTCCACCTAGGGAGATCACTGTTTTAGAAATTGGGTATATCAGAAGAATTGTCTGGCCTACTCCTCACCCGCCTTGTCAACATTTCATTAGAACTTGATCAACTGTTACGTCTACATTTTGTATTGTTGAGTATCTTCAGTCACTTGCTTTTTGTAAATGCTAATACCCTATGTTTCTTTCTTCTTGTTGCTGGGACAAGGCCTTACAATATACCCAGAAAACGCATCATGTGCTCTAGATGCAATGGAGGCACACCTTATAGCTTTGCAAGTAAGTTGTAACATTTTTATTGTAAAGCTAAGGGTTCTTTTTTCAAGATTCATACCTTATTTAAACTCATGTCTGAAGTAATATCAAAATCTCAGACCAATCAGCTTGAAATTTGTGAAGTTTTAGTGTTATCCAACGGCAGTCATTAGTAATAGCACAAGCGACAGGGTGTTACACATAATGACAATTTGGGGAAGAACACAAAAGAAATGGAACGAAAGAAAGCCTCGAGTATTACGCTGATAAAGTATTCCTGGAAAAACTTTCCGGTATCAGTTTTTTTTTTTTCAAAACTGGTTTTGAAAAAGCTGTACATATGCCTCAATAAAAAAAGTTTTTATGTGTAAAATTGCAAGATCTATTAACAGCAGGACTTTCAATTCTTTTTTTGAGTATTCAAGTAAAAATATACTGTTGCGTTAACTAACAACATTCAATAGGATAATTCACTAGCTAAGACAAATAGAAACAATTATGAGTATTCGCGCACAATCAAATTATATTGAGTATGACAAGCCATGAACAGAAATCGGACTAATAGACTAAAGGGTACAGCTGCACAGATGATGCCTAGGCGCCTAGCAGTACACATCTGGCCTGGCATATCTATGCTCTACCAACGTGCACAAACCCCATCAGATCTCATGCACACTCCGCAAATCCACTATCAAGAATCAATGACTACCCTATAAATTCATAAATAACATCTTCAGGTAGGATATCACCAAATTAAGACGAAAGTAAGAGAGACAGAACACTAACCAGCCTTGTACCGAATTCCCCACGCTTTCCCATGCCGACCATCCTGCATAACAGAAACCACAAAATCACATCAAGGCGATAGAAATGAAAATGAAAAGAATCGGCGCAAATGGGCAGGGAGAACGAGGCGTTGGCATCCTAAGGAAGCTTGGGCATTCATTACTTGGACGGTGGAGGAAATTAGGAGGATTGGTAAACCTTGTAGAGGTTGATCCGCGTGATTCGGTAAGAGACGTCGCGCCAGGTGGTCTTGGCGACCTTGTAGCCGACGCCCCACCTCGGAAGGAACTGCAGCACGTCGAAAAGGTTCTTCTTCTTGCTCCTCTTGGCCTCCTTCACCACTGCCGCCGCCGCCTCCCCCTCCGCGGATGCCGCCGGCGCGGCGCTGGTGGTCAGGGCCCTCTGCCCCGCCGGCGGCGCGAACCCGAGGGACCGCCGGAGCAGGCCCATCGACCTTTGCGCCAAGGCCATCTGGATGGGACGCGGCTAGAGTCGAGGGGAGGCGAGCTCCGGCGAGGGGACGGGAGACGCAGCGGCGGGAGGCGGGGGACTAGGGTTTTGCGGTGAGGGATGGCGATTGGGAAGATCTGGGCCGCTCACTCCGTGATCGTGGCGCGGAAAAAACTGGGCATTTAAATTAGAAAAAAAAGTTCATTTTTCAAACATAAACTATTAGAAAAAAAAGTCCATTTTACAAACAAAGTGACCCTGCAAACTAGCGCTGGCAGCCGAGGCTTGGCAGGATGGGAATGAATTAAGGTCGAGGGAGCATGAAAGAGTTTGTTATTCGCTATGGGTTTAGTATAAAATGGTTCATTTCACATACTACAATTATCAAAACCAGAACAAATATCAACTTATGGTGGTTTTAAAAGTGGTTTTACTATTTTTAATTTAAATAAAACCATTTTACAACTTCAAATTATTAATAAAATTCAAAATAAGTCCAATCAACCTCCTAAATATCAAAGAAAATCATAAATAGATGGATATTTTTAAATAAAAAATTTTTTAATATTTTTTTTACAGTTTTAAGGTTCATTCATATTTTTAAGAAAAAATGTGCTAATTTAGTCCTTCAACTATGGCCGCCGGACCACATTGCTCCCTAAATCTCAATACCGGACTTGTCAGGTACTTGAACTCTTAAAACTAGACTTGGCTATTGACAGGTCAGCAGGGCGGTTTTAGTTTTTTTTTTATGATGTGTCTACCACGTCCCCTTCGTCCCTCCTCCCTGCAAATATCTCGCTCCTCTCACTTTCCTCTCTCCATCTCTCTAGCTCTCTCTCTCCCAACGACAACCGCCTCTCCCTCTCGCCACCGAGCACGGCGCCAGGCCACCTCTCGTCAGTGAGCTCGCCGCCGCCCCACCTCTCACCTTGAAGGCTGAAATGGCCGGACCCCTCGACTCCACCGGAGATTCACCTCAGCACCTAGCTCCTTGAGGATGGGCCTAGTGCTCCCCCGATCTGGTGATGACAGGGTCGCGCGGGATCTCCTTGCTCGCTGGAGGTGTTCCTTGTCGTGGATAAACACCGATCGCTAGAGCTCAAAGACGCCGCCTTTCACTGGACACCGCCGAGCGGTGGCCTGGAGCCATGGCGGCGACGGCCTCGTCCTCATCACCGTCTCTGTCGTGCGACCTGGCGCCGTCACCGCCGCGCCGCCTGTCTCCTTCACCATAGAGGGCACGACGCCGTCCTCCATTTCGTGGGCCTCCGCCAACCTCCTCCGCGCAGATGGGATGGCGATGAGATTCGTGGGGTGGTGGCAGGAAGGCATGGCAGGCAGCGACGTCGGGGAGGCGAGGCACGCGACCTTGGCGTTGGCGTCAATGAGGCATGGCGGCGGCCTTGTTGACGGCGACGGCGGAAGCTGGGGCGGCGCCAGGCAGCAAAAGGCGGGGCGGCGTCGAGGAGACGAGAGGATCTGAGTGAGAGGAGAGATCGGAGTGAGTGTGTGTGTGAGAGAGGAAGTCCTAAGAGATAACATGGAGAGGGGACGTGGCAGTCGTGTGACGTCCACGTAGGCAAAACTGTGCCACGTCTACGAAAAAACTAAAACCGCCCTGCTGACCTGTTAAAGGATTAGTCATGTTTGGTTTTAAGAGTTCAAGAACCTGACAAGTCCGATACTAAGGTTTACGGATTAAATTGGTCTGACGACCATAGTTGAGGGAATAAATCAATACTTTTTCCTATTTTTAAAAATTAATTCATAAGTGGATCGAATTATGGTATCCTTTTTATCATTGTTTAAAAATTTAATTCAGAAGTGTACAATAGAGTTATTCAAATTATAAATAGCAAAAGAACCTTTAAAACCATCATATGATGATGTTTACTCCAATTTTCATAATTGAGGTATGTGAAATAGACCATTTTTAGTTTAGGAGGTTAAGTGGACTTTGACGATAGTTCATGTATATAAAATGGACTTTGTCGACGGTTGGGATATTGACCCAAGTCAACTAAGGTTCTTAGAAAAGGGAGATAGGAGACACGCCGAACAGAACGAACAACAACGAACAGGGAGACAAGGGTTTTTATCTTGGTTCAGGCCTCTCGGGAGAGATAATAGCCTTACGTCCAGCCTTTCTTATATATCAAAGGCGAATACAAGAGGTGGCTCGGCGAGACGAACAAGTCTCGACGAGATTATGGATGTACAGGAAGCTAATAGGCGATGATGCGAAGATCAGGTGCGCTATCAGATGATGGCTTGACGTAACTCGTGCCCTCTACACGCCGTAGGGGCCCTGTTTATATAGTATCACTACAGGAAACGCGCGAAATCTCGACGGCCAGAAAAATTCTCGACGGCCTGATATAGGCCGTCGACACAGTGACATTAATATCGACGGCCAAGGAAATGCCGTCGACACGATCAACCTAATATCGACGCCATAGAAAAGCCGTCGATATAAGGTCCTCGAGGCCCGCGCAAGACGTTTTTTCCTTTTGGGAAGGCGGAAGACTCTATCTCGACGGCTCACAATCACCGTCGTGAATAGATTATGGGCGAGCCCATCATAATGAATCAATCTCGACGGCTAGAATGTGGCCGCCGAGAAATAGTTAATCTCAATCGTGTGAATTCGCCCATTGAATTTTTCATTTTGTAAATATTTTCATAATTTCATTTGCTTATTTAGCAATTTAAATAAAAAGAACTTAAATAAAAATAAAATTTGATGCAGTCCCAAATTTTGGGAAAATATATAATGGTGCAAGGTGTTATTTTTTGCATACTAATTCTTGAAATAATTTGTATTTATAATTTAGGTTAGGTATAATATATGTATATATATTTAAAACTAACAAATTGTTTTGTAATGTTTTTAAAATGCAATATTTTATTACATTTCAATTGAAATGATCTATATACAATGGTTTTCCGACACAATGGTGCATTATTTGAAAATTTTGATATCCCCATGACCCATAAATCATAAAACTCTATAGAACGCTCACTTATACTCTGCTCGATATAACCACTTACATAGGCAACTCCGTTTGCAAATTTAATTTGAGCATACGAATTTTCTTCATAGTACATTATCATGTCATAAACATTATTAGCCATTTAGAAGCACCAAAGATTTTTTAAATTTTTATAAAAAATTAAGTAAGCTAAGTTGACCATCGAAGGGGGGCGCTGCACTAGCCGTCGAGATAGAGCACATTCTCGACGGCATAATAAAAGGTCCGTCGAGACAGAGCATTATTGACGACGGTAGTCAACGTAAGCCGTCAGAATAGAGTTATCTCGACGGCTATACTTCTGGCCGTCGATATATGGACAATCCAAGAGCCGACCGACAGATATCTTTCTCGACGGCTTCGGCCGTCGATATAAAAGGAAATAAACGGGCCACGTCACCCTTTAAATGTTATCGACGGCCATCGGCGTCGATATAGATCGTGGCTCGTGAAAATGTGACACGTGGTCGAGCAGACGCCGAGACGGAGTTATCTCGACGGCCGTTAGCCGTCGAGAAAACAATGACCGCGCCTCCGTTGCGGCTGTAATCTCGACGGCGAAGCCGTCGAGACGCTTAAGCTTCGCCACGTGTCATGTTTTCGTTGGTTAATTGTCTGGTAGGGATCTTGCACGACGGCCTAAAGCCGTCGAGAGTAGTTGTTATAAAAACTTCATGGCCGGGACTTAGGCAAATTTTCCAGTCCGCACTGCCGCCATACCGCCGCCGTCTCGCATCCCATCGCCATCGCCGCCATCGCCGCCATTGCGCCATCGCCGCCGCCGCTAACCGCTCGCTTGCCGCTTCGCCGCGTCGCCCGCGCCGCCTCGCCGTCGCCATTCGCCGCCGCCGCGCCGCCGCCAGCCGTCGCCAGCGCCGTCGCCCAGCCCGCCGCCCGTCTCCAGCGCCGCCTCGCCGTCGCCGCCCGCCCATGCCATTGCACATCCACCACCGCCCGCCATACGCCTGCGCCTCCGCCTCGCCCCCCGCCTCGCGTTCCGTCGCCCCAGGCCGTAGCCCGCCATTGCACCGCCCCTGCCCTGGCTGTCAGAACGCCCCATTGTCGCGTCTAGCCTAGCTTTCGACCGCCAACCGTCATCGATGGTGCGTGTTGTTTCTTCGCGCTTTTTTAAATTATCATTGTGTAGTCTCGACGACCTTAAACCGTCGAAAATTTAATTAGTGTTGTAATTAGTAATAATTTAAAATTAATAAAATTTATAAAATTGAAAATTAGATAATGCAATTGTTTTATTTTACCATTTAATTTTAGATGCAACTTATATATACATTTTATATAATATTGAGTTAATTAGTTTTGTAAGTAATGATTATTAAAAATTACCTAATTTATAAAATTGCGAAATTAGGTAATGCAATTGTAATGCTTTGCTATTTAATTATAGATATAATTTTGCTTTGCTATGTGCTATGCCTATTTTATTGTATTTTTGTAAGTCTCGAACCGATTAGACGAACATGAGGTTCAAGAAGACCTGGATGTCGTGGGATCGTTAAACGAAGATATTATGGATGTCGACGATAATTACTGCTAGATATTATAAATATCCGAGGTTACATGTGCGTACTAAAATATCTTAATTTTAATTATTTATCAAGATTTAAATTATTTATTTGACTAACTATTCTTTAATTTTCATATGCAGGATATGCCGCCGCTTGTGAGTTAAATCAACCCTCATGCATGGAGAGGAGGAGGAGGAGGAGGCCTCTGAGCCGGCGCAGAGCTCGCTCGACTCGGGAGAGTGGAGCGAGTGCGTCCGGGCTGGAGATAGCTGGGAGGGTCGTCTCTCGGGAGGTAGGAGGAAGAGGGCCCGAGCAGGTGAGGCCGCACCTCTCAGCGATCTGGACGACCGGCGATCCAGATTGATTTGATGCAGTACATATTTTTGTAGCCAATTACTTACATACCATTTTCAATTTAATTATATAAACTGTCACATTTTTGTTTAATATGCAAGAACATGTCTACGGTGGATGTCAACGAGAGGCATCGGCCGGATACGGTATTACACTCCTGGCGGCGAGACTATCTGGGCTAATAACCCAGATGGGATAACAAGACCAACAGACAAATGGGATGACTACGAGCTAGCCCCGCATGGGATATAATCGCCATGGATCGAGTTATCCGCGAGTTTTGGGTAAGATACAAAAATAACTCACCTTCATTTATTGATTTTATCTTCTAACTATATCTGCTGTTATATCCTACTTACCGGGTTCGCTCCGCAGAGGGACTTCAAGACGGACTTCGCCTCCCATTATCAACAGGATGGCGAAGCAGGGTCTGAGACATGATGTCCAATGCCCGTGTCTCGGCCGCTCAGAGTATCACAGTGAGTAACCTAACCTCACAATACAATTAAGTTTTATGTGTTCGCTTCTAATTTCCACATTTTTCTGCTTTTGTAGGAGACAGAGCAAAAAACCTCACCGCCAGTGCTTTCGCCATTGTACTTGATCGCCAACAAGACAACCAGTCCGTCTGAGAGTGGTGTCGAGGAGGACGCTGGGAGGCTATAGGTAGGAAGTGGGGCGCCCAGTGGAAGGGAAGTCCGAGAAGGCAAAGAAGAACAGGCGTGAAGGATTACAAAACAAACACCGGAGGTGGTCGATCGCACAGTTGGGGAAGAAACGGTAATAAAAAGTTTTAACTTGTCTTCACTTTAGATTTTCGAACTAACACATATCGGTCATATTACAATTTAGTTGGCGAAGACGGGGTTATGCCTAGCCGATGGACGTGTGGAAGCAGCCCACACGAAAAAGCGCCACCGGTGGATAACCGACCTTAGATCCCCATGCTTATCTCCGTTTGGTAAGTGTCGATAGGATTAGTGAATACAACTATATCTGTTTGGTTATTTGTTTGATTTTGACTATCACAACGACATGTAGGAGCGTTATAAGGACGCTTATAGAGAGGAGCACGGGGAGGAGAGCAATCCAGAGGAGGCTCCCCTCGATCCTCATGTGATTCATAAACACATGGGGGGCAAGGCTCACGGCGCGCTGGCGATCGGTGGCGACCACCTACGGTAAGATCTCTTTCAGACACTTGTATATTATGATTGCAAAAGCGATCACTGTATTATGCATGTTGCGTGTCTTGAGTATATGCCCGATGTAATGGCTAGCTGAGCGGCGGTGAGACCGTCGCCAGTTCGAGGATCGCCTGCAGAGGGAGAGAGAGCAGCAGCAGAAGAGACACGAGGAGGAGCGGGCCCATGACAGAGAAATGTTAAGGGCGATGCAAGAGAGTCTGAGAGCTGCGGCAGAGGACTATGACAGAAGGCTTCGACAGCTCGGGCGCTCGTCATTGGGTAACACTGATCATAATTCAATTCTTTTTATAGTGCATATCTTATCATCTCTACTAACGAAATCAAATATATGTGCAGCCGGTCCAAGTGGTCACGCTGGGCTAGCGGGCACTCCTCGAGTCAGTGGGGCTGCGAGGTCCCTACACCGTGCCCGGCCGTGTCACGGTAGCCATCCAAATTTCCCCTCCAGCACCTATGTTGGGCGGGCGGCTACCAAGACAGACGGCACCACCGGGCACCTACGGGACCCAGCCGGCCTACGTCCCCACACCCAACTACCCGAACGTCGAGCGTCCCTGGTTTCGTGATCCAGCGGTAAGTCTCCTATGCCAAATCAATATACTATCGCATTGTACATATATCAACTTACTAATTGAAAAATCTCGAAGGGTTCGGGTTCTGCGATGTCTACTCCTCATCGCCGTGCCACCTACTCAGGGCGACCCAGCAGGCGGCGGCGGCTCGAGAACATGGCCGCCAACCTCGCGGAGCGACTCTTGACGCCGCCACCACGACGGCCATGATCGATGTTTACTTTATTGTGTTCATGATGTTGATCTTGTCGTTCGATGTTTGTGAATGTTAATTAGATGTTCGTGAATGTGGATTTTATGTTTGTGATCTTTATGATGCGATATTTGTGATATATCGAAATTGTCGGAGGTATGTGTATTTGTGAAATCGTGGGAAAATTAAATGCGGGGACTGTTTTGGGTTTTGCGAGTTGCATTGCTTTCTTCTGCAGTCGAGATAGCATTGCAAAATTATTGTGATTTTTATAAATTTTTTAAAAAATTTTCATTTTTAAGTATTCTCGACGGCTACACCATGGCCGCCGAGATGCCTTCCATGGCCCGTGCGGGTCAACCACCGTCGCGACCCAGGAAGAGTCTATCACGACGGCCATAAGCCGTCGTGAATAACCTCCATGGCCCACCTGGAGGAGCCGTCGTTCCCTGCTGATAAAATCTCGACGGCTATTGGCCGTCGTGACTAACTTGGGATGGGCCTCGGGCTGAACGGCTGTTTAAGAATAATCTCGGCGGTGTTAGGCCGTCGAGAAAGCACCCAAAGTCACGTCGTGCTCGCCAGTTCATGTATCTCGGCGGCTGGTTTTAGCCGTCGGAAAGTGAATAACGACGGTGAGCCGTCGAGAAAATCGTCTGTCTCGACCGTGCTATCTCGACGGCCAAATCTCGACGGTTGGCCGTCGAGATATTCTATCTCGACGGTTTTCCTCTCTTTATCGACGGCTCTAGCCGTTGAGAATTCCAGCAATTCGCGTGGTGTATGGAGCAAACCGACCTATCAAGGGATAATCGGGCCGGGCTAACCATGAGATCGTAACGAACTCGACGTGCCAAATACATCCCGAGATAGATAAGGTATACTCCAATTCTTGGGGATCACGACTTCTATTCCAATCCGGGAAACCAACGTCCGGGTCTTCACGTAGCCGTGCAGAACTCTGTTCGAGTCGGACTCAAACACGAATTCTAGGCCGTTACGCACCGTGCCAGCCAGGAAGCTGTCCGGCAGGATGCACACGGGCCAGATAGAACCTTCTAGGGAGCTGGGCCCTAGTAGGCTGTTCGATTGGGCCGTCAGGGAGTGGGCCATGGAAATGGGCCGTGATTTTATCCCCGACAGACTTATTCCTTTAAATTAAAATTAAAAGCTACGCCAGATTATATTTTTTTAATCTATGCACGCTCTATTTATCTCTATAATTTTTTTACACTTTATCCTATATTTAAAATTTTCTTTTTCATAGTATACACTCTATCTTTACACACTTTATTTTATAGATTCTACCGCGGATATTCATTGGGTCCACATTACAAATATATGATGGAAGGCCCTACGGCCAGTGTGGCCTAGCGAAAGCTTAGCCTAGCAACACGGAGAGAGCTCCTTCCCCATCCTTCTAGACTTCTAGTGAGCTCCTCTGGTACAGTATCATCAACATCAGCATACCACTCTGTGAACCCTTATTTTTATATTTACCATAATTTTCCATAATTTCGGTATGTGTTTAACTATTTTTAGAAAATCCTTTTCATATTTACTGGATTTATTAAATAGGAGAATCTTGATACACCTTCTACACAGTATCGGGTTGGCCCAATATGGTGTGAGGCTTGAATGCGGCCATGCGGCCCACGCGTTGCTTGGGGTCTGGGTGCTTTTGACAATGCACAGCCGCACTGGGAAAGCATATATTTCTCATAGCGTGCTGTCAAGTAATCTGACGGGTGGGACCATAGGCTCATATATCAATGACTAGTAAGGCTAACTACGAGAGTTTTGAACGCTAAGCACGGTTAACGTTGGGCCCCGCACCTTAGTGTCACGGGTCCATGCCTTTGGCGTGACGTCAAATCGTCTTCCTCTATGGACAGAGCTCTGAGAAGACATCCACAATGAACCAGTGATGCTATTGTCCACTAGAGAGGGTGCTCTAGTGCTCTACGAGTTCAGGACGACAAGGCAAAGGACGTGTCGCCAGAGTGCATTGCCGACAACGAGGTAGAACGGTAGCTAAGCATATATCCTTCCTTCATGGCATCGTGCCCTTCGACACTTTGGTCAGAGTGGCTTCTGCTCCTTCGTCCCCCAACTTCGCTCGGAGGTTGCCTCGCACAGGACCAGGAAAACTCGATCTTTGTTTATTTGCTTCAGAGAAGGCGCATGAAGCGCCCTTCTTGCACCATTTCTCGTTGTGTCATAGACGCTTTGATTTGTCCGCAACCTTTTATATCGTAGGGGTGGACATATTACCCCTAAACTAGCATATATGGCGTATGCATGATGAGGATCAGATGCAATGTTGTTGTGCAATGATGTGCCGTGTAGTCGTTTGGATGTGGTGTGATCCATCATCTAAGAACTACAGCGCTTACGTGTTTCATCCATATGGCGTAAGTCGCACCAATCTATAATGCTTGGTAAAATTATGAACACTAGTAGTCTAGTAGCATTGTTTTCAAGGTTGCTGAAAATAATTTTTTATCTTTTGCACTAAGGACATCAACCATAACTAGAGCCAATATCGTCTCTAAGATAGAGACCCCACAACGGCTTTTAAGACATATACTCTTCTCACAAATAGCTACAATATCACCTCTAGTTGTAGGCAAAAGTTAACATATTACTATAGGTTGGTCTGAGCCGGGAGGTTGCCTCTATTAAAGAGGAGGCGTCTAAATGATGGCGAAATATGTGGTGCAAACCACTGTTTTTGTGCAAACCCCGTAAAAACCATATATAAAAGTTTTGTAAATTTGTGAAAAATTACTGGAGATAGGTATATGCACGAGCTACATCACCACCAAATCTCAAGTCTAAACTCAACATCGTTTGGGAGAAACAAAAAAGAAATTCGTGAAAAAATTACTGGAGATAGGTATGTGCACGAGCTACATCACCACCAAAATAATTCTTTTTTGTTTCTCCCAAACGATGTTGAGTTTAGACTTGAGATTTGGTGGTGATGTAGCTCGTGCATATACCTATTTCCAGTAATTTTTTCACAAATTTACAAAACTTTTATATATGGTTTTCACAGGTTTACACGAAAACAGTGGTTTGCACCACATATTTCTCCCTAAATGATACACAGTTGTTAGAGGCTGCCATTTATCATGAGACGAAATGTGTTTTTTAGAGGTCATGCTATGAATGCCTTAAAATCTTGTGTATTGTGATTATTAAAATTTTCCTAATTTTCGTAATGGATGTTCAGACTAGAAAAGGTTAAAACTCAAAAATTCTTTTATATTTTCCTTTTTTTCACGAATTGAAATGAGCAAATCCCCGCTCAAAATAAATGCAGGATCCTCGATAAACAAATAAAGTAAGATCGTCGGAGAACGGACTTGCGGCATTGAAGATTAATGTTAGAATTGAAATTGTTAAACTCCATCGAGTGTAGAATTTTTCCTTATTAGATTAAAAGAATATTAAAGACAATATTTGTTTTCCTAATTTTGCAGGAGTTAAATTATTCCGGGTAATATTATGAGACGACCCGCCCAATTACCACATGCTAATGGCCTCATCATGCCAAGATCATGAAGTAATTGTGTGGTTTAGGCTAATACACCCGAATAACATGTCCACTACAAAAGTGCCACTTCGGATGAGAGCCCAAGTCAGAGTTATGCAACAGAACAATAATAAGAGAGTATCAAGCATTATTACAGCATAATGCCACGCAGAGCCAAAGTCTCAAGTTAATAAAATCCCCAAGTTACAACATAAAAGTACTACAAGATCTTACTTGCACATTACAACTTTATTGCAAGAAAGACTACTAGTAACACAGGAGGACTTCTACAAGAAATCCTCCAACGTCTCATCAGCCTCCAAAACCTCGTCAGACTCCGAACAGCCCGGACCCTCAGCTAGACCATTCTCTATAGCCTCATCGCCCACGATACTATAATCTAACAAGGGTTTAAATAGCAAGAGTGAGTACGAAGTACTCAGCAAGCGATAATAGCAACATTTGAAATCTGAGTAAACCAAGGGGAAACCTTCTTTAGGCCGAGCATACCTACTCCAGTCGCTTCTTTCTACTTTACTAGAATAAAATACCATTTTATTTAAAAGAGTTGACCAGTTTTAATTTAAGAAAAGCTACTAGCACTCGTATACAAGGCGGACTTAGCCTCCGTAATCTCCATTCTAGGAGACTGGCATGAATTTATGATTTTACCCTACGCAGGTTTGTACCACTTTACCCAGAGTCATCCCGAATAAATTCGGAACTCAAAGTGTTTATTCTATTATGGTAAGTTACATCTCCAGCCTGGTCGTAGAACAAGTGATGTCATTTAACTTTAGACGTGCCTTACTCACAACCTCGTCCTCCATCACTTATCCTCATTTCCGTTTTACTCATTCCTGACGCCGGCCAATGAGTAGTATCTTGGCATAATATAGTGCCATCGGTCGGGTCACCATGGGTCCGCTCACCTTGGGTACGCTTACCCGATGTGAAGAATGTAACCATCGAATAGATAACCTTGTCTGTTCGCTACGCGAGACCAAGGTTGATACGAGTTGATACGGCTCTATATCCGAGTGATAGATAAGTGTCCTTATATGATACCTTGTGAAGAGCCCCGCCTTACCTCTATACCTTCCTAGGGCACCCTTCACCCACCATAATATTTCTACCGACTCAATCGCTCCATTGATCAAGTCGTCACTTTCATCATCCTTAATGCAATTAGTTTCTAAATAAAACTTTAAATGCAATATATATATATGCTAGAGATGCATATATCAAAAATAAATATATAAAAGATGAAATACTCTAACATCAAAGAAATGCTTTTCTTCTATCTCAATCCAGTAAGTAACCAGTACCGTGCTCCGGTTCATCGCTCTCAATCGGGTGATTTAGATTAAGTTCTAAAATAACATTAATCGGCTTTTTAGGAGATGGTGATTATTTAGATAATTCAATAAAAGCATGAGAATTATTTAATTATTTCAGCAATTAGCTATTACTTTACTATGGTCTCAAGATGTTTGATTTATTCCTTTTTATACTTATATATATATATTTATTATTATTTATTTTATTTTACTCTTGTTTTAGTGTTTTTAGCATTATATTTACGCAGAAATTTTGAATACAATTGAGGGGGAAGCGTTTGGGCTCACTGGCTGGCCCAAATCGGCCCCTCAGGCTTAGCCGAAATACCCCCTTCCTTAACCTAATCTCTCTCTCCCCCCTCTCTCTTTCTCTCGACCTATCTCCTCCTCTCCTCTTCTGCTCACCCGACAGCGCCAAAGCTGGGCCAGCGGCAGCTCAGCCAGCCCCTTCCCCCTGGCGGCTTTCCCCTCTAATTCCCCCCATGGCGCTCGGCTTCCCCTCCTGTTCTTCTCCCCAGGTCGCCTAGGGTAAGGACAGAGGTGGCGGCGGTGTGGGGCGGCGGCTTGCTGGCTTGTGGTGGCCCTCCTGGCCGGCGGCGGCCCAGCCAGCCCCTCTTCGGCGAGCTTAGTCCGCCTCCTTTCTTCTGGGTGCCTCACTCCAAGCTCTTCTCCCTCTGCTCCTGCTCGCGCCTGCAAGGCGGCGGTTGCCTGCGGCGCCATCCTGGGGGCAAAATTGATTATTTGTCCCAAAGTTGAGCTGCCCTTGATTATTTGCCCCACTTACATCTATCTGTGACAACCTTTTTTCTAGGGGGTTATTTGCAAAATGCACTAATCTCTCCATCTCCCTCCCGCCTGCCCGCGTGCGCCTGGTGCAATGCCGCTGGTTGACTGCTCCCCTCCCGCCGCCGGCTGACTGCTCCCCTCCCACCGGCACCCTAGCCCCCGCCGCCCCCGACGGCCGCCGAGTCCTCCCCGGCGCCCTGCTTGTCCCCGACGGCCGCCGAGGCTGGTCCCCGCCGCCGGGAAAGCCATGGGTTTGTAAAGGGGTGCCATGATCAGTGCCCTGCGCTTTAATTCTGTGTCTATCTAAGCTTGTGTGTCTATGGTGAAAATTCCTGTGATCATTTGGATCCAGAGCCCCCACAGGAACATGCGTCATGTGAAGTTGCTGCATCCTTCTGGAATAACCTCTACTGAATTTGGAGGTGTGAGTTGTCTAAGAAGCAATGGTCCAAAATGCTGGAAGAATTGCAGAAGGAAGAGAGAACCATCTTTACCCTGTCAGATTGACACCTAAGTTTGCTTTACATGCACCCAACTATGATAAGCAGGAGCTTAACCTATTTTTGCTCTCTTTTCTTAATAGGTATGATCATTGCCCACAGCTGCTGTTGATGAAATTTGAAATATAAAATTGGTTTGTCAATCTTTTGTTTTTATTTTTGTGATGCATTGAGTAGGTCTGCTTGTATAACACTCAAAGATGAGAAAAAATACCTCCGTATTTAGAATCAGATGTGTTTTTAAAAGGAATTAAACCTCCTGGCTTTTACAACAGGCTTATACTATTTTGCTGTCCTTAACTCAAACCATGCTTGAAAAGAACTGAATGTACCTCCACCCAGAAGATTACATTCATTTCTTTTGAACTAAACTATCTCACACATACATTCAGTGAGTCATTACCATCAGTCAGTACTAACTCTGATAAGGAGAAGCCACAAGTTTTTTGGTAGCACGCAACTTCGAAGTCTATCTATCTAGTTATATCATGAACATTTTTTTACTATTCAACTTGATTATCTTTTTAGCTATCTTTCATAGAGAGAGCGTACAGGAGAGAGAGATTAGAGAGGGAGAGAGAGCGTACAGGGGAGAGAGAGATTAGTGAGGGAGAGAGATCGTACAGGAGAGAGAGAGATTAGAGAGGGAGAGAGAGCTACAGAGAGATGGAGAGATTAGTGCATTTTGCACATAACCCTCTGAAAAAAAAGGTTGTCACAGGTAGATGTAAGTGGGGCAAATAATCAAGGACAGCTCAACTTTAGGTAAATAATCAAGGGCAGCTCAACTTTGGGACAAATAATCAATTTTGCCCATCCTGGGCGGCGGTGACGATGTCCCCAAGGCGGCTTGGCCGAGTCCTCTCCGTTGAGCCGCGCCTCACCTTCGGTTTCTACCTCCCCTCCTAAGCTACGCTACCCAAAACCTTAATTTTGTTTCTACTGTTATATGTCCTAATCTGAGGAAGATCAATGGTTTACTTTGCATGCTTGATTGGTTAATTTCTGAGCATTAGCATGCGATGAATCGGGAGGTTTTAGGTGGCGGCTCACTGCTTGGTTATGTGCTACATTGATATGGTTTCATACTGCTTGCTGGGAATCGAATTGGGGATTAACTAGAGCTTAGTAGCTAAGTGCCTATTGGATGGTCTCGGTTGTAGTTCTAATGGTCAAAACAGCGCCGAGGAGCTTGAGTAGATCACTAGAACTCCTGATCGGCAACCGTAGGTCAAACGGCTTAGGCTTTGGTTATCTATTGCCTCCCATTGCTTTTCTACTGCATACATGAATGGTGCATGTGCCTGCGAGCTTTGGCGATGCCCCATGTCGCCTAAGAGTATCGACACAGGCTACAATCTTATAGATGGTTGTCGTTGTGGCAAGTAAAAGATTTGCATGTGTGTTTACTGTGTCACCTACATTCTCTCGCTATGGGGATGTTCATGATCTGGACATGTACATTTGTTCGGTGGCTGATGTGCTGTTGTTAGGTGTGACATGCATATGCTAGAATCATGAGAATGTTCATTCCTATGCATTGCAATTGTGTGCATGTGGGAAAAGGTGATGTAGGTGCACTCTATTGCCAAAATAGCATGATCTAGGAATGCAACTGCTCTTACTGTGGTTGGTGATGAACTGAGGTGGTTGTGGTGGTGAATCCAAGCCCACTGCTTCCCCTTGGCCGATTTGCTCCCCTTCTCCTTCTTCAACTCCTGGATGCTTGGGAGCAGCAAGGGAGCAGCAGCAAAGGCCCTCCTCCTTGTCCCTTTCAGCTCCTCTTCTCTACCTTCTGCCCATGCTTTGGCTGGTCTTACCTTGCTGAAATGTGAATCTGAAGCTTCTGCAGGGCTGCCTACGGCTGGTAAATATCCCCATTTGGGGTGGTTTCCTGTTTTGAAAACTATGGGCAGGTCTGTTGGCTTGTGGGAGTCAAGGATCCTCTGTGGCTGATTTGATTTGGTTGAAAACGTGGCTCAATTCCTATTGGGTTGAGGGCTGCTATTGCACCTGCTATCCAGAGGTGTGGCTGGTGCTGTTGGGCCTCGATTAATGGGCTATTTTTGCTGTTTTGGACCTTATGCTGGCAGGAATTGGTAATTGCAACTGTTATGTTGATTTGTGTGCCTCCCTAATGGATTGATTTCATTTAGCCCTATGCAAGATTTAAATTTTTTTACTACTGGTCTTATACTAATGAAATTTTACCTCAGATTTTTTAATTTGCTGAGTGATGAAACTATAGCTGTGAGGAAGACTGGCTGGCCCCGGATGGCCTGGTGTCTCGATGATCACCTTGCTACAGGAACTCTGACGGCCTAACCATTTTCATAATGCTAGTTAAATTGCTAGTTGGCTATTTTACTGATCGTAGATTTATTTATTTACTTTATCATATTATAATTTATTTTGTATGCTCGTGCTGTGCAGATGAATTGGAGGACGGTTGGAGTCTGGAGATGGCCTGACAAGACTTGGACCGAATAAAGTCCTGGAATATTGGATAGAAAAGATATGAGAAAAGAAAAGAAGAAGGATATATATACATACACACACACACACGGAGGCCCTAATCTACCCCTGGGTGTAGATTAAGCTAATCTACACCCGAGCCTTTCCAGCGAACTGCGCGAGCCAGCCAAACCCGGAAGAAAACGGTCGCATTTTTGAAAGTAATCGAAAGTAACCGAAGTGAACATGTTTCAACATGGAAAGTAATTCGCTAGGAGGCAAGATCCTAGAATCGTGGGGGCATTAACTGCACTAAAATCGTGGGTTGCATGTCGGTTTATTTGAATTTTGAGATGCTTCTTTTCAAACGGATTACTTTTCAATACTTACATTTCTCGAGCCAAAATAAGAAAGTAATCCGAATTTTCGACCAGTTACATCTCATTACTTTCGATTATGTATACATACAAAAGTGAAAAAGCAGTTAAAACCTAATTACTATGCATTACTTAGTTGTAATGCAAAGTAAATATACAGAACTATTACATTTTTACAGCGGGTTTTCTAAGTAATCTGGTGAATTTGCTAAGTAATCCGATGCTAGGCGCGGTCGGAGGAGGCGGCGGCGCTGCAGACGGCCGGGCGCGAGGAGGACAGACACGTCAAGAATGGAGGCCGAGGCGGCGCCGATCTGGAGGAGGACGCGGCGGCAGCGTTGAGGAAGCCGAGGCGCGGATCGAAACCGAGGCGGTCTGACGGACCGGTGGAGGCGAGGCATCCGCGCCGCACGCAGTGGAAGCGAGCGCGGCCGGTGCCGTCAGCGTCACCGTGGCCGTCGCCGTGGCGCGCGCATCATCGGAGGTGGCGGCGGCCACGCCGGCGCTGGTCGAAGACGGCGACGAACCGCGGGCGGCGCTACGAGGATCGGCAGGCGTCGGCGTCGGAGGCGGCACCGCCGCGGCCGGGCGGCGTCGAGGCGGCGGCGAGCGGCAACGTCGAAGCGGCGGCGTCGAGAAGGCGGCAAAGCGATGATGTCGGCGCGGCGGCGGCGGGAGTGTGGCGGCGCAGCAACAACGAGAGAGGGGGGCGTCGGCGTCGGGAAGCGGCGCGCTGCGAGGAGGCGGTCGGCATCGGCGTCGGCGTCGGGAGGATCGCACGCCACCGATCGGATCGGGAGAATGGGGAGAGGAGAGAGAAAAAGGGTGGGGAGGTGGGTGGTTATTAAGTGGGCATTTAAAACGAGAAATTAAGGGGTAATTATTTTAATTATTTAATTTGTTTGAATTAACCAGGTCCTGGTTTGGGCTAACCGGCTAGCCCCAAACCGACCCATGTGTAGCGTTACATTTAGAGCTGTGTGTGTGTGTGTACGAAGGCCCTAATCTACCCCTGAGGGTAGATTAAGCTAACCTGCACCCGAGCCTTCCCAGCGAACCGCGCAAGCCAGCCATACCCGGAAGTAAACGGTCGCATTTTTGAAAGTAATCGGAAGTAACCGAAGTGAACATGTTTCAGCACAGAAAGTAATTCGCTAGGAGGCAAGATCCTAGAATCGTGGGGGCATTAACTGCCCTAAAATCGTGGGTTTGCATGTCGGTTTATTTGAATTTTGAGTTGCTTCTTTTCAAACAAATTATTTTTCATTACTTACATTTCTCGATCAAAAAATAAGAAAGTAATCCGAATTTTTGACCAATTACTTCTCATTACTTTCGATTATGCATACATAAAAAAGTGAAAAATCAGCCAAAACCTAATTACTATGCATTACTTTGTCATAATGCAAAGTAAATATACATAACTATTACATTTTCACAGTGGATTTCTCTAAGTAATCCTAGAATTTGCCAAGTAATCCGGTGTCGGGCGCGTCAGGTAGGAGGAGGCCGACGGAAGCGGGAAGCCGGGCCCTTGGCGGGCGCGAGGAGGACGGGAGGCACGTCAGCGATGGAGGCCGAACGCCGCCGCCGAGGTGGAGAAGCGAGGCCGCCACCGGCGCGTCGAGCTGGGCGATGCCGTCGAGCGTCTGGTCGGGCCGGGCGATGTAGATCGAGCGGCGCCGGCGCTAAGCCGTGGGGAGGCGGCCGGCGGCGCCGATCTGACGGAGAGGCGCGCCGGCCATGGCGGCGCCGCGGCGTCGTGGGCGTGGTGCGGGTGGCGTGCGTCGAGCGTCGTGGGCGTGTGGAAGCGGCGAGCGAGGCGACGCTGCTAGAGGTAAAGCGGCGCGCCCGACGGTAGGGACAGCGGCGCTGCGTCGGGGATGCTGGCGAGGCGGACGTCGTGGCGCGTGGTGCGGCGCGCGCCGTCGGCGCGTGGGCGCGTGGAAACAAGCGCGAGCCGAGGCGCCGCCGGTTGGCGGCGCGGTGCGGCAGACGGCGGGCGGCGCTGGCCGGAGGCAGGAGGCGGCGCTGCCGTGGAGGCGGCGACGGCAACATAAGGCGGGCGAGCGGCCGCAGGCGGGGAGGGGAGGTGGCAGCAGGCGTCAGGCGATCGTGGCGGCTTTCAGCGAGGCGGCCGGCGTCGGAGTCGGGGCGGCCGGTGGCGGCGTGGACCGGATGGGGTCGGGAACGGATCGAGAGAATGGGGAGATGAGAGAGAATGGGGAGAGAACGTGTGGATCTGGTGGTTTGATTTAGGGAAAGTGGGGATGAGGTAATTAATAGGATCCCCTTTTTTAGGAATTTTTTCAAAATGGCTACCATGCATTTGCTAGTGGATTATATATACACACACACACACACACACACGGAGGCCCTAATCTGGGTGTAGATTAAGCTAATCTACAACCAGGCCACGCTGGTCCTTTTTGGGATGGGTTGGTTCTGCCAGATCGACAGTAATTGAAAGTAATTCAAATGAACTGACTTGTGGTACCGAGAATTGTGGGACCATTAACTGTTCGGTTTCAAACAAATTGCTGCTCGTTTTTTTGATCTAAACTTTGAATCGTTGTTTCGATCGTCGAAAACTTTACACCATTGAATTACTTGCAATTTTTCAAACAAAACAAGATCTCAAATGATATATGAATTTGAAATATTTTGAAAATTTCAATTCGAACATGGTTCTGATTTGACTATAATTGATAGTAATCGAGATGAATATGATTTACTGCTTGTTTCGAACTTTTTTTCACTGTTCGACTGTAATGGACAGTAATTCAATTACTAAACCATTTTTTTTGGCAAAAAACTAATATGAATTGTGATTCCAAACTGATTACTTTCCATTCGTCCAAAATTACAATCTTAAAAACGGAGAAAAATACATCCACTGGTCGATTACTTCGCATTACAGTCTAAACCATTTTCCATTAATCAACACAGATCGATTACTTCGCATTACAGTCAACATCGTTCTCCAGTAATCGGTAGGGCGCGAGGCCACCGCGCCGCCGCCAGCACCACCTGCCACCACCAACAAACCGCCAGATCTGGAGCCTCCCTGGAGCCGCCACGTCGATCTGGAGGTAGGGCGGCGCGCCGGTCGTGGGCACGGAGAAGCCAAGGCGCTACCGATCGGGGCCGTGTTGAAGAGGCGGCGAAGGCGAGGGTGGTGTAGGGTGGCGTCGAGGCGGCGAGAGGGCGGCGCGTCGGGCGTCAGCGCGAGAGGTTAAAGGCGACGCCGACCGGGAGCGGCGGCGAGGACGAGGGCGACGCCATAAGGGCGAGGCCGGGCGGCGCGGACGGACGAGACAACACCGATCTGGAAACACGGCGGCGTCGGCCGTGGGCGGCGTCGTGGGTGCAGGGCGACGCGCCACCTTGCGGGGAGGAGGAAGGAGCCGGGGCGGCGTCGGCGTCGGAGTCGACGGCGGTGCGTCGGGCGCGAAGGCGGCGCGGCGCGACGAGGAGGCGGCGGCGTCGGCGTCGGAAGCGGCCGGCGGCGACGTGGTCGCCGATGAACGGGCGACGGCGAACCGCAGCCACGCACGCACGCACGCCGGGGGAGGGCGGTTGGATCTAGATTCAGATCGAAATGGGTTGGGGCTGTTTTATATTGTGGACCGTGACCGGTGGTCCATTTTTGATGGAAGGTGTAGAATAAGCTAATCTACACCTAGGTGCGATATATGATATATATATATATATATATATATATATATATATATATATATATATATATATATATATATATATATACGGTCTACGGTAGTGTACACAGTACACGATACGATTCTTGTCTTTCGTTTAGCATATAAACGGTGTATTACACGCTACACGGAATTACACATTTGTTGCATACTTGCACTACTTGGAATCATTTTTTTATATGTGAACTACAAATCTACAATGCACGTGTAATCTTGGAAATATATTATTCATCTATGCCACTTGTCAGTATAGTTTTCTAGGCATATACATTTTTTTTATTTGTATTTTAATTAAAAAGTACAAAAAGTGTAATCCGTGTAATCCCGTGTACACGGTCTACACGCTACACGAGACTCTGTCGACCGTGTACCGTGTAGCGTTTAGGCTAACACTGATATATACACGGCGAGCCTATACTACTCATGGGAGTAGAATAAGCTATTCTACCCGCGGACGCGAGGGTCCTGATTGGGACGGGGCGGTCCTGCACAGATCGACAGTAATTGGAAGTAATTGAATATAACTTGTTTTTATAGCCGACAGTAATCCGCTTGCATGTGGTGCCTAAAAACGTGGGATCATTAATTACTCAGATCAAACATATTTCAAACTCGTTTTTTGATATAATTTTTGATCTGTACATCGAATTGCTGAATGCTTTACACCATCATGTTCGTAATATTTTTCGAATAAAACAAGATCTCAGTTAACATATAAATTTGATATATTTTGAAAAACAATTTGAGCACGGATGCTATTATTGAAAGTAATTCATAGTAATCGAGATGAATGTGTTGTACAGAGTGGTAGTAATCCGTTTTTTATGATTTCAACTAATTACTTTTCGTTACTGATAGTATTTCAAACCAAAAAAATTAAAAAATTAGGGTTTTGATCTCAAGAGAAAATTACACTGTTCCCCTTTAAACTTGCAGCCGATCTCACTTAGCCCCCCTGAACTTCAGTTTTACTTTTTCGGCCCCCTGAACTTGTCTCCGTTTGCACGCTAGCCCCAAAACCGTTAGGGCATCCGTTAAGTTATGATGTGGCAGTTAAAAGCTTGTGTGTCCAGTTAAGGGATGACATGGCAGCTGACGTGGCATCCACGTCACATAAATCAATTTGGAAAAATCATCAAAATCACCAAAAAATATGAAAATTCTAGAAAATTTATAAAAATCATTAAAAAATTCATAAAATTGTAACAAAAATCATGAAAAATAGAAAAATAAAAAAGAACAAATCACGAAAATTCAGATATTAAAAAAATTCGAAACAATCATAAACAAATTCAGAAAAATCAGAAAAAATGTTAGAAAAATCATAAAAACATTCAAAAACATTTTTAAACATAAAATAATAAAACTTAGAAAAGCCAAAAAAACTTGAAAACTTAATAAAAATTCATAAAAAAGAAAAATAATAGAAAATTTAAAAGTTATCGAAATTCAAAAAAACCGTTTAAAAAATAGAAAATTATAAAAAGTAAAAATTATGATAAATTCAAAAAAATTAGAAAAACCATAAAATCCATACAAAACATGTCTACTTCACCTTCCGTAAGCAACGCTATGCTGACCCACCAGATGTCTAATATTTCTGAATTCTTCATGATTTTTCCATTTTCTGATATTTTTCTGAATTTTTCTAATGTTTTTAATGATTTTTTATGAGTTCATGAATTTTCATGAATATTTTACGGTTTTTATGAATTTTTAATTTTTTTGCAATTTTATGAATTTTATGAATTTCTTTCATGATTTTTTATTTTTATAAGTTTTTCTGGAATTTTCAGAAATTTCTGATTTTTTTTTATTTTTATAAGTTTTCTGGTATTTTCATTATTTTTTTGAATTTTTTATTTTTAGGATTTTTCTAAATTGATTTACGTGACGTGGATGCCACGTCGGCTGCCACGTGGTAAGTTAACTGGACACGCAAGCGTTTAACGGCCACATCTGTGCCACATCATCACTTAACGGATGCCCTAACGGTTTTGGGGCTAGCGTGCAAATGGAGACAAGTTCAGGGGGCTGAAAAAGTAAAACTGAAGTTCAGGGGGCCAAGTGAGATCGGCTGCAAGTTCAGGGGGTAACAGTGTAATTTTCTCTGATCTCAATTACCTCCCATTCCTTTTCGTTACTGACAGTATCCACACTAAAAATTTCGAAAAAAGTGTTTCACCCGTTATTTTCTCATAACTTTTCATTACTTTTGATTACATTTCATTGCGTTTGCATGAAAAAAATGTTACAAACCACATGCCATTCTTTTACGATGCATTAATATTCCTCTGCCATCTAGAAATTCGAAGTACATGCAGATCGTGGTCGAGACATCCGGCGGTGGCGCAAATCTAGGTCGAAAAAGGCTGTGGCGGCGTGGATCGGGGTTGAGGGCAGCCGACGGTGGCGGTTGGCGGCGGCGGAGGAGACCCGTGGCCGACATCAAAGGCGGCCGCACCGGCGAGCAGCAAGCGGCGAGATCGACGGTGGCGAAGGTGGGGGCGGCACCGTTGTCGAAGCGTCATAGCCGTGGCGAGGCTAGGCCGGCGTCTCCATAATCGGCGGCGTGGGGGCGGCGGTGCTCGGCGAGGACGATGTTTCTCGGCGAAGCGGCGGCGACGCCGTGGCGGAGACGGGCGGAGGCGGTCCGTCTGCGGCGATCGGGAGGCGGCGGGCAACGGCGGGCGTGGCCTCCAGATCTGGCAGCCGCCCGGCGCGGGTAACTCTGAAGCGACGGCGAGGCCCCACAGGACAGGCCGGGCGCCGAGGGCGTGTCCGTCGGCGGCGCGCCGTGGTGAAGGGCGGCGACGGCGACGGGTCGGGTGGCGGCGGCGGTTCCGTGGGCATGGCACGCACGCGCGGGGGGGGGGGGGGTGGGGGTGGAGGTATGGTTGGGGACGGGTGGATCTGGATCTGACTGCGTGGCGGCGTTTGTTATATATGCTGGACCCTCAATTACTATGAATTACTGTCGATTTGGGCAGAACCGCCCCGTCCCTATAGGGACGAGGGCGTCCGGGTGTAGATTAGCCTAATGAGTAGATTAGGATATATATATATATATATATGTGGCTAGCGTACTCTCGAGTACGGATCTCTCCGTACTCAGTGGTTTTAAAATTGAGGCGCCTAACAACCGATCCGAACCGTTGATCTTGTTCGTCTCACTGAAATGTTGTCGATGACCAAGTTTCATATTTTTTGAATTTTTTACTATTTGTTTCTTATGTTCGAAAATCAGCTTTTTGAACGCACCACGACTAATTGGATGGTCGATTTTCAAAAATATGAAATAAATAGTAAACAAATTCAAAAAATATGAAACATGGTCAATGACAACGCTTTCACCGAGACGAACAAGATCAACAGTGTCGGATCGATTGTTAGGCATCTCAATTTCAAAACTACTCGAGTACGGAGACATCCGTATTCTCAGAGTACACTAGCTTTCCTCTATATATATATATATATATATATATATATATATATATATATATATATATATATATAGAGAGAGAGAGAGAGAGAGAGAGAGAGAGAGAGAGAGAGAGACCCAGCGATATGGAGATCCGTACTCTAACGCTTTTCAAAATCGAGATTATTATCGATCGATCCGAACCGTTGATCTTGTTCATCTCACTGAAATGTAGCCGTGACCAAGTTTCGTATTTTTTAAATTTTTTACTATTTGTTTCGTATTTTCAAAAATCAGCCTTCCAATTAGTCGTAGTGCGTCCAAAAAGCCCAAAAAGCTGATTTTGAAAATAAAAACAAATAGTAAATAAATTCAAAAAATACGAAACTTGGTCACCGGCTACATTTCAATATAGACTAACAAGATCAACGGTTCGGATCGATCGATAGTAATCTCGGATTTCTCGTACTCGAGTGGTTGGGAGTACGGAGAGATCCGCACCGATCCGAACCGTTGATCTTGTATATATATATATAGAGAGAGAGAAAGATCGTTGTCGAGACGTGACCAAGTTTCATATTTTTTGAATTTGTTTACTATTTGTTTCATATTTTAAAAATCAACCATCCAATTAGTCGTGGTGCGTTCAAAAAGCTGATTTTCAAACATAAGAAATAAATAGTAAACAAATTTAAAAAATATGAAACTTGGTCACCGACAACGCTTTCAAAGGAGACGAAGAAGATCAACGGTTCGGATCGGGTTGTTAGGCGCCTCGAATTTCGAAACCACTCGAGTACGAGAGATATCCGCTAGCTAATCTCTCGAGAGCACGCTATATCTATATATATATATATATATATATATATATATATATATATATATATATATATAGGATACATTGCTTCTAGGAGCACTTTAACTAGGATACTCCTAATTTTATAGGTTGCCATGTGTCCTATCCATGCAATTTTTCCCACCCCGCCGCTCGTGTATGCAACCCGCATGCAGGTGCATGCTGTTCACGTACGGCACATGTTATTTCATTCTCTTTTTGGGCTATAATTTTTTTTAAAAAATCTCGAATTGAGAAACCGATTTCACCATAATATTACTAACATTTTTGTGAACAAAACTAGATTAGTCTCTTTTTTAATATTTTACTTTACTACAGTCATAAATATAACTTTACTACTTTTTGTGAGACACTTTTCTACAACGTGTTGCATAGACGGTACAGCTAAAATATTGTATCGGTAGAGTACTGTGCATGTACAGCACAGGCATAATACTGCACACTAGCTAGTAGTAAAGTACACACAGACCGGTAAAGTATTATTTTACTAAAATATTGATTTACGACAATCATCAGTAAACTTTACTATTTTTTATGGGACACTTTGCTACAACGTGTTACATAGACGGGTCAAGACAAATTCACACAATGGTGGCGTACAATTTATTGATCTGCACATAAAAAGTAATAAGTACTGCATAACAGAAAGATGCTTTACTAACCCAAACACCATTACTTTATAGTGATAATGGAATGCTATTACTGCATAAAAGAAATAAACTTTACTAACCCAAACAAGCAATAGGAGGGAATTTTAGAAACCCAAAAACAGAGCATGAATAAACAAAAATTCACATTGAAAAAAACGTACATTAATTTTTGACATTATAAAATAAAGACACAACCTTGGTTTAAAAACAGAAATAAACCCAAACAAACTTTAGTAACCCAAACAAGCAATAGGAGGGAATTTTAGAAACCCAAAAACAGAGCATGAATAAACAAAAATTCACATTGAAAAAAACTTACATTAATTTTTGACATTATAAAATAAAGACACAACCTTGGTTTAAAAAGCAAAACTAAAACAACACACATCAACCATACAAAAATATGAAATAGAACAGTAACAAGCTAAATGAAGCAAATATCAATTACTTTATAACCCTGATGAAATGATATTACTACAAAACAGTGAGAAGCTTTACGAAACCCAAACAATCAATATGAAGGAATTTTCAGAAACCTAGAAAACAGAGCATGTATAAATAAATTCACATATAAAAAAACAATTTACAGTCCTAATAGAATGTTGTTACTATATAATAGAAGGAAGCTTTACTAAACCAAACAAGCAAAAGGTATCAATGTTAGAAAACCAAAAACAGTGCATAAAAAAATCATATGCATAATGTAAAAGTAAAAGTAAGCCATACTATACATCATATACGCAGTATAAAAGTAAGTCGTACTATATAGTAAAGTAGGGGAGAAATGAAAGACATTATTGCTTGGGATCACGTTCTAATGCGTCGAAGATTTCGATACCTTTACGCAACTTACAAACGATGTATAGAGACCAATCTTTCTTGAAAAAACACACTTCTAATGCAGCAGAGAAGTGCATGAAAAAAAAATATTTCTAGTGCAGCCAAGTGCGTGAAAAACAAATATTCCCCTGGTTATCTACACATAGTCATACCATACTTTACTGCAGATGACATTAAAAATTTCTACGCAACATATAAATGCTTTGCAGATCAGATAAAGATGCTTTACTGATCACAGGTAATTTCATAGTGATTTCAGTTGAGTTAGATTCTTAGAACAACATAAGGACCCTATTCTTAATCTAAACACTTTACTGCTACTTATAAAACACTTTAATACAACATTTATACACATTAATAGTACTGTATAGGCGGAGTACGTACTGTACAGTCGGAGTTACTGTACACTAACTAGCGGTAAAGTATTAAACATTGAGTAGTAAAGCTTTATTTAAGATTGTAGTAAAGCAAAAATTTAAAAGTGAGACCGGTCTATTTTTGTTCGAAAAAATGTCAGGAACCTGATGGCGCAAACGGTTTTTTGATTGGAGCTTCCAGTGAAAAAATACGAAAAAAGAAAAAAATAGTACGCATGCATGCATGCATGAGGAGCTACATTAAAATTTTCAATGCAACATAAAGATGATTTACAGATTACATAAAGATGCTTTACTGATAACAGGAAGTGTCATAGTGATTTTTGTTGAGTTGGATTATGAGAACAGCATAAGGATCCAAATCTTAATCTACACACTTTACTGCTACTTATATAACACTTTAATACGTTTGTGCACATTAAATAGTATTGTATAGACGGAGTACTGTACACTTACTAGTGGTAAAGTATTAAACATTGAGCAGTAAAGCTTTAATGATGATTGTAGTAAAGAAGAAATTAAAAAGTGGGACTGGTCTATTTTTGTCCGAAAAAATGTCAGAAACATGATGGCGCAAACGGTTTTTCGATTGTAGCTTCTAGTGAAAAAATACGATAAAAAAAGAAAATTAAATATGCATGCATGCATGCAAGGAAGGAAGGGAGGAAGGGATGGCACCGTTTATGTGGTGGGAGGATGCGCGCAGCCCTGCGGTGAAGAGATAAGGACACGTGTCACGTTTTAAATTTAGGAGCACGTTAGTTATAATACTCCTAGGAGTATTTTAGTGTTCATCTTGATAAAATCCAACGGCAACAAGGAATGGAGCACACAAAGTAATTACATGCACGACAACGCTATCATTTACCATACAAAGATGTGAAGGCAATAATTACGTCATTAATTGTTTACAAAGAAGGTACGGAGCACAGGCTCCATGGAGTCCCAAATATTTTTACATATATATATATATATAGAGAGAGAGATTTGCTAGCGTACACTCGAGTGTACGGAGCCTCCGTGAACTTCGATGGGTTTTTGAAATTCGAGAACTTTAGTGATCAATCCAAACCGTTGATCTTGTTCATCATGTCGAAAGGTAGCCACCAACCAAGTTTCGTATTTTTTTTGAATTTTTTTGCTATTTGTTTTCTAATTTTAAAAATCAGCTTTCTAAATAGTCGTCGAGCGTCCAAAAAAGCTGATTTTCAAAATTAGAAAACAAATAGCAAAACAATTTGAAAAAAATACGAAACTTGGTTGGTGGCTACGTTTTGACATGATGAACAAGATCAATGGTTTGGATCGATCACTAAAGTTCTCGAATTTTAAAAACCCGTCGAAGTTTACGGAGGGATCCGTACACTCAAGTTCACGCTAGCAAATATATATATATATATATACACAGAGAGAGAGAGAGAGAGAGAGAGATTTGCTAGCGTGAACTCGAGTGCGCGGATCCCTCCGTGAACTTCGACGGGTTTTTGAAATCCGAGAACTTTGGTGATCGATCAAACCGTTGATCTTGTTAAATCATGTCAAAAGGTAGCCACCAACCAAGTTTCGTATTTTTTCGAATTTTTTTGTTATTTGTTTTCTAATTTTGAAAATCAGTTTTTTTGGACGCTCCACGACTATTTAGAAGGCTGATTTTCAAAATTAGAAAACAAATAGCAAACAAATTCGAAAAAATACGAAACTTGGTTGGTGGCTACCTTTCGACATGACGAACAAGATCAATGGTTTGGATCGATCACTAAAGTTCTCGGATTTCAAAAACCCGTCGAAGTTCACGGAGGCTCTGTGAACTGGAGTTCACGCTAGCAAATCTCTATATAGATATATATATATATATACACGTAAAGACTACGGTACTCTTAGGAGTACACGTTTCCAGAGCACTACGTGTCTCTTCCCATCCACCCCCGCGCCCCCTCCCTCCCCCCTCTCATTTCAATTGTTCCCAACCTTTTCCTCCTCTCTCCCCAGATCCAACGCCTCCTGCGCGCTCTCTCCCGCCGCCGCCTCCTCCGCCTCTCCACCGCGCCGCCCGCCTCTCCGCCTCCGCCCTCTTCCCTCCCTTTGTCGCTCTGTCCGATTCCTCGGTCCCCGCTCCTCCTGTTCCTCACGGGCGCATTTCAAATCATCCGCCGCCCATACCTCGCTTCCACACCGCACCGCCGCTCACGCCTCCATGACTCCTCGCTTGTTCCCGACCGACGCAGCTACTCACGTCCCTCCGCTTCGCTCCCTTCTCCATCGCCGCAACCTCGCCATCCCGTCTAGCCTTCCTCACGTTGAGGCGGGAGGCTCGAATCTGCTCTTCGACGTTGGGGTCCGGCCCACCTGGATGCATCGGAGTTGACTACCATGGTGGCGCCTGAGGACGCGAGCGCGGCGCTTCACGGTGGTGCCGCAGCTAGTGTTAGAATTATTGGGCCTGGCCCATTCAATATCTAAATAATTCCTGAAAAATCTCAAAGGCCCATGTATGCATGAGGCATGTGAAATTTCTTTAGTACCATATTGCTAGTGGGAGGAGTGGAGGACATGCTTAAATAGTAGAGCTTGCTCCATCCCACTAGAGAATGTGATGGGAGAGAGAAATAGAGAATCCTGCCTTGCACGCCGCTCGCTCGCCAGCGTCGCCTGCGTGAATGGTCCGTAGGCGGCAAGCGCGCACTTTTGCGTGCGTGAATGGTCCGCCGAACCGGACCCTCGTGCTTGGCGCAGACGCAGACCTCTTTTTGCGCTTTCTTTTCTTTTGCTCTCCGGATTTTGCGGGATGATATAGAATATACAAATCGTCTTGGACTTCGGTCGCGGCCCGTTTCGCGATCCGTTTGCCTCACGTATTTCGCTATATAAATCTGCCGCTGCACCGTCCAGAGGAATTAGATCAGATCGCTCCTAGGGTTTGCCACCTCCCTCTGCTGCGCCGCCGCTTCGGCTCTTCCCATCCGTCTTGGCGTGCACCGCCGTTCGAGAGCAGTCTCGAACCGATCGCCCTCGAGCTCCTGCACCGGGTAGGGCGAATCAGGTTTTTGGGAAGCGCTCGGCGCGACTGCTCGCTGCCTTCCCTCTTCCGCTTCACGAGGACTTCTTCCACTACGCCGTCGCGATCTGCGTCGGCAACTCCTTCTCCAAGACGGCGTCCGATTTGGAGAACTAGAACCAAACCTCGCCGCCACTGTCAGATCAGACGTATGCGCGGCGGCGACCAAGTCCAATAAGTCGTCTCTTTCGCAAGTTCACCAGAGAGATATACGTGTATTTCTTCTGCACGTGTATCTAGGTTGTGCTTCTGTGGTTTCAACTTTGTTTTCTATCACTTTCGAGAGTTGTGCGTGTTTTATCTCTTGATTGAAATAAACACGAAAGTGCTAATTATTCCAACAATCCAAAACCGATTATTAGGCACTTTGGTTTATCGATGGCTCGCTTTCTTGATGCTCAAACCGAGAAATTCGGTGGAGTAAATTTCAAGAGATGGCAAGTAAAGGTGCAACTTGTGGTGGACAACTATGAGCGATGTCTTGGGTAAAGGATGGCAAACCGAGAGGAACCCTAACTCTGAAAAGGAGAAAGAGTTTGAGAGGCCACCACACTTTTCCGCGGTGCGATTCTTAGTGTGCTCTCGACCGTCTGTGTGATGTGTATATGAACATCACAGATCTGAAAAGAGATCCGGGATCTGTTGAGTAATAAATTTGGTGCATCGTATTGCGATGGAATCGTATGTCATGGAGCGGTACCACGACTTCAAAATGGTTGATAACCGCTTACATTGTCGAACAGGCTCATGAGATCTTGGTCATTGTGAGGAACTTCGAACTCCTTAAGTGCAAGTTACCCGATAAGTTTGTGGTCAGGGGCATTATTGCCAAGTTACCTCCTTCGTGGAGAAACTTTGCCACATCTCTAAAACATAAGAGACAAGAGATCTCCGTCGAGGGTTGATCGCGTCTCTAGATGTTGAAGAGAAAGCTCGGGCTAAAGATGCACATGGGAAAGGAGTCGAGGGACAGTCCAGCGCCAATGTTGTCCAGCAGCATGGCAAGAACAAAGGGAAGAATAAAGTCAAGCAAACCACTGCATTCAAGAAGAAGAAGTTGAACAAGGATGAGATGCCTTGCTTTGGATTTGCGATGAGGTTGGGCCTTTGGGCCAAGAAGTGTCCAAACCGCAAAGACAAAAAGGGTAATCTGGGCGGACTTCAAAGTCATCAATGTGACCATTGGCGACATCGGTGAGGGAACCGATGGGTATGTTTACCTCTTCGTTCTTTCAAAGAATCGGTCTCCGATTGGTGGATTGATCTTGGGGCTAATGTGCATGTGTGTTCGACGTTTCAATGTTCACTTCTTATCGAGCAGCCCACGGTTCAGCCGTTTTGATGGGGAACGGGTCCAATGCTTCATTCTTGGTGTTGGCACGATGATCTGAAGTTTACTTGGGAAGATCGTGCAATCGAAGAACGTCAGATGTCCCTCAATCAATAAGAACACAGTTAGCGGGTCCCTTCTCTGCAGAGATGGGTTTAAAGTGGTGTTTGAGTCAATAAGGTAGTCTTGTCGAAACATGGTTTGTTTATTGGCAAAGGCTATGAGTCGCGGAGGCTTGTTCCGTTTTCCCTTTCTCGATAATTGTCATAAAGTTGTGAACCATATTTGTGATCATGCTATTGAGAGTGAGGCGATGTTTGGCACTCACGTTTATGTCATGTTAATTTTGGTTCTATGTCTCGCTTGCAGTATGGGTTTAATCCTAAATTTCCCAATCGTCAAAGGTTCTAAGTGCCGGACTTGTGTGCAATCAAAGCAACCTCGTAAGCCTCATAAGGCCGAGGAGAGAAATTTGGCACCTCTAGAGCTCATACATTCAGATATTTGTGAGATGAATGGTGTGTTGACAAAGGGTGGAAAGAGATATTTCATGACTCGATTGATGATGCTTCTAGATATTGCTATGTGTATCTGTTGAAAACTAAAGACGAGGCTCTAGACTTCTTTAAAATCTATAAGGCCGAGGTTGAAAACCGGTTAGACAGAAAATTAAGAGACTTAGGTCGGATCGTGGTGGAAGTATTTCTCTAGTGAGTTCGACTTATTACATGCGGAAAATGGAATTATTCATGAGAGGGCGCCTCCTATTAGCCCCAATCAAGCGGGGTGGTGAAAGAAAGAACCGCACTCTAACGATTTGGTGAATGCCATGTTAGACATCGCGGGTTTATCTAAGGCATGGTGGGGGAGGCCGTGTTGATTGCATGTCATGTCTGAATAAAGTCCTGCAAAAATAAGGAGAAAACCCCATATGAAATATGGAAGGAGAAAGCCATCACTTTCTTATCTGCGCACTTGGGGTTGTTTGGCGAAAGTCAATGTGCCAATCACAAAGAAGCGCAAGCTTGGGCCTAAGACGATGGGTTGTGTCCATCGGGTTATGCTCCTCGTAGTGTTGGCGATAGATTTTTGGTGATAAGATCGAGAGGTGTCGACATGTACATTGTACGATCATGGAGTCTAATGATGCTACTTTCTTTGAGAACATCTTTCCTATGAAAATTGAGCATAGCGATTACGGTAAAACTAGTGAGATAATTCCCAAGCCTTCTACTCAAATTGAATATCTGAACCAACACGAGGAAAATTCGAGGAGGATGACGGTGAGGCTCAGGAGGAGCAAGAGATGAGGATTGCAAAATCCTTTGGTGATGACTTCACTTGTGTACCTCGTGGATGACACTCCCATGTCGATTTGAAGCGTTTGCATCCCCTGATGCAGACTACTTTGGAAAGAGACGGTTCGTAGTGAGATGGATTCCATTCTTGCGAATCAGACTTGGGAACTCACAGAACTACCTTATGGTTGCAAACCTGTAAGGTGTAAATAGATATTTAAGAAGAAGCTTAGGCCTGATGGTACTATTGAAAATTATAAGGCTCGGCTTGTGGCCAAGGGTTATACCCAAAAAGAAAGCGAAGATTTCTTTGATACATATTCACCCGTGGCTAGATTGACTACAATTCGTGTACTACTTTCCTTGGCTACCTCACATAGTCTTATTGTTCATCAAATGGACGTTAAGACAGCTTTCCTAAATGGAGAGTTGGACGAGGAGATCTATATGGATCACTGATGGATTTGTAGTAGAAGGTCAAGAAGGCAAGGTGTGTAGGTTATTGAAATCTTTGTATGGCTCAAACAAGCTCCTAAGCAATGGCATGAGAAGTTCGACGTAACTTTAACCTCATGGGCTTTGTCGTGAATGAGGCCGATAAATGTGTATATTATCGGTATGGTGGGGGCAGGCATTATTTTGTGTCTCTATGTGGATGACATATTAATTTTTGGGACAAGTTTTGATGTGGTTCACGAGGTCAAGTCTTTCTTGTTTCAAAATTTTGATATGAAAGATCCGGGAGAGGTCGATGTAATCTTGAATATCAAGCTCTTGAAGGGTGAGGATGGGATCACTTTGTCATAATCCCATTATGTGGAAAAAGTTTTGAATCGCTTTGGCTTTCTTGATTGCAAAACTTCTCCAACACCCTATGATCCTAGCATTGTGCTTGAAAGAACAAGAGAATTGCTAGAGATCGCTTGACTTACTCTCAAATCATCGGGTCCTTATGTACCTAGCTAGCGCTACAAGGCGGACATCTCTTTTCTTTGTTAGCAAGTTGAGCAGTTTACTTCTAATTCGGAGATGATCATTGGCGAGCACTCGGAAGAGTAATGCGCTATCCGAGGGTACTACAAATTTTGGTTTGCACTATACGGGATACCCAACATACCGAAGGGTATAGTGATTCCAATTGGATATCCGACGATGAGATAAAGGCCACAAGTGGATATGTGTTCACTCATGGTGGCGGAGCGATCTCGTGGAGGTCTTGCAAGCAGACTATCTTGACACGCTCAACAATGGAAGCGAATTGATCGCTTTGGACACGCCACCGTTGAAGCGAGTGGTTGCGTGAACTCTTGATGGATCTTCCGGTGGTTGAAAAGCCGATTCGGCTATCCTTATGAACTGTGATAATCAAACGGTGATTGTCAAGGTGAACAGATTCTAAGGACAACATGAAGTCCTCAAGACATGTGAAAAGACGATCAAGTCCATCAGAAATTGAAAACTCCGGAGTGATAGCGTTGGATTATATTCAAGCGGCTAAAAACACAGCGAGATCCTTTTACAAAGGGTTTATCACGGTGTGTGATAGACAATGCATCGAGGAACGGGTATGAGACCCACGTGAGTTACACCATAGCGGTAACTCGACCTATGTGATCGGAGATCCCGTGAATTAGGTCTGGGGAAAACAAGCTATTGGTTAGGATGAGAGTATATCTAACCCATTCCATGTGAGATGCAATACTCTCGAAATCAGTATGGCGGGTTGGCATTTGCCTTAATGTTGTTCTGTTGGCTTTAATTAGCAAAGATGTTATCCTCTGAGCATCTTGAAAGAACACACCTATATGAGTCCATTGTTGGAAGTCGCATCTATGAGACTTGGGTAATCTCTAGTAAGCTCATGAAGAGACCATGGAGTCGACTTATATGCTCCACCAGGGGTAGCCTATTGGCGACCAAGTATCGATTGGCTTTGAGTGAAACTTGTTCACACAAAACTTGCAATTCAAGCGTAGTCCATTGTCCAAGTTGTGAATGAGTGTAACTTAAATGTCTAGGTGCAATTCAAGGCATAGTCCATTGTCACCAAACACCGGTATATAAACAGTTTGGGAACAAGCAAACTTGATGGGACTTTGAGCTCGGTGGGGATTGTTAGAATTATTGGGCTGGCCCATTTAATATCTAAATAATTCTGAAAAATTTCAAAGGCCCATGTATGCATGAGGCATGTGAAATTTCTTTAGTACCATATTGCTAGTGGGAGGAGTGGAGGACATGCTTAAATAGTAGAGCTTGCTCCATCCCACTAGAGAATGTGATGGGAGAGAAATAGAGAATCACACGCTGCTGGCTCTCTCCTGGCCGGGCCGGGCTGCGTGAATGGGCGCAGGACTCGTGTGGCTTGCAGACGACCTGGGCAGTTTTTTCTTTGCTCTCCGGATTTTGGGGGCGCGCGCTGGCGGCACCTCGGCACTGCGTGAATGGTCCGCTTGAAACCGGACCTCGTGCTTCTTGCAGACGCACCTCTTTTTGCAAATCGTCCGGATTTTGCTCTCCGGATTTTGCGGGACAGATATGGAATATACAAATCGTCTTTGGACTCGGTCGCGGCCCGTTTCGCGATCCGTTTGCCTCACGTATTCGCTATATAATCTGCCACGCCGCCCGTGAGGAATTAGATCGATCGCTCCTAGGGTTTGCCACCTCCCTCTGCTGCGCCGCCCGGCTCTTCCCATCCGTCTTGGGCGTGCACCGCCGTTCGGGAGAGCAGGTCTCCGGAACCGATCGCCCTCGAGCTCCTGCACCGGGTAGGGCGAATCAGGTTTTTGGGAAGCGCTCGGCGCGACTGCTCGCTGCTTCCCTCTTCCGCTTCGCGAGGACTTCTTCCACTACGCCGTCGCGATCTGCGTCGGCAACTCCTTCTCCAAGACGGCGTCCGATTTGGAGAACCAGAACCAAACCTCGCCGCCACTCAGATCAGACGCTGGCGGCGGCGACCAAGTCCAATAAGTCGTCTCTTTCGCAAGTTCACCAGAGAGATATACGTGTATTTCTTCTGCACGTGTATCTAGGTTGTGCTTCTGTGGTTTCAACCTGTTTTTCTATCACTCAGTAGTTGTGCGTGTTTTATCTCTTGATTGAAATAAACCTGAAAGTGCTAATTATTCCAACAATCCAAAAACCTGATTATTAGGCACTTTGGTTTATCGATGGCTCGTTTTGCTGATGCTCTGAAACCGGAGAAATTCGGTGGAGTAAATTTCAAGAGATGGCAAGTAAAGGTGCAGCTGTGGCTGACAGCTATGAACGTGTACTGGGTAAAGGATGGCAAACCAGAGGGAACCCTAACTCCTGAAAAGGAGAAAGAGTTTCAGAGGCCACCACACTTTTCATGGTGCAGTTCTTAGTGTGCTCTCGACCGTCTCGTGTGATGTGTATATGAACATCACGATCGAAGAGATCCAGGATCTGTTGAGTAATAAATTTGGTGCATCGTATTTGGCGATGGAATCGTATGTCATGGAGCGGTACCACGACTTCAAAATGGTTGATAACCGTTACATTGTCGAGCAGGCTCATGAGATCTTGGTCATTGTGAGGAACTCGAACTCCTTAAGTGCAAGTTACCCGATAAGTTTGTGGTCAGGGCATTATTGCCAAGTTACCTCCTTCGTGGAGAAACTTTGCCACATATCTAAAACATAAGAGACAAGAGATCTCCGTCGAGGGTTGATCGCGTCTCTAGATGTTGAAGAGAAAGCTCGGGCTAAAGATGCACAGGGAAAGGAGTCGAGGGCGATCCAGCGCCAATGTTGTCCAAAGACATGGCAAGAACAAAGGAAGAATAAAGTCAAGCAAACCACTGCATTCAAGAAGAAGAAGTTGAACAAGGATGAGATGCCTTCTTGGATTTGCGATGAGGTTGGGCCTTGGGCCAAGAAGTGTCCAAACCGCAAAGACAAAAGGGTAATCTGGGCGGACTTCAAAGTCATCAATGTGACCATTAGCGACAACGGTGAGGGAACCGATGGGTATGTTTACCTCTTGTTCTTTCAGAGTGAATCAGTCTACCGATTGGTGGATTGATCTTGGGGCTAATGTGCATGTGTGTTCGGCGTTTCAATGTTCACTTCTTATCGCAGCCCACGGTTCAGCCGTTTTGATGGGGAACGGGTCCAATGCTTCATTCTTGGTGTTGTACGATGAGATCGAAGTTTACTTGGGAAGATCGTGCAAGCAAGAACGTCAACATGTCCCTCAATCAATAAGAACTGGTTAGCGGGTCCCTTCTCTGCGAGATGGGTTTAAAGTGGTGTTTGAGTCCAATAAGGTAGTCTTGTCGAAACATGGTTTGTTTATTGGCAAAGGCTATGAGTGCGGAGGCTTGTTCCGTTTTTCCCTTTCTGATAATTGTCATAAAGTTGTGAACCATATTTGTGATCATGCTATTGAGAGTGAGGCTGATGTTTGGCACTCACGTTTATGTCATGTTAATTTTGGTTCTATGTCTCGGCTTCGCAGTATGGGTTTAATCCTAAATTTCCCACCGCAAAGGTTCTAAGTGCCAGACTTGTGTGCAATCAAAGCAACCTCGTAAGCCTCATAAGGCCGCCGAGGAGAGAAATTTGGCACCTCTAGAGCTCATACATTCAGATATTTGTGAGATGAATGGTGTGTTGACAAAGGGTGGAAAGAGATATTTCATGACTCTGATTGATGATGCTTCTAGATATTGCTATGTGTATCTGTTGAAAACTAAAGACGAGGCTCTAGACTTCTTTAAAATCTATAAGGCTGAGGTTGAAAACCAGTTAGACAGGAAAATTAAGAGACTTAGGTCGGATCGTGGTGGAGAGTATTTCTCTAGTGAGTTCGACTTATTCAGTGCGGAAAATAGAATTATTCATGAGAGGACGCCTCCCTATTCGCCCCAATCAAACGGGGTGGCTGAAAGAAAGAACCGCACTCTAACTGATTTGGTGAATGCCATGTTAGACACTGCGGGTTTATCTAAGGCATGGTGGGGGGAGGCCGTGTTGACTGCATGTCATGTCCTGAATAAAGTCCCTGCAAAAAATAAGGAGAAAACCCCATATGAAATATGGAAGGGGAGAAAGCCATCACTTTCTTATCTGCGCACTTGGGGTTGTTTGGCGAAAGTCAATGTGCCAATCACAAAGAAGCGCAAGCTTGGGCCTAAGACAGTAGATTGTGTCCATCTGGGTTATGCTCCTCGTAGCGTTGGCAGTAGATTTTTGGTGATAAGATCAGAGGTGTCTGACATGTCTGTTGGCACGATCATGGAGTCTAATGATGCTACTTTCTTTGAGAACATCTTTCCTATGAAAATTGAGCATAGCAGTTCTGGTAAAACTAGTGAGATAATTCCCAAACCTTCTACTCAAATTGAATATCCTGAACCAACACCTGAGGAAAATTCTGAGGAGGATGACGGTGAGGCTCCGAGGAGGAGCAAGAGACAGAGGATTGCAAAATCCTTTGGTGATGACTTCACTGTGTACCTCGTGGATGACACTCCCATGTCGATTTCAGAAGCGTTTGCATCCCCTGATGCAGACTACTGGAAAGAGGCGGTTCGTAGTGAGATGGATTCCATTCTTGCGAATCAGACTTGGGAACTCACAGAACTACCTTATGGTTGCAAACCTGTAAGGTGTAAATAGATATTTAAGAAGAAGCTTAGGCCTGATGGTACTATTGAAAATTATAAGGCTCGGCTTGTGGCCAAGGGTTATACCCAAAAAGAAAGCGAAGATTTCTTTGATACATATTCACCCGTGGCTAGATTGACTACAATTCGTGTACTACTTTCCTTGGCTACCTCACATAGTCTTATTGTTCATCAAATGGACGTTAAGACAGCTTTCCTAAATGGAGAGTTGGACGAGGAGATCTATATGGATCAGCCTGATGGATTTGTAGTAGAAGGTCAAGAAGGCAAGGTGTGTAGGTTATTGAAATCTTTGTATGGCCTGAAACAAGCTCCTAAGCAATGGCATGAGAAGTTCGACAGAACTTTAACTTCTGCGGGCTTTGTCGTGAATGAGGCCGATAAATGTGTATATTATCGGTATGGTGGGGGCCAGGGCATTATTTTGTGTCTCTATGTGGATGACATATTAATTTTTGGGACAAGTTTTGATGTGGTTCACGAGGTCAAGTCTTTCTTGTTTCAAAATTTTGATATGAAAGATCTGGGAGAGGCTGATGTAATCTTGAATATCAAGCTACTGAAGGGTGAGGATGGGATCACTTTGTCGCAATCCCATTATGTGGAAAAAGTTTTGAATCGCTTTGGCTTTGCTGATTGCAAAACTTCTCCAACACCCTATGATCCTAGCATTGTGCTTCGAAAGAACAAGAGAATTGCTAGAGATCAGTTGACTTACTCTCAAATCATCGGGTCACTTATGTACCTAGCTAGCGCTACAAGGCCAGACATCTCTTTTGCTGTTAGCAAGTTGAGCCGGTTTACTTCTAATTCGGGAGATGATCATTGGCGAGCACTCGGAAGAGTAATGCGCTATCTGAGGGGTACTACAAATTTTGGTTTGCACTATACGGGATACCCAACAATACCGGAAGGGTATAGTGATTCCAATTGGATATCGTGACGATGAGATAAAGGCCACAAGTGGATATGTGTTCACTCATGGTGGCGGAGCGATCTCGTGGAGGTCTTGCAAGCAGACTATCTTGACACGCTCAACAATGGAAGCGAAATTGATCTCTGGATACGGCCACCGTTGAAGCGAGTGGTTGCGTGAACTCTTGATGGATCTTCCGGTGGTTGAAAAGCGATTCCGGCTATCCTTATGAACTGTGATAATCAAGCGGTGATTGTCAAGGTGAACAGTTCTAAGGACAACATGAAGTCCTCAAGACATGTGAAAAGACGACTGAAGTCTGTCAGGAAATTGAGAAACTCCGGAGTGATAGCGTTGGATTATATTCAAACGGCTAAAAACCTGGCAGATCCTTTTACAAAGGGTTTATCACGGTGTGTGATAGACAATGCATCGAGGAACGGGTATGAGACCCACGTGAGTTACACCATAGCGGTAACTCACCTATGTGATCGGAGATCCCGTGAATTAGGTCTGGGAAAACAAGCTATTGGTTAGGCTGGATGAGTATATCCTAACCCATTCCATGTGAGATGCAATACTCTCGAAATCAGTATGGCAGGTTGGCATTTGCCTTAATGTTGTTCTGTTGGCTTTAATTAGCAAAGATGTTATCCTACAGAGCATCTTGAAAGAACACACCTATATGAGTCCATTGTTGGAAGTCGCATCTATGAGACTTGGGTAATCTCTAGTAAGCTCATGAAGAGACCATGGAGTACGACTTATATGCTCCACCAGCTGGGTAGCCTATTGGCGACCAAGTATCGCTTGGCTTTGAGTGAAACTTGTTCACACAAAACTTGCAATTCAAGGCGTAGTCCATTGTCCAAGTTGTGAATGAGTGTAACTTAAATGTCTAGGTGCAATTCAAGGCATAGTCCATTGTCACCGAAACACTGGTATATAAACAGTTTTGGGAACAAGCAAACTTGATGGGACTTTGAGCTCTGGTGGGGGATTGTTAGAATTATTGGGCCTGGCCCATTTAATATCTAAATAATTCCTGAAAAATTTCAAAGGCCCATGTATGCATGAGGCATGTGAAATTTCTTTAGTACCATATTGCTAGTGGGAGGAGTGGAGGACATGCTTAAATAGTAGAGCTTGCTCCATCCCACTAGAGAATGTGATGGGAGAGAGAAATAGAGAATCACACGCTGCTGCTTCTTTCGCCGGCCGGGCCGGGCGGGCCTCGGGTCAAAGTGGCTGGAAATTTGAAATTTGGCGTCGCACGGCACTGCGTGAATGGTCCGCCAAACCGGACCCTCGTGCTTCTTGACGCAGACCTCTTTTTGCAAATCGTCCGGATTTTGCTCTCCGGATTTTGCGGGACAGATATGGAATATACAAATCGTGCTGGACTCGGTCGCGGCCCGTTTCGCGATCCGTTTGCCTCACGTATTTCGCTATATAAATCTGCCGCTGCACCGTCCAGAGGAATTAGATCAGATCGCTCCTAGGGTTTGCCACCTCCCTCTCGCGCCGCCGCTTCGCTCTTCCCATCCGTGCTTGCGCGTGCACCGCCGTTCGGAGAGCAGGTCTCCGGAACCGATCGCCCTCGAGCTCTGCACGGGTAGGCGAATCGGGTTTTAGGAAGCGCTTCGGCGATCGTCATTTCTTCTTCCCTCTTCGCCGAGGACTTCTTCCACTACGCCGTCGCGATCTGCGTCGGCAACTCCTTCTCCAAGACGGCGTCCGATTTGGAGAACCAGAACCAAACCTCGCCGCCACTCGTACCGTACGGCGACGACGACCAAGTCCAGTAAGTCGTCTCTTTCGCAAGTTCACCAGAGAGATATACGTGTATTTCTTCTGCACGTGTATCTAGGTTGTGCTTCTGTGGTTTCAACCTGTTTTTCTATCACTCAGTAGTTGTGCGTGTTTTATCTCTTGATTGAAATAAATCTGAGAGTGCTAATTATTCCAACAGCTAGGTGAGCGAACCCCCTCCCCCCTCTTCCCCGGCCTCCCGTGGCTTTCCGTTCTGATCTGGGAATGTGGTTTGGGGCAACGGGTGGGTCGTGATCCGTAGCTTACGGTTGCACTGAGGAGGACGGCACCCTGCGCGCGTCCCCGGATGCTGGATGTCCCCCGGTTCTCTCCTGATTTCCATCGAGCAAGGTGTTGCCCCCATGTCACCCCGTGCTCGCTTGCGCGGAATCGGGAGCTAAAACCATGCGTGAGACTGCCCTCGCCGATTTACTCTGTTCCTTCATGGACTAATCTCTCCGAATATGAGATTTGAATGATTGACCTATGCCGGCAGATTCCAGCTAGCTGGTGTTATATATACTACCGAGCTACACCCCAATCAAGGAATACTCTTAATTTCCATAGTGAGAGTTAAGATTGAGCTTGTTTGCTGCTCTGTTAATAACGGAAATTAAGCATGAACCGCTATCTGCTTGGTTTCTTGTACAAATGGTGACAATAATCCAATGAGTATCAAACGTTCGGTTCAGAGAGATACATTGATTCAATTCACATCCCTAATTGTAGCCGAAGAAGATGCTCAGACACTATCTAGCCGTGATGGTGCTGCTTTGCTTGAATCTGTTGTCGTTGTTGTCAATGGTTGCCTAGCTTGCTCCAAAGTATGGGATTTTTTTTTTTTAGAGAAAGAGCTTGGAGCTCAACATGTTCTTCGAACTATATAGTTGAGAAGAAACATTCATAGAATGCTCAATTGCTTTACTATAATCTGAAGCTTGGTAAAATATGTGGTAGTAATTTTGTGCATGCCTTCACGCCTTCTCCATAATGTGGTCACCTAGGTATGTTTACTGTAATCGTCTGACTAGAATCAGAAACTACAGTGGTATTGAAAGGTTCTTTTTTAAATGCACAATTTTCTATAGAAAGCACACGTTGATGCATGTGATTGCTTGTTTTCTCAATCTTTAGTACAATAGATTACTAGAATGCTTTACTAGAAACCGAGCCATAACGGATATAATTATTGTTTACTATAATTGCGAACAATGTTTACAACAGCTTACTAATAGCTTTTACTAGAATCCTAATCATCATGATATAATAGTCAGGCATTTAAGTTAGCCTACCTAGTTCTACTAGTGATTAGTAGAGTAGCTAAGAACATGCATGCCCAATTGCATACGTTTAATGCAATTGTAATGAGTTTACTAGTGTATATTTACTGTAATTGAACAGATCTATTTAGTGTAATTGGAGAGGTCTATATACTGTAATTGGAGAGGTCTATTTACTGTAATTGAATAGGTTTATTTACTGTAAACGTCTAGGCATGTTTACTGTAATATGAATATTTACTAGTGTATATTTAATGTAATTGAATTGGTCTTTTTGCTGTAATTGCAGAGGTCTATTTACTGTAATTGAATAGATGTAATTTGCTAGGCAACTTTCTCTAGCTTACATGCAAATTTATCATAATTTGAACATAGCAACATGCTTTGTAAATACACTTCTTATGAGTTATAGTAAATGATGTTTCCAACTATAGTAAACCCAAGCCATAATGAATATAATTTTTGTTTACTATGATTATGAAGCAATATTTACAATAGCTTACCAGTAGCTTTTACTATATCCTTTTGGGTTGTGGGGCCTCTCATTATTCATGTATTGTATTCATCTGTTCTTATCTAGTAAACGGTCCTGTGCTATTGTTGTAAATGGTCTTTACCAATTGTAAACATCATTTTTTCAATTTTTTTTCATGTATTGTTTCTTCAATTGTCCTTATCTAGTAAACAACAATGTCGTATTATTGTAAATGATATTTTTAATTATACTAAACATTATATCTACATGTTGGTGCTCTATATAATTTAACTGTGCCTTTTTTAGAGCTCCCTTCACGGTTTGTGATCACCTTGCAGAAGTAGCTACGAGAAGGAGGACAAAAAAACAAGAGGAAGCTTATGATGCAACGATGAAATTTTTTTGTTTAATTTGGTTGTAAATGTATGATATTTTTATTGTAAATTTATTTGCACATTATTGTAAATGGGTCATGCTTTGTTCGGGCATGGACTGAGTTTTACTACCTAGGTTGCTCAATTTCTCTTGCTTAGATTATTGTAAATTGATTAGCTCATTATTGTAAATGGGTCAAGTTTGCTTGGGCATGGACTCAGATTTACTACCGAGCTAGCTTGTTTCTCTTGATCGGATTATTGTAAATTGATTTATTGTAAATTGATTAACACGTAATTGTAAATTGATTGACGAACCGTTTTTACATACGTATTTTTCACCTTTTTTTCCAACAAAACTAGACTGGGTTTGCCAAATAAATTTTGCTTTACTATAATTGCTGCTCTAATTCACTATAATAAAAAAACATAGTAAACCTACTTGTCAAAGTAAAAAAATATTTTCTGTAAAATGATTTACTATAGTTGGGAATATACTTTTACCAATTTACAGTAATGTGCTAATTAATTTACAATAATGTGCTAATCAATTTACAATAATGTGCTAACCAATTTAAACAAGGGATCAATTTACAATAATGTGCTAGCCTCCCCTACTTCCCCACGTGCGCATCCATGTGTCCCCCCCCCCCACCCACTTCCCCATGAGCGTAGGTTTCGTTAGGAAAATTATAGTAAACTTGTGTATACAGTATTGTAAATTTGCACTCAAATTGGGAATATTACTTAAGGCTCCATGGAGCCTAGGCTTCTATCCCATCCACCGTTCATTAGATCATTTGATCAGATTTGTAGTTGTACATTTGGATATCGGGTATTGCATGCTACATACCCGTTAAGCTCATCCCATTTTTCAAATCAAAATGATTAATGATGTCATTAATTGCTTTCTTTTGACCAGCTGATTAAATCCTCACGCCATTTTCCATTAGTTCTGGGCAAGCTCCATTGATCCGCACGGCGCGCTCGTCGTTCTCCGCCACGGCGTGCTCCCCGACCTCCGCCTCGGCGACCTCGCCGTCCTCCGCCCCGACGACCTCCGCGCAGGCGCGCTCCCCGACCTCGGCCTCGGCGTCCTCGCCGTCCTCCCACACGGCGCGCTCCCCCGACCTCCGCCCCCGCGCGCTCGCCGTCCTCCGTCCCGGCGCGCTCGCAGACCTCCGCCCCGGCGACCTCGCCGTCCTCGTCCCCCGCGAGCTCGCCGTCCTCCGCCCCGACGACCTCGCCGTCCTCCGCGCAGGCGCGCTCCCCGACCTCGGCCTCGGCGTCCTCGCCGTCCTCCCACACGGCGCGCTCCCCCGACCTCCGCCCCCGCGCGCTCGCCGTCCTCCGTCCCGGCGCGCTCGCAGACCTCCGCCCCGGCAACCTCGCCGTCCTCGGCCCCGGCGTCCTCGCTGTCCTCGGCCCCCGCGCGCTCGCCGTCCTCCGTCCCGGCACGCTCGCAGACCTCCGTCCTCGGCCCCGGCGACCTCGCTGGTAATGGAGGCGAGCGCCGGCCTGGTGGCTGGCTCCTACGGAACACTTCATAAGCACCCACACCTCCACCATCAGCGGCTTCGCGAACGTCGGCATCGATGCCGTCCCGGAGCCGTCTTCGACGACGAGCTTCCCCCGGAAGACGCGCTCGGCGACGGCGAGCTTGAGCGCCATGGTGCGCGGCTTGTTGCTGGCGCCCTTGCCGGCCAAGGCCATCGATTGCATCTACTGCCACTGCGCGTTGAAGCCAGCGAGCGGCGCGGCGCCATCGATCGGGCAGGCGCTCGAGCTCGTGGATGGTGTCGAGCGCGAACTCCCGACCGCGGAGAAGAAGGGCTTCAGTCCGGCGGGCTCGCCGGCGGCCGCGGAGGCTCTCCCGCGCAATCCGCCCAGCGAGCGCGTCCACCGGCTTCGACTTGCCGGACGTCGGCTCTCCTCTCCTGCACCACGTGTATATATACACACTACACATACATTGGAGTATATTGATTGGACCAGCATATACGTGTATTATACACGGTGTATACAAAGCCTTTTTTTGAAGAATATATAGACACGCTGAAAGATGTATAACTCGTAGAATCAATAGAGCTTCATGGATTTCATTCTGATTTTGGATAGTTGTACTGCATATAATAGCATCTGATGAATTCGATTTCATGCGTTTGTATCGATTTTTTAAAGATGCGTCAGTTAAAAAATTATCTTGTAAAAAAAATATGTATATACTCCTATGTCAGTTTATACATATACACGTTTCAATACGAGTGTTTACACACGTAATTAGAATTAGACTTGTGTACACACATAACTAGAAGTATATGCACCATATATATGTGTGAATTTTAGTACGTATTTGGATAGGATAAATCTCAGGACATGTATATACGGAAGCTAGTATGCATGACGTGCATGCATATAGAAGTATATACATGACGAAAGTTCAGTGTGTAACTAGGAAAATATTGGTACTTCAAAATTATCAGTACGTACATACAATGCTTTCTAATGTTTTTTTTTAAAAAAATATGCATGTATACCATTTACCAAAAGCAACCATGATGTATATACCTAACAGAAATGCATACTTCATATATCATTATCCAAGATATACGTGTGTATGACATTTTCGAAAAAAAAATACGGGTATACTTTGTACTAAGTACTCTTCTTTTTTTAAAAAATACGGGTATATAACCATGAACTTGAAATCTACATATGATTTCAAATAAAAAGAGAAGGTATATGATGTTTTAATTATAAATTAAAAATAGTTGTGTGCATGGAATGGAATGAAGCAATGAGATCGATCACTTGATTAAAATCAGCTAACTCCAACTTTGCAATTTTATTGTACGTAGAACTGTATATGGATGTAATATACTTCACATCCATGAAAGAGTGAGAAGATTGATACGCATACACACGTCACACGTGTTCTCGTACCTGATACCTCATACACGTATTCTATATATATACACACACGTGTATCATGAAATGCATAAAAAGTATTACTATTATTGAATGATTAACATGACGTGAGGGTGTATGGAGTATAATACATGTATCCTGACTTGTATCCACATATACTCACGAGAGGTGAAAATATGAAACTATACATGGTACTGTATCAATTTTCTTAAAACAACTGAGTATTATCGCCAACATACACGTATATGAGGCCATACACGCTAATGGAATTAATGATTTTGATGGACGCCGTTTGTGATTCAAAATTTTTCATTACAGTTTGAAAGCAAGGTGGACTGCGTAGACCATATTAACTAAGGAGTCAAATACCCACTCTTTTCTGTTAACGGGTTTGTCACCCATTAATCTACTTAGATGGTGAGTATTACGAAACGGACGGTTGATTACAATGGAGCCTAGGCTCCTGTCTCATCCACCGTAGATTAGTTTTTTATCAGATTTAGAATACTGCATTTGCTTAGCGGATGTTTTAGCCTTATACCCGTTTAGATTAATGCAAATTTCTGCCATCAAAGCAATTAAATGGCCTCCATCAATTAATTTCCATTTGAATTCCATTTGACGCAATACCTGTTTTGAGTTTTGACCAAATACCTCTCCAGCGAGGGCATATCCGCGCAGACCCGGCTGTACTTGGATGGAGGCGGCGGTGTCGGCGAGCCGGTCCGGGGCGGCAGCTTTACCTGACTTGGCGGCGAGGCCGAGGTGCTCCAGGTGAAGGCGGCGAGGCGGTCCCGGCGTTGTGGCGACTGGCGAGGCGGTCCAGGGGGCGTCGACCTTGGATCGATCCGGTCGCAGTGGCGGCGCTTCCGGCCGTGCCTACGCTTGCATCTCCGGCACCGCGACGTCCTCACCGCAACATCCCCGTCCCTGGCGACCTCCGCGCCACCCATGGGATTCCACGTCGGCGTTGATTCATCAGGTTTGCTCACGCACAGGCCGCCCCGGCGACTCATTCACATCTACGGGCACGCCGACCTGCCATGGCAAAGAGTTTCACGCGGCATTCGTGTGGCGAGCTCGCCGTCCTGCGTCTAATATGCGACGGTGGCCATATCGCCGTCAACGACAACCCGGTAGGGTGAGCGAGCTCGCCGTCCAAGCGTTTGTGCAGCGCCGGTGTCCACATCGACGTCCTTGCCGATATGCGGATCGAGCGGTCATGTTGGCAGCATTGGTGCTCCGGCAGCTCCGCGATTCCACCATGACGTTGTCCCGACGATCATGAGTCTCACATGACCTGCTCGCCAAGTCGCCATGGCTGCATGTCCTACACAACAAGTGAAACAAAAAAGACTTCCTCTTTTTCCTCTATTAGTATTGATGAATGATGATATCTGGAACAAGCAAATTTATCGATGGAGATCCGTGTATTTAGAACATTTCTGGATTGTTATCATGACATCTAATCCATGTATCAGACGTTTTTGTCTATTTCTTGTTTCAACATAGCTTCATGTTCTTGTCAATGTTTCCAGGGCAAGATCCAATTTGACATATATTCTCATACAAGTATAGATCCATGTGTCAGTAAACTACTTACTTTTTGTTTACGTATATACTCCATCAATCATGTTAGAATGACAGAATACTCAATCCTGTATACATGAAAGGCATATGGATATTATATATTGCAATTTTTCTAAATAGATGAACCATACGCAGTATGCAAAAAAAAAATCCACATACAACACTAAATAGGTCACACGATATATCATATACATGAGCTGGGTCGTCGTTGGATTCAAAATAAGTAACTTACTGCAGTACTGCTTGTACAAAAACAATTAATCATGCATGTACAAGATGTATATCTAGCTTTCACTACAGGAATCCAGATTATTGGCGTGGGCCAAAAGTATTTACGACGGCTTCGAAAAAGCCGACGTAAATAAATATTTATTTACGTCGGCCTCAGAAAGCCCACGTAAATAAAGCATTATTTACGTCGGCCTCCAGAAGCCCACGTAAATAAAGACTTATTTACGTCGGCCTCAGAAAGCCCACGTAAATAAATACTTATTTACGTCGGCCTCAAAAAGCCCACGTAAATACGTGATCCATGACTCCATCGCGCAGATCAACCGGATACTTACCAAGTATTTACGTGGGCCAAAAGTCTATTTACGTCAGCCAAGCCCACGTAAATAAGACACGTGGCTGTTTTAATGTATTTACGTCGGCCAAGCCCACGTAAATAAGACACGTGTCTTTATTTACGTCAGCCTGGTGAGCCCACGTAAATAAGGCTGGTATTTTTTCTCCCCACCACGTGACTTAGCTGGCTGCGGGTAGGGTTTCCCCCCACTGTGCACACAGCCGCCGCCACCCCACTCCGGCCCGCCGCCGCTGCGCCCTCGCCCGCGCCGCCGTCGCCGCGCCCCGTCGCCGCGCCCCGCGCCCGCGCCGCCCGCTGCCGCTGCTCCCCGAGCCCGCGCCCCACGCTTGCCCGCCGCCGCCTCGCCCGCGCCCCGCGCCAGCGCCGCGCCGCCGTCGCGGTGCCCCTCGCCTGCGCAGCCCCGTCGCCGCGCCCCGCGCCTGCGCCGCCGCGCCCTCCTCGCCCCAGCGCCGCCCCGCCGCCGAGCCCTCCTCGCCCCAGCGCCGCCCCGCCGCCGAGCCGCCCCTCGCCCCAGCGCCGCCCCGCCCGTGCGCTCCCTCGCCCCAGCACGGCCTGCCCTAGCTCCGCCGTGCCACCACGCCACCTTAAAAATAGTCCACATCTCTTGATCCATTCCTGGTTTTCATTTGATATCCAGAGACGATCGTTGTTAATCGGCTGAGACGAAGGAGATCCTGCAGGTATACAACAAATAGTTCATTTTCTTTTGAACCAAGAGCAAATATATCTATTTCTTTTAAAGAGGATGCACCTTTTTTTGCATCTCCTTCTGCAGGTGCAGCAGCACCGTTCCCGCGGTTTTCGCTAATTCATTGGCAGCTGGTTTTCATCTACTAGAGTGGTGGCGGGTTGATCCATTCCTCGTTTTGCTATCCAGACTCCAGAGATGATCGTTGTTGGTCGGCGGACAGAGGAGATCTAGCAGGTATATATAGAACAAATAGTTCATTTTCTTTTGAAACAAGAGCAAATAGTTTCAGCACTTAGATCTGTGATCTAACTAAACGTATTTTTTCTGGTTAAAAGTGTATATATTTCTTTTAATGAGGATACACCTTTTGCATCTCCTTCTGCAGGTGCAGCACCGTGGCCCGCGGTTTTTGCGATGGTTAGTATAATATCATGTTTATTTCAGTTGAGACATAGAAAAGACTAGTTATGCAATGGTTAGTATAATATCATGTTTATTTCAGTTCAGACTTAGAAAAGACTAGTTATGTGATGGTTAGTATAACATCATATATTCTATGGCTGCTTGCTAGTATATCATTCATGCTGCCTATTTGCAGATTAGTTATGGAAAAGTGATGACCGACACTCACGGGGCTGATTACAACTGGCGGAGTGAACCTATTGACCCTGTTGCTCTGTACACTAGTGGGGGTGGCAAGAAACATGGAAGATTTTCCATGTTCAACGGCTGCTTGGATACTAGCACTGTCTTGAGTACAGCGAGATCAACTCGTGTCTCACATGTTAGCGGGACGAGTACTCGTGAGAATCGTCTAGAGTCGGAGCTAAGACAACATGCAGCACGTGAGGCTCAGCTGGCTGAACAATTGAGGCAGCAACAAGAGCAAATGAGATAGCAACAAGAGTACTTTGTGACATGGCAGACACAACAACAAGCAGCTCTACAAGTAAGTTTCAGCGAAAATGATTGTCATGAATTAATTTGTCGATTGTATTTGCATTTAGTAATTCTATTTATTCTATCTACTCATGCATAACTTGTCTATTTTAGATAATAATATGATATAATTATGTCATTTGTAGGCATACATGTCGCGGCGGTTTGGAGAACCAATGGATCTCCCTCTGTTTCAACCTCCACCTATCTTTACAAATGCCACCTCCCCCCCTCCTCCCATCGATGATGTTGGTGGTAGCCAACAAGCCGCCACTCCAGATGGAGGTGTTGGGGGCAACCATGCTTCGACAAGGACTTCTCCTTCGGTTGCCAGTGTTCCTGCTTCCGAAGGTGATGCTGGTAGTGGCAATCGTTTCTACGGTACTCCTGACAATTGATATCTGATCATGTCGGGCTTATGTCGTTTAGATTTGCATGTGTTGAACTTGTATCGCTCCTCTTTGTATGTGATGGACTTGTATGGACGGTTTATATGCGATGGATCACTTGTATGAATGGTTTTGTATGTGATGATTATATGTATGTGATGTGAATTTGTTGCTGTTTACGATGTGCTGAGATGGAATATATTAATTGGATATGCATGTGCTGTGATTTAGTATTGTGAAATATATTTGAATTCTGTGCTGTGATTTAGTATTGTAAAATGTATTTGAATTTCAAATAAAGCAGCAAAATTGCTGAAAATGTTGTATTTACGTCAGCCAAGACCATTATTTACGTCGGCCCCGGCCTACGTAAATACAGCCGTCACCAGCTAATGCTGAGGTGGCACTTATTTACGTGAGCCAGTGCCACGTCAGCATTCCGCGGCCGGCGGGGACCGACAAAAAAATATTGACGTCGGCCTAAAAGCCGACGTAAATACAAGTTATTTACGTCGGCCCCGACGTAAATACTTGTATTAACGTCAACGTAATTACGTGAGCTTATTTACGTCGGCATGCCCACGTAAATAGCTATTTACGACAGCTTTCGGCCTATTTACGACAGCTTGTGGCCCACGTTAATAATCTGGATTCTTGTAGTGTTTGTCGCAAAATCGTGGATACATACTTAGCAGTAACTTTAATGTGTTGAAACTAGCAAACAATTAATACTTGAAAATTATCGGTTAATAGGAACTCAAAAATGCATGTATATAACTTTTTGAAAAAAGCATTTGTATACCTAAATGTCATGGGCATATACCTTGTTGTGTATATATTGAAGCAACCAGAGAAATCAGAGGACATGCTTAAGCTAATAATTCTTTGTAATATAACTTTTCAACAAAATACCTAGAAGTATCTGGATGAAAACAAGAGGATTAATGCATATAGAAAATTCGAGTATCAAATGTGGACATGTATATACACGTGTATAATCATGCGAAAACATTTCAACATGATTTAGGAAGAAAATATCAAAAAACGGTGCAATGCAGGCTTGACGTAAGGAAAAGATGACAATCAATTAACAAGGAATGATTTTGAATTCGAATAAATGCGTGTCGAAATTAGCAGAGTATTTAAAATCAAATGGTTCTAAAATTACATTAAATGTGTGTATTAACGTCACCGGTTTGAATTAGCATTGAATGTGTATATTTAGAATGGAGAATGGATTGATTCACTAACGGGTATTGTCATGCATACCCGATAATCTCCAATTCAATTGTTGATCAAATAAATCAATGGTAGTTAGATTGATTCACAAACAGGTATTGTCATGTATACCCGATAGTCTCCAATTCAATTGTTGATCAAATAAATCAATGGTAGTTAGCAATGGAGCCTAGGCTCCATGGAGCCTAGAACAGGCTTCCTAGGAATATTACTTAAGGCTCGACTTCATGGAGCCTGTGCTCCGTACCTTCTTTGTAAACAACTAATGACGTAGTTATTGCATTCACACCTTTGTATGGCAAATGATAGCGTTGTCGTGCATGTAATTACTTTGTATGCATGAATCTTGATGAAATCCAACGGCAACAAGGAATGGATCACTGACTCCATAGAGTCCCATTCCGTTTTCCTATACACACACACAGATCCTAATCTAGGTGTAGATTATTTTAATCTACACATGGTCGGTTGGCGAGCCAGGTTCATGGACCATTCACGCAACATGTTGATTGAGTCACGCATGATTAATTAGGGAAGTAATTAATAGGCGGTTTATTAGGAGACGAGCACTAAATGCAGTTCCTAAAAAATAGGATCTCACGAACAAAAGCCACAACCATTTCAGTTTCTATCGCCTGTCCTCGCGTTGCTCCAGCGGCTCTGACGACCTGCATCTCGTTCCCAACGAGGCACATCATCCTGCGGCAACGACTGCGGCCGGCGCGACCCTCCACCCAGAGCGACGGCGACCTGGCGGTAGACGGCGGCGATCTCCACCAGGCGTGACGGCGGGCTGGCGGCGCGCGACGTCGGCTTGAGGCGGCGCACGGCTTTTGCACGTCGGCGATGGACGGTGGCTAGCCGTCGAGCAGCGTCAGTGGGAGGAAATTAACGCGCGGCGCCGATGGGAGACAGGGCGACCTCCACCCGGTGCGACGGCGGGCTGGCGTACGACTTCTACGACATCGGCGACAGGCGGCAACGACCTCCACTCGGCGCGACGGTGGGCTGGCGGCGCGCGACGTCGGCTTGAGGCGGCGCACGGCTTCTGCGGCGCCGGCGATGGGCGGCGGCTTGCCAGCGAGCGGCGTCGTGCCAGTTCAGCCGGCGGCGGCATGGAATGCTCCACCCTGACCCCGATCCCAATCTGGCTCGGCGCTGACCTCCACCCAAGCCAAATTACGACAGAGTAATCCATAGTAAAGATGTGATTACGACGGAGTAATCCATAATAAAGATGTAATAGATTGGTTTTGAATTATTTTTGATGTGTTTTTGTTTCTACCTTGCATTACTGGATCGTAATCGGTTGTAACTGGTCACTGACAATATTTGTACCTTTGCTTATGTTGGAAGTAATGGAAAGTAGTGTTAAACAGTAAGTACGGTCTCTTTTGGTATAAAAATGTCAGTAATAAAAAGTAACTCATTAAAAAATTTAAACGACATGCAACCCATAAATTTAGGTTGTTAATGCATCCACGCTTTGAGGAACTTTCCTTCCGTGAAAAAAGGCATGCATGCAAAACAGATTTACTGCAAGGACCAAAACATGTTCATTTGAATTACTTCTGGTTACTGTCAAATCTGAACCATTTATTGCCTGATCCGTTGGGCCTCAAAAACAACCCGGGTGTAAGTGTAGATTAGGGCCGGCGTGGTGTAAGTATAGATTAGGGCCGGCGTGTGTGTGTATGCATGTATGTATACGTAGATATGTAATTATGTATATAGTTATTATTATCTTTTAATGTGCCTCGATTATGGTTATTGTACTGAATGATTCTTGTATGTGAGACAGCTGTGGAATGAAAATTTTATTGTTCGGGATTTTTAATCTTATCATTTGTGTGTCAATTTGTGGCTTATACTATGTAAGGAGTCCATGTATGAAATGACTATGTGGTTAACGTAACGGTGAGTTTCATATTACTAGTACTATGTTTAAAACAGGACCCAAAACTTGTTGAGCTAAATATGTTTTGGCATTACCACGGATTAAGGCCCTGTTCTTTTGAGCTGATCTTAACGGCTGAACAGCTGAACGGCTGAAATGACTGAATTTCAAATGCTTCTCAAGGTAGTCTCGAGATTCAGATCCATTTCGTTTGCCTTACTTTTTAAAGCGTTAAGACCCACATTGAAAACAACGAAAAAACGGAATAAAAAAACTCAAATCAAATGTCTTTTTAAAACGTAGATAAGTCTTTAAGATGTTAAGCCATTAAGCTGTTAAGCTGAAAAGAACTAGGCCTGTATCTGAACATGATTTGCCTAGTCTAATTTACCGATCTCAACTGCTTTTCTCAGTATCGCTTCATCATGACGACAAATTGGCTACTGATTTGAAAAATATAATAGGATTTTTTTCATACGTGCCATTATAAAGTTTGCTTTTTTTTTTTGGTTTTGCTATTAAAAAGTCGATATTGTTTTAGATGCCATTATTTTTGCAACTATCTATCACCAATGCCATTTTTGGGCTCATTTTCATCATATACACTAGCGAAATACACAAGAATATGGGGCTGACATGTGGGGCCCACAGGTCATCCTCTCCTCACCTTCCTCCCACCTCCCCCATCTCTTTCGGCGAGCTCCCCGGCGAGCTCCTTCATTGGCAGCTACTAAACTTCCTTCTCCGCGTCGTTTAAAGTCGTCCACACCAACGGTCCAGCCTTATTGATCTCCTCATCGCTGCCTTCTCCCCTTGCCCCGCCACAAACGGCTACCACGACTCGTCTCCTCTGCCCTCTCTCCCTAGCTTCGCGCTCCTCGCCGTCGCTACGGCCTACCTCCTGTTCCTCGTCCTCTTCAAGCTCCCCTCCGCCTTGCCTCATCGCACCCCTCTCGCGGTCTTCTCCATCCGCTTTCACCGCCTGAACTCTTCCTCCTCTTCCATCAATGCCTCCGCCTTCGCCGCCACGTGCCCTCTGCTCCCCTACCTCCTCCACCTCCACCTCCTCCCCTCCCCCTTCCTCGTCCCCGTCCTCATCCGCGTCTTCCTACCCAGCTACGATCTCGATGCCCAGTGACAGGCTCACAAGTGGTGGTGATGGCGGGGGAGTAGCAGTGGAGCTGCCTTGCGGGAGGACGCTAGGGTCGCACTTGCAGGATAGCATTAAGGCCGTGTCAGTGCAGGAGTTGGGCGTTATGGCCAAACGAGGACACCGGTGAGGTCATCGGCCGCCTCCACCCCCGAATTGCTCGTCGAGGAAGACGGAGAGCTCGACGGATTTGGAGATGGGTAGGTGGAAGAAAGGAGGAAGAAGGTGAAAGGATAACATGTGGATCCCACATATTAGTCCTGTATTCTTGCACAATTGACTCGTGTATAAGAAAGAAAATACCCGAAAAAGCCCAAAGATGGCATTGGTGATAGATACATGCAAAAATAATGACATCTAAAACAATATCGACTTTGTAATGGCTAAATTGAAGAAAACGAACTTTATAATGACACATGAGAAAAGAATCCATAATAGGACGGAACGTGAAATAGAGCATGTTTGTACAGAAATTGAGTGCCGTACTAGTGTTACACAACAGGCCTGAAACTAAAATCAGCGCAACGCTAGCCTATCATATCATATATACAGCCAAATGTGTCACTATGCTATGATCTAACTACTTGCTCTACCTTTTCGTCTTAGCTACACTAGTGCCTTCTTCGAAGCATTCTTGAATTACAAGTACAATAATTAAAACTATATGCTAATATAAACAAATTAAAGGAGAAGACGAATACATCATGGCTTCCGGAGGGCTGATGCGGCTCCCATTATTACGGCCATGACAATGCCCAGTCCAGCACCTAGTGACGCACCCACAGCAGCAGCTGTGACAGAGCCATCTCTTTTCTGGGTCTTCTGCTTCCCTTGCAAAGATGCCACTCTCTCCTTCGTCAGCTCCAGAGACAATCTCTCGCGAGCAAGCTCCTATGTAAACAAAGTTTCAGAGGTACACGTAAAAATAAACACACATAATGCACCTCAAAATGCGAGGATAGCAGCCAATCAGACCAATAAGTTATTATAGATTGGGCCCAAGGCTCGAGCCCTGAGGTAAACCAGATACTCCCACACCTCATTATCAGTCCCAAAAAATATGAAAGGTCATATTTGAACATAGAATTATGCTCTCCTTTCCATTTTTCCTAGAAATGAACATGAAAATTATAAGAAAATACCTCAAATGCTGATTCTTCGTTATTGAGTATCACTTGATGTACAAGTTGACAAAGGGCAGTAACACCTTCCACATGCATAATGATGTCCTTCCTCTGAAACGGTGACAGTGCAAAGTTTACTGGATGAAAAGCAGATCTGTTTGAAGGATCCTTGTTGCCCAACTTGCCACTAGTTGAACTGATAGGGCGCAAACTATTTGTAGCACTTGGCATTAGAAATGGGGAAGAATTAACAAGTCTGGTCATATCAGGAGAAGTTTGATATGCTTCCATAGCTGAACTGATCAATGTGTTCTGTTCATGCGCGCTGACCGAGAATTTGTTGGTTATTGCAAGAACCCAAGGAATACCAAGAGCCTTGGCTTCATCCAAGATAAGTGAAAGAGCTGGCTGTGGTGAACTGTTGGACTGGTAATACTGTGGAATTCGATGTGCTAAGTTATGCACAACAATAATTAGGTCAGTCTTCCTGCTGACATCATGTATACCTAACTGCAGTTCTTCTTTGAACTGCCTCGCCTCTAAAGGTAGCTCCTGTTGGAATGAAATTTATAATGAGTACTTCTTGGGGGTTCAATAATCAGGATAAAGAAGACATGGACCTGCAGGTTATCTGTATCCTCTACTCTTCAAATATGATGGTAGCGATAAAACCAGGAACATGTTACTTCAGAAATGGATATTAACTTCCTATGGTGATTGCTCTCACAAAAAAGCATAAGCTTGTCTGATCATTAAAGCCTGAAATTAATTCCAGTTGCAACAATTGTTTGACTTGAAGGTTCAAATTTACATGCCCTGTAGTTTATTTATAGTAATAAGAACAATTACCAGTCATGTATTTTATAACCCAAGGTATTCCTACTCTAAGAAAGGGATCAAACTTATGGATAAACATTGGTCATAAAAGCAGAATTGTTCTAAACATTGAGTGATGCAAAGAAAAAAATGGAACAAAATATATTTTACTGGACAGGACAGTGTTGTTTGGTTCACACAGATCTACTTTTATTTTTCAGTTATGGCCCCATTTGTAGTTTTTTTAATATTGCAGTAAAGCTTAGCGCGGCCATCAATTATGAAGTATATAGTTGCAGTTCTGGACTTTTAGTATAACATATTTTCTTCACACAAACTCAAATCAAGCTATGGCATTTTTTTTACAACCTGGTTGACAGGTATGTTTATGCCTCAATCTCAAGTCTGAAGAGCTCAGTATTGGTATCTTTGTAGGTGATGTAACCATTAGTTAATCAAGAAAATACAAGGTATGCCATCCTACTCCATACATTCTCAAATAGGTATCTTCGGCTCGTCGTATGATGTGTGCAGTTAACCTTTAAGACTTTGGCCACTTATATGCATAGCAATATCTTGATTTGTCATATATAAATGGTCTTAATATATTTATTATCGAAATACTCCCACATCATTATATATTTTAACAATTGTTTATATATACATAAATAAGTAATGATCAAAGGTGTTTATTGGAGACAATATTGATGTACAAAACAAGTAAAAGAGAACGGAACTAGTAATTAGCAATGCATTTGCAATGCATAGTTGCATCGACAAAAAAAGAGCAAGTCCTATCATATAATTTCACAATTACTAAAATGTAATTAAACTATTGATAAAGTTATGGAAAAATCACGTTTGACTTTTCTTGGAAAAAAATTATTTTCAATCATAAACAAATACTTCATCCAGTTTCATAATACTTATCGTTTTGAACATCGACACGATCTTCGAAATGCAACTTTGACCATCAGTTACTAATAAAATTTAGGTACTAATAAAATTTATGCACAAAATCTGCAAAAATATGATATTGTGAAAGTATTTTTCAAGACGAATTTATATGTATGGTTTTTATATGCACAATCCAAATAGTTTAAAAGATTTTTATAGATAAAGTTTTAAAACTTTGACTTAAGACAAACCTAAAACGACAAGTATTATGAAACTGGAGGGAGTATAGACTGAGTGTCTAAGTGGAGTGTCATGTTCATGTGAGCTGGAAAAGGCAACAATTTCCTACATTTTATGCGTAAAAGTTGGGGGAGGGTGAAACATTGCATGCTAAAATAGCTGAGTAGGTAACAAAAAAATTGTACCTGCAAGTTTACTGTTGCTGAATCTAAGTAGCACAGTCCATTTGATACTCCCTTGCCATACAAATCTACATGTATGCACTCAAGAACCGCATTGCTTTTTTCTTTGACTTGTCCTAGCATTGCTTTTAGCAAGGAAGTTTTACCTGCCCCCTACAAAGGTAAATACATCTCCACTTAAGTATTTCCATAAAAAATAAGAAAAGTAACACGCAAAGATATGGATTTACCTCTAAACCAAGCAACCGAACGCTGCGTGTCCTAACAAAGACCTCTTTACATACAGTTACAAAATCACTTGTAGCATATATAAGAAATTCATTTAAACCCTTGCAACAACCTTTGTCTTCAAAGAATGTTTCAAATCCAAAATCTGGATTTGAATTGCCAACTGTGACCAAAGGAACCATAAAATCCTCACTAGTGTAATTTGGAGGCTGCTTCAGTGGATGCCCAACTAGAATCCGCATTTTTTGCAATGTAGGTTGCATTTCCTGATCTAACGAATATGAACTCGCTGAAGGTAGGGTTTCAATAACTGTTGAAAACCTGTATAACATAATACTCTCCAATATTAACGCCAGATTTATATCTATATGTTCTCAAAAATACCATATCTACTATTTAAAGGGATATCCATATGTTGAAATTCATACCAAATTAAAAAGTCATGAAAGTTGAATGAACTTCCATCATATCTTGGATATACCTAATCGGTTAAATGTATCAAAATAATTTGACATAGTTACTGGAGTTCGATAAATTATCAATTAGCTACAAGATGAATGTTTAAGTGATATGGTTACCAAAGTTTCTCCTTTACTGGCTGAGGTTACTTTTGGAAGCTAAGTGTTCTATACACCTTTCACTTTGTGTTGAGGGGCATAAATTACAGAATTGATCTTGTCATACCTAGTTTATTAGGTGCAAATGTGGCTAGTTTTGTATACATCTCCCAATTATTAGAAGTATACAAAACAAGAAAAATGTGCATATAATATTTGGTTGAATTCCTATCTTCCCTTTCTTTCACATATATATCTATAAATTTTTCTACAATAGCTTTTTTAATGCCAATTTCTGGCATACCACAGGATGTAAGATAAAACAACTCTCCACTAAAGGGTGAAGAAAAGCTTATACTACAAACCTGAGAGAAGTGTACAATGCTTTAAATAAAGTACATTTTCTTGAGATTTGGGGTAAAACTTGTAGAATTATGACACAAGCTAAAGCATACCAATTTCCATTTATCTGAGCCTGGAAAAGAGTGCACATTTGCAGGCCATATCCAATTATATCAACTTTCAGCGGTTCAGCACCTTTACCACCAGGATGGCCATTCCATCCAAGAGGAAGAATAGACGTGGCAGTTCGAATAGAAGGAGGCTCCACAATATGACCAAGTTCCACAGAATCAGCAGCTGTTAGACCTAGCAGTTCTTGTAGATGTGAAAATTGTGGCAATTGTTCAATGCCCGTAAAAAGGGGGGCATTTGCACACATGCACATATCATATATTCTGCATAAAGTGGACAGTAACTTTCAGTTTTGGGTGGTCTTTTGATAGAAATGAAACTGATTGAAAATACATCAGAAAATGCTCCATGTTTCGCCAAAACCTCAGAACAAAAGAAAGCTCAAAGAGAGCATAATATGAAAAAGAAAACACTTCACTACAAAAAATATGATCACGTGAAATTTAAATTGACTCAATTTATCCAAGGAAAAGGTACCAAATGGTACCTGAACCGAAATACCAGACCTGAGCAGTCCCTCATCTATCAAAACTGGACTTGACTGGTCAGCAGGGTGGATTTGAGGCTTTTTTGTTAGCGTGGTGCCTAGGTGTGCTGTTTTCACAGACATGGTGGACATGTGGTTATGTGGGCATCCACCTCACCCTTCTTTCTGTTGTAGGCTAAATATAGATAAGTGTGCACCATATGCACGTTCATAGAGCACATTCCTTCTAAATAGAGTGCTATGCATGCTGCGCAAGTTCATTATTCTCAGAGCTTCAGTTTCTTCACCAGTAGTAATTTACTGATTTATTCTTGGAGAGAAAAATTATGAATCCCTAAGGAGGTGATATAAGGGTATGGGTTGCATATGTTTGCAAATCGATTAAATAAATTATGACTTAGAGTTGGTATTCATGGCATGGAACTACAGATCCCACAGCATGCATCTAAACCTCATTATTCTCTACAAAATGTTCCTGACTAGGAAACCTAATCTATGCAAACAATGTTTGAAGCAAAAAACTTAGTTTCTCTATTTTTTTTTACCCTTGATGCACAAGCAACAAAATGTTTCAATTTTGGCTAACGAGTAGTGACTAAAGAAAATTCTATATTCATCGATGTGTGTGATTATAGGTGAATATTTCGATTGAAAATTAATTCTTGCTGAAGATAAAGATATCTTACCTTTGAAAGCGGGCCCTGTAGGACTTCATGGAGTGTGATTGCAAACGCTCTCTCAATTCCGCTATAACAGACTGCACCTGCAAATGCCTTTGCCAGAACAGAGCAAGGAAATGAGTAGATGTGATGAAACTGTTAAAAAAGCAGGAAAACGTATTTCCTAATTAATTCTTTAAAAGAAAAAGTAAGTGGGTGAGGACTGAAGTAAAAATCTCATACCGATGTCATCTTGGAGTATTCTGAGTCTGAAATTGTATTGACTGATGAATCTCCCAACAAGTAAAGCTGGAAAGCATGACACCATTGTTAACAATATCAAAAGATGAAGGTCAACTCCATTTCGTAAAAGATAAAAATTGTTACCAAACATTGCAGCAAGCAGCCTACCATGTTTTTTGGAACATTGATAAAATATGAATAAGATTCAATTCTGCAGTTGCATCACTCATCCAAGATGTAATGAGATACAGAAATGGACAATAATGTGCATGTTTTGGTATGTGTTCGAGGACAGCAGGCATAGTGCTCACCCTAAAGTAGCAAGCTGGGAGTTCCACCATGCTGTACATCAAGATTCTAAGGCCTGGCGAGGACGAGCGGAAGACTAGAGAGCTTTTGTTTGTTCTTTGCTTTCCAGTAATGAAGATGATGACCTCTTTAAATAGTAAATATTCCTAGCAAATTTATCTAACTAAACAATGCTATTTAGAAACTTGAAACCAACCTACAGATATGCAATGCAGCTAATCTTCTCTATGAAACAACCACAAGCTTATTTGTGCACAGCAACATGAACATAATAGCATATATTGTTCATGCTCTACAGCACCCACCTCAGCACACACGATTATGTGCATGTTTGTATTTGTCTGAGGACTGCAGGTAAAGTGCTCACCCTAAAGCAGTGAGCTGGCCTGGGAGCTCTTCCATCATGCTGTATGTGAAGACTCTTAAGGCCTTGTTGGGACGAGCAGAAGACTGAGAACTTTAGTTTATTCCTTGCTTTCCAGTAATGAAGATGACAACCTCTTTAAATAGAAATATCCCTAGCAAATTTATCTAACTAAAAATATGATATTCAGAAATTTGAACCTTAGATATGCAATGAAACTAATCTTTCTCTACACAACAACCACAAGCTTATTTGTCCGCGACAACAAAATCATAATAGCATATAGGCCCTCTTTGGTTGGGCTTTTAGTTCAAAAAAGCTGAGGCCTCAAAATGAGGCTCAGAAAGGCTAAAAAATATATTAATTTTTTTTTTTGAGATCTTTGAGAAAAAACCCGCAAAGGCCCGAAGAAATTACTGCAAAATGTTACACCAAATGGTCTGTACAAAAATGACAAATTTCTTCAGTTGGCTTATAAGCTGAAAAAAAGAGAGGGCCATATTGTTCATGCACTGCAGTACCCACCTCGGTATGCACTGCTGCTAGACCCATATAAATAACATGGAACAATGTAAATGACAGGAGTACCATAGCATTAACAGCTATAGAACAATGAGGACATTGAGGAATATGTTAAAACTCAGAAGAGTGAAGCGAGAACAGGTTACTGTGCCATTCTTTTAAACTTAGTATTGATCCCATACAGTAATACTCCCTCCGGTTTTTTTTATTTGTCGCCATTGGCTTTTGGACATGCCATTTGATCATTCATCCTATTCAAAAAACTATTTAAGTATTATTTATTTTGTTATGCTTTGTTTTATCATTAAAAGTACTTTAAGCATGACTTATATTTTTGCATATTTGCACTAAATTTTTGAATAAGACAAATGGTGAAAGGGTACGCCCAAAAGTCAACAGCGACAAATAAAAAAGAACGGAGGGAGTACATATGATGGAGGTGCAGTTGTTATCCTAAAACATATGTTTAAAACAAGGGTATTTTTTCAATAAGATGATATATCTAGAGATGGTCGAATAGTCAAACTGAGATGATATTTCTAATCTTTATCTTTATCTTTACTACTTAAAAAGGCTTTAGCGGCAATGGGTGATGAGTGGTGACTGGTGAGGTGGTAGGTCACTCATCAATACCCTTGAAGTTGGAGAAAATTACTCACCAAGTGGCACAACAACCACATTACTCATCAATGTCTCTGAAGTTGCGAGTAATTACCCACTAGATGCTATCACCACTTTGTTCTATTTTATATTCTATGTTAATTTTACATAACATTAGTATCTAATTATAACATCAGCATCTAAATATAACCTATACTATATTTATTTGAAATACTCTACAATACACTGGCAATCAAATAAAATAAATTCCATCAATCAAAGGACATGAATATAATCCGCTGTAACACACAGGCACAGCTAGTACAGACAAAAAGGAAGGAATAATTGCTGAACCAGGGAACGAGTGGCAACATATGCTAAAGTTCCAAAGATCAAGTAAATATTTATTATTCAGTACCTATAGAACAACATGCACAGGTGGAGCATAGTGCAGGTCATGCCCCCCTAACTTTTTGCTAATCTCAAGGGAGCATGTATATCTAACACAAACATGTATGTAGATTTATTTAGTGATCTCTCGAGGCCGCCGCGCCTCGAGAGATCACTAAATAAATCTACATACATGTTTGTGTTAGATATACATGCACCCTTGAGATTAACAACCCGCCCGCCTCGAGCATGAAAGCTTACTAAGGTGCCCATCTTTTTGCCTTATCTTATTATCTTTCACTTTGTAATTGGGAAGATAATTTAAGCAAGATAATGTGAAAAGGACACCTAAATATGGCCTTATCAGGTTAGCGTATAAACAACAAAGTTCAAATAGAAGCATACATCGATCTATTGTCTAATGTTGGGTAAGTCTGAGTCTTGGCATATAGTTTCAGAAGTACATAATAATTAGCAGATGGATGCATTTTAATTGTGAAAGGATAAGCAAATAATTAATTTGAGAGCATTCGTTGTGAAAGTATTGAATTAGAGAAACATGCAGAAGAAATGATAATATCCTTAGGGCATCACCAATGGTGCCAAATTAGCTGGCTATAAAGAGCCCACCTCACCTTTTTGCTTATGTGGAGGAGAGAAAAAAGAGGAGAGATATAGAGACTAGCTCTTAACTAAGAGCCAATCTATAGCGGATAACAAGGTGCATTGCACCTATTACATATGGGTCCATATTAAATTTAAGAGCCAATGCTATAGCTAATCCATTGGAAGTGTTGTTTACAAGCTATTTATAGATGACATGGAGCTTTCTTATAGCTAGTAGTTAGCTCTACCATTGGAGATGCCCTTATAATCAAAATCTAGCTTTTTAGGGTGGCCTGATGGCTCATGGGAAATTGAAGCCAATCATGTTAAGGCAAGATTTTACAGAACTGATGATTTGTTTGCATATACAAGTGTGCTCCACATAATGGCATGCGAAAATACCAATAACCACTAGAGAATAAGATTTTGAGACATGACGGGGCAGAGGGTACAATACCAAATGAGAGCTAAAATAACCACTGGAAGAAGTACATAAAAATGCTACTAACCTCACCAAACGGTACGTATGAAGGCAAAGAAGGTACTCTACTCCATCGCTTAGAACCTCCAACTTCAGTTACATTAATTTTCTCAGCCCTCTCATTTTCTTCAATGGGCCCTTCATCTTTATCAGACAAAGGGGTAAGAGCAATTCCTTCTGAACTTTCTTGAATTTCGAGAGACGGCAGCTCTTCTTCTGATTCATCAACCTTTGATTGCAAATAACTATCCAAATGTGATGATGCCTTTGCAAAAATATTTGCTTGTTTCTGAAGTACGCCTAAACTTTTTCGGACTCCTTCCAAGGGAACAAGCTTTGAGAGTCTCCAGAGTGACTTTTGAACAGGGCCAACCCCTAGTACAAGTTGCTCCGTACTATTCTCTTTGAGCTTGTCAGAATTTGTCACCTTATTTTCTTTGGATCTTACATCAGTTGTATTTACAATAGGTGAATCAGGCGTTTGGGCATTGTAGTGGTGAAAGTATGCAGGTGATAGAATACGAGGCACCAAGTCCTCTGGAATACAGTATGATTTGAAGTAGTCTTGCCATCCTCTTCGATGAACATAGCTAATAGAAGACAAAAAATATAGAATTAAAAAGCGGTTGAAATGCTATAAATTCTTTTAACAATTGGCATACATGTCTTGAGATAAAGCACAACAACAATAAGACCATACTAAGTATGGTTTCTACTTTCTAGCTAATAGCTATTATCTAAACAGACTTACTCTCTCAGTGCAGCATTTCCAACAGGTGGCTGAGAAAACGTAATACACTTCACCTGAAGCCTCTTAGTCTCTTTAGATGGAGATGAGGATGCAAGTACTCTTAGTATTGCAAGGGTAGCCAAAGCAGCAACCTGCAGTAGAATTGAAATGTATGAGCAAAAAACACAAGCTGCTAAGCTGCAAGTTACACGAATATACCTACCGCTCCACCAAGCGAATGTCCACAAAGAACAAGTTTCCTGTTCTTTTTCTGTGCAAGTTTGTATAGCTCCAGTGCTGGAATTCCCTTTGCACGAGCGAAAAAACCCTACATGATATTTTGAATAAGCCAGGTTCTAACAATGGTGAATCGATCTGTAAAAACAATGAGAAAATTTTAAACAATAGTTGCAGCTAATGCATACTCGGTGTACAGCAGGTTTTGGTTTTCTGAACTGTCTTGGTTTTTGACGATAAGATTTCCCCATGTTTTCTTCACCTTTTTGGTCATCATTTTGTTCAGAATCAACAGCAGCAGCCAAATCCTGAGCAGTATCCTCATGGAATATGTTTCCTTGCAGTATATTCACATCGGTGATAACATCTCTGAAACAGAAAACATGAGCAAATTTGGTGCAATTGCAAACATGGTAAACTTTTAACTTTTTGAAGTTCCCAAAAATTCTTACTTGTAATGCTTTGTGCCAATAAAGGTAGCAAATAAAGTGTCGCCAGCCTCCGCTAACAGATACCTACATGGTTTCACCAATGAAAAGATATAAACATCATGAGATGGTAATCATTATTTGAACCTTGCAAAACATAGTCTGAATAATGGAGTAACCAGTTAAAGCTAATGCACAATAGCATCACTATGTCAAACCGAAAATCATAAGGGAAGGGTTTTTCTGATAAGTCGATAGTGTGCAACAACCTTACTGCATGACCTGCTTGTACATGCTTCATTTCTGGGATTTCTAGAGCTCCCAGTGTAACAATGTCTGTTTTATCAAGTATTGACCACAACACAGCAAAGAAAACAAATATTTGAGGTGTTATAACACATAAAACCTCTATTCACATACATCCAGTATGACCTGATTTGTGAAAGATGTAACTTTCACAATTCACAGACGTAGTCTACAATCTATAAGAAAATGTTAATTCTAGATTCATCAACCCTTTCAGCCTGCCACATTGGTTTTAGACTTTTAGTTATGTTACTTAGGGCACTCCTGATGCTCCACGTCATTTTTTTATAGTTGAGGTGGAACCAGTCACATAGGACTCCTCTTTGGTTCGCGGTTCTGGTACGGTCCTGATTCAGTTTGCAAAATTTATCATTCTTGTATAGACCATTCACTATAACAATCTGTAATAATTTTTTGAGGCTTTGTGGGATTTTTCTCAAAGATCTCAAAAAAAAATTAAATGAATTTTCTAGCCTTTCCAAGTCTCTTTTTAAAGGCCCACAACTTTTCCAACTACAACCAAAACCAAACCACAACTGCGAATCAGAATCAAAGAGGACAAGGGTGAAATCTGACTTGAAGAAAATTTAATGTGGACAGAGAGAGAAGGTCGTTTCTTGCATAAGAAATAATTCCTTGATGGGTATCAAGGCACAAGAAACAACAAAACAATGCACTGGGGCATATGTCATATTGGGCCTGACTTGTACCCCACCTTCTGGCATGCCTGTTTTTATGTCTACTAAGCACATGGAGCATTAATTTTTATCTCTAGTTCTCTACTACTTAAAAAGCCTCTTGTGGTAATGAGTGATGAGGTGGTAGGTCATCCACCAACACCCTTGAAGTTGGAGAAAATTACCCACCAGATGCCATCACCACCATTTCACTCATCAATGCCCTTCAAGCCCAACAGATGCCATGACATTTTGCTATATTTATATTCTAGATTAACATTGTGCAATAATAACATCTAATTATATCATATTTATTTGAAATTTGTAGCAATGCACAGTCAATTAAAAAATTAAATTATACCAAATGACCAATTAAGAGATCATGCGACATGTATATAATTTGCTGCAACACAGGGGCATTATTCTTGCCGGGCCCTTTGGATACGATATGTGGAAATGGTGCATTCAAATGGTGCATTCAGGAAGTAGTATCTAAAAACACTCCCTCACCTCCTAGAAACGGCTATAGAAACTATGCATTAGGAGCACCCTACTGCCCTTAGTAGACACATGGTTGCCTGATCCACTAGAAGCTAGCGTTATACAAACACATGTTGCACTCTACTTTATCGTAATGCTTCAGAAGATATAAAGAATCAAAAATCTTAATCATCACTTTCTTACAAATTTAAGCTTGTAGCTTACCGATGTGATACATGATCCAATGACGGTTGAACACGCTCAAGAGACACAATATTTCCGCCAAAATCAGATTTGAACTTGTTAATATATCTCATCATCTCAGAAACAGGCCTCTGCCCATAAAAAAAGGAAGAATAAGTGGCATGTGGCAAGAAAAGAAGCTGCTATTCATTAGAACATTAGAATTGTTATTGATGTTATTGCTTTCATAAGGAACAGTTTTTTGTCCTACCTAATAGTTCAAAAGAATTACTTTTGGCCACTATATTTAGAGGCTAAGTAGAATATTTTAAGAACATTCAGTCAGATAGGCAAAAGGAAGATGTACACTAGGGATGCAAAAAGGGCTGGCCCTAGGGACACCCTACTACATTTAAAATGAACTAAAAACTCAATTTCTAGCCCACTTTTCCAATTTTCTATACAAACAAATGAACTAGAGAGGGCCAAAGGGTACCCTTCGGTTGGCCCTTTTGCATCCCTAGTGTACACACACATTAAAAGGAGAAAAGAGGATATAAATATTAATATAATAATAATAATAGTAAACATGCCAGGAGACCTACAATTACCATTCAGGAATCAATTGCAGTCCATGTAAAATTATTATGAGCATCTGTTCAATTGAGTTCTATTAAGTCGGAGTAGGAAATGCATTATGAGTGATCAAACAACACAAAATTGTAAGTAGTGTAAAAATATCGTGGAGCGGTTTCTCCTAGGCAACACATTTCCCTTTTCTTGCCCCAACTTTATGTATAGTACTGAATAATAAATCTAGTAAAGACAGAGGATTCAACCAAATACACAGGTAAAAACGCTCATAAATTTGAACATCACCGAGATATATAAAATCTAAGCTCAAGAAATTGCAGAGTAGCAAACTATATCACTTAGACCCAACAATGTTGCTGTATTTTCCAGGGAAAGCACAAGACTACGGAATGGCATCAACTTGTTTTGATTGCTCTAACCCCAAGCTAGAATGCCTATTTGGTGAACTGGTTTGTGATCATTATGAATACAAGTAGACATTTCCAGACTCGATTCACCTTTCCCTAGAAAGGCTGTCGATTCTATATCCAACTACTGAACAAACGCTCCAACTTATAACATTATTAGCAAGCACCTTTCGCCACATGCATCATTCGTATCTCACAAGAGTTTGCCACCAGCCACAAATGCCCAGCGCCTGGATCTATCAATCCGCCTGAATCGGATCAAGGAAACGCAAGGCGGGCAGAGCTCGGAGGCAGGGTAGGTCACCTTGTAGACGCACTCGGCGAGGACCATGGCGCAGAGCAGCTCCTGCAGCTCGGCGACGGTGTCGGCGCGGACGGCGCGGCAGAGCTCGCGGAGCTGCCGCCGCCGTCGCTCGAACTCCTCGCGGAACATCCTCTCCCGCTGCCGCCGCCGGTCGCCCGGCCACGCGGGGGCCCGCGGCGGGGGCCAGGGCCACCGCGGCACGGCGAGCGGCGCCCGCAGCCGCGCCGCCTGGTCCCGCACCCACGACTCCACGCGGCTCACCAGCGCCGTCGCCATTGGCGCCGGGAGGAGGGGGATCCGTCTCGGGAAGAGGAAGAGGAGGAGGAGGAGGTGGCGGTGGTGGTGCACAGGTGCAGGAGGAAGAGGAAGTGTGCAAGATTAATATGCCGCCGTATGTATGCGGCGGTGGGAGCCTGGGGACTAGGAAAAGAAAGCCCGGAGCCGTTCCTGCCCGTTTGACAAATGCCACTAATTTTGGTGACGCCCCTCCCGAGAACAGGGCCATGCTCTAGTTATACTGAAATTTAAAAACACTTTAAGATGGTTCGAAAAATTTGATACACGTTATTCAATTTGACCGTCAAGATAAAATAGGAATGGATAAAACTAATAAAACATTTGTATTTTAATACCGAATATAAGCAACTGAGTAGATTAGCATAAACAAATAAATCGAAAAGAACATGTCCTTATTCTCTTGTGAGTTGGCAACTTATTAGATTCCTATAAAAAAAATGAGCACCTAATATGTGCAACAAGAAATGCTATTTCAATTTGGATCGTCAAATTTTGTCGCATCTCCCTCTTTTTATTGTTCAAATAGGACCCACCCAACGTTAAACGAGTATTGGAGCCCTCCGTAATAGCATATGTTTGTAAATATGAATGTTGATTTCTGGATGTCAAGCATAGATGGCTTCTATTTGATAAGCAAGGGAGACAAATGTGTTAGTCCTAGCAAAAGATGAACAATCTAGGTGATAGTTTTTTAAGAGTGTCTTTAATGATATTTAGTAAGCTAGTTATAAGGATAACAGCTCAATATTTTGTTTATACGGAAGAGGGAAAAAAAAGAATAGAGATATAGTGAAACACCCCAACCTAACCTGGCTCAAAGTGCTACCAACATAACACAATTTTTCATAAAAATTCAAAGGTATATCCATGTATACCTATCAATCATATACAAGACATTATCACAACCAACATAGTAAATCATCACTACAACCATCATACCATCTCATAGCCATGTAGCATGGACAAAGTATCAACTAGCCATTAACTTTCAACGAACCAAAACAATAATGGCATGAATAAATATTAAAAAACCAAATTTACCGAAAGGCTAATAAAATATGTTTAGGAACTATATTGTTGTAAGACTAGGTTCGACCTGACTACTTAAAAGAAACATGCAGGGGTCATCAAAGTGCTACGCCCATCCATGCATACATCAACAATCACCTAAAACAAGCATAGAAAGCAAGAGTGAATATAAAACTCAATAAGTACGTAAAGCATTGTAGACCAGGGTTTCTTTATTTCGGTAGGCACAAAAAATCGCTTCCTAGAGATAAATCCGAAATTCGGGAATTTTGAAAATTTCGGCCAAAACATTGGACAAAATATGCCAAATAAGAACACAAAAAAGTCCAAAATTGAACAATTTTTAGCCGAAACATGGCTGAAATTTTGGTGGAATTCCGGTAAAATTGCAGGAAAATTTTGGTCTAGGAAAACTCTGTTTTGCATGACAACCTAAATACATGACCACAAATAAAAATCTGCATATGACCAAATACTCAAATAAAAATCTGCATACGACTAATAAAGTTCACATATGACCAACCAAAAGATATGACCAAAAGTACAAGGTTGCAAGTTCTTATTTTGCTCGCATTAAGTTGTTAACATCCATAGCCTTCCTATTGCACTTCGTCCTTTTCGGACCTTGCTGATGATCCTTTCCACCTTCTTGGACATCCTTTTTCTTGTGCTGTTGTCTCATGGTCAAATGTGCCTTGGAGAAAAAGCATGAGATAATTTTTTAGAATTTTTAAAATGATATGGAAACTAGGAAGATGCACAAATTAATTACCTAGATTTTCATCGTCATTTGAGCTGCTATCACCAGATAGCATAAGTGGGGCTGCTAAGCGGACCTCATTATCCATGTCATTTTCACTCTCCAATATATCTTCATCCCTCATAGGCATTTTACCCTTATTTGTCTTGCTCATGACACTATTATTCTTGTCGGTGTAATAAATACCGGGGTACAAAGAGCCCTAGGAAGGCCAGGAGGGCCCCACGCGTCAGGCGAGCGAGCAAGGCCCAGTGGCGTGGGGCGAACCCTCAGAGGCAGGGAGGGCCCCACGCGTCGGCGAGGCGAGCAAGGCCCAGTGCGTGGCGAGCCCTCAGAGGCCGGGAGGCCCCACGCGCCAGCGGAGTGCGTGGCGAGCCCCTCGAGGCAAGGCGAGGCCCCACGCGGCAAAGTGCGTGGTGAGCCCTCCGACAGTGGCGAGGGCCCCACGCGCCAAAGGGTGCGTGGGCGAGCCCCCTCGAGACCAGGCGAGGGCCCAGCAAAGGGCCCGCCAGCCAGGCGAGAGCATTGCGAAGGAGTTTTGGGACGAAGGCTCCCCGCTGCGAAGAAGGACGAAGCGCATTTAATGAGACATCACGCGGATAGACAATGGAAGAAATGATTACCTTCTGATGACCCTTGCGGTCTGGCGAATTTTCCTTTAATGGGCGCGAAGAATTGACCGGCAGAGAGAAAGTTTGCTTGAGGAGGCCGCCGTGTCGAGAGGAAGCGGCGGGCCCCACCCGCAGACTCACCGGTGTGGTGTGCGGGTCGAGGCCATTCTGCGGCACGCGAGAGCGGCTGCACTGGCGTGAAGCGTGCGCGTTTTCGTCTCTTCGCCGTGTCTTGTCGATTATCTTGAGGGCATCAGACTTGCCTACCCTCCCCGCTCTCTCCGTCGGTTCGAGGCTTGTATAAAAGGGGGAGGAGGACGAGCAAGAGAGAAGTTCCGAACACACGCAGTTCACAAACACTCTGTAAACACATTCCCTTTCAACCACAATCAAGAAAAGAGCTAAGGCTCAGCAGGAGTAGGACTATTACCCGCGAGGGTCCGAACTCAATGTAAATCTGAAGTCGCTCCTTGTTGTGCCCGACGCCAAATCGAATCGAGCTTGATCGAGTTGGCTAGCGACTAGAAATCGACCGAGGTGTGATCCGCAGTGGTTGAGCGGAGAACACGCCGTCGATGGCGCGCCCGAGTAGAGGCGCTAGCATCGGTTCAAGCTCTTGACCTTTCTTGAGGCGATGGCGGGCGGCATTCCGCGATGGGCGAGAAGCGGCGGCTGGAGCCGCTGCCACGAGTCGGCATGGCGATGGCGATGAATCACCGGCGGTGGCAGCCGGCCTAGGGTTGGAGCCACGGAGGAAAGCGGCCGCCTCGGCCAAGCTAAGCGTCGCTGGCCTTGGAGGAGTGCACTCCAAAGACAGAACCTCCACGCGGCGTGGCCTTGCTGGAAAACCCACGGTTCCGGTGACTCCGGACTCCGGCGGCGCCGTGGTTGGCCACCTTGGCCCGCTTCGTCGACGCCGCCCGCAGGCGCGTGGTGCAAGTTTGGGCGGGGAACCGGCGTTTCGCGTCCTCCGTTCTTTGTTGCCCTCGCCTCCTCTCGAGATCTCCTAGTGAGGCGGGCCCAAGATGACAAGAGCGGCGACCCCTACGGGGCTCGGCCGGGCGGCGTCTGGTGGCGCGATCTCGGTCCCATCGGAGGACCGCCACTTGCTGCATGGAGAAGACTGCGTGACAAGCTCCGCAGAGCCGCGACCGAAGCCAGCAACAATCATTGCGCCGCCCGTCTTGTGAGGACCAAAAGAGGTTCTCACAGAGCTGCCCGGCGGTGAGGTGGCGCTTCTTGGCGCCGCCTAAGCGACGAAGCGGCGGCGAGGACGCGTCCGAGAGCAGGAGGCTCCGGCGTCGGTGCAGCGCCTTTTCTAAGGAGGCTGCGCCGCGTCCGATGGCGGAACGGTTTCGTCCGCCCCATCGAAAAATCGACGGCTCCACCAACCCCGATGAGTTTTTGCAGATCTATCTGACGGTGATCACGGCCGACGGAGGGTCGGGGAAGGTTACGCGAACTACTTTCCCGCGGTCCTCACCGTGAGCCCGCCGTGGCTCATGAACCTGCCCGGTCCGTAGGGTCATGGAAGGAGCTCTCGGAGCTCTTCGTCACCAACTTCGGGGCACCTTGAGCGGCCGGTAGAAGACGACCTCCTACAACGTGGAAGCGAGAAGAAGGAGAGTCATTGCTGCGACTATATTCGGCGCTTCGGTCAGTCCGCAACACCATCCCCGACATCTCCATCGACGCCATGGTCACGGCATTCGTGGAGGCGCCCGAGACCCCAAGGTCAAAGAAGATGGCCACCCGCAAGATCAAGGCAGCGGAGGAGCTCTTCACCTTGGCGCCTGAAGTCGCCCTTGAGCGGAGCTTCGCATCCGCCCATTGCTGGCGCGCGGCCACCATGGGCGGCGAGGCCGAACCTCGAGGAACCCCGGCAAGGACAAGAAGAAGCGCAAAGCGGCCGAGACCGGCAGGTCATGGCCGCCAGGGCCGGCAACGACAACGACGACGACGACATGACCAACCAAGCAATGGGCGCGGCGGCGAAAAGAGGAGGAGGTCGCGGCGCGGCGGTACGGTCCCGTAAAGTGGCCGAGGCGGCTTCTACGGCGATCGCCGTGGCGCGGCGGCCCCAGCGTCCGTGGCGCGGGCGAGATCATCGCCCGTGAGTGGGACGGAAGGCCCTCTTGTCCCATTCATCGCAACAACTCCCGACTTGGCGGATTGCCATGTCGTCGGCAAATGGTGGACAAGCGAGTCCACGAGCAGCGGTACAGCGAAAGCGTCCGGCGATGGCAAGGGCAAGGAGACGGCAACGCTTGGTTTTCGGCGGGCGCGAGGTTGCCGTCATCCACGGCGGTTCGACCACCTATCCGTCCCACGCTAGCTTTAAGCGTGCGATGAGGAGGTGTGCGCCGCCGTGCCGCTTTGGGTCGATGAGGCGGGGCGTGGTCGGGCGACCGATCGCGTTGATCGAGCCGACCACCCAACCATACCGCGCCCCAGGCATCTCCCCATCGTGGTTGCACCACGGTCCGGAATGTAAAGCTAGGGCGGGTCTTTGGTAGGCGGAGGAGTTCCTCAACCTCCTGTCGCCGGGTCGCCATGGCGCTCCGGATCAGCGGCGGGAGCTTCGCCCGACCTCCCATTCTTGACATCGCGCGGGTCCGAGTCCGTCTCACTGGGCGATCGATCTCCGGTAACCTTCGGAGGTCAGACAACTTCCGCACCGAGATGCTCGAGTTGGTGGCGGACTTCGACCTCCTACAACGCCATACTAGGTCGGCCGGCCGACCGAGTTCATGGCGGTGTGCCACTATGCGTACATGGTGGTGAAGATCCGAGCCACCCCCCCATCGTTTTAAAGTGGACGCCGGGCGCTCCGCTGCGACAAGGACGCCCTCGCGTTGGCGAAGCGTCGTTACCGAAGGCCGAGGCTTCGACTCAGAGCTCTCCTCGGCGAACTGTGCCTCCCGGTTCGTCCGCGGAGGTTAAGGCGGTTTCTGGCGAAGTCGACCCGCGAAGACCGTTCGGTGGGCGCCTCTCGGCGCCAAATAGGAAGGTGCGCTCGTCTCCTTCCTCGATCCTGTGAGCGTGTTTGCGTGGCAACCGTCCGACATGGCCGGGGTCCCGTGGAGGTGATTGAGCACAAATTGGCGGCGTTCCCGGTATGCGACGGTCATCACGAAGGTCCGAAGCAATCGGTGGAGCGCCGAAGTTATCCGCCGAGGTGGACAAGCTCTTAAGGCGGGGTCGTCCGCGATGTCGCCCATCCTGTGGCTCGCGAACCCGTCCTTGTCAAGAAATCAGCAGGCGTTGGAGGATGTGCGTGGACTTCACCGACCTCAACAAAGGCGTGCGAAGGATCCATACCAGCTGCCGCATCGATCTCATCGTCGACTCAAGCTGCGGGGTGCGGCGGTATGCTACGGATCGTACTCGGGTACCACCAGTTAGCATGGCGAAGAAGATGAAGACAAGACCGCTTTCGTCACGCCCATGGGCGTCTCTCGCTATCTAAGGATGGCGTTGAGATTGAAGAATGCAGGCCCAACCTATCGGCGGGCCATGCATATCGCTCACGCTCCCAAATAGGGCGGAACACGGAGGTGTATGTCGATGATCCGGTGGTGAAGTCCAAGAAGGCGGAGGAGTTGATCGGCGACTGGAAGAAACCTTCACCAACCCGAGGAAGCATCGCATCAAGCAATCGAGAAATGCGTGTTCGCCGTTCCGTCAGACAAGCTAACTGGGATTCCTCGTCGCGCGGAGGGATTGAGGCGAACCGACAAGATCGCGTGATCGAGAACATGAAGCCCCGACGCGACTTGGCGGATCACGGTGCTTGGTGGGGTGCTTGACCTCCTGGGCCGCTTTATAGCTCGCTTTGGGGATAAAAGCCTCCCACCGCTCAAGCTCCTAAAGAAGACCAACCAGTTCGAGTGGGCGGCGGAGGCGCAAGATCGTTCGACAGTGCGAAGAAGTATCTTACCTCCCGCCCGTCTGGTCGCCCCTGCACCAGCGAGCCATTGATCCTCGTCGCGGCAAACCCCAAGCGGTCGTTGCGGTCTTTGATGGCGAAAGAGAGGCGTTCAGCGCCCATTTACTACGTTAGCAAGGTCCTCCGGCGCCAAACAAGGTATTCACAGCACGAAGATGCTCTCGCCGTCTTGGCGGCATCCCGCTACGCCACTACTTCGAGGCGAGAAGTCACAGTGTTGACCAAGTATCCCTGCGGAGATCCTCTTCAACCGCGAGGCGACGGGTCGCATCGCCAAGTGGGCCATGGGTGGCGAATTCGATCTCAAATTCGCTCCCGAATGGCTATCAAAGGACAAGCTCTGGCGGAGTTCATCAGCGAGTGGACTCGGCGGACTCTGGTCAAGATACCCACCTCCTCGCCGTGGACTCTCTTCTTGACGGCTCTTTCCGGTTTGGAGAAATTTGGCGGCGTCGTCTGGTGTCTCCAACCGGCGATGTCATCCGGCACTGGTGGTCTGGACTTCGCGCCACCAACAACGTCGCGAGTATGAAGGATCGCATGCCGGCTCTCGGGGTAACCGACCCTTGGCATCCGGCTACAATTAAAGCGACTCTCTCACGGTCATCAACCAGCGAGGGAAGGATTTCTCTGCTCGGATCCGTCATGGCGGCCTACAGCGGAGGTGCGCCGGTTGGAAGCGGCACTTTGAGGGCTTGGGCCGTGCACATCCTCGCCGTGACAACTACATGGCGGATGAATATCCCAGTTTGCCTCGTCGAGGCACCCGTTCCGTTGGGGTCTTTGAAGAAAGACTTCTGCGGCCGTCCGTCGCAGCCCCCATTACGGCGGGGCGACGCTTTCCCTACGCAGCTCCACCTCTCGGAGGAGCGTCACCGATCTGCTGCGGCTCCCGGTTAGAGGAGGCGGAAGAAGCTATTTGAGGCGGTTGGCGAAGCGCCGAGTTGCCGAGTCGTCGGCGACAATGTCTGTAACGTCGTCACACTCGTCCGGGAAGGTCGGTGGATGGATCCGATCCTAGCCTACTGCGGGATGGAGTGATCCCCGCGATGACGCGTCGGTGAGAAGATAGCGCGCAAGCCAAGCGCTACATACAGTAGGTGGGGACTGTATCGCCGAGCGCAAATGGAGTTCTCTTGAAGTCGTCACTCGGGAAGCGGGGTGAAATTCTCTCGAGATCCATGGAGGCATATCACGCGGAGCCATTGAGGCCGCCGTTGGTTGGGAAAGCTTTTATACGGTTTCTATTAGCCTCGCCCTCGGGATGCCTTGAGCCGTGAGGAGATGCGAAGCGTGCCAATTTCATGCTAAGCAAATCCACCGACCGCCCAGCGCCGCGCAAACCATTCCGCTCTCTGGCGTTCGCGATGCGAAATTTGAACATTCTGAGCCCGTTCCGAGCGGCAGGAGGGTATATACTCATCTGTTAAATCGCCATCGACAAGTTCACTAAGTGGGTTGAAGCCTCGCGGTCCGGCGATCACATCCGCAGCGGCCATCAAGTTTATGAAGAGCATCTTCGTCCGGTTCGGTGTCGCCAACAGAATCATCACTGACAACGGCGCCCAGTTCAAAAGCGCCGATTTCCAAGACTGGTGCGAAGAGTTGGGTACCAAGCTGTGCTTTGCCTCCGTTGCGCATCCGAAGAGCAATGGGCAAGTGGAGCGGGCGAACGCGGAAGTACTCAAAGGGCTCAAGACAAGGGCGTTCGACCGCCTGGAGAAGCGCGGCAAGCGCTGGGCGGAGGAAGTTCCCACCGTATTGTGGGCGCTGCGGACAACTCCCAGCAGAGCCACCGGCGAGACCCCCTTTTTCCTGGTGTATGGCTCTGAGGCGGTGCTCCCATCAGAGCTCGCCTTGCTCCCAAGAGTGGCGGCGTTCAGCGAAGACCAAGACCCTGACCGGCGTCAGGATGAAGTAAATCTCCTGGAGGAGATCCGAGACAGGGCGGCGATCCGGGCCGCCAAGTATCAGCAGGCGCTGCGCCGTTATCAAGCAAGGCGGGTGTGTGTGAGAACACTGGCAGTGGGCGACCTCGTTACGCATAAAATCAAAGCGCAGCGAAGCGCAACTCGCTATCTCCCCTGTGGAGGGCCCTTCAAGGTGGTCTCGATCTCCCTTGAGCTCGGTCGAGCTCACATTCGAGGGCGGTCGCGAATTGGCGAACACTTGGAGCGTCGGCGGTGAGGAAGTTCTACCCGTGGGTGGCGGTCCAAGTTTTTTGGGCCTTCCTTTGGAGCCGGCGGCGAGTCTTCTTCCTTCACGCTTCGCCTCGATAACTGCGTTGTAAAGCCATCTTCAATAGGAGATAAGTTACATCTCCTTGTGGGCATCTGTTTCTTTTTCGCCTCAAGTCATTAGAAAGCATTCCGTTGAAAGTGGGCGAAAAAAGTACTCAAGGCGAATGGCCCTTAGTTCTGAAGACGAACGCCTCGACTCGCGGTTAGGCGAGGAAGCGGACGGAAGCGGGTTCTAGCCCGGTGTGTCGGCTCGGTCTAGGCAATGCGCCAACAATGACACCGCGACTAGACCACTTCGGAAGCTAAGTTCTCGCCACGCGATGTCTAGGGTCGGTTCGCAAAGAGGCCATAAGGGTTGAAGTAACGGATGCACGAGGAAAAAGCGCTCACTTTTAATGTAAAGCTCGCCTAAAGCTTTTTAGCGATCGGTGGCTTAGCCTTAGAAAGGTCATTAGAAAACATTCTGCTGAAAGTCGGTAGCGAAAATACTTATGGTGATGGCCCTTAGTTGCAAAACAAACGCTTATAACTTCTGTTGGTGCGGCGGAGACGGAAGGCGGGCTCTAGCTCGGTGTGTCGGCTCGGTCTAGGCAATGCATGTGGCGGCACCAGTGACTAGACCACTTCCTGAAGCTAAGCGCTCGCCACGTAATGTTTAAGTCGGGTTGCGAGAGGCCATAAGGGTTGAAGTAACGGATGCCTAAGAAGCAGCGCTCACTTGCGGCGAACGTTGATTTAAAACCTTTGGCGGCAGTGCCCCAGTTCAATTCCGCAAGTTGAAGTTGTGCGAAGTTCAAATGAGACTCACAACAAAAGAGCAAAAGTTTGTTTGCATTGATAGGCAACATTTACAAGGCAAAAAAGCGGGAGTCTTGCTACTCCTCGGCCTTAAATCTTCGGCTGAGCGGCGCCCCCATCATGGACACGCTGTCGGCGGGGTGTCAACCAGCGCTGCTCAAACCGGTCCACCGGCCGAAAGGCTCCCGGTGGCGGCGTTGAGATCAAGCGCGCGTCTCGAGCAAAACGGTTGCCCAAGATGAACATGGCCGCCGAGAGCGCCTTGGCGACCGTCTTGATCGCCCGCGTCAGGTCGCGCGCCGGAAGGACGTCACGAGGCTTGGCGGCTCGTCCTGGCGCCAACGCGTCTTCTTGCAGCCGTCTACTCAATGAGGATGCAAGGAAACACCAGTGGATGCGAGGCGTCCGGAAGCCGCGATGGCGGTCGCAGCGATGTGTCGGCGAGGGTCCGGGCGCTCGAAGTGCTCGGCGGAGATCTTGATCTGTTTGGCGGCGAAGCGGCGGCGGCAGGCTGCCTGACCTCATGGTCATCGCCTCCTTGGCGGTTTCTTGGCCAAGGCCCGCCGCGGCTTCGCCGGCGATCGCTCCGCCAAAGCGAGGCTTCCTCCAGCGTCGCCAGTGCGCGAGAGGGTGCGGCGCCTCAAAAACGTCCTCGTCGGCGGTCCACGGCCGAGATAAGCGGCGGCGCTAGCGGGCGAGGTGGCGAGGGTTCTCCGGCCGCCGCGCGCAAACTCTCCGCCGCCACGGCGACCTCCGTCGGAGGCGGCGGCGGTGAAATTTGGCGAGTCGCGTGGGCGGGCTCGATGCCCAGCGTCCGCCTGTTCCAAGAGGGACAAACAGGGTTCAGGTATGCAAAAACCGTGTAGCATGCTAACCCTAATACGAAGTGTGCGTAAGCGCAGGGAAAGCCAACCTGACGCGGTGCGCCAAGGCGAAAGGCGAAGGGAGCTCAAATCGCTTGTTCTGCGGAGGTGGCGGCCTTGATCGCGATCACCGCCGTCGAACGAACCTTGGCCTTGCTGGCTGGCGCTGAATCTGTCGGCGCAGAAGCGCCAATGTGGAATAGCGCCAGCCTTGAGAGCGTCAGCGTGGGAGGCGGAAGAAACGGCGGCAGCGCCCGTTCTGATAGTCGCCAGCTCTTGCCCGGCGGCGAGCGGCGGCGTAGCGCAGAGGCCCCGCCGGTTAGGGTCGGCGGTGGCGGCGGAAGCCGGGACTCGGCGGCGCTCTCTTGGGCTCGCCCTCCCTCCTCGTCGTCGTCGTCGGCCAGGATGATAATGGCGCTTCCCGAGAGCCTTGGCGAAGTCGGCCGCCTGGCGAGGCAGCGATGGCATGGAGCTTAGGCGGTCGCCGAGGGCGGCTCATGGATCTGCGATGGTCCCGGGCCACTTGGACCGCAGACGAGACCTCCATGGGGGCGGCGCTGCAAGTAAGGGTTGCGCTCCGTGGATCCCATTCGCAGAGAGGCGGATGCCCGTCGGCGATGTGTCGCCGGTCGGCGTGGTCGAAGCCCGTCGGCCGATCTCGAACGCGTCGCCCGACGTTCCCATCGGTGAACACCCAAAGAGGAAGCGAGTTGGCTATTAGCCAAAAGTGGAAGGAAAGAAGGTCTGAAATCAAAAAGAGCGAGGGTATTCACCTCCAAAGCGGTCAGGGTCCGTCGTCGTCGCCGTAAATGCGTCCAGCGAAGGCGCGCCCTCAAGCGAGCGGGCAAAACGGCGCCATAAAAAGTCCGCCACCACGTGGGTTCGGTGAGCCCGGGCGAGCTCGGCAATCTGCGCGCCGCCATCGCCTCCGTACTCGCTTGATCGTCTGGTGGGCCCCGATCGGCGATGGGCTCCCAGGATCGTCGGGAAGAACAAGATCGTCGCGGCCACTGGAGTCCTCCACGTCTGACCATTGCCGGTGCAGATCCTTCCAGTTGGACTTGACCGGCGAGGATAAAAGCGGCGGCGTCGCGGGCGCAATGCAGACTCCCAACCGCGCTCGGCGCGAGCCGTGTCTTGAGATGAAGAGTCGGCGCCAGAGCGGGAGGTTTGGCATCGTCCCCACGAACATCTCGCGAGAGGTGGGCGAAGATGACCGAGGCCATGATCGAGTTTGGGGAAGGTCGCCGCTGGATCTGTAAAGCGAGCACACCCAAGAAGAATTCGAATCTGGCGGGACAAGGCCCGCCAAAGATCGCCAGAGAAAGGTCACGATCTCCCGGCGAGGACTTCGGCATGATGGTGCCGTGGCGAGCCGGCGTGGTCGGTGCACGAAGATTGAAGCGCGCCACGATCCTCATCGGCGGTGGAAGCGGTGAGCAGCTCCGAAGGTGGTGCGGCATCCCGCGGCGACCCTTTTTGCGCTTAGAAGCCATGGAAGATTTGGCGGTGGCGCGGCGAAAGGCTTGGTGGCAATCGGCGAAGAAAGCGTGACAACTTGAAGACTTAGCGTGTGGAAGGATTGGCGCGCATTGAGAGAAGTATTTATAGGCGTGGAAGCGCGGCGCGACGGTTTGATTCCGCTGCGCGGCGGCGCCATCATTGCCTGCGCGTTTTTGGTTTCCGCGAGCAGCGGCGTAGTTCCCAAGGAAGATCGTGTGCGGTGGAGAATCGAGCGTCTGGTGCCGCGATGGTGGGCTCCCCACGATTAGTCTCCGCCGCAAGAAAGCGGAAAAATATCTGTGCGACGGTTCACGTATCATGGTGGACCCGGCTCTTGTCGGTGTAATAAATACCGGGTACAAAGAGCCCTAGGAAGGCGGGGAGGGCCCCACGTCGGCCAGGCGAGCAAGGCCCAGCGGCGTGGCGAGCCCCTCGAGGCCGCAGGAGGGCCCCACGCGTCGGCCAGGCGAGCAAGGCCCAATGGCGTGGCGAGCCCCTCAGAGGCAGGAGGCCCCACGCGTCGGCCAGGCGAGCAAGGCCCAGCCGTCGTCGCGAGCCTCGAGCCGGGAGGGCCCCACGCCGCCAGCGGGAGCGTGGGCGAGCCCCGAAGGCAAGCGAGGGCCCCACGCCCGAGGCGGAGTGCGTGGGCGAGCCCCTTCCGACAGTGAGGCGAGGCCCCACGCGCCAAAGCGGAGTGCGTGGGCGAGCCCCTCTGGAGACCAGGCGAGGGCCCCAGCGCCCAGCGGGGCCAGCGGCGAGGCATTGCGAAAGGAGTCTTGGACGAAGGCTCCCCCTCTTCTGAAGGACGAAGCGCATTTAATGAGACATCACGCGCGGATAGGCAGTGGAAGAAATGATTACCGCTTCTGATGACTCTTGCAGTCCGGCGGGCCATCCTTGTATGCCAGAAGAATTGACCGCAGAGAGAAGGTTTGCTTGAGGAGGCCGCCCGTGTCGGGAGGAGCGGCGGGGCCCCACCCGCAGACTCACGGTGTGTTGTCTTGGTCGAGGCCATTTGGCGAAGCACGCGAGGGCTGATGCCGCGCGTGGCGCGCGGCACGTTTTCGTCTCTTCTGTCGTGTCTTGTCGATTATCTTGAGGGCATCAGATATTACCTACCCTCCCCGCTCTCTCCGTCGGTTCGAGGCTTGTATAAAAGGGGAGGAGGGCGAGCAAGAGAGAAGTTCGAACACATGCGCTCACAAACACTCTGTAAACACATTCCTTTCAACCACAATCAAAAAGAGCTAAGGCTCGGCGGAGTAGGACTATTACCCGCGAGGGGTCCGAACACAGGTAAATCTGAAGTCGCTCCTTGTTGTGCCCGACGCTCAAATCGAATCGAGCTTGATCGAGTTGGCTAGCAGACTAGAAATCTGACCAGGGGTGTGATCCGCAGTGGTTGAGCGGAGAACACGCCGTCAATTCTTCCTTTTCCTTGTCCTAGCCCGCGATTGTTCAAGTGTCGTTTTATGCTCTTTTTCACTACGTAACCGTTCTATGATTGTGTCTGATTGATTAAATTGGCCAGCCCGAAGAGTCACTGAATATGGATCAACATCACTTTGATCTTTAATCATCTTTGCTTGCTTGACACGTAACCTTGAATTGTAGTGAACAAGCACCAGCTTTTGGAGCTTGTCATAATCGAGATGTCCTCGCTACCTCGTATGGATCAAGTCAAATGTACTCCAGTTTCACTCACAGCCGCTAGACGACACGCACTGTGACACAATAACTCCCTTGTCTCGCCCCCCAAACATTGTCCACCAAACAGCTAGAAAGATACAGATGTAAGACTTTGTTATGTAAAAGCATCGCCAATTAATTTGTTAGGTGCACTTACTTTCTACATACGACCTACCGCTTTACGAGCCATGATCCCACCGAACTTCCCTGCATAGCTCCTAAATGCCTTAAATTCAGCAGGAGCTTGCAATCCACTGGCGATGGAGTCTTGAATCAATGACTTAACATAATCATTATTGTTTAGGTGCAAGTGATAGTGTCCTACTATGCAAGAACAACACCTGCAAATCGTAAAGAATACAACATAAATTACATTTGAAGACAATATGAGAAGGCACGAGATATATGATTGACATGTAGTCATGTACATTTTTTACCAGCAATAACCAAAGTGTTCTTAAACATATAGCGAACCCTCTTGGTAATCTTTTTCATGTACCTGGTGCAAACTACTAATCCTACACCAAGATAGCTTTCCATTTCCTAGAGCATTCACCATCTTTGGCATGAAACCCGATAGCATTCTATTGTCTTCATTCGCATATTGTGGGATAGTGTAGAGTGGCCCAATTGTGTCTAGGATGCTTTTGAGGGAATCCCACCGGTAGCCACTATTCAACCAATCCTCAACTAAACTATAGTCATTGTCATGCCGCCATTCAAGCTTCTTCCACTCAGGGCACACCAACCATTGACAGAATTTGTCTTTCTTCTCCCAAATACTATTGAGGAACATGTATACAGTCCCAAATCGTGTGGCATTTGGTCGAACCAAATCTCCACCAATTTTCTTTTTTTCTCACTATGCAACCTATTATGATTATAGAAGAACTTGGCAATTGTTCTAGCACTTGTCACAACATCATCAACCCCTAAGAAATTTGTTGTGTCCTTCATCATGAGGTTAATAGTGTAAGCGGCACAAGGCTGCCATACAATATGGTTGTACTTAGCAACAACCAGCCGACATGCTTTTTTTTTTGTAGCTGGGCCCATTGTCAGTGACAATTTGCACAATGGCCTCATGTCCAATCTCATTTACTACCTCCTCAATCTCCTTAGACAAAAAACTACGTGCACATAAAAGAAATCACATCAATTACACCTAGCAAAATAAAATCAGCAAAAATATTATAACAAGTAGTAAGCACAAAAAAAATAAGCATATCACCTGCATCGTGGGTTTCATTGTTAGTATCAATAGCATTGTGGAAGAACATACGATCATTGCAATAGACCACGAAATTGATTATGCTCATCGTTGTGGGTCCTATCCATGAATCCCATGAGTGTGACACCATATATAGCCCAATCTTTCTTGAATCTGTCCATAGTGTTCTCCATGTCCTTGTAATTTTCTTCCAAACCTATATTGTCCATGTCATTCGCATTAGACAATATTGATGTCAGGCCTAGTTGTTGAGTCAACTTCATTGCAGGTCTAAAATATGGACAATTGGCTTTCAGTTCAGAAATATCATTGGCATGGATCACATTGACCAAGCTTGCCTAAGCTTTTCCATGGTGCCCCTGGTGAAAGCCGTGTCAATCCTAGGCTGGATAGGCCCTCATCCACATAACAACTCAGATTCAACAAAATGAGAACTTCTACCATTATCATGCATATGACTACGATTACTACTGCCAATAGTACTAACATGCCCACTACTAACTAGCTCCTTGCACATATGTGGAACCCCTTCCCTAATGAAACTCAAATACTCTCTTTGATCTTTGTATTGCCATTTCAACCTGCTCCTTCTCATGATTAGGCACAAACTCGTCCATCTGATGGCTACCAAGTTCCTCAATAAGATCACTTTCCAATCTTTTTTTAAAATTCCTTTGATTCTATTATCTTCTTGATTCCAAATGAGTGGCTATTCCTCATAGCACTTTGAACTTGACTTGACACAATAATGTATTGCTGCACGTTACCAACTATACCACCTAAGCCAGGTGATACCTCCTGATTTGAAATTATGCCACAAAATCCATATTTTGAAGCTTAAATTAACTCTGAAGCCATGATTCCACACATTAATTCTTTGTCTCCATCATTTGTATCATATTTTCCTCGTACAACTCAAGGAACAAACAAAAAAAATTCAAGGTGCAAAAACATCATAAATATGTAGAAATGATGCATGAGCTGCACATATTACCAAATATCCTGACACCCTCGGCTGGAGTGTTCTCTAATCAATGGGTGTGGTTTGAGTACCACGATTATTTCCATAAGGCCTCGTTCAGATTCATGACACAAATACCTCAGATTTAACTAGTAAGCTTCTGCATGTGTAACTCCATCACATATCTTTGCAATTCAACAATGGGATTCCTAGCTCCCCCTCAAATCACAACATAAACATGTCATAAATAGGTAAATCACAGAGAAAATAGATTAATTTTGTTACCCACAAACTAGGTACCAAATATCGTGACCCCGGTGTATCCACAGGGAATCCAACACAATGAGGGCGATACCAGGCCCATTGCTAGTATCTCATGATGGACAAATAGGTGGGCATCATCACAAATGTAAACATTAACTGAATAAAATAACAATTTAAGGTATGAAAAGTGGCAACATTCGCCTTATTGCAATAATGCAGGTGGCCGTGCTCAGTAGCACTAAATATTTAGAACAAAATAAAAGACGATCAGAGTGGCGTCGGAGAATCAGTGATAACATCCAAGATTGACCGGGACACCATAGCTACCTTCACTAGGATACTCCCCATTTGGGTTTTAACCTGAATAACAAATATATCCGTGATAGGTATAGTGAATATGCGGCTACTCAACCAAGCCTACCTTAAATATGAATGCAGGAACAAGGAATGGATTGTTGTTTTGTCAAAATAGCACATGTCTACTCAATTGTTTGCTTAACCAATAGTTAGGGGTGGGCATTCGGTTATTTTGGTTATTTCGGTTCGGTTATTTCGGTTTTTGAAAATTTCGGTTAGTAAAAAATAGAAACCGAAATCTTCTCTAAAATATTACTAACCGAACCATATTAACCGAAATATTTCGGTTCGGTTAATTCGGTTTTCGGTTTATAACCGAATTGTCCACTTCATGGCAATTGAGAGGTGAGCACAGCGATAAGCCTAACTGCAATAAACTAAATTATTACCCAATCAGCTCACGCTCACGTTCTCAGAGGTTAACACACAACAAATCAATCAAGCAAAGAGTAAATGAACATATCGAACAAGCAAAGAGTAGATCGAAGTACATACGTTGCACGAACACTTGGATCCATTGCCTCCAACTTCGGTTTAATCGGTTATTTTGGTTTTTAGGAAGTGAAAACCGAACCGAACCATATTAACCGAACAGTTCTGAAAAAATAACCGAACACTAACCGAAAAACCGAAATAACCGATAATTTCGGTTAGTTCGGTTCGGTTCGGTTCGGTTTTTCGGTTATCGGTTTTTTTTGCCCACCCCTAGCAATAGTTATTCAATTAACACCAGTGAAAATCTTATGACACGGGTTCCACGGGCACTCTTTGCCTACACTTGACCAAGGGGTGGTCAAGCGGCTAATCAGGCACTCTCTGCCTACATATGACCCATAGGTGATCATGCGGCACAACGAAATAGACACACGCTGCCCACACATGACCAAGAGACGGTCATGCGACACAATGAAACAACCACTCTCTGCCCACACTCGACCAAGGGTTGGTCAAACGGCTCAACGGGTACTCTCTATCCACACATGACTAGAGAACTGTCATGCGACACAATTCCAAGCCCCTCACCATAGCAACCCCACAAGACATATTTAGTTGATTAAAATTCATCTTGAATATTATCATAAAACCTTATATTCACAATGTGCAATTTATTAGAAGTGGCTCCTACTACTTACCCAAGCACACTACAACACGAACCGGTTCTAAGGGCGCCTATAAATGCCCTAAAAAACGTAGAAACGCCCCCAAAATATTTTTTCATGGCGTTTATATGGCGTCAACAAAAGTGTCATGGGGAAAAGTCATTCCTGGCGTCTAAACTTTCCACGACGTTTAATTGTGCCGGGAAAACAAACCTACCACGATGTGTATTCATCGGGAAAAATGGCATATCGCGGCGTTTATATGCACCATGAATCCAAGCTATCACCGCGTTTATATACGCCATGAATCCAAGGTAACATGGCGTTTGTATACGCCACCAAACACACCTACCACGACGCTTGAGTTTGATTCATGATTACCGTATGATTAAATCGTTTCATTAGATCTGAATAATGAATACAGACGTTACAGCAATGAACTCTTCTGACCATCTGTTGACACCCAAATTTGGCAGAAAAATCGGATATGGAGAAATAGTTAAATCTATCAGAATTATTGGGCCGAATCCGAAAATGGGCTTCATCGGCAAAGAAGAAAAGTTTGATGAAGAATACCGATAGTTATGAAACTCCGGAAGAAATACGCTCTGATCAGAAGATATGTTTTGCGACGCGGTAAAATAGGTCGTATCGGTATCGAATTTGTAATAGTATAAATAGGGCCTTAGGTCTCGGGAAAAAGACACACATCATACACAAACACAACTACCTTCTCGAATCCAATCAACCTCGTCGAAAGGCTTCAACTCGCAGGTAGAGCTATCTCGATGGGATGATCGATTCTCTCCTTGTAACCTGTATGCATGGCTGTATCATCTTGAACTCATGTATACAAAGCATGTTAAACTGTCTCGGGATTTACCGATCTTTAATATGTTCTCGGATATTGCACTGTCTCGATCTAATCGATCTGTAATGTGTGTTTACCCTGCAATGCCGATTGTCAAGTATCTCATATGTTTTCCTAAATCCGATATATGCAACTGTCTCGTTTAATCAATCTTGTGTATGCCTTGTTTAGGATTTTACATGAGTAGATGTTTGCCGATTAGTATTGTATTTACCCATATTGGTATTGAGCCTTTAAATCGGTTTATTAGTTTGCATCTAGATTTAGATATGAATACTGCCTTGGCCTGACCAATCTATTCGATTTATTTCTTGGTTTAATCTGATATATTGATACGAAGGTTTATTACTAATATTATATAAAAATACCAAAAAGAAGTATAAGCTTTATAATTTAAAGAAAATTTATATTTAATTGCTCTATCGGCATTAAGCCGATAGATCCTATGTCGGGTTATTTAAAGCGATTCAAAATAACAATCCGCTATTTTAAAAGCCGATTAGGATTAAGTTGCTGACAGTTTATTCCTTGTTAATTTACAGGTCAAATTAACTGGCACGCTTGGTTCTTGGTTGCGATGCAAGCACTGACTTGACGCTTCCGCACGTGTGTTCGCAAAAGTTCTCTTTTTTGTGTCAACATACTTTTTGACATGCCCGGTGGGACCCCAAGAGTCAAAATCAACAAGATGACGCGCACCGATGCCGAGGCGGCGTTGGAGGCGCTCAAGCTCGCCGCTGAGGCGGTGACGTTTGAGGAATTAAGCCCTGATCAGAAAAGAGAAGTTGAAGATAGGCTCGCTGAGATTCATGAAGAAAACAAGAAAAGAATGCTTACTGGCTATCGAAAAACTCGTAGTGGCCAGATTACGAAGACTTCTATTGGAGATCCACTGCTCACTAGAGATTCTTCCGAAGTGATAAGAGATTAGATTAATAGCTCTGTTTATCGATCGATGCTAGATCAGTCATCGGTTTTGGGGCGAATCGTCCAAGAAGGGACTAGCGCCGCGCTACATAACATCATGACTGGGCAAGCTCCTCAAGGGAATCGGAATATCGTGCAAAGGATGAATTTAGGAAACCAGTATCCAGCCTATCCTCAGCCAGGGGCGTCGCATGCTGGAACCTCCCAACCAAGTCCTTCATTGACAATCAATCCAACTCCGATTCAAATGATACCGAACAATCAGGCTATAGTCCCGGTCCCAGATCCGATCTATCAGCCGGTTACTCACGGGATGAATGAAAATCTAGAAGAGATGACGAGGAACCTGGTTTACAACATGATGAAGCAGTGCGGGTTCAACACTCCTAAAATTGCTCCGCATTATACTATGCCGTATCCATCGGCCTTTAATGAGATAGAATTTCCACATAAGTACCGAGTTTCCGACTTCGCAAATGCCAAATTCAGTGGGAGCGATACGCGTGAGCATGTCGCTAGATTCCTTGCGCTGTGTGGAGAGGCCGCATCAAAGGATACTCTCAAATGCCGATTATTTCCACTGTCGTTATCGGGATCGGCATTTAATTGGTTCACATCGCTTCCTCCAAACAGTATCACCTCCTGGCCGGATCTGGAAAAGAAATTTCATGAGTATTTTTATTCTGGAGAGAATGAAGCAAGAATTACCGATATCATGATGATTAAACAGAAGTTTGGGGAATCGTTAAATGATTATCTCCGTCGATTCAGGGAGGTGAGAAACCGATGTTATAGCCTTTCGCTGCCTGACAATGAGTTGGCAGAATTGGCTTTCAAGGGGTTACTACCCGTTAATCAGAAGAAAGGGTGCGCAAGGGGTAGCCTCAACGGAGAGTAGGAGTTGTGGCTCCGAACTTCGGTGAAACAAATTCCGTGTCGCTCTCTTTTATTTACTTTCCGCACTTACTTCCGTTGCATTGCTTGTGATGAATTGTGATGCCATGTCTTAGTTTATCAATTCATTTGTTTATCGCTTCCGCTTACATGAAACTTGAAACTAGGATTGGGTCACTATTAATTTGATGCTTAATCAACGAATAACCGAAAAAAGTTTTAAAATTGCCTATTCACCCCCCTCTAGGCCTTAGGATCCTCTTTCAATCTTGATATCGAAGTTATCCGCTTTCGATCGCTTTCTGCACCACTTGCTTGAACACATTGCACTCATTGGTAGCATGCGAGTAAGAATTGTGCCACTTGCAATATTTCCGCTTCTTCAGCTCTTCGAGTGGAGGAATCACATGCCCCTGCTTAAGCCGAATCTGCTTTTCTTGTAGCAGATGATCGAAAATCCGATCACACTTGGATGTATCAAAAGAATACTTGCTCTTTTCAGAGCCCTTCGGCTTTATCCACCCAAGCTCGAATTCCTTTTTATTATTCACCCATTCAGCAACATAGGCACCAACATCCTCAGTATCAGAGTCATCAAAATCTTCGATTTCATCAGTATCACCAACGTTGACGACCTTGTCTTTACCCTTATTATTGTTATTATTCCGATACTCTTTCTGACCTGGGTATGAATTATCAGAGAATCGGCTTTCGCACAGCCCGATCTTGTGAGCCAGATGTGAAATATCAGCGAATTCCTGATTGCCTCGCTCTCGAGCCTAACGCCTCACTTACTCCTCGGTAGTCGTTCCGCCACTCCGGCGAGGTAGACTCCGTCACCCGTACACCGACTTGAGAGTAGCCACACGCCAAGGCCTACTCCCAAGCCCACGCCTCCACGAAGGATGCCGTCTTCAAAAGTAACAAGCCCGAAACGCCCCGATCATGCCGGATCGAAGGACTTCAATGAAGCTCGGTGTTGGGGTTTTGTGATTTGTGGCTTTGAATGTTATGTGGGTGGAGGAATGGCTCTAGATCACCTAATTGATGAACAATAAGTGTGGTAGGTGTAGAGAGCAGCAAAACCTCGAAAGAAGCCAGCCACTAGACATCTATATAGAGCCCCTAGAGCAAACTAGCCGTTGCCCCCCGGGAGGAGACAAAAAACTAGCCGTTAGCCTCTACCGGACGCCATCCGACGGGCACCGGACGCCGTCCGACAGAGCCTACTGCTCACAGAAAAACAGCTTATCGGACGCCGTCCGGTCCCCACCGGACGCCGTCCGACAGCAAGGAATGCACATGAGTTGAGTCTATCGGACGCTAGCAACCTGCTCCCAGACGCCGTTCGACTGCGAAAAGGACACGGATTTTAACCTTATCGGACGCCGTCCAACAGAGAGCATTGTTTCTGGTTTTGCCGGTCGGACGCCGTCCGGCTGTTCCCATACGCCGTTCGACAGAGAGTGTTTTTCTGATAAAAAGCTTGAGTGTGTGTGGGAGAGTTTGGGGGGTTTCTTTCCCGCTAGAAATCTCACAAGAAAATATTTAGGTATTTTTAGAAGTGGTGGACTACGGAAACCGATTTTCGAGAGGTCGCAAAGATCCGGCATAGTCCGAGTGATTCAAATCCCTTTTGAAATCCGACGAAGACAAAAATGAAAAACCTAACTACTTCTAATCTATACGTGACCTCATCTCTCGCCCGGTCACACACTTAGAATCTCAGAGCAGCTCACAATTATGCCGACGCTTCAAATTCGGGTTTTACAAGACGCCGAGTCTTCGCCAGGGTTCCGAGAAATCCAAAAACCCCCTAGCACTTAATATTAATTAATTTTGACATCAATGCCACTAATAAAAATTAGGGCTCAACGATGCTCACAATCTCCCCCTTTGTGGCACTTGATGGCAACCCAAGAGAGAATGAAAATTTGAGCTGCAAAAGGGTTAGTGCAATACAAGTATGCGAGCAATTTCAAAACTAAAACAACCACAACTCGACCACAAGAATGTGCATACAAGAGAAGCTCCCCCTAAATTCATGCATAAATTTAAAACCACAAGCCAACAAGGTTCAAATTTCATAAAGCGTATCAGAGTAACAAATACAAATCAAAAGAGTATCGAGGAAATAAATAGTATTACAGGAAAAAACAGGGCCTCGATCTCACTACCCCTTGCTAACCCTTGCTACTCTCTCTAACTTCTGCCCCTTTGTCACCAAGTGACACAAAAGGGAAAAGCTCCTAGCCAGTCTACTCTTCTTGATCGTGATCCATGTAAATGCCTCTCAAATCATGACCATGGCCACTGAAGATTTAACCCTTCCCTCTGCGACGCTTGTACGTAGATAGATGAACTGCAGAGGGTACCGACCGAGGAGAAAATTGATCATCAAAGAGCTGGGTCGGTTGAGGATTTGGCAAAGAAAAGTTTAGATGACGACACATATCTCCACCAGTAAAAGAGATCTTACCGGGAGGAGGATGCTGAGCTGGAGCACCAGGAGGAGGGAAAGGCTGTGGTGGTGGCACATAAGCAAATGTAGGCCTGGAAGGAGGATATACCCAAGGATGAACCGGTGGTAGGTAGGCAGGAGGACGAGGGAACACCTGACGCTGCTCGTAGGCCTGATAGCTGTCGTGATCATGAGAATACCATGAGTACGGATTGGCCCCTTCTGGAACTGGCATGAACATCGCACCCATATACTGCAGAGCAGACTTAAATTCTGCAAATTCATCACTCGAGTACGTCTCTTTGCCCGCCAATTCATTCATCTATCTCCGGGTGGCTGCGAGCTCTTCTTTCATCTCGATCTGTGCAGACTCCTCATCTCACCTATCAAAGAGTCATACCAAGGAGGGCAACAGAAGAACCCGCACCAAAGGCCTGCACAAACGCAGCTGCATTGGAGCAAAGCAGGAGGCGAGGCCGAGTCGGAGGAGGAGCATCATCACCAGGCGATCCAATTTGGGTTTGCTCCCAAGAGAGTTCGAAAGATCTTCATCTGATGTTTCTTGATCTTGTTATCCCAACTCCTGACTTCATCCTCGGATCTGCTACGAGTCCTGGAGAGCAACAGGCCAATATAGGGAGCTAGAGGTAGTGCCCTATTGACTTCTCTGAAAATGGCGTCATAAAATTCTCGCAAGAGAGTGGCTCCAATATTTATAGTCCTGCCTGTCAGAAGATACAGCATAAACCAACTGCAGATTGGGAGGATTCTGTCGCGGTTGCCACTTCGAACGAACAGGGTGCTTCGAAGTATAAGGTTGATTAGGTAGGCTCACATGCATGGACGGTTGCCTTATCCACACTGATTTCCTCATCGTCAAGATCGAGGTACATGAATCTGATTTCTTCAAGTGGAGGATATTTGGCCCTCCAGAAGGCATCTTCATATGCCATCTCATTTAGGTCGGCGCCAGAATCAGGAGTACCCAATGCAAAGTTCATGTGCGCCACTGAGATCCCTTGAACATTTCCGTTGACTGAATGATAGTAATTGAATTCTGACTCATCCTCAGCAGCTAGTAGAGTGGCAAAGAATTCACAATGCCTCTCTTTGCACCACATCAACTTCTTGTTAGAGATCAGTTCTGCCAATCCTGGAGTGGAGCTGAAGATAGTGTGAACCTCAGGCCCTGCCACTGCGGTGATCTCGGTCCAATCAACACAATGGGGGTCCCGTAGACCAGCTTTGGGTGCAGAGAAACACATATACAGCTGTTTCTGAAACTTGGTGTAGAATCTGAAGTTTTTGGTATCCTCTCGCCGCTGAGGGAACCATTTTGCATAAGAGACGGCTCTCTTCTTTCTCAATGTTTCCATAGACAATTTTAGAACCAAATTATCCACGGGCTCGTCTTCAGCGGCCACAGTCTCAGTGACATCATCCTCTGTCGGGTCCTCGGCAAAAGGGTCGTCATCAATGTCCTCGGCGGTCGCAAACGAAGACCCCGCAACCCTTTTCCAATCGTATCCCTCATCAAGCTGCTGCTGTATATCCTCTCTAGTCACTTTTCTTGTGTGAGGAGGAGCTGCACTGCTAGCCGTCTCGTCTATGTCATCTCGAACATCCCGATTGCCACTGCTACCACGACCACTCAGAGTCCTGCTCAAAGCCTTGCCAAGCTTCTTCAATGAACGCGACATCTTGAATCAAATTCACTGACCAATTGCCCACTGACGAAACAAATCCACTGCCAAGATCCCACTGACGAAGTGCCAACCACACCATGAGCCAACCCTAGACACAAGCGCGGGAAAATCCTATTCAAAACCTAGAACTCGGTAAACAAAGGAATTTGTGGGAATAAGAGGCGGGAAGCCGTTACCGAGCCCTAGAAGGGAAGAGGAAGCCGCCGTGCGCGAGAGGATTGTCCACTAGACCTTTCCCGATAGGGGAAAGGAGGGGAGCTCGACGGAGACGAGGCGCACGAATCAGGACGTCCACCTTCAATCCCCGCGGTGGGAATCGAAGAGGAGGACGAGGGGAAGCCGCCGGTGGTGGTGGACGTCGCCGGAGATCGCCGGAGAGGCTTCCCCGGTGAGGAGAAGGAGCAGGGGCGGCGCCGGTTAAGAGTGGAGTGAGAAAACAAATGAGGAGAGGGGGAGGCAAAGAGGTGAGTTTAAGGGCGATCTGCACGGTTGGGCCCCATCGGACGGCGTCCGACGGCTATCGGACGACGTCCGACAGTATGGGTGCAGCGCGGAATTAGCTTCGTCGGACGGGGTCTGGGAAATCAAGACGGCGTCTGACAGGAGGATTGCGGCGCAAATAGAACCTTGTCGGACGGGGTCCGCTGGTGACCGGACGGGGTCCGACATCAAGTATACAAGGCACGCAAAACCCCGTCGGACGGCGTCCCAGAGTTTCCAGACGACGTCCGATAAAGGCTGAAAATGCCACAGCAAGCACGACTGACCAGTGGGCCCCACCAATGCAAGAATTTTTTATAAAAATAATGTTTTGAAGGGATATTCTCCATTTTTGCTCAAAATTCAAGGAAAGATTCAAATGTGAGCAATTTGAAGTAATTTTAAATTTTAATTTTGAAGAGATAAGATTCTAATGACAAATGAAACCAAACCATATTCAAACTCTCAAATTTTGATCTTATAGATCAAGGAAATGTGTGAACCCAAATTTTGCCTTGATTTCTCATATTGGCATGAAAATCGCGCATTGGGATTCACTTTAGAGTTTAAGCACATATTTTTGAATTTTGGCTCCTTTTCAAATATTTTCAATAATTTTGATGCCATATGATTTTTCAAGAGAACAAATATGCATATGGAGCAAATTTTTCAAAAGAGATAAGATTTTCTAAATTGATAGGTTGGAAGTGGTAAGAAGATAAAGGATAGTCTATTAATTTCAAATTTGTTTTTGGCTTGAAATATAGGACAAGAATGTGCTAACCCAAAATCAAATTTATCTTTTCACCACTAGAGGGAGTCTTGAAATTATAAGTTGAATTTAAACTCCCCCTAAATGTGACAAGGGTCAAAAGCAAATGGAAAAATTCAAATAAGACCCAAAAAGTCACAAAATCCAACTAACACGCATTTAATCTATCTAGTATGTTGAGTTCATTTCTTAATTTGCAAAACCGTGCCTCATCCAAGGGTTTGGTGAAAATATACGCCAATTGATCTTCCGTTCGCACGTAGGCAAGCACAACGTCACCCTTTGCAACGTGGTCACGAATAAAGTGATGTCGGATGTCGATGTGCTTTGTACGGGAATGTTGGACCGGATTGTTGGCTATTTTCACCGCACTTTCATTATCACATAGAAGTGGCACTTTTTCAAATTTTAGCCCAAAGTCACTAAGCATCCGTGTCATGTACAAGAGTTGAGCACAACAACTCCCGCGCTACATATTCGCTTCATGATAGATAGCGCCACAGAGTTTTGCTTCCTCGAAGTCCATGACACGAGTGAGCGTCCTAACAAGTGACAACCCCCCGAGTTGCTTTTGCGATGAATTTTGCAACCGGCATAATCCAAGTCGGAATAGCCAAGAAGCTCAACACGCGCTCCCTTGGGGTACCAAAGTCCTAGACTAGTAGTGATTTTTAGATATCTCAAAATGCGTTTTACGGCTACAAGATGCACTTCTTTAGGGGATGCTTGAAATCGAGCACACATGCACACACTAAACATAATATCGGGTCGAGAAGCGGTGAGATAGAGAAGCGAACCGATCATGGAGCGATAAAGCTTTTGGTCCACGGGCTTTTCATCTTCATTCAAGTCAAGATGCCCATTAGTGGCCATTGGTGTTTTGATCGATTTGCAATCATCCATAGAAAACCGCTTGAGAAGGTCCTTTGTGTATTTCTCTTGACAAATAAAGGTCCCTTCCCGGAGTTGCTTGATTTGAAATCCAAGGAAGAAAGTGAGTTCTCCAATCATAGACATTTCGAATTTCTTGGACATCATTTCTCTAAAGTCCTTACATTTAGATTTGTTAGTGCATCCAAAGATAATATCATCCACATATATTTGATAAATAAATAAGTCATTTTCTATAGGCTTGAGAAACAATGTGGAATCAATCGCACCGGTTTTAAATCCCTTTTTTAAGAGAAAGTCCCTAAGACGCTCATACCATGCTCTAGGAGCTTGCTTGAGACCGTATAGCGCCTTAGTGAGCTTATAAACATGGTTTGGGTATTTAAGGTTTTCAAAACTGGGCGGTTGCTCGACATAAACAAGTTCGTCAATAAAACCATTTAAGAAAGCACTCTTAACATCCATTTGAAAGAGAGTAATGTTATAGAGAGAGGCGAATGCCAAGAGTAACCGTATAGCTTCAAGTCGAGCAACGGGAGCGTAGGTTTCTCCATAGTCAAGACCTTCGATTTGAGTGAAACCTTGCGCCACCAATCTTGCCTTGTTTCGCACCACTTCACCGTTCTCATCTTGTTTGTTGCGGAAGACCCATTTGGTTCCAATGACATTGTGATCCTTCGGCCTTTCCACAAGCTCCCAAACTTCATTGCTGGTGAAGTTATTTAATTCTACGTGCATGGCGTTCACCCAGTCCGCATCCGCCAATGCCTCATCAATGGTCCTAGTCTCAACAATAGACACAAAGGCGTGATGCTCACAATAATTAGCGGTATGAGAACGGGTTCTTACGCCTTGATTGAGATTGCCAATGACTTGATCTAAGGGATGATCCTTGGAGAGAGAGCGATGTTGTTGGACGGGTACTTGTAGATCAATGACTCCCCCTTGAACTTGATCAACTTCAAAGTTTGCATCTCCGTCCACCGCTTGGTCTTGAGTTGTTGGAGAGGTGTCTTGAGCTTGATTATCAATGGAGGTGATGGGAGAGACGTTCTCAATTTTTGGTTCCTCCGGTGAGGGTCGAATTTCCCCCAACTCCGTTGTTTCATGGGGTAGCTCATCACCTACATTTCTTGTCAAGTCTTCCTCACTTTGCGAGCCGTTAGTTTCATCAAACTTAACATCATAAGCTTCCTCAACTAGTCCGGTAGAATTATTAAAAACTCAGAAAGCTTTGGAGCGAGAGGAATAGCCTAACATGATACCAACATCACACCTCTTTTGAAACTTACCCAAATGAGTCCTTTTCTTATAAATGTAAACCTTGCAACCAAAGACTCGAAAGTAAGAGATGTTGGGCCTTCGTCCCACTAGTAGTTCATATGAGGTCTTGTGAAGGAGTCGGTGGAGGTAGAGACGGTTGATGGCATGGCACGCCGTGTTGATGGCTTCCGCCCAAAAAGCAAGCGGCGTGTTATACTCGTCAAGCATCGACCTCGCCATCTCTATCAATGTACGGTTCTTCCTCTCCACTACTCCATTTTGTTGGGGAGTGTAGGCCGCCGAGAATTCGTGCTTGACTCCTAACTCATCACAAAATTTCTCAACATTTGTGTTAGTAAACTCGGTGCCGTTATCACTCCTCACCTTTTTAATAAAAGAGTCAAATTCCTTTTGAGCTTTCAAAGCAAATCTTTTAAACACATCACCGGCAAATGATTTATTTGTAAGAAAAAATACCCAAGTAAAGCGAGAGAAATCATCGACAATCACATGACAATAAGAATTTCCTCCTATGCTCGCATAGGTGGTTGGGCCAAATAAATCCATATGCAAAAGTTCAAGTGGTCGGGATGTAGACATGAATGTCTTAGTCGGATGAGAATTAGCCACTTGATTGCCGGCTTGGCATGAGCTACATAAACGATTTTTCTCGAATTTGACATCCTTCACTCCAACAACCAAATTGTCTTTAAAAACCTTTTTCAAAGTGCCCATTCCAACATGTTCAAGACTTCTATGCCACAACCAACCAAGAGTGGTTTGAGCAATAAGACAAGTCTTGATTTGAGAAGATTCACGGTTTGAAAAATCAACCAAATACAAATTTTAAAACCGGGTGCCTTCAAATGCAACACTTTGATCCTTGGTGGAAACAACACAAACTCCGTTAACCGAAAAGAAGCAATCAAAACCTAAATCGCACACTTGAGCAATGGAGAGGAGATTAAAGTTGCAAGCTTCCACCAAGAGAACATTAGAGATGGATAGGTCATTGGATATTGCAATTTTACTTATACCCTTTACCTTTCGCTTGGAGTTATCCCCAAATGTGATCTTGTGTTCGGGGTCCTTCTCCTCTTCTAGTGAGGTGAACATACTTGAGCTACCGGTCATGTGTTGGGTGCAACCGCTATCAAATATCCAATGCCGGCCACCGCTCTTGTAGTTCACCTATACACACAAATTCAAGCTTGGGTTTTAGGTACCCAAGACTTCATCTTGGGTCCTTTTGAGTTAGTCATCAAACACTTGGACACCCAAATAGCTTTTACAACTTTCTTATTATTGGGTGCACCAACATACTTAGCATAAGTAGAGCCATTTTTCCTCATAAGCATGTAACTAGCATCAAGCACTTGAGTTTTAGACATGAATTGCGAAGATTTAGCAAGAGGACAAGCAATGGCTTTGTGTTTCTCATTTTTACAAATGTGGCAACGGGTCCCTCCCTTAACAAAAGTTACCTTGGACTTTCCCCAACCTCCCTTGGGCAAATCCCCGGGATGAAATCCCAAACCATGCTTGCCCAAGGTGTACCTTTGCTCCCTAAGCACTTTGTTAAGAGAGTTGTTCCCCACAAGCAATTTAGCCAAGCTAGAGTCTAGTTGCTCAATTCTATCCTTTAGAAGCAGATTTTCCTTAACTAGCTCATTAGCACATTTAGCAACACCACAAGTACCAATAGAACAAGCATTCTCATTTGAAGGAGTAGCACTAGTGGGTGAAGAAGAGCTAGCATTAGGTGTGTTAGTGGGTGACAAGGTAAAAGATGTGTCATGAGACAAGCTAAGTGAACCATTTATAGTGTCAATCAAATCACAAGTCACACCAACATTGCATTTTTCAATTGAGCAATCAAGAGGAGTTTCATCATCAACATTAGAGCTAGCTAGTTTGTTCTCTAGAATTTCAACTTGCAAATTTAGAGCTTCATACTCATCTTCTAGAGTCTCATGTTTTTCAAGCAAAATTTCAAATTCATTCACAAGTTCTTTATGCACTTTCATTAACTTTTTACTCTTAGATTTTTCCTTCCCTAGAGCATTATTCAAATCATCAATCAAAAGCTTAAGTTCACTTTTATAGAGGTGCTCATTTGTTACCTTCTCCTCTAGTGCCATGAGGCACATGGGAGGTGTAGGGATGTTGATGGCGACTCCGGACACCTTGGTATTTTCATTGTCGGAGGAGTCCGCCCAAGATCCTTCATCGTCGGTGATCCATTCCCCGATCACATCTTCTTGTATATTGGCGGTGAGACAAAGCTTTTGCTTAGGAAGGGCCGGAGGAGCATTTTCCTTGATCGCAAGTCCTGCTAGCCCATGAGCTCTGGTGTCTTCTTCTTCGGAGAAAGATTGGGAGGATGATGAACTTGAGCTATCTTCCTTTGTGGTCCTTTGACCGGCAAGAGCCTTTTTCTTGTCCTTTGATTTGTGATCGCTCTTGCGGTAGTGACGATACTTCTTCTTGTCGTCATCCTCATCTTCCTCTTGATTTCTTGCCTTGTGCTTGCTCTTTTTGCTTCTTGGGCAATCCGCCGCCAAGTGACCCTTCTCTCCGCATTCATAGCAACGCATTTCGGAGATGAGTCTTCGTCTCGAAGAAGATGATCCACCGCGGAAGCTCATTTTCTTGATCAACTTTCTTGATCGCTTGACAAGGAGGGCCAATTCTCCAATCTCCGGAATTGCATCATCGGAGTCATCGTCATCTTCTTCAATTTCAACCTTCTTCTTCCCACTTTTGACTTTGGCGGGGAGAGCAATTGACTTCTTGTTGAGCGGGGACTCCTCACTTTCAAGAAGCCGCATTTCATAAGAGTTGAGTTGTCCGAGGAGCTTTGTTGGTGTCATTTTCTTGAGCTTTGACTTGGATGCTCGAATTAAGGTCACAAGCGGATTGAAGCTAAATGGCACAACATCAAGCATCATTCGACAAACGTCAATGTTCTCCAAGACCTTCTTCTCCGAGCATCTGGCAATTTCATTGACGATAGGGTTCAACCTAAGAAACATTTCATTGACACTTTCATTAGGGAGCATTTTGAATTGATCAAATCTTTTTCTAGCTCGAGATAGAGCATCTCGGCACTACCAACATGGATTTCTCTCAAATGCTTCCAAATGTCATAAGCTTTAGTGAGATTGCCAATGCTATCGAACACTTCGGAAGAAACACTAGGGAGTAAAGCATTTCTAGCAATGGCATTAAAACGTTTGTACTTAGCATGAACTTCATCAAGAGCTATTGTTCCCGCCGGAGGATCCGGATAACCGGTCTCACAAGAAACCCACACATCATAGCTAAGTGCCTTTAAGTAACATTGCATTCTAATTCTCCAATAGTTGTAGTTTGTGCCATCAAAGATTGGAGCTTTTCCAATTTCTATCCTAGGCCCCTCTTGAGCCATCTGCTAGCGGTGAAGCTAATACCGGAGAACCTAGAAACTCTGATACCACTTGAAAGAGGATCCTAAGACCTAGAGGGGGGTGAATAGGCAATTTTAAAACTTTTTCGGTTATTCGTTGATTAAGTATCAAATTAATAGTGACCCAATCCTAGTTTCAAGTTTCATGTAAGCGGAAGCGATAAACAAATGAATTGATAAACTAAGACTTGGCATCACAATTCATCACAAGCAATGCAACGGAAGTAAGTGCGGAAAGTCAATAAGAGAGAGCGACACCGAATTTGTTTCACCGAAGTTCGGAGTCTCAACTCCTACTCTCTGTTGAGGCTACCCCTTGCGCACAAGGACCGGCTCGCTCTCGAGCCTAACGCCTCACTTACTCCCCGGTAGTCGTTCCGCCACTCCAGCGAGGTGGACTCCGTCACCCGTACAACGACTTGAGAGTAGCCACACGCCAAGGCCTACTCCCAAGCCCACGCCTCCACGAAGGATGCCGTCTTCAAAAGTAACAAGCCCGAAACGCCCCGATCATGCCGGATCGAAGGACTTCAATGAAGCTCGGTGTTGGGGTTTAGTGATTTGTGGCTTTGAATGTCATGTGGGTGGAGGAATGGCTCTAGATCACCTAATTGATGAACAATAAGTGTGGTAGGTGTAGAGAGTAGCAAAACCTCGAAGAAGCCAGCCACTAGACATCTATATATAGCCCCTAGAGCAAGCTAGCCGATACCCCCCGGAAGGAGACAAAAAACCTAGCCGTTAGCCTTTACCGGACGCCGTCCGACGGGCACCGGACGCTGTCCGACAGAGCCTACTGCTCACAGAAAAATAGCTTATCAAACGCTGTCCGGTCCCCACCGGACGCCGTCCGACAGCAAGGAATGCACATGAGTTGAGTCTATCGGACGCTAGCATGCTCCCAGACGCCGTCCGACTACGAAAAGGACACGGATTTTAACCTTATCGGACGCCGTCCGACAGAGAGCGTTGTTTCTGGTTTTGCCGGTCGGACGCCGTCCGGCTGTTCCCAGACGCCGTCCGACAGAGAGTGTTTTTCTGATAAAAAGCTTGAGTGTGTGTGGGAGAGTTTGGGGGGTTTCTTTCCCTCTAGAAATCTCACAAGAAAATATTAAGTATTTTTAGAAGTGGTGGACTACGGAAACTGATTTTCGAGAGGTCGCAAAGATTCGGCATAGTCCGAGTGATTCAAACCCTTTTTGAAATCCGACGAAGACAAAAATTAAAAACCTAACTACTCCTAATCTATACGTGACCTCATCTCTCGCCCGGTCATGCACTTAGAATCTCGAAGCAGCTCACAATTATGTCGACGCTTCAAATTAGGGTTTTACAAGACGCCGAGTCTTCGCCAGTGTTCCGAGAAATCCAAAAACCCCCTAGCACTTAATATTAATTAATTTTGACATCAATGCCACTAATAAAAATTAGGGCTCAACGATGCTCACAAAGATAAAAATTCACAGATCGATGTAGAACCGTTCCTCGTCGGTTTTGTTGGAATGGTTGATGCCAAAATAAAGTCGATGATTCCAAGAGCTCCAATCGGTTTAAAGTACTCGTTGGTACTTAGAGGATTGTAGTGGAAGAGAAGCCATAATTAAAATTCCGATCAGCAAGCCGACGAGGTGGAAGAACTGGTGAGTGGCGCGAGGTGAAGCGTGTGCAAGATAATAATCCGATTTCGAAACCAAGGCCAAAACCATCCTTTGACCAGCTGTTGGAAAATACGATCGGATGGCTAAGGAGACAACCCATAGGAACATGAAATCGAATATTCCTGAGCCTGTTCAAAGGAATTCAAATGATCAAGATTGGGAGATGGAGCATTGGGATTGTCCTTTTTTCCGATACTGCTGGTAAGAAAGAATGTCATTACCTACTCTGGAGAATTGCCCAATGAACCACGCGTTTATTCCACCCAAGAGAACATCGGTAAAAGATCGGTTAGTGTTCCCTAGTGAAAAGGCCGAGGATATTCCGATAAATAAAAATACCGATGTGCATCGGCCTCCCAAGGTGTCGTTGCCACAATGGTGCTCGAGTGGAATCACGTAATCTCAGAAGCGGCGCTTGTAGCAGATGAGAAACACTGCGGCAAAGGAGGCAGAGGCTGAAAAGTTCAGGGATGCTCTATTGGAGCAAGTAAAGCCGATGAGGCCAGCTAGGGGCAAGCTAGAATGGAGGCCCAAGTTGAGATCGGCTGTTATTATCGACACTAAGGCAGACTCCGATGAAATCTCTATTGATACTAACATGGTTTGCGTATTGCCTCGGGAATTCATGTGTGATTATAAAGAGGCCGCCGTAGAGCTGGTAATTGGAGCTGAAGATGCTATTTTTAAGAAACTAGAGAATTCCTGATTACACTTGAAGCCACTGTTTATCATGGGTTATATGAATGGAAAGCCGATTTTCAGAATGATGGTGGACAGTGGAGCTACTGTAAATCTAATGCCATATTCCGTGTGTCGGAAAATTGGGAAATCTACGGAAGATCTCGTTAAGACTAACATGGTGTTAAGCGATTTCAATGGAAATCCGACTGAAGCAAAAGGAGTTCTAGTGGTGGAACTCACTGTAGGGAGCAAGACAATCCCAACGGCTTTCTTCGTGATTGAAGGAAAAGAAAGTTATAATGTGCTGTTGGGGAGAGATTGGATACACGCCAATTGCTGCATTCCATCGACGTTGCATCAGATTTTGATTCAGTGGATTGGCGAGCAGATAGAAGTGGTCAGAGGAGAATCTCTCACCGCAGAAACCGGTTGTGCGGAAATCCATGATACCCTGGAGGCATTATCGGGAAAACCCTTGGAGGAGTGTGATTTCCTAAGCGTTAGTAAATTGGGTTTCAAACCAATAACACTAGAAGCACAATCGGTAACTCAAGGACACGAGGGTTTTTTATGGGAACCGTGGCTCTAGAGAAAGTCGAGTATAAGATGGGCCAAGGATTCATATCGGATGATGAGCTTGAAAAAGTCGATATTGGAACCGATGGGAAAGACAGGCCCATTTACATCAGTAAACAGTTGCCGCGGGAATATAAGGATCGGCTTATACAGATTCTTAAAGATCGTGTTGATTGCATTGCCTGGGAATATCATGAGCTGCCCGGTCTGAGCCGATCTATAGTTGAGCATAAGATTAAAATGAAGCCTAGATTTCGGCCAATAAAACAATCGCTGAGGAGAATTAGTTGGGAGATTTATGACCAAGTGAAGGCTGAAATTTAAAGGTTATTAGATGCAAAGTTTATTCGGCCATGCAAATATGCCGATTGGATCTCTAATATCGTACCAGTGGGGAAGAAGGATTCTGATAAAATTTGGGTATGCATTGATTTTCGGGATTTGAATAAAGCAACATACAAAGATGAATATCCGATGCCGATTGCCGATCGGTTAATTGAAGCTGCCTCAGGCAATCGGATTATCAGTTTCTTAGATGGCAATGCTGGTTACAATCAAATCTTTATGGCCGAAGAGAATGTGAATAAGACTGCATTCAGATGTCTTGGTGCTATCGGCTTGTTCGAGTGGGTTGTGATGACTTTTGGGCTAATTAGTGCTGGGGCTACTTATCAAAGGGGGATGAACTTAATTTGCCATGATTTAATCGGTAAATTGGTTGAAATTTAAATTGATGATGTGGTGATTAAATCTCAGGAGGAGGAACAACACTTGGCTGATATTGTGACCGTTTTGGATCGGTTTCGAAAATATGGTATGAGGATGAATTCAAAGAAGTGTGCTTTTGGATTATCGGCCGGCAAATTCTTGGGGTTTATGGTACATCAGAGAGGAATCGAAGTTCATCCCGATAGAGTAAAGACGATTTTGAATACCAAGCCTCCAGATTCAAAGGTTCGTCTACAAGAGCTCATCGGTAAGATTAATTTCAAATTTATCAGAAAGAATCATCCCATTTTCTCCCTTGCTTAAGTTGAAAATTCCGATAAGTTTGTTTGGGGACTAGAGCAGCAGAAAGCATTTGATAATATCAAAGAGTACTTGATAAATCCACCTGTTCTGGTCGCTCCAAAAGAAGATTTACCGTTTAAGTTATATCTATCGGTATCGGACAAAACAATAGGGGTAGTTCTGGTCCAAGAAATCGATGGAAAGGAACATGCGATTTTCTATTTGAGCAGAAAGTTATTGGATCCAGAAACCCGACACACGATAGTGGAGAGATGTTGCTATGTTTATACTCTGCTTGTACTAAATTGAGGTATTATTTGCTGGGTGCGGAATGCAAAGTTGTTTGTCAAACCGATGTGGTCAAGTACATGCTTAATGCTCCAATTATCAAAGGACGTCTTGAAAAATGGGCATATACCCTCATTGAGTTTGATTTAACATATGAATCTCCAAAAGCTGTCAAGGGGCAAGTATTAGCCGATTTCATTACGCACCATCAAGACATTAATCTTTCGATTCTCTTGCCCTAGGTAATGTTCTTTGATGGATCGGTTTGTCAGAAGGGATGCAGAATCGGTATTTTTATAGTTTCTCCTGGGGGTGTTCCTTACTGATTCGGTGTTACGGTGGATTTTGGATTGACCAACAATCAAGTGGAGTACGAAGCTTTGATTCAAGGATTGGAATAGTTAATTCAAGCTAGAGCTATTGACGTGGAAATTTATGGGGATTCACAATTAGTGGTTTCCCAGATGATCGGTAAATATGAATGTCATAGTGAGCTACTTCGGGAATATCTGGAAAGAGCTTCAGATTTGGCTAAGTATTTTAGTATCTTTACGATTCACCATATTCCCAGGGAACAGAATGGTGAGGCCAATGATTTAGCTCAAGAAGCGTCAGGGTATAAATTACCGATCATGGAATTGGAAATTATTCCAATTGCAAATCTAGTTCCGATTGGATGGCAAGCAGAAATTATCGGTTATCTTAAAAATCCTCAAGAAAAAGTCGATAGGAAGCTTAAGAGGAGAGCTCAGATGTATGTATTGATCAATGACAGGCTATACTATCGGAGTTTTGATGGGTTATTGCTTAAATGTCTGAATGAAGAAGATGCAAAAGTTGCAATCAGAGAAATTCATGAAGGATTGTGTGGAACACATCAATCAGCATATAAGATGAGGTGGATGTTAAAGCGTGTGGGATATTTTTGGCCAATGATGGTGGAAGATTGTTTTAAATATTATAAGGGTTGCAAAGATTGTCAGAAATTTGAAAATATTCAGCATGCGCCTGCATCTATTTTGCATTCGATCGTGAAGCCGTGGCCTTTTAGAGGATGGGGAATTGATATGATCGGAGAAATATTTCCTTCCTCATCCAAGGGGCATCGGTATATTTTGGTAGCAACGGATTATTTCACCAAATGGGTTGAAGCTGTACCATTGAAGAAAGTGATGGCTACCGAACCGATCGATTTTGTTAGAGAGCACCTGATTTACCGATTTGGCATTCCTCAGACGATCACTACGGATCAGGGATCGGTATTTATGTTAGAGGTATTTCAGGATTATACTCGAAGCCTGGGAATCATCTGACATCCTAATAAATATTAGAATGTCCCAAGTTTCTTTTAAAAGAAAAGGACAAGAATTTAAGTTGAGTTATTAAGATTCTTATATGAAAAGCCCTAAATTTTCAAACAATTATTTACATATAAGAATTTATCTTACTAATTATTTTCATTTCAATTTACAAAATTACAAATTTACATACAAAAGCTCACTCCTCGCTTTTATTCGTTCCTCGGTCGTAACCCTGACTTTGTCTTTCAATTGAAACCTAGCTCGACCGAAACCCTGATCTCCTAATCGAGCCAACCTTTCTTTCTCTCTCTCTCTTTCGGTCGAGTCGACCAAGTCCCTAAACCCTGATCGACATTCCATGTAAACTGGGCCGACCAAACATAAATCCTCTCGATCGAGCCAAAACCCTGGTCGAGTCTCCTTTGAAAACTTCCTCTCTCAGTTGAAATCCTAGCTCGACTCTCGGCCGAAACCCTAAAATCCCCTGGTTGAGCCGATCGTCTATTCCCTTCCTTGACCAAAACCCTAATTCGTCTTGTGGAGTGATCCATCGTCTCTTGACCAAACCCTAATCGACCGACGTCCTCCAAGACCCTAATTCCACCCGACTTCCCTTGAAAACTCTTTCGACCTGGATCTTTAACTCCGGTCGACCTATGTCATAACCCTTGCCGGTCGAATGTCCGTTCCTCTCGACCGACAAACCCCGAAACCCTAATCTTCCTCGGCCATGTCCAAACTTGTGTTTCGATTAAAACCCTAGCATCCTCCAAGTCAGAGTCATCTCCCCTCCTCTCCTCGACTTAAACCCGAATCAATCAACCTCTCCCCGTAGCTTGGCCGAGCCTTGCCCTTTGTCGGCTGACCATCGTCTAACAACCTGAAACCCTATTTTCAACTAATCTCCATCGAAACCCTAGTGGGTCAATTGTCATTTCACTCGCCGAGACCACCCATGGTCGAACCTCTTTCCTTGCACCTAAGTCATGCAAAGCAAACCACTCCTTCATCTTTCCACTACCTTTTCCCTTTTCTCCATCGATCGAACCTAAACCCAATCGACCTCCTTTGTATCATAGGCCACCAGATTCTCTTTCTCTCTCGGTAGAGCTATACCTCGCGGCCTCTCTATCTAAACCAAAAATAATCTCATTACATCGACCCTCGTCACATCGACCCGGACCCCCACTCAGTTGACTCTCCTCTCTCTCAATCCGATCCCTGGCTCCACTCCCGTACGTTGTAACCCGAACCCGACTGACCCTCCCTTACAACCCTGGCCGTCTGAACATCTATCTTTCTCTATCGTGACGACGTCTCTTGAAACACTTCACTAACTCTCACTTGCCGAGCCAGTCGTCCATCTATGTTCGATTGGACTCATGACCGATCCAAACCCCTTCCCCTTCCTTTTCCGATTTGGTGTCCAAGAACCAAACTAGGCTTAACTCCAGTATCGGAATCGTTAACGACTCCTTAAGCCGTCCCCGACCCTAATCCGGTCTAAACCTAACCACACCAATGGAGACTGATTATGGGCCCAAATCCTAGGCCGTATTTCCTTAGTCTCCCTGCCAAATTGTCCCCAACCATCTCCACCATATAAACCCAGCAAAACCCTAGCAATTCTCCCAATCTCTTGGCGGTAAAACTAGGGTTTTTATCGGGGGTTTCGGCGTTACTGTTTCGGCCCATATCGCTTGGTGGGCTGACACGTGTTCTCAAAATGGGCCTGAAGCAAAAGATTGCAGGGGTAAAGTTGTGAAATGTTCCAATATGGTTTGATTAAATCCGATTTTTACTTGAAAGTTTGGCTAATGAGAATACCCATTGCCAAACTTAGGGGCATATGTTAACAACCGAATTTGGCAGGAAAATCGGATATGGAGAAATAGTTAAATATATCGGAATTATTTGGCCGAATCCGAAAATGGGCTTCATCGGCAAAGAAGAAAAGTTTGATGAAGAATACCGATAGTTATGAAACTCCGGAAGAAATACGCTCTGATCAGAAGATATGTTTTGCGACGCGGTAAAATAGGTCGTATCGGTATCGAATTTATAATAGTATAAATAGGGCCTTAGGTCTCGGGAAAAATACACACATCATACACAAACACAACTACTTTCACGAATCCGATCGACCTCGTCGAAAGGCTTCAACTCGCAGGTAGAGCTATCTCGATGGGATAATCGATTCTCTCCATGTAAACTATATGCATGGTTGTATCATCTTGAACTCATGTATACAAAGCATGTTAAGCTGTCTCGGGATTTACCGATCTTTAATATGTTCTCGCATATTGCACTGTCTCGATCTAATCGATCTGTAATGTGTGTTTATCCTATAATGCCGATTGTCAAGTATCTCATATGTTTTCCTGAATCCGAAATATGCAACTGTCTCGTTTAATCGATCTTGTGTATGCCTTGTTTAGGATTTTACATGTGTAGATGTTTGCCGATTTGTATTGTATTTACCCATATTGGTATTGAGCCTTTAAATCGGTTTATTAGTTTGCATCTAGATTTAGATATGAATACTGCCTTGGCCTGACCAATCTATTCGATCTATTTCTTGGTTTAATCTGATATATTGATACGAAGGTTTATTACTAATATTATATAAAAATACCAAAAAGAAGTATAAGATTTATAATTTAAAGAAAATTTATATTTAATTGCTCTATTTGGCATTAAGCCGATAGATCCTGTAATCGGGTTATTTAAAGCCGATTCAAAATAACTTGATCTGGCTATTTTAAAAGCCGATTAGGGTTAAGTTGCTGACAGTTTATTCCTTGTTAATTTACAGGTCAAATTAACTGGCACGCTTGGTTCTTGGTTGCGACGCAAGCACTGACTTGACGCTTCCGCACGTGTGTTCGCAAAAGTTCACTTTTTGTGTCAACACCATCACATGATATTCCCCATGATAATGACATATATATGTTTTTCACTACCCAAAGGATAGGCTAGGGATATTCACTAAGGGTTCGACAAATAAGGCTAACACATATTAGTTGATGACTAATACGACTTTGGAATAGATACTCACACACTAATCAAGTATGCATGTAATTCACAAATAATAAAACAAAAAATATCTAGTACATTAGGAAGCAATATGCATCTAGCTTGCCTTCAAAGAAGTCAGAGCCTTGCGGGTCTACGGCGGCTACGGTGCAGCAAATTCGGACAGTAGTCGCAACAAGCGTCTTGACATAAAACAATTAGCAATAACACAAAATTCAGCACAAAGAAATAAGTTAGTAAAAATATATAAATTAATTGTAGGGAATTAATGTGATTTTTGAGCGCTAGTATCATCTAACTTGGAGTTATGTGCTTTCTAAACAATTCGGGGGGAATTTTGGATTAAATAGAAAAATTCCCAAAAATAATAAAGGGGTTTAAACTCTAATTGGACCCTGTTGGGACTTCCGCATGTCTCCTCTCTCTCTCTCTCCCTTAGCCCAGCACGACCCATCGAGGACGCACAACGCGCGGCGCTGATAGGTGGGCCTCACTTGTCAGTGGCACGCAACGTCGGCGCACGTGGGCTAGGTAGCGACGGAGGGCGGCGCACCAGCGGGGTCCGCCGCTTAGGCGGGCCCGCACGTTAGCGGCAATGGTGTGCGATGCGACTGTAGTGTGCGATAGACGCGCGCAGAGCGGGACATGGGAACGCGTGGCAGGCGCTGGTTGCCAACGGCGCGCAACACTGTTGGCGAGGGCGATAGTGGAACACGTGGCAGCGCGGGATAGGGTGGTGGCGGTGTGCGGTGCGGAGCGGTGGTGGCGGGACCCACCGAGGCGCGTGTCGTCTGAACGACGGTGCATGGTGGGCACGCGTGTGCGCGGTGTGACAGCAGTGAGAACGCTTGGCGATGGTGGTCTGGGCATAATACCGCGCCGGCGGCACGCGCCGAGGTTCGCCGGTGATCCTAGGAGCAACAAACTTAGGCAAGGCAAATCTGGAGGTAGGAATATCGGCTTGCGGTGTACTTGTTATCGTTGGATTAGTCTTGACGAGTTGTAGGACGGAGTTTGATCTGTGGTTTAAGCATTTGGGAATACGAGATATCTCCAAGAAGCTTTGCGAGGCTAGGGTTTGGTGAGTAGGGCTCCGACCTCGAGGCTCCATGATTTGCGGTCGTCAAGGAGGGTCTAGGGGGGTTTATATAGTGCTAGGGGAGGGCTGAATCGGCTAGGATAATTAAGGAAAGAATTAGGAGTACGAATCCGACTCGAAGTAGAATTTAGAGGCTTGCGAAAATTGGGAACGACACCTCCTACGAGTTGGAGGCTGAAGCTTGGAGGATTGGTCTTTAGGTCTTCTAGTACGCTCCCTAATTTTTTGAGGATTTTTTAAAAAAGTGTTCCTCATTATTTCATGTGAAATACTTGCTAAATGGGATCTTCTGGGGCTTAATCCTACTTTCCGGGAAACCAAAAATTGGGAAAATGTGAGGCATGCATTTGGGAACCTACGCATCGCCGCTGCCTCATCCCAATCCTAAGAAAGGTGATGTGAGCACGAGTTCCCGATCTTCCGGTGAGAGGGATAACTTCGATTTGGACGGAGAATGACTTTGACGATCCGGCTACAAACCACGCAAGGATAAGCGCCCGCAATCGCTAAACCACACTCCTGATTGTTATCAACCGTGCCAAAGCCCGGATGACCTGACCACGAAGGTCTATCCTTGCAAGCAATCGAAGAACTCGCAAGAACAAGAGTAAAGCACACACTCGAACTGAGGTTCTGAAGCTCGGAATCGGTAGGTCAATCGACACTAGGGATTTCGAGAGTGTTTCTCCAATCTGGAAGACAAACAACAAATGAACAAAACCTAAGGAGAAAAGGGAGAGGCTTGTCCTATTTATAGAACAGGGAGATGACTCTGGGAGGTGCACTGACGCAACAGGAATACATGGGGACTCAGCCCAAATTAATGGTGACGCAGCACTCAAGAAGAGCAAAAGACTGGTTCTGTTCGTGAGATGTTTTTGACTGCTGCGGCCAGCTCACTTGGAATTTGAAGGTGAGGCCAGATCCGTTGTAAAGATGGCGAAGTTATCTTTCCAATGAGTGCTCACACGTTTCAATCGGAGTCCGTTTGCATTCTCTAGGCCATTTTAAATTCAGACTGGTCATTGATGGCCGAGTGGAATCCCTTTGCATTCCCACCATGCTTTATTGCCTTTATTGGTGCTTTGTAGCTGGTGCTTGTTCAACTTCCTATGCATAATATTGTTATTAGGTAGCTGTCTATTCTCCAAAGTATAATTATTTAACCCAAGAAACGAGTTTACCTAATAATTGACTTGTCGCGCACTGGCTCGTGTGTTTGGTCCTTGCATGATGATCAAAGGTCGTGGGTCACTTGGAAGAATTTTGGTCATTGATCCCAAGGGTGTATCCGATGTAGCGATGTCCTCATCACAAGGTTTATGCATACAATATCCTGTAGGATGATGAAATAATAGTTCTATTAGGTTTCAATATGTTTAAATAATAAAATTGATTCTGGCTTAGTTTTTCTTTCCTTTAAATAAACTTGGGACCCCTAATAATTTTATTAGAATGTCACAATGATGTGACCACACCCATCATGGGTATGACCGACACTACGTCAACATGTTGGTCATGGCCGAGCTTTTCTTCAACATGGTCGTTGACGAGATTTCAAGCCACTGCTTCATCTTCGACCACTACATCTACTATAAGTTGGCAACACCTTACAACATATTTTAATACATCCACACGTACTACAACATCTACGGCTGCATGGGTTCGCCGACCACCACCATGGCCCGGACGTACAAACCAGCAGCATTACGTCGTCGTATTGATAAGCCGTCATTGTCGCTAGCAATTCGGCCTCCACCGTGGCCACGTCCCCAAGCTCAAGACGTATTGAAGAAAGGCGCATCTTGACTATTTCGACGCCCTCTGGTTCCACGAGCCACATCGTTACAAGGCCGGCCCAAGAAAGAGCACAATTTGTCCACGAGTCAGGTTCGGCCATCTCCGCGCAGTCAACTTCAAACGGATGCCCCTGATGCATACGAACTCTGTTTTGGACGTTCATGGTATGCACAGACAAGCTCTCGACGAGATCTTTCCAACGGATCTAGTCCCAGCTCCAAATTCCTTACGGATCAATAGGAATCATCGAAACAAGATTGCGACCAGAATCGGCCAAGCGCTGTGACGCTCCACTTTGGGCCCATGACCCATGTACCTCCTAGGGCTGCGCCCCAAACCCTAGCCGCCACTATATATTTCATAGCCGTCGCTGTTTAGGCTCAGGTTTGGTTGTGTGCTGGTAGACCCCGTGTGCGTCCCCCCTCGAATTTGCGTGTGTCGGCTAGACCACCCGAGTCGAGTTATCGAACCTCAAATTTATCCAAGTGCTTCATCCATATTTGCAATTTTAGATTGTGTTTATCTTGTTTCTTGCTTGTTCTTCGATCGCTTGCAGGAAACGACCTTCGTGGTCAGGTCAATCGCTTTCTTGGTGTGGTTGATAACGAGCAGGTTTGGTGGTTTAGCGATTGCCGGGTTGTCATCCTTGAGAGGTTGGTAGTCGGATCGTCAAGGTCGCCTCTCCGGCCAGATCGAAATTATCCCTTCGAGTCTCACCAGAAGATCGGGCCGCCCCCGTTTCCCCATCACACAACAGACCCTAGTGTTGATCTCCTCCTTGACTTTTCCTTTTCCTCCCTTTCCTCTTCTTCTACCTCCTTTCTCTTCCTCTAGCCGGCACCTTGCCTTTAAACTGTCGTCCAACAGCCAATCATGGACAACGGGAAGAAGGGTAGTGGCGGGGGTTGGCGCACATGGCAGTGGTGCTTGGTCTAGATGGTGGTGACCCTTGTCGTGGACGACGATGCACCCGGCGTAGACGACAGTGCGCACAAACGGGCGACGTCCGTGCTGGGAACGATGTTGGCTACATGAGGCAGGGGCGGCGGCTATGTATGTACAAGAGATGGGTGGAAGATATTGATCTCTCCTCGTCTCCCTCCCTCTCATGTTAAGGCCCTGTTTGTTTGAGCTGCAGCTTCTCTAAAAGCTGCTTCTATAAAAAGCCACAAAAAACTAGCTTTTGGGAAAAGCTCATATCACAGTACAAATTGGGCTTTCGGTGTTTTTGGCTTCTTTGAAGGGGTTTTCAAAAGCTGCCTGTTAAGTAAAGGCCCAAGTGGGCTGGGCTTAGCCTAAAGCCCAAATGTGGTATCACACCTAGCGCCTTACCTAGACACTGTCAGCCTAGCGTCTTGGATAACATTTCATGATACTGTAGCCTGGCTATGCAATCTTAGTTTAATTTTGGCTTACATTCATATTTTTAATGCTTGATATACTAATTTGTTACTTTTCTAAATCATGACATTGTGTTTGATTTCTATCAGTTTTGTCCAATATCTTCACATAATTTCAGTCGTTTTTTTCGTGAAATCAATTTTAAATTTGTTCGGATGTAATTTGCTAATTTTCTGGAAATCAGTAGAATTGGGCCTAGGGGTGATCCGGTAAAAATTTGAAAATGATTTTTAAACCCTACTCTTTGGTTACTCAGCAGCAGAGAATGACCTTTAATGGGCTTGCATGGAAATGGAGAATCATCCACGTTTAGAAAGCCAGGTCTATGAATGTCATTTGAAATATAGATAGGCAATACACATTATTAATCTCAACACATTTTTTTTTGGCAAACTTTATCTCATCAGCACTCTAATATAAAATTTCATGCTCAAATTAATTTTTTATTCTAGCGAAACGCCTAATAAAACCCCTATTAAAAATATTAATTGCTTGGGAAAATTCAGTAGCCACTTGGTTCTTCTGAATGCAGTGACATCAAATATACTTCTTTGATCCCGGCAACCTCATTGCAGACATTTCCCATTGTCATTCGTTGTCTCGGCGAATCCATCGAGCATATAAGGCCTACTTTTATTAGTGGCATAACGCAACCGTTCATCCATGCCTCAACACGATTATCTTCTTCCATGTTAATTGAAGAGGTATCATAAACTTCTTGCAGCAAACTAGGATCCAAAATCTCCTTAACGTTTCCTGGAAATGCGGCGTAAACAAATTGGTGAAGGTTGAAACCATCCTGGAATATTTCATCTGTTGGTCTTTTTCCGATGAGCATTTCCAGCAGAAGTACTCCATAGCTATAGACATCACCTCCAATCGTGTTCTTGATGCCCATCCCATGCTCTACATCGATAATGACCATGTACAATGCTATAAATAACTAAAGAAATATTTGCATGTAGAATCAATGAAATAAATTCAGATTTGAAGCATGAAGAAACACAATCTAGGCATTAAAATCTCACCTGGTGCAATGTATCCAATTGAACCCTTAAGCCCAGACAGGGTGGAAGAATTGTTGTGTTGCAAGTAGGAGGAGTTCATGACATTGAGGGATTTTGCTAATCCAAAGTCTGCAACATGCGCTGTCATATCATAATCTAGTAGGACATTGCTTGGTTTCAAGTCGCAATGCACCAACGGAGGCACACACTGCCTATGAAGGTAATCCAAGGCATGCGCAACATCCATTGCTATATTAATCCTCTGCACAAGACTGAGCGGCCTCTCTCCATCCATCATCGGATGGATCCACCTATCCAAGTTCCCATTAGGCATATACTCAAAGATGAGGGCTTTAAACTCCTTACCAGTGTAATCCATGGTGGAACACAAGGTGATCACCTTGACCAGATTCCGGTGCCGGATTCTCCTTAGGACTTTGCATTCATCAAAGAAGCTCTTGATGCTCCATGTTGGTCAAGATTGAAAACCTTGGCTGCTCTTCGAAGAGCGACCAGGTTCAACACACCCTTGTAGACTGCTCCAAACCGACCAGTCCCAACTAAGTTGTTGGATGAGAATTGGTTGGTTGCTTTCACAAGATCAGCATATGACACCTTTTTGGGCCTTGTGTCCTTGATGAAATTCTTTTGAGATTGGCCTCTTCTCTTGACGTAAATCAACCACAATATAAATGACAACAAAGATAGTGGAAGAATTACACCAAGTGGAAGAGCAATCTTGAGAACATAAGAAGCCTTTCTTGCACTTGAGTTCAAGGTCGAGCAATCTGGCAACCCTGACGTCATATTTAATGTGCACAGCCTCTTGTTTCCTTGGAGATATACCTCACTTGCATTGCCGAACGGACGTCCAAAAGGAACCAGTCCGCTGAAATCATTGAAGGACAGGTTCAAGTATTGCAACGAAGTGTATGATTCAAAGAAACTTGGAATTGGCCCGGATAAATTGTTTTGGGAGAGGTCCAATTTTTGGATGCCCTTTAAGATTCTGAAGGAGTCAGGAATATTTCCATCAAGAAAGTTGCCATCCAATTGCGGGGTTTGTAAAGCACACACTTGTCCAAGGAATATGGAATTTTCCTAACAATTGATTCGTAAAGAAATAGTGGCCAAGATTAATCAAACTCCCAACTTGCGAAGGTATGGATCCACTGAAGTGATTGTGGGACAAGTCCAAGCCACGTGAAAGTAATGACATTGTCAAGACTTCCAATGGTATTTGCCCATCAAAATTGTTAGAGAGGTTTAGGATGAGCAAATTTTTGCATCCCCCGAGGCTATATAGGAGGTATTCCCCCTTCCAGTTGATTCTTGTCAAGATAAAGCTTCTCCAATTGGCCAAGGTTACCAATAGAGCTTGGAATGCTACCGCTGAGCTTGTTTAGTGCCAAGCTTAGAGAATCCAGATTGCCAAGATCTCCAATGGCTTAAGGGATGTTTCCCGTCAACTGATTCTGATCCACATAAAGTTGAGTTAGGTTCTTAAGGTTCCCTATATCCGAAGGTATGCTTCCAGAAAATCTGTTCTTGCTTAACCACAACCATTCCATGTGTATGGAAAGGTTGCCAATTGATCTGGGCAAGCCACTAGGGATGGCAACGGGTCGGGTCCTACCGGGTGGAGAAGAACCGGACCCGACCCAAAACCCGAAACTGTTTACCGACCGAACCGAAATTTATCACGGACGAAACCGCACCAGCACCAAACCCGTCGGTGCCAAACCGATGGGTGACCCATGGGTTTGTTTTACAGTGAGATCTGGGGCTGGCGGTGGACTAACGGGCGGTGGCGGATCTGGGGCTAGCGGTGGACGTGGGCTGGCGGGACCTCTGGGGCTAGCGGTGGAGCGGCGAGCGGGCGACGGACCTGGGGGCTGGCGGTGGCCGGAGGGCGGCGGCAGATCTGGGGGCCGTTGGTGGACCTGCGAGCGGCGCGGCCGAAGGCGAGATGACAGCACACGGCGGTGGAGAACCCGACGATGTTGGTGGCGAACTGGCAGCGGGCCGGCCGTCAACAGCAGCGTTGAGCGGCGGGACCGGACGGAGGCGAGAGTGAGTTAGGGTTAGGGCGGACGGGCGGCGGCGCGACCGCGTGAGTGAGGGGTGGGAGACGAAGTGGAACAGAGAGTGAGAGTCTGAGACAGAGAGAGACCGCGTGGTCTGCGGGCGTGAGGCAGAGGGACGGAGGGAGTTGGGCTGGGCCATAGATGCACTTGGGCCAACTTCAGTTCGTCATTTTTCTCACTAATTACTTGCTTGAATCGGGGGTTCATGGGTGCCCACAGGTTATAACCTCCCCCCGCCCCCGACCCGCGAGGAATTCGGGGCCCCGACCCGCCATACCCGTGGGGGCAAACCTAAACCCGAACCCGCCCTCACCGGGTGCAAAACCCGCGGTCTGATTGCCATCCCTACAAGCCACCACTGAACTTGTTGCCATCTAAGAGCAATTTGGTCAGCTTGCTGCAATTTTCAAGGAAGGAGAGAGCGCCCCAATCTTGTTCGTCAAAATGGTTGACACCTAAATCTAATTCACGTAGCGAAGTCAAGGATCCTAACCTAGGAACTAAACCATGGAATGAGTTCTCCCCAAGGTAAAGGTTTTCAAGGCTAGATGCGTTGGCCAGTGAGGCTGGAACTAAACCCTGAAATTTATTTCCCTGCATGACCAGTGTTCTGATGGAAGGTAGCAAGAAACCAATCTTGTGTGGAATTTTGCCGGTAAAGGAGTTATCACCTAAGTAGAGAAAAGTTAGTGACGACATGTTATAAATGGAGTATGGTACTGAACCACTCAGGTTATTCATGCCCAAGTCCAGCAAATCCAGTTTCAGAACACCCGGCCAGACCTTCAGGAATACCACCAACCAAGCTGTTGCTATCAAGGTAGAGCTTAGAAAGGGCAGAGAAATTCCCTATGGATGGAGGAATACTTCCTGAGATGCTGTTATCACTCAAGCTAAGAGAGTAAAGCGGAGAAGACATCGCACTGACAGGTGGTAGTGGTATATGCCCCGTGAAATTGTTACCTGTAAGATCAATCACGAACAGGGACGAACTGTTGAACAGTTCGGCTGGGACGCTGCCACTGAGGCCATTGTAGGGCAGAACCAGGGACTGCAGAGATCGGCAGCGTGCTAGGTTTCCCGGGACTCCTCCTGTGAGGTGATTCTGACCTAGGTTAACGTAGGCAAGGGAAGAAGAAGAGGCCTCACCCAACGACTCAGGGATGCTTCCAACAAGGTTGTTTGCTGCGAGGATCAGTGCACGGAGAGCCGGCAGCGCAGCGAGCCCCGGAGGGATGCTCCCCTGGAGTTTGTTTCTGCTGAAATGGACGAGCTGGAGCCGGGAGCACCGGCCGAGGCTCGAGGGGATCTCGCCGGCGAGCGAGTTGCTCCAGAGGCTGAGCTCCTCGAGTCGCGAGCACGACGAGAGAGCGGGAGGTATCTCCCCGGCAAGCGAGTTCACGCTGAGGTTGAGCCACCTCAGCCGCGCCAAGCGGCCGAGCTCCCCGGGGATGGCGCCCCCGAGCTGGTTGTCGGAGAGGTCGATGCTCGTGAGGAAGGAGAGGTTGGCAATGGTGGCTGGTATCTGGCCGACGAGGCCCATGGAAGGCAGCTCCAGTGCAGTGACACGACGACCTGGGTGGTTCTTGTTCTTGCTGCACGTCACCCCATGCCAGCTGCAGAAGTCGGCAGAAGCGTTCTGCCGCCATGTGGCCAGCGCCCCAAGTGGATCGCCGGAGAGCTGGGACTTGAAAGCGAGGAGCGCCTGCCGATCAGCCGAGGCCGCCGGAGCAGTGGACGATGTTGGTTTGTGTGTGCTGCCTGCAACTGCCGTGGGAGGAAGCAAGGCGGAGAGTAAGATGAGGAGGGCATGGGGAACATGGTGGATGGAGGCATGGTGGTGGTGAGGATTTCTTGGTAGATCGGCCATGTTTTCCTACTCGTCTTGAGTTTGTTTTCTAGATATATAGTCTGGTAACTCTGGTTCTTGATTCTTCTTTGGATGGGCAGGTAGAAAACAAGAAATGGTTTGCGGTGCTTGAGGAACTGTAAATCAATCTTTCGTCAAATATATAGTGGGTGAAAGGGCTCATTATACTAGCCATTACTAGGAATTCCAATGGAGTCAGCGGATTTTGTGGAGTGGTGCACTGTCATTGCTTCATGGAAGCTTCCTAAACTGAAAGCTGAAGACTAGGCTGAAAATTGAGCCGAGCTCAAGCTCTGTTTGACATATTACTCTCTTGGTCATTGTACTATAGAAATTAGAAGCAGATTAATTCTAGGATGCATCCTATGGGAAGTGCATCCTCTGCAGTTGGGGTAGTTGTGCAGTCCTCTGCCATCCCTCTCTAACATGTGGGCCCCACCAAGCTGGGACCCACGCGTCAGGGACGAACTGCCCAACTGCACAAATGCAGAGGATCCCACTCCCATCCGATGACATATCCTAGAATCCCTAATGAACATCAGTGAAATTTCATTCCAAGCAATTCGTTAGTAGTATGCCAATAAACCATTCAGAATAATCTTGCTTTATTCTAAAAGGTCTTTCTACTAGAACGGTACTATAGTTCAGATCGAATCGTCCATTTAGAGTGTTTTTGACACAAAATATACAGTCATTGTAGTATAAATAGCACTATGACTATATAAAAATCAAGATCAATTTAAGTCGTTAGATTGAGACAAATCGATAGTTCATATTTATATTTGACTAGAAGGCAAGGCTGAAAATTGAGCCGAGCTCAAGCTTTCTGTCGACGGTTGGGATATTGACCCAAGTCAACCAAGGTTCTTTAAGGAGGAGATAGGAGACACGCCGAACAACCACGAACAGCAACGAACAGAGGCGGGGTTTTATCTGGTTCGGGCCTCTCGGGAGATAATAGCCTTCGTCCAAATTCTTTCTTTATATCAAAGAGGATTACAAGGTGGAACTCGGCGAGATCAGCAGTCTCGGCGAGTAGTATCTGAAAATCTATCTGCTAAGGGTCTAAGCTAGAAGCTAAGATGTAAAACTCAATGCCGTGGATCCTCTAGCGCCGTAGGGCCTGTTTATATAATCTGAACAAACCGATCTACCGAGGAATATCGGGCCGGGCTAACTACGAGATCGTAACGAACTCAGTACATGCCAAATATAACCTACGGTAGATAAGGTAATCTGCTAATCTTGGGGATCACGACTCCTGATCCAATCCGGGAAACCACGTCCGGGTCTTCTCGTAGCCGTGCAGAACTCTGTTCGAGTCGGACTCAAACACGAATCCTAGGCCGTTACGCACCGTGCCAGTCAGGAAGCTGTTCGGCAGGATGCACATGGGCCTGATAGAACCTTCCAGGGAGCTGGGCCCTGGTAGGCTGTTCGATTGGGCCGTCAGGGAGTGGGCCATGGCAATGGGCCGTGATCTAATCCCCGACAGCTAGCCCCCGAGACTCAAGTGGAAGGACTCACTAGAGTGGGGTCGTCCTCTTGAGACTCAAAGTCACGAAGAGGGTATTTTTCCTGCTACAAAGGCATGTAACAGGCGACCGAACAGGTTATGGTTCAACCGAACAAGACTTGTTCGGGACCGAATAAACCCGATCAGTGCCGAGCAACTCTGTTGCGTCGAACAGGGAACGACATCTGTCTGAAAGCGAGCACTCGGCCTTGGTCTGAACCTTTGGAAAAAATAGCCGTTAGCGGAACTCCAACGGTAACTTCCTATCGCCAGAAGCAAAACAAAGCACCGACCGTTTTACCTAGCCGTTGTGGTAAAAACTAGCCGCTACGGGACAAAACCGTTCTTGAGCTGCTTATACGGGACTATAAAAGCACCCAAGCCGCCCATGCCACCACTCTGCTCTCACGCCTTTCCTCTCTAAGCCATAGCTCCAACCACGCCAAAGCATCAAGCACCCAAACTCCATCACCGACCACCTTTCGTCCATACAGGAATCGCTATGGCCAAATTCACGGGCACTAGCTTGACCGAGGAGGACCTTAGGATCTGGGAGGAGGAGGGCCACATCGACACCGGTGGCCGGAGGTCGCCGAGAGGAGGATACTCGGAGCCGCTCGAGGAGAGTTCGTCGACTTGAGCAGTTTGCCTTGCTCGGGTTGAGGTCTCCAGGCGACCTCGCCGAGCCTTCTTGAACATCGCCGATTGGAGGTGGCAAACCTCAATCCGAACTCCATCCTCCATATGGCTGTCTTCGCACACCTGTGCGAGGGCTATCTGGGCATCGATCCACCGGTGGGGCTATCTTCGGCGCTGGGGTGCTACTACCTCAAGCTCTGGGCCACCGCCGACGACGCGCCGTACCCTCGCCCACCGCCTCGACTCGATGGGCGCGGTGGGTGAGGTGGTTCTACACAAGCGGAGCGGCGACAAGAAACTCGTCTTCACCGAAAGGCGCCAAGAAGGAACTCAATGCCTCGGCGGAGATGTCCGCCGAGGATTGGTACTGACAAGAAAAATCGCCTCTCGTGAGCCTCGGGCTCACGGGCGAAGATTATTCGGGACTTCACAATGACGTGGTCTGCATCCGCTGCGGAGGAGGTCCTATCCTTCTACAAGATAGAGGATGGGAAGACATTACAAGGAGAGCACGGGTAAGTGCCTTTAAGACTCAACCTCTTCATGCATTCTTTCCTCCGAACAGAACTAACAATCCCATCTGCTTGGGCGGAGAAGCCAACCGACGCATGGGTGACCGAAGCGGTCGACGCCATCTTGAAAGCGGCGAAGAAGGACGGGAGGTCACCGCGAGGTGGCGTACACTGTCCGCATAGCGTGCTTTCGTCCGCATGCAGCGAGGTAAATTACTTACTCCCATCGTGTTGCTAGACTTGCAATGTTGTTTAGTGCTAAGGCTCACTCGACAACGCTAGGAGGACCACCGATCCTTGGAGGGATCGCAGAGGAACTCTCCGGGTCTGAGAAGGAGAAGGTGAAGAAGGGCAAGACCAAGGCGGTTGCAAAGCCCAAGGTGGCGGCCGAGCCGACGCGGAGCTCGCCCGACACGGGCGGCCGCCACCGTCGAAGAGACCAGTGGCGACGGAGCGCGTCGAAAGCGCACCAAGCGGTAGCGCGGGTCACCCCAATGAGGAAGAGACCAAGCCCTTCCCTCCTCGCCGAGCAAAGCGACGAAGAGGTAAAGAACATGACCCTCGGCTTAGGCGTTACTCGTAGACTCACGGGCCATTTGGCGCTGCTCCACAGACGCCGAAAGCGGAGGAGGCTCGAAGAGGAAGTCAGCAAGCAAGGAAAAACTTCTGCGCTGCGAGAGGCCTTCGGCTTACCACTGGGAGCCGAGCTCGTCCACTGAACACCCAAGGGCCGAGGCGAAGAAGCCGCCAAGGAGCCCCAGGAAGAGGCGGAAGGTTCCGCGAAGAAGATCAGACCAAGCCTTCCACGGCGGTATGTAGGAATCGATCTTTAGACCTTCCAACCTTCTCGACCGCGTTAGTCTTAACGATGATCTTTTTTCATCACCGCCCGGGGAGATCGCCACGGATGATGTCGAGGCGGCGCGAGCGATCACTTGCTGCCCGAGCATCGCACGGCGCTTCACGGCGATGAGGCTAGCGTGCCTCAAGGACAAAATGGCGGCGTGGAGCTCTTGCCGCCGGGCTCCAGCCGAAGCAGACGCGCTCAAAAGCGCGGTGGGGCGGCTGGAGGCAAAAATGGCAACAAGCGGCGCCACGGACTTGGTGCCAAGGCGATGGCTCGGAAGCTGCCGAGCAGGACCGAGCAGCCGGTCTGCCGAGCACTTCGTCGCGAGGGCAGCTCACCCCGAGGCGACGGATTCTCCGGCGGCGGTGAAACCCACCGCCAGGAACATGAAGAAGCCCCGGCGGTCGCGCAAGTCGTCCCCGCCTGTAAAACAACGGCGCCACCCGGCGGAGTGGCTTCGGCCTCGCCAAAGACGTTCGGCGGAAGAGGAAAAGGAAGAGGAGAAGGAGCTTGAGACGAAAGCGCCGCCCGTCGCTCCCGCACCGAAAGCAGATCGCTCCCCGCGAGAAGAAGGAGCGAACAAAGCGGCGGCGGCGAGCACGCGCCGCCTCATCCCACACGAAGCGGGCTTCGTGACGCATGGCCTCGAGGACCGCCTGCGCCGCGGACTGAAACGCCGACTTGGCAAGGTAGGCACCAAGACCAAATCTTGTTCAGCTTTAGCTACATCATCGCAAAGTAGTTAACTTGTTCTTCCCTCTCAGGTCTTCAGGGACACCATGGAGGAGCTCGAGGGCGGCGTCACCATCGAGCGGAGCGCCAGTCTTGGCGTCGCTCAGGAGCACCTCGGACAAGGGAGTCGAGCGGGGCCCTCTGCACCAGCCCCAAAGTCGGCCGGTGAAGGCGAAGGTAAAGAGGCTCAAAGTCAATTGGTCAAGAGAGCGTTCTGCGAGTCTCTCCTAGGAGAGGCCGAGGAGCTGCAGCAAAGCCATTAAGGCGAGCACCGCGGAGGAGAAGCCGGGCCGCTCGAAGTGGCTCGAAGAGCAGCTCGCTGACGCTTCCCAAAGGCGGGATCAGCTCGCGGCGGAAGCCAAGAGACTCAAGGCCCACCGCCAAGGAAGAGCAAACTTCATGGTCTCCAAGCAAAGATCTCGACCACAATGGGCTTCACGGGAAGAGATCGAGGAGATCTTGTGGGATGACGGTGAGGGCGATCACCGCAGAGAAAGGGTCAAGGAGCTGGACGAGCAGCTCAAGGCAAAGCAATGAGTCGGCCAGAGCGAGGCTCAACGATCAGTGGCCAAGACCGAGGAGGTCGAGGCCATCCGGGCAGAGGCTGCGCGCAAGCAAGCGAGACAAGGAGGAGATCGAGCGCCTCGAGCTGAAGCCCGGAAGGAATCAAGGCTCGAGGTAAGTCGTGCGCCTCAAGTTAGAAGTTGAGGAGTCAAGGAGCAGCTTGCTCCTAAGTAGCACCGGATGTAACCGAAAGGGCCTTGTACCAAACTTTTGAGTAATGTAATAAAGTACTTACCTTTATTCCTGCAAAAGAGAGCAAAAAAGACAAGAACGAATGAAACTAAGAGAAAAGCGAACAGCGCTAGGAAGTTTAAGAAAACCGGTGAGCGCTCGCTTAACTCCGGCCCGTTGTGCATCGCTCGGAACTGAGTTTGCGAACCCGAACAGTGCACAAGAGAAAGAGCGACACCCTAGCCCCGTGCAGACGATGCTCGAGAACCTAAGCTTGCGAACTCGAGCACGTCGTGGGGAGAAAGAGCGACACCGTACCTTGCTCGATTCGTTCCGTAGTCCGCTTTCGTTGGCGTAAGTTAAGCGATTCGAGAGTAACCGAACAAGGAAAGAGCCTCTGCGGGGGGCTTACGAGAGCAGGCTTTACCAAGTGGTCGCGCCAAGAAGTAAGTGCCTCTGCCGTGGAGGGCTTACGAGAGCAGACTCAGCCGCAAGGTGGAAAGGCCGTGTTACGCAACCCTGAGTTTAGGAACTTGTCGAAGCTCGATACGGGCAGGGAAAGATCCTGAAAAGCGCGGAGCCAAGAGTTCGCAAGACCGGGCAGCCATCAAGTGTTACCAGAAGAAATTAGTCTGAGGAGACAAGCAGTGAAAGGGGGGCACAGAGGCCGCGAGGATTCACTGAGAATTGGATTGAACTTTACATGGTGCCCGAGAGACTTGGACGAACTAAGGCGCGAAGTTTACAAAAAGCGCAGGGCTAAGAAAATAGAAAAGACCTACACAAAGAACTTACGGTCGGGTCGATGTTCCAAGTCTTGGTCATCTCTCTCCGCCCTCCATAGCGGTGAACAGCCCGGGCGGCGGAAGAAACGATCAGAACGGGCCCTCCCAACGAGGAGTTAACTTGTTGGCATTGGACAAGTTCTGGACACGGCGCAGAACGAGGTCGCCCGCCTTCAAAGCCCTTGGTCGAATCGACTTGGCGCTGCGTGCGTGAAGATCTTCTTGGTAGCGCGCCATTCGACTTGTGCCCGGTCGCGTGTGCCTTGAGGAGATCGAGATCGAGGCGCTCTTGCTCGTCGTCAACTAAGTTGACCGAGCTCGTCGAAGGCGAACCGAGTACGATTTCGTGAGCGTGATGGCTTCGCACCATAGACCAATTGGAAAGGAGTTTCCCGCCGCCTACCGTGGCCGTAGTCTGAATCGCCCCGGAGGACGGAAGGAACCGTCAACCCGAGCCTTCTTGTGCTCGTGAGAGCAGCAAATACCCGCCGTTTAATACCACGGACTATCTGTCCGTTAGCTCGCCGATCGCTCCATTGCTCGTGGATGTGCCACGAGGCAAAAGCAGACCTTGGTACCCGGTATTCGCAGATTCACGAATAGCTCGCCGGAACTGGTACAGATTATCCGTGATCGACTTATGGGGAATCCCAAAGCGCGTGACCACGTTGCTTTTGAAAAAGCGAACAGCCGTTTTGGCGTGAAGAGACGACACAGGCTCTGCCTCAATCCACTTTGTAAAAGTGTCTATGGCGACGAAAGTGTGTATAGCCCTTGTACCCTTTAGGAATGGGCCGAGCAGATCCGCACCCCATGTGGAAAAAGGCCAGGATGGGGATTGTTTGGAGCTCTTAGGCGGGCTTGTGTGCCTTCCGGCGTGAAATTGGCAAGCCTTGCACTTAGTCACGATGTCCCGGCATCTTGTAACGATGGGCCAATAATAGCCCATGCGAAACGCTTTGCCGACCGAGTTCAAGGAGGCGTGGTTGCCTGAGCACCCTCGTGTATGTCCCTAAGAAGGAACACACCCTCCTGTTGCGAGATGCACTTGGAGAGAACTCACAGAGCACCTTGACGGTAAAGGGTGCCATCCATAAGCTTGTATGGAGCGGCACGCCTTGTAAGCCGGGAACGCTCGGCTTCGTCGTCGGGCAGGGTCCCATCTGCAAGGTACCGGACAAATGGCGTTGTCCAATCCGCAGCCTGCTCGATAACGGAGACAGCACCACCTGTCTCTGTTGCCTCGTCCGGAGACGTGATTGAGGGCTTGTAAAGGTGCTCGACGAGCACCCCTGCCGGAGCAGGTTCGCGTGAGGATCCAAACTTGGATAGCTGGTCGGCCAGGAGCAATGGCGCTTGGCCTTACCGGCATCACCTTGTTCGGGCAGGGTGGGCATTGGGCCCTTGCCGTTGTAGAAATCTTCGAGCTTTGCAGCCCAAGTTCTACAGTGGCGTATGTCATGCCCGTAGTGCTGGTGGAACTTGCAAAATCGGTCGCTTGGACCTTTCTTGCCTTGTCCGCCTCCACGAGCGTGCTTTTGCCCTTGTAATTATTGTTGGGCTTCTTACGCCCATCCTTGGGAGGAGGTGCGCGATCCATACCTGCGACGGTATTGTTCGCATCACCTTTGTTCTTCTTCTTCTGGGACTTCTTGTCACCAGGAACATTGCTGCTGCTCTTCTTCTTCTCATCCACACCAGGCTGGGCGGGCAGCTCGCCCTTGTCGAACGCCTTGAACAGGTCGTTGGCGGTCCAGGTCTCGCTGATCTTGAGATCCTGGGTGAGCCGCTCGTCGCGGACTCCGTTTTTGAAGGCACGGACAACAGATTCATCCGAGATGTTCGGGATCGTGTTGCGGATCTTAATGAAACGCTTCACGAAGTTGCGGAGGGTCTCCCCGTTCATCTGGATCATCTGGTGCAGATCATCCTCCTTACCCAAACGCACGTAACAGCTCTGGAAATTAGCGATCAGAGCGTCACAAAGCTGGTTCCATGAGTGATGGAACCCTCCTGCCGATTGAACGACCACGTCCGAAAGCAAAGACCTCAAGGACGATCGGAGGTAATTAGCCATAACGAGCTCGTCACCCCCGGCCGCCATGATGGCCGTAGCGTAGATGGAAAGGAATTCCTCTAGGTTCTGAGTCCCATTGTACCTCTCCATGTGACCGGGCTTGAACTTTGAGGGCCACCGGACAGCTCGAAGCTCGTCAGAGAAAGCCTTGCAGCCCAAAGCATATGACCGGCCACCTTCCCCGGCAGAACCTAGTCTTGAAAAGACGTTGGTCCTGTTGCGCGGAGGAACTCCTGCTGAGCAGGATGACTCGGCCCGAGAAACTCTCTCGGGACAATCCACCTCGCTCCTTCCTCGTGGTTGCGACGACGCGCTCCTCACGAGGGGACCGTCCGTGATCATCGCGCGCGCTTGCCCCTGTGGTCGTGATGACTACGAGGACTTGGCGGCGGCGGCGACCACGGGTTGCTGCTCATGGGCGATGATCCTTCGACGGTGACGAAGGTCACGCGATCGATCAGAGCTGTCCGAACCATTCCGGGCAGTTCGGCTGCTCTGCCTGGAGGAATTGTTGACTTCTCCTAGAGACTTTAGGCCTTGACCACCGTTCTAGGTTAGAAGCAACGACGCCCATCTTGGCGAGGTCGGCCTGGTTGGTAGATCTAATCACCGAAGCCATGGCCGCGAGTCGTTCCCGACTCTGCTCTAGGGGCTCTGGGATCCCCGAGGCATCCGCGTTCTGCCCAACCGGAGTCCGGTTTTGCGGGGAACCAATCCGGACAGGAGAAGCTTCTGCCGGGAGACTTGGCGAGGGCACGCGAGGTGGATCGCGACGTGGTCGCTTGCACCGATCGCGGAACTGCGCCACGGTCTGATTGATGGAATCGTCGAGGCTGCGGCGAATAACTTCTTGCTCGCGAGCAGCCTGCGCAGCCTCGTCTTGATGCCGAGCAGAGTTAACCTGCCCGACCTCGCCGGCCGCCACAGCCCGTGCAGGATCCTCAGAGGTCCCTGCATCGGCCATGTTGATGCTGCGGGGGCCGTGCGAAGGTATACGGTGTCATCGCTGTGTCTCCACAGGTAGAATCTACCGACATAGCCTTGGAATCCGATAGATCTAAACCATCGTAAAGATCATCGGTTCCGTAGTCGTCGTCAATGACGGGAGTGCGATCTGAGGCTATCTCTGCCATATAGGCGGAGACATCTGCCTCGGATGCGGAAAGTGTTCGAGACCGAACAGATCGATCTGAACTGACAGGGGATGAGACATCCTGTCCTTCTGAGTCGTAGCCCTCAGGAAGTATCTACAGACGCCGACGGAGTTCGACATGCTCGATCTGCGTGTCCCCACGGTCGGCGCCAACTGTCGACGGTTGGGATATTGACCCAAGTCAACCAAGGTTCTTCAAGGAGGAGATAGGAGGCACGCCGAACAACCACGAACAACAACGAGCAGAGATGGGGTTTTATCCTGGTTCGGCCTCTCGGGAGATAATAGCCTTACGTCCAAATTTTCTTTATATCAAAGAGGATTACAAGGTGGAACTCGGCGAGATCAACAGTCTCGGCGAGTAGTATCTAAAATCTATCTCGCTAAGGGTCTAAGCTAGAAGCTAAGATGTAAAACTCAATGCCGAGGATCCCTCTAAACGTCGTAGGGGCCTGTGTTTATATAATCTGAACAAACCGACCTACCGAGGAATATCGGGTAGGGCTAACTACGAGATCGTGAATCTAACTCGATTACATGCCAAATATAACCTCGGTAGATAAGGTAATCTCCTAATCTTGGGGATCACGACTCTGATCCAATCCGGGAAACCACGTCCGGTCTTCTCGTAGCCGTCGCGTAACTCGTTCGAGTCGGACTCAAACACGAATCCTAGGCCGCTTCGCACCGCAAGCGGTCGAGAAGCCGTTCGGCAGATGCACATGGGCTGATAGAACCTTCCAGGGAGCTGGGCCCTGGTAGGCTGTTCGATTGGGCCGTCAGGGAGTGGGCCATGGCAATGGGCCGTGATCTAATCCCCGACACTTTCTTTGACATATTACTCCCATTGTCACTGTACTGTAGAAATTAGAGCAAATTAATTCTAGGATGCATCCCATGACAAGTCGTGGAATCCCAAATAAACATCAGTGAAATTTCATGCGAAGCAATTCGTTAGTAGTATGCCAATAAACCATTCAGAATAATCTCGCTTTATTCTAAAAGATCTTTCTACTAGAACGGTACTATAGTTCATATCGAATTGTCCATTCAGATTGTTTTTCACACAATAACATACTATCAATGTAGTGTACATAACACTATGACTATATACAAAATTGAAGATCAATCTAATTCGGTTTTTAATAGTCCGCTATAACTTCGCGATAGCATCGCTATAGATTTTTCAGGCATAAAACGCTACACTAAGGACAAAAATTTCGTGAACACAGCTATACCTTCTATTTCCGCCAAATTGACCGCTATTTCCACTATTTATTTGTAGCCGTTATAGCACGGCTATGCTATTTTTTCGATTTCCTTTGGAAATCCAATTAGTAGTTATGTATTTTGTTATTCTCTATAATTTATTCTTACATAATATAAGTTGAAAAGTGTTGGTGATTCGTGAGCAGGCCCACCGCAAGATGGGCCTTGGGCCGGATCCGTACTGGCCTGCCACGCGTACAGAAAGCCTGGAAGGTCACCCTTGATCGTACCAGAAGGAACGTCTAGCCCGCCGGGGTCATCCCTGGGCTTGACCGGGTCAACCGCGTCTCCCTAGGTCCTAAACTAGAAGCGTTACTGTTGACACCCAAATTTGGCAGGAAAATCGAATATGGTAAAAGGCGTCAAATCGGAATTATTGGGCTAAATCCAAAACTGGGCTTCATCGGCAAAAGGAAGTATTCCGATAAATATAAGACTTCGAAAGAAATATGATTGGATCAGGCGCGAAGCGATAAAATAGGTCGTATCAGTATCGACTTTGTAATACTATAAATAGGACCTTAGGCCTAGAGGAAGAGGATCATCAAACATTCAATACACAAAACCCCTTTTCGAATCCGATCGACATCGTCGAAAGGCTTCATCGCAGGTAGAGCTATCTCGATGGGATAATTTATTCTCTCCTTGTACCCGTATGCATGGCTGTATCGTCTTGATCTCATGTATACAAAGCATGTTAAACTGTCTCGGTTTACCGATCTTTAATATGTTCTCGCATATTGCACTGTCTCGATCTGATCGATCTGTAATATGTGTTTATCTCGCAATACCGATTGTTAAATCTCTTATGTGTTTCCTCCTGAATCAGATATATGCGACTGTCTCGTTTAATCGATCTTGCGTATGTTTTGTTTAGGATCTTACACATCTAGATGTTTACCGATCTGTATTGCATTTACCCGTATTAGTCGTGAATCTTTAGATCGGTTTATTGACTTATATCTAGGTTTAGATCTGAATACTGTCTTGGCTTGACCAATCTATTCAATCTGTCCCTTGGTTTAATCTATTAAATTGATATAAAGACTTGCTACTAATAATAAACATAAAATACCAAAAATTAGGATTAAATGCTTATCTATACTTATCTGCTCTATCAGGCAATAAGCCGATAGATCTAGTAATCGGATTCTTAAAGCCGATTACAAATTAACCTGATCTGGCTATCTAAAAGCCGATTGGGGGCTAAGTCGCTGACAATTTACTCCTTGTCAATTTACAGGTCAAATTGACCGGCACGCTTGGTTTCTAGTTGCGACGCAATCCCAGAGTTGACGCTTCTGCACGTGTGTTCGCGAGAAGCTCACTTTTCGTGTCAACACACTTTTTGGCATGCCCGGTGGGACCCAAAGGATCAAGATCGACAACATGACGCGTACCGACACCGAGGCGGCGTTGGAGGCACTCAAGCTCGCTGCCGAGGCAGTGACGTTTGACGAATTGAGCCCAGATCAGAAAAAGGAAATCGAAGATAGGCTCGCGGAGATCCATGAAGAGAACAAGAAGATAATGCTAACTGGCTATCGAAAAACCCGTAGTGGTCAGATTACAAAGACTTCCATTCGAGATCTGTTGCTCACTGGCGATTTTTCCGAAGTTATAAGGGATCAGATCAATAGCTCTGTTTACCGATCGATGCTGGACCAGTCATCGGTTTTAGGGCGAATCGTCCAGGAGGGAACTAGCGCGCGCTTCACAACATTATTACTGGACAAGCTCATCAGGTGAATCGGAATATTCCGCAAAGGATGAATCCTGAAAGCCAGTATCCAGCTTACGCTCAGCCAGGGGCGTCGCATGCTGGGACCTCCCAACTAAGTCCTCCATTGAATATTAACCCAACTCCGATTCAGATGGTATCGAATAATCAGGCTATGGTTCCGATCCCTGATCCGATCTATCAGCCGATTAATCATGGGATGAACGAGAATCTGGAAGAGATGACAAAGAACCTGGTTTACAATATGATCAAGCAGTGCGGGTTCAACACTTCCAAGATTGCACCACATTATACTATGCCGTATCCATCGGCTTTCAATGAGACAGAGTATCCACATAAGTACCTGGCTCACAAGATCGCACTATACGAAAGCCGATTCTCTGATAATTCCTACCCAGGCCAAAGGGAGTATCGGAGTAATAACAATAACAAGGGCAAAGAAAAAGCTATCAATATGGTTGATGCCAAGGAAGATGAAGAATCCGATGCTTCCGATACTGAAGATATGGGTGCTTACGTGGCTGAGTGGGTAAACAATAAGAAAAAATTTGAGCTTGGGTGGATAAAGCCGAAGGGTGCTGAGAAGAGCAGGTATTCTTTTGATACATCTAAGTGTGATCGGATTTTCGATCATTTACTGCAAGAAAAGCAGATTCGGCTTAAACAAGGGCATGTAATTCCTCCGCTTGAAGAGCTGAAAAAGCGGAAGTATTGCAAGTGGCACAACTCTTACTCGCATGCTACCAACGAGTGTAATGTGTTTAAACAAGTGGTGCAGAAAGCGATTGAGAGTGGGCAACTTCGCTATCAAAGTAAAAACTCGCAGATCGACACAGAACCGTTCCCAGTCGGCTTTGTTGGGATGGTCGACGCCAAGAGAAAAGCCGATGAGCCTGAAAGCTCTAATCGGTTTAAAGTACTCGTCGGCTCTAAAAGGATCGTGGTGGAAGAGAAGCCAGAACTGCAATTCCGATCGTTAGGCCGGCGAGGTGGTGAAAGAACTGGTGAGTGGCGCGAGGTGATTCGCGGACATAATCGTAATCCGATTTCTAAGCCAAGGCCGAAGCCAACCTTCGATCAGCTATTGGAAAAATATGACCGGATGGCCAAGGTGACGCCTCGCAGGAGCGTTAGATCGGATACCCCAGAGACTGTCGAAAGGAATTCAAACGATCAGGATTGGGAGATGGAGCACTGGGAATATTGCCCTTTCTTCCGGTACTGTTGGGAGGAAAGGATGTCATTGTCCACTTTAGAGAACTGCCCAATGAATCATGCCTTCATTCCGCCAAAGAGAACATCGGTAAAGGATCGGCTAGTGTTTCCTAATGACAAAGCCGATGAGGTCGCAGTGCATAAAAATACCGATGTGCATCGGCCTCCCAAGGTACCGTTGCCGCAATGGTGCCCAAGTGGGATCACGAAGTCTCAGAAGCGGCGCTTGCAGCGGATGAGGAACGCTGAGGCCAAAGAGGCGGAAGCTGAGAAGTTCAGGGATGCGCTGCTGGAATAGGTAAAGCCGATGAAACCGGCTAGGGGCAAGCAAGAATGGAGGCCCAAGTTGAGATCGGCTATTGTCATTGAAAAGGATGCCGATGAAGTATCAATTACCACTAACATGGTCTGCGTGCTGCCTCGGGAATTCATGTGTGATTATGAAGAAGCTGCTATAGAGCTAGTGGTTGGAGCTGAAGACGCCATATTCAAGAAATCAGAGAACTCACGCTTGCACTTGAAACCATTGTTTATTATGGGTTATATAAATGGAAAACCGATTTCCAGAATGATGGTGGATAGCGGAGCTACTGTAAATCTGATGCCATATTCTGTGTGCCGAAAAATCAGAAAATCTTCAGAAGATCTGGTCAAGACCAATATGGTTTTAAGCGATTTTAATGGAAATCCGACCGAAGCTAAAGGGGTTCTGGTCGTGGAGCTTACCGTGGGGAGCAAAACAATCCCAACAGTTTTCTTCGTAATTGATGGGAAAGGAAGCTATAACGTGCTGTTGGGTAGGGATTGGATACACGCCAATTGCTGCATTCCATCAACATTGCATCAAATTTTGATTCAGTGGATTGGCGAGCAGATAGAAGTGGTTAGAGGAGAGTCTCTAACCACAGAAACCGATTGTGCCGAAATACATGATAATCTCGAGGCATTATCGGGAAAACCCTTGGAGGATTGTGATTTCCTCAGCGTTAGTAAATTGGGCTTCAAACCAACAACACTGGAAGCACAGTCGGTAACTCAAGGACACGAGGGTTTTTTATGGGAACCGCGGCTCTAGAGAGGGTTGAATATAAGATGGGCCAGGGTTTTATATCGGCTGATGAGCTTGAAAAAGTCGATATTGGAACCGATGGTAAAGAGAGGCCCACTTACATCAGTAAACAGTTGCCGCGGGAGTATAAGGATCGGCTTATCCAGATACTTAAGGATCGGGTTGATTGTTTCGCATGGGAATATCATGAGATGCCTGGTCTGGACCGATCCATAGTTGAGCACAAAATTAAGATGAAACCTGGATTTCGGCCAGTAAAGCAATCGCCAAGGAGGATCAGTTGGAAAATTTACAATCAGGTGAAGGCTGAAATTCAAAGGTTATTAGATGCAAAGTTTATTCGGCCTTGCAAATATGCCGATTGGATCTCTAATATCGTACCAGTCGGTAAAAAGGATTCTGATAAAATTCGGGTGTTTATCGATTTTCGGGATTTGAATAAAGCCACGTACAAAGACGAATATCCGATGCCGATTGCCGATCGATTGATCGACGCTGCCTCAGGCAATCAGATTATCAGTTTCCTAGATGGCATTGCTGGATATAATTAAATCTTCATGGCCGAAGAAAACGTGAATAAGACTGCATTTAGATGTCCTGGCGCTATCGGTTTATTCGAATGGGTTGTGATGACTTTTGGACTGATTAGTGCTGGAGCTACCTATCAGAGAGGGATGAACTGGATCTGCCATGACTTAATCGGTAAATTGGTTGAGATATATATTGATGATGTGGTGATCAAATCTCAAGAGGAAGAACAACAGTTGGCCGATATTGTGACCGTATTGGATCAGTTTCGGAAGTATGGTATGAGGATGAATCCAAAGAAATGTGCTTTTGGGGTATCGGCCGACAAGTTCTTAGGGTTTATGGTACATCAGAGAGGAATTGAAGTTTATCCTGATAGAGTGAAGGCAATCCTGAATACTAAACCTCCAGATTCGAAGGTTCGTTTACCAGAGCTTATCGGTAAAATTAATTATTTGAGGAGATTTATTTCGAATTTATCGGAAAGGAATCATCCCGTTTTCCCCATTGCTGAAATTGAAGAATTCCGATAAGTTTGTTGGGGGCCAGAGCAGCAGAAAGCGTTTGATAATATTAAAGAGTATTTGGTTAATCCACATGTTCTGGTTGCTCCCAAAGAAAGTTTGCCATTTAAATTGTATCTATCAGTATCGGATAAAACGATAGGAGCTGTTCTGGTCCAATAAATCGATGGAAAGGAGCATGCGATCTTTTATCTTAGCAGGAAACTATGGGACCCAGAAACTCGATACACCGTAGTGGAAAGGTATTGCCTTTGTTTAAATTAAGGCATTATTTGCTGGGTGCTGAGTGCAAAGTGGTATGTCAAACCGATATGGTCAAATACATGCTTAATGCTCCGATTATCAAAGGACGTCTTGGGAAGTGGGCGTATACTCTCATCGAGTTTGACTTGACGTATGAATCTCCGAAAGCTGTCAAGGGGCAGGTATTAGCCGATTTTATCACGCACCATCAAAACATTAATCTTGCGATTCTATTGCCTTGGGTAATGTTCTTTGATGGATCGGTTTGTGAGATGGGATGCGGAATCGGTATTTTCATTGTCTCTCCTGGTGGTGTTCCTTACCGACTCAGTGTTACAGTGGATTTTGTATTGATCAACAATCAGGTGGAGTACGAAGCTTTGATTCAAGGATTGGAGTGGTTAATTCAAGTTGGCGCTGTTGCCGTGGAGGTGTTTGGAGATTCACAATTGGTAGTTTTTCAGATGATCGGTAAATATGAATGTCACAGTGACCTGCTTCGGGAATATTTGGAAAGGGCTTCTAATTTGACTAAGTATTTCAGTATGTTCACAATTCATCATATTTCGAGAGAGCAGAATTGTGAAGCCAATGATTTAGCCCAAGAGGCATCAGGATATAAATTACCGATCATGGAGTTGGATATTATTCCGATTGAAAATCCCGTTCCGATAGGATGGCAGGCAGAAATTATCGGCTATCTTAAGAATCCTCAGGGGAAAACCGATAGGAATCTTAAAAGAAGAGCTCAAAGGTATGTTCTAATCAGTGACAAGTTATACTATCGGAGTTTTGATGGGTTATTGCTTAAATGCCTAAACGAAGAAGAGGCTAAAGTTGCAATCGGAGAGATTCATGAAGGGCTGTGTGGAACTCATCAATCAGCATACAAGATGAGATGGATGTTGAAGCGTGTGGGATACTTCTGGCCAACAATGGTGGAAGATTGTTTCAAATATTATAAGGGTTGGAAAGACTGTCAGAAATTTGAGAATATCCAGCATGCGCCTGCATCTATTTTACATTCGATCGTGAAGCCGTGGCCTTTTAGAGGATGGGGAATTGATATGATCGGAGAAATATTTCCTTCCTCCTCCAAAGGGCATTAGTATATTTTGTTAGCAACGGATTATTTTACCAAATGGGTTGAGGCTGTACCTTTGAAGAAAGTTACTGCTACCGAAGCGATCGATTTCGTCAAAGTGCACATAATTTACCGATTTGGTATTCCTCAGACAATCACTACAGATCAAGGATCGGTATTTATGTCAGAGGCGTTTTAGGATTATGCTCGAAGCTCGGGAATCACAACGATTAATTCCTCGCCGTGTTATGCTCAAGCCAACGGCCAAGCAGAATCTTCAAATAAAAGTACTATAAAGCTGATGAAGTGGAAAATCGATGAAAGGCCGCGGGGTTGGCATAATACTTTGGCGGATGCGCTATGGGCGTATCGGATTGCTAAGCATGGAGCTACGAAGGTGTCCCCATTTGAGCTGGTGTATGGTCAAGAGGTTGTTCTACCGGTTGAAGCGATCATCGGATCTACAAGAGTCGAGGAACAAAATAACGTAAAAGCCGATGATTACAAAAATCTGATGGTAGATAGACTCGATGATATGGTGGCAGTCCGGTTAAAGGCTCTGGAGCATATTGAGCGGGATAAGTAAAGAGTTGCCAGGCATTATAATAAGAAGGTTGTACCAAAAGCTTTTGAAGTGGGAGAGCTTATATGGAAGACGTTTTTACCGATTGGTTCTAGAGATCCTAAGTACGGAAAGTGGTCTCCGAATTGGGAAGGACCGTTCAAGATCAATCGGATTATTCCTGGAAATGCATATATCTTGGAGACTCTTGATGGTGAAGTTTTCGGTAAAGCAATTAACGCCAAGTATCTGAAAAGGTATTATCCTAGCGTTTGGGTTGGAGCTTGAGCTGGGATTTGGTGATAGCCGATTCTGTTGAATCGCCTATAGTTTAAATTTCACTCAACACATTGTTGGTGAGCAAAAGCCGATTCAAAAGGAATCTTCTATAGATTAAAATCGATCGAAACTTTGTGATTTACTCAGCACGTCGCTGTTGAGGAAAGCCGATTCTGTTGAATCGTCTATAGACAAACATTGAAAAAACAGAATTGCTTGAGGAAATAAAATTATTACAAAGGCTCGAAGGCCTTAATCGTTTTCGCCCCAAGGGGCATACTGGAGCATTGTTTTCAAGTCGGTAAATATACCGATCAACACATATGAAAATTTATAATTATTTGGCTCGCAGGCCAATCATTCGCAAAATTCGAAAATTGCGGCGGCAGCGCTTGTGATGGTGTCTCGGACCTGGTTGACGGTATCGGTGTCTTCTTCGACCGATCCAGGTATGATCGGGATTTTCTTCCTGGTTTCCAGAACTGCCAGACCACAAGCCTTCACTATACTGTATTGCTCCTTGGCTGCTGATTTGGTTTCCTCGAAGCTTGAGCGAGCATCGGCTTCGGCTGTCCTCGCTTTCTCCAGTTCCAGTTCCAGGGACTTGACCCTTGAAACTGCTTTGGAAGCGGCGAGTTTTGCCGATTCTGCCTCGTGCTTCAGCTGGAGAAGTTTGTCATTTTGGGCGTTGGCGTCATGAATCAGCCCCTTCAGTTCTGCCTCAGCGTCATTGAGCACTTCTCGTTGGTGCAGCCGGTCCAGTGCAGCATAAAAGTCGGTTTTCTTTTCCCCTAGGGGCAGCACCTTTTCGATGGCCGAAACCACTTGCTCCGGGAGAACTTCCTTGACTGAATCGGCGATCTCCCTTAATGCGGAAGGGTTGGCTAGGAAAGCCGACTCATTGCCAAACAGTTCCCACATCTGCTTGAGTTTGGCCAGGGTGTCAGGGGAAAGCCGATTTTTCTTTGGCGTTGCAGCGGGTGGTTCGGTAGTGACGGCTGCGGGCGATGAAGTCCGGATCGGGGACGAGAGGAAGTCTAGCTCATCGTCGAGCCAGTCCATGCTAGAAGGGTCGAAGTTGAGCTCGTCGGTTTTTCCCCCGTCGTAGGTGATAACCTGCGTAGATGCCACAGTTACTCGGACTGGGCTACGAGGTTGGAACATGTACTGAAGAGAAGAAAATTTGAAGTTACAATAAATCGGCATTTGAAAGAGTTTCATAAGATAAATGAGAATGCGGATTACGTCTTGGGGGTTGAAGGCCGGTGGTGTTTGAGAAGCCGGTGGAGGAGCAGGTGTGCCATCCTTCTTCTTTTGGATGGGTGAAGTGTCCTGAAAGAAAATGCCGATAAGCTAAAAGCTGATAGGATGTTGTGAGGATTTGGAAAAGAATCGAGTGCTTACTGTGTCACATACCGATTCGGTGGTATCAGGTGTACGCACCTTTTGGGGACGTGGCTTCTTGGCAGCCACCTTCTTCCTTTGGCCAACCTCGCCTTTGGGTTTCCCTGTTGATTGGATGATTAAGTAATCGGATTGTCAGAAACGTAACATATAAGCCGATTATACCTCTCTTTTTAGGTTGCTGAGAGGAGCTCTGAGCAAAAGCCGATGCGGACTTCGCTGTTGAGTGGAGCTGACCGACCGCTTCTCCGATGAGCTTGGCCTTGGGACGCTTATCTCCGCTCTGAAAAAGAAAATAACTTGAGGTTAGTAATCGGTAAAAAGATAGTATGAGTTAGCAAACACACGCAAGTTAGTAACCTCGCTATCGGAAGACGATGTATAGTGCTGAGATTGTGTTCTTTCGTCATCCGAATCTGATGAGGAGGGCCCTGATTCAGATGAATTTTCCTCCTTATCGTCATTGTCCTCATCATCGGAATCATTAGAATTGGAGCTATCAGAGCTGCTTGTTTCCGATTCCGACGAGAGCTCTGTCATGCCAGCAATCTTTGGCCAGTTGGGCTTGTAAGTTTTCTTCTGGCTAGTGAGCCTTTCGAATAAGGTTGAGGCTCCACCTTCTGTGGCATAGATATTTTTTGCAATGCCTTCCCACCAGATGTTGAACTTTGGCGAAGTGTCAGACCACATGATGAATTCCGATGGCATTTCAAAGCCGATGTGCGCAGCTGACAAGATTCCATAAGCCGATTGAGGGTTCAAATTTTCTCTGGCATTCAGTTGGCGATAAATGAAGAGATCGGGAATGTCCTGCCCAAGGTTGAATTGCCGAGCGACCACTGCTGGGTGGTAGAATTCATACGATGGTTTTCTGTTGTGGGTCCTTGTACTCAGAATGGCGAAGAATATGCCAGGAGAAATGAATTCTTCATGTACCGATAAAGCCTTGCCTTTTAAGGTACTAGCTAATCGGAAGAAGGAGGGAATCGGATATCTGTCCAAATCAGTGTATGGGTTGAACTGTTCCAGACCATATTCCGATTCAGACATGGCGAAGAATGCAGCCAAAGAATTCGCAAGGTCATCTTGATTTAGGCGTCTTCGGTTGCAGTTGACCGATATCATTTCTCCGTAGGATCTGCATGGACTATCCTTGCTATCGGCTTCCTGCTCGTTCGGAAAATTCAGGCCAAAGTCTAGTTCTCCCAGGGAGTTATATATCTGGAGTTTCAGGAACATACACATGAACCAGAAAGGGACGCCTAGATTACCAACTGAGTAATCGGCTTTCAATGAGCAGAGACCTTCCCTGATCTCATGCATCATCCGGTAGGTGGCTCCTAGCAGGTATTTTCCGATTGCTAATTTTTGGCCTGCTGCCAGTGCTTCGGCCACTCCTTGGTAAACCTTGCTGGGACTGAGAGATTACCCACAGAAGAAAAACCGATCGAGCCACATGTTCAGAAAAGCGATGTGCTCTTTATCTTCTACGTCGCCCGTCTGCTGGTGGGTGCTGATGTAACGCTGCCATCCAAAGTTCTTCTCAGGGACCAGCTTCAAAGTGGCAGAGAGATCAAAAGCCGATAGCATCTCGCCATCAGGACTAAGACCAGTCAACATGGCTACATCTAGAAGTGTAGGGCTGATTGGTCCTGTCGGGAGAAGGAAAGCGTTTACGGTGTCACACCAAAAATAAGCCGATGCTGCCATAAATGGCTCGTCTGCTGGTGGCGGAGATAAGGAAAGAAGAATGGCATCGGTTATTCCTAGTTCATCCCATTGCTCTTGTTTTTGGCCATAGACCCGAATCAACCAGTCCTTATATCCCTTGATCGGGCTAGGCCAAGATCTGAATGTCGATTTCCAACTGTTTACGCTAAGCTTATCGGCAAATAAAGGGAGACGCGCTACGGAATAGTTTATAAAATCTGATGGGTCTCGTTCCCCTATTGGCCCCAAAGAGTACAAAGCTTCAGTCTCTGAGCATTGGAATAGTACCTGAGACATGATGCCGATTGAGAGTTGGAAGACGATGGGCTGTGCGCTGGAAGTCTTGGAAGCTCCGAAAATTCCGATGCAAGAGACGTGTGCGCACGGGAGACTGTGAAAGTGATGGCGAATGGCGCACTATTTATAGCAGTGGTAAAAATTAGGGTTTTACCGCGCATTTTGGTGTTACTGTTTCGGCCCATATTGTCTGCTGGGTTGACGCGTGTTCTCAAAGTGGGCCGGAAGCGAAGATTACGGGGGTCAAACTGTGAAATGTTTCAATGCGATTTGGAGGAAATCCAATTTTCACTTGAAAGTTCGGCTAATGAGAATACCCATTGCCAAACTTAGGGGCATATGTTGACACCCAAATTTGGCGGGAAAATTGGATATGGTAAAAGGCGTCAAATCGGAATTATTGGGCTAAATCCAAAACTGGGCTTCATCGGCAAAAGGAAGTATTCAGATAAATATAAGACTTCGAGAGAAATACGATCGGGTCAGGCGCGAAGCGATAAAATAGGTCGTATCGGTATCAACTTTGTAATACTATAAATAGGACCTTAGGCCTAGAGGAAGAGGATCATCAAACATTCAATACACAAAATCCCTTTTCGAATCCGATCGACATCGTCGAAAGGCTTCATCGCAGGTAGAGCTATCTCGATGGGATAATCGATTCTCTCCTTGTACCCGTATGCATGGCTGTATCGTCTTGATCTCATGTATACAAAGCATGTTAAACTGTCTCGGTTTATCGATCTTTAATATGTTCTCGCATATTGCACTGTCTCGATCTGATCGATCTGTAATATGTGTTTATCTCGCAATACCGATTGTTAAATCTCTTATGTGTTTCCTCCTGAATCCGATATATGCGACTGTCTCGTTTAATCGATCTTGCGTATGTTTTGTTTAGGATCTTACACATATAGATGTTTACCGATCTGTATTGCATTTACTCATATTAGTCGTGAATCTTTAGATTGGTTTATTGACTCATATCTAGGTTTAGATCTGAATACTGTCTTGGCTTGACCAATCTATTCAATCTGTCCCATGGTTTAATCTATTAAATTGATATAAAGACTTGCTACTAATAATAAACATAAAATACCAAAAATTAGGATTAAATGCTTATCTATACTTATATGCTCTATCAGGCAATAAGCCGATAGATCTAGTAATCGGATTCTTAAAGCCGATTACAAATTAACCTGATCTGGCTATCTAAAAGCCGATTGGGGGCTAAGTCGCTGATAATTTACTCCTTGTCAATTTACAGGTCAAATTGACTGGCACGCTTGGTTTCTAGTTGCGACGCAATCCCAGAGTTGACGCTTCTGCACGTGTGTTCGCAAGAAGCTCACTTTTCGTGTCAACAGTTACGTACCTCCCAGGATATCCTTAGCCCGGGGGAAGGCCCCGCGAACAGTCCATCTATCCCCTGGGCAGGCGGCGACAGCTGTCATGCCCCATCATACTTTATCCTACCTTGACCAGGAAGAACTGTACCTCCCCGGGTGTCCGCAGCCCAGGGAGAGGCGCGCGGGCAGCTCACCTTGTGGTTTTCCCCTTTGGGTAGATGGCAATAGCTGCCGCGCTACGCGACGCCGCCAACGGGTGGCGCGGGGCTGGCTCGGTCTAGTTAATGCTATGTTGGGGATAAAGGGAAAGTGCTTTTCTCCTTGAGCAGGCTGCTCCCCGCGTAGACACACCAAGACAAACATGTGTCCAGTACTAATCGGACCAGCTTCTCTTTACAGGCCACAGATAGGACGGAGCCCGGAATGAGACAAGGGCGCCGCTGCTAAAGATGGACAAAGCAGAGGTTTTCGCGGGGCCTGCTGTATCAGCTCCGGGCGACCCGCCGCACTTATAAAAGGAGGGGCCTGCCTAACGTGGGAGGGATCCATCTTCTTCTTCTCGTCCGTGCCCAGAATCCGAAGCTTCCTTAGCATTAGCAGTAGTTCCTAGTCATTTCAGTGTCCTGCATTCCTCTGTAAGCTCGGGGCCGGTGCCTCCTAGCCCGGTCTCGGCACCCTTGTACTGTTTCCACCATATAATCAACAAGGCTGGAGTAGAGCTATTACCCTGCAGTGGGGGCTCGAACCAGGGTAAAATCACTTGTGTCTCCACGGTTTGTATTCTCTTCTCTCTCACCCCCTTTCTTCCTCATCGTAAGACGGATCTGTACCCAGATCGCCAAGTCGCACCAGGCGCTGTCCGGGAAGACCGCACAGCCAGAGCCTCCGGGAGCTCGGCCGCCGCCCCGGGCTGCTGGGAAGGGTTGTCGTTGGGCATCACTTCAACTACAAATTCGTCTGCCGGTCCATGGACCCGCTGCCCTTCGAGGCGCGTTTCCTAGACACCGACAGCTGGCGCCCACCGTGGGGCCCATGAGCAGCCCTCAGCAGTCCATTCCCTCGGACATGCCTGAGATTCCGAGCAACGACGAGGTCCTGGACCTCGAGTTCGACAAGTGTGACGATCTGGACGACTTGGGTCCATCGTACGAGGGCTGGCGAGAGGAGTACCTCGCCGAAGCCGGGGCTGACAAGATGGAGGTTGACGCCTCTCTCGCCCCAGGGGCAGAGCTTCGCCCCGAGGAGTCGCTCCTTGAGCTGGACCCCCTTACTGACCCACGTCAGCGAGACTCCCATGGAGTTCGAGCTGCTTGGCGATTCCGCCTCCACGGACGACACCGGGACGTTTCCCCGGCCTCGCGCACGTCTCCCTGCGTCTTCGCAGCCTCAGCTGATGATGATGCCGGGAATGCGGAGGCCCAGGAGCTGCAGCGCCGCCGCGCTGCGGCCCAGGACTTTTTCTGCGATGCCGTCCGCCGGAATTTGCCACGACGAGAACCTGTGCACCCCAGCTGGTCAGCCAGTCGACTCCCTCATAGAGACTATGGCCAACCCACTCATGCGTAGTCACCAGAAGGCACGCGCAATCACCGCGGTCGTCCGAGACCTGGAGAAGGATCCCCGTGGTTTCACCATGGCCGACCTGGGTCCGGTTATCGCTGACGGCCTCGGCGACGTCACCTCCGGGCTCATCCAGCACGAGGCCTAGATCGGCGGGCGCACGGGCAGCTCTGGCCACGGCAGCTCTTAAAGCCGCTCTCGCCGCAACCGTAGCCGCTCGCGCAGGGACCAGAGAGTCTCCTCCACCGGCGGGTCACCACGCGCCCCGGGCAGAGTGTTTTCCCGCCTGGGCCCGCTTCGGGACGGCTCTCCCTCGAAGGCCGCGTCAGGATGTCCCGCTTTCTCCCGCGTTCTCCGTGAAGCGCCTTGGCCACCGAGGTTCAAGCCCGGACCAATCGAGAAGTTCGATGGGAGCAAGAAGGCCATCTAGGCCATGGGGGGAGATGAGGTCGTCTTGGTCAACTACTTCCCTACCGTGCTCGAGGGCATGGCCCGAACTGGCTGTTCAATCAGTGGCCTAGGTCCATCAGCAGCTGGGCACAGCTCTAGGACGCCCTCTGCACGAGCTTCCAAGGGTGTTATGCCTGCTCTGGGCGTCCTCAGGACCTAAAGCTCGTGGTGCAGCGAGACGATGAAAGTCTCTAGGATTTTGTGGTGCCGCAACAGTATCCCCTACATCTCGGATGAGGCCATCAACGAGGCCTTCAAAGATGGTGTGATGGACCGGCGCTACACCGAGGACCTCGAGCTCCACCCGGTCAATACCGCGAGCGAGCTCTTCCGTACCGCGGCCCTTTACGTCAACGCCTCTGAGGCTGTTGAGCGCAAGAGGGGCCGTGCCCACGCTAAGAAAAAGGCCAAGGTTGGCGACAGCCTGGGCAAGGCCGAGGCGGACAAGAAGAAGAAGAAGCGGTCGGAGCAGCCCACCAAGTTCATCGCCGCGGTTGAGCCTGACCAACCCGAGTGCTCGCCACCTCGTTCCCGCCCATAGCGCCATGCAAAGAACGCCACCATGGCCTCCCCACCGGAGCTAGGTTGCTTGGCGGCGGGGGCGTCTGCAGGCCGGCCTCCTCGTCTGCAAAGAATAAAGGCCGAGGTGAGGACCCGTTCCATGACCCCAACCTCTTCTTTCGCCTCCACCAGCGTCACAGCCACAACCTACGCAACTGCCGCACGTGGGCCCGCCAACTGGAGGACTTCTACGCTGGCCGTGGACCCATGCCCGAGCTTCCCAAGGGCGCGGCCGCGGCACCTCCTCCGCTGGGCACCCAAGACCAGGGTTTCCCTAAAGCCCGCGGGCACGTCGCCGTCATCTTCTGCGGTACCTCGACTTACAGCTCTCGTCGTGAGCTCAAGGCCGCGTCTCGCGAAGTCCTCCACATCACCCGCGGCGAGCCAGCGACGGAGTCCCTGCCGTGGTCCAGCCAGTCGATCACCTTCTCGGTAACGGACTGCCCGGCAGGACTCTCCAAGCGGCAGCGCCTCCCGCTGGTGCTATGCCCCACCATTGGCAACACCTGAGTCAGCCACATCCTCGTGAATAGCGGGAACTCGCTGGACATCATCACCGCACGCGTTCTGGGCTTCATGCAGGTCCCGCGCTCCAAGATTAGGGACATCATCGTCCCTTTCCACTAGATCGCCCCGGGGTCGTCCCTTCGCCCTGTCTGGCAGGTCGTGCTGCCTGTGATGTTTGGCTCCTCCGCCAACTTCAGGAAGGAGTACATCACCTTTGAGGTGGTGGAAACCGACCTCCCCTACAACTCCATCTTGGGCCGCCCCGCGCTCTCCAAGTTCATGGCGGTCTCCCACCACGCCTACCATTGACTAAAAATGCCGGCGCCAAGGGGAGTCATCACCGTCCTGGGGAACCACAAGATGGCCCTCGACTGCTTCAAGACCGTGCTGGCCATGGTAGGCCAGCTCCCTACCCGTGGTCCCAGCGGCAAGGAGCGCTCCACAGTCCGCCCAAAGGTGGCACTGCAGCCGCAGGAGCCCACCAAAACCGTCGTGCTCACGGAGACAGACCCCTCCAAGGTGGTCCACATGGGGGCGAACCTCAAGGCCCAATAGGAACTCGAGCCATTACCTTCCTCCGTGCTAACACGGACGCGTTGGCATGGGAGCCGTCTGATATGCCTGGTGTCCCGAGGGAGGTGATCGAGCACAGGCTAGCTGTCCGGCCTGACAAAAAAACCGGTGAGGCAGTCTCAGAGGCGTGTTGCTGACTGGAAGGCCAAGATCATCTAAGACCAGCTCTTCAAGTGGGCTTCATCCGTGAGGTACAACACTCCGATTGGCTTGTGAACACAGTCGTAGTCCAGAAGAAGGGCGGCAAGTGGCGCATGTGGGTCGACCATCGCGACCTGAATTCCACCTGCCCCAAGGATAACTTCCCCTTCCACGCATAGATCAGCTAGTCGACGCCATGGAGGACTCAGCATTTATGAGTTTCCTGGATGCTTACTCCGGATACCATCAGATCGCATTAGCCAAGGAGGATGAAGAAAAAACCACCTTTGTAACGCCTTTCGGAACATTTTGTTATACGACCATGTCTTTCGGTCTCAGAAATGCTAGCACCACATTCCAGCGACTCATGCAAAAAAATCTCCCTGATCCAGTGTTATCCTAAACGCGAAACGCTAGACGGTCGGTGACCCACAGTTTAGCGTTTAGACGGTTTAGACGATAAATTAAACGGTTTAAACGGTTTGCACTGTAGCATTGAATATACATACAAATATCATAATTTCATACTACATTTTTCTTCAATATGATTTCAGGCGTGCATAGAGTTGCACAATTTGGCATAAGCAATTAATATAGACACAATGACAACTGAGTAGGCCGGACTGCAGGAGGCGCAGGCGCAGGCCGCGAGGACAAGCACCGCACAAGCGTGTACCGTGAGCGTGAAGTGAAGGCAGGTCGCGAAGGCCAGGAGCCGGAGTGAGCACAATAGACGTAGTGGCAGTGAGAGGAGCTGCTGTCTGGCACACGCTGCCGCCAAGGTGGCAAAAAGCGCCCATGGCTTGAAGGAGAAGACGAACAGAGTTAGAGAGAAATGAGACGGTGATAACTGAGAAGCTAAGCAGCCTAGGTTATCCTTTCCCGGACCTCCAATTTCCCCTATCGCGTGCACCCAATTTTTCTCCCGCGCACAGCCTCCCGCCCAAGTGTTCTGCCTACCCGGCCAAATTTTTCTATATTTCCAAGACGACTGTTTAAACGTGCAAACAGTGGTTTAAACGCGTTTACCTCATGTTTAATTGGTGCGTTTAAACCTTTTTTGATCAAGGTTGATCGCTTAAACGCTGTTCGCTTAATTTGGAGTTTAGGCCCTAAACTACACGCATACCCGCAGTTTAGCGTTTAGACGAGTGTAGACGACAGTTTAAACGCGTTTAGGCGAACACTGCCCTGATCAAATAGAGCGCAACATCGAAGTTTACGTAGACGACATCGTAGTCAAGAGTTAGGACGCCCGAGACCACGTGTCCGACCTACGGGAAACCTTTGATAGCCTGAGACAGCACCGGGTCAAGTTAAACCCCGAAAAATGCGTCTTCGGTGTCAAGTCCGTCATGCTCCTTGGCTACGTGATCGGCGCGGCAAGCATCGGTGCGAACCACGAAAAGATCAAGACCGTTGAAAAAATGAGGTCGCCGACCTGTGTAAAGGACATCTAGTCCCTCGTAGGCAAAATGGCGGCCTTAAGCCATTTCATCTCCCGTCTTGGAGAATGAAGCGCGCCTTTCTGCATGCTTCTATGCAAGCATGATAGTTTCAAGTGGACAGCGGAGGCTGAGGCCGCGTTCTAGCAGCTGTAGTAGTACCTCGCCACGCCACCCGTCCTCACCACTCCCAAGCTCAGGGAAGTTCTCCTGCTGTACCTCTCGGTAACACCAAACACCGCAAGCGCAGTGCTAGCGGTGAAACAAGAAGGGAAGCAGTAGCCCATCTACTATGTGAGCGAAGTGCTCACCGGGTCTAAGGAGCGCTATCTCGACCATCAGAAACTGTGCTATGCCTTACTGATGGCCTCACGTAAGTTGTGCCACTATTTCCAAGCCCACCAGATCATTGTCCCGACCATATACCCGATCAAAGACATTCTCCGAAACTCGGAGGCCACAGGCCGGGTCGCGAAGTGGTGAGTCGAGCTGGGTGAGTTTGACATCCAGTTTGTATCCCGTACCGCGATCAAGGCTTAGGCCCTGGCTGATTTCGTTGCAGAGTTGACTAGGCCGGATGAGCAAGAGATGAGCTCTCCAGGTCAAGAGAAGGAAGTGTGTCGGTGGACTCTATTCTTTGACTGATCACACCAGTCTGGGCGATCAGGATGCGGTCTCGTTCTCATCTTCCCCAACGGAGAGCGACTCCAGCACGTCATACAAATACACTTCGCGGCAACAAACAACGCCGTGGAGTACGAAGCCCTACTAGCGGGCCTAAGAGCAAGCGCTGCGCTTGACATCAAACGGCTTGTTGCGAAAGGGGATTCGTAGCTCGTCATCCGCTAGGTCAGGGAGGAGTTTCAGGCAACTGACGACTCGATTGCACGGTACCTGGTGGAAGTGAGGAAACTGAAGAAGCGTTTCACGAGTTTCAAAATTAGATACATTCCTAGGGAAGGGAACGCCGAAGCTGACAAGCTCACCAAGCTCGGGTCCTCACAAGAACCGGCCCCGCCGGTAGTGCTAGTGCAGCACCTTTTAAAGCCCTCTATTCCCTTCGGAGAGGAGGCCATGGGGACGCCCTCTACCCCCACACCGAGACATCCGGTACTGTCTCATACCTCGAGCAAAGCACCACCTGGATGACGCTATTCATCCAGTTCTTTGAGCACGGGGTATTGCCTGAGGACGCAGCTGAGCATTCCCAGCTAAAAAGGCGAGCCAGAGCTTACCGTCTGCACAGGGCTCGCTGTACCGAAGGGGTGCTAATGGTGTACTTTGTAAGTGCGTTACCCAAGAAGAAGGCAAGTACCTTCTGTCCGACATACATGAGGGCATCTGCGGTGCACACGCCTCACACAGAACCCTCGTCGGCAAAGCATTCCGCATGGTTTACTACTGGCCCACTGCAATGAGAGACGTAGAAGCCTTAGTCAAGCGCTGCGAAGCTTGCCAATATCATGCGCGGATGACGCACAAGCCCGCGTATGAGCTGCAAACATTCCCACTGGTATGGCCGTTCGCGATCTGGGGGATGGACCTCCTAGGGCCGTTTACCAAAGGGCTCGGTGGCAAAACGTATCTGTTCGTAGCCATCGACACCTTCACCAAGTGGATCGAGGCCGAGTCGGTCTCCAACATCACTGCAGCCACCGTAGTACGTTTCTTTCGGGACACCTTTGCTAGATTTGGCGTGCCCAGCAGGATCATCACTGATAATGGCACCCAATTCACGAGCTGGGAGTTCAACGATTACTGCGAAGAGCTCGACATGAAGCTCGCCCTAGCATCTGTGGCCCACCCATGGTGCAACGGAGCGGCTGAGTGAGCTAACGGACAGCTAATGCAATGCATCAAAAAGCGAGTCTACGACACACTCAAGGCAAAGCAACAAGGTTGGGTCGAGGAGGTACCGTCAGTCCTCTGGGCAGTCCGGACAACGTCCAGCCGGGCCACGGGAGAGACTCCCTTCCGGCTCGTCTATGGCTCGGAAGCCGTCCTGCCCACCGAAATGAGGCTAGGGACGTTCGCGTTGACTTCGCCAGCTACGTGGCCAACGACGAGGAGCGGCAGCTCGACCTCGATCTCCTAGAGGCACGCCGCGAGCTCTCCCTACTCCGGGCTGCGGCCTACCAGTAGACCTTTCGTCGCTACACGGCACGAAACGTACATACAAGGACCCTGCAAGTAGGAGACTTGGTTCTACGTCGTATTCAGAACCTCGCAGGCTCCAACAAACTCAGTCCCAAGTGGGAGGGACCATACAAAGTAGTGTCTGTAGCCCGCACGGGCTCGGTAAGCCTAGCCGACAAGGACGGGCATGAGCTCCCCAACTCATGGAACATCTCCCACCTGCGACGATTCTACGCATAATCAGGTCGTAAGTTTCCTTCATTTCGATTTCAATTTCAAAAAAAAAAAAGCATCCCAATCGCGAGCTACACCGGGCTCAAGCAAAGCCATCTTAGGCAGGCCCGTGGCCAAAATCCGACGGCTAAGGATAAAGCACTCCAGAGCACTCCTACGATGGGATAAGCCGACAGCTCGCAGCCTAGTAAGGCACCGTGCAGTGTGGAAATCCGGTGGCCTAAGGTACAATAAGCCCAAGTCAGGTTTGCTTGGGAGGCCGGATTTGGGCCCCAGATTAACGCTTGGGGGCTGGAAGTTTTTTCTTGTATTTTTCCTAAGTCCCTAACCTTGCCAAGGCCCGCGCCGTCCTCACGGCCTCTCTAAAGCTTAGGGGCTGGGAATTTGCGTGAAATTTTTCTAAGTCACTCTAGTCTTTAGATCGCGCCCAACTCCAAGATCGCACTTGGACTTGGCTGCGGCCCGGGGCTGGATGATTATGCGCACAACAACAAAAATTTTAAATCAACTCATTCGTCTACAATTCCTAAGTTCACCTCAGAACTTCGTTACTGTTTATCTAGTTCTTCTACTTTTGCATCACAGGATTTACGCAAGGAAGGAAAATGAACAAACTCGACAAGGAAGATTCATCAAAGAGCTTGCATTTCAACGGAGGATCTTACAAAGATGAGGATTATACAAGCAAAAGGGTAGCCCGGCATCCCAGGCTACCACCAAAAGGGGTGCCGCACCACTATAGCTACAGCGGCGCCCAAGGCCTACAAGACATACTCCTACGCCGCCGCGCCTAAAAGCGGCGCTGGCGGCGAACCAGCGACGCTGTAGACTCCGTCGACGGCAACAACGACGACGACGACAATAGCTGTGCCGCACCGACGGCCCGGCGCCGTAGCTGATCCCGCGCCCTCCGCCAATGGACGCCGCGCCCATGGGTAGCGGCGAGCTACCATGACCTCTTCCGCCACCGCCGACAGCCTCCTTCGGCCTCCACAAGGCGGCGCCCGCAGCGGCGCAGGCGGGGCCGCCTCTTCCGCCATCAGAGCGGCAGCATGCGCGGTGTCGGCAGCGATTTGCACCGCCAGCGCGTTCTCCTCCTCCTCCTCCGCCGCGAGTGCGACGGCTAGCGCTGCGGCCACCGCCTCGTCGGCGTGCATTTGGGCTAGCTCTGCCAGCGCAGCCTCCTGGCCTGCGAGGGCGAGGCCCACGGCTGGCCCCTGAACCACTCCCTCCTTCGACGTCGGTTGGATCGGCAGCAACGGAGGGAGCGGCGGCGGCGTATTCGCCAGAGCCGCCTCTAGTCATGCGTGCATGAAATACAAGTTAGCGTCGGAAGACATGGCTCCAATGTCTCTTCTCTCTTCCTTCTCTCTCTGTGTTTTCCTTTGGTTTTCGCTCTCTCCAAGCTTCTGGTCATGCGCTCTCGGCTTTCTGGTCTAAGGCAGGCCGCAGGCGCGAACTCTAAAATGGGGGCCACGCAGCGTGCTGCGCTTCACTTTATAGGCCCGTGACGGCGTAGTGTCCCATCACGCCGCGGGCTACCCGAAGCATCGTTGCGCGCGAAGAGATGGGTAATTAAAACCCACGACGCTAGCTGAAGAGACGCGCGCACGCGCTCTTCCGCGGGATACCAACCGTGCCAGTCGCCATGCGACGCGTGTCCTGGTCTCGCTTTCAGCGAGGCAAAGCCGCTGCCTGCTAAGGCCCAATGCGTGGATCCGGCCCAACTATGCTAGCGAGGCCCAAAAACATCGAGTCGATCCAACGCATGGCTTGGGCTTGGTACATGAACCGTCGCGAGGTTGCTTCACCCACGATCTGTTCGCAAGCGTGCCTCGCTCATCGCCAGAATACGCGTCTTTGCGTGCGAGCTCACAAGACGCAGCGATTTGATGCAGCAAACAAAGGGAAAAAACAGCTAAGTATTTGGCCACAGTACGCTATGCGTATCCATTAAGCAAGCGGTAAAACAAAAAGATAATTTTATATAGCTCGGAGTTTTGGAACGAAGCAGCCCGAGCTGAGTTACACCCCGTGCTGCAGCTGAAGCTTTTCCAGCTCGGTCTCCAGGTCGCGGATCCGCTTCCTCGCCTGGAGCAGCTTTATGGCTTGTGAGTCCATCTCGTTTTGTTCCTGGCGCAGTTTAGCCCGAGCATCAACGATGTCTTGCGCTTGCTACCTCATGGATTCCGTCTCGGCCTTGAACTTCGTCTCGGCCTCCCAAAGCGCGGTGATCTCCTCCGCGAGCTTGTCGCGGGCTTCCTCGAGCCCGCGCATGGAGGAGTTGCGCTCGGACAGAGCAGCCTCGAGCTCCTTAGAGGCCGCCTCCCTGCGCCTGCGCTCTTCATTGAAGGCAACCCGGGCTCGGCCTGCCTCTTCACGGGCCGTCTGAGCTTGCCTCGCTGCAACCTTCTCCGCCTCTTGGGCTTGGGCGAGCTTCGCCGTGGCCTCCGTCTCCGTCTCCTGTGCAGCCTGGAGCCCAACTTCCAGCTCAGCGACGCGAGCGGTCCAGCAGACCTCACTCTCAGCAGCTAGTGCGCTCGCGCACTCTGCCTGAGCCCGGGCTTCCGCGAGCTCGGCTGAAAGGCGCCGGAGCTCCGCCGCGTCATTACCGGCCTGCCCGCGCTCTGCTCCGACCAGCTAGGCCACGCCGGCAATAAGGTTGTAGGACTGAAACGAGAGCAAACGCGTCAAGTCAAAAGATGGTCAATGCCAGTGCACAACGCACAGCCGTGGGTGTCCTTACCTTCTTGTTCAGAGCAAGCGCACTCCTCACTCTCTCCTCAACGGCGTCGCACACAGTTTCAACAAGCCCGTGAAGATGCGCCTCATGGAACGGCAGAGGCGAGCAGCCCAAGGATTCCGAGCCGCTCCCTTCCGACGACGCAGGAAGTAACGCCACCACCGCGGACAGTCCTGGTGATGCTGCCGGAAACGGAGCGATCTATCCGGCCGTAGCCGCCCACCTCCCAGCATCCTCCACCTTGGCCGCGAGCTCGGCCTTCGCAGCCATCGCTTGCTCCGCGACCGATTTGGCCTTGCAGAGCTTAGCTTGAGCCTCCTCCAGGACGGCTTTCGGCCTATCCGCCTCTAGCCGGGCGGCCGCAAGCTTGGCCCCGATCTTGTCCGACTCCTCCGAGACAGCCCAAACTTCGTTTCTTTCGGTCTGGGCCTTGAGCGCCGCCTCAGCGGCGGTCAGAGATTTTTTGAGTCTGGCCTTGGCCTAGGCCAATCGTTCCTCGGCCTCCCGCGATCGCAGGAGCTCGTCATGCAATTGGGCAGCTTCCTGTGCGAGTTTCCGCTTCTCCGCCGAAGCTTCAGTCCGCTGCGTGGCCCTCCGCCAGGGCCTGATCGGCCTTCCTCGCCTAGAGCTCCGCCTCCGCCGCGCTCTCGCCTTCCACGGGGGCCAGAAACATGGGAGCCGCGCCCATCACCAAAAGTGGGCTGGGCTTCGGGCGTACCTCCCCGCCTTCTGCCGCCAGCCGCAGCCGCTCCGCCTCTGCCTCCGCCGCCTCGGCGCGCTGGCGGGCAATGTTCAGATCGCCAACGGCAACGGCGTCTAAGCGTTTCACAGGTCCCCCCTCGTCAGACCGGGAGTTGGGTATATCTGAAAGGACGGCAGGCCTCCCTTGGCAGAGCGCTGCGCCCTGGTATCCGCCTGTTGCTCCACCCATTCCGGGCCCGCGCTGGGTAGTGAGACGCCCATCCAGCCCGATGGCGTAAGCACACGCACCGCCCTGTCCCGACCGAACAACAGCATGTGCCGGTCAGGTGCCGGGGGCGCATTCCCAATCGGAGTCTTGAAAAGGTTGGTGATCCCCTGGTGATCAATCGGCCACCACCTGTGCGCCGTGCGTCCTTCGACGCGCAGGGGTGTAACCCCCAGCGAGGCCCCGGCAGCATCCACCTTCACCGTCTCCGCGACATCGGCGGGCGCGTCCAGCACCGCCACCGGCAGGCAAGTTGAGGACGACCCGTGCATCAGTCGCACCTCCTTACCCCGCGCCACGGATCGCGCCGCCGTGTCGGTAGGCCCCCACAGGCTCGATCGGATCGGCCTCGGCCGCCCTGGCTTCGGCGGAGGTAGGCAACACGTCGACCGCCACCTCGGCACTGCGCACTGCAGTCGAGAACATGCGAAGCGATCAAACACAAAGGCAGAGCGGTAACGAGCAGCGCGAGAAACTTATGTGCTGGTTTGAGCTCCGTGCCCTCGTACACCCCAGGGTAGGGTGCAAGAAGAGCTCCGTCTCTAGCCCGCCGACGCGACTCATGGTGGGCACGACCGTCTTCTTCCTAGGCCGGCCCGCAAGGACTTTCTTCACTGGCCCCACCGCGGCGTCGCTCCCGACGATGGACCTGCCACCGGTGCGACATCCTCATCATCACTGTCCCGGGCAGGCCGGTACCTCCTCTTTTTTTTCGTCGGCACCGCGCCCTGGGTTAGCGTGGAGAACAGAGCGTAAGGCCGGCTTAGCGCCCAATCGCTTAGCCCGCACCAAGAATGAAATCCTTACCTGCGCCGGCCCTGAGCATTTCCTCGCCTGCGTCTCCGGGCCTGCCTGTGCCACGCCCGCCGCGATCGCAGCCGGCGCTGAACTCCCCTTGCCTGGCGTCGCCAACGGGGCTGACGCCCAGCTGGGCGCCGCTGGTAATTCCTCTGACGGCGAGCACGCCGCCAACGGCTGTACGTTCAAAGGCTCCCCTGCGGAGCCCGTAGCTTGCGTGGCTTCCTTGGCCACATTCCACGTTTGCTGCGTACAAAGTGTCGGCATAGCCAAGCCGTCAAAACTCTGAGGGTGCACGTGGCCTGGAATTTGATCGAACACCCTGCAGGCACGTATCGTGGACAATTTGTCCCTCACGAACCTTCGAGGATGACGTTTCTTCTCCATGGGCAACAACATGCCCGCAATCATCGTGGCATCGCGGGCCGAAAGTCCTACAAAGCGTCGCGAATGGTCACCACGTGGGCCGACCTTAAACCAAACAAAGCATCGCAGCAGGCGCTTACCTTGATGGCACACTGTTCACGACGCCCCAGCGGGCTGATATGGTGCCGAATGAAGCTGTTGACAACGTCGTAGCCCGTCAAGCCCCTCCGAGCAAGCTCCGCGATCTCGTACGCCATCACTTGATCCTCCGGTAAGGGCTCGCCACGCACGAAGATCACCGCGCACGGAGAATACTCCAAGCCTGAGCCTCCGCGGTTCAGGTAGAACCACCGCCGGACCCAGCCATCGACTTTCGTCTTGACCTCGTACTCCAGGTATTATTTGCTGCCCGGCTCAGCGCGCGGTGAGATAGAAAACCCCGCCGTTGCCCGCGCGATGGCCGACGGGCTTCAGCTCGAAGTACTGCGCAAGAAGACTCACCGTGGGTCGCACCCCGCAGAATGCCTCGCACAGGTGTGCAAAGATGGATAAATGGACATAGGACTGCGGACCGTGGGTCGCATGCCTCGCACAGGTGTGCAAAGATGGATAAATGGACGTAGGACTGCGGGGACAAGTTCTCTGGCGGTAGCTCCGTATGGGCGAGGAGGTCCATCATGAACTGCAACTCCGACGCCGGAAACCCGCAAATAGCCGAGCTCTGGAAGCACACTAGCTCGGTAGTCCTGGGCTCTGGCTCCCGGGCTGCGCTACGAAGCCTCCACGCCCCTGGCTTCACGAAGCCGTCCCTCTCTAACTCCGCCATCCTCTCTCTTGTGAGAACGCCGTCTCCGATGAGCACCATGGTCGCCGGGAGCAAGAGGGCAAAGGGCGAGATGGAGGAGTAAAAACAGAGGCAAGGGGGATGTTCTACAGTAGGGGTTCCCCCTAGGTGCACTGCCTTATCAAGGAAGGCAACGGTCGAAGCGGAGATCGTGGGGGTCGTGCCTATGGAGACGTAACTGCCCCACTTTTTCAGCAAATCAAATTCAATGCTCGACCTTTTGCCCCAGCGGCTCCAAAAAAACCCTAGCCAAGTCTCCCGCGCGCTGGGCAAGGATTGATTTTCTCTAAACCATAGACCGGCTCGCCACGCGACCCGCTCGAGGCTCGGGGCTGGCTGTTGGTGATTCGCGAGCAGGCCCACTGCAAGATGGGCCTTGGGCCGGATCGGTACTGGCCTGCCGTGCGTACAGAAAGTCTGGAAGGTCACCCTTGATCATGCCAGAAGGAACGTCTAGCCCGCCGGGGTCATCCCCAGGCTTGACCGGGTCAACCGCGCCTCCCTAGGTCCTAAACCACGAGTGTTACGTACCTCCCGGGCTATCCTTAGCCCGGGGGAAGGCCTCGCGAATAGTCCGTATGTCCCCTGGGCAGGCGGCGATAGCTGTCATGCCCCACCATACTTTCCCCGGCCTTGACCAGAAAGAACTGTACCTCCTCGGGTGTCCGCAGCCCGGGGAGAGGCGCGCGGGCAGCTCACCTTGTCGTTTGCCCCTTTGGGCAGATGGCAACAGCTGCCGCGCTACGCGACGCCTCCAACGGGTGGTGCGGGGCTGGCTCGGTCCAGTCAATGCTATGTTGCGGATAAAGGGAAAGTGCTTTTCTCCTTGAGCAGGTTGCTCCCAGCGTACACACATCAAGACAAACACATGTCCAGTATTAATCAAACCAGCTTCTCTTTGCGGGCCATAGACAGGACGGAGCCCGTAATGAGACAAGGGGTTGCTCCCAGCGTACACACATCAAGACAAACACATGTCCAGTATTAATCGAACCAGCTTCTCTTTGCGGGCCATAGACAGGACGGAGCCCATAATGAGACAAGGGCGCCGCTACTAAAGATGGACAAAGGAAAGGTTTGCGCGGGGCCCGCTGTATCAGCTCCGGGCGACCCGCCGCGTCTATAAAAGGAGGGGCCTGCCCAACGTGGGTGGGATCCATCTTCTTCTTCTCCTCCGTGCCCAGAATCCGAAGCTTAGCATTAGCAGTAGTTCCTAGTCATTTCAGTGTCCTGCATTCCTCTGTAAGCTCGGGGCCGGTGCCTCCTAGCCCAGTCTCGGCACCATTGTACTGTTTCCACCATATAATCAACAAGGCTAGAGTAGAGCTATTACCCAGCAGTGGGGGCTCGAACCAGGGTAAAAATCACTTGAGTCTCCCTGGTTTGTATTCTCTTCTATCTCTCTCTCACCCCCTCTTCCTCACCGTAAGACGGATCTGTACCCAGATCGCCAAGTCACACTAGGCGCTGTCCGGGAAGACCACGCGGCCAGAGCCTCCGAGAACTCGGCCGCCGCCCCGGGCTGCTGGGAAGAGTTGTCGTTGGGCCTCACTCCAACTACAAATTTGTCTGTCTGTACGTGGACCCGCTGCCCTCCGAGGCGCGTTTCCGAGACACCGACAAAAAGGTGATAACATAAATATTTAGCTACTAAATGATTACTTAAAAAGTTCATATGTAATGAAATTAGAGAAGAATAGAACACAATCACTTATTCTACACATAAATTGTGGCCATGTGGGCATACATTAGTCTACAAGTACTTATAAAGTAAGGTTGTATTCCTTACTTAGTTGGATGTGATTAATATTATATAACTTTTCATTTTTTAAATAATATTTATATTAAAATACTATATTGGATAGGTTCCGCGATAGCTTTTATAGCCTTTTTTTGGACCTTACCGCTAAACCGCGATTTAAAACATTCATAATTCGTTAGAATGAAAGAAATCAATAGTTCATATTTATATTTGACTAGAAGGCAAGTCTGAAAATTGAGCCGAACTCAAGCTTTCTTTGATAAATTACTCCCTTTGTCATTGCATTGTAGAAATTAGAACAGATTAATTCTCAGAAGCATCCCATGAAGTCACTACAGGAATCGCGCAAAATCTCGACGGCCAAAATTATTCTCGAAGGCCACAATAATGCCGTTGACATAGGTAACGTACTCTTGACGGCCACGTTCACGATCGTTATATGACGTTAGTCTCGACGGCCAAGATCAAGCCGTCGAGATAAGGTCGTCCAGGCCTGCGCGTGCGCCTTTTTTTTGGTTTTCGCGAGGGCGGGAAGTGCCTATCTCGACTGCTAGGACTAAGCCGTCGAGAATAGTGTATGGGCCGGCCCATGAGCATGCCTCAATCTCGACGGTCAGATGTTGGCCGTCGATAATGTTTCATTTGCTCTTCTGGTGGGCTAGCCCATAGATTTTTTTCATTTTTTAAAAAATATTTCATAATTTGCAGTGATGTTTATTTACCAATTTAATTAAAAATGTACGTAACTTAAAAACAAAATATGAAACAGTCTCAAATTTTTGGAAAAATATATAATGATACAAGATGTTATCATGTTGCATACTAATTTTTAAAATATTTTTATTTTTAATTAATGTAATGTATAATGTATGTATATATTTAAAACTAATAAACTGTATATAATTTTTTTTAAAATGGAGTATTTTGTTACATTCCAATGCAATGATCTATGTACAATAGTGTTCCGATAAAATGGTGAAAACGTGAAAATTATAATATCCCTGTCATCCGTATTTCATAAAACTATATAGAACGCTAACTAATACTCTGCCCGATATAACCCCTTACATATGTAACTCCGTTTGTGTACATAATTTGAGCATACGAATTTTCACGATGGTAAATTTTCATGTCGTAAACAATATTTTCCATTACGAAGCACCAAAGAATTTTTAAAAAATATTTTAAAAATTAAATAAGCTATGTTGACCACCGAGGAGGGAGCTGTACTAGCCATCGAGATTGATGTTAGTCTCGACGGCATATGTAAAGGCTGTCGATAAAGGATATAATTGACGACGGTAGACAACACAAACCGTCGCAATAGGTCTTTCTCGACGGCTAAGGATAATGAGCCATCGAGATAGTGTCAGCCAGCACCCGACGGATAGGGATAATTCTCGACAGCTTGAGGTAACGCATTCGCACTTCAATTTTTTTTATGGATGCATATCTTATCAGGTATACTAACAAAATCAAATATATGTGTAGACCGGTCCAAGTGGTCACACGGGGCTTGCAGGCAGCTCCTCGAACTAGGTGGGAACTGCGGGTCCCTACACAGGTGGCCCGGCCGTGTACGGTAGCCACCCAGCCCCTCCAGGCACCTATGTTGGCCAGGGAGGCTACCCTGGACAGACGGCACCACCGAGCACCTACGGGACCCAGCCGACCTACGTCCCCACGCCCAACTACCCGAACGTCGAGCGTCCCTGGTTCCGTGATCCAGCGGTAAGTCACCTGTGCCAAAACAATACAGTGTCGCATAGTATTTATATGTCAACTGACTAATTGAAAAATCTCGCAGGTCGGGTTCTGCCATGTCTACACCTCCGTCCTTCGTGCCACATCCTCAGGACGACACGCAGCAGGGCAAGGACGCCTCCGGGAACATGGCCGCCAACCTCGCAGAGCAGCTCTTCGGGACCCCACCGCGGCAGCCGTCATGTCTGTATTATTGTGTTGATATTGTCATTGTGATGTTTGTGATACTGATATATTGTGTCTGTGATTGTGATGTTTGTGATTGATATATTGTGATGTCTGTGATATTTGATATATAGTGATATTGATATGGTCGAACATATGTTATTAAATTGTGTTATATTGAAATTGCCAGAGATATATATGTGTATTTGTGAAATTGTGGGGAATCTGAATGTGTGGGCTTTTTGGTGTGCAGTTATGGTCGGTCATTTTGGAGTCAGTGAGCAAATTGCAAAATTATTGTGATTTTTTCTAATTTTATTTTTTTTGTTGTTTTACAATCATTCTCGACGGCTAGAATCTGGCTGTCGAGAAAAGTATCCATGGCCCACCTGCCAGCGCAGGCACTGCTGGGACCAGCTGCGGCCGATCAATTAGTCTCGACGGTTGTGAAGCCGTCGTGACAAAATATTGGGCTGGGCCGTCGGCGGCCTGCAAATGAACAATCTCGACGGCTTGAAGCCGTCGAGAAAAGCTCCACCAGCACGTCGTGCCTGCCCGGCGTGTTTGTCTCGACGGCTGGACCAGAGTCGTCGAGACAGATTGTCTCGACGGCTTTGGCTGTCGAGAATTTACACGATCCGCGTGGTGAGTCCTACATTATCCCCAAGTGAACACATTGAAATTTATATCCAGGTAATTTGTTAGTAGTAATGCAGTATGCCGATGCACCATTTGCAAATATAATTGAACAATATAGTATAATTTAGATCGTACTACAAATACCATAACTATATAAAAAAAAATCAAAATCGATTCTAAGTCATTAGATCGAGGGAAATGGAGAGGTTGTATTCGTCTTTTCGTACCTTAAAATTTCTAATATGGTTATTTATATACTAGTGGCACGGTGCTTTGCGCGCAATAAATATTAGTGCCTGCCATATTCTTCCTCCGTATTGACTGCCACCTTGAGTGCGAGACCGGCAGGCCGCTATCTGGCTCACGGTGCAAGTGTCGTCATGGCATTATGAAGGTTCCTTTGATTAAATGGCTATGTATGCAGCGCCATTGCTTTATGGAAGTTGCCTTGGTTCAATGGCTAGATATGGCTGATCAATTGGTTGAATGGATATATAATTGGCACAAAAGAAACTATATGTGTATTGCTTACTAGCAATCTTTGACTTCTGTGTAGTTTAGATATTGGCTTTTAGTTACGAAATATCTAAAACGCCCCTGGAACAAAATAAAAGAGTAAAAAATATGAACAAAAGAGTGGCTCTAGTGGCGAGGTAAGGCAGGCAATGATTTGACTAGACTTTGGAGAGGTTCCGTGAAGTGCGGTGGTCCGGTGGGTTCTAACTATTACAAAATCTTGCTATCGGATGTAGTCTAAACTATAGAAGAATAATTATGTAATCGCAAAGAAGATAAGATATAGGGGAGGAATTCTACTTTATTGATTTCATATGCATAATACATTTGGTCTCCACATCTACTTACACTAATAAATTGCTTAGGTTTTAGGTTTAGTCCAATGTGAAAAGTATTCGGACGGTTGGCCGACTAGGACACAAATTCAAGTTGTGCTCGGTGGCCGGCTGAACCCGCCCGTAACAGCTGGTTTTGCAATAAATTTTGCTAGCAAAATACATATGCCTTATCAAACTCCATAAAAACTTAGTGGAAAAAATTATTACATAAAAAAGGACATATCATATGTTTGTTATGTGCACGATTTGACTTATTAAAGATCTTACATAGAAAACTTCAAAAGGAAAACTCACCAAAACAAAGTACAAACCACCCAACATTGCATATGATATCTTCATGATCAAGGGTACTCAAGTTTCTTGCCTAGGTTCCTAGTTCGGAGTATGTGAAGTATCTCCCTATGAATTCAACACTTCTCTAAGCTTCATAATTCCTATGCCCTTAACGCATCTTTCAAAAGAGACAACAGGTAGGGACTTAGTGAATAAATTAGTTAAGTTTTCATATAATTTCATGTGTTGAATATTTATTTCATTCAATTTATGTAACTCATGAGCATAAATAATTTGGGTTAATATGCTTTATACAAAAGAATAACTAGTTGCGAACAATAGGGGTAACATGCTTTATACATGCCAAAGGTTCGATGCGACCCGTGCGCTGGGGAAGATGATCAAACGTGTAAGAACTCCAACCCGCTGTCCGAACAATCGCAAAACCACAAGTCAACACTAATGCACATAAAACGGTCAAAACTGTAGAGCATGAATTAGGGGGAAACAACAAGTCATAAAACGGTCAAAACAATCGCAAAGCCACAAGTCATATGTTGTGTGCGTGTCATCCATGAGTCTACAACGTATGTGGTCTATGATTGTTATTGAACATAATCCCAACAGCACCACTGTCCACTGCAGGGCACTGCATGACTATGGAAAAGCAGTAATTTACCAGTGTAGTTATGAACACAATTATACACAATAGACGCGGACCGACGGCTAGGTTATAAGTCATAACTATGGCTGCGAGACAAATCAAATCGATCGATTACCCGTCAAAAAGCCGTGGAAATCGACCCCTCTTTGCAAGCACTATCGCTCAGTGGGTGACGACGACCTGATCACCTAGCCAGCAAGGCACGGTGGGGGCGCATGGGGTTCCAGTGCGAAAAACGACAGCCACCTGCAAGTCTGCAACGCCCTACTTGAGGAGGTGCGAGGGGTAGCGATCGATCGAGACTCGAGAGAGCAAATATCAATGGCGACCACCCGGGCCAGCCTTGTGATTGCTGCGAGCACCATCCTCTTGCTACTGCTACTGCCGAAGGTGCTTGCCTTCGATCCCGCTCCCGCTTCCGACCCCGATGCCGCCTTACCCCGGCCTCGAGTGCTACCCCATCAAGTTCTTGACCACGACAAACCAGCTTGTTTAGGTGCCTGCGGTCATGGAGGATCAAAACCATATGGTGGTGAGTGTCTCGTACCAATTAAATAGATATATAAATGCATAGAAAGTTAATTGCGGTTTTTCCCTCGAGGCAAATTGACTCGATCTAGATCGAGTTCAGGATCTATCTGCTTTGTTTTTATTACTGCCTCGCGCTTTTGATATGCTTTACTGCTTAAATTAAAACTAAAAGCTATTGTCGAAAATTTATCATGTCTTCTACAAATCAAACGATATAATACTTGTAGTAATTATTTATGAGTTTGATGTTATTTTTCCAAAGTTTCTAAAGTAATTTTTTATAATTTGATTTGACTCTGTCAGGCCTCTCTCTCAATGGGTCATAACTTTCTCAAATTATAATTTTGTGCTAGCTTAAGCGAACAAAGCCAAATGATCATGATTGGTATATTAATTTAAAAACCTTTTGATCATATGAAATGAACTAAATGCTAATAACATGCTCATAATGGCGCTTTATCACATACGTGTCCTAGATAGAAAACCATTTGAGGCGAGCTGCTACGAAACCATCACATACAGTTATTCTAGACTTTATGTGATAACCCCGATCGTGATTCACACAACAAACCCATAGTGTTTTTCTCACCACACAACCATCTACCATATACCGACGTATCAATACCAATGTTTTATAATTTGAGCGTATGGATACCACACATGGTTTCGCTAGGGAAAAAAAATCATGGTTCATAACAAGCACCAGTGTTGGTTCTTAAACTGTCACAAACAAAATGACACGGATGAGTAGCCAACATTTGTATTGGATAAAAAAACTGATATCGATAATTTATCAGTGTCGGTAACAATATTGTATCATTTTCTTGCATTTTCATGGGCGAATTGTATAGGCAGGTCTCTATTTCATTAGGTTTCTTCAAGATATTATTAGCATGGACCACCTCGGGACAAGAAACCCTGTATCCTACAATGGGCCATTCTAAGCTCAAGAGTCGTATTTTTGCACCTAGTGTTGGGAAAACTAGAGATGCTGGATATCCTCCTACTGTATCTTTAGAGGTGTTGTGGATATCATGCATCTCTAGAGCAGGATGCCCTTTCCAACCAACTTTAATACTACCCTATCCTAAATAGGTGTAGCTACCAAGAAAGTTGACGATGCAAGATACTCAAATCAATTTGGATATCTAGCACCTTCAGTGTCCTCTCTATTATATCCTACTCGAATGGACGATGCTTCTAGGCCAGGTGGTGTTCTAGGCTGGCCTGACCTTGGTTCCGCCACTGCCACCGCTGCAGGAGAAGGATTTAGGTAGGGCCTCATCGGTGGTCTGCATGTCGTCATCTTCATCCACCTCCACGGCGTCGTTCGCAATCTGTTGAAGCCACTAGTGCTCCCGATACTGGTCCCTCTCTATAGTTGCTTTGATGGCATTGTTGTCATCGTAGTATGAGGTGTGTGAGGAGTTGGAGGAAGAAGATATTGTGGCTAGTTTGCAGGTCTTCTCGTCGATCTTAAGCCACTTCATTTATAGATCCAGCATGAGGATTTAGCTCCTATGCTCCATTCTCATGCATGGACTGAGTCAACATTGCTCTGAAAATACACATAGGGAGCACAACCGGCCCGATGGGTTAATTTCCCTTCCCACACAAAATGCTTGCTCTGACCCGACCTTTCAACTTCTTGGTGATGGACATGTCGGTCTCTTGACTGATGGTCAAACGATCTTTGACCACTAGCTTGGATACAACGCAATATTGTTGAGAATCCAAATCCTTAATTTTTTAGCCTTAAAGAGATTATTTTATCTAACTCAAGCCTCGGCGACTAGCTATTGATGATTGGATTACATACACTGACGTCATCCGACCTCACCCTTGTAGGCCCAAAGTGACGCTTAAGGCCTAAGCTTGAATTTGTGTTGGCCTATGTCATCTATGGGTCTAATCTTTTGAGTCCCTGGATGTCTTCAGCTTGGGATGTCGCTTGGTGTAAGGTCTAGCTTGTCTAAGCCTTACAGGCTCTGAGTAGGGCAAGTCTTGTGCATTTGTTGCACAAAGTGGCCTAATCCGTAACTTTCCATATAGGGATCTTGCTTTCTATGGGATCAACGTGCTACCCAAGGCAACGCTACGTCAACATGAAAAATTGAAAGTGCCTTGGAGATCAAGTTTGGCTCGTATTCGACAAGGGCTACACCAACTTTAGGTCTATTAGCCGACACATAGAAATGTAGATACCCCCTGTATTGATCCTTGTAACCCAATCAACCCTACATCCTACAATCTCACAACCCAATACATCCCAAATCTGTTGCATACACCCTTACAAATGCAATTCTTGATTAGGCCTGTTCTCGTCGAGATAGCTTGGCCTTGATCTCGACGTCTTCTTAAGACCCTAGATTGAGGTCACATTTGTATTCATATCCTATATAAGCAAAGGAAGGCTAGATGTAATGTTATTACTTTCTCCGGGAAGGGTTTGAACTAGGGTAAAGTACATCGTCTCTCTTACTCTTGCATCATCGTTCGAACGTAATGTCTGAGAAATAAAGGGTGTTGTTCCTGCAATACTCTGTAAGATTAATCAGGGCCTGCTTCTTTGCACCGACACCAATGTCTCTATCGAGCAGTAACAACTTTTTTAGATTACAATCTCAGCTACTTGGGCGAAATGAATAAGGCCTTAAACCGAGACAAGATAGGGTTGTAGTGTCAGTGTTAGTAGTGCAAGTCTTTGGTTTTTTCTTGGCTAGGACTATTATTACTGCAAGTTAGGGCGGTGGCTCTACACAATTGGTTGTGCTGTGTAAGGTTATCTTCTTTTAAATCAAAACGCGAGAACTTTTCTTTCTCGAAAGGAAAATGTTTGTAAAACTGATGCAAAGGGGAAACTCTGCTATCCTTACATTTAAACTTGCCCAAACATTTGGCATGGCTTCATCTCTGTGCCTGTGATAACTCAAATAAAATAGTGAGGATAGATTAAATTAAAAAAACTATTGAGCTTATGTGTTTTTCACATAGATATTTATTGTAGCTATAATCCCCGCCAACTTATGCTCTGCTCCTTCCTTGTAATAGGTCGCGGCCAACGCGGAGGAATTGGCACTCCTCGATGCAAAGGATGTGTATATGCTGGGGCCTGCCCATGGTGTTAACAATAAAGCGACTAGCTATAGATCTATCAGAAATTTGGCAAGGCAAATTACTCGTATACTGCTAAAAATGAATATATTTGTGTTTTTCCAAAATTGAAGCCTGGAAAGGCATGTACATTTGAAAGGGATCGAGGTTTACCAACCGAATGAATGATATTGGAAAAAGTCTAAATTATGCGTAGGATACAAACCCATTGGTGCCACTAATTCCTTACACCACTAGCTTCCTCTTGTTCGATCACTCACATGCCCTGTTCTTCCTTCCCCTCTCTAACCTCTGTGCTTGTCCGGAGCATTGTGACAACCCTTACCGCTAAGCTCTGGCCCAAGCCATGCCGCCCTATCCCCCACTCCCCATCACTGATATCCAGGTCCGGCTCGACCCTGGCATCCCTCCAAATCATGTATGGAAAAGAAGAATCATGGAGCTACTAGTTCCATAAAAAGAGAGCGAGAGAGAGCAGAAAAGAAAATAAAATAAAATAAAAAGAAAGAAAGAAAGAAAGAAAAGTAGCTCCATAATATTAATAAATTTTAAAGAAGGGTTCTGCCCAATTAAGGAGTCTAAATTAAAGATCATATTTTCCAAACACAACATTCGGTGTGTTGTACTTAATTGTACCATACATAATTGCACTCGTGTTCATTTCAATCCATTGCAGGCATGAGTTCATTTTCTCCCTTACCCCTGAGCATTATTCCCTGAACCGATCAGATTACCTGTGTCATGATCTTCATCAGAAACATGTTTTGGCTCGACAATATATGCAGCATAAATAAACCACTTTATCATATATTAAGATCCACATAAATCATAGAAACAATAGAAAAAGTTGGCCATAGGCATAGGAGAGGAACTGAAAAGTCCACTAGAGCGACTTGAGAGTAAATGAGCTGGGAATTATTTTACAAAAGACTGAAATTCCAAATTTGCCTAACAAACAAGGGAGTTATTCCTCAGTCGAGTTGTTCCATTTGTCAACTCATGAAGGCAAGGTTCCTAGCCACTTCCAAACCCCACAGGTACGAGGAACATTTCGGAATATGATTTATGCTAGCTATTTTGAGAAGTTATACATCAAAAATACCTTAGGCTAAGCTTGGTTCCCCTGTTCATAATTCTTACCTTTACTCAGGACGAGCAAAAATCTAAGCGTGGGGTGTGTTGGTGGTCATTTTGCACCGACTTGGCATAACATTTCGTACAAAAAACCGTGGTCCCAATGCATGCATAAGAGCATTTTATTTTAAATTAACAGAGTCCACAAGTTTTGGTGAATTTTGAATGCAGATTATCTTTTAAACAAATTTAGGTGAAATTCACCGAAATAGTTTGATCGACCAGGCCTCCCTAGGCAGACCAGACCCACATGGTCGACATCGCCAAGCCAGCTGCTCCCTCCTACATGCAAAGGAATACATATTGATGAATGTGGAGCGTTGGATTAATGTCGGTTCAAAGCAAGGATGGGATGAAGATGCACTGGGATCAGGAGACCTATCTTTTGCATGAATGACACGTGGACAACAAAGATACCTACTTGGAGGTCATCCTGGCCGTGCAAGAGTCGAAGATGGTGCATTGGAGGGAACTTCTCCCATCATTATGTCCCGAACTTATACCCCCTCTCCTGTCATTATCTCCTAGACAAAAATAGATTATATATTGGTGCACTTCTTGTTTCTTGTGAAAATTGATACTCTGGAATAATCCCGGATGAACGCTACATTGATATCTGTACGGTTGCAGATTAACCTCCGTTAGGCTAAGAACCGCCAATTGCCTGCTGGCGTGTGTTTTGATGTTTTTATCCTCACAGTGAGTGCTATAAGAAATAAGGGTTTATTGATCATGGTAGGGGCAATGAAGTAGCCAAGATGGGCAAAATCGGTTGTTGCCGAGATTTGAAAATAAAAGAATTAGATTTTGATCTTCTCGGTGATTTGAAAACCAATTTCAAAAATTAGGAAAGTTTACAAAACTAGCTTTATGCGAAAGAATCCTACCCTATATTTGATCGGCCTTAATTAGTTTCATGTAGTCAGCGTTACTTGTTGAGTATTTGCATACTCAAGCTCGCTCTTCATGTGGGGCTTCTCATTTCAATGAGTAGGTTGTGGTTCTGAGGAAGAGATGTATCAAGACGAAGGCTTCGATGATGGGATTCAAGATGAAGACTTTGCTAATATCTAGGAGCGCGTATCTCTAGCCTTCGTCTGTGGAGACTTGGGCCTAGCGCGTAGATCTACTTTTGGAGGTGAACAATACTTATTGATGTTTTCGTTGCTATTCAAGGCGTGTGCCCGAGATTTTGTAAATAATCGTCGAGTTGGCATATGCATTGTGATGTAAATTTTTATGTACCGGTCAGTGACCCAAAAGCTATAGCTGCTTGCGTACACACTAGCTAATTCACCCAACCTTCTCTAGCTTGGTCAATGGTCGTACTTCACTACATTCGCATTTGTGTTTGCCATAGATCGAGGGATTGATGGATTATACGTACAACACCTATATCCCAGTTCGCACAGCCAAATAGCTAGGTCATACTTAATTTGCACTTGACCCGTGTAGCTAGTCATCGTAATGGACTAGCACGTACTTAGTGGGCGCCAAACGCACCACGGTACCTCGTTACGGAGTAGTGGTAAGAATTGGAATTTTGTTGGACATAATCTAGATAAGGCAGCAGTCATGATTAGATAGTAAGGGTTTATCTAGTTTAAGTAGGACTAAATATATCTAAAAGTAGATGTACGTACTAGAGAGATGCAGCTTGTTTAGAGTTAGTGGTTCAAATTTGAGTAGGAGTCTTGTAATTTCTCTAGTATAAATAGATGGCCAACGGCCAAGGAAAGGTGCAAGTTTAGCACCGAAAAAATATGTGAGTTTGTTCCGTGCTGCATCAGCAAGATATGTCACGGAGACGTGCTCCATGCTGAATACGGGCTCGGTGGCAAGCTCTTGGTATTTGACCAAGAGGTGACGACCGAGCATTTTCAGAGGATTGATCTTGGGCTAAACTAACATCTGGTATCAGAGCTTCGGTGCTCACACTTTGCGGCTGTGTCGTTCCTGCGAGCTCAGCGGTCAAGAATGGCGGTGTGTCATTCAATTTCCGCAGCCCAATAGCTAGGTCATACTTAATTTGCACTTGACCCGTCTAGCTAGCTAGTCATCGTAATGGACTTCCTCTTGAAATTAAGCACTAGCACGTACTTAGTGGGCGCCAAACGTACCACGGTGCCTCGTTACGGATTAGTGGTAAGGATTGGAATTGTGCGTCAGTGCGTGTGCGAAAACGGCAGCCACCTAGCTGAGACTATACGAGCTAGGCCGTGCTTGTGGCGATGGCGAGCGTGAGAGGTTGCTGCAGAATGGCCACCGCCGGTGTCAGGTTCATCCTCCTAAGACAAAGTTTTAAAACTTTATCCATAGAGAAATTTTTAACTATTTAGATTGAGAACATAAAAATTATATGTATGGATTCATTTTAAAAGAACTTTTATAATAATATAATTTTTAATTCATTATAAATAAAAGTTCAAAAGTTTTTATAGTCAAAGTTCTATTTTGAAGACCGTGTCAATGTCCAAAATGAGTACTATTATATAACGGAGGGAGTATAAATTAACATATATTATACTCTAATTTGCTGGTGGGAAATTAATTTTGATATAATTACTCTCGACGGCTAACGGTGGACCATCGAGAGTAGATGACGTCGTCGCTTCCTCTGATAGACGTTCCAGCACTCTCGGTGGCTGTTTGTTTAGCCGTCGAGAGTAACATGCCTACGAAAGGTTATATCGACGGCCTTATTTTGATCGTCGAGAGAATGCAATTAATATCGACGGTTTCTTTCTAATCCTGGACACTAATTATGGCACTCGACACTGCGAGCTTTTCATGTAGTGTGTGGCACGAACAATCCACCAGCAGGCTCACTCTTGATTGTTTTGGTTGCGTTGCACATGTATTGGTGACATATCAAGTATTTGCCTCCTGCTGAATGACTTGCACGGGGTATTAGCCAAACTTGCACACACGTTTTTCTTGATTATCTTTTTTTAATAAAAAAAGTACAAACTATGAGAGACTGAAACAACATGCTCTCGCAATTATCTGGTGTGTACATTATTTTCATCACTACATTTGTTTGTTGATTTATGTCTGCTCGACTTGATCGACCGCCAGGATTAATTGTTGGATTCAACAAAGGGACGGTTGTGCATTCAGATTATCGACGTAATAACGATATAGGCAATGACGACGACAACCCCTGTTCTGGCACAAGCCCGTCGCTCCGCGTGCACTTCTCCTGCAGAGCACGTTCCCTACTTCATCCATCTCCTAACCAAAACAAACTAGGTCTATCAAATAGATTTTAAATTAGGGATCTTTTACGGTACATTAAGTTAAGAAGTATATGAAAATCTTATATTTTAGATATCATCGTCCAACTGACATTGATGATGTTTTGATCTTCTTTACAATGTTACGTAGGGTTAAGAAGTCAACTCCAATTATATACGAGTATTACGTTACCGTACCCCTTTAATCATAGCTGACGAGGTCAACTTGTTTGATGATTTTGATGTATAATCAAATTGCTGCGGCATCGATCGAAATTCAGGTTCGCGGCGACGTTTGTACCCAGCCATTTTACCTTGCATCGTTGTTGAGATTAGGCAACAGCGGCGCTGTTTCTTCCTATCGGCATCCGCAACAACCTTGAAGAAATTATTCATTCGATGAGCGCTAGCTAATTGCATGATCGCTGCAATGAATGGGATTAGATCAGCGGATGAAAATGATTTCTGTTGGTGTTTTTTTCTGGAATCAGAGTTTATACTAGCAAAATATCGTTACTATCTTGTCCCTACGTATAGTATAAAAAGACTAAACTATCTAAGCTACTGGATGTAGAAGAATGAATGGCTTGTTAAGTTTAATGTACCATAAAAAGACTTCAAAATAACGTAGCTCTAAACCCCTTCTATCAATGTATCCGATTTCTTGTGTTGCAGGTGGCAGACCTCAATGTGGAGGATGCGAATATCCTGGCGCCAGCCCGTGGTGTTGTTGGAGTAGGGGACACCAATCCACCCACGAACTAGTGGGATCAGAGAATCAGTCTGCGAAGACGAAGGAGAAGCACATTTGAAGAGGTGCCTCGCGTCTCCTAGGCGAGGCAACGGCGGACCAGGGAAGAATATGCCGCACGAAGGGGGCCCTGCCTCCCTCTAGCGGGGCAATCACGGGCCAGGAATCGTATCGTGTGTCAGGAAGATACGATAGCTGGCCGTAACAACCCGCTTCATGTGGCAGGACGATCATAGTTTATTACAACAGCCAAATCCTCTATGTAATCTCGGCGTTACCCTTGCTTTAGGGAAAAAGGTAAGGGCAATTGGGTCTAACCAGGGATCCCGAAGGTATGTTTCCTTCGGTATCCCCGGGATTGGGGACAGATTGAGGTATAGGAGGTTTTTTCATAGATTTTCCTCTTTTACCCTCGCGTGATTCCTTCACGGAAGGGTTGTAATGGCACAATATAATTTGGTCGCTACTATAAATAGGGGGTCCCCTCAGTAATAAAGGTAGGCTATTTAATTTCCATAGGCTAGCTACTCTGAGATTGCACAGTCTTCCGCGAGCTGCTTCGCGAAGTAAAGTACGGTGCTTCGGAGGGTAGCCCTTCATAAATTCGTTGTCTGGCTCGGGCCACCGACAGGTGTGATCTGTGAAAGTTCGTCTGTCGACGGATAGCTGATCGGGGGTCACTGTCGGCAATGAATTTGTACGGGAGCATGCTCAAGATCCAAACCAGATGGTAGCACAAGAACGGGATTTATACAAGTTCAGGCCCTCAACTTCGGAGGTAATACCCTACTTCATGTGCTCTGGGATTATGATTGTAGAAGATGATGATGGCATATGATGCTGTGGATGATTGTATATGCCTATGGCCCCCTACCCCCTCCCTTTATATAGTGCAGGGGGAGATAGAGTTACATGATGGTACGTAATGCATGGTACCTAATTCGGTTATACCATATACAATATGCAGGTATGATCTCCTAATTACATGGAGCTTGGCTATATCCTCGGAAACTTCCTTGGAGCTCAAGGCACACGTAACCAGAGTGGTCTCTATCCTCAATCAACCGACTTGGGTCGTCCCCCATCTGCTCCCACATGGGCCTTCTAGAGGATACCCGAGGCCCATGTAGTCCACAGTAGCCCCCAAGTGCTTTACGATCGAGTCAGATGTCCAGCCGACTGGTTTCGCCAATGTCTTCTGTAATCTGAAAAGAGATTGTAAAGAACTCAATAAATCTCAAGCCTTTTGTGTTAGAAGTGACGCCAGGATTGGCAATACCAAAACTGTAGCTTTTTCTGGCCCATTAGGCACGTCACCTCAACAGATGGATTCGGCTACTTGGCATCTACCCTCGCATTGCGAGCACAACAATCGACCCAACATGGAGCATGCCTTAAGCCACGCAATTACAGCTTCCGTCCTGCAGCATGCTATAAATTATGCGTTTAAAAGAATAAAAGCATCATGTGCCTGACCTTAACTTGTAAGAGCCAGCACTCTGCCCAACATGGGGCACACCTTTCAGCTGAGTGGTACCTGACCCGTCCATAGAAAGGATCAGCTGTCGACCCCCTAAGGGCGTACCGATTGGATACAATTTGGCTGAGAGGTATTTGTATCTGGGTAGCGGTATACAACTGGCGACCTTAAAAAGGCATACCTCCAAAACTGTACCCAAATTTCACCAACACCCAACCTTGAGCATGCATAGCTGGCTAGAGACCCGACATGGGGTATGCCGTGAAATATTTTTAATGTGGCGCTTCCGGTCATAGGCCCTCTAGGGTGTATCGAGGCCGAATTAGGCTCAATGTTAACATATTGCCACTGTCAACGATGTGTTAAGAAAGCCTGTTAATGGGATCGCCGTTTGCTCATTTAGCCCAAGCCCACTAAATGGGACGCGAAGTGTTTTTGCTCCTTTCACACACAGTCGGAGCATCATACGCTTCCGCCGGGAAACGTATCCGTATCTACTTCCATCTCATCACCATAATGGTTTTACTGTATTCAAAACGGATTACGAGGCGCGTCCTTTGAACTTCTCTATGTATAAAAGAAATCCAGAAGCAGCGCATTGCTCCACATCCAATCTCCAAGACTTTTTTCCCCTTTCCTTTTCTCTCGTCAAGGCCCTCCTCCTTTTTTCTTCACGAGTGCAATGGTGGATCAAGGCGAACAAGTGGATGAGTGGTCGCTGAAGCCGCTGCCGAAGCCGCTGCTCAGGCCGCCGCCCCAGCCTCCTTGGATGTCTTCTAGAGGTAGTACGCCGAGGTCACCGCTGAGATCCGTGCGGAGGAATCCATCAGGGTCCTGATCCACGTATTCCCGCTGCTCTACAAGGTGCGTATCCCACACAGGGACGCACTAGCTGCCGCACTCCTGGCCGACGGATGGTTCTGTGGTGTCTTCGACTGGCGCCTCACCGTCCACGCTAGGAGAACCGGTCCTCTTTCTTTTTTCTTCTTTTGCTTTTTCGCGAGCCAGCGACGAGCCCTAGCTCATTATGTTGTGCCACGGAATATGTGTAATTAGACCTAAGAGCCGTTTAATGAAAAATCTTTTGGATGTTCTCTGGAACCCCTTGTATTGATATTCTGGTCTTTAATCGATAATCAACTAATACCCAATCGCCTTCGTCTTCATCCGAGTAGTTAGAACTGCACTCTCCTAGACCGTCATCCAGCGCATAAGCGAGCCTCTCAGGAAAAATCACTCGGCCACCCGAGTCTTCTCAAAGAGGCCGCATCCTGCGGTCATGGTTCTAAAAATCGGTATTACTCGGCGATTACTCGCCGAGTCCTCGCTACTCGCTGCCCCACCGAGTTGAGAAGGGCCAACTCGATTGATTACTCGGTCAGACTGAGTAATCGGACAAAAACCGAGTAAAAATCGAGTAACGGCCAAGTAAAAACCGAGTAAAAACTTTTAGTGCTTGTTGGTTGTGATTTGCGGACATTTTATGATGTTTTAGTGTATTACCTATCATGTATTCATGTGATCATGTCATATGTTGCGAAATTGCGAGTTGCATTATGTCATATGTTGCGTACTTGCGAGTTACCATATGTCGTAAGTCGTAATGTGCACTCTACTTTGTGTTAATAGTTCATACATGTAGATTTACAGGTATCATTAAGTCATATGAAAGAAGATACGCCATCATTACGTCGATATATGTCTACTAATCGTATATTAATTTTTTGAGTAATTGGTACCGAGTAATTTCCAAGTACTCCCGAGTAATCCGAGTACTCGCTACTCGGTACCTCACCGAGTCAGTACCGAGTAGCGAGTTCTTGAACCTTGCCTGCGGTAGACAAAAGCCCAACCCAGAATGCGCAACACAGCCCGTTACAATATATTAGGAATAGGGGAACGAAGTTAGTTCACCCCGCCCATTTTCGCGCCAGTCTTTTCGTCCTCCCCAGCGAACTCCGCCGCTAGGGTTCTTCTCCATCGCATCGTCCGCCGCCACCATCGCCGATCCGCAATGGCTCCCTCATCTCCTGTCACCCCGAAGACGACCAAGAGCGACAAGGAGTGGATGAAATCCATTACAACCGACCGGAGGTTACAGAAGCTTGTCTCCACAGGCGTGCTCCTCTCAGAAGAGTTCATCCCGTGGCGCGCCGCTACTGGTGAGTCCTCCCCCACCCCTCACTCCTACGAGGTGGTGGTATTCAAGTCTTTCTTCCTTCGCTGCTTCGGCCTTCCTTGCTCTTCTTTGTTCCGAGGGTTATTGCATTTCTATGGGATCGAGGTTACCTACCTTAACCCCAATTCGATTTTCCAAATCGTTATCTTTATTCACATCTGCGAGGCTTATCTCGGGATCTCCCCCCATTTCTACCTCTTTAGATGCCTTTACTTCCTCAAGCCCTTCCCCGACAAAACTTCTCCCAGGTCCGCAGGCGGCACGGGATTCCTTCTGTTGGAAGGGGCCAAGGAATTTTACTTTTATCTTCCTCTGAGAACCTCAAACAAGGGCTGACACTCCGAATGGTTCTACTATGCCAATCTTCCCCCAATCCTGCCCTCATTTTCTAGAGAGTGCCCCACGATCCGTCCCTCCTGGTCCTCCCTCCTCGCCGAGAGCGAAGGGAGTCAAGTCAAGGAACTTCTCATCCTCCTTGGCAAATTAAAGTCCGCCGGATTGACTGACATCGGTGTAGTTTTGAACTACACCTTCCGCCATGTCCAACCCATCAAAGAGAGGGTACACCTCTGGTATGAGTACTCGGGAGTCCAAGACGCCACTCGAGAAAGAGAAGATCAAATTACCCACAAGGATTTGATCAGCCGAGTGGGCGAGCTCTTCGCTCCGGGCTCGGACATAGGGAACAAAGATTGCCCGAGCGCATATAGCCGGTCCAGTCCTCCTCCAGCGGTAAGGAGAAGATTCCTTTCAACCTTGGCCATGATTTTAGGAAATGTCAATATAATTGGTCTGATTCAATCCTTACACAGGGGCGTGCTGCATTTTTCTCCACCTATCCTATCCCCGAAGCTCCCAGCCACAAGGAGGCACCGCGCAAGCGTCCTGCAGAGGACTCGGCTGGTGATCCTCCGGCCAAGAAAGGCAAGGGGGTTGTCCTGAGGGACTCGGACGGAGATGAACATGAAGACAACGTCCCGCTCCTGCGCCGTCGTCGCCCCAGTCTAGCTCCCGCCAGGCGATCACCAAGCCCTCCGTCTTCCCAAACCGCTGGCCTAGAGGCCGCAGCAGGGGCGGAAAGGCCTTTAGGCTCTAGCCCTAGTGATCCAACCATTCGGGTTGGAACCAAGTTTATTCCGTCACGAAGGTATCTCCTCGCAACTCCATTTCTTCATGGTTCGTAAAAAATCCGGTGTCTTGAAAAAATCTTCAAATACTTGTAGGAAACCTGTTTTGGGCGCCATGCCTGGCAAACGCAACACCAAGACGCCGGCTTCAGCTCCTTCGAAATCTGACTGCCAAACCAAGCCTACTACAGAAGACTCAGCTCAGCGCGCAGCACCTCAACCTAGCTCTCCTCCATCCCCTGCAACTCGCCAATCCTCATCGACAAAGGGTAAGATCCCAGCCCAGGCCCCAGATAGCTCAGAACCGAAAATCGAGGAGATTCCTCGCCCCTCTATTAGATCCAAGACTCCTCCCCTCCGAGTGAAATGAAGGAAAGAAATGGAAGGCTATGAGGTCAACGACGAGCAGGAGGACGAAGAGTGGGGAGTGCTAGAGAACATATCGAAAGCCAATACCGAGATACTCAAGGTAAAGTCTCTTCACGCCTTAAATTCTTGCCGTACACAAAAGAACCTGACTGATCTTCCTTCCTGTCGCCACGCAGCGTATGAGAAAGAGGTCCAAGCAGAAGTCTATGCGCTTGTGGAGAACTGTAGGTGAATTGAAGTCTCGTGACGAATACGACAACACATTGTATGCAGTCAAGTCACAATATCGCAGCGAGATCGAGAAGCTCCAAGAGGAAATCCCTGAACTCCGACTCCGCCACGTAGAAGAGGCCAATACCATCCAAGGTGAGCAACCCCGAACGATACTAAACCTTTATGCAATTGTAAATGCTCCTTCGAGATTGATCCTCAATGTTTATCGTCGTATACAGCTTTGGAGGTGAGGCAAAAGGCCATGGAGGGAGAAGCTTTCCAGGCCAACACTCAAGCTGAGAGATCAGCTAAAGAGCTAGAGGGTAACTTTCTATCTCTGGCTCTCCCTGGCTCAACCCCAATAAAGCTTGACAAGTTTGTGATGTCCGACTAGTTTTGCAGCCTACCAACTGAAAACCAAGGCGCAATTTCAGGTCTTCGATGAGAGGGTGAAGTCCGCCAACGAACTACATGACCCTGCTCTGATGGCAATAGCTCGAACACTCCAATACCTCTATCCTAAAGACGAGGTGCCGTCAGATGCCGAAATATTCATGGCGCATCTTGAAGGCATCCCCGCACGGATCAGGGTTTTCGCAAGGGCGGCGGCGACGACTTGCGCCAGCCAAGGTTTGGCTATTACGAAGTCGAACTATCCCGGCACCTCGAAGCCGTGTGAGAAGGATTTGCCTGTAATGAAGAAGAGGCCTCCACTCTTCTGGAAGAAGTCCGGGAGATTGCTACCAATTTGGCAAAACACCTGACTTTGTAAATGAATTCGATTTCTAGATGCTTAGCCGATCCTCAATACTCTGATCTTCTATTTATCCGAGTACTTGATTTTATTCTCTTTCATGTAACGCTTCTACCGACGAGTCCAGGCCCCGAGTGCTAGGAACAAGCACTTGACTTTCTCCCCATGCATATACCGAGTGGCTAAACATTGTCTTTGACAAGTATGAGCGCCATTACTCAAGAATTCTCATAATACCCAAATTCGATCAACGCATGTAAAGAGAAAACAACTTTTATTGATAAGATAGGGTGCGGTTGACTCCGCGAACTATTTAGTGTAGCCCCTGACTTACTGCTTAGTCGTGTACGGCTAAGTAGCAAGTCAAACAAGAGACTATTTATACAATGCTCGAATACAAGAATTAAGAATAAAAACGACGTAGCTGCTCCATGGATTAGACACGTCTGATCCATCTTCACGTTTTAGCCGGTAAGCCCCAGGCGAGTCACCTCATCAATCACATAGGGGCCTTCCAAAGTGGAGAGAGTTTATTCTCGTGCTTCTGATTCCTTCGGAGGACCAGATCTCCTTTAGAGAACGCACGGCCTCGTACGTTGCGCTGGTGATAACGACGCATGCCCTGTTGGTACTTAGCCGACTAGATCATTGTCACTTCCCTGAACTCCACAAGCCTGTCGAGGTCTTCCATTCTTCCTTCGTCCGACTGGTTGCTGTCGTAGTCGCGCACTCGTGGAGAGCAGAACTTCAATTCAAATTCGCTGCTCTTGAACTGAACGCCATTGTCGGTGATGATACGATTAGGTACACCAAAGAGCACGACGATATCCCGAAAGAACTCGCGTGCCTTGGCGGCCGTGATGTCAGCGACCGGCTTGGTTTCGAATCCACTTTTTAAACTTGTCAATGGCGACGAAGAGGTGAGGGAATCCACCTTGCGCTCGCTTGAGGGCCCCACCATGTCCAGATTCCAGACGGCGAACGGCCACGTGATTGGGATCGCCTGTCGATCTTGGGCCGGCATATGAGTTTGCCTTTCAAAAAACTGGCAGCCTTCGCATCTACGTACTATATCTTCCGCATCTGTTACTGCAGTCGGCCAGAAAAATCCTTGTCGATAGGCTTTCCCAACTAGAGAGCTTACTACCGAGTGATGTCCGCAATCCCCCGAGTGGATGTCCTTTAACAAATCTCTGCCCTCTTACTTGGATATGCAACGCCTTAGTACTCCGGAACCGTTTTTCTGAAAAGCTCGTCACCTATTACCTTATAGTTTTTTCTTCGGCGTGTAATGCACTCTGCGAGTCTTCGATCTTCCGGCAACTTGTCGTGAAGGAGATAATTTAAATATGGCTGTGTCCACCCGAGGTTGATTGACAATACCTCCGACTTGTGCTGCTGGTCCTTCTGCTCGTCCGGCAGGGTTGGTAACTTGATGGAAGGCTTATACAATTCCTCAACGAAAACACTAGTCGTAACTTGCGCACGACTGGATCCCATCCTCTCCAGTTCATCTGCGGCTTCATTGTCTCGTCGGAGTACGTGAGTTAACTCCAGCCCATCGAATTTGTCCTCCAATTTCCGAATCTCTTGACAATATGCTGCCATGCTGTCGCCGAGGCAAGACCATGCTGTCGTACCCGGCGGCGTTGTTGCTGACTAGAAATAGGATCTGGAGATCGTATCGTAACTTCTTTCCAGTCGGAGGTATGAGCAAAATCCCAGCCCCCGCGCCGCTGAGCATGAGGGAACCGTCAAAGTACATCATCCAGTACTCGAGATTTTCCTTTGCTGGGGTCTGGGTCTTTGTCCACTCGGCGACGAAATCGGCGAGCGCCTGAGATTTGATGGCTAGCCAAGGCTTGAACTTTAGGTCAAAGGCTCCAAGCTCGACTGCCCACTTCGCAATTCTTTCGGTGGCTTCCCGATTATGAAGAATATCTCCAAGCGGGAAGGAAGTGACCACCAAAATCTCATGATCTTGAAAATAATGATTAAGTTTCCACGACGTTATTAGTACGGCGTACAAAAGCTTTTGAATATGGGGGTACCTTATCTTGGAATCGCCCAATACCTCGCTTACTAAGTAGATCGGGTGGTGTACCTTCTGGAGGGAGCCCTGCTCATCCCGTTCCACCACCAGCGCACTGCTGACTACATGAGTCGTGGCGCCAATGTAAAGTAGGAGGGCTCCTGGGGCATGGGCGAAACCAACACCGGTGGCATAGTGAGGAATTTCTTGAAATCGTTGAAGGCTTCTTGTGCTTCCACTGTCCACTGAAAACCATCTTGTCAGCATAGGAGCTTTTGCCGCGCTCCTCGAGTCGGGAAACGAATCGACTGAGCGCCACGATGCATCCAGTGAGCTTCTGCACGTCCTTCTGACTGGTCGGGGGTTTCATATTTATGATGACGCTGACCTTTTTAGGATTGGCCTCAATCCCCCGATCAGATACGATAGATCCGAGTAGTTTACCGGATGGAACTCCGAAAATAAACTTCTCAGGATTTAACTTCATCCGATATGCCCTTAGACTCTCGAAAGTTTTGGTCAAATCTGTTATGAGATCTGACTTTGTCCGCGTCTTCACGACGACGTCATCGACGTAGGCCTCCATGTTGAGGCCGAGCTGAGTGTGAAAACACCGTTGTATGGTGCGGTGATAAGTCGCACCAGCGTTTTTCGCAGAAAGCACCAAAAGACGTAATAAATGACATCTTGATGCAATCTTCCTCCTTCAGACTAATCTGATGATAGCCTGAGTAAGCATCCAGAAAGCTTAAGAGCTCACACCCGGCGGTGGAATCCACCACTTGGTCGATGCGAGGAAGCCCAAAAGGATCCTTGGGACAAGCTTTGTTGAGGTCGGTATAGTCAACGCACATTCGCCATGTCTTGTTCTTCTTCTGCACCAGGACCGGGTTCGCCAACCACTCGGGATGGTACACTTCATTGATGAATCGTGCCGCCAGCAGCTTTGTGATCTCTTCCTAGATGTGTCCTTTCGATCTGGTGCAAATATTCTCAAGCGCTGCTTGATTGGCCGCGCCTTTTCATCGATGTGGAGACAATGCTCGTTCACCTCCCTCGGAACACCAAGCATGTCCGAAGGCTTCCAAGCGAGCACGTCCTGGTTTGCCCGGAGGAAAGTGACGAGCGTGTCTTTCTATTTGCTGTCGAGCCCTATCCCGATCACGGCTGTTTTGGCCGAGTCAGACTGGTCCAATAGTATCTTCTTGGTTTCTTCACTGCTTGGATGGAAATCTTGGCCTGCTTCTTTGCGGGTATCTCTCTTTCCTCCTGAAGGGATGCAACCTATTGTCGAATCTTTTCCATCTCGGCTGACGTGTCCAGTGCCTGTGCCATCTCGCAGCTTTCGCTGTTGCCAACGAGCGACTGCTTAACATCACTGGGGATGGTGATTACACCATTGGGACCCGGCATCTTCATGACGAGGTACGTGTAATTAGGATGGCCATGAACTTGGCTATCCCTAGCCTTCCCAAGATGGCATGATATGCCGTCTCGAAATCTGCCACTTCGAAGCTGAGACTCTCGGTCCGATAATTGTCTTTGGTCCCAAACGTGGCAGGCAGCGAAACCTGCTCGAGTGGTATCACAGACGTTCCGAGAATCACACCATGGAAGGGAGATGACCCCTGCCGTAGCTCGGAACAAGGAATCTTCATTTGATCTAGAGTCTTGACGAAGAGGACGTTAATCCCGCTCCCGCCATCGACTAGGACCCTCTTCAATTTGTTTCCTCGAACGACCGGATCCAACACCAGAGGATACCTCCAAGGGAAGGCGATCCGGTCCGGGTGGTCCGATCGATCAAAGATGATGGATACCTCTTACCAGCGCAGATACTTGGGGACCACGGGCATGATCGCGTTGACCTCCTAATTGGTAAGCTTCTGCTTCCGCTTGGACTCATACGCATGCGAGCCCCCGAATATGTAATTGATCTCGCGCTCGGTGTCTTGGTATTCTCCATCAGGCTTCTTGCCGTGTCCTCCCTTTGCCATCGGCTGTTTCGTGTTGTCGGCGAACTTCTGGAGAATGAGGCAGTCTTTGGCAGCATGTTTTCCACGGGGTGAAAGGGACATACCGCTTCCATGACCTTGTTGTAGTCGTTGTTGCTGGGGGGCTTTGGTAGGTAACGCTCCATGTTGGCGACCATCTCGTCCCCTTTGCATTTATTGTCCTTGGGTTTGTTCTGTTCTCATTGGGCTTCTTCTTGGGGCCTCCGTCGTTGCCAACGCGATGGCTCATGATGGCCTCCTCGGTGTTGGTCTCCTGGTCCGCCATTGCGAACATAGCCTTGAGGTTACGCGGGTCCCGAGTCATCTGCCTGATTAACTCCTCATATTTACATTCGGCGAAAAAGGCGTCGATGACTGTTTGCTCCGAAATGTCCCGGATCTCCTTCTTCTTCTTGGTAAAGCACTTGATAAACTCACGGAGAGTCTCATTCTTGCGCCGGTGTAACTGTCCGATCTGCCATCTTCCAGCGGTCCTTTCATAGGTCCCCGGAAATTGGCAATGAACTGTTCCTGTAGGTTGTCCCAAGACTCGATTGAGTTCTCCGGGAGTCTCGTAAGCCAGATCTGAGCGATTGGGGTCAGAGCAACTGCCACATAATTTCCCATCACATTCTGATCTCCTCCTGCTGCGCTGACTGCTAAGGCATAAACCTGCAGCCAGTTCTCAGGATCCCTCTCACCATCGAACTTTTCGATGCCCTTGAGGTTAAAACCGTCCGGCCAAACCACTCGGCGGGGGTTCGGGGTAAAGGCCCGAGTCCCCCCAAGGGTCGAGGCCACCGCCACCGCGAGGATCTGCTGCGATGCTCTCGCCGTGGGTCTTGGCGATGGTGATCTTGGCGATGATCGCGCCGACTGGCAGTGCTTTCTACACGATCGTCGTACTGCAGACTGCGGTAGCTATGAGAGTGCCAATCGCCTTCGGCGCGCTCCCTCCTTTTAGCTTCAATATCATGGCAAAGGTCGTGACTCGCCGATGGATGGGACCCACCGGCGGCGGAGGCAAACGCCTTGCTCCGGTTGCGCCCAGAGCAACTATGAGCAGAGTGCGCCTCGTTCTGCTGAATGGCCGACATCTCGACCATGGCCGTTGCGCGAGCCAGGGTCTGGACAAGCGGGCTGTTCTCCGGCAGCTGCGGTGCGATGGTCTCGAGGAGAGTCTTGGATGCGACGATGTTTGCTTGGGGAGTGGTGTGGACGTGTTGATCCCTCAATTTCACAGCGCGCAGCTCATTCCGGACATTGCGTCCGCGGATGCGAAGTTGCTGTAGGCGATCTTGATCCTTAGCGTGACGCGGGTCCGCGTCGACCGCCTCTGTGGCGGCTACCTTGTTCCAGACTAGCTAAGAGACAGAATGATCTCCATGCTCCCGTCGGACTCTGAGTCGGAGAGGGAGAGGCTAACCTGCTCGCTGTAACATCCCCATTTTCAAAAACCCTAAAAATCATGCGTCATTATTTCATGTAAAATAAAAAGTTTTCTTTTAAATATTTTAATTTTAAAAATGTGCATGAATCTTGAAACATTTATTTGAAAACGTGTATGTTACCTTCTAAAGCCTAAAATCAATATGTTGAATTTCAAAATAAAAATTTCAAATGATAAAATAACATTCTGGTAAGGATAAGTAATTTGATTGTGAAATTTTGAAAATAAGTATTTGCCAAAAGCCGAAGGAATATTTTGGTAATTAATATTTTAGCTTTGACATAAAGAATGTTTAATACTAAATTTAAAAATAATATTCTGTGTTTCAAAACTGATCATTCAAAATTTATATTTGACAATAAATTCTTTGGTTTGAGTTTGATAAAATATAATTAAAGTGCTTGTACTATTTTAGCAAAAGTTAGATTTAATTAATTTGTATTTATAATTTTATATCAGAATTTTTGAAATTTATTTTTTTCTGGCAGTGGGCCCCACCTTCTTTTCTCTTTTTCTTTCTGTTTTCTTTTCCTTTTTCTTCTGTCCTTTTTCCTCTTCCTTCTTTTCCTTTCTTTTCTCCTGCGCTGTCGGCTTGTCTTCTTCCTCCGGCTCCTCTCCGCCACACGCTGCCGCGGTGTGGACGCCGCCGCAGTACGTCAAACGACACGCCGACCCCCACTTGCCGCTGTGGACCCCGCCACAGTACCTCGCTGGTGTGGCTTCTGGATCACGCTGTCGTCCCCCACTTGCCGCTGTGGTCCCCACCCCATTGTCGCCTTCCGCCGCGTCGGCTATAAACCATGGCTCCCCGCCGCTGCTCCCTCCCGCTCCTCCTCTTTGTCCCGGGCACACCGTGCCGTGCTCGACGCCAAAGGTAAGTGCCGGTGAGTCTCCTCCTCCCGTAGCCACGGTGAGCTCCTCCGCATCCATCATTGCCGATGTACCTCGCCGCCGTGTGCCATTTTTCGCCAGAGCACAGCAACACAGCCGCGCCACCACAGCCCTCCCTGGAACAAATTCGCGCCACCATCACCCTCCACTAACCGCACCGAAGCTTGCCGAAGCACCTAGAACCTCTCCCTCCTCGCCGTCGACACTCCCCGCGTGCGCCGTCGACTCCCGCCGCCCCGAGTTGTCTCGAGCTCGCCGTCGGCGATCTCCGGTGCCGCCGACCCCTCCCTTAGCTCCCCCGAGCCACCCTCTCCTTTCCCCTCAACCCACCTCGCCGAAGCTCCGACGCCGTCGCCGGAATCGCCGCTGCCCGAGCCTCCCGCCGTCGCTCCCCTGTTCTGTCTCACCGACAGGCAGGTCCCGCCCGTCCGTCCCCTTCTCCCCTTTAGCCGAAAGCGAGCCGTGCTATAGCTAACTCCGTCGGCCCAGTGAGCCGCCCAATCCAGCCAGCCAGCCAAAGCCAGCAGCCAGTGGCAGCCTTACACCGAGCCGCCCGGTGGCCAGCCAGGCATGAGCCTCCTCATGAAGGCCGCTTATGGGCCGTGCCTATTTAACCAGCCCATGGCCATTTCTATTATTTTATTTGCTGCAAAAATTTGTTATTTTCATATCTATTGCAAATTAGCTCCAAATTCAATGAAACAAGTTTCTAAAAATTTATGAAAATGCAGGCTTTAATTTAAAAATATCATTTTCATCATGTGCATTCATATTTTTGGTATGTGCATTTATTTGTGATTATTTGTTTGCACTAGATCCGGATACCGGTGTCATTGGAGCCGAGGACCTATCCGTGCGCTCGGAACACTGGATTCATGGCAAGTCATTGTTGACTTTTTCCCTACAATATTTGTTGATCATATTGCTGCCTAGATTTCTAAATGATTTAATAGATTTGCTAAGTGCATATTATATTGAAACGTAAAAATGCTAGTTGACTAGGCTGATTAGTTAAATGCCCAGAAAATTTATTATTATCGTATAAACCTGATCCTTGTCAACCCTAGGAATATATAATTTGTTTATTGCCATTTCATTGGTTAGTTAATCGTTAAATGCTTAGCCCTGCTATGTATTTCATGTGAACTGCAATGTTTGAAATGCGTGATTTAAAGGCAGTTGACGCTGCCGTGTTTGATAAAATGGGACTATTGGGGTACAATAGTTGGTATTGTAAAAGGGAAATTATTTTCACAAAACCTTGGTTTGGGTTGTATGCACTGGTGTAGTACGCACGAGACTTAGGCCCAGTGTGGGAACCACCCAAATCCATTACGACCGAGTCCTTGAGGTAGATAAACTAAGTTCAACAGTGCGACCACGAGTGCTTGTGTGGGCAGGCCCTGGTCGAGTACCCTTCAAGTTCTTAGTTTGGGCATCTCACTTGGTGGAATAGGGAGCGTAGAATCCATAGCGCACAGTGTCACGCAGACTATGAACCTATTGGCGCAAGAGGGGGCCGCTTGCAACTGAGTACCAGCCCAGAAGTGGAATCCTTAGCGGAGATGTCCAAGCTAGGAATGAGTTGGTTAAAGACCTTGTTGTGGTTTACTTTGTAAATTACCTCTTGTGGGTAAAGCGTGCAACCTCTGTAGAGTGTAGAACAGTCTAGACAGCCGTGCCTATGGTCAAGGGCGGGCGACGAAGCGCTGCCTCATGGTAGTCTTTCACCCTTTTGTTTCCAAAATGGTGCTTTAAAGTGAAAACACGGCAGGACGTCATGAGATTTGTTCTAGGCCTTCGCAGCAGGACGCTGTGGAGTGACTGTTATTGTATGGCAGGGGCCATGAGTTGACAGGGCAGTTGACCCTAATATATTCAGATTGACATGGCAGGTGCCATGAGCTTATGAGCTTGACATGGTAGGACGCCATGAGTTGACCTTGGTGGGTTAAAACCGGTAGGTAGCCGGAGTTTCAAAAGAAAGAGATTTGTTTTAACTCTTCTTAACTGTTTTCCATATTTTCAAAGATATAGGAAGATTTATAAAGTTGGCTTTCCACAAAAGGAACCCTAATCCCTCCTTTGCTAAGCCCTCATTTGCATATGTCAATTTGGCTTGCGAGTATTTGAACATATATGAACATATACTCACCCTCGCGTTCACTCGCGGGGCTGCTCATTCCAACGAGCAGGTTCGGAGTCTCCGAGTTACTACCCAAACGACTTTGAGCCTGGAGAAGATGACGTCGCCGATGGTGTTCAGGACGTGGATTTCTCTGACGCCTAGGATCGCTACTACAGCTTTGCCTGTGGGATTGTGTTGGAATTCTCTTTTGGATTTTACTATGTACCCATGCTTCCGTAGTTGTATGGCCTGTGTGCCAGTCTTTTGTATTAAGAGCCTTAATGGTTGCACTCTGATGTAATATTAAATGTTTTAATAAGAATGGTTATGATCCAAGTTCTAAAAATCTGTGTACTAGCTACTGATCTAGGGACTAGTACAGTAAGGCACAGAAGGGACTCAACTCGTTCTGGCGGATCCCGACACTCGCTTTGTCCAATGGGTTGGTCAGTGTTAATGACACCCACGAACATGGTGGGATCCGATCAGTTGAGTCCGACTGGATCTGTAGATTGATTTCCCGAGTGGTCACCTCCTGTCCTAGTCTCAGGATCTGCCTGCGCGCTTGTCACGGTAAAATTCCTAAGATCGGAGGGAGATCTAGTCAGGGGTGCTATGTCTTCATCGGGCTGAATCAAATCCGTGCCCGAGGGGGTGATTCCGCCGAGTCCTTCTTCGCCCTCTTCGGGAAGAGGCGCCAAGTTGGACCGCAGGGGGAACAGTCTACTGAAGGTACATGCAGAATTCTCCAAGCCAAAGGGCAATAGGTCACATTGATCGCACATACCTTCTTGTTGGGGATCTCTCCAGCGGAGGAGAGATGAAGATTGTCGATGCCATCGGTAATGAAATCTAGGGAGCCAAAGCGCAGCGACTGTCCTAGCCTCATGGCGATGGGCGGCGATCTTGAAGAAGCCATCTAGCTTGAACAACGATCTTGACCCAGGCCCCTACCTGGCCTGCCAACTGTCAACGGGTAGCTAATCAGGGGTCACCGTCGGCAATGAATTTGTACGGGGGCGCGCTCAAGATCCAAACTAGATGGTAGCACAAGAACGGGATTTATACAAGCTCAGGCCCTCAACTTCGGAGGTAATACCCTACTTTCTGTGCTCTGGGATTATGATTGTAGAAGATGATGATCGCATATGATGCTGTGGATGATTGTATATGCCTAAGGCCCCCTACCCCCTCCCTTTATATAGTGCATGGGGAGATAGATTTACATGGTGGTACGTAATGCATGGTACCTAATTCGGTTATGCGTATGTACAATATGCAGGTATGAACTCCTAGTTACATGGAGCTTGGCTATATCCTCGGGAACTTCCTTGGAGCTCAAGGCACACATAACCCGAGTGGTCTCTATACTCAATCAGCCGACTTGGGTCGTCCCCCATCTGCTCCCGCATGGGCCTTCTAGAGGATATCCGGGGCCTATGTAGTCCACATCGTCAAATCAATTTCATCGTGTAAGGTTAGCTAGGAAGGTCCATTGTCCACTAATTAAAATTAACAGAACTGATATATATGTTCGATTCTACAACACATTAATCGTCCCATGTGTCTTAAATAAAACATAAAAACTCACGAACTACTCGAACTCACTCTGGGTTTTATTGACTCGTAGACTAGTTGAGGGACTACCTCTTGGCCTCCTCCCCTAGCAGCATCTCCCATCTCACACTTGGCTCCACAAAGCTATGCATTGAGACTTATTTTTGGACATGTATAGCATATTATTTTGGACAAAGTAGGCTAGCTCTGGTTGCAATCTATAGATATATCATGATATTTTGGGCATTAATGGGCTAGCTGGTTGCAATCTATAGATGGGTATATAGTGAACGTACCTTGTGTGTGAAATTTGCTATTCATGGAATGTTTTGTTAATAAATATTTATGGTGTGTAATGGTCACTGGGCAAGAGGTTGGAATGGTCACTTTGGGCGTCCGATAATGGTGTAAATGTTGGTCACTTGAAGAGAAAAATCGATCTTTTTCCATCGCCTCTCTTCTTTATGGATCATAGATAAATACAAAATTCTAATGTTAGAAAATGAGTCTTTGGCACAACAGCAAATTTAAATTGAATAACGTGTAATGTTACTTAGCAAATACATCAATTTTATAGTCTTACAGCCAATTTTTTGCTTTGGTAAATTATGACCGCCAAGTGTTTTCAAGCTAGTATACTTACTCGATCGATTGGATAAAACATTATAAGTTTCTATCAGTTGTTCGGTGTGGTGAAAGCCCTTGCATGGTAGCCTAGCCGAATGTTGCAGCAATCGACCATTATCGGACGCCCAAGTGACCAACATTCAACAACTCCCTGGATAATGCGCTACGGTCGAAGATGCACTGTCTGTGAGTTTGTTGATGCGGAAAATGACAAAAATTTCAACTACAGAAAGCCTCTCGATGACTATAAAATGATCGTCCAGCGTATAGATCCTCTCTCGACGGCTACGTGCATGGCGTCGAGAGATGTCGCCAGCACCACAATCATGGACGACATACGGACAGCGTCGGTCTCTCTCGACGGTCTAAACAATGGCGGTCAAGAGAACTGCGCATTGCATCTAGAAGGGCCAGGACGTGGTGCTTGCGTAGGAATGGCTCCTTTCTCGATGTCCGGTCTGTGGGCCACCGGGAGCGATTAAAATGCGACATAGTTTGTGTTGTAGTTACCACCATATTAGAATGAAATTAAGAGATGAATGAAAAACTTCTTTTAAGATTAAGTTCAAAATATATGAGTGGTTAGTTCGCGTAGCCACACAGTCTCCACCCCAACATCAGAGCCTACTTGCCTGAGTCAAAACAACCCCCTGAGTTTTTAACCAGATTGGCAACATATGTCGACACTCACACAAGAGCAACACATGCTTAACTTCATCAATTGTATTCATTACGGTGCTCGTACAAGAGTATTTATTTAATAATAGATCTTACGAATGAAGTACTAATGATTTGCCACGCAGGGCCAAAACAAATAAATTTAGAGGAGTAATTTATTGTAGCTTAAACTAATATAAATAAAATGAGATGTCCAATTAAGAGCAAAAGGCTACTTGTCGATGGTTGGGATATTGACCCAAGTCAACCAAGGTTCTTCAAAGAGGAGATAGGAGACACGCCAACACAACCACTAACAAAGAACGAGCAGAGATGGGGTTTTATCCTGGTTCAGGCCTCTCGGGAGAGATAATAGCCCTACGTCCAGCCTTTCTTATATACCAGAGATGAATACAAGAGGATTACAGATGGAACTCGGCGAGATCAGCAGGTCTCGGTGAGTAGTATGCGAAAATCTATCGGCCAAGGTCCCTCTAAACGCCATAGGGGCCCTGTTTATATAGTACGGAGCAAACCGACCTATCGAGGAAATATCGGGCCGGGTTAACTACGAGATCGTAACGAACTTAGTACATGCCAAATATATCCCGAGGCAGATAAGGCATACTCCTAGTCTTGGGGATCACGACTCCTAATCCAATCCGGGAAACCAACGTCCGGGTCTTCACGTAGCCGTGCAGGACTCTTGTTCGAGACGGACTCCAACACGATTCCTTGGTCATTACGCACCACGCCAGCCAGGAAGCTGTTCGGCAGGATGCATATGGGCCAGATAGAACCTTCCAGGGAGCTGGGCCCTGGTAGGCTGTTCGAGTGGGCCGTTAGGGAGTGGGCCATGGCAATGGGCCGTAATTTTATCCCCGACAGCTAGCCCCCGAGACTCAAGTGGAAGGACTCACTAGAGTGGGGTCTTCCTCTTGAGACTCCAAGTCACGAAGAGGAAAATTTTGCTGCTACAAAGACGTGTAACAAACGACCGAACAGGTTATGGTTCAACCGAGCAAGACCTGCTCGGGACCGAACAAACCTGATCAGTGCCGAGCAATTCTGTTGCGCCGAACAGGGAATCACATCCGTCCGAGCAGAGCACTCAGCCTTCGATGCAGAAATCGGAAATCCAGTCCCTAAGCGCAGAGCTCGTCGCGGGGACCAAACACGCGCTCCGGACGAAGAGCTGCTCGGTGCGAGGCGAATCATCTCCTTGAGGCTGAACGTCATCAAGGAGGGATTGGATTCTTAGTAGTGAAGAGCGTACCACCGTATCCGGTAAGATCAGATCTTCCGGAAGAATGAACATAGCAAGTCGCGAGACAGACTCGTGCTGCTGCATCCAGGCATTCAGATGCCTAGGAAAAGATAGGGGAACCACCTCTCGGGCTAGAGCTTGTCCGAGAAAATAGAGATTGCGCTCTCGAGTGAATGTCGTGCTCAGGAGTAAAGGTGTTGTGCCCCCAGACGTAGATCGTGTGCCAGGAGCAGATAATGCATACGAGGGGGAAGGTGACCCAGTCCCCGGGCGTAGAGCTCGCCAAAGGAACCAAGTAAGGAGATCTAGTCCCCGAGCACGGAGCTCGTTAAAGGAACCAGAAAGTGCGACCAGGCGAAGACGTACCCGGTAGGAGCCCGATCACAACCCGATGCAGTCAGAGCCGCAAGAGAACGTGTGAAATCAACGCTTTACCCATGACGTATTCCTTGCGACAGTGTTAGCGTTGTCTTGGCAAGTGCAGAACCGATGCTTGGAGTGCCCGTTGCGATGAGAATCGGCTTACGGTGGGCATGCCCGCTATGGCGAGAATCGACTACGGTGGGCGGTGGACTCCGTTGGTGGCGCACTACCTTGACTTAGCCGAACTGTGAAGGTCAGTACCGGGCAAAGGCAAGAAATCATACGCGGGTGAAGTGAATCAGTTCCCGGGCATGCGCAGAGCGTGCCCGAGAAGAGAGGGATGCAGACATCGGTTTTGGTGGGGAAGCCTGGAACCTCGCCGCGACCATCACGAGTCGACGCTCCTGCTCTCTGTATTTCCTGCAAAAGACAAACAAGAAACGAGCAGCAAGGGGAAAAGGAGAGCAAGAACAGGCTCTAAAAAGAGCAAAGCGAGTTTTGGAAAACACGCTAAAAACGACCAACCCGCACAAGACATAATTTTTGCCCGTGTACGTCCCCCGACAGCGTTAGTGTCACCTCGGCGAATGCGGAACCGACGCTAGGAGTGCCCGTTGCGATGAGAATCGGCTTACGGTGGACAGGACTCCGTTGGTGGTGCATTGCTCCGGATTACCGTGCAAGGGAGGACGTAGCATGGATAAAAAAGATGTGCGCGCGCAAGTGCAGCCCCGCTGTGGCTAAGACCGCTAACCAGGGAAGGCGATCGGGACCTTAGCCGCAGGCAAAACGTGCGAGGCGAAATCTTATCCAGGCATGGACCCGTGCAGCGTTGGTGTCACCTTGGCGGGTGCGGAACCAGCGCTAGGAGTGCCCGTTGCGATGAGAATCGGCTTACGGTGGGCATGCCCGTTGCGATGAGAATCGGCTTACGGTGGGCAAAACCCCATCGGTGGTGCACCGCCGCTAACCGGAGCCGCATGTGTCGCCGCCAGATAAAAGACATGCTCAGACGCTGGGAGCGCCACGGAGCGAAGACCAACGAGGTTTTGGAAAACCAGCGCTAAGGAAAGGAACTGGAAAACTAAAAACGTACCGGAGTTGCCGAAATTCAGCTCAAGTCCCAACTGACCTAGGAGAGACAGTCCTCCGAGGCTCTTCGGGAAGAAGCCGAGGAGCTTCGCGCGCTGTTCGCAAGGACTAGCATCACGGAAAGAAGGGTCGAGGAGCTGGCCGAGCAGATGAAGACCGATAGCAGCGCCTGAATCAGAGCGAGAGTCTGACCGGACAGATTTTCCTGCAAAAAAGAGCAGCAAAAGACAAGGACGAACAGGAAACCAAGGGCAAGGCGAACAGCGCTAGAAAGTTTTAAGGAAAACCGGCAGAACGCTTAGCCTAACTCCCAGCCCCCGTTGTGCATCTGCTCGAGGACCTGAGTTTGCGAACTCGAACAGGTGCACAAGAGAAAGAGCGACGCCTAGCCCCTGCAGACGATGCATGAAGACCTGAGCTTGCGACTTCAAATGCGTCGTAGAGAGTTAGAGCGACACCGTATCCCGATCGACTTGCTTCGAACCGCCGTTAACGTAAGTTAGGCGATTCGAAGGTAACCGAACAAGGAAAGTGCCTCGCCACGGAGGGCTTACGAGAGCGAGCTTTGTCAAGTGGTTGTGCCGTGAGCGGTAAGTGCCTCTGCCATGAGGGCTTACGAGCGAGCTTAGCCGCGAGGCGGATGCCGTGTTACGCAACTCGAGTTTAGGAACTTGTTGAAACCAGATACGGGCAGGGAAAACCCTTAAGATTGCGGAGCCAAGAGTTCGCAAGACCGGGCAGCCATCAAGTGTTACCAGAGAGAAAGAGTAGTCTGAGAAGACAAGTGGTGAGAAGGGCCACAGGGGTCATGAGCATTCCCGCTCAATGGGATTGAACTTTACATGGCAGCCGAGAGACTTGGACGAACTAAGGCGCCAAGTTTGAGAAAAGCGCCGGTTAGGAAACGAAAGACCTACACGAGGAACTTACGGTCGGTCGATGTTCCAAGTGCTGGTCGACTCTCTCCGTCATCCACCGCCAGCGAACAGCCCAGGATCCGGAAGGATTTAGTCCCGAGCACGGAGCTCGTCATGGGATCAGACGCTTCCCCGGCGAAAAGCTGCCGCTGAAGAGATCCAAATTTCGAGCACGGAGCTCGTCGCGGGGACCAGACGCTGCCCACGGCAAAGAGCTGCCCGGCGAAGAGATCCACCCCGAGCACGGAGCTCGTCGCGGGATCAGACGCAGCGCCGGCGAAGAGCGCCGGCGCAAAGAGATCCGATCCTAGCACGGAGCTGGGAACCAGATCTGAAGGCGATCAAGATCGAAGGATCGATCCGATCCGCAGGGAAGAGACGCCCGCCTTCCGAGTTGTAGTCCTCGGGAGAATCTCCGTCACGATAGAGTTCGACATGCTCGACCATGGATCCCATGACGGCGCCAAATTGCCGACGGTTGGGATATTGACCTAAGTCAACCAAGGTTCTTCAAAGAGGAGATAGGAGACACGCCGAACAACCACGAACAACAACGAACAGAGATGGGGTTTTATCCCGGTTCGACCTCTCGGAGAGATAATAGCCCTACGCCCAAATTTCTTATATACCAGAGATGAATACAAGAGGATTACAGATGGAACTCGGCGAGATCAGCAGGTCTCGGCGAATAGTATGCGAAAATCTATCGGCCAAGGTCCCTCTAAACGCCATAGGGGCCTGTTTATATAGTACGAGCAAACCGACCTCCGAGGAAATATCGGGCGGGCTAACTACGAGATCGTATATTAACTCAAGACATGCCAAATATATCCCGAGGCAGATAAGGCATACTCCTAGTCTTGGGGATCACGACTCCTAATCCAATCCGGGAAACCAACGTCCGGGTCTTCACGTAGCCGTGCAGGACTCTTGTTCGAGACGGACTCAAACACGATTCCTTGGTCATTACGCACCACGCCAGCCAGGAAGCTGTTCTGCAGGATGCATATGGGCCAGATAGAACCTTCCAGGGAGCTGGGCCCTGGTAGGCTGTTCGAGTGGGCCGTTAGGGAGTGGGCCATGGCAATGGGCCGTAATTTTATCCCCGACACTACTGAAAGGAAGATCGTCCAGCTACTCGTATGGAACTCAACCTCGAACAATGTGGATGATTCATCGTCTTCATGATCTGCTAGGATTGAGTTGATAGGCCATAAACAGAAACTTGTAAGAACAGGTTCATTGAAAATCTCAGCAAATCACATACAATGATATCATATATTTTTTATAACTATATGTTTGGTATGGTATAATAGATTGGTTAATTGTTATTTGCCATAAACAATAGTTAACAAATATGTAAATATAAGTAGATTTAAAAGCAAGTAATAAACAAGCTCATAAACTGCATTTTTAAACCAAAAAATTGGCATATAGCCTAACAAAAATGTTTCTAGATTATCCATGAATCGACCATGATTTGCCATAAAAAAAAAATTATACCTTGCTCAATATAACCAAGCATTGTTCATGACTGCGAACACATCTATTCGAATAGTTCCCTGCAGAGGTTGCATATCTTTAGCCATAAGATACACCTATTTCTACCTATGTAACCTAACAGTTTTGGGACTAACTATGAGCAAGTGACCCTTTCGATGACTATTGTACCCCTACAATTAATTATGGATGAGTGAGTTTGCCACGAAGAGTAGTACAACAACGCCAATGGATATAGATTGTTAGCACATATCCTCCAAAGAATCTTCGTAAGTGGTTCTTGCTTGGTTTTCTTGAGATGTCACAGGATCATGTCTAGTAACTTAACTAGTAGACTCTCTACCAAAGTCAAGCTCATGGTTTGTATTGTATTTTGATAAAAAATGCTCTACAATACTAGGTCCTTAGTGGTGACTAAAGCAAGGCTTCCTTTTAAATGCATCATTACGTACCCACACAATCCCCACCCCCACATCAAAGCCCCACTTGTCTTAGTCTGAACAACCCCAATCCCCCCCCCCAAACCCCGTGGTTCTTAATCAGATTAGCAACACATGCCAACATCCACACAAGAGCAACACATGCTTAAGCACATAGCTGGCATAACCAATTAGTTGGAGTATCTACACAGATGGAACAACACATGCTTTTACTCTCAATTCCATCTCTTTTATTAGTCAAGATTAATTAACAACATTAATTAACCACCTCCCGAAAGCACGTGCATGACTAGCAATCTAGTGAACGACTACCAACCCAAGTAGTACCATTATTATCCAATTAAAATGATGATAATCTAGGTTACAAGTGAATAATAGGGTGATACAACACATATATATGTATATATCCAATGGGATGGATAGACTCATCAATCAAGTATAGCTAATATCCCACATAAAATATAGTAAACATAGCAATGTAGTTTATCATACAAATTCATTTTATTTATAAAGTGGGTTCAACATGATCAAGAACTGATAATGACTTAGCTTGCTACCACTCTCCTTTTGGACCTGCAACAAAGTCGTTCACACCTTCTGAGGCAAACAATTCTATGCAAAAACAATAGAAAGAACAACAAATAAATAAAACAACGCAAACCATTATTTGGAAAATTTTAATAAAATTCATAAAGATCTCAATTTTCAGGATATTTAGAGACTTGAATGTGAATTTTTGGTCTTCGGAATCAAAACATATGAATTTTGTAAGCTTTAAATCATTTTCAACTTAATTAAAACGCTTTCCAAAATTAAATCAGATTTTGATAATCCACCAATCACCGCACTAGCTAATGAGCCCCACCTGCCGAACTTACAACCCATGGCGGACTCAGCACACGAGGCCTGCACACGCCTCCTCTCTCTCTTTCTCGTTTCACAGAAATGTGGACCCCACAGTGCCATGTGGCTGCACACGTCAGCACGCTGACTCAGTGCCCTCAAGTCTCTGGCTTGCTAGCATACGGACCCCACGGGCATGTGGGTCCCACCTACTAGCGAATCAGTGTACGAGATTCCACGCGGCGACGACGAGATTCCTTGCCGGTGTTCTCGAATTTGAAACTCCCCCTGCGCTCTACCCGATGGCTCTAGCTTCCTCGGCCCGAACTAATGATGGCGGCGACTTCTACGAGCACTCGTGAACCTTCCCAGCGCCTTAAATAGGATCATGAAACCCTCGCGTGGCTCGAACGGCGAGGCTCGCCCGCAGCGGCGCAACCGCTGTGGAGTTGAGGAACCCAACGACGATCAAACAACCATGGCTCTGCCACGTCGCCCAACAGATGCTCATGATTAGGACATACTAGTTCGGCTCGACCTAGATTGCGCCACGTCACTCTTTCCCCGCGGAAATATAGAAAACCCCTTTCTTATTTCCAAACAATGTTGATTTGAGTTTTTTATTATTAAAAATATCAAATGGCTCTGAAAAATCTATAAAAATCTCAAAAAAAACATTTCTAGCAATTGGAACCTATGAAAAATATTAGAAGACATTGTTCATAGAGATTATATAGTTTATATGTAGTTTTGATCTTTGAAATTAGAAAATGATTTTTGGTAGCTTAAAATTACATAAATTTACATAGTTATTTGGCAAATAATTAGTCTGAAACAAAATATTTAAAACTCACCAAAATTTTTAGGATGTTAGAGCATCCCCAATAGCTCTTCTATACCCCATGAATAATGTTTTAGAGGGGGTGTAGCTCTTACAGTGGTCCGAGCATCTTGGATGGTGAGACCATCCGGGACGTCAAACCAATTGGTGTGAGAGGTTTCGTTGGGGAGATGTTGGGTCAAACAGTCCGGCACCAACTGCATGGTGCCCCAGCCGTTATTTCCTTTGATGGCCTATATTAGGAGCTACTAGGGTATCATGTGTTAGCAACTACTTTATGTCCTAAGCTTTTAGATACACCAAGGGGTTATTGTGAAGAAGGGAGTTCACCCACTGAAGTGGTGGAGGGCTATCCAAATAAAACGGAGCGATACTTCTCTTTATATGTAGTGCTCCAACAAGGAGTAAAGAAAGAGAGAACATTTTACCACCATAGGAAAAGATTCCCTTACCCTTGTCTCCTTTACTTTTTACATTTGCGTATGATTTATCATGCTTGTTGCTTAGGTTTAGGACTAGAAATTTCTAATCTTGTTTTAAATTAAAAAAAAATTAAAAAAATAAAACTTTGCTTTAGGCCATTTTGGCCCTCTTCGATTCGCGGTTCGGTTCGATTCAGTTTGGCTGTGCCAAAACTTGAGAGCTTTTGAAAAGAGGCACAAAAAGGTTTTAAAAATTTATTTAAAATTTATTTTAGATCTTTGAGAAAAGTCTACAAAACCCCAAAAAATATTATAAAATATTACACTAAATGGTTCATACTAAATAATAAATTTAAACTCAGCCGAATAAAAGCAAACGAAATCGCAAATCAAAGGGGACTTGCAACACTCCTTTACCCTTTAAGGATCCTTTGAGATAGCCCCTCCGTTTTTTAGAAAGAAAATGACCCAGCCCGGCAAGGTCCTACATGGAAACACACACATCGGATTAGCTACGAACACAAATGGCCCAGCTTGACCATAAATATTTCCAGGCCCAACCCAACTCATCCCCGTTGTTTATTTCACTGTACAAATAAACTCACTGGTCTGGTAAAAATATTTTCTTGTTGGTTACCGTGGGGTTAAATTCGAGGACAAGAACAGCAACATGATTCAGCAAATCTATTGACCTGCGTACGCACGCTGAAGCTGGACGAAATATTTACCAAGTTGGGAGGGAACAAACAGAACAAAAGCGCCGTTCAATGTAGTCAAAGTTCAGGCTTTCTCGAATCTTGAATAAGTCTACGAAGCATGCGTCTTGTTTGTTTCAGATTAATGTAGAGTTGTGTTTTACTGTGGCAAATTTGTGACCCCTTAAAATACGTTTTAACGATTTCAAAAAATTATGAAAAAATATTTTACAAACTTTAAGAAGTACTATTTAAAACCCCACAAGAATAACTATAAAACATTACATCATTTGACTTATACAAAAATAACAAATTTTCATTTAATTTAATTTAATTTAATTTAATTTAATCTGAAACAAACAAGGCCCAGTGCCAGTTCCACAGCCACAGGAACACTTTTTTTTTTTTTTGAGGAGGCACCGAAAGAACTTGGTGCCAGTTGAGCACCCGAGGAATTGAAACCGCAAAGGAACGACAGCGACGCAAATAATGTGATGTGTTATGTCACCCTCGGAACTGGCTCAACATTCTTATGCAAGTCTAGTCTGGCTGGTGATCACGACACTAGGTCAAACTACCAGTCAGAAGACTCAACCAACAGCCTGAAAGGGACGGAAAGCCTTCAGAGATCAGCAGATAAGGGATGACCGACAACACATGAACCACCAATGCATCTCCTGAACCTACTATGTCACCCCTCAATTTTAACTTACCTTGAGGGTTGACGATCCCGTCTTATTAACCTTGGATCAAGATCGCTAATAAGAAGATCACGTAGCCGATACAAGCATACATCGATAAAAGTAATTCCTGAATATTACATCACGGTGTTGCGCCCATAGGCGACTTTAGTAAGGCGGCTCATACACGCCTTAATATTACAAACATTGTTCAGAGTACAGCGGACAACAAAATAACTACCCAAAGGAAATCCCATCGACTACGGTCCCTCAGCGACTGGGGCAACCCTACGACTCCTCGGGTCCACCATGGTCCTGTCCGTCGTCTTCGAGGCACGCGTAAGGGTCATCTTCGACTCCATCGACTAAAGAAGATAAGTAGGCGAGGTCAGCGTCATCCAAACGCTGGCTAGTTAACACTTCCCTTAATGCATTTAGTGTACAAGGCTTTATTTGGAGGGGAGGGTTATTTTATTTGCGTAAAGCCAAGTTTATAAGACTTTTGAAAACAATCTAACTGGCAATTAACTATCACTTGTATTGTTATGAATAAATCAGAGGTTTCCATCTTATTCATGCATCACGAACCCGACTATCGGCCATATTCGACAATCCCCACATAAATCGACCAACCCTCAACCATAAACCCAACCAGCTTACTCAATCACCTCAATCCATACCAGCTTATACACAATCAACACACAAATTGACCAATCCTCGATCATCAGCTCATCCAGCTTCATAATCACCATACCAGCTTATCAGTTCCCCGGGAACCTTTTCCTGGTTGCTCCCAACCAAACTTTCTCCTGGTTGCTCCCAACCAGAATTTCTCCTGGTTGCCCCCAACCAATCCTAGTTCTGCCATCATTCCAGGATTTGGCGAATCCTGTTGCGGACCACACATGCAATGGCATGATCACCCCGGCCTAGTAGGGTTGCCGGCCCTCACTAGCCGACCGTCACCCTGGGGATGTGTGGCCATTATCACCCTCGGTGATGGCCCATTCCGGCCCCTATCGAGACAGGTCCCAGAGGGCCTCCGCAGAGCGCTCACTCCTGGCGATCCAAGTCTGGTGCTTCGCGCGATGGCCACGCATTGTGTTGGAACCAATCTGGACAGCGATCTTTCCGCTACGCGTGTTTATACGCGCTCCTCCTAGGTAAGCCCTGGGTAAACCCAGCACTAGGCATCTCGTGCCTTAATCATCCATCAGGATGTCCAAATCCAACTAGGGGCAACCCACCATTCTTTCTCTACTTCCACGGTCATCGACCACACCACACCACACACTTGAACTTTTCCAACTGACCGACTCAAACCGACCGGGTATTCCCATATCCAAACCCACAAGCACAAGCAGCCCAACATGCATCTACCAGCCCTAACTGTCATATGTCATGTCGTAATAAATGAGGATAATGAATGTCCGGTGAATATCGGTTCACCGTTCAGTGGCGATTAGCCAGAAGATTTGTTAAGCCTAAGCCGGTCTAAGCAAGTTTTACCCATTAGATAGGGTTAAAGTGGTTACCAGACTAATCATAGGCTAACAAGAGCAATGACAATCAAGGCAGTCATTAAGGCTAAAACATTTCAAGACAGGCATGTATAAGTATAACATGATTAACAATTAGGCAATCTAATAAGCATGCATCTTTAATAAGTAAACAACATAGTTTAAGAAAAATTGGGTAATGAACATGATATTAGCGATGTTAATCCGCACTAAGAAAAGTCGCTATCTCTCCCTAATACGGATCACATCTAAAGAGTAAGTGTTAACTCGCCTCGTTCCGGTAGGTGGTCCTCTTCGGCGTCTCCAAATCTTCCCTCGGGGTCGCCTATGTCTAATCAAACCAACAAACAACTATTTACTTACTAATGCGATGGGAAACATGATGCTTGCACGATCTAGGTTAAACCCTTGGCCTATATACCAATCTCGACTAGCGAACCTCCTTTGCGCATGATATGCTATGCATGGCACGGTGCATAAATAAATAATATTAATAGTATATAATAGTCTACTAAATCCCAAAATACGATTTCGTACGATAAGGTCGCAAAAGCGTGATTAGGGTTTCTAAGCGACGAAAAATGATGACTTTCCGGACTACGAGCGGGGTAATGGTTATCGGAGTGGAAATTATACTATGTTTTCCTAAATAAAGAGATAAATCTAGGTTATATTTATGATTAATCTATTTTCTAAAGTCAGCTCCTTAAATAAATTTATAAGGAACATGCTAGTTAATGGTTGGTGTTTCGAAACGAAGTGTTCCTATGAACATATATACATATATCTATATATATATAAGTGGAAATGTCAATTTGAAATATTCCTAGATTTATTGAGGCACTTACTCCCCTAATATATTTTCTAAGGAATATTTGAGTCTAGGTCATTAGTTAGTAAAACCAACCATTACCCTAGAATTAACTTAGTCATTTATATATATGGAAATTTACATTTTCAACTAGTAGTGCCAAATTCCCTTGTACAGTGGCCGAGGTCTTGTTTTTATAAGACTAGAAATGGTGTCTAATATTTATCTACATTTTTCTAGAGTTTTTGGAAGCCTCTTAACTATTTTAAATAAATCTAATCCGAATTCTAGAATTAATAAAGGATTTAATCATTTCTATATAACCAAATTCTCATTTTCAAATAATAGTGCAATTCTTTCCTATACAGTGATGGCTTTCATATTTTTATAAAATCAAAATCGGTCTCTAGTATTTATATAAATTTTACCATAATTTTTGGGATCTTCTGGCTATTTTTAATAAATCGGAAACTATATTCGGCAATTAACTAAATAGAAATTCGCTGGAAAAGTAATTTAACCGAAATGGGCCGAGCTAACCTATGATTGGCCCATCCACGCAATGCGGCTCACGGCCCGCTGGCGCGCGCGCCCGCGCGTCAGGGGCGGCGACGTCGAAGGCGGCATTCGCGAAGTGAGCTTTCGTTCGGGGAAGGCGATCACACCCCAGGCGCCTCCACTTAAACCGGCGAGTGGGACCATGGCCCACGCTGCAGTGACCCAGCACCGGAGCTTAGATCACGTACGCGAGGAGGCGCTCGGTTCGGTGGGACCCACGTGTCATAGACCCATGGTCACCACGCCTGCACGAATCCTAAAGCTCAACGGACGGCCGCTTTTCATCTTCTTCCTCCGCTTAGTGATGTGGCTCGGCGGCGACGGCGTAAACCACGGCGGTGCTATGGGGCATCACCGGCCAAGTGCGTGTGCGCCCCGACATCAGCGTCTCCTACGGAACCCTACGAGGCTCGCGTCCATGCCAGGGGTGCCCAAACGCGGCGGCGTGGTGGCGGCGGCAGAGCCAAGAGCTCGCTGGCGACGCGCGCGAAAGCTACGGATCTACAAGCTACACGGCTTGGCAGGAAGCATGCGGAGGGGCTGTACATAGATTCTTACGGAGCTTCGAGATGGGCGCGAGGATGGACTTTGACGGCGGTCGGCGAAGCCCGCGGCGGTGGCCGAAGCAGGGCCATCGACGGCACGGCGACTCCGGGGTCCTGGACTGAAATTGAGAGAGGGGATCGCTTAGGGGATTTTCCGGGAAGCTCTAGGAGCAAGGAATTGAAGGGGCCGGCGAGGCTCAGATTTGGGGGAAAAAATGAAAAGGGCGAGCCGGCGGGGCATCTTGGGTATTTATAGACTCCGGGCGGGGAGGTGGCTCAACGGCGCCCATGATGACACGGAGAAAGACATGGCTCGGTGACAAGACATGAGCGGCGCATGGCGAGTGACGCAGGCGGCGCGCGGCACAGCAGGGGCACGCCGGGAGGCCATGATGGTGAGGCACCGGGGATGGCAGAGTGACGCGACGGTCGAGGGGGTAGCCTTTTGGACTTTCGGAGCCACGGACATGTTCGTGGCGTGGCCGAACGGCGCGTGCTCGTACGGCATTGACGACACGCCGGTCCATGGCTGCGGACCGGAGGTCCTTCGCGGCGGACCGGGCGGTGAGCAGAACCCGGGCAGGACAAGGCATCCGAGGGGAGAGGAGAGAGGAGAACAGAGAGAGAGAGAGAGCGGCTCAAAGGACATAGAAAGCGTGAGGGAGAAGAGAGAGAAAAGAGAGAGAGCGAGGGGGAGAGAGAGCATCAGAGAAGAGAAGAGAGAGAGAGTGTATGCGTGTCTAGGTGGGGCCCACTAGTCAGGTTTGATTCAAAATTCGCACGAAAATTTGAATTCAGCTCAAATTTGAAAATTCCCCGAATTGGGGTGTTACATACTACTTGGTAGGTACATGAAGAAAGAAAGCCGCAATGTGAAGTAGCAGTTACAGCTCATCATCACAATCTGCATGAAAGGTTCGAGCTGTGAGAAAATGCATGATCAAACAATACCTAACGTGCTCCAGCCTTGAGAACCAGACGGCAAAAGCTGTGCAGGAACACGCAGATTGCAACATTCTGATGAATGGGAAATAATTCTGGGAACTGGGAAAGGCATCGCCTCCAGTTATGATGCGGAGCATGCAAGGCACACCACTAGTTTCACCGATCGATCTCCTCCACTGTCTCGTGATCACTTGATAACAAAGCAAGGATGGCTAGGGATTCATCAACGAGTGACTCGTCACTAATTGCCTTTAGTGTCACATCAATAATTCCGCCTTTTGTAGCTCTTGATTTATTCTCATGCAACATGCAAAGATTGAAAATAGCTGATGCCGCATCTTTCTTTGCTGTCATGCTGCCCTTTTCAAGAAGATCGACTAAAGGCCCCATTGCACCAGATTCACCAATCTTCGCCTTATTGTAGTCAAGAGCTGACAAACTGAAGATGGCAGCTGAAGCATTGCTACGGGCCTCCATAGTTCCTGACTGAAACCCTTATGAGTAAAGGGATTGCCTTTGGATCATCTCCAATGATCTTCTTATTGCTCTCATGAATAGAGAGAGATTCAAAATTGTAGTTACCGTATCTTATTAATCGTCACGTCAGCTTAGAGAGTGATCTTAAATCTGACGTGGCACTTATTTACGTGAGTCATGGCTCACGTAAATAATCGCCACGTCAGCGCCACGTAAGCTTAGAGAGTGCTCTTAAATCTGACGTGGCACTTATTTACGTGACGTCAGCATTCCATGGCCGACGTAAATACAAGTTATTTACATCGGCCCTGACGTAAATACTTGTATTAACGTCAACGAAATTACGTGAGCTTATTTACATCGGCAAGCTCACGTAAATAGCTATTTACGTCAGCTTCGGGCCTATTTACGACGGCTTGTGGCCCACGTAAATAATCTGGATTCTTGTAGTGCACCAGATGTCGTTTGACGTAAGGGCGGCATATTCTCAATGGCTGACCACTAGCCGTCGAGACTACAACTGGTGGGTCCCACCTTGACAGGTTCCTGGTAATGTGGCTCGGGAAGACAGTATCAACGACTGTATGTAGCCATTCACAGTTTGACAGGTGGGTCCTACATCTGCCCTGGGGGTAGTCTCGATGGCCGCTAGATCGCCGTCGAAACAGCAGCACAACAGAAAAAAATTATTTCAAAAAACCAAAAAAAATTTCGTGGCTGCCGCCACTGCTTCTAGCCGCACCCGCACCTGCTAACCCAAAACTCCCCGCAATTCATATATTCCCACATCACATATATGCGACCACAATTCATCAAAAGCACACAAAGATATAGAAATACACAAAATTGAACATAATTTCATCACCACACATAACACATCTAAGTCCAAGTTCATCACCACAATCACCTAACACATCAAACTGAATGTAATATTCTCGAAAGATAAACCTAGCAAGCTAGTGATCGGGGTCGCTTGGCCGGGGATTTCTTGACGGGGGATTGAACGGCTGGGTGAACATCGATGGGGCGCCCGCGAAGAGGTCGGTGACCCAGGTGGGACCCTTCTGGCTCGTTGATGTGTCGCCTCCCTCCGTGCCGTGAAGTTCACCTAGAGCCGCTGAACCGGAACCCTGCATATATATACAAAATATATGTTTATCAATTTGTCATTTTTAAACGCCGTCATGCCTGGGACGCTGCCGTGGGGCCTCCTCCAAGCTCTCTCGATGGCTACCGTATAGGCCGTCGAGAGTGACCCCGCTGGATGCTTATTCTCGACGGTTCTTTAGTGGCCGTCGATACTAATGGATATGTATCGACGGCTGCATGTTGGCTGTCGACACTTCAACTAGCAGTCGACTTTATTTTCGATTCTCGTGGTGAACCGGCTATTTTGTAGCTAGTCCAACATAGCTAATCAAATTAGGCTTAGATCACATCAACAAAACCTTGTGACTGATCGTGTAAGACCAAACAACTAGCTGTGCATGCAGCACATGCAATGCTCAACATACTAATCTAATTAATATTAGCATGGATTAGTAATCGAACTAATCGAAACGAGGTTAATTAATGCAGCCTGCACCTGCAGATGCAGCGATATCTGTTCATCTTCCTAGGTGAATCAAATTGACCCCTTAATTCTCACGTGCGACGTGCGTGCATGCAACAACGCGCCGCTCGTCTGCAAACACACCGGCACCGCATGCAGCGTATCCTCCAGCAGCGCGTCGTTCTGCCCAATGGCAGACCAACAGTTAGCACATGTTGAATTGCATGGAAGGAGCAGGTCGACCTCATCAACTTGAATCATTTGCCACGAGCATGTTCCGTTGATCTCAATCAACTAGATGCCAGCTCAATAGTGTAACCTCTCGTAGTACAAGAAACGAACTTTTTGTTGTCGGCCATTTTACTTTATGTTGTCGGCAATAGGCCTGACGACAGTACATGCATTATTGTCGTCAGTACAAGTAACAGCCGACCACACAAATACGTGCACGCTGTTCATCAGGTGGCAAGTATGACTTGTGTAGTCGGCCGGTAAGTGCCGAGGACACAGTGGTGACCTTTTCTAGTCGACTAACCAGTGCCGACGACACAAGTTGGCATACCAGACGGCCTGTTAACGGTTCAAATAAGGTGGGCTCCACAGGTCGGAATTATTTTGTCGTCTTGTCACCGGCTTGGTATTCACTGACGATAGAAGCCTAATCGGGGCCCACTTTCAGGAAAAACGCCATTGCCAACAGTTGGGCCCAGTGCAATTTGTGTCGTCGGTATGACGCTGGCCGAGGACATTGTATTTTTAAGGCCTTTTATCCATTTAAAATAGTTTTTAACCTTTTTTCGATATGAGCCGGAACAAATTTTTTTAGGAGCTTTGTGTCGTCGGCAACTGTTTGAGCTGACCACACAGGTCACTTGTGTAGTCTGTTTCTGTCAGGCCGACTACACATGTACTTTCCTGCTCTTATCCTTTTATTTGTAAATTGTGTACAAATAATTTGTTTAGCAGTAAATAATCCAGAAATTAATGCACTACTGTATGGTTGCTATAATTGTGATGTAAGTATAATCACACGATTGTCACGTAGTTAATTTGCCACATAGCTCTGGCAAGGGATCTCGATAATCGGCTGTAGTACTCAGCAATTTAGTTAGATGTGCTATGTATATGTGTTAAATAACCTCCATGTGTGTGCGCTTTGTAACTTCAAGTTTTCTATATATTAGTAAACATCATTTATGAAGTTAATATGCAAAGATGATGTAATACATTGATCGATGTAGGTTCGAACGGTTGGGGGGTTTATTTGTGTAGTCGGCAAAAATCACGGCCGACGACACAAAGGGACCTTTTGTCTACGGCAAATAACAAGCTGACTACAAAAATAATTTGTGTAGTCGGCTTCTCATGCCCGACTATATAAAATGAATTTGTATCGTCGGTCTTTTTTTGTGCTGACTACACAAATATTTTTTGTAGTCTGTTTAACGATGGCTGACGATATAAGGTACATTATTGTCGTCGGCCTTTCTTGTGCCGACTAGAGAAGCTATTTGTATAGTCAGCTTGTGGGGCCGACTACACAAATCTTGTGCATCCAGGACTTAAGTGGATTGGGGATTAGGGCATCAAAGGCAAATACCGTGGCCGCCATCGCGGCTCCTACGCACCGCCGCCTTCATACGCCATGCTCTCCCTCGCGAGCAGCGCCCCATTCGCCAGCCCGCCCCCCCTGCGCCGCCTCCTACCGCCTCCGCCAGATCGCCGCCCATGCTGCGCCGCCCCATCTGTGCCCCCCCGCCGCTTCTTCCTCTCTGGCCATTGTTGCCTCCGCACCCAGCCGCGCCGCCTCCCCGCCGACGCCGCCGCCCCTGCATTACCTCCTTGCCGTCGACACCCGCTGCCCCTGCCGCCCCTGTTCCCGCCTATTCCGAACATGGTCCACTCCTCTTCCGCGATCTGCGCCGACCGACGACCCTAGATATGGACCATGCAAGTGTATTTGTTATTGCATATAACTTTTGTCGTCGGCTAATCAACACCCGACGACAGTTAATTAAAAATGCTAATTAATTAAAAATGATATTAAAATGCTAAGTAACTAAAAATGTAAGTAATAAAAAATGCTAATTAACAAAAAAAGCTAATCAATGAGAAATGCTAATTAATTAAAGATGCAGATCTAAAGGTGGTCTCTTGTTTCTTTTAATCTTGATTATTTTCTACAGGCGTGCGGACGCTTCTTTTATATGTCATCCCCTCCTCGAACTGCGCAGATCGACGACCGTAGGTATGGACCATTGACACCCGACGATAGATATTTAAAATGCTAGTTAATGAAAAATGGTAATTAGTCTTTTTTACATTTTATACGCGTTTCATCCAAGCCAGTGTCTAGCATACCCGTTCGGGAGGGCTCCATCATTCGTAAGGAACACTAACGGTGATTCGTTAGGTTCCATTACGAAAGTTGTGGATCTCTCGGGCTGTCCATGTTTTGGACAGCTCACGGATGTGCGCTTCTTGTGTATGGTCGTCATGACACGTGTGTGTATGAGTCGGGATTTCGGTCGCATAACCCTGTTGTTCTCCTAGTGCATAACATCAGCGGTACGCCATACCCGTCGTTGCACTGGGGGAACTGCAGGGTTATGCTGCCGAAATTTCGACTCGTGCATGCATGTGTCTTGACGATCGTACACAAGAAGCCCACATCCGTGGGTGGGTAAGCCCTCCTATACACATAGCTAGAAACTGTCTAAACCTTTTACACGTGCATGCATTCACGGCCCATGTTCAGAGCGCGATGGAAGATCGAAGCTGGATCTACGATGGCTGGAGCAAGACTGGTAGGCACACACCTGAGTGGTTAGAGAAGGCACGTGCATTTGTGGATTATGCTTTACGAGGGTTTCTTGATCCATGCGGCGATCGTGCTATGTCTGTGCGCCGCGTGCTTGAATAGTGTAAAGAGGAGTAAGAAAGACATTGGCTTTCACCTCTGTAAGCATGGATTTAAGGCCAACTATTTTGTCTGGGAAGTTCATGGCGAGAGAAAGAGACCTTTGGTGTCTAGCCCTATTGATGTTGTGGAGGGCTACGACAAAGTAGACAGAATGGGTGATCTCGTAGATGATTTTGTCCGTTCTTTCTATCTGTCTTCCGTGGAAGAGTCTGCGCCACTTGCAGAGCAATTTGATAGGCTAATGCATTCTACGAAGGTACCGCTGCAAGAACATACCAAAGTGAACTTACTGTCAGCTGTCTCTTGTTTGATGGCAATTAAAAGTAAGTATAACTTATCAGCCAACTGCTACAATGATCTATGCAAGCTATTAGATAGTGTCCTTCCGATAGGCCACAAGATGCCACGAAATTTGTACGAATCAAGGAAGCTCCTTAGTGTGCTAGGAATGCCGTACGAGAAAATTGATTACTGTCCCAAGTTTTGCATGCTTTGCTGGAAAGATGACTTAGTTCTGACTCATTGCAAGCATTGCACAGAGAGTCGGTATGTGGAAGTAGAGGGTGTAGATGGTAACATGAAACAAACGACTGTGGCGCGCAAAACATTGTGTTTCTTTCCGATAACTCAACGTCTGCAGCGGCTGTACATGTCCAAAACCACCGCGAGACACATGCGGTGGCACAAAGAGGGACGTAAAAAAAACGGTGTGATGATTCATCCGTCTGACGGGGAAGCTTGGAGGTATTTTGCTCAGCAATACCCAGAGTTTGTAGGGGAGACAATAAATGTGTATCTTGGTATCGCGACAGACGGGTTCACACCCTTCAATATGACCTCTCACCCATACTATTGTTGGTCGGTATTCACTATTCCATATAATCTGCCCCCTCAGCTATGCATGAAAGAAGAATACATGTTTCTTTCTCTCATTATACCTGGGCCAAAGAATCCTGGCAAACATTTAGATTTGTTAATGCAACCCTTGGTGGAAGAGCTTAGCGACCTTTGGTCTAAAGGTGTGTTAACACATGACAGCTACACGGGAAATAATTTTAAGATGCGTGCTGCATACTTATGGTCTATTCATGATTTTTCTGCGTATGGCATGTTCTTGGGGTGAAGCACGCATGGACGGCTCTCATGCCCCATATGCATGGGTAATACTGGTGCATTTCAATTAGAAAATGGTGGCAAGGCATGTTGGTTTGACTGCCATCATTGTCATCTAGAGCCGGACCATCCATTTTGGAATAAAAAAAATGCATTTCGCAAAAACACAGTAGTGAGGGGAGGGCCACCTGAACGGCTTGAAGTCGCTGATATTATCGAATGGCATGATGACATCGTCGATGGGGATGGTCATATGAAGAAGTATGGCGAGGAACACCACTGGACTCATAAATGTTGTATTTATAACCTGCCATATGTAAAGGACCTGAAGAATCCTCACAATGTTGATCTTATGCACCAAGAAAAGAATATGTGTGAGGCGGTAGTAAATACAAACTGGGACATTGTTGGGAGAACCAAAGATAACAAAAAAGCACGTTTGGACTGCGCTCTTCTCTGTAAATGGCCGGCCATGAACATTGATGATCGTGGTCGTAAACCAAGGGCAAAATATTGTCTGACACGTGCGCAAGTCAAAGAGGTCTTACTTTGGATAAAAACTAAGGTAAAATTTTCTGATGGGTATGCATCAAACATTCGGCACGCGATCAGTCTTGAACAGTATGAGTTAAATGGAATGAAGACGCATGACTACAAATTGTTCATAGAGCATCTGTTTCCGGCGGCGTGGCGTGGCTTCGTGGAAGAGGACATATGGAGAACATTGGCGGAGCTCAGTTTCTTCTATCGAGAGATTTGTGCTAAAGAGATCACAGCATCGAGGATGGAGGAATTGGAGAATAAAATAGTCGTGCTGATAACAAACCTTGAGAAGATATATGTACCCGGGTTTTTCAATGTAATGCAACATTTATTAGTACATCTGTCTTACGAAGCAAAAGTTGGGGGCCTGCGCAGTTCAGGTGGATGTATTTTGTGGAATGCATGATGAAAAGTATCAGAGCAAAAGTGAAAAACAAAGCTCGTGTTGAAGAAAGTATTACCGAAGCTTGGCTGTGTTAGGAGGTCTCGTACTTCACGAATAAATATTTCACAGTAAATAACAATGTAAATGCCCCTGTGCCGAGGTATAAGAAGGCTCGCCGCAGAACTTCTTCTAGTCTAGTTTTGTTTCGAGATCAAGCAGGAGGTTGTCCTATAGGTAAAAGCACAATTCGTGATTTGGAAGGAAAGGAATACATTCTTCTACAATTGTACTTGTACGACAGCATGGATGAGATGGAAGTCTACATTGCGTAAGTCCTCTCTTGGCCAGGTTATATATTAAATTTTATGAAATTTGTCTCAATACATGTCGAAATTTGTAGGCAATTCATTGCTGAAAATTGGACAAGCCCAGAGCAACCTTCTAATAAACAAGTTGAAAACTTGAAAGAAAAGAGGCGTGGACGAGACCATCCAAATTCCTTAACTTGGTTTCATTACCATGTAATTATCATACTCTTTCAATCTTTTCTTTGTTCAACATAATTTCGAAGTTCAATTCTTAACCAAATTTGAACCGCGTGTGCAGTGCCAAAGACATGCTAGCGTACACAATGATCTCCGCCAAATGTCACGTGGATGTAGTCGTAGGGTGAAGGTTCATGGGTTCTATGATTCACGTGGGTATCGCTTTCGATCTAAAGCAGTTGAGTTGGCTCGTCCCAATGCAACTACGGTTAATAGCGGCGTTGTGAGTTATGTACCAGATGAGGCAGGTGGAGTCATCGAGTACTACGGAGTTATCGAGGAGATAGTAGAAATTTCATTTGAAGGCAACGGTGATCTTTTGCTCGTTCTTTTTCGTTGCACTTGGTTCCACCCAACCCGTGGGGTGCCACGGACTCTCGAACTAAGCCTAGTTGAGATCAATCATACACAGTTGTATACTAGTCCCAACGTGTTCATTCTTCCTGAACAAGTCGAGGTAGTGTTCTATCTACCATATGCGCACTCAGACTTCAAAAATTATTGGATTGTGCATAAATGTCTCCCACCTGGTAGATTGCTCGACCTTACAGATGATGATTACGAGACTCAACCAGATGTCCAACCGTTTCAAGAAAATGATTTTCCTAGAGAGTTGCAAGTCCATATTGGTGATGATCTTGATAACCTTGTTGGCGTCGTAAATCCATATGACGACGAGGAGGTTGATGACAAGGACGAGGAGGAAGAGGAGGACAACGAAGACGAACAAGACGAGGAAGAAGAAATTGCAGAAGATTTTTAAGCGTATGGTTAATATATGTTAATGCATCAATTACATTATTTTTTTGAGAAAGATCAATTACATTATTTGTATTAAACAATTATTGCATTATTTAATTTTATTCTAACATAAGAATTCTGAATACAATGCAGGATGACAGGTGGGCTCAAAAAACTTGCTAACAAGGCTAAAAGCGTCTTCGGGAGGGGGTCTAGGAAGAGTAAACCTAGTCCGCAAGTTTACTACACCTCAGAGGAGGAGGAGGAGGAGGAGGAGGAGTTGGTCGATACCGATGGTGGTGTAGGGTCTGCTTCTGGGGAGGAGACAGGTGGTCGGCAGGAGCAGGAGGGTACTAGGGAGGAGATAGGTGGTGGCTGGGGCCGGGATGCTTCTGCGGAGGAGGAAGGTGGTGAGCAGGAGCAGAAGCAGGAGCAGGAGGGTTATGGGGAGGACGAGGCAGGCGGTGGTTGGGGCCAGGATGCTTCTGGGGAGGATGCAGGTGGTTGTTTGGGCCAGAACGCCACTGAGGCAGGATCCTCGAGCTCTCAGAAACCATGCAAAGGAAGGGGGCGTAATAAGTTACCGAAAGCTCCTGCTAATCGAGCTGATAGTGTTGAGGTGCAGGTCAATAGGGGACAAAAGTAAGTTGCATAACACATGACATCTTTCTTATTGTTTTATGTGGTTTGTTATAATGGCTAAATCATTTTTATATGTTGTTTATATAGTGGTTTGATTTGTCTCAACAAGGGGAAGCAAGAGCCAAGACACCTGTTTGGGGTTGTCTTGAGGTCGTACTATCCAGGGGTAGTGAAGGATGGTGGAAAACGTCGACCAGCATTTAGTTGGAAAGACTACTCGCTGGCGAAAGACGACAATGGAAATATCGTTACTGACAGATGCATTGAAGAGTTCTGGGTATATTCGAATTAACTATATGTTTGTTCACACCTTTACTGTATTTGTCTCATTACCATTATATATACTTGCATATGATCGTGTCTCGTTTCAGGCTTACTATCGCCTTCCTGGAGATCCGACCAGACAAGACTACGCAAATGCAAGGGTCGTGCTAGACAAGATGGCGCTGAAGACAATCAGGGACGCCATCAATGGAGCCCGTCGGGATGCAGTTTTCAAACACTGCAAAAAGGAAGGTATTGACATTAGAAGGAACGAAGCAACGAAAGAGTATCTCGACGCCAAATCCTATCTCCATCAATGTTATCGTAAACGCTAAACGCTAAATGGTCGGTCAACCTCTGTTTACCGTTTACACGGTTTAAACGGTGTTTAAACGGAATTAAACAGTCTAAACGGATTTGTATAGTAGCACTAAAATATACATATTTCTACATATAAAATCCAAGTATTCCAGCAAATATAGATACTAAAAGACAAATGTAAGTAATCTGGAATGAAATTCTCATATCAAATAGCAAATGAGATAATAGTTCTTTGTTTCTTGCATGACTAGCTCACTAGCAGTAGCATGGGAAATAAGTTTTTTACAATAACACGTCACAATTTATAATTTCTCACATAACTAGTTCACTACAGTTCTCACATGACTACATCAGTCCTCACCTACACAACCCACAGTTTACAAAAGCAATTCTTAGTGAGTCAGTTCTCACATCACTACATCACATTCACATGACAAAAGCGTTAGTCATACTGTCATACTCTCATGACTCATGAGCTTCCAGCCTCAGCACAAGTTCATAACACATCAACAAGACCAAAGACAATAATTCATAAGCAAAAGCATTAAACATGCAATGATACAAATGTAGCCAGCTGCCAACCATGCATTGCTAGTCACCTAGTCATCATTCTCCCCCTCCTCATCCCCAACGATTGGAACCACATCCTCTTGGTCAGACTCAAAGTCAATCTCATCCTCATTTACTGGTTCTTCTTCTTTTTCGAACTCAAATTCATCTTCACTAACTTCTCTCAGTTGGGCCAGCCTTGCACTCCTACGAAGTTTTCCACATTCCTCAACCCCACAGGCCTCCTCAATTAATTTCCATGTCAGCCCAAAAACAGGCTCACCATCCTCTTCATCTCCACCTTCAATGAGCCATTCTTGAGCTAAACTTGCTTCAGTTCCTAGAAGAGGATCTACTTTATGGTTCTTCTTGGCCTTGTCTTTTTTTCCCTTCATCTTGTTATTATATTGAACAAAAACAAGTTGGTTGAGACGGTCACATGTCAACTTGTTCCTTTTTTGTATGGATCTACAAATGCAATAAGTTTAGTTAACAAATCTGATGTGTTTGTTGTATAAACATAATTACTTATCTAGAGAACAACAAAGAGTTAGGAGGCTTACCCCTTCAAAACAGCTCCAATTTCTTTCACAGCCAGAAGAACTAGAAGTTAAAGATAGAATCCTTATTGCCATTCTTTGCAAAGTTGGAGCCTGTGTTCCATAACTGGACCACCAATTTGCTGCAATCGAAAGTGCCAAACGTGCATCTTAAATAATTAGATTACCATGCAAAATTAACCCTTGCAGTCAACCATGTACAAGACAGAAGTATACTACTACTGCTGTTGTAACTTGTCACCCAAACTAATGTACAAAATTTACCCAAACTACTGTTGTAATAGAAAAGTTACTACTGCTGTAACACCAAAGTAAACTGTTATTGTAACACGAAAGTATACTACTGATGCACTGCATAAAGGTTTCCCAATGTGCTAGATCAATTCAGCATTTAACTATAGGGCTAAAGGCAAATATTACAATCAATGTCTAAGTGTGTAACAAATACAATGAAGCACCTAGGTTGAAATCATAATCCTTGCAGCCACCCTTTGCCACAGGTTTACCAAAGTGGCCTTGTTTATCTTTGAACTTGTGCAGGTCTTCATTGAGCACTTTACTTTGCTTGTCATAATCACCATGGTAAAAAATTTCAACGGCATTGATGAATCCATCCATGACTTGCTCATTTGTGAAGATGGAATCATCATTGTAGCTGTAATAAGGATTCAGAAAATATGCAGCCAAGTGTAATGGAGTATCCAATCTATCCTTTATCTTGGCATCAATGATCTCTATGACATTGTTGTAGAGATTGAGATTCCCTGCTTTGTCAATGTTTCGAAAGCCCACCATGATTCCCTTCTTTGCCTTCAAAATGTCTCCATATAGAAAGGCCATGGATGGTTTGATATCACTATCAACCATGCGAAGTACCTTTACCAAAGGCTCAAACACCCTCAGACAAAGAGCAACAGCACTCCAAAATGCAGGTTTTGTCATTGTAGCTGTAGCAAGAACACCTTTGTTGTTCTTCTTAATGTGGTTTAAACCTAAGAACTTGTCCCATTCATCACATTGAGACATTGCCCTTAGCTGTTCCTTCTTCTCATACAAGCTCTGCAAAGTAAGGAATGATGAAGCAAATCTAGTAACACCAGGCCTCACAATGTCTCTTCTTTGTATACTTCCTCATCAAAGCCAAGGTTCTATGGTGTGAATAGATAAATGTGGTGAGTGACTTTGCTTGATCAATGTAGCCCTTGAATTTCTTGATCTTTCCCATTCCTTCAAGCATCAGATTGAGGGTATGAGTTGCACAGGAGCTCCAAAATACATTTGGCCTCTTCACAAATAGCAAGTCCTTTGCTGCCATGTTGTTTGAAGCATTATCTGTGACTACTTGCACAACATTTTTAGCACCCACTCGCTCAATATACCGATCCACGTATTCAAATATAAGTTGCCCAGTGTGTGACTCTTGTGAGACTTCTTTTGATTCAAGAAAGCTTGATCCAACACTGCAATGCAAGCAAAAGTTCATGATGCTCCATCTCTTCTGATCAGTCCATGCATCTGTCATTATTGAGCAACCATTCTTAGCCCAGTCCTCTTCATACACCTTCAGCATCTTCCTTGTATCCTCCACTTCCTGAGACAACAATGTCTCCCTCAACTGATGCTGGTTTGGTTTCTTTCCACCAGGGCCAAAGCGGCCAGCAGCTTCAATCACTTGATCAAACTCTACATTATTGATGGCATTGAAAGCTATACCTGCAATAAAATGAAAATTATTATAGATCAGATAATTGCTCATTGAAAAGTAGAAACACAACAAGAAATTCAAATTTCGAACTTTAAATGTTCAATGGATCAATGGGCAAGCTTATTACCATGCATATACACCCATCTCGCAATGTAGCGCTGCAAGTTATGTATTCTCTCTTTCCATATTGCTCCAGCGATTACTTGCAGCCGTACAACTTTGGTGTTGCTCAATGAGGCTTGATCAAGAGGCAATATAAACTTATCCATAGGCCCTCCTTTCCTAATGGCCTTTCCTCCAGCTCCATCAAGCTCTTCTACTTCATTGATGGTGTCCTCATCAGCATCTGGTGCACCAGTAAGGTCCACAGCATCTCTAACCTCTTGCTCCTCAGCTACTTTAGCTTTTTTAGCTTCCCTTGAGTCATCTACTGCTTTCTTGCACTTTTGTTTGTCCTCGTCACTTGCTTTTTTGCAAGGTTTAACCTGAATGGTGAGAAATAAAACAATTAGGTCATTCTGTTTTGCCCACTATTTGCATATTTGCACAAGCATCTAATCAAGCAATATAGAGTAACAGATGTATCGCATACTAACCTGGCCACGAATCCCAGCAATATGTAGCTTTAGTCTATATATCCCTGCTGACACCTTCTGACCACATAGCTTGCACTGGATTAAATTCAAGTTGTTTGGATCCACTAACACTCAATACTCCCAGCCAACGTCCTCAGAGTTCCTCTTAAGGTTATTCACAGACACAGGTTTGCTAGCAGCAGAACTAGAAGGAACCGATGCCGCAGACGACATCTTGCAAAGAAAAAGAGCAGCAGATCACTTAGTCCATAGGCATTTGAGCACACTGTATTACTATACGCATAGCTAGCCACAGACATATGAGATCAATAAATAAATTTAGAACAGAGCCCATGTCAATATCTCAAGTAAACAGACTAAGAAGTAGCAATCTCATATGGTCATACATGATATAACTATATAAGTATATGTTGCTGGTTGAATTTGGCAAGCTGAAAACACATGTCAGGGGCTAGAATTTGGCCAAATAATTAACTATTTGATTTGTTCGGCTGTTATGGCTGCAAGCGTGTTGTTGATTAGCACATGGATTAAACAATAAAAGAAGACAAGAAAAGGTATAGCACATGGATTAAACAATAGAAGAAGACAAGAAAAGGTGGCATGCGGGAATCTGTACATAATTAAAGTATTAAACAATAGAAGAAGACAAACTGGATTTGAGTCACACCTATACCGCAGCAGCGAGTGAACGAACACACTGGGGACGGCCGACGGCGGAGAATGGAAAAAATTAGAAGGAAACCCTAGTGCCCTCTCTCGTATGGGTATATATATGCTGTGAAATTGGGGTGTGTATTGGGTGCGAATGGGCCGAATATTAGGCGCCATCTGCTGGCCGAAATTTTCATGTCCCGCGCTGCGCAGCTTCTTTACCGCCTAAACGGACCGTTCAAGCCGCCTAGAGCCGTGTAGAAGCGTTCCGAGTTGTCTGTTTACAGCGTTTTTCAACGTGTTTGACCGTTTAAACGGCAAGGCCGTTTAATTAACCGATTATGGCCAAAACAGCATGGGAACCTCTCGTTTACCGATTAAACGGCGACTAGACGGCCTAAACAGCCGTTTAGGCGAACACTGATCTCCATTGGCGTCCTGATTGGATGGACAAGTGTCCAGATGCTTGGAAGTTGCTTTGTAAAATGTGGGCTTCAGATGAAAGGATAAACTACTCAGCTAGAAATAGGAGGAATAGGAATTCAAACCCTGAAATCTACAAGACCTATCTTGGAGCTTATGGCATCGCCCACCTCGAACAGGATATAGTAAGACCTATCGTCGCTTATGTCATTTATCTTATTTCCTTTACATACTAACTTTGCAATTTTTGTACATGCAGGAAGCGGAGACAGGGCTTGAGCCCGATTGCTTTACGTCATGGATAGGCACGCACACTCCACGCCCACGACCTGATGGGAACACGACCACCCCTTTCGCCAACATGTCAGGATAAGATTGTAAGTGTCTTACCATCTACATGTATTATACTTTCTTTTTTACAATGTTTCAACCATCGATATTTTGTTTTTTTGTAGGATTCCTATGTGGAAGCATACAAAGAGAAACATGGTCCAGAAAACGCTCCTTTGCAAGAGCCGGCTGACCCTATGGTCATATACGACTCCTTTGGTGGGTTGGCACATGGTAGGTTAGGCTTCATGGACACAGCACTGCCTAGAGACCAGTACAAAGACCATGTCAAGTCACGCCGAAGGGGGACAAGTTCTTCTACTGCCAGAGCTGCCCTAGCCCACAGCTAGGAGTTGGAGGCCGCCTTGAAAAAGCAACAGGAAAGAGATGAGGCGACACAACGACGACTGGATGAGATGGAGAGAAAGAGTCAGGAGGATGCTAGAATGTTAGCGACAGTGCATAATCAGAACATGATGTTATGGGCCGCTATACAGGTTATATCGTAATTTGTTTTACCTATTTGCATTTGTTTCCAAATGCTAACAAACATGAATTTACATCGTATGTACAGTGCATGCAGTCGGGTCCCGGAACCTCACAGTCACCCGCATCTTCGCAGCACCACGCGCCGCTTCCTCCGTTCGTCTTCCAGCCAACACCGGGAGCACCATTACCACAAAGTGGAAATCCTACTGCGTTTGTCATGCCGGGGTCATTCCCAACATGGCCATTCACAACTGCGGCGATGCCACCTAATGCTTCTCCTGGGGTAAGTGCTCTACTTTTAATTGTCGCTTTAATCAAATTTGCATCTGAGACATTAAATTAAATTTGCATCTGAAAGATTGAAACATCAATAGGTCTCTGGCTCGGCTACTCCTGCGCCAGCTATGAACATACAGCTTGGGGATGAGACCACTGGGGACGGCACAGCGGACGCGACAAGATCGGTCGAGGAGCAATTCGTTGAGGGGATCATTGGCGACCCATTTGTGAGTTCTCAAAGTTAGGTTTGTTTTATGTTGAACTGTGAGATGGCAGTGAAATGGGCGTTGTATGTTAAATTATGCTTTGTCGACGTGTTTGTTCGCATATATATGTTGTGCACTGTCGTTGTGATCTCGACGTTAACTGTTAAATTGGTTTGATGGACGTTGAATGCTAATTTCGTCAATTGTGTGAATGTTGGTGCAATGTGGTCGTCGTATGTGACATAAATTGTGCATCTGTTGTGGGAAATGTGGTTATATAATTCTGGGATATTGGAAATTTTTTTGCAGGTTAAAAATGTGATTTTTTTCAATTTATAGGAATTTTTTTCTGGAAAATAACTTGAGTAGTCGGCCGTCCAGAAAGCCGACGACACAAACTGTACACACGAACTGCCCTTCCAGAATTTATGTCGTCGGCCTCCCACACGGTCGACCACATAAAGTAACTTGTGTCCTCGGCAATAAATAAGGCCGACGACATAAGTTGAATGTGGGCCCACCTGGCACGGTTGAATAGGTGGGCCCATGGTTGCTTTGTGTCGACGGCATTAAGCAGGCCGACGACACAAACTTGGCTGTGGGGCCCTCTCGTCAGAACGGATTCCCGTCTGGCAGCCGTTAGTAGTTCGGTGGAAAACAGTTTGTGTGGTCGGTATTAAGCAGGCCGACGACACAACTTAGTGCCAAGCGGGCAGCGGTCAATGGCTCTGTGTTGTCAGCTTTGTAGTTTGGCCGACGACACAAGTGCTTTGTGTCGTCCTAGCCGTGTCGTCGGCCAACCGACGACAAACACTTGTGTCGTCGGTATTTTGACTTGTGTAGTCGGTTTTGGCCGACGACACTGATAGAGATCCTTGTAGTGATTAAACATCGTGAGGTGATGACCGTGCTGATCTTATCAACACAATCAATCTCATTAATCATCTATATATTGTGAGAGCAAATAATGGTCAAAGTTCTACATTAAAGACCGTAGCAAAATTTTATGTCTTATAGTTTGGAACGGAGGGAGTAATAGATTAAATCTTCTAAACCTCGTCGTTGCAAGAATTTCATCCCCAACAAGAAGTCGATGATTTAATGGCTCACCACACTATCAATTGAACTAGTAGGAAAAAATCTACCAAACCACATCACCACCTGTTCATCTCATGAACCTCGTGGACCATCTTCATCAATTGTAGATCCCATCTACCATTAGGAAACAACAATAGATCTAATCTATTACCCCCGCATATCATACATGCGATCGATTTAGATCAATAGCTTAATAGGATGGATCTGATACCACTAAAGAGAAATGCGAGGATGATACATGAGCACAGAATAAAAAATCTACCGCGGGAACCCATGACACCCTACAAATAATTGACAACAGATCTTGTTATGTTTCCACGCGCCGTGCAGTTGAAGATGATTCGATGAAATCAGTTCAATCGATCTGCGCGTAGTCGTACGAAAATAGTTATTCACACCAATCTGATCACCTCCTCCATGCTACTGAGCACCCATCCTGTGATGCCTTGTTGCCCCATGGCCTTCGACGTCCTCGCCAGGCATCACAACGACCTTCGTGACAGGATACGCCTCGCTGGGGTTCTCAATATCTGCAAGTAGTTTGTCTTCAAATGGTCATTCTGGCCAAATCCGAACTTCATTTTTGATGTTGTACAACTCTATAGAAAGCTAATGTGATAGAATTTCGCATGGTTTTAAATAGCCCGCTATAGCTCCGCTATAGCTTCGCTATAGCCTTTTAGAAGGCCTGCCGCTACGCTATTGCTAATTTTTCCGCTATTGCAGTTAATGACGCTTTAGCTCCGCTAAATACCGCTATTTGGTTTAGCCGCGAAATTTATTTAGCACCGCTAATCCTGATCGAGGCATATATTCATTACTCACTCTAGATAACTAGAATCTATGCCTCTTTGTTGTTTTCTTTACTTCAGTGAATGTTGTAATAAACAATTGAATAATTGTTGAGTTGTTAATTGTTGGATGTTGAATGAATATGAATGTTGATTATAGCCATGGATATGTTAATTGATTGAATGACTGTGAAGTAATGGACCGAGATACATGTTCTCATGTATCCCTAGACATATATTTGAGTATTTGTGGTCATATTTTTTTCTTACTTCAATGTTTCTATGCATATAATTGAAATTTTTCATGTTTTTTCCAAAACCGCTAAATGAAATAGCTTTCGCTATAGCCCGCTATAGCTTTCTATAGTTTTTAGATGAAGTCACCGCTAAATGTCATAGCCCGCTATTTAAAACCTTGGAATTTCGAATTGATCCAGTATCTCCCCGAAATTCATTCTAGATCAATGGGAATCGACAAAACAAGATCACATTCAAAATATGTTCGCGAGCAGATCGCGTCTGTTTCTCAGGTTCGCTTTGAAAAGCGCCATAAACGTAGCGTCTCTACGGTATCCATACATTCAGTGTTTGGAATCTACGCACGTGGTGTGCTAGAACTGGCGTACCGATGAGTGAGATGACGGCTAAGGTTTGATGGAAAGGTGTCTTATACTTTGAGCGTCAGAGCCGCCTTCTTTTATATGGTGCTTCATAGTGGGTCTCTATGTTAAAGGCCCAATAAAATTTAAGACCCACATATAACGTGGTCTAGATCATATATACCCACATCATATGTTGTGTGCGTGTCTTCCATAGGTCTACCACGTATGTGGTCTATGATTGTTATTGAACATAATCCCAACAGCACCACTGCAGGGCACTGCATGACTATGGAAAAGCGGTAATTTACCAGCGTGGTTATGAACGCAATTATACACAATAGACGCGGACCGACGGCTAGGTTATAAGTCATAACTATGGTTGCGAGACAAATCAAATCGATCGATTACCCGTCAAAAAGCCATGGAAATCGAGCCCTCTTTGCAAGCACTATCGCTCAGTGGGTGACGACGACCTGATCACCTATAAGAGGCACGGTGTGGATGCATGGGGTTCCAGTCCAGTGCGAAAAACGGCAGCCACCTGCAAGTCTGCAACGCCCTACTTGAGGAGGTGCGAGGGGTAGCGAGCGACCGAGACTCGAGAGAGCAAATGTCAATGGCGACCACCCCTCTTGTGATTGCTGTGACTGCGAGCACCATCCTCTTGCTACTGCTACTGCCGAAGGTGCTTGCCTTCGCTCCAGCTCCCGCTCCCGCCTCCCACCCCGATGCCGCCCTGGCCCCCGCCTCCTTTCCCCGGCCTCGAGTGCCACCCCATCAAGGTCTTGACCACGACGAACCATAAACGTGGCTCCTGGCCTCGTCGAGAAGGTGGTGAGTGTCTCGTACCAATTAAACAGATATATAAATGCATAGAAAGTTGCGGTTTTTCCCTCGAGGCAAATTGACTCGATCTAGATCGAGGTCAGGATCTATCTGCCTTGTTTTTATTACTGCATGCCTCGTGCTTTTGATATGCTGGTTTGGCTTGGCGCTAATAACGAAAAAATTTATTTATACCACCGCGAAGTATCAATATTTTGAAGAAAAAAAACATTTTGTTTCGTTGATAGGTTGGACAGGATCTTGTCTTAATTTGGCCTTGTTCTTTACTGCTTAAATTAAAACTAAAAGCTATTGTCGAAAATTTATCATGTCTTGCACAAATCAAACAATATAATACTTTGCAGTAATTTTTTATGGTTTTGAAGTTGTTTTTCCAAAGTTTCTAAAGTAATTTTTTATAATTTGATTTGACTCTGAGGCCTCTCTCTCAATGGGTCATAACTTTCTCAGATTATAATTTTGTGCTAGCTTTAGCGAACAAAGCCAAATTATCATGATTGGTATATTAATTAAAACTTTTTATCATATGAAATGACTTTTTTTATCATGAAATGCTAATAACATGCTCATAATGCCCTTTGTCACAAACTTGTCCCAGATAGAAAACCATTTGAGGCGAGCTGCGACCAAACTATCACATACAGTTAGTCTAGACTGTACGTGATAACCCCGATTGTGATTCACACAACAAACCCATAGTGTTTTTCTCACCGCACAACCATCTACCGTATACCGGCGTATCAATACCAATGTTTATAATTTGAGTGTATGGATACCGCACACGGTTTCGCTAGGGAAAAAAATCATGGTTCATAACACGCACAAGCGTTGGTTCTTAAACTGTCACAAACAAAATGGCACGTATGAGTAGCCAATATTTGTATTGGATAAAAAAACCAACATTGATAATTTATCAGTGTCGATTCATGGGTATAAGTGTCATGGATGCTACGGACAAGTAGGGTAACAATATTGTATCATTTTCTTGCATTTTCATGAGCGACTTGTATAGGCAGGTCTCTATTTCATTAGGTTTCTTCAAGATATTATTAGCATGGACCACGTCGGGAAAAGAAATCCGGTATCCTACAATGGGCAATTCTGAGCTCAAGAATTGTATTTTTGCACCTAGTGCTGGGAAAACTAGAGATGCCAGATATCCTACTACCGTACCCCTCTAGAGGTGTTGTGGATATCATGCATCTCCAGAGCAGGATACCCTTTCCAACCAACTTTACTACCCTATCCTAAATAGGTGTAGCTACCGAGAAAGTTGACAATGCAAGATACTCGAATCAATTTGGATATCTAGCACCTTCCTCTCTATTCTATCCTACTCGAATCGACGACGCTTCTAGGTCTGGTGGTGTTCTAGGTTAGAACCCTCAAGGCCTGACCTTGGTTCCGCCACTGCCACCGCTACAGTAGGAGGATTCGGGTAGGGCCTCATCGGTGGTCTCCATGTCGTCATGTTCATCCACCTCCATGGCGTCGTTCGCAATCTGTTGAAGGCACTAGTGCTCCCGATATTGGTCCCTCTCTATAGCTGCTTTGATCGCATTGTCGTCATCGTAGTATGAGGTGTGTGAGGAGTTGGAGGAAGAAGACATTGTGGCTGGTTTGTGGGTCTTCTCGTCGATCCTAAGCCACTCCATTTATAGAACCAACACGAGGATTTAGCTCCTATGCTCCATTCTCACACACGGACCGAGTTAATATTGCTCTGAAAATACACAGAGGGAGCACAACCTTGGCCGATGGGTTAATTTCCCTTCCCACAAAAAATGCTTGCTCTGTCCCGACCTTTCAACTTCGTAGTGATGGACATGTCGATCTCTTGACTGATGGTCAAACAATCTTTGACCACTAGCTTGGATACAACGCAATATTGCTGAAAATCCAAATCCTTCTTAATGTTTTTAGCCTTAAAGAGATTATTGATCTAACTTAAGCCTCGGCGACTAGCTATTGGTGATTGGACTACATACGCTGACATCATCCGACCTCACCCTTGTAGGCCCAAAGTGACGCTTAAGACCTAAGCCTGAATTTATCTTGGCCTATGTCGTCCATGGTCTAATTAATGTTGAGAGTCCCTAGTTTGTCTTCAGCCTGGGATGTCGCTTGGTGTAAGGACTATCCCGTCTAGGCCTTACAGACTCCGAATAGGGCAAGTCTTGTGCACCTGTTGCACAAAGTGGCCTAATCCGTAACTTTCCATATAGGGATCTTGCTATCTATGGGATCAACGTGCTACCCAAGGCAACGCTACGTCAGCATGAAAAATTGAAAGTGCATTGGAGATCAAGTTTGGCTTGTATTCGACAAGGGCTACACTGACTTTAGGTCTATTAGCCGACACATAGAAATGTAAATACCCCCTGTATTGATCCTTGTAACCCAATCAATCCTACATCCTACAATCTCACAACCCAATACATCCTACCTCCGTTGATATATAGTCTTGCATACACCCCTACAAATGCAATTCTTGATGAGGTATGTTCTCATCGAGATAGCTTGGCCTTGATCTCGACGTCTTCTTAAGACCCTAGGTTGAGGTCACATTTGTATTCATATCCTATATAAGCAAAGGAAGACTAGATGTAAGGTTATTACTTTCTCTGGGAAGGGTTTAAACTAGGGTAAAGTACATCGTCTCTCTTACTCTCGCATCATCGTTCGAACGTATTGTCTGAGAAATAAAGGGTGTTGTTCCTATAATACTATGTAACATTAGTTAGGGCCTGCTTCTTTGCACCGACACCAAGGTCTCTATCGAGCAATCACAACTTTTTTAGATTACAATCTCCGGTGCTTGGGTGAAATGAATAAGGCCTTGAACCGAGACAAGATAGGGTTGTACTGTCACTGTTATTAGTGCAAATCTTTGGTTTTTTCTTTGCTAGGACTATTATTACTGCAAGTTAGGGGGGTGGCTCTACACAATTGGTTGTGTTGTGTAAGGTTATTGTCGACGGTTGAGATATCGATCTCAAGTCGTTAAGGTTCTTTAAGATTGAGATAGGAGACACGCCGAACAACCACGAACAACAGCGAACAGGGAGACAGAGTTTTTATCCTGGTTCAGGCCTCTCGGGAGAGATAATAGCCCTACGTCCATCCTTTCTTATATGTCAAAGATGATTACAAGAGATGGCTCGGCGAGACGAACAAGTCTCGGCGAGATTATGTGTGTACAGACGCGACAATGCGAAGATCAAGTGCCAGGGGTCCCCTCTACACGCCGTAGGGGCCTTGTTTATATAGTGCTGAGCAAACCGACCTACCGAAGGAATATCGGGCAGGGCTAACAACGAGTACGTAACGAACTCATACATGCCAAATATACCCCGAGGTAGATAAGGTAAACTCCAATTCTTGGGGATCACGACTTCTATTCCAATCCGGGAAACCACGTCCGGGTCTTCACGTAGCCGTGCAGAACTCTTGTTCGAGTAGGACTCGAACACGAATCCTAGGCCGTTACGCACCGCAAGCCGCCAGAGGTCGTTGGCGCAGATGCACATGGGCCTGATAGAACCTTCCAGGGAGCTGGCCCCCGGGTAGGTTGTTCGACTGGGCCGTCAGGGAGTGGGCCATGGCAATGGGCCGTGATCTAATCCCCGACAGTTATCTTCTTTTAATTTGAAATGCGAGAGCTTTTCTTTCTCGATTGGAAAATGTTTGTAAAACTGATGCAAAGGGGAAACTCTGCTATTCTTACAATTGAACTTGCCCAAACATTTGGCGTAGCTTCATCTCTGTGCTGTGATAACTCAAATAAAACAGTGAGGATAGATTAAATTAAAAAAACTATTGAGTTTATGTGTTTTTCACATAGATATTTACTGTAGCTACAATCCCCGCCAACTTATGCTCTGCTCCTTCCTTGTAATAGGCAGCCACCACCATCACGAAGGAATTGGCACTCCTCGATGCAAAGGATGTGTATATGCTGGGGCCTGCCCATGGTGTTTACAATACGGCGACTAGCTAGATCTATCAGAAATTTGGCAAGGCAAATTACTCCTATACTGCTAAAAATGAATATATTTGTGTTTTTCCAAAATTGAAGCCTGGAAAGGCATGTACATTTGAAAGGGATCGAAGTTTACCAACCAAACGAATGATATTGGAAAAAGTCTAACGCTTTTGCTTCTCCGTGGACGCCTGCGTTCGTTCGCTCGCGCAGGCGTCCACCGCCGACGCCATTGCTCATCGCCGCGGCACCGCCGATGTGGCCAGCTGCTGCGCCGCCGATGTGGCCTACTGCTGCGCTGCCGACGCAGCTGCTCACCACCGCCGATGTCGCCAGTAGCTGCGTCGCCGAATCCGTTGCTCACCGCTGCCGATGTTGCCAGCTGCTGCGTCGCCGACGCCGCTGCTAGCCTCCCTCCTCTTCCTCGGCAAACTCGGCGCCGTGCACGGCTAAGTGCTCCCGAACGCCTGGCCGCCCTGCTCGAGGCCGTCGTTGTCGCCTGCTCCGACGGCCCGTCGATCTACTGTTCTCTACCTCATTGATTTGCTCGATTGGCGGTTTAAAGAGTTTTTTCAATTTTTTTATATTATTTTTTCAGTACTTCTATATGGTGAAATTTCTATACAATCGTACTAAAAAAAGATTGCCTGCACTAAATGCAAAATGCAGGCGCTTACGTTCTAGTCGGTCTCAAAGTCTAATTTATGCTTAGAACACAAACCCATTGGTGCCACTAATTTCTTACACCACTAGCTCTCTCTTTTTTGATCACTCACATGCCTTGTTCTTCCTTCCCCTCTCTAACCACTGTGCTTGTCCGCAGCATTGTGATTACCCTTACCGCTAAGCTCTGGCCCAAGCCATGCCGCCATATCCCCCACTCCCCATCACTGATATCTGGTCCGGCTCGACCCTGGCATCCCTCCAATACTTGTATTGAAAAGAAGAATCATGGAGCTACTAGTTCCGTAAAGAGAGAGCGAGAGAGAGAGAAGAAAAGAAAAGAAAAGAAAAGTAGCTCCATAATATTAATAAATTTCAAAGAAGGGTTTTGCCCAATCATGGAGTCCGAACTAAAGATCATATTTTCCAAACACAAGATTCGGTGTGTTGTACTTAATTGTACCACACATAATTGCACTCGTGTTCATTTCAATCCATTGCAGGCATGAGTTCATTTTATCCCTTACCCTTGAGCATTATCCTTTCAACAGATCAGATTACATGTGTCATAATCTTCATCAGAATCACGTTTTGGCTCGACAAATATGCAGCACAAATAAACCACTTTATCATATATTAAGATCCACATAAAATCGTAGAAACAATAGAAAAAGTTGGCCATAGGCATAGGAGAGGAACCAAAAAATCCCCTAGAGCGACTTGAGAGTAAATGAGATGGGAATTATTTTACAAAAGACTGAAATTCTGAATTTGCCTAACAAACAAGGGAGTTATTCCTCAGTCGAGTTGTTCCATTTGTCAACTCGTGAAGGCAAGGTTCCTAGCCACTTCCAAACCCCACAGGTACGAGGAACATTTCGGAATATGATTTATGATAGCTATTTTGAGAAGTTGTACATCAAAAATACCTTAAGCTAAGCTTGGTTCCCCTGTTCATATTTCTTACCTTCACTCAGGACGAGCAAAAATCTAAGCGTGGGGTGTGTTGGTGGTCATTTTGCACCGACTTGGCACAACATTTTATACAAAACCGTGGTCCCAAAGCATGCAGAAGAGCATTTTATTTTAAATTAACGGAGTCCACGAGTTTTGGTGAATTTTGAATACAAATTACCTTTAAAAAAATTTGGGCAAAATTCACCGAAATAGTTTGACCGACCGGGCCTCCCTAGGCCGACCAGACCCACATGGTCGACATCGCCAAGCCAGCTGCTCCCTCCTACATGCGAAGGAATACACATTGATGAATGTGGAGCGTTGGATTAATGTCAGCTCAAAGCAAGGATGGGACGAAGATGCACCGGGATCAAGAGACCTACCTTCTACATGAATGACATGTGGACAACAAAGATACCGACTTGGAGGTCATCCTGGCCGTCCAAGAGTCAAAGATGGTGCATCGGAGGGCACTTCTCCCATCATTATGACCCGAACTTATACCCTCTCTCCCGTCATTATCCCTTAGACAAAAATAGATTATATATTAGTGCACTTCTTGTTCCTTGTGAAAATTGATACTCTGGAATTTTCCCGGATGAACGCTACATCGGTATCCGTACGCTTGCAGATTAATCTCCATTAGGCTAAGAACCGCCAATAGCCCGCTGGCGTGTGTTTTGATGTTTTTATCCTCACGGTGAGTGCTATAAGAAATAAGGGTTTATTGATCATGGTATGGGCAATGAAGTAGCCAGGATGGGCAAAACCGGTTGTGGCCGAGATTTGAAAATAAAAAGAATTAGATTTCGATCTTCTTGGTGATTTGTAAACCAATTTCAAAAATTAGGAAAGTTTACAAAACTAGTTTTATGCGAAAGAATCCTGCCCTATATTTGATCGGCCTTAATTAGTTTCATGTAGTCAGTGTTACTTGTTGAGTATTCGCATACTCAAGCTCGCCTTTCATGTGGGGCTTCTCATTTCAATGAGCAGGTTGTGGTTCTGAGGGAGAGATGTATCAAGATGAAGGCTTTGCTGATGGGATTCAAGATGAAGACTTTGCTAATATCTAGGAGCGCGTATCTCTAGCCTTCGTCTGGAGACTTGGGCCTAGAACGTAGATCTACTTTTGGAGGTGAACAATACTTATTGATGTTTTCGTTGCTATTCAAGGCGTGTGCCCGAGATTTTGTAAATAACCGTCGAGTTGGCATATGCATTGTGATGTAAATTTTTATCGTAATAGTAATGATACAATATTCTGAAAACTATGTGTACTAGCTACTTGATCCAGGGACTACTGCAGACAAAAAATCTGCGAAAATTTCACTGATTTTGGTCCAAAGTAAGCTGATGAAATTAGCGATATAAAAGTGAAAAAAACAAATAGCTATAAATTTCTGAGATTTCGCAGATTTTGCACATTTCGCTGGAAGTCGAAATTTGAATCCCTCATCCCCTTCTTCCTGTTCTCCCCCCCACGCTCTCTCTCTCTCTCCCCCACCCCACTACGTACCGGTCAGCGACCCAAAAGCTATAGCTGCTTTCGTACACACTAGCTAATTCACCCAACCTTCTCCAGCTTGGTCATTGGCCGTAATTCACCCAACCTTCTCCACACATTTAGCATCGGATGTAAGCATTTAATTGACGATATCTGATAGCATCACTTAAACAGCCTATTGCAACATCGTTAAATGTGTGTGTATAATTATATTATTTTTTTGGTAGATAATATAGTTGTCACACAGAAGTTACCAAAATTGATGTTGAAAAACTCTAAATATGTGCAATAATCACAAAATATATTTTATTCACTTAAATATAATGTAATGTACATCACTTCACATAGAAATAGAAAACAACTCCTTTGTCGATACATAGAGAAGATAACAAGTAATAATTGACTTAAAATGTGATACCCATATCATGTGTGGTGTAAGGCCATCCATGAGTCAAAGATCGTGTGGTCCATGGTTATCATCGGGCATAATCGATCCCAACATCACCGGTGCACGACTATGAAAAGCAAAGACAAGCGTCGTTATTTAACATAAATATACACAACTCTAATAGAGACGGGCCGGCGGCTAGCTCATAACCATATATAGAGGATCAGTGACAACCTATGGTTGCGAGACAAAAATCGATCGATTACCCGTCAAAAAGCCATGGAAATCGACCCCTCTTGCAAGCACTACCGCTCTCTGGGTGACGACGACGACCTGAGGACCTGACGACAACGACGACGACGACGACAAAAAAGTTACGACCTGACGACGACCTGATCACCTAGCTAGCTGTGCGCGGCGGGGGTGCATGGGGTTCCAGTGCGAAAACGGCAGCCACCTGCAAGTCTGCAACGCCCTACTTGAGGAGGTGCGAGGCGTAGCGAGCCATTGAGAGAGCAAATGTTAATGGCGACCACCCGGGCCAGCAGGCTTGTGATTGCTGTGACTGCGAGCACCATCCTTTTGCTACTGCTACTGTCGAAGGTGCTAGCCGAAGCTCAGATACGTGAGTGTCTCGTACCAATTAAACAGATATATAAATGAATGTTTTTGTTTCGTTGATAGGTTTGACAGGACCTTGTCTTAATTTGGCCTTGTTCTTAATTTGGCCTTGTTCTTTGCTGCTTATTATAAAACTAAAAGCTATTATTAAAAATTTATCATGTCTTGTAAAAATTAAACGATGTAATATTTTATAGTAATTTTTGTGGGGTTTAAGTTGTTTTTTTTCAAAAAATTTAAAGTAATTTTTATAATTTGATTTGACTCTGTGAGGCCACTCTTAATGGATCATAACTCTCATATTATAATTTTGTGCTAGCTAGCTTAATTTAGCGAACAAAGCCAAATTGCCACTACGTACCGGTCAGCGACCCAAAAGCTATAGCTGCTTGCGTACACACTAGCTAATTCACCCAACCTTCACCCAACTTCACTACATGCGCATTTGTGTTTGCGATAGATCGAGGGATTGATGGATTATACGTACAACACCTATATCCCAGTTCGCACGGCCAAATAGATAGGTCATACTTAATTTGCACTTGACCCGTCTAGCTAGTCATCGTAATGGACTAGCACGTACTTAGTGGGCGCCAAACGCACCACGGTGCCTCGTTACGGAGTAGTGGTAAGAATTGGAATTTTGTTGGACATAATCTACATAAGGCAGCAGTCATGATTAGATAGTAACACTACTGCGGATCGGGACTTCCAAAGCGGCTCATCACAAGCGGTTCGCTTTAACCCGCTTGCGACCCGATCGCCACAAGCGGTTCGTGGCCAACGGGTGGGAGGGTGGCGGGAAAGGGCATATGCAAGCGGTTTGTGATACAAACCGCTTGCACAGATAGCACACTGTAAGCGGTTCTTATCACGAACCGCCTGTAAGCGGTTCGTGATAAGTACAGGCGGTTCGTGATAAGAACCGCTTACAGTGTGCTATCTCTGCAAGCGGTTTGTATCACGAACCGTTTGCATATGCCCTTTCTCTTCCCGCCCAGTGCATTTAACCCCTTCTTCCTCCCCGAGCAGCTCGCACAGTAGCACTAACGGGCCGAGCTGTTCATGCAGGGGAGGTGCTGCCAAAATTTTTAATTGAGGCTAATAGCTCCAAATTAAGGTTTCCAAGGTAAGTAAACATGGTCTCAACATCATTTTCATGTGGATGTTACTTATCTTTTTGCATTTGATGTGAAGAAATATTAAATAATCTTGATTGAATTGAAGGGTGTTTGTTTTGTTATAGCTCTCTCTCTCTAGATAATTTGAGGCAAGATGTAGATCTATTGGGGGTTTTAAGTCTCATATTAGTTTTGTATCTTTTTTTGATGATGTATAAGATGGTTTTAGTTTCACATTAGTTTAAAATAGTAGGTAGGGTGATTATTTCATTTGCTATAGAGCTAAATAGATCTAGGTTTTTTGCTAGGTTGGTAATAAATTTTTTTTGTGTATGAAATGTAATTAAAAATATTTTTGAAAAAAGTTTTTTAATTTGTGAGATTTAGTTGGTTTAGCTATAAAAATCAAGAAAGTTTAGAGGTAATTAAAAAATATAACAATTAGTTATTTCGAGTTAAATATTTCAATTTGAAAAATATAATAAGTGTTCTTATTAATTTAATTGGTGCAGATGAACCGGCAATGGATGTATGCGGATCGTCGGACAAGGGAGTTCATCGATGGCGTGAATGCTTTTCTCGATGTCGTATTTCGAGACTTGCCTCCAGGAAGCTTCATACGGTGTCCGTGCGTAGATTGCAGGAACGAGAAAGAGCACTCAATGCGAGGACGGATACAGGGCCACTTGTTGATGAGAGGTTTCATGCCGAACTATACATGTTGGACTCACCACGAAGTAGAGCATGCCAGCATAGAAGACGAAGAAGAAGCCGATGAAGAGGAAGTGACATATGATGGTATGCCGGACGCGACGACATACGAGGACGTAGAAAATACACAAGGCGATCAGTTTGGTGTGGATGATGACCTGGTCCAGATGCTGTGTGACGCAGAGGGAGATATCACAGAGGACAAACAATATAGGAAGTACCAGGGATTGTTGGAGGACCAGAGAACTCTTTTGTACCCAAATTATGGTCAGGGGCACAAGAAGCTACGCACTACACTGGAGCTCATGCAATGGAAGGATGTGAATGGTGTGTTAGCTAAGGGTTTTGATGAGTTGCTGTCGCTCATAAAGAAGTTGTCCCTAAGATAACACCGCCGTAATCCACGATAAGCCAAACCGTCCTCCTGTGTCCCTTAGGATTGAAAGTACGGAAGATACATGCATGTCGCAACGACTGTGTCCTATATCACGGTGAATATGCCGACTTGGATGCCTGTCCAGTGTGCAAGGAACCCCGGTATAAAACGAAGCGTGACGATCCAGATAAAGTAGATGGGGTGCGTGTGAAGAAGAGAGCACCGGCAAAAGCGTTGTGGTATTTTACTCTGATTCCAAGGTTGGAGCGTATGTTTGCAAACAAAGCGCATGCGAAGATGATGCGTTGGTACAAAGAAGAGCGTAAGGTCGACGGAATGCTTAGACATCTGGTAGATGGCTCGCAGTGGAGGATGGTCGATCGGAAGTACAAAGACTTCGTAGACGAGGTCAGAAATATAAGGTTCAGTTTGAGTACCGATAGGATGAATCCTTTCGGAGACATGAGCAGCAACCATAGCACTTGGCCAGTCACACTATGTGTGTATAATATTCCTCCATGGTTGTGCATGAAGAGAAAGTACATAATGATACCGTTGTTGATCCAAGGCCCCAAGCAACCCGGAAATGATATCGATGTCTACCTGAAACCTTTGGTAGAAGATCTTCAAACGTTATGGAACGGTGTAAAGGTCTGGGACGAATACAAAAGGGAGTATTTCAACCTGCGTGCAATGTTATTTGTAACAATCAACGACTGACCAACGCTTGGTAACCTGTCTGGCCTAACTGGCAAAGGCTTCAAAGCGTGTGTGCAGTATTTGGATCAAACCGATGGCACGTACATGAAAGGCTCTCGGAAGATGGTGTACATGGGGCATCGCAGGTTTCTTGTTCGGAGCCACGCGCTGCGGAAGAAACGCAGGGAATTTAGCGGGGAGGAAGAACATCGTTCCCAGCCGAGGCATCGAAGTGGCAAGCAGGTGTTTACTATGGTTAAGGATCTGAAGGTAGTTTTTGGAAAGGGTCCAAGAAGCAAATCTGTGCCGAATGATGAGGATGGCCATGCACCCATATGGAAGAAGAAGTCAATATTTTGGGACTTGCCTTACTGAGAAGATTTGGATGTTCGCCACTCACTGGACTTCATGCACATCACCAAGAACGTCTGTGTGAGCTTCCTAGGCTATATAGATCTGTACGGGAAATCGAAAGATATAGTGAGTGCTCCGAACGACCTTGAAGTCCTGGGTATCAGGAAGGACCTACACCACGAAAAAAGAGGTACGAACAAGCGTATTTCACGGCCAATGAAGTTATACTCTAAGCAAAGAAGAGAAAAAGCGTGATAGAGTGTCTTAACAGTGTGAAGGTCCCTTTCGGATACTCGTCGAACGTAAAGAGATTCGTAAATATGAAAGAGAACAAAATTGTACACCAAAAATCCTATGACTGTCTTGTGCTGATGACACAGTTGCTCCCGGTGGTTTTGAGAGGTGTACTGCCCGAGTGGGTAAAGGGGACAATCACAAAGCTGTGTTCGTTTTTCAACGCTGTTTCCCAGAAGGTCATCGATCCAAAAAAACTGGGTGAGCTGCAGGCTGACGTGGTACAAAGTGTAGTTAGCCTCGAGATGATCTTTCCTCCGGCCTTTTTTGATATCATGGTTCATCTCACTGTTCATCTAAGCAAAGAGATAGGTATTTTTGGGCCTGTTTATCTCCACAGCATGTTCCCTTTCGAGAGGTACATGGGCGTACTAAAGAAGTATGTACATAACCGTTCTCGGCCAGAAGCATGCATTGCCGAGGGTTATGTGACAGAGGAGGTGGTCGAGTTCTGTGTGGACTACATTGATGATCTAGACCCCATCGGCGTCCCTATATCACGCCATGAGGGCAGGCTACGAGGTAAAGGGACACTTGAAAGAAAAGTAGTTGCATGCAACGATCTTTAGACATTTAAGCAAGCACATTTCATTGTGTTGAAGCAATCGGCAGTGGCCGCCCCGTAAGTCCTCCAACACAAGAATGCTCTACGTCGCCAGTTCCTAGAGAATACTGATACGTGGATAACACTGAGACACATGGATTCTTTCAGCGCATGGTTACAAAACCATATCCTTAAGAGCAAGTCCAACAATGAACAGTTGCAACACCTGGCTCGGGGACCATCTGTTGAAATTGTGAGATGGCAGGGTTACGAGATAAATGGTTACACATTCTACACGAGATCACAAGATAACAATAGCACAAACCAGAACAGCGGTGTCCGTATAGAAGCCGCCGACAATAGAGGCAGGGTGGACACATATTATGGATTCATAGAAGAGATATGGGAGCTCAACTATGGGCCTTTGAAGGTCCCATTGTTTAAGTGTCAATGGGTAAAACTAAACGCAGACAGCGTGAATGTCGACAAATACGGCATGACTACCGTCGACCTCCAAGAAGTCGGCTACTTGATAGAACCATTTGTTCTCGCGAACGAGGTGAGACAGGTCTTCTACGTATTGGACATGTCAAGCAGACCAAAGAAGAATCAAATCAAAGACAAGAAGAAGGAACAGCCAAAGCGACGCGTGGTTCTCCAAGGCAAACGAAGGATTGTCGGAGTAGAGGACATTACTGACGAGGAAGAGTACGATCAGTTCGATGAGATCCCTCCATTTGCAGTAGATGTTGACATAAGCATCCTGGATGACACAGGCATGGATGCTCCACACATACGCTGCGATCACGATGAAGGAACAATTGTAAAGACAAAAAATATAAATGATTAGGATGACCCTTATTATGTGGTCATATTAAATATATTATGTGGTTGTATGAACTATGTTATCATGTAATAGCATTTTTAAGAATTTATAAGGTGGAAGCAATATTTTTGGAAAGAATAATGGCCACATATTTCGAAATGAAAGTAATGCAAAAAAATAATTTTTAGTATTTTTGAAAAGAATAATGGCCACATATTTCGAAATGAAAGTAAAGCCAAAAAATATTTTTTACTATTTTTGAAAAGAATATTGGGCTAATACATATTTAGAAATGAAAGTAATGCCAAAAATATTTTTTAGTATTTTGAAAAGAATAATGGCCTAAGTACATATTAGAAATGAAAGTAATGTAAAAAAAGATTTTTTAGGTTTTTGGAAAAAAATAATGGGCTAAATACATATTTAGAAATGAAAGTATTGCCAAAAAAGATTTTTTAGTATTTTTGTAAAGAATAATGGGTTAAGCACATATTTAGAAATGAAAGTAATATAAAAAAAATTTAGTATTTTTGGAACAAAATAATGAGCTCAGTAAATATTTCTAAAAAAATATAAGACAACGGGGCGCAAGCGGGGCTAGAACCCGCGACCAGCACGGGGAGCACGCACTTAAACGCCACGCGCTAGCCAAGTGAGAGGAAGTTTCATTTCAACAAGAGAAGGACGCAATACCTTCTTAAACGTTATCGATAGAGTGGTACGTCCCAAACCTCGCCACGTGTGATGGCCCCACTTCTACAAGCGGTTCGTACTACCAACCGCTTGTAGAAGTGACCTCTACAAGCGGTTTGTTTCACCAACCGCTTGCAGCGGCCTTAACTGTTTCGTGGGCAAAATTCTGAAATTTTAATTTCGCGTTACCCGGCTTCTACAAGCGGTTCGTTCTACAAACCACTTGTAAAAGTATTCTCTACAGGCGGTTAAAACTACAAACCGCTTATAGAGGTATTTTCATAATACAAACCGCTTCTAGAGAGGTGTATTATATAACTCCTCTTCCTCGCCCTTCCCTTTCCACCCAAATTTTTCTAAGTCCCAAAGCCATCGCCGCCGTCCTACTCGACGACGTCGCCTACACCGCCACCACGCGGTCCTCGCCACCGCGCCGTCGTCCTCGACGCCGTCGCCTACACCTCCGCGCCGCCTCCCTGACACTCACCGCATCTCGCCGTCGAGCACCGCGCAGGCCGGCTCTACCCACCCTGCCGTCGAGCCCCTTCGCCGGCAAGCCCCTCGGTCCCGTTCGCCGTGGACATTCTCCCCGCCGATTTGAAGACGAAGGGCCAAGGTATCGAGCCCCCCTCTTTCTCCTCACCCCCCTGCTCTGTGATGCACACATGCTGTTCGACGGAATGCGCAGCCGCCTCGCAGCCGCCTCGCAGTCACCGCCACCTCATTCCATCAATCGGCACCCCAGCCGGCTGCGCATTCTCTCAACGCTACCGCCACAACAATCAACGCTGCCAACTCCAGCCGGCGCCACCGTCTCCAGCCGTGGCCACCGTCCTCCCTAGCTAGTCGCCACCGTCTTCTCCTAGCGCCACTACACAAGCCGCCGCATTGCTTTCTTGCTGTAGTTAATGCCGGCTTGGGCAAGGGGAAGGGTAGGGGGCCATTTTGAAAGAGAAGGGAAGAAAGAAGTGGAAGGAGAAGGAAGGTGAGGAAGAAAGGAGGTAGGGTAGAAAAGCTAGGGTTTAGCTCTCCACCTTTGGGTAATGAACTAAGCATCCTCTCCCTGCAATTAGCCATTATTCGTTGTTTAGGTTAGGTGTGAAAGGGATTTCGGAGCTTTAGGGGTTGAAATTGCATTTCGACAATGAATTTATATATATGCAGTAGCTTGCAACTGCATTTCAGGGAACTTCTAGTAGTAGCGGGAGGATGGTCATTTGTAGTTCATGTCCTTAGCTTTCCAACGAGTCCTAGAATGTCAAAATCGGCCAAGCGGTTTGGGAGTTATGGCCAAGCTAGTGTTTTGTTGCCAATTAGAAGCGTGTTATATGGCGATCTAGGAGCGCGCCGCCACCGCCGCCGTCGAGCCCCCTCGCCGCCGTCTAGCTCCGCGCGGCCGCACCTCTCCGTTGTTGAGCATCGCGCCGCGGCCCCTTCCCGGACGCTCCCCCTCGCAAATTCTTTCCCTCTTTGTCCAGTGGACCGATTTGGTTATTTCTGGGGGACTAGCCTTCGAGCTAGAGGCCGTTTGACCTAATCTGGATGCACTGTGTTTTGGCTCAGTTAATTGTTCGATGATGATTGCCTAGATTTGAGGCTTACTTAATCTGTTTATTAAAGGAATCTGCTAGACCTAGATAAGTACTGCTCTTAGCTTTCTCTGTGGTTGCTCTCTGTGTTTGGTTAAGCACCTGGGAGTTAGTGCAGTGGGCAGTTCAGCTGCTGTTCGGCTTGATCCAGTGGCTGTTTGGGGTCTGGCCGAACTGTTTTATTGATCTTTTATTACTCCGGTGCACACTGACTTTGTTTGTCATGTACATAGAGCAGTGATTACCTTTTGAGCTTGAGCAGTACTAATCTTTGGTTGCAATCCTGAAATTTTCATATTAGATAACCTCTGATATATATTGCCCAAATACGGTTGGATGGCTAATTTAATTAGCAACCCCTGTTTGCAATCTGAGAACAACTTTCCTAATAAAACCTTGATCTGTTTGCTGGTTTTATTACTGTTGGCAGCATTGAATTTGTTTGAGAATATCATGTATTTATATGTCTTCTTGATCATATTTTGCAACAACATGCTAATTTTGCAACAACATTAGGTGTCGAGAAATATTGTATTCAAATATTGTATTTAAATATTGTATTCAGGCCGGCATGACCCAAATTCTTTCATGCCATGCTATGCTTTAGGTGTCGAGAAATATTGTATTCAAATATTGTACGTTTTGATGGGTGTCAAGATGGATGACATCTAAGAGATGTATATGTTGTATTCAAATGTTGTATTCAAATAAAAAGAGATATATATGTTGTATTAAATGTTCTATTATTTTGCGTGCATGCACAGTGATAGATGGCGCACTCCGGACACGATGATCTTGATTTCGATGCGGGAAATGATTTTCTACTTAACGAAATCGCGATGGGCACTTTCATAAGCTACGTTGAGGCCAACCCGGTAGATCCAATGGGTGATCAGGCCGCCCCGGCTCAAGCCGGTGACCAGGCCGCCTCGGCTCCAGCCGGTGATCACGCCATCCATGCTCAAGCCGGTGATCCAACCGGCCAGGCTGAAACCGGTGATCAGTCCATCCAGGCTCTCGCCGATGAAACTAATGTCGACGGCTGTGAGGTATATATAGCCTGGACACTAAAATGACCGTTTCTTACATGTCTCATAGCAATAAGCCTCTAACACGTGTTCCTGTTTTTTGTAAACCGGAAACATCCAACAGCCAATCCAAGCAAATACGAGGGCCTAACAAAAAGTCGTCGACAAAGTACGTGATTACTCAAGTTTCAGCCACTGGGAAGCCCAAAGCCCCTATGTCGGCACTTGCCCCCTTCAACAACGCTGCATGAGTCATTGTGAGGATCACGCCCTATTAGCATCAAGACATGGCCCAAGGTTCCTACGGCTACGAAAGAGCTGCTCTGGAAGGATATAAAGGAAAACTTCACGATTCCGACGGCTTACGAAAACAAGTGCAAGAAATTTACTCGAGCAAGATGGTGTTATGCTTTCGATCGTGGAAGAGCGAGCTCAAGAAAAATACGTGGAGACCGGAACAACCCTGACTTCAATAAGTATCCGGTTAGCGGATCACCGCAAGCATTCGAGGAGTACAAGCCGTCGGTGAAGGCAAGGCCGCGAGTGAGCGTAACAAGGCCAATGCACGAAGAAAAATACCTCCACCATCTCGGTCCGTGGTTACATAAAGGCTATGCCAAAATGGGAGAAGCAGAAGAAGAGCTTAGAAAAAGGGTATAGTACCGAAAAGAAGATCGGGAGCTCCACCCACGAATCGACCTTGGGCCACGGAGGGAGGTCAAGCATGATGGCAAGCTGAAGATGGCACCACAAGTGCAACTCGTGAAAGAAAGGATTGTGGAAGCCATCGAGAAGCAACGTGCAGGATCCTTGGTGGTAGACAGGGAGAATGACGAGCTTATCTACGCACTCGGGAACGCAGAGCATCTAGGAAGGACACGAGGACTTGGCAAGCAGGTGCCGTGGATGGCTGGCTTCTCAAATGATCAAGCCACATACCGGAGCAGGGAAATAAGGAAAGTAAGAGAACACAATAGAGTCAGCAAAATCGAACGGGAGCTCAAGGAGCATAAGAAAAACATGGCAGAAATACTAAAGCGGAAAGTGCATGCTGCAATCGCCAGTCTTCAAAGACCAGGTGGGGTTGTCGTCATGCCTCCGGACAACGTGGTTAGTCCCCCCTCCGGTCGCCGGGCGACTACGCATCAAACAACGTGTCGACCGACGAATTGCAGGCCCGTTATCCCGTGGACGACATCACCGTGTCCCACCAATGTGAGCTACGCGTCCAACTGCACAACCTCACCCTCAAGGCAGCTTACGCTATGGCCTTCCAGGTGGAGTCGGGCCAGACATTCCACTGTAATCCTATACCCGCGGGATACTCCAAGGTCACGGTGGACGAGGTGGTGGCCGGATTTGAGGATATGGAGCTTGATATTGCTGGAGGAGACGATGTGACCAAGCTTGGAGAGACCTCCATAACATCATCCTCTGGCGGAAGAAGTACATCGTGTTTCGATGGTGTGGAGGTGACATCTATACCGAGACGTAACACTCCACCGAGACGGAGCTCACCTCCTCCACCAAGACAAAGCACGCCACCACGCAACGCCTGCCGGTGAGACAAAGCACTCCACCACCGCTAGCGCTATGCATAGAAGCCCAACACCGCCAAACCCCTCAAAGCAAAAGGAAGCAAGACCTCAGAGGGAAACAACGAGCCGCATCTCCCCCAAGAAGAAGCTTGCTAGCAAAGGAGCATTCTGCAGCTAGAACGACACCAAGCAGCGGGCGGCGGTTTCCCATTCGACGAGAATGAAGGAACCCGAAAAAACACCTTATGAGATGACGCCTGAGGAGCTAAAGAGAGAGTCGAAGAAAACTGTGGACGCATGGATACAGGGTTGTAAAGATAAAACAAATCCACCGCTGTTGACACAAAAACGAGAGTTTCTATGAACACACGTGCAGAAGCGTCAATCCAGTGATTGCGTCGCAACTCAAACTAAGCGTGCCAGTTGATTTGACCTGTAAATCGACAAGGAGAAAAATCGTCAGTAATATAGGCCTAATCGGCTTTTTAATAGCCAGAACAGGTTTGCTCGTAATCGGCTTTAAAGGTTCCGATTACAAGATCTATCGGTTTTACACCCGATAGAGCAATTAAATTCAAATAGACATTCAAATCTAAATCCTCTACTTCATTTTGGTATTTTTGACAATATTAATAATAAACCATCTCATCAATATATTAGATCAAATCGAGAAACAGATTGAATAGATTGATCAAGCCAAGACAGTATTCAGATCTAAATCTAGATATAAACTAATAAACGGATTTAAAGGTTTATAACTAATAATAGTAAATGCAATACAGATCGGTAAACGCTTGCACATGCAAAATCCTAAACATGGCATACACAAGATCGATTGAACGAGACAGTTGTACATATCAAATTCGGGAAAAAGCATATGAGATATCTAACAATCGGTATTACAAGATAAACACACATTACAGATCGATTGAATTGAGACAGTGTAATATGCAAGAACATGTTAAAGATCGGTAAATCCCGAGACAGTCTAACATGGTTTGTATACATGAGATCAATATGATGCAGCCATGCATACGGGTTACAAGGAGAGAATCGATTATCCCATCGAGATAGCTCTACCTGCGAGTTGAAGCCTTTCGACGAAGTCGATCGGATTCGAGAAAGTGTTTTGTGTATTGAGTCTTCTTTTCCTACCGAGGCCTAAAGTCCTATTTATATACCGATACGACTTATTTCACCGCGTCGCGCCTCCGATCAAATCGTATCTCTTCCGAATTCTTGTAGCCATCGGTATCCTTTAATATTTCTTCTTCTCTGCCGATGAAGCCCATTTCCGATTTGGTCAAATAATTCCAACATATTCAGCCCTTTCTGAATATCCGATTTTCTGCCAAATTTGGGTGTCAACATATGCCCCTAAGTTTGGCAATGGGTATTCTCATTAGCCGAACTTTAAAGTAAAAATCGGATTTACCATATTGGAACATTTCACTATTTTACCCCTGTAATTCTTCGCTTCCAGCCCATTTCGAGACCACGTGTCGCCTCAAAGAAACGATATGGGCAGAATCAGAACGCTTGGCAGCGGTAAAACCCTAGTTTTTACCACGGCTATAAATAGACGCCCATTCGCCTTCACTTTCACGCTTTCCTACTCGCGCAAGTCTCTCGCATCGGAATTTCCAGAGCGCTCAGCCGTCAACGCACAGCCAATCCTCCTCCAACTCTCAATCGGCATCATGTCTCAGGTACTGATTCAATGCTCAGACTCTGAAGCTTTGTATTCTTTGGGGCCAGTAGGAGACCGAGACCCATCGGATTACAAATTTCATTCCGTAGGCAGACTCCCCTTATTTGCCGATAAGCTTAGTGTCAACAGTTGGAAATCGGCATTTAGGTCTTGGCCTAGCCCGATCAAAGGATATAAGGATTGGCTTATTCGGGTCTATGACCAGAAACAAGAGCAATGGGACGCACTAGGAATTACCGATGCTATCCTTCTTTCCTTATCTCCACCACCAGCAGATGAACCCTTCATGGCAGCATCGACTTATTTTTGGTGTGACACAGCCAACGCTTTTCTTTTCCCGACCGGACCCATTAGCCCTACACTCTTAGATGTAGCGATGCTAACCGGTCTAAGTCCCGAAGGTGAAATGCTATCGGCTTTCGATCTGACCACCACATTGAAGCTGGTTCCTGAGAAGAACTTTGGTTGGCAGCGATATATCAGCACCCATCAGAAAACCGGCGACGTAGAAGATGAAGAGCACATTGCTTTCCTGAACATGTGGCTCGATCGGTTTTTCTTCTGTGGGCAATCCCTGAGCCCTAGCAAGGTTTACCAAGGAGTGGTCGAAGCACTAGCAGCAGGGCAAAAATTAGCAATCGGTAAATACCTACTAGGAGCCACTTATCGGATGATGCATGAGATCAGGGAAGGTCTCTGCTCCAAGAAAACCGATTATTCAGTTGGTAATCTAGGTGGCCCCTTCTGGTTCATCGGAATGTTTCTGAAGCTCCAGATATACAACTCCCTAGGAGAACTGGACTTTAGCTTAGAATTTCCAAGTGAGAAGGATTCCGATAAAGATGAGCGCCCCTGTAGATCGTATGGCGAGATGATATCAATGAATTGCAACAGGAAACGCCTAAATCCATATGATCTCTCTCATTCTTTGGTTGCATTCTATACCATGTCAGAATCGGAATATGGTTTAGAACAATTTAACCCATATACCGATCTGGATATGATAAGGACAAGGATAGGGTGCCAAGGATCTTCACGGCAGTAGGTAACAATCAACGATAAAACAAGGCAAACACAAGGATAACTAGCTGCGAACAGCCGGGATAACTAGCTTTATACCTGCTAAGGTTGGATGCGACCAAGTGACGGGGAGAGAGACACCGTAGCCCGCTGGACTCCGACTGATCTCCGAACGATCACAGAACCACAAACCAGGACTAATCCACACAAAACGGCCGGAACCGTAGAGCACGAACTAGGGGACCCCAGAGGGATCTCTCGCAAGCCCAAAGAACTCACAAGAACAAAGGTGTAAGACACTCAAGCAGCTCGGCTGCAATCTGAAATCTCAGTTTATCATATCATCAAAAGTTATCCTAAATGGATGGAGTACTAGGGTATTTATACTAGGAGCAACCCTCCTAGTTTAGGTGTGAAACTAAACAAGAACTAGAGGAGTTTATTTAAAGGTTTACATGTGAACATGAGCTGCATCAAGAAAGACTCTTCAGATTTTCGCGCAGTATTTAACAGCACGCGCAGTCTTCAATAAAATAGCCTTAACTTGCTTCTCGAAAGTCCAAATGGTGATCCGTTTGTTGGAGATGAAAGTAGACGTGATAAGCCTTCCAAAAACGTGGCCATGATCATGTTGCACGCTCAAGTTATGTCCAGTATTTCTTCCAAGTACGTGCTATGTCGCCGCCGAGTGGTTGCTAGACTTGGCGGTCAGTCGAGTGTCCAGTCGACCACTCGGGCGAGTACTTAATCACTCGGCCAAGCACTCCATCACTTGGAAGATCACTTGGATAGTCACTCGGATGAGGGGTGTGCGAAGAGTGTTCAATACTTTCCATGTGTGTCGCTTGTATGCGTGACCATCCTTCGTCGTCTCGTGCAGTGCACCTGAGTTCCATCAAACAAGAAGATATTGGAAACACCATTAAGTTCTTAGGATCATGAATGGAACTAAGGTTAGCATTCACCTGGTCATGAAGTTGTTTAGCACGAGCTCGAGTAATTGGTCCTTGGAAACGACCAACTTGATCATCGGTTTGATTCTCATGTTTGCTTGATTGATCATCTGCATTATTGAACGTTGTCATGTCCTCATCATCCTCCCTCTCTTGAAAAGGAGTCGACCTCGACTCTGAAGGTCCAAGGTAGGGAGTCAAGTCCGACACGTTGAATGTAGGGCTTACTCCATATTCCTCCGGAAGATCAATGTGGTATGCGTTGTCATTTATCTTTGTGAGAACCTTAAAAGGACCCGCTGCTCTTGGCTGCAATTTGCTCTTGCGTTGTTCAGGAAATCGCTCCTTCCGAAGATGTACCCATACCTTGTCTCCTGGTTGAAATAGCAGCTTCTTCCTCCCTTTATTTGCTCGTTTTTCATACTGCCTTGTCATCTTCTCAATGTTTTGCTTGGTCTTTAAGTGAAGTTTCTTCACATGTTCAGCTCGGTTGCTTGCATCAAGATTGATTTGCTCCTGTAAAGGCAAAGCCAAAAGATCTATGGGGGCAATGGGTTTGAACCCATAGACAACTTCAAATGGACAATAATTTGTAGTTGAATGAGTTGCCCTGTTATAAGCAAATTCTATGTGAGGCAAACAATCCTCCCACATTTTCAAGTTCTTTTTTAGAATGGTTCTCAGCATCATGGATAGTGTTCTATTGACAACTTCAGTTTGACCATCTGTTTGGGGGTGACAAGTTGTCGAAAACAGCAATTTTGTTCCCAATTTGCCCCCACAAAGTTTTCCAAAAATAGCTCAAGAATTTTGTGTCTCTGTCGGAAACAATCGTACGTGGTATACCATGTAATCTCACTACTTCTCTGAAGAACAAATCAGCAATGTGTGAGGCATCATCACACTTGTGACATGGAATGAAATGCGCCATCTTGCTAAATCGATCAACCACCACAAAAACAGAATCACACCCTCTCTTTGTGCGTGGCAACCCAAGAACAAAATCCATCGATATGTCTTCCCATGGTGCATTAGGAATAGGTAAAGGCGAATATAAACCATGAGGGTTGGATCGTGACTTAGCTTTGCGACATATCTCACACCGTAGCACGTAGCGTTCCACATCCCTTCGCAGCTTTGGCCAAAAGAAATGATCAGTGAGGACGTTCGTAGTCTTCTTGGCACCGAAGTGTCCCATCAGACCACCTGCATGAGCTTCCTGTACAAGCATGAAACGAACAGAGCAATCTGGAATGCAAAGCTTGTTAGCGCGAAACAAAAACCCATCATGCAAATGGAATTTGTCCCAGCCCTTGCCATCTTGACATTTGGAGTAAGGTTCAACAAAATATGAATCAGTAGCATACAAGTCCTTAATACTTTCCAGCCCAAGAATTTTTGCATCAAGTTGAGAAAGTAAAGCATGGCGCCTAGACAATGCATCAGCTACAATATTATCCTTCCCTTTCTTGTATTTGACAATATAAGGAAAAGATTCAATGAATTCACTCCATTTAGCATGCCGTTTGTTCAGTTTCAATTAACCCTTAAGATGTTTCAAAGATTCATGGTCTGAATGTATCACAAATTCTTTCGGCAATAGATAATGTTGCCAAGTTTCCAAACTCCTCACAAGAGCGTATAATTCTTTATCATAAACAGAATAGTTGAGAGTTGGACCACTTAGCTTCTCGCTGAAGTATGCAAATTCTTTCTTGCATGAGCACTCCACCAATCCCCACACCACTTGCATCGCACTCAATTTCAAAGGTCTTGCTGAAATCAGGAAGTGCGAGGAGTGGTGATGTTGTCAACTTTGATTTGAGATCATCAAAAGCCCTTTGTTGTGCCTCGCCCCAATGGAAAGGCACTCCATTCTTGGTCAATTCATTGATTGGGGCAGCAATGGTGCTGAAAGCTTGGACGAATCGTCGATAGAAACTAGCAAGTCCAAGGAAACTTCGCACTTGATGCACGTTTTGTGGGGGCAACCATTCTTGAATGGCTGTGATTTTGTCGTCATCCACCTCCACTCCTTGACCTTTGTTGAGTAAATCTTGCACTTGGCGCTGGATCTCCTTTGTTTCTTCTGGGTTGGTGCGGTACGGTGGTCGTTTTGGAAGTGGAGCACCAGGAACAAGATCGATTTGATGCTCAATGCCTCTCTTTGGTGGCAGCCCTGGTGGCACTTCATCGGGAAAGACATCTTCGTAGTTCTGCAAAACATCAAAAAGAACACTAGGCAAGGTAGGAGGTAAGTCGTTAGTCGAAAGAAAATTGTTCTTGCACAAGAGTACAAAGAACTTAGCATTAGGTTCACTCAATTCTTTTAAACCCCCCTTCCTAGCCATCATCACTAATCCCTCTTTTCCCTTAGGCTTGGTTCTTTGTGGCTGTGGAGTTTTATTTGGCTTTGGATTCACTTGCTCACTATGTTGGTGGCTCTCACTCAATTGTTTCTCACTCTCTCGCTGTTTTCTTTTAAGTTCATCCTTCATGATTTCCTCCGGTGTTAAAGGAAGCAAAGTGATGCGCTCTCCTTTGTACATGAGAACAACCTTATTGGCTTGGCCATAAATCTGAACATCATGATCATATAGCCAAGGTCTTCCCAATAGTAACTGGCATGCTTGCATTGGTACCACATCACAAGTCACTTGATCATGGTACTTTCCAACGGAGAAAGGAACAGTCACAATATTGGTGACGCGCAGCGCTCCACAATTATTAAGCCACTGCATCTTGTATGGAGCTGGGTGACGCCGTTGTTTTAACCCCAATCTTTCCACCAATTGTTGGCTAGCAATATTATTGCAGCTGCCATTATCAACAATTATGCTGCATAACTTGTCTTTAATCATGCCTCGAGTGTGAAAGATGTTGTGCCGCTGTCCATTCTCCTCCCGTGCAACATTCACACTAAGGACGCGACGAGAAATAAAGCAATTGGTGTCATCTACATCAGCTTGGATTTCATTCTCACCACTACTTAATGCCTCATCTTGTGGGACATCGTCCTCCGGGTCACTTTCAGATTCCCAATCACCATGCTCATTCAAAATCATGGTCCGTCGAGTAGGACATTCAGCAGCTATATGGCCACGCCCTTTGCACTTATGGCACACAATTGCTCGACTATGTGATGAAGACGCAGCATCTGATGCCACAGAAGGTGCTGCTGTACTTGCAGTGTTGCGTTGATTATTTTGGCGGGCTGTGGGTGACGAAGCTGAGGAAGCAATCGATTTCCCGGTTGGCAAAGATGGGGAGGGTCTTGGGGCAGCACTCCTCTCTGCTGTACTAGCATGCGGACGCCTCCAAGGAGCTAAAATTGATCGACTCCCATATGAGCGACCACGCCCCTCTTGCTGAATCTTCCTTTCTGTGCGCATAGCTTGATCAACAAGTGTTTGCAAATTGTTGTATGGAAACATCTCAACGAACCCAGCAATATCATCATTGAGACCATGCAAAAATCGTGCCATTTTTGACTCAGCATCTTCTCGAATTCCAGCCCGTACCAACAATAATTCCATCTCCTTATAATACTCATCCACCGTTCTAGAACCTTGTTTTAAAGCTTGCAACCTATTGCGAAGGTCACGCTGATAACTCGATGGTACAAAACGTCTTCTCATTACTTGCTTCATGTCAGCCCATGTGGTGATATAATCACGACCTAATACAAGCTGATTTTCTTGTATTTGATTCCACCAAGTGAGAGCATACCCAGAAAATTCCACGGAAGCAAGATTCACTCGTCGTTGATCGGAAAGGTTGTGCACCCGGAAAATCTGATCGCATTGTTCTTCCCACTCAAGGTATGCATCCGGGGTTTCCCTTCCTGTGAACTTTGGCACACTCAACTTGATACGAGCGATGCCATCCGGGTCATCTCTATTGTGATGGCCTCGAGCGAGTCCACCACCAACACGGGCAGCACCTCGTCGTGGAGCTTGGTGCTATCGAAACCGACCTCGGTCTGCAAAAGGATTGTCATTATCATCATGATATTCACCGTGATCATGGTCTTCCACGATTTCTTCATCATCAAAGTGCACACGGGGGCCAAGGCCACGCCCGCGTGCTCCTCCACCATGCTGTCCATTACGGGCAGCCATGCCTCGATCCGGCCTTGCGGCACGACCCCCACCCCGACGATCATCTCCATGGTGGTCGTTGAACACATTTTCAGCGCCTCCCACTGAATTTTCATCACCAAGTTCTTCATGAGCATTAACAAGGTCATGATTCCCACCATCTCGAGCCGGTAGGCGGTCATTGAACATCCGCTCCATAGCCTGTAACAATGTGTTTTCCAATTGTCGCAGTTCAGCCCGTGCAACCGGGTGTTCTTCTTCCCCATGGTGACTACCATGAACACTCGATTCAGATCCTGCCATGTTAGTTTAAACCAAACAAGAGGAATGGTGGAAAAGTAAAAAAAAAAAATTGGAATCTCACCTCTTATGTACCAAAGTTCTTATAAGTTCTAAAGAACGGCGAGTGTGCAATAGTGGTAGTACAACCGATGTGATTCTGTGATCGATAGGATTACAAGACAAGATATCCAGCTACGTTTTTTTCGTGGAGCTTGGAGGGCTGATCAAGGAGGGCAAAAGTACTACAATCAAGTGTCGTATCACACACAAATGTGTGTATGAGTTGCTGCCCTATGCACCAAACGTCCAAGATTATAGAATCTGAAATTTGCAATTTGTGCAAACCGGAACACAAGCCCTTGTCTTTTTTTGATTCTCACTTTTTTTTTAATAACTCTTTTCACTCTTTGTTTTGAATTTTCTCTTTGATCCTCTTTTTTTTTCTTTTTTTTTCAAGCACTAAACAGAACCAACAATATGACAAATGGGGACTGCGGATAATAAGTAAGAAAAAAAAATGGACACGGTGCAAGACAAAGATGAGGGCAACAACTAGATGCAGCAACACAACACAAGACCGATAGTACTAAACAAAGGTTTGGTATATTTTTTTTTTGTGGTTTTTCAGATCTGGACTCTAGGACAAAATTATGATATGAAGAACACAAGCACAATGGATGAACTACAAACTAAAATAAAGATGATGGTGGTACCTACCGTGACAACCAAAACATCTGATACCAAATGATAAGGACAAGGATAGGGTGCCAAGGATCTTCACGGCAGTAGGTAACAATCAACGATAAAACAAGGCAAACACAAGGATAACTAGCTGCGAACAGCCGGGATAACTAGCTTTATACCTACTAAGGTTGGATGCGACCAAGCGACGGGGAGAGAGACACCGTAGCCTGCTGGACTACGACTGATCTCCGAACGATCACAGAACCACAAACCAGGACTAATCCACACAAAACGGCCGGAACCGTAGAGCACGAACCAGGGGACCCCAGAGGGATCTCTCGCAAGCCCAAAGAACTCACAAGAACAAAGGTGTAAGACACTCAAGCAGCTCGGCTGCAATCTGAAATCTCAGTTTTTCATATCATCAAAAGTTATCCTAAATGGATGGAGTACTAGGGTATTTATACTAGGAGCAACCCTCCTAGTTTAGGTGTGAAACTAAACAAGAACTAGAGGAGTTTATTTAAAGGTTTACATGTGAACATGAGCTGCATCAAGAAAGACTCTTCAGATTTTCGCGCGATATTTAACAAAGACGCTGAGCTTGATAGAAATAGCCTTAACTTGCTTCTCGAAAGTCCAAATGGTGATCCGATTGTTGGAGATGAAAGTAGACGTGATAAGCCTTCCAAAACGTGGCCATGATCATGTTGCACGCTCAAGTTATGTCCAGTATTTCTTCCAAGTACGTGCTATGTCGCCGCGAGTGGTTGCTAGACTTGGCGGTCGGTCGAGTGTCCAATGACCACTCGGCGTAGTACTTAATCACTCGCCAAGCACTCCATCACTTGGAAGATCACTTGGATAGTCACTTTCGGATGAGGGTGTGCGAAGAGTGTTCAATACTTTCCATGTGTGTCGCTTGTATGCGTGACCATCCTTCGTCGTCTCGTGCAGTGCACCTGAGTTCCATCAAACAAGAAGATATTGGAAACACCATTAAGTTCTTAGGATCATGAATGGAACTAAGGTTAGCATTCACCTGGTCATGAAGTTGTTTAGCATGGGCTCGAGTAATTGGTCCTTGGAAACGACCAACTTGATCATCGGTTTGATTCTCATGTTTGCTTGATTGATCATCTGCATTATTGAACGTTGTCATGTCCTCATCAGGATAGATATCCGATTCCATCATTTTTCCGATTAGCCAATACCCTAAAGGGCGAAGCCTTATCGGCTTATAAAGATTTAATCTCTCCAAGCATCTTCTTTGCTATTCTGAGCACGAGAACCCACATCAGAAAACCATCTTATGAGCTCTATCACCCGGCTATGGTTACTAGGCAGTTCAATCTTGGACAAGAAATACCCGATTTATTCATATACCGTGAACTGAATGCCAGAGAAGACTTGAACTCCCAGTCAGCTTATGGTATTCTGTCCGTTGCTCACTTGGACTTTGAAATGCCATCGGAACTTGATATGTGGGCTGACACATCGTCACAGTTCGATAGCTGGTGGGAAGCTATCGCCAAAAATATTTATGCCACCAAAGGCGGAGCATCAACCTTAATCGAACGGATCACAGGCCTAAAAGAAACTTGCAGGCCCAACTGGCTAAAGATTGCTAGCATAACAGAGCCTCAATCGGAATCAGAACAAAGTAGTTCTGATAGTTCCGATTCGATTGATTCCGATAAGGACAGCGACAAAGAGGATAATTCTTCTGAATCTGGACCCTCCTCATCGGATTCAGACGATGAAAGAACAACCTCTCAGAATCACGCATCGTCTTCTAGCAGCGAGGTTACTAACTTGCGCGTATCTGCTAACTTAGATCATTATTTTCCGATTATTAACCTCTTGTCTGTTCCCTTTTCAGAGCGGTGACAAGCGCCCCAAGGCCAAGCTTATTGGAGAAGAAGTTGGCCGAATTCACTCGACGGCCAAGTCAGTATCGGCCTTCACCCAGGGCTCTTCACAACCTAAGAAGAGAGGTACAATCGGCTTATAATTCATATTTTCACAAAAATTCCGTCTACTTAACCATTTCTGACAAACAGGGAAGCCCGAAGGTGAAGTCAGCTTAAGGAAGAAGGTGACCACTAAGAAGCCACGACCCCCAAAGGTGCGTACACCCGATACCACCGAACCGGTATGTGACACAGTAAGCACTTGCTTCTCATCCAAATTTTCACAATCCCTTTTTGGCTTTTCCTCATCGGAATTATGCTTTCAGGATACTTCCCCCATTCAAAAAAAGAAAGACACCACGCCTGCTCCTCCACCAGCGTCGCAGACACCACCAGCCTTCAACCCACAAGATGTAATCAGAATTCTTATCCTAATCATATAAATTCCTAAATTCCAATGTCTTGTAACATTAAATATTTCCCTTCCAGTATATGTTTCAACCTCGGAGCCCAGTTCGTGTAACTGTGGTATCAACGCAGGTGATCACATACGACGGGCAGAAAACCGACGAACTCAATTTTGATCCGTCTAGCATGGACTGGCTCGACGACGAACTAGACTTCTTATCATCACCGATCAGAACTCAGTCACCTCCAGCCGTCGCTATCAAGTCTCCTGCTGCAGCCCCGGAAACCATGAAGAAGAATCGGTTTTCTGCAGACACCACCGCGAAGCTCAAACAAATGTGGGAGTTATTTGGTGATGAATCGGCTTTCCTAGCGAATCCCTCTGTCATACAGGAGATAGCCGATTCCATCAAAGAAATCCTTCCCGAGCAGGTGGTCTTGGCAATCCAGAAGGTGCTGCCCCTTGGCAAAGAAAAAACCGACTTCGACGCTGCATTGGATCGGCTCCATCAAAGGGAAGCACTATAGGATGCGGAGGTCGAGCTGAAGGGGTTAATTCAAGACGCCAACGCCCAGAATGACACGCTCCTCCAGCTGAAGCACAAGGCCGAATCGGCAAAACTTGCTGCCTCCAAGGCAATTTCAAGGGTTAAGTCCTTGGAACTGGAACTGGAGAAAGCGAGGAAAGCCGAAGAAACCGCTCGCTCTGACTTTGAGGAAAGCAAATCAGCGGCCAAGGAGCAGTATGGTGTCGTGAAAGCCTGCGGGCTGGCAGTTCTGGAGGCCAAGAAGAAAATCCCGATCATCCCCGGATCAGCCGAAGAAGATACTGCAACTATCAATCGGATCCGGGATACAATGTCCAGCGCTGCCGCCGCCATTTACGAATTCTGCGAATGATTGGCCTGCGTGCCAAAATTTCTTTTAAACCTTGTTATGTGTGAATCGGTATTTTACCGATTATGAAACAATGTTCCACCTTTCCCCTTGGGCAAAACAGTTGAGGCCTTCGTGCCTATGTAATAACTATTTTCTTTATGCAATCGCTTTTATTCCATCGATGTTTTAGTCTTTAGGCGATTCCTTAGAATCAGCGTTTGCTCAACAACAACGTGTTGAGTAAAATAGTATCAGGCATTAGATTTCGGACTACAGGTGATCCCCTTAGAATCGGCTTTTCCAGCAACAACACGCTGAGTGTTAAACAGCTTTTTGAACTATAGCGATTCACAGAATCGGCTTTTCTTGAACCATACCTCAAGCTCCAACCCGAACGCTAGGATAATACTTCTTCAAATACTTGGCATTGATTGCTTTACCGAAAACTTCTCCTTCAAGCGTTTCCAAAATATAAGCGTTTCCAGGAATAACCCGATTGATCTTGAACGGTCCTTCCCAATTTGGCGACCACTTCCCGTACTTAGGGTCTCTAGAACCGATCGGTAAAAAGGTTTTCCATACAAGCTCTCCCACTTCAAAAGTTTTTGACACAACTTTCTTGTTATAATGCCTAGCAACCCTCTGCTTATCTCTCTCGATATGCTCTAGAGCTTTCAACCGCACAGCCACCATGTCATCCAGCTTGTCTACCATCAAATTCCTATAGTCATCGGCTTTTACGTTATTCTGTTCTTCAACCCTTGTAGATCCGATGATAGCTTCAACCGGTAGAACAGCTTCTTGCCCATAAACTAACTCGAATGGTGACACCTTCGTTGCTCCATGCTTGGTAATCCGATATACCCATAGAGCATCTGCCAAAGTATTATGCCAACCCCGCTGCCTTTCATCGATTTTAAAATTTGATTAGCTTTATAGCACTTTTATTCGAAGATTCTGCTTGGCCGTTGGCTTGCGCATAATATGGCGAAGAATTGATTGTTGTGATCCCCAAGCTTCGAGCATAATCTTGAAATGTTTCTGACATAAATACCGATCCCTGATCCGTAGTGATCGTCTGGGGAATACCAAATCGGTAATTTATGTGCTCTCTGACAAAATCGATCGCTTCAGTAGCAGTTACCTTCTTCAATGGTATAGCTTCAACCCACTTCGTGAAATAATCTGTGGCTACCAAAATATACCGATGCCCTTTAGATGAAGAAGCAAATATTTCTCCTATCATATCAATTCCCCATCCTCTAAAAGGCCACGGCTTCACGATCGGATGTAAAATAGATGCTGGCGCATGCTGAATATTTTCGAACTTCTGACAATCTCTGCAACCCTTGTAATATCTGAAACAATCTTCCACCATCGTCGACCAGAAATATCCCACACGCATCAACATCCATCTCATCTTGTATGCTGATTGATGCGTTCCACATAATCCTTCATGAACTTCTCCGATTGCAACTTTAGCTTCATCTTCATTCAGGCATCTAAGTAATAAACCGTCAAAACCCGATAGTATAACTTGTCATTGATTAAAACATACCGTTGAGCTTTCCTCTTAAGTTTTCTATCGGCTTTCCCCTGAGGATCTTTAAGATAGCCGATAATTTCTGTCTGCCATCCTATCGGAACTGGATTGGCACTCGGAATAATCTCCAACTCCATGATCGGTAATTTATATCCTGATGCCTCTTGAGCTAAATCATTGGCTTCACCATTCTGCTCTCTCGGAATATGATGAATTGTAAATATACTGAAATACTTAGCCAAATCAGAAGCTCTTTCCAGACATCGCCTAAGTAAATCGCTATGACACTCATATTTACCGATCATCTGGAAAACAACTAATTGCGAATCTCCAAATACCTCCACGGCAATAGCACCAGCTTGAATTAACCATTCCAATCCTTGAATCAGGGCTTCGTATTCCACTTGATTGTTGGTCAACCCAAAATCTACTGTAACACCGAATCGGTAAGGAACACCACCAGGGGAAACAATAAAAATACCGATTCCACATCCCTTCTCACAAACCGATCCATCAAAGAACATCACCCAAGGCAAAAGAATCGAGATATTAACGTCTTGATGGTGCGTGATGAAATCGGCTAATACCTGCCCCTTGACAGCTTTTGGAGATTCATATGTCAAGTCAAACTCGATGAGAGTGTATGCCCACTTGCCAAGACGTCCTTTGATAATTGGGGCATTAAGCATGTATTTGACCACATCGGTTTGGCAAACCACTTTACACTCAGCACCTAGCAGATAATGCCTCAATTTAGTGCAAACAAAGTATAAACAAAGGCAATACCTTTCCACTACCGTATATCGGGTTTCTGGATCCAATAACTTTCTGCTCAAATAGAAAATGGCATGTTCCATTCCATTGATCTCCTGGACCAGAACTGCCCCTATTGTTTTATCCGATACCGATAGATACAACTTAAACGGCAAACCATCTTTCGGAGCAACCAGAACAGGTGGGTTGGTCAGGTACTCTTTGATATCATCAAACGCTTTCTGCTGTTCCGACCCCCAAACAAATTTATCGGAATTCTTTAATTTAAGTAACGGAGAAAACGGGATAATTCTTTCCGATAAATTTGAAATAAATCTCCTCAAGTAATTGATTTTACCGATGAGCTCTTGTAGACGAACCTTTGAATCTGGAGGTTTAGTATTTAGAATTGCCTTTACTCGATCAGGATGAACTTCAATTCCTCTTTGATGCACCATGAACCCCAGGAACTTGCCGGCCGATACTCCAAAAGCACACTTCTTTGGATTCATCCTCATTCCATACTTTCGAAACCGATCCAAGACGGTCACTATATCAGCCAAGTGCTGCTCGTCTTCCTGAGATTTAATTACCACATCATCAATATAGATTTCAACCAATTTACCGATTAAGTCGTGGCAAATTAAATTCATCCCCCTTTGATATGTAGCTCCAGCACTAATCAGTCCAAAAGTCATCACAACCCATTCGAATAAGCCGATAGCGCCAGGACATCTGAATGCAGTCTTGTTCACATCCTCTTCAGCCATGAAGATTTGATTATATCCAGCATTGCCATCCAGGAAGCTGATAATCCGATTGCCAGAAGCAGCATCGATCAATCTATCGGCAATCGGCATCGGAATTTTATAATCCAGGAAGCTGATAATCCGATTTCGTCCTTATACATTGCTTTATTCAAATCTCGAAAATCTATACAAACCCGAATTTTATCAGAATCTTTCTTTTCGACTGGTACGATATTTGAAATCCAATCGGCATATTTACATGGCCGAATAAACTTTGCATCCAATAACCTCTGAATTTCAGCCTTCACTTGATCGTAAATCTTCCAATTGATCCTTCTCGGTGATTGCTTCACTGGCCGAAATCCAGGTTTCATCTTAATTTTGTGTTCAACTATAGATCGGTCCAAACCAGGCATTTCATGATACTCCCATGCAAAGCAATCAACACGATCTTTAAGTATCTGGATAAGCCGATCTTTGTATTCCCGCGGCAACTGTTTACTAATGTAAGTGGGCCTCTCTTTACCGTCGGTTCCTATATCGACTTTCTCAAGCTCATCAGCCGATATGAATCCTTGGCCCATCTTATACTCAATGCCCTCTAGAGCCGCGGTTCCCATAAAAAAACCCTCACATCCTTGTGTTACCGACTGTCCTTCCAGCGTTGTTTGCTTGAATCCCAATTTGCTAACACTGAGGAAGTCACAATTTTCTAAAGGTTTTCCCGATAATGCCTCCAGATTATGATGTATATCAGCACAATCGGATTCTGTGGTTAGAGACTCTCCTCTGACCACTTCTATTTGATCGCCAATCTACTGAATTAGAATTTGATGTAACGTTGATGGTATACAATAATTGGCGTGTATCCAGTCTCTTCCCAACAGCACATTATAGCTTCCTTTTCCTTCAATCACAAAGAACGCTGTCGAGATTGTTTTGCTACCTATAGTGAGTTCCACGACGAAAACTCCCTTCGCTTCGGTCGGATTGCCATTGAAATCACTCAAAACCATGTTGGTCTTGACCAAGTCTTCCGTAGATTTTTTGATTTTCCGGCACACCGAATATGGCATCAGATTTACAGTGGCTCCACTGTCCACCATCATCCTAGAAATCGGCTTTCCGTTCATGTAGCCCATGATAAACAATGGCTTCAAGTGTAATCGAGAATTCTCTGGCTTCTTGAATATAGCGTCTTCCGCTCCAACCACTAGCTCCGCAACAGCCTCCTCATAATCACACATGAACTCCCGGGGTAACACGCAGACCATGTTAGTGGCGACAGAGACTTCATCAGAATTCTTTTCATTAATAACCGCCGATCTCAACTTGGGCCTCCATTCCTACTTGCCCCTAGCTGGCTTCATCGGCTTTACCTGTTCTAAAAGAGCATCCCTGAACCTTTCGGCCTCGGCCTCCTTTGCTTCTGAGTGCCTCATCCGCTGCAAGCGTCGCTTCTGAGATTTCGTGATCCCGCTGGGGCACCACCGCGGCAACGGCACCTTAGGAGGACGATGCACATCGGTATGCTTTTGCTTTTTGACCTCATCAGCTTTATCTCTAGGAAACACAAGCCGATCCTTCACCGATGCCCTGTTGGGAGGCACAAACGCGTGATTCATCGGGCAATCTTGCAACGTAGGCAATGACATTCTTTCTTCCCAGCAGTATCGAAAAAAAGGGCACTCCCAATGCTCCATCTCCCAACCACGACCCTTTGAATTCTCTTGGGCATATTCAGAAGTATTTGATTTAGCATCATTGCGGGGTGTCTCCTTAGCCATCCGATCATATTTTTCTAATAGTTGATCGAAGGTTTGCTTTGGTCTTGGCTTATAGATCAGTTTATCATTGTGCCCGAGCTTCACCTCGCGCCATTCACCAATTCTTTCATCGCCTCGACGATTCGATGATCGGAATCGCAATTCCGACTTCTCTTCCACCACAATTCTCCTAGAGCCGACGAGTACTTTAAACCGATTGGAACCCTCGGGGTCATCGGCTTTCCGTTTGATTTCCACCATTCCAATAAAGCCAACAGGGAATGGCTCTGTGTCGATCTGCGAATTCTTACCCTGGTAGCGGAGCTGCCCGCTCTCAATCGCTTTTTGGACCACCTGCTTGAACATGTTGCACTCATTGGTCGTATGCGAGTATGAATTGTGCCACTTGCAATACTTCCGCTTCTTTAACTCTTCAAGTGGAGGAATCACATGTCCTTGCTTGAGCCGAATTTGTTTTTTCCTACAGGAGATGATCGAAAATCCGATCACATTTGGAAGTATCAAAAGAGTATTTGCCCTTCTCGGGCCCTTTCGGCTTTATCCACCCCAGTTCAAATTCCTTCTTGCTGTTCACCCATTCAGCAACATAAGCGCTGACATCCTCAGTATCAGAGTCATCTGAGCTATCAACCTCCTCAGTATCAACAACATTAACGGCTTTATCTTTACCCCTGTTGTTGTTATTGTTCCGATACTCTTTCTGTCCTGGGTATGAATTATCGGAGAATCGGCTTTCATACAGCGCGATTTTGTGAGCCAGATGTGATATATCAGCGAACTCCTGGTTACCTACTTTCTTCTGGTTAACGGGCAACAAACCCTTAAAAGCCAATTCTGCCAACTCGTTGTCCGGTAGCGATAGGCTATAGCATCGGTTTCTTACTTCCCTGAACCGACGCAAGTAATCATTTACGATTCTCCAAACTTCTGCTTGATCATTATGATATCGGTAATTCTTGCTTCGTTCTCTCCAGAATAGAAATATTCATGAAATTTCTTTTCCAGATCTGGCCATGAAGTAACACTGTTCGGTGGAAGCGAAGTGAACCAGTTGAAAGCCGATCCTGAAAGTGACAGTGGGAATAATCAGCATTTGAGAGTATCCTTTGACGCCGCCTCTCCGCACAGCGCAAGGAATCGGGCAATATGCTCGCGCGTAGAGGTGTGATCACTCCCGCTGAACTTAGCGTTTGCGAAATCGGGAACACGGTACTTATGTGGATACTCTGTCTCATTAAAAGCCAATGGATACGGCATGGTATAATGCGGGGCTATCTTAGGCGTGTTAAACCCGCATTGCTTCATCATGTTGTAAACTAAATTTCGGGTCATCTCTTCCAGATTCTCATTTATCCCTGGATTAATCGGCTGATACACCAGCTCTGAAGTCGGGATTATAGCCTGATTACCCGATATCATCTGAATCGGAGTAGGGTTGATAGTCAATGGTGGACTTGGTTGGGAAGCTCCAGCATGTGATGTTCCTGCTTGGGTGTAGGCTGGATACTGGTTCCCAAAATTCATCCCTTGTGGGATATTCCGATTCACCTGAGGAGCCTGCCCAGTCATGATGTTATGCAACGCAGCGCTGATCCCCTCTTGTACGATTCTCCCCAAAACCGATGACTGATCCAGCATCGATCGGTAGACCGAATTGTTGATTTGATCTCTTATCACCTCAGAATAATCTCCGGTCAGCAATGGATCCCCGATGGAGGTCTTGGTAATCTGGCCGCTACGGGTTTTCCGATAGCCAGTTAGCATCCTTTTCTTGTTCTCCTCGTGGATCTCCGCGAGCCTATGTTCGATCTCCTTTTTCTGGTCTGGGCTCAGTTCATCAAACGTCACCGCCTCAGCGGCGTGCTTGAGCGCTTCCAATGCCGCCTCGGTGTCGGTACGCGTCATCGCGTCGGATTCGAGTGTTGGTGTCCCACCAGGCGTGCCAAAAAGTATGTTGACACAAAAACGAGAGTTTCTATGAACACACGTGCAGAAGCGTCAATCCAGTGATTGCGTCGCAACTCAAACCAAGCGTGCCAGTCGATTTGACCTGTAAATCGACAAGGAGAAAAATCGTCAGTAATATAGGCCTAATCGGCTTTTTAATAGATAGATCAGGTTTGCTCGTAATCGGCTTTAAAGGTTCCGATTACAAGATCTATCGGTTTTACACCCGATAGAGCAATTAAATTCAAATAGACATTCAAATCTAAATCCTCTACTTCTTTTTGGTATTTTTGACAATATTAATAATAAACCATCTCATCAATATATTAGATCAAATCGAGAAACAGATTGAATAGATTGATCAAGCCAAGACAGTATTCAGATATAAATCTAGATATAAACTAATAAACGGATTTAAAGGTTTATAACTAATAATAGTAAATGCAATACAGATCGGTAAACGCTTGCACATGCAAAATCCTAAACATGGCATACACAAGATCGATTGAACGAGACAGTTGTATATATCAAATTCGGGAAAAAGCATATGAGATATCTAACAATCGGTATTACAAGATAAACACACATTACAGATCGATTGAATCGAGACAGTGTAATATGCGAGAACATGTTAAAGATCGGTAAATCCCGAGACAATCTAACATGGTTTGTATACATGAGATCAATATGATGCAGCCATGCATACGGGTTACAAGGAGAGAATCCATTATCCCATCGAGATAGCTCTACCTGCGAGTTGAAGCCTTTCGACGAAGTCGATCGGATTCGAGAAAGTGTTTTGTGTATTGAGTCTTCTTTTCCTACCGAGGCCTAAAGTCCTATTTATAGTGTTACAAAGTCGATACCGATACGACCTATTTCACCGCGTCGCGCCTCCGATCAAATCGTATCTCTTCCGAAGTCTTGTAGCCATCGGTATCCTTTAATATTTCTTCTTCTCTGCCGATGAAGCCCATTTCCGATTTGGTCAAATAATTCCAACATATTCAGCCCTTTCTGAATATCCGATTTTCTGCCAAATTTGGGTGTCAACAACCGCCAAAGGAACGAATTGATCCAAAGACCGCGGACTTCTTCGCGACAACTGTTCAGCACCGACCGCCTCTCTGTACCGACTACCAAAGAACAATCAGAAAGCACGTCTTCAAGAGTAAACAACCTCCGGGTACATACATGAGCAAGGAAGAACAGGAGGAGGCAAAACGTCTACAGATGGAGTATGACTTCATGAGGGAAGGTAGCCTTGATAACATAGAAGCCGCCTGTGGATTAATCGATGATCTTCCAACGGCACAAGTCGGTGGCCATTTAAGCCGGGCGGTAGTTGCTAGACCCTAAGGACATACTGAAACTACCGGTCAAGATGCGACGCCCCATGAATGGTAATGCGAGCACATGTCCGCCAGGATATCCTTTACTAGGCGTCTCGTTTCAAGAAGAACATTTGTTTCGAGGGAATGATCAATTGATAAATCTTGATTTTGAAGATCGGTACAATGTGTACCATGCAGACGCCAACAACGTGTCCTTCATGACTGCTTTGGTGCCTATGAGTGTCGACTCCACAAGATGTATATATATATCTATACATGCTGCTTGCCGAGAACCCTAATTAATTAACTCAATTAACCCATTTTCTGTAGAATGGAGATACAAAGACTTAGAAAGCAGAAGCCGAACTCGATTGGCTTCCTTGAACCTTGGTTGGTCAACGAGGAAGTCGGGCAATACCCTGGAAAACCAAAGAAAATCCACGACTACGTTGTACATGCACTAGTACAACAACACTACAAGCCATACATACTTCTGCCATTCAACTTTAAGTACGTGCTGATGTCCTCACTAACATCTCGTTCTTATTGTCGGGACCCGCCTGAACGAGTCGAGTCCCTTCTGTGCCTTACTGTACTAGTCCCTGGATCAGTAGCTAGTACACACAAATTTTCAGAACTTGGATCATAACCATTCTTATTAAAACATTTAATATTACATCAGAGTGCAACCATTAAGGCTTTTAATACAAAGACTGGCATGCAGGCCATACAACTTCGGAAGCATGGGTACATAGTAAAATACAAAAGAGAACTCCAACACAATCCCACAGGCAAGGCTGTAGTAGCGATCCTAGGCGTCGGAGAAATTCACGTCCTGAACATCATCGGCGAAGTCACCGTCTTCGGGCTCACCATCGTCCGGGTCGTAACTCTGAGACTTCAACACCTCGTTGAATGAGCAGCCCATGAGTGAACGCGAGGGTGAGTATATGTGCAAATACTCGCAAGTCAAATTGACATATGCAAATGAGGGCTTAGCAAAGGGGGATTAGGGTTTCTTTTGAGGAAAGCCAACTTTATAAATTTTCCTATATCTTTCAAAATGCAGAAAAGAGTTAAGAAGAGTTAAAACAAATATCTTTCTTTTGAAACTCCGGCTTCCTGCCGGTTTTAACCCACTAAGGTTAACTCATGGCGTCCTGCCATGTCAAGCTCATAAGCTCATGGCACCTGCCATGTCAATCTGAATAATATCAGGGTCAACTGCCCTGTCAACTCATGGCCTCTGCCATGTCAATCTAAATATATCAGGGTCAACTGCCCTGTCGACTCATGGCCCCAGCCATGCAATAACAGTCACTCCACAGCGTCCTGCTGCGAAGGCCCAAAACAAATCTTCACTTTAAAGCGCCATTTTGAAAACAAAAGGGTGAAAGACTACCATGAGGCAGCGCTCCGTCGCCCGCCCTTGACCGTGGGCACGACTGTCTAGACAGTTCTACACTCTGCAGAGGTTGCACTCTTTACCCACGAGAGGTAATTTACTTAGTAAACCACCACAAGGTCTTTAACCAACTCATTCCTAGCTTAGGCATCTCCGCTAAGGTTTCCACCTCTGGGCTGGTACTCAGTTGCCAGCGGCCCCCTCTTACGCCAATAGGTTCATAGTCTGCGTGACACCATATGTGTGCTACGGATTCTACGCTCCCTATTCCACCAAGTGAAATGCCCAAACTAAGAACTTGAAGGGTACTCACTGTATTCGCCCATACCAAAGACTCGTGGTCGCCTTTGTTGAACTTAGTTTGACTACCTCAAGGACTCGGTCCTAAAGGATTTGGGTGGTTCCCACACTGGGCCCGAGTCTCGTGCATACTGCACCAATCCATACAATCATCCACCCAAACCAGGGTTTTGTGAAAATAATTTCCCATTTACAATACCAACTATTGTACCGCAACAGTCCCATTTTATCAAACATGGCAGCGTCAACTGCCTTTAAATCACGCATTTCAAACATTGCATTTCACATGAAATAACTGTGACGGTTATAAGCAATAAGTAGCAGGGCTAAGAATTTAACGATCAACTAATCAATGAAATGGCAATAAACAAGTTATATATTCCTGCCGTGACAAGGATCAGGTTTATATGATAATAGTAAATTTGCTGGGCATTTAACTAATCAGCCTAATCAACTAGCATTTTTACATTTTAATATAATACGCACTTAGCAAATCTAGTAAATCATTTAGAAATCTAGGCAGCAATATGACCAACAGTCATTTGGGGAAAGGTCAACAATGACTTGTCGTGAATCCAGTGTTCCGGGTGTACGGGTAGGTCCTCGGCTCCAACGACGCCGGTATCCGGATCTAGCGCAAACAAATAATCACACAATAAATGCTCATACAAAAATAAATATGAATGCAATGGTGAAAATGATATATTTAAATTAAAGTGTGTATTTTTATGAACTTATAGAAATTTATTTCACTGATTTTGCACTAGTTTGCAAAAGATATAAAATAAATAAATTTTCTGCAATAAATAAATAAGAAAAATACTAAACGGACCGGCTAACCAGTGCTCGCCCAAATCGAACGCAAGACGAGGAGGTGCAATGGCTCGGCTGCTGCTCGCCTGGCTCGGCCACCAAGGGAGGAGGGGCGCTGACGGCGGGACCACTTGTCGGCCACCCGGAGGCGGGAGGTGGCGCCTGCACGGCTCGGGCGGCTGCGATTCAGCGGCGGCAGGGCGCCTGGCGAGTGGGTTGAGGGAAAAGGATAGGGTGGCTCGGGGAGCTAAGGGAGGGTCGGCAGCACGGAGATCGCCGGGCGAGCTCATGATGGCTCGGGCGGCGGAGTCGACGGCAAGACGCGGGAGTGTCGCCAGCAGGAGGAGAGGTTCTAGGTGCTTGGCGAGCTTCGTGAGGTCGGTGGAGGGTGATGGTGGCGCGAATTTGTTCCAGAAGGGTCAGGTGGTCTGGGCGTTGTTCTGCCCGTGAAAAATGGCACACGGCGGCGAGGTACATCGGTAACGATGGACGCGTAGGAACTTGCCGTGGCTACGGAAGGAGGAGACTCACCGGCGTTTACCTATGGCGTCGAGCACGACACGGTGTGCCCGGGACAGAGAGGAGGAGCGGGAAGGAGCAGCGGCGGGGAGCCATGGCTTTATAGCCGGCGCGCGGAAGGCTACAGCGGGGTGGGGACCACGGCGGCAAGTGGGGGACGGCAGCGTGATCCGGAGGCCACGCCGGCGAGGTACTGTGCGGGGTCCACAGCAAGGCAGCGAGTGGAGGAGGAGGCTCCGGGGAAGAAGACAAGCCAGCAGGAGAAGAAAAGGGAGAGAAGAGAAGAAAAGAAAAGAAAGAGGTGGGGCCCACTGGAAGAGATTTTTATTTTAAATTAGTATTTCCGAATTTTTATTTTTAACAAATATTTTCCAAATTTTTGGTATAAAATTTAGACATAATTTGATTAAATCAAATTTTGTCAAAATAGTACAATTATTTTCAAATCTATATTTAAATTATGTATATTTTTATCAAAATCAAATCAAAGCATTTATTATCAAATATAAATTTTGAATGATTATTTTGAAACACAAAATATTATTTTTAAATTTAATATTAAACATTCTTTATATTAAAGCTAAAACATTAATTACTAAAATATTCTTTTGGATTTTGCAATTACTTTTTTAAAAAATTTCAAAACCAAATTATTTATTTTTACCAAAATTTTACTTTGACATTTACAATAATTAATTCTAAATTACAAATATTGAATTTAGGCTTTAGAAGGTAACATACACATTTTCAAAATAAAATTATTTCAAGAAAATTTTTGTTTTACATGAAATAATGATGCATGATTTTTAGGGTTTTGAAAATGGGGATGTTACAAACCTCCCCCCCTACGAAGAATCTCGACCTCGAGATTCGGAAAGGCTGGGGAAAGGGTCGGGGAACTCTATTCGGATTTGAATTCACCAATGGCAATATCTGGGGCATCCTTGGCTGCTGCTGCGGTGATATGGTTGACTTGTCCTCTGCCAACAGTCTGAGGTGCTCCTTGATCTCTAGCAGTAGCTGGTGCACGCGAAGCCGATCTAAGGTTGAAAGGGACAGGAGTCACTGTCGGACGCCTCTGGGGACATCTATTGGCATAATGACCCCATTGATTGCAGCGAAAGCATTGCACAGCCTTGTTGCTCTACGAAGTCGGTGCAACAGTGGTCTGACGATGTGTCTGAGGTATCGTGTGATTCTGAGGCACTGGCATCCTTTGAACTGGCGGTGCTGGCTGCACTGGATAACGAGTAGGCTGGTAAGGTGTGAACCGTGGCCTGGCGTTGCTAGACCCTTGGCGATTCTTTTGATCCATCTTCCTTTTGCGTTTATCCATACGCTAGCGCTCAACGTCCTCTTGAACAAAAGCTTGGTTGACCATTTCCAGAAAAGTAGCACAGTTCTTGGAAACCACAAAAGCTTTAAGATCTGGATCCAACCCTTCCACAAATCTCCACATTTTATTGGACTGCTCCTTAACATCATTGTCTGCACAGCGGGCAAGATAGTTGAACTTGCTCAGATACTCACTGACAGACATGTTTCCTTGCTTCAAGCCAAGAAACTCTCGCCTTTTCATGTCCATGATACCTTTAGGAACATATGTCAATTTGAAAGCATCCTTAAATTCATTCCAAGTGATAGCGTCAGCGATGTGCTGCGCGAAAGTTCTGCCACCAAACAGCAGCGTCATTTTGAAGCATGTGACCCGCAAAACTGGCATATTCCTGATCAGTGCATTGAGCTATGTCAAGCTTTCCCTCTACTTCTTCGATCCAATCTTTAGCCATTGCGGGCTCCTCGATTCCGGTGAAATTATTGGATCTGGTCCTCATAAAATCACTGAATCTGGACTGGGGTTGATGAGGTGGATGCTCAGCTTGGGCGAAAGAAGCCTAGTTGGTGAGGTTGTTGGGGTTGTTGACAATGGCTTCGAAAGATTGCAGGTGCATTGCCAAAACTTGGTCCAGCCGGGGTGGATAAGGAGGCGGTGGTGGCAAATCATCGTTGGCTTGATTCCAAACATTAGGTTGATTCTGAGGGTGTCCAGCGGCTTGAGGTTGATCCTAGGGCTCATACGGTACCAATCCACTTCCTCTACCCTGACCAACATTAACTCTTCGAGTGTCCACTATCTGAACGAGGGTCGAAATGAGAGAGGGAAGAGATGCTAATGGCGAGGTATAACATCAAATGCACACACAAACAATCACACCGGACAATCATAGAAAAACGCTTTCGAAAACACACAAGCGATAGCTGCATGACTTAAGTCATTGCGCACTATCTGAAAATTCCAAATGAAAAATCCAAATATCGTCTAATACATATAGTTTACATGGAATGCTACGGTTTTAAGACTTTATTCCTTCTATTCCTTTGCATCTACAAACTGTGGGTCTAGTGAAAAGAGGGTTCCTAATTGTTTTGAGTTAGGAAAAGAAATTCAGAAACACGTTTTGGGTTGCAAGACAGAAGATGATGCGAGGGAATAGAATTGAGATAAGAACATCTAAGAATTTCAGATGGAAATAAATAGATGAGATGGTTTTTCAAAGATTTTTGAAAAATATAGTTTATAGCGAATTAATTTCTAAAGAATTTCCAGTCTACCTAGGTTGCGTCCTACAGCCAAGGCTCTGATACCAACTCTGTCGGGACCCGCCTGAACTAGTCGAGTCCCTTCTGTGCCTTACTGTACTAGTCCCTGGATCAGTAGCTAGTACACACAGATTTTCAGAACTTCGATCATAACCATTCTTATTAAAACATTTAATATTACATCAGAGTGCAGCCATTAAGGCTTTTAATACAAAGACTGGCATGCAGGCCATACAACTGCGGAAGCATGGGTACATAGTAAAATACAAAAGAGAACTCCAACACAATCCCACAGGCAAGGCTGTAGTAGCGATCCTAGGCGTCGGAGAAATTCACGTCCTGAACACCATCGGCAAAGTCACCGTCTTCGGGCTCACCATCGTCCGGGTCGTAACTCTGAGACTCCGAACCTGCTCGTTGGAATGAGCAGCCCCGCGAGTGAACGCGAGGGTGAGTATATGTGCAAATACTCGCAAGTCAAATTGACATATGCAAATGAGGGCTTAGCAAAGAGGGATTAGGGTTTCTTTTGTGGAAAGCCAACTTTATAAATGTTCCTATATCTTTCAAAATGTAGAAAAGAGTTAAGAAGAGTTAAAACAAATATCTTTCTTTTGAAACTCCGGCTTCCTGCCGGTTTTAACCCACTAAGGTTAACTTATGGCGTCCTGCCATGTCAAGCTCATAAGCTCATGGCACCTGCCATGTCAATCTGAATAATATCAGGGTCAACTGCCCTGTCAACTCATGGCCCCTACCATGTCAATCTAAATATATCAGGGTCAACTGCCCTGTCGACTCATGGCCCCTGCCATGCAATAACAGTCACTCCACAGCGTCCTGCTGCGAAGGCCCAAAACAAATCTTCACTTTAAAGCGCCATTTTGAAAACAAAAGGGTGAAAGACTACCATGAGGTAGCGCTCCGTCGCCCGCCCTTGACCGTGGGCACGGCTGTCTAGACAGTTCTACGCTCTGCAGAGGTTGCACGCTTTACCCACGAGAGGTAATTTACTTAGTAAACCACCACAAGGTCTTTAACCAACTCATTCCTAGCTTAGGCATCTCCGCTAAGGTTTCCACCTCTGGGCTGGTACTCAGTTGCCAGCGGCCCCCTCTTGCGCCAATAGGTTCGTAGTCTGCGTGACACCGTGTGTGTGCTACGGATTCTACGCTCCCTATTCCACCAAGTGAGATGCCCAAACTAAGAACTTGAAGGGTACTCGACTAGGGCCTGCCCATACCAGCACTCGTGGTCACACTGTTGAACTTAGTTTGACTACCTCAAGGACTCGGTCCTAAAGGATTTGGGTGGTTCCCACACTGGGCCCGAGTCTCGTGCATACTGCACCAATCCATACAATCATCCACCCAAACCAGGGTTTTGTGAAAATAATTTCCCATTTACAATACCAACTATTGTACCGCAATAGTCACATTTAATCAAACATGGCAGCGTCAACTGCCTTTAAATCACGCATTTCAAAAATTGCATTTCACATGAAATAACAGTGACGGTTATAAGCAATAAGTAGCAGGGCTAAGCATTTAATGATCAACTAATCAATGAAATGGCAATAAACAAGTTATATATTCCTACGGTGACAAGGATCAGGTTTATATGATAATAGTAAATTTGCAGGGCATTTAACTAATTAGCCTAATCAACTAGCATTTTTACATTTTAATATAATATGCACTTAGCAAATCTAGTAAATCATTTAGAAATCTAGGCAGCAATATGATCAACAGTCATTTGGGGAAAGGTCAACAATGACTTGCCGTGAATCCAGTGTTCCAGGTGTACGGGTAGGTCCTCGGCTCCAACAACGCCGGTATCCGAATCTAGCACAAATAAATAATCACACAATTAATGCACATACAAAAATATGAATGCAATGGTGAAAATGATAACTTTAAATTAAAGTGTGTATTTTCATGAACTTATAGAAATTTATTTCACTGATTTTGGAACTAGTTTGCAAAAGATATAAAATAAATAAATTTTCTGCAATAAATAAATAAGAAAAATACTAAACGGGCTGGCTAACCAGGCTCGGCCCAAATCGAACGCGAGAGGAGGGTCTTGGCTGGCTCATGGCCTTTGCCCGGCTCGGCTCACCAAGGCGAGGAGGGGCGCTGATGGCGGGACCCGCTGTCGGCCACCCGAGTGGGAGGCGGCCTGGCTCGGGGTATGGCGATTCGGCGGCATGGGCGCTCCGCGAGTGGGTTGAGGCTGAAAGGATAAGGTGGCTCGGGGAGCTAAGGAGGGTCGGCCGGAGATCGCCGGGCGAGCAGCTCATGACGGCTCGGGCGGCGGAGTCGACGGTCGCCGTGAGGAGGAGAGGTTCTAGGTGCTTGGCGAGCTTCGGTGAGGTCAGTGGAGGGTGATGGTGGCGCGAATTTTTTCCAGGAAGGACTGTGGTGGTGCGGCGGCGTTGCTCTGCCCCGGCGAAAAATGGCACACGGCGGCGAGGTACATCGGTAACGATGGACGCGGAGGAACTCGCCGTGGCTACGGAAGGAGGAGACTCATCGGCGTTTACCTATGGTGTCGAGCACGGCACGGTGTGCCCGGGACAGAGAGGTTGAGCGGGAAGGAGCAGCGGCGGGGAGCCATGGCTTTATAGCCGGCGCGCGGAAGGCGACAGCGGGGTGGGGACCACGGCGGCATGTGGGGGACGGCAGCGTGATCCGGAGGCCACGCCGGCAGGTCTTGTGGCGGTCCACAATGGCGGCAGTGGTGGAGGAGGAGGTTTGCAAGAAGACAAGCTAGCAGGGAGAAAAAAGGAGAGAAGAGAAGAAAAGAAAAGAAAGAGGTGGGGCCCACTGGAAGAGATTTTTATTTTTAAATTAGTATTTCCGAATTTTTACTTTTAACAAATATTTTCCAAATTTTTGGTATAAAATTTAGATAGAATTTGAAGAAATCAAATTTTGTCAAAATAGTACAATTATTTTCAAATCTAGATTTAAATTATGTATATTTTATCAAAATCAAATCAAAGCATTTATTATCAAATATAAATTTTGAATGATTATTTTGAAACACAAAATATTATTTTTAAATTTAATATTAAACATTCTTTATATTAAAGCTAAAACATTAATTACCAAAATATTCTTTTGGCTTTTGCAATTACTTTTTAAAAATTTCTAAAGCAAATTATTTATTTTTACCAAAATTTTACTTTGACATTTACAATAATTAATTCTAAATTACAAATATTTAATTTAGGCTTTAGAAGGTAACATACACATTTTGAAAATAAAATTATTTCAAGAAAATTTTTGTTTTACATGAAATAATGATGCATGATTTTTAGGGTTTTGAAAATGGGGATGTTACACTTATATAGCTTAAGGCACCTGATGGCACACTATATATTGTTTAATTACATGTCATAACTGTTGCAATATATAAATAGGTTCCACTGGATCCTTATAATCATAAGTCTTGACCAAAGCATGATCATCGTCCAAGACTCATGGAGAAAACCGCAAAAAGAATACCAGTGGATAATTGACCTCCTTAACAAGGCGTTCCTGAGCTTTCAAGAGATTCAGAAAGGACATTTTAAGAAGGAATTCGATGTCAAGATAAGCGACTGGGTACGCTAAAACGACGTAATTGCCCTTTGTCAATTAATATTTCTTGTTATTACTAATCTGTAATTGCCCCGCATCGACCATAGGTAAAACAACAATCTGCGGAAAACAACCTATATGGCTACTATGTGTTCCACTATATCCAAATGATGTGCCACGGCGAGCTTAAGCCTCAAACTCCTGAAGAGGTTCGTATATATATGCACGCAACCATGCATCGAGCAACAACTTAATAACGTTCTTATGTACTCCATTAATTTACATGGGTGCACGTATTTATTTATTTTTCACTTTAATTGAATTGGCAGCACGACATCGATAAACATACTGAAGTGCTACCACATCATCAGGTGCTCGCATTACGAGAACAACTATTCGGCTTCATTCTCGACGAGGTCATTAACTCCCAGGGCGAGTTCCATCATCAAGAACCATATTCCAACACGAACGAACTAGGGACGACTTCTACGTCGTCAAAGAGCGTCAAGAAGAGTACTGCAAGAAAACCATGAACTGTTTGGTCCATTTTGCACAATGTATTGACGGCGTGTTCTCCGCTCAACCACTGCGGATCACACCCCTGGTCAGATTTTTAGTCTGCTAGCCAACTCGATCAAGCTCGATTCGATTTGAGCGTCGGGCTCAACAAGGAACGACTCGCCGATTTACCCAGGTTCGGACCCCCTCGCGGGTAATAGTCCTACTCCTGCCGAGCCTTAGCTCTTTTCTGATTGTGGTTGAAAGGGAATGTGTTTACAGAGTGCTCTTGTGAACTGAGTGTTCGAAAATATCCTCTCTCTCTTGCTCGTCCTCCTCCCCCTTTTATACAAGCCTCGAACCGACGGAGAGAGCGGGGAGGGTAGGTAAGCGTCTGATGCCCTCAATTACAATCGACAAGACACGACGAAGAGGCAGCGTGTCGCCGCCCGCGCCCGCCAGCCGCCTCGCGTGCTCCGCAAGTGGCCTCGACCCGCACATCACACCGGTGAGTCTGCGGGTGGGGCCGCCGCTCCTCGACACGGCGGCCTCCTCAAGCAAACCTTCTCTCTGTAGGTCAATTCTTCTGCGCCCACGATGGCGGCCTTTCGGACACGCAAGGGCCATCAGAAGCGGTAATCATTTCTTCCATTGTCTATCCGCGTGATGTCTCATTAAATGCGCTTGTCCTTCAGAAGCGGGGGAGCCTTCGTCCGAAGACTCATTCGCAATGCTCCTCCTGCCGCTGGCCCCGCCGACGCAGGGGCCTTCGCTGGTCTCAAGAGGGGCTCATGCACGCACCCGCTGGCGCGTGGGGCCCTCGCCTCACCGTCGGAGGGGCTCGCCCACACACCCGCATGGCGCGTGGGGCCCTCGCCTCGCCTTGAGAGGGCTCATGCGCACCCGCCGGGCGTGGGGCCCTCTCGGCCTCTGGGGGCTTCGCCCATCTGCTGGGGCTGGCTCGCCCGCTTGGCCAGCTGGGCCCTCTTGGCCTTCCGAGGACTCTTTGTACCCCGGTATTTATTACACCGACAGTAGCCCCCGGGTCCACCATGATACGCGAACCGTCGCGCCAATACTTTTCCGTTTCTTGTGTGGCGGGAGACGAATTGTGGGGGGCCCACCACCTGCGGCAGCCGTACGCCTGATTCTCCACCTGCACACGATCTTCCTTGGGGAACTACGCCGCTTTTCGCGGGAAACCAAAAACGCGCGGGGTAATGATGGCGCCGCGCGCGCGTGGGGGCGGAATCCAAACCGTCGCGCTCGCGCCCCACGCCTATAAATACTTCTCTCGGCCGCGCGTAATCCTTCCGCGCGCTAAGTCTTCAAACTGTCGTCCGCCTTCTTTCTTTACTACCAAGATCTCGCCAATCGCCACCTAGCCTTTCGCCAGCGCCACCGCCAAATTTTCCATGGCTCCCAAGCGCAGCAAAGGCCGCCGCGGGGATGCCGCACCATCTTCGGGAGCTGCTCGGCCTGCTTCCACCGTCGATGAGGATCAGGTGGCGGCGGCTTGAATCTTCGTGCCACCGACCGCGCCCGCTTCGCGCGGCACCATCATGCCGAGTCCTCGCGCCGGGAGATCGTGACCTTCTCTGGCGTCTTTGGCGGGCCTTGTCCGCCGTACTCGAATTCTTCACAGGGGTGCTCGCCTTCTCACGGGATCCAGCGGCGCACCTTGTTCCCAACTCGATCATGGCCCTGGTCATCTTCGCCCACCTCTGCGCGATGTTCGTTGTCACGATGCCGAACCTCCCGCTTTGGCGTCGACTCTTCGTCTTGCACACGGGCTCGCGCTTTCGGCGCGGTTGGGGCTGCTTTCGCGCTCGCGTCACCTCGCCTTTATCCTGCCGCGGTCAAGTCCAAGCTGGAAGGATCGCGCACGGCGATGGCTGTACGTGGAGGACTCCAGCGGCTGCGACGATCTTGTTCTTCCCGATGATCCGGCGGAGCCCACCGCCGACTGGGGGGCCCAGCCAGACGCAGATGATCTGGCGAGTACGGAGGTGATGGCGGCGCGCATTGCCGAGCTCCGCCGCCAGGGGCTCACCGGAACCCACGTGGTGGCGGACTTTTTGCGGCGCCGTCTTTGCCCGCTTAAGCGAGGCGCGCCCGCTGGGCGTACTCTGGCGGCGGCGACGGGACCCGCACTGCTCTTGGAGGTGAATACCCTCGCGTTCTTTTGGATTTCGTACCTTCTTTCCTTCCATTTTTGGCTAATAGCCAACTCGCTGCTTCCTCTTTGGGTGTTCACCGGCGGAACGTCTTGGGGCGGCGTGCTCGAGATCGGCGGTGGCGGGGCTTCTGACCACGCCGACCGACAACGTCGCCCTGCCGACGGGCATCCGCCCCCTCTGCGATTGGGACCCGCGGGAGCGCAACCCTTACTTACAGGCGTTGCCCCCCATGGAGGTCTCTGGTCCTGCGGTCCAAGTGGCCCGGGGACCACTGCAGATCCGCGAGCCGCCACCGGCGACCGCCCAAGCTTCGCGCCGCTGCCGCTCGCTGTCGTGTGGCGACTCCACCAGCGCTCGGGAAGCGCCGCCTCATCCTCGCTGTCGACGACGACGACGAGGAGGGAGGAGCGAGCCCGAAGAGAGCGCACCCTTCAAGTCCTGACCTTCCGCCGCCACCGCCGGCCCCAACCAGCGGGGGCCCTGCTGCTACCGCCGCCGCTCCGCCACCGGGCAAGCGCGGCAACTCTTCAGAGCTGGCGCCGCTGCAGGCTTCTTCCGCTCCTCCTCGCCGGCGCTTCTGCGCGGGCGCTTCTTTGCCTTATTGGCGCTCCTGCTGCCGCACCGCTTCGCGCCCAGCTCGGCGTCTGGTTCGACGGCGGTGACGATCAGCGCCGCCACCTCCGCCGCAAACAAGCGACTTGGAGCTCCCCTTCAGCTTTCGCCTTGAGGCGCACCGCTTCAGTTGGCTTTCCCTGCGCTTTCGTACGCCGCATTAGGGTTAGCATGCTACGGTTTTGCATACCAACCTGTTTGTCCCTCTTGGAACAGGCGGACGCTGGGCATCGAGCTCCGCTCCACGGACTTCGCCACCCCCGCCGCCCGCTCGCCGGACGGAGGCGCCTGCGTGGCAGCGGAGAGTTCGCCGGCCGGCGGCGGAGAACCCTCAGCCACCTCGTCACCGGCGCCGCTGCTATCTCGGCCGTGACCGCCGGCGTGGGGCGTTCCTTTGGCGCCGCACCCTCTCCGCAGGTGGCGGCGGGAGGAAGCCTGCCTTGGCGGAAGCGTCTGCCGCGAATCTGCGGCGGGCCCTTGCCAAGAAACGCCCCGCAAAGGCGATGATCGCGAGCTGCGGCGATAAACGCCGCCACGCCTCGCCGCCAAGCGATCGAAGACCTCCGCTGAGCACTTCGAAGCGCCTCGGACCCTCGCCGACATCTGCGCGCCGCCTCTCGCGGCTTCCGGGCGCCTCGCATCCACTCGAGTGTTTCCTTGCATCCTCATTTGGAGAGAGACGGCTGCTTGATCTGTTGGCGCCGTGGGGCGAAGCCGCCCGAAGCCCTGCGCGTCCTTCCGGCGGCGCTGCGACGCCTTGCGACGAAGACGGTCGCCAAAGCGCTCTCGGCTTGCGGTTCATCTTGAGCAATCGCCTTGCTCGGGGCGCCGCGTTTGACCTCGGCGCCGCCACCGGAGAGCCTTGCGCCCACCTGGACGGTTCGGCGGTAGCGGGTTGACACCGCCGCCCGACCGTGTGTCCATGATGGGGGCGCTGCTCGGCGAAGGCGAACCGGGAGGAGTAGCGAGACTCCCCGCCTTTTTTGCCTTGTAATTGTTGCCTACAAATGCAAACAAACTTTTGCTCTTTTGTTGTGAGTCTCACTTGAACTTCGCACAACTTTAACTTGCGGAATTGAGCTGGGGCACTGGCCAAAGGTTTTAGATGAGCGTTACGCATGAAGTGGCGCTGCTTTCCTTAGGCATCTGGTTACTTCAACCCTTATGGCCTCTCGCAACCCGACTTAAACATTACGTGGCGGCGCTTAGCTTCCTGAAGTGGTCTAATCGCTGGTGCCGCCCATTGGCGCATTACCTAGATCGAGCCGACACACCGGGCTAGAGCCCGCCTTCCGTCGCCGCCTCGCACCGGCGTAAGTTATAAGCGTTTGCCTTTGCAACTAAGGGCCATCACCATAAGTACTTTCGCTACCACTTTCGTGAGAATGTTTTCTAACGAGACCTTTCTAAGGCTAAGCCAGCGATCGCCAAAAAGCTTTAGACAGCTTTACTTTGAAAGTGGCGCTTTTCCTCGAGCATCTGGTTACTTCAACCCTTATGGCCTCTCTGCGAACCGACCCTAGACATCGCGTGGCGAGAACTTAGCTTCGGAAGTGGTCTAGTCGCCGGTGCATTGTTGGCGCATTGCCTGAACCGAGCCGACACGCCAGGCTAGAACCGTCTTCCGTCCGCCGCCGCCCAACCATGCGAGTCGTGGCGCTCGTCCTTGCGACTAAGGGCCATCGCCTTGAGTACTTTTTTTGCCGACTTTCAGCGGAATGCTTTCTAACGACTTGAGGCGAAAAAAGCAGATGCCCACAAGGGATGAACTTATCTCTTATTGAAGATGGCTTTGTACAACGCAGCCCCCGAGGCGGCGGCGGTGAAGGAAGAAGACCTCGCCGCTTCGGCTCAAAGGAAGGCCAAAAAAAGGCTTCGAATCTGCTACTACGGGTAGAACTTCCTCGGTACTCGGCGTTCAAGTGTTCGCCAATTCGCGACCGTCCTCGAATCTGAGCTGGCCCGAGCTGGGCGGGAGGCGAGACCACCTTGAAGGGGCCTCCCAGGGGGAGCAGTTTGTTGCGCCCGCTGCGCTTGGATTTTCTTGTAAGCGAGGCCGCCATGCTGCCGGTGTTCTCACACACACCCGCCTTGCTTGATAGCGTGCGGCGCTGCCGATACTTGGCGGCCCAGATCGCCGCCTGTCTCGGATCTCCTCCAGAGATTTACTTCATCCCGCGCGGTCGGTCTTGATCTTCGCTGAACGCCGCCACTCTTGGGGAGCGGCGAGCTCGATGGGAGCACCGCCTCGAGCCATACACGGGAAGAAGGGGTCTCGCCGGTGGCTCTGCTGGGAGTTGTCGCGGCGCCCACAACACGATGGGAACTTCTTCCGCCTAGCGCTTTCGCGCTTCTCGGTGATCGAGCGCCCTTGTCTTGAGCCCTTTGAGTACTTCGCGTTCGCCGCTCCACTTGCCCATTGCTCTTCGGATGCGCCAGCGGAGGCAAAGCACAACTTGGTACCCAACTCTTCGCATCAGATCTTGGAAATCGGCGCTTTTGAATTGGCGCCGTTGTTAGTGATGATTCATTGGCGACACGAATCGGACGAAGATGCTCTTCATGAACTTGATAGCAGCTGCGGGCGTGATCGCGGGACGGCGAGCTTCAACCCACTTAGTGAACTTGTCGATGGCGGCGAAACAGATGAGTATATCCTCCGGTCGCCCATGAACGGGCCGAATATCAGCCCTGACCATGAACGGCGGCGGAGCGGAATGGTTTGCGGCGCTGGGCGGTCGGTGGATTTGCTTAGCATGAAATTGGCACGCTTCGCATCTCCTCACCAGCTCGAAGGCATCACGGAGGCGGTAGGCCAATAAAACCGTGGCGGAAAGCTTTCCCAACCAACGCCGGCTCCTGAATGGCTCCCGCACATGCCTCCATGGATCTCGAGAGAAATTTCACTCCCGCTTCCGAGTGGCGCTTCAAGAACTCCATTTGCGCCACAGCGTCTGGTCCCCACCTACCGTATGCGTGGCGCTTTGGCCTTGCGCGCTATCTTCTCGGCCGACGCGTCATCGTGGGGATCACTCCATCCCGCAGTAGGCTGGATCGGATCCATCCACCGACCTTCCGGACGAGTGTGGCGGCGTTACAGACATTGTCGCCGACGTACTCCGCTGGCTTTGGCGTTTCCGTCTCAACCGCCTCGGCGGTTCTTCCGCCTCCTCCCCTAACAGGGGCTGCGGCGAGATCGGTGGCGTCTCCTCGAAGGTGGGAGCTGCGTCGAAAAGCGTCGTCCCGGCAAATTGGGGGCTGCGACGGGCGGCGCGTAAGTCTTTCTTCAAAGACCCGGCCGAGCAGTGCCCATGACGAGGCAATGCAGGATAGTTCATCCGCCATGTAGTTGTCGCGGCGAGGGCGTGCACGAAGCCCAAACCCTCAAAGTGCCGCTCAACGGCGCACCTCCGCCGGTAGGCCGCCATGACGGGATCGGCGGGAGAAATCCTTCCTCGCTGGTTGATGACCAGAGAGAGTCGCTTTACTTGTAGCCACCGGATACCAAGGGTCGGTTACCACCACGAGCCCGGCGGCGATCCTTCATACTCGCGGCGTTGTTGGTGGCGCTGAAGTCCAGACCACCAGTGCCGGACGACATCGCCGGTTGGAACACCGGACGACGCCAGCCCCAAATTTCTCCAAATGGAATGAGCCGTCGAAGAAGAGAGTCCACGGCGAGGAGGTGGGGTATCTTCGGCTTCTGCGTCCGCGAGTCCACTCGTGATGAACTCCGCGAGCTTGCCCTTTGATGGCCGTTCGGGAGCGAATTTGAGATCGAATTCCGCTAGCTCCATGGCCCACTTGCGTCGACCCGTCGCCTCACGGTTGAAGAGGATCTCCGCAAGGGATACTTGGTCAACACTGTGACTTCGCCTCGAAGTAGTGGCGTAGCTTCGGGATCTTCACGGACGGCGTAGAGCATCTTCGGTGCTGTGAATACCTCGCTTTGGCGTCGTGGAGGACCTTGCCGGCGTAGTAAATGGGCGCTGGACCCCTCTCTCTCGCCACCAAAGACATGCGGACCGCTGGGGTTCGCCACGGCGTAGAGGATCAGCGGCTCGCCCGGTGCAGGCGACCAGCACGGGCGGGGAGGTAAGGTACTTCTTCAGACCGTCGAACGCCTCCTGCGCCTCCGCCGTCCACTCGAACTGGTTGGTCTTCTTTAGGAGCTTGAGCAGTGGGAGACTTTTGTCCCCAGGCGAGCTATAAAGCCGGCCCAGGAGGTCAAGCCACCCACCAAGCACTGCATCTGCCGAAGTCGCGTCGGGGGCTTCATGTTCTCGATCGCTGCGATCTTGTCAGGGTTCGCCTCAATCCCCCTCTGGGAGACGAGGAATCCCAGCAGTTTGCCCGACGGAACGGCGAACACGCATTTCTCTGGATTAAGCTTGATGCAGTACTTCCTCAGGTTGGCGAAGGTTTCTTCCAGGTCGCCGATCAACACCTCCGCCTTCTTGGACTTCATCACCAGATCGTCGACATACACCTCCAGGTTCCGCCCTATTTGGGAGCGGTGCGCGATATGCATGGCCCGCTGATAGGTTGGGCCCGCATTCTTCAGTCCGAACGCCATCCTTGTATAGCAGTAGACGCCCATGAGCGTGACAAAGGCGGTCTTGTCTTCATCTTCTTCGGCCATGCTAATCTGGTGGTACCCGAGTACGCATCCGTAAAGTTGCTTTCGCACCCGCAGCTTGAGTCGACAATGAGATCGATCGCGGGCAGCGGTACGGATCGCCGGCACGCCTTGTTGAGGTCGGTGAAGTCCACGCACATCCTCCAACGCCTGTTGGATTTCTTAGCGAGGCGGGGTTCGCGAGCCACAGGATGGGCGACATCGCGGACGACCCCGCCCTAAACTTGTCCACCTCTGGCGGATAACTTCTGGCGCTCCACCGATCGCTTCCGGACCTTTTGCATGACCGTCGCGGCGGGAACGTTGCCATTTGTGCTCAATCACCTCCTGGGACCCGGCCATGTCGGACGGTTGCCACGCAAACACGTCTGCGTTAAGATGGAGGAAGGAGACGAGCGTGCCTTCCTATTTGGCGCCGAGAGGCGCCCACCCGAACGGTCTTCGCCGGGTCGACTTCGCTCAGGAGACCGCCTTAACCTCCGCGACGAACCGGGAGGAGAGCGGGTCTTCGCCGAGGAGCTCCCAGTAAAGCCTCGGCCTTCAGGCACCGTCGCCCCGCCAACGCGAGCGTCCTTGTCGCAGCGGGCGCCTCGGCGGTCCACTTTCAAAAGCGATGGGGCGGTGGCCGGGATCTTCACCACCATGTACGCATAGTGGCACACCGCCATGAACACAGTGGCCGCCGGCCGACCTAGTATGGCGTTGTAGAGGTCGAAGTCCGCCACCTCGAACTCGAGCATCTCGGTGCGGAAGTTGTTTGAGTTTTCTTGAAAGTCACCGGAGGCGATCGCCCAATGACGGACTCGGCCCGGCGCGATGCAAGAATGGGGCGTTAGGCGAAGCTCCCGCTGGATCTGAGCGCCCAGCGGCGCCGGCGGACGGAGGTTGAGGAACTCCCTCCGTCTACCAAAGACCGCCCTAGCTTTACATTCCGGACCGTGGGTGCAACCACGATCGGGAGATGCCTGGGCGGCGATCGGTTGGGTGGTCGGCATTGATGAACGCGATCGGTCGCTCCGACCACGCCACCGCCTCGTCGACCCAAAGCCGGCACGGCGGCGCACACCTCCCTCATCGCACGCTTAAAGTCGGGCGTGGGGCGGATAGGTGGCGAACCGCCGTGGATGGCGGCAACCTCGCGCTCCGCTTTGCTGAAAACCAAGCGGTTGTCTCCTTGCCCTTGCCGCTGCGGACGCTTTCTGTTGTTGCTCGTGGACACGCTTGTCCACCATCTTCTTGACGACATGGCAATCCGCCAAGTCGTGGGAGTTGTTGCGGTGAATGGGACGGTGGGGCCTTCCGTCCCACTCCGTGGGCGATGATCTCGCCCGCCGTCGCGGCGTCGAGGCCGTCGCGGCCACGGCGATCGCCATAGCCGCCGCCTCGGCCGCCCTACGGGACCGTACCCGCCGTCGCCGCGACCTCCTCCTCTTTTCTGCCGCCCGCGCCCATTCTTGCTGGCTGGCGCGTCGTCGTCGTCGTCGTCGCTTCGGTAGCCATGACCTGCCGGTCTCGGCCGCCTTGCGCTTCTTCTTGTCCTTGCCGGGGTTCCTCGAGGTTCCGGCCTCGCCGCCCATGGCTGGCCCGCCAGCGCAGCCGGGCGGATCTGCGACCCTCACTGAAGGGGCGACTTGTCGCGCCAAGGTGAAGAGCTCCTCCGTTGTCTTGATCTTGCGGGTGGCCATCTTCTCTTTGACCTTGGGGTCTCGGGCGCCTCTCCTGAATGCCGTGACCACGGCGTCGATGGAGATGTCAGGGATGGTGTTGCGGACCTGACTGAAGCGCCGAATATAGTCGCGCAGCGACTCTCCTTTCTTCTGCTCCACGTTGTGGAGGTCGTCTTCTACCCCGGGCTGCTCGAAGGTGCCCTGGAAGTTGGTGACGAAGAGCTCCGAGAGCTCCTTCCATGACCCCACGGACTCCGGGGGCAGGTTCATGAGCCACGAGCGGGCTCCGCCGGTGAGGACCGCGGGAAAGTAGTTCGCCAGAACCTTCCCCGACCCTCCAATCGGCTGCATCACCGTCGTATAGATCTGCAAAAACTCATCGGGGTTGGTGGAGCCGTCGTTTTTCGATGGGGCGGACGAAACCGTTCCGCCCATCGGGCCGCGCACTCCTTAGAAAAGGCGCTGCACCCGGCGTCGGAGCCTCTGCTCTGGACTCGGTCCTCGCCCGCCGCCCGTCGCCTAGGCGGCGCCAAGAAGCGCCACCTCACCGGCGGGCAGCTCTGTGGGAACCCTCTTGTTGGTCCCAGCGCGCGGCGGCGGCAATGTGATCGCAGCCTTCGGTCGCGCCTGCGGAGCTTGTCATGCGAGCCTTCTCCATGCAGCAAGTGGCGGTCCTCCGATGGGACCGGAGATCGCGCCACTGCCGCCGCCGCCGAGCCCCCCGTAGGGGTCGCCGCTCTTGTCATCTTGGCCCCGCCCCTCACCAGAGATCTGTGAGAGGAGTGCGAGGGCAACAAAAACGGAGGGCGCGAAACGCGGTTCCCCGCCCGGCTGCACCACCGCCCGGCGGCGGCGCCGACGAGCGGGCCAAGCAAGCCAACCACGGCGCCGCCGGAGTCCGGAGTCACCGAGAACGGTGGGTTTTCAGCAAGGCCACGCCGTGGAGGTTCTGTCTTTGGAGTGCACTCCTCCAAGGCGAGCGCCGCTTAGCTTGGCCGAGGCGGCTACTTTCGCCAGGCTCCAGCCCTAGGCGGGCGGCCACCGCCCGGATGATCCACCGCCATCGCCGCGGCCGACTCCGTGGCCGCGGCTCTAGCGGCCGCTTCCTGCTCCATCGCGGACTGCCTCTCCGCCATCGCCTCCTGAAGAAAGGTCGAAGAGCTTGAACCGATGCTAGCGCTCCCCTACCTGGCGCGCCACTGACGGCGTGTTCTCCGCTCAACCACTGCGGATCACACCCCTGGTCAGATTTTTAGTCGCTAGCCAACTCGATCAAGCTCGATTCGATTTGGCGTCGGGCTCAACAAGGAACGACTTCGTCGATTTACCCAGTTCGGACCCCTCGCGGGTAATAATCCTACTCTGCCGAGCCTTAGCTCTTTTCTCGATTGTGGTTGAAAGGGAATGTGTTTCTGAGTGCTCTTGTGGCGAGGTGTTCAAAATATCCTCTCTCTCTTGCTCGTCCTCCTCCCCTTTTATACAAGCCTCGAACCGACGGGAGAGCGGGGAGGGTAAGCGTCTGATGCCCTCGAGACAATCGACAAGACACGGCGAAGAAGAGCGTGCAACGCCCCGCCCGCCACGCCTCGCCTCGCGTGCTCGCAAGTGGCCTCGACCCTGCAGTCACACCGGTGAGTCTGCGGGTGGGGCCTCGCCGCTTCCTCCTCGACAGGCGGCCTCCTCAAGCAAACCTTCTCTCTGCGGTCAATTCTTCTGCGCCACAAAGGCGGCCGCTTCCGGACACGCAAGGGCCATCAGAAGGTAATCATTTCTTCCATTGTCTATCCATGCGTGATGTCTCATTAAATGCGCCGTCCTTCGCGGCGGGGAGCCTTCGTCCCAAGACTCTTCGCAATGCTCCTGCCGCAGCTGGCCCCGCCGACGCAGGGGGCCTTCGCCGGTCTCAAGAGGGGCTCGCCCACGCACCGCTTTGGCGCGTGGGGCCCTCGCCTCACCGTCGGAGGGCTCGCCCACACCCGCCTCCGGGCGCGTGGGGCCCTCGCCTCGCCTTTCAGAGGGGCTCGCCCACGCCCGCGGGCGGCGTGGGGCCCTCTCGGCCTCTGGGGGCTCGCCCGTCTGCTGGGCTGGCTCGCCCGTCGACGCGTGGGGCCCTCTTGGCCTTCGAGGGGCTCGCCCGCCCACTGGGCCTTGCTCGCCCGCCGACGACGGGGCCCTCTTGGCCTCTGAGGGGCTCGCCCATGCTGCTGGGGCTGGCTCGCCTGGCTTTGACGCGTGGGGCCCTCTTGGCCTCTGAGGGGCTCGCCCATGCGCTGGGGCTGGCTCGCCCGGCCGACGCGTGGGGCCCTCTTGGCCTCGAGGGGCTCGCCATGTGCCAAGGGCCTTGCTCGCCCTTTGACGCTGGGGCCCTCTTGGCCTCTGAGGGGCTCACCCATCTGTTTGGGGCTGGCTCGCCCCTTGTGTGTGAGGCCCTCTTGGCCTTCCGAGGACTCTTTGTACCCGGTATTTATTACACCGACATGTATATTAATTATAAACTTTGTAAATTTGGCCGGTGCATATAAAGTGTACATTATTACATGTATTATCTAATATATTTAAGCTTGTGTGATCGCTAATTATATGCTCATCGTATATGTATTTAAATTTAAGCGACAAATAAAAATCCCTAAAAATATATATTTAAATATCTATTTACTTACCAAATGAATTAACAAGATGCCAACCGCTTGCAGAGAGCCCCACGTGGCCTACAGGCCCGCCCGCGCCATCGCCCTGCGAGCCGCTTGTAGAGGGGCTTCACTAGCGGCTCTGGGAGCCGCTTGTGATGCCCCTCGGGCATCAGTCGCGGTTACCTGCAAGCGGTTCTAAAACCGCTTGCACAAGCCTTACGAGCCGCTTGGCCTACCCTGATCCGCAGTAGTGTAAAGGTTTGTCTAGTTTAAGTTGGACTAAATATATCTAAAAGTAGATGTACTAGAGAGATGCAGTTTGTTTAGAATTAGTAGTTCAAATTTGAGTAGGAGTTTTGTAATTTCTGTAGTATAAATAGATGGCCAATGGCCAAGAAAAGGTGCAAGTTTAGCACCGAAAAAAATATGTGAGTTTGTTCCGTGCTGCATCAGCGAGATATGTCACGGAGACGTGCTTCGTACTGAATACGGGCTCGGTGGCAAGCTCTTGGTATTTGACCAAGAGGTGACGGCCGAGCATTTTCAAAGGATTGATCTTGGGCTAAACTAACATCTGGTATCAGAGCTTCGGTGCTCAAACTTTTGCGGCTGTTCCTGCGAGCTCAGCGGTCAAGAATGGCGGTGTGTCATTCAATTTCCGCAGCCCAATAGCTAGGTCATACCTAATTTGCACTTGACCCGTCTAGCTAGTCATCGTAATGGACTTCCTCTTGAAATTAAGCACTAGCACGTACTTAGTGGGCGCCAAACGCACCACGGTGCCTCGTTACGGAGTAGTGGTAAGAATTGGAATTGCGCGTCAGTGCGTGTGCGAAAACGGCAGCCACCTAGCTAGGCCGTGCTTGTGGCGATGGCGAGCGTGAGAGGTTGCTGCAGAGTGGCCACCGCCGATGTCAGGTTCATCCTGATCTTGCTGCTGCTGGAGGTGCGCGATATATATGGATGATCAGTCGATCTGGAACTCAGCGTCTATATATCGGGTGTTTACATACGTTAACATCGATCAATCGCCACGTACATTTAATTCTCTCCTAATTTTGTCGCCGGTCCTCCAGTTGTGGATGTACTGGGTTCAAGTGATCGATGCATGCATCTGCACGGTTGACCATCGATGCAAGCTAGAAAGCTAGGTTTACGAACTCATTCTTCTTCCAAAGTTTCTATTCAAATCTTTAATTTCTGAGCTACAAAACGGAAAATTGCAAGCTAAAAAAAAATACTACCTCCGGTCACGAAAAGAAGTCGCCGTTGACTTTTGCATACGTATTTGACCATCCGTCTTATTCAAACAAATTTATAAATATATAAAATATAAGAAATACTTAAAATATATTTAATAATAAACTAAATCATAACAAAATAAATGATATTTACATAACTTTTTAAAATAAGACGAATGGTCAAAGATGTCTCCAAAAGTCAACGGCGACTTCTTTTTGTGACCAGAGATAGTATTTTTTTTCTCCTCGAAGAGTAGATGTGGGCATGAGAGGGATCAAACCCATGCACGCGGGTGCTATGCTCCTGGTGCTGCTCGTCAGTATAGATGTCCAGATGTGCCGGGCAAAATGGGTCGACATGAGGCTCGTAGTTTTGACCCGACCCGAAGCACGGCATGTCACGATGAAAATCAGGCCCAGGCCGGCACAACCCGGTCAAGTGTGCCTTGCATGGGCAGAAGGCTAGGCACGATGGGCTGGCCCGGCATAGCATGATTATTTTTTAGGTGTTTTGGATGATAAGTATGTATATTAGAATATTCTATAATACAACCTTTAGAAAAGAACCATGTCTTATTGGCTAGCTGGTGTGGCAATAGAGCTTTGATGAAGCCAAGAGGTCCTAGGTTCAAAACCTAGGATTGTTGATTTTGCCTCCTATTTTCCCCATTTAAACATAAATGGGCTCACATGCATGATATGGGCTAACCGGACCATGGGCCAAAATTAGGCACGACCATGCCTCCCTTGGCGTCCTGTGGCATGGCACTACCCATTTCCCTCCTTGGGCCTAGCCGTCCGTTTGGCCATCTATACTCTCGTCAGCGTCGGCCGCTGGTATCGCCGCTCCTCCCATCTTATTTTGTTTTCTTACCCTATTTTTCATATTTATAGCTTCACATATTTTCCATCCCTCGAGTTCTCTCTATCTCATCTCCGAAGAACTTTGAAGTACGAAGGATGTTCATTCATCATTTTGCGTGAAATCTTAAACATGAAAGCGTGAAATTTTGCTTTCGCATTCGGAACTTTTGTATTTGTTCTTGTGAACCTTTCCTTTTTTGCATTGGAAGATCCATCCCCATTTTTGTATGGAATTGAACCCTTAACAACGTACTCGCGGAACTTTATTTTTTGACTGCTAAACTCTTGTGCTCTTCTCATGAACCTTTCGGTCAATAACTTTCATCATTACGTAGTCAAGTTTCGTTGGCTCTTTTATCAAGGTTCAACAGTACATTTTCTAAGTTGTACTAGTACTTTTCTAGGTTTAATTAGTAGTTAACCAAATTTTACTGCACTCTCAGGGTTCATCAGCACTTACCGAAGGTTTATTAGTCTGTTTTCAAGGTTCATCGGTACCTTTGCTAAGTTTTAGCGGATCATTTCAAAGTTCATTGGGGGTTCGCGCATGTTGTATATGTATATTTATCGAGATTTATCAGTATATATGTTTCACAAGGTGCTGCAGCAATTTTCTAAGGTTCAAACTGATGTCAGTCGTCCGATGGAAAGATTTCCATCGTCATCCGATTTGTAGCGTCGCCTTATTGTTTTAATACTAACACAATAGTATATGCACTTAATTTGAGGGTCCGTAGTATATTTATATGGGAGCGTAAAGTCATTATTACATGCATGCATATAGATGATATAAGTAATTTTGGGACAAATGTTTGCCCTCATCTGTTATCACCTAATAGTATTGTACGTACGTTGCCATCATGATTTGGTTTTTATTTCTATCTACGGTAAAACTACGGACCGACGTCCGTTGCTAAGGAAAAACAATTCAAAGTGTTACAAACATACAGTATAGTAAACCAAATACTCCCTCCATACAAAGAAAATATTAATGCGTGCATGGATTTGAAAAAGTCAACAATTATAACTTTTGACTGATAGTTAAACTAAAAACTTATATTTTTCGTGCTATGCATATAATATGATTGGATATATTGGTATTTGAAAGTTCTTTTATATGATGTTAATTTTATATTTATTAATAATATGTCATGAAAAAATTAATGGTCAAAGTTTTTCTTTAAAAGACCGTGACAAAATATTATATGCCTATATTTTGAAATGGAGGGAGTATTGCACTCTGAATTAAAATATTTGGTGCAACAGTTAGTTTAACACAGTGCAACAACGTCCGTTAGTTAGGAAAAAAATCAGGCGTTTAATTTATAGCGAATTCCTTCTACAGAGACGAACTGGTAGATATAGTGGGGACGATTAGACCCATTACTAAACATGGCCATGGATGGTTGTATGTTGGTTCGGAGTTCGTGCTCGTCGTGCCAACCGACGGCTCGCCCACGCAATTTGTCGCGCGTTTGGATCATGACCGATGATTGGCGCAGGCACAGAGACGAGGGTGTGCCGGCGCACAGTAACATCAGCGCGGGCATTGTCAAGGGCGATCGATTTCCTCGCCGACGCGTGAGAGGGCGCGCCCTGGGTTGGCGTCGGCCGACGGTTAGCATGGCGACGGCGGGCTGCAAACCAAATACGTGATATATAACAAAGCCCTTATCAATTCTTCCAATTGTGTCACGTGGCGCAACCATGATATGTCACGTCAATCCCCCAAAAAATTTTAAAATCTAAAAAATTAAAAATGTAACAAAAAATCATGGTGAGTATCCATAAATGAATTTAAGAATTAGAAATGTTGACTTTTATGAAATGAATTAAGAAATAATATAAAATTTTAAATAAGTTTTAAAAAATCTAAAAAATCCAAAATGCATTTGTGCCGTATGAAACTAATCCATGCACCACAGATGTAGGGATGGTTATTCGGTTTATTTGATTTATTGAAATTTTTTGTTTTAAAAAATAGGAACTGATTTTATTATCATAATATAGAAACCTGAACCATATAAACTGAAATATTTTGGTTCGGTTTTTTGGTTTTCGGTTTTTAACCCAAATATCATATTCAAACAACGAACTAATATATCATTTATAAATATCTTTTCATAAACTACATTATCGTATGCTCACAACAATAAAAATAATAAATAAAATAAGATATATAACAAGTAAACAATGAATTAAATAAAAAATCAAACATACCTTGTATAAAATTATGAATCGCACTACTGTGTTGTCACATATTTTTAGCCTAATACATTTTTGATTTATTTTGTTTATTCAGTTTTTGGATACTAAAACCCAAAGAGAACCATATTAATCAAATAACATGGAAATAAACAAAAAAACCTAATTACTAAAAAATTTGGTTATTTCGGTTTAGTTTGGTTCGTTTTTTCGGTTTTATGCCCACCCCTACATGTAGGGGTGTGATTGGATCGGATAAGATCGGATATCGTTCTATCCATATCCATATTCCTGTTTTTTACTGGATACAGATTCGAATACGAATATGTTGAATATGGATACAAATTCAAATAATACTGGATAACATCGGTTACGAATACGGAGTGAATACATATCGTTTTAGACAAGGATATAGATATTGTTAGTCGAATATTTAAAATTAATTTTCAAAAATAAGTTCCAAATTTTAAAAATGTTCAAAACTTAGATTTAAAAGTGAGAATTTGCAACATTAGAAAAAAAACAAAATATTAGAAAGTCTATACACGAATATTATTAAATTAGTCTAGATTTAAAAATTCAAAAGATAAATTTAAATCATGGGAAACCTTCACTAATTAATTCTAAAAATACATTAAAAAATTCCAAAAAATACGTTCGGATGATATCCATATTTTATATTCGGATATTATATGAACAAAAACTCGGATATTCCTTATCTGCCAAATAATCAGTGCTTCGTATTTCTATCCATATCATGTCAAATTATCCATACCCATATCCTTATCCATAAAAATAGTCGAATATTCATAAAACTATCCAAATCACTATTCGATCAGTTCGTTCGGTCGGATAATATCCGTACAGTTTCCACCCCTACCTACATGGATGCGTAAACATCGCTAGTACCTTACATGCCAGATAGCGAGCGATCACTCAGCAATGATTCCGTCGGCCGAGAATAAGTACCTATCTCTTACGGGAATCGAACCCATTGTTGGGATAAGGTGCATCACTTATCACACTTAAAACCCTCTCGTTTTGTGACAAACAATGAGGATAGCTTCTACCAACAGATGACAACGGAATAGACAATTTCACATGCACAATGACACGATGATTTATGTCAAAAATTCTCCTTAAAGTGAGGAGTAAAAAACCACATAACCAACCGGTCCATTCCAAGCTTCTTCCACTATAACCAACAATGGGTAAAAATGGAGTTTCTCTATAACATCTAGAGATTTACAACAGCAACACCATCACCATCAAGTTACAAACTTGCCATGATGTCACAACCCCGGTTTCACCTGGATCCACTCACAATTCATTGCTAGTCCCAGAGATCAATGCTAGCAACTTGTGAGCGACAGTTTGTTGAACATCATCACACAGTCACAAATAACTAAGAGAAAATATATATTATGCAAAAGTAATTGTTACACAACTACTTATTACACTTGTTTGATTAAGTATGACATAATATTGTCCAAGATATATCAGAGTGCGGAAATTCAAATATGCATCGGAAAACTATGATGATGCTCCAATCCGACCCTTGAGCGCCAGCTAATCCTCATCAAAGTCCAGAACAAGATCCTCCTGATCCTGTAGATACACCGGACCTAATCCTTCTCCTGAATACAAATTTATCCGTGGTTTTGTATAATGAGTACACGGCTACCCAGCAAGAGTCCTTATAAATGATGCAAGGATATAAACAAGAATAGGGTGGCTATTTTGCATAAACACCTACACTAGTCAATATTAATTAAAGTGTTGTAAAACAATTTGTAGAGCAATTAGTATTGATACAGACTCCCAAAGATAACACGCAGAGCTCGGCTTCGAAAGCCCCTCTGAAGAACAAGACTTGCCTCGATCAACTCAAACTACACCACCCCATCAGATTAAATTATTAACACATGAGACTACCATGTACGACCTTCCTCCCCTCCCATAACCGTGGGAACGGCTATCATGATAGTTTTAACTCTGCAGAGTGTAGCACACTTTACCCATAAGCCGAGTGGCACTTTTGCATCTTAGCTCTTCCTTAGGAGCCTGCACCAAGTAACAATACAAAGGCGATTCATTAGTTCCTCTGTTAACACCGATACCCCTCTAAGGATTCGCACTCGGGCCCCTCTTGAGCCAACGGACATGACCGATCTTTTCAAAGTAAAGTGTGTTAACAGCCTTCCCTAACTACTAAGCCAGACTAGCACATGTTGTACACCATGTTAAGCTAGCACTTATGGTTGTGCTTGTTTGGTTTGGCCGGATAAGCACACGCCCAAAGTCCTTAGACCAAGGTGACTACCTCCAACATTCCACATTCCACAAAACCACCCGACTATGCCACCTTTAGTCAACACACGCCACGTAGGTTTTAGTTGATTAGGTTAAAGTAACTCAGCATCTCCTATCATACCAAGTCACAAGAATAATTAAATAATGAATCTAAATCAACTACCAACCCACGAGCACTAGCAACTATGCACAAGGATAGGCTAGGAAAATAACTAAGGCAGCAATAAACAGGTTAAATTCACAGGGTCAATGACGCAGTGTGAATAATAGGTTTCTACCCTTCCCATCAATTTATGCATGAGAAAAATAAAAACAATAAACGGGTGAGTTTTATAAATTGGGAGAGCAAGATGCAACTATCTTGCCTTGGTAGTACTCCGGGTCTTGCGGGCCTCCTTCGAACGGCTCCTGCAGATCCTCCGATCAACAATAACACGGACGATCTACGGCGTATATGCATATGTGCAAGAAACAGCAAAACAATCAACAGAACATATAGCTCAATAAAATATATAAAATTATAGGGGATTTATGGAAAATAATGGCTCTGGAATCACCTAATTTGGAGTTCGGATGCTCCTGGAACAATTTCTGGAAGTTTAGGATAAATCAGAAAAGGCTGAAAAGAATAAACCGTGAAAAACCGGCGAACCGATCGAACCGATCCAAACCGCCGCTCGGCGCGGGCGGGCGGCAAAGCGGCGGGACACGCGGCGGCTGACTTCTGGTGCGCGGCGACGGCCGACGCGGGCGGCGACACGCGCGACGGGCGGGAGACGACGGCGGCGCGACGCGGCGGGCGGCACGCGATCAAGCAACGGCGACGACCAACGGCGTGGCGACGCGTGGCGATGAGCGAGCGACGCAGGCGCTGGCATCATGCGCGGGCCGAGGCGGCTGCTGCTGGGCAGTGGCGGCGCTGGCGGGCGCGCGGATCCGGGCGGCGGGCGCGGTCAAGCGAAGCCGCGGCGCGCGGCGCGGGCGGCGGCGGCGGCGGCGCGTGCTAACTCCGGCGAGCTCGATTGACGTGTTTCTCCACCGATTTGGATGATCCGGGTATCCATCTGGACCGCCTCGTGAGATCTTCAACATGGCACCATCTAATCTTGAGTTTGGGCACGGCAGAGGGATCTGAGAAAAGGGTTTCGATGGGGAGGATTTTGGCGGCTAGGGTTTGGGACTTGAGGGATTTCGTGATGGGGGTTGGGGCAGGGTCTTGGGTGGTTTATATAGTGTCTTGGACGACCTGGGTGGGCCTTGGGCTAAGAGGGGTTGGATTAGGACTCGAATTCTAATCCGGGTAGAATTCAGATAGGCTGCGGGCTTGTTTAACAAGAAAACAGAGTTTACTTTGCTGGATTGGGCTGAAATTTGGAGGGTAATTCGGATTAGGCTTTAAAAAGGTCCCCTCCAAATTTGAGCACGAGATTCCCTCGTTTGCTCATTAATTGATGGATTTGACGAGCTCCCGACAAGACGGCAAAACTCCAAGGAATCACGAGCTAGCTTTGGAATTTGGATATGAAATTTGGAGGGTTGCTTGATGATGGCTTCAAAGAATTACTGGAATTTTTCCAGAATTTTTCAAAAAGGTATTCTAGGGTTTTGGCTTAAACCTTAATTTAAATTAATTATAACAGGGTTTCATATATAACAATTCCCTTTTAATTTATTGTTGGGTTTTCGAAAATACAAGTGACATACGACAAAATAGAGGATGTCACACATGAGTATAGGCAATACCACACAAAACAACGAGTCACTAAGGAGTAACTAGTTTCAGCCTGAAACTAAACCAAACTGTTGCCCCCCTTCGGTGTTGATCAGTGCATATATCACAAATTACAAGTCCAATGCACACGGAACTGGGTAGGAATGTACTTTGATGGGTCTTTACAAAATGTCAAAATCGCAGCTCAATCCAACAACATTTGACCCCTCAAACAAATCATCTTCCAAAGTCGTGCAGTGCTGAAACTGCAGCTACCCAAACTAAACAAACCTTACTCAAATCAGGTTCACTACTGATCCAATTAGACCTGCTCATGGGTAGCCCGGCCCGACCTACCCGACCCGAACAAAAAAACCCAACCAGGCCCAGCCTGACCAGTGCATCGGGTCAAGCCTTGATTTGAAGCCCGACCGTCCGGTCGGGTCGGGTTAGGATCTAAAAAAAGTGCAAAATCAGCCGTGCAGGTTTGGGTTTTGGGTCGGGTTCGGACCCGGATTTGTGACCCAGGCTCGAGCTGGCTAATTCTTGGTCAGGTTTTGGAAAACCCAACCCGAACCCGCCCGGACCCGACAGATGATCAGGTCTAGATCCAATCATCCATCCAACCTTATAGATCTGAGAGCAAGAAGTGAGTAATGTACTCACCAAATTTGCATTGAACCAACCACGTTTGCCTCTCCGATTAACAGCTTGATGAAGATTGCGCAAGAGAACCGAATCTGGACATCAACCTTCTTCTCTCTTCTTCTCTCATTTTGGTGGCGTGATTCTTGCTCTTCTCACCCAAAGCAAGAACACTCTCTACACTATCCAATCGGCCCTGAATGGGATGTGGTGGCTAGGGTTTTTGTCTCTCACTTCTCTCATAAGAAGCAATCTCAATCATCCATTGAAAAGGGGATTAATGGACAGGATTATTTTGATTTTGTTGGGCTGAAAGTTCGTCCTCCATGTGGAGGGATGCTTATTAAATCCACCTAACACTTATGCTATGCACATGAGAGACTCTTAGAATTATGCCGTTGAAATCCTCGTCTCGAACTCACCGGTACTACAATGAAATGTGCTCGAAAGGTCATTCGTAGGCCCACCGGGACGCCTTTAGGTGGTTGTCAACTGGACAATTCAAAAACGCTTATCACATCTTGTATAAAAAACACCCGAGGGCTTTGGTTGACTACTCTCAAGAAAGATGCCCTTTATCGACGATTTCAATCTGGGCCATCGAGATAAATGCCTATCTTGAGGGTTTTACCCTTCGTAGCCCCTCGAGGGTCAACACAACAGATTTGAATTTTGAAAATATAAAAACATGTATGTTGGTGTTCATATTATTTCATGGTCTTGTATGCATTAAATAACATCACCGGTTAAAATATTAGAAATTTTTGATCATCTAATGCAACAACCCCCACGTAAATGGGTGTTTTCCGGAAAAGTTCCAGTTTATCATAGAATATCGTATGATTTTGTTGGTTAATATACCCAATAATTCATAAAAACTTCACAAGAACAAACAAAACTCAAATTTTAAATTTGGATATAAAAACAAATGCAATTACGGGCTTTCCTAGTTTTTATACTCCCTCCGTTATAAAATAGTAGTCGTTTTACACTTGTCCTAAGTCAAAGTTTTAAAACTTTATCCATAGAGAAATAGTATGACTCCTGCCTCTGAGCACCCACCAGGAGATCTAACGCATTCCCATAAGCTCGTTGGAGATGGTGTCTCTACAAGGGTGTCAGTATTGCTGTCTTGGTCAGGTGCCGGCTTTAAGTCCACCTCCAGCAATTCTCGAGTTTTTAAACTTTTCAAATTAAGGTACAAGGTATTCATCTGGTAACGGCCAATAGGTTTATGGGTCCCTGCAGTCGCCTGGCTCTGATACCAACTTTGTTAGCCCTCTGTTTTATACTTACCTGAGAGCCACTGTACACATGCACTAGACCCTGAATCAGTACTCTAGTGCGTGCTATACATAGCCGAGTATCATGCAGACATACGTTTCATTATTCAGATAAATACATACCTGGTTGAATGACGCAGTCTTAATATTAAATAAGCCGAAAGACTTTACGACGGTTATAGGTAAACCATCCGAGTCAGCAGAGCATATAGGTTTAACCGCAATGTCTTCCAACGGCTATGCAATCCTGCAGGCGACTGGAGCAAACCCTAAGCCGCATCATGGCCATCGTAGCCGGGCCATCTCCTTTGCGACACTCGAGCAAATCCTTCTCCTTAATTTTAATCTAAAGAGTGGAAATATGCGAGATCAGCGTCATCCAAACGCTGGCTAGTTAACACTTCCCTTAGTGTATATAGTGCTTAGAAGGTTTTATTTGGAGGTAAGGGGTTATTTTGTTTGCGTAAAGCCAGTTTTAAGATGAGTTCAAAATATCCTATCTAGCATCAGTTATTAGGGTCTTTTTATAGTCCTCATGGGGTTTAGCACAAGAATAAACATAACCCAGGCACACAACCCAAGCCCAAACGACAGACATTGACGACCCACCTTAAAGTAACCAACTCATACCCGACCAACTCTTGCCCAATTTCACAATCAACTCAACCAATCCAATACCTATAACCAGATTAACCAATCATCTCGACTTTCTTGTGGTTGCCCCCAACCCTTCCTAGTTCTGCCATCCTTCCAGGATTTGGCAAATCCTGTTGTGGACCACACATGGCATGGCATGATCACCCCGGCCTAGTAGGGTTGCCAGCCCTCACTAGCCGACCGTCACTCTGGGGATGTGTGGCTATTATCACCCTCGGTGATGACCAATGCCGGTTCCCTATCGAGACAGGTCCCAGAGGGCCTCCGCATAGCGCTCACTCTTGGCGATCCAAGACCCATACTCCGCGTGATGGCCACGCGTTGTGTTGGAACCATCCCGCAGATGGCAGCGATATCTCCGCTACGCATGTTACTCCGCGCTCCTCCTGAGCAAGCCCTGGCTAAACCCAGCACAAGGCATCTCGTGCCTTAATCATCCATCACATGTCATCTAGGGGCAACCCACCGATCATTCTCTACTTCCACGGTCATTGACCACACCACATACTTGGACCTTCCCAACAGACTGACCAGAACCGACCAAGTACCCACATAACCATACCCACAAACACAATCAGCCCAACGTGCATCTACCAGCCCTAACTATCATATGTCAAATCATATTGAATGAGAATCATGTATGACCGGTGAATATCGGTTCACCGTTCCGTGGAGATTAGCCAGAAGATTTGTTAAGGCTAAGCCAGTCTAAGCAGGTTTTACCTATTAGGTAGGGTTAAAGTGGTTACCCGACTAATCAGGCTAACAAGAGTAATGACAATCAAGGCAGTCAATAAGGCTAAACATTTCAAGGCGGGCATGTATAAGTATTACATAATTAACAATTAGGCAATCTAATAAGCATGCATTTTTAATAATTAAACAATATAGTTTAAGAAAAACTGGGTAACGAACATGATATTAGCGATGCTAATCCGCACTAGGGAAGGTCGCTGTCCCTCCCTAATACAGATCACATCTAAAGAATAAGTGTTCTGTATTAGGGATGTTCCGACGCGACTCAGATCTGTGTCCCGTTTTCTCTTTTAACCACGTGGGCCCTGTTTCTCCTTTTACCCCACGAGTTTTACCCTAAGCTTTTACCTCTCCTTCTCTCTTCTCTTGGGCGGCGACTGCACAGGGAGCTCGGATCTTCCGGCGGCGGCGGATCTTCCGACGGCGGTGCTCTGTACGGCGACGGCTCCTGCGTCCCGCACACCTCTCCACTGCCCCGCCTCCTCCCTGCTCGTCTCCCTCCTCCTCCATTGAAGGTAAAAGCTCCAAATCTTGAAACCTCCTAGAACGTTTTGATTCGATTTCGGGGCCGAATATGCGTCTATATCGTTCATAGAAGCATTCCCCACCTATGGCTGTCTCGGATTCGTCGTTTTGATGCGAGATGTGAAAAATCCCGTTTAGGGGACGTGCTGTGCACCGTCGGATGTTCCGACCCCCCGGTCGGATGTTCCGACGGGGTACTCACTGACCCTGTTGAACTTTGCGCATTCTCGTTCAATTCTCTCAACCCTTGATTCTATCTTGTGTGTCATGCAGATGTCTTCTTCTCAGCGTGACCCCAAAGGCAAGGGTGTTGCTAATCCCTCGAAGCGGCAACGAACTTCCTGTTCAACTGTCGTTCCTCCCTCAGCCGAGCCCAATGAGGATCCTTCAATGTTCCATGAGCGATTGGCTCGGTGGAAGCGAGCCAATATTCGTGATCCCATTGGTCCTTTGATAATTAAGAAGACATCAAGGACATTCCCTCCGTCTGTCACCCCGAAGATTCTCGGCTATTATGTAGCGGATGTTAAAGAGATTCAACTCCGCAGGATTGACGATCCCTTGCAGTTTGAGAAGGAAGAAGGAACTGATGAAAGATTCTGGAACTTCTTTCATCAAGATTTCTATGATGTTGCTTTTGTGAAGAAGAAGAATTTTGTTATGCGCATGCAATTCATTGATTGGGAAGGCATGGCGCTGTGAAACAATCCAGATATCAATGAGGTCATTGCTGCTTGTGACACCATGGGATTGACTGACATCTTGAGCTTCCAGCATGATTGGAACGATGAAGTCATTTGCCAATTCTATGCTTCAGTGTACTATGCTGGGGGTGCTCCTGGCGACTTCTTCTGGTTCATGTGCGATGGAGTCTGGTACAACTTCTCGAAGAGGGAGTTTGGCCAGCACCTGAAGTTGTCCACTAGAGGCAACATGGAGGAGCTCCATGATGTGGATGCCCTGAAGAATCAAGAGTTGAAGTTCTTGTATGATGGGCCTATTCCCACTAAGGCAGAAGCTACTGAATCCATGAAGCTATTCTATCAAGTGCTCAACCGCATCCTCCGCAAGACTCTCTGTCCCAAAGAAGGTGACGCTTCTCGTGTTCTCTCCTATTCTCGCAACCTTCTGATGAAGATTGGTCTGCGTGAGCGTCCCTTTGATATTCTGGATTTCATCTGGTGTGAGATCAAGATCAGTGCTGGTGATCCAAAGAGGAGCTGCCCTTATGCTCCTTATCTGATGAGTATGATCACTCATGTCACTGGTCTCAATTTTGTGCTGGATGTGAAGCATACTTCATACCTGGTGACCACCCGTGGACTGGCTTCTCCTGGTGGGACTTCTGTGACTCCACCTAGGAGGGGTTCGGCTACTCGTGATAGCGCGGGGCCTTCTTCTGCTTCTCGTGATAGCGCGGGCCCATCGTCAGCTCGGTCCAGTCCGTCATCTTCTGGAGGCTCTGTCAAGAAGATGCTGAAATCTATCTTCTGCATGTGCCGTAAGACAAATGATTGGGTTCAAGAATCCATTGTGCGACTTCGCGACAATCGAAAGCAGATTCAAGACATCAAGAAGCATCTTGGTATGCCTCTCTCCTCTGATGATTCCGCGTCCTCCTACTCCACCATTTACACATATACTCGAGGACTGTTTGGGATTCCTCCTTCCGGTGGCGGCAACAACAACGACGACGATGATGAGGTCACCGGAGGTGGTGCTTTGTGTCTTGGTCTTTGGTGGTGGGGGCAGCGGCGGCGATCCGAGTGGATTGAGTGATCCAGTTTGTTTTTCTCTTTTTGGCGTCTTGATGCCAAAGGGGGAGAAATGGTCTGGGGAGCAAAGCTACCATTTATCTTTATCTATTATACTCTTAGATTCCTATGTGTGAAACTTGAATGTCTAAGTGTGTGCAAAACTATGTTATGTTCTAAACTCAATGTTTATGTGGTACGCTGTGGCTGTAAGACTTATTTAAACATTCTGTGATGATGATGTAATGGTGACTTGCTTGGCTATTTAAGTTCTGTCGCATTGTGTGATATATCCTGTCATAATGCATCTAGATTCAAATTTTGCCAAGGATATAGGGGGAGCTCCTGTTGTTATACTCGCCATAGTTTCAGGGGGAGCTTCCGGTTATATTCTTTGTTTAATTTATTTGTGAGCTATAATTGTTGTCATCAATACACCAAAAAGGGGGAGATTGAAAGTGCATCTAGGCCTTAAGTGATTTTGGTGATTAATGAGAAACAATTATAGAGCTAATATTTTTATTGGAGAATTGTGCACAGATGCTATATAGGTTAATTCCATGAGATACATGTTTACATGTGATGTTGTACCCCTCAAATGTGAATGTATTGCAAGAAGGCATCAAGACTAGTATTTATTTGTAAATCTTTATTTATTGAGTCCTAGGGATGCCGTACTATAAAGAGGGATGAAATGGAGAAGCTTATAAAGGTTCCTAAGTGCACAAAATAGGTATCTCGAATTTCGTGTGAGTTTTCCACTCAAAATACACCTCATACAGAACCTATGCCATCAGAACATCCGACGAGGGTCGGAACATCCGATGGTGAGCCAGCCTGTCAGTTTTCAGAGCTATCAAGTAGAGGGTCCATCGGAACTTCCATCGGAACATCCGACGGAGGATCAGAACATCCGACGGAGGATCAGATGATCCGATGCGGGATTAACTGCACAACGGCTAGTTTTCGGGATTCCCTATTTAAAGCCGTCTCTAATACCTTCCAAAGGTTGCTGACACTGTTTACTCTCTGATTACACCTTGATTTGTACCTATTTCTTCCTGTTCATCTTTTCTCAAAGCTTTAGCCTTTGTCTCTCTCTTGTTCATCTTGTGAGATCCAGATCTAGAGAGATCAAGGCACCCAAGTGCTCCACAAATTAGAGATTCAATTTGAGCAGTTAGCGATTCCTAATTTCTTCATCACATTTGTTACTCTTGGAGGCTTGAAGGGCTCCTAGACGGCTAGGTGTCGCCGGTGAGTCGCCGATCTTTGTGTGGCGTGCCTCCGGAGTTTGTGAAGGTGCGAGTCTACCTCCGCAAGGAAAAGGATTCAACTAGTGATCGCCGGTGAGTGCTTTGTGCTTCGTTGGTAAGGGGGATTAGGGTCTTGGTAATCCGGGCTTTGTGCCTTCCCTAACGATGAGTAGGATCTCCCTTCAAAGATCCGAACAATGGTAAACAAAAATCGCTGTGTTTTTGTCTTGGTCTTGATCTGGTGTTTAAACTATTGGTATTGGCTTGTTCTGAGTATTCTTGAATAGATCTAACCTTGGTTTTGCGAGAAATCAGTTTTCTCTGAGTTTTCGACAATTTCAGAACACCGGATCGGAACATCCGACGGCCATCGGAACATCCGACCCAGATCGTAACATCCGACGGAGGTGTGTTGTACCACATCGAACATCCGACGCATCGAACATCCGACCGATCGTTCTTGTTCGATTTATTAATTCCGCAATTTCGTTTTATTCGCCTATTCACCCCCCTCTAGGCAGCATAGCGATCCTTTCATACATAATAGTCTACTAAACCCCAAAATACGATTTCGTATGATAAGGTCGAGAAAGGGTGATTAGGGTTTCTTGGCAACATAAAATGACGATTATCGAAAATTCCACCAGGTTAAAGTTTAACGGAGTTGACTATACACTAAGTGCTCCTAAAGCAACGAGATAAACCTAGGTTATACCATTTTAATAACATCTTTTCTAAGGTGGTTTTCTTAAATAACTTAATAGTGTAATTAGGTAGTTATTTAAGTGTTGGGTTTTAAACAATTATTAACTATATGGATTTATTAAGCAAGGATGTTGTTTTTAAATTGTTCCAAAATTGAGGAGACACTTATCTATCAAATTTTATTTTTCCCATGAATGTTTGGGTACAAATTCATTAATTAACATTTTCAGCAATTACCTTAAATTAAATTAATCATCCTAAAAATGAAAGATCACATTTTTAAACTAATAGTGCCAATTTTCCCATTACAGTGATGGATTTTATATTTTTATAAAATCATAAATGGTTTCTACTATTTACCTAAATTTTTCTAGAATTTTTGGGAGTCATTAGCTATTTTAAATAAGAGAAAATATTCGGTGCAAAAGACTTTTGAGTGCACAAGTGCAAAACAACCGTTCTTAGTACTTGGATCTCATCTTGGTGGCTCAACTAAAACATGGGAACGTGGGAAACAACCATCATGGTTTTGCACACAAGTGCATAAGTGGAAGAATAGAGTTCCAGCTTAATGCATCTGGACTGTCCAAGTTGGATCCAAGGGACCATGGTGAGTTTTTGCCCAGGGCCCATTGGCGCTCGCGCCCGCGCAGCTGAGGCAGCGACGTCGAAAGCGGTTTTCGAGGGGGCGCCAACGCTACGGGGAGGCGTCCGCGAACAGAGGCGCCATCACTTAACCTGCCAGGTGGGGCCGGACCCACACGTCAGCGGCATCGAGTCTCGGCTTAAAACCAACCGCTGAGGCGAGCTGACAGGTGGGGCCCGCTTGTAAGTGACTCATCGGGTCGACACAGCACGGATCTTGGCGCGAGATCGGACAGCGCTGGTACATCGTCTTCCTCGTTTCGGTGACGCGGCCGGCGGTGGTGACGCGCGACGCGGTGGCGACCCAGGCCCGATCCAGCCATGTTTATGCACGCTTTCGCCCCTATGACACTCCACTAGCCTGGTGGCGTCCTCGGCGAGGCCGCGCGGTGGTGACGACAGAGCCATTGGCTCGCCGGCGGCGCGAGTTTGTGCAAAGCATCTACAAGCTAACAGACGTGGCGGGGAGCATGAGGAGAGTTTGCCGATGCTTACGGGGCTTTGGGGCAGACGTGAGGAGGGACAGAGGCGGTTGGCGGCGAAGCGCGCGGCGACTGCCGAAGTAGGGGCCTCGTCGGCATGGTGGCTCCAAGCTTCTTGGCTAAAATTGAATGAGGGGAAAGTTTAAGAGGGTCTCAAGGAGGCTCCAGTAGGGAGGAATTGGACGGGGACTCACGGGATCGCTGAAGTTGCGTCGGTAACGGCGAGCGGTGGAATTGGGGGAAGTGGAAAAACGAGACCGGCGGGGTGGTGCGGGGCGTTGTAAGCGCCGGGTGGTGTTGAGGGCTCGCGGTGGCACTTGGTGACACGCTGGAGAGGGCGGAGCGGCGATGGGATGGGCGCAGGGCTCGGTGCAGCAGAGCGCGACAGGGGAGGACGCGGCGCGGCGCGGCGAGGTGACCGAAACGGCACGGTGATGATGAGCCATACGGCGGGCGGCGCGGCCAGGACGACAGAGCAGAGAGCAGGGTGCTGCGCGCGGAGGGGACAGCCGAGCGGCGCTGGCCCACGGGCAGAGAGAGTGAGGGAGAGAGAGAGCGACAGAGAGAGATAGAAAGAAAGATAGAGACAGAGGCTGACGGTGGGACCCACCTGATAGCTCGGTTTAAATTCGGCTCAAATTTGAATTTTTCCCAAATATTTGAATTGCCCACAAAATGGGGTGTTACAGGCTCACTTTTGATTGTTTTGGTTGCGTTGCACATGTGTTGGTGACATATCAAGTATTTGCCTCCTGAATGACTTGCACGGGGTATTAGCCAAACTTGCACACACGTTTTTCTTGATTATCTTTTTTAAAATAAAAAATGTACAAACTATGAGAGACTGAAACAATATGGCCTCGCAATTATCTGGTGTGTACATTATTTTTGTCACTACATTTATTTGTTGATTTATAAGTCTGCTCGTGTCACCCCTCAATTTTAACTTACCTTGAGGGTCGACGATCCCGTGCACTAGCCCCTGGATCAGTATGCTAGCGCGGAAGACCACGTAGCCGATACAAGCATACATCGATAAAATAAAATCTCTGAATATTACATCATAGAGTTGTGCGTTAGGCGACTTTAGTAAGGCGACCCATATGCGCCTTGACTTTACAAAAGAATATTTCAGAGTACAGCGGACACTCAAAATATCTACCCAAAAAAATCCCTAACAAGTATCAACTACGGTCCATCGGCGACTGGAGAGGCCCCTAAGACTTCTCGGGTCCACCAAGATCCTATCTGTCGTCTTCGAGACAAGCGTAAGGGTCAACTTCAATGCCATCGTCTAAAGAAGATAAGTGGGCGAGGTCAGCGTCATCCAAACGCTGGCTAGTTAACACTTCCCTTAATGCATATAGTGTAGAAGGCTTTTATTTGGAGGAGAGGGTTATTTTATTTGCATAAAGCCAAGTTTACAAGACCTTTGGAAACAACCTATCTAGCATTACCTAACACTTGTATTGTTATAAATAATTCAGAGGTTTCCATCTTGATCATGCATTCCGAACCCGAGTAACCAACTAATCACTCGACCAACTCTCACTCGAATATACGACCCAGTTTACACCAGCACCTCAACCCATACCAGCTTATACACCTTTAACCCACAATTAGACTATTCCTTGATCATAACCCAACCAGCTTACACAATTACCATTCTAGCCTATTTGTTCCCCGGGAACCTTTCTCCTAGTTGCACCCAACCAAACTTTCTCCTGGTTGCCCCCAACCAGACTTCCTCCTGGTTGCTCCCAACCAGACTTTCTCCTGGTTGCCCCAAACCAATCCTAGTTCTGCCATCATTCCAGGATTTGGCGAATCCTGTTGCGGACCACACATGCCATGGCATGATCACCCCGGCCTAGTAGGGTTGCCGGCCCTCACTAGCCGACCGTCACCCTGGGGATGTGTGGCCTTGATCACTATCCAGTGAGGGCCAATACCTGCCCCTAACGAGACTGGTCCCAGAGGGCCTCTTGGAGCGCTCACAACTGGCGATCCACGTCCCGTGCTCCGCTCGATGGCCACGCGTTGTGTTGGAACCATCCCGGATGGCAGCGATTCCCGCTACGCGTTTTGATCCGCGCTCCTCCTGGGGAAGCCCCGGGCTAAACCCAGCACTAGGCATCTGATGCCTTAATCATCCCTCAGGATGTTCAAATCCAACTAGCTAGGGGCAACCCACCGTTCTTTCTCTACTTCCACGGTCATTGACCACACCACACCACACACTTGGGCTTTCCCAACCGACCGACCCAAACCGACCAAGTCCCCACATATCCATACCCCCACAAACACAGTCAGCCCAACATGCATCTACCAGCCATAACTGTCATATGTCATATCATATTAAATGAGAATAATGAGTGTCCGGTGAATATCGGTTCACCGTTCCGTGGTGATTAGCCAGAAGATTTGTTAAGCCTAAGCCGGTCTAAGCAAGTTTTAACCATTAGGTAGCGACAAAGTGGTTAACATATTAATCATAGGCTAACAGGAGCAATGACAATCAAGGCAGTCATTAAGGCTAAACATTTCAAGGCAGGCATGTATAAGTATAACATGATTAACAATTAGGCAATCTAATAAGCATGCATCTTTAATAAGTAAACAACATAATTTAAGAAAACTAGGTGATGAACATGATATTAGTGATGTTAATCCGTACTAAGGAAAGCCGCTATCTCTCCCTAATACGGATCATATCTAAAGAGTAAGTGTTAACTCGCCTTGATCTTGTAGGTGGTCCTCCTCGGCGTCCCCAAATCTTCCTTCGGGATTGCCTATGTCTAATCAAACCAACAAACAACTATTTACTAACTAATGCGATGGAAATCATGATGCATGCACGATCTAGGTTAAACCCTCGACCTATATACCAAGCTCGACCAGCGAACCTACTTGCACATGATATGCTATGCATGGCACGGTGCATTAATAAATAATATTACTAGTATATAGTAGTCTACTAAATCCCAAAATACGATTTCGTATGATAAGGTCGCAAAAGCGTGATTAGGGTTTCTAAGCGACGTAAAATGATGACTTTCCGAAACTCATCCTACGAGCGGGGTAATGGTTATCGGAGTGGAAATTTTACAAAGTTTTCCTAAATAAAGAGATAAATCTTGGTTATATTTATTATTAATCTATTTTCTAAAGTCAGCTCCTTAAATAAATTAATAAGGAAAATGCTAGTTAATGGTTGGTGTTTCGAAATGAAGTGTTCCTATGAACATACATATATCTATATATATAAGTGGAAATGTCAATTTGAAATATTCCTAGATTTATTGAGGCACTTACTATCCTAATATATTTTCTAAGGAATATTTGAGTCTAGGTCATTAGTTAATAAAACCAACCATTACCCTAGAATTAACTTAGTCATTTATATATATGAAAATTCACATTTTCAACTAGCAGTGCCAAATTCCCTTATACAGTGGCCAAGGTCTTGTTTGTATAAGACCGGAAATGGTGTCCAATATTTATCAACATTTTTCTAGAATTTTCGGAAGCCCCTTAGCTATTTTAAATAAATCTAAACAGAATTCTAGAATTAATAAAGGATTTAATCGCTGGAAAAGGCTATAAACGGTTCGGCATCAAACGACGACTACACTCGACATCAAACAATGGCTTTGCTAGCGTACGGCTCTGACCAAGACAACTACAGCGAGGATGTTCTACGTAGTATCTTAAAGGCTCTATTTTATATTTTCTAAATGCCCTTTATTTACATTTTAATTAATAAATAAGGCCTTGAAATACCCACATTAATTTGTTTATAGGAATTCCTATAAGTTAATGGCACAATTATATTTTTCCTATGATGTATATTAAATCTAGTATTTTATGTATTTTTTTAAGGAATTTTGGATCTGTTTTGCTATTTTAATTAACAAATACTAAAGTAATTATGTTATTAATTTTATATAATAATGTATTAGTGAAAAATGCAAAGTTATATTTTTATTAGGCTCTATACAGCATCTAGTATCTTACATAATGTTTCCTTAATTTTTGGAAGTATCCTTCTATTTTTAATAAATAGAAAGCATAAATCAAAACCTGTAATTTAACTGCTGACGTCATGCTGACGTCATGATGACATCAGCCGTCTTCAACCTCCGACCAGCACATAGCCCGTGGAGAGAAACGGCGATTGCGGGAGCTACGGTCCACCGTTTTAGATGTTCTTGGGCTCTACGGGTTCGTCTTGACGGCGCGCTTCTAATGGTGCTAGTTACATGGTCTACTGAGGTCGGACATGGCGGCGCGGTGAGCTACAGTGGCGGCGATACATAGGGTGCACGGCAGCGGCGCTACAGTAAAGATACGACCAAATTGGACGGTGGGAGAGCATTGGGGAGGGGAGTGGGTGCTTACCGAGAGACGCAGGAGCTCGGATAAGGCTCGAAACGGCATGTCGACGAGAGCTCCACGGCGGCACCGAAATAGGCCAACGGTGGCGACGATCTCCGGCCACGCACTAGCCAAATTAGATGTGGGGAAATACTCGTGAGGCCTTAAGGATTCTCATTCCGGAAGGAATTGAAACATAGCGAACCGAGGAAGAAGATATCGACGGAGAGATGCTCGCCAAGGGTTTTGGGTAGGCGAGGAATTCCGGCAATACGACGGCTCCGGCGACTTCGGCGGCAATTGGTGGTGCTTAAATGGTCACGGGGCAAGTTTAGGGCCCAAAGACGCGCCGGTGGCCATGGAAAAAGGCGAGAAGTGACAGGGCCCAGGTCGGGCTAGCTGCAGCGGCGGGGCATAGGGCATGGCGGCACGGCCAGCGCGGAGGTCTGATCTGGTAGCGAGGCTAGAGGGCTGGCCTGTTGACTATTGGTGTCAAGTGACGGAGGCGGGGAGCAGGGAGATCACGCACGCGATTCGCCCTGACGGACCGACGAACTCCGTCGTTGCCCGACGGTCCGGCGGCGAGACCGGACCTCCGTGAGGCATCTGGCGATTTAGTCCGAGGTCAAGCCAACCGGGGTCGACACGGCGAGGCACGCTGCTGGACGGAGAGACGGCGGTGTGCACCAAAGACAATGACAGCGTCGCGCATGGCGGGCAAGCGAGAGAGAGAGAGAGAGAGAGAGAGAGGAGATGCTACTGTGACTGGCAGTGGGTCCCACACGTCAGGGTGATCCAAAATTTCAAGCAAAATTTGAATTTGGCGCAAATTTAAACACATCCCCAATTTGGGGTGTTACAAATCCCTCCCCCTAAAAGAAAATCTCGACCTCGAGATTGCGTACCTAATTAGCGAACAAGTCGGCGTACTTTTGTCGGAGTAGTTCCTCGGGTTCCCAGGTTGACTGGTGACCAGTTTGATTGCTCCATTGAACTTGGCACATTTTGATAACCTTGTTCCTCATCTGCCTTTCCATGGTGTCCATCATCCGAATAGGTCGTACCTCATACCTGAGATTCTTGTCCAGGGGTTGTTCTAGTAGCTCGATCAGCGCGCTTTCCGGAACTCGGAGACACTTCTTGAGTTGGGAGACATGGAAGACATTGTGAACGTCTCCCAGTTCCGTCGGTAAATCCAACTGGTAGGCCACTTGTCCTCTCTTAGTAGTGATCGGATACGGCCCCACGTAGCGAGGTGCCAATTTACCCTTCTGGTGGAACCTTTGATTTCCCTTCCAAGGTGCTACCTTTAGGTATACCGAGTCTCCAACCTGAAAGGACAGATCTCTATGTCGATTATCTGCGTAGCTTTTCTGTCTTGATTGTGCTGCCAGTAACCTTTCTCTTATAATCCGGACCTTATCCTCAGCTTCCATTAGTGTTTTCACGCCGAACACTTGACCTTCTCCAGTTTCAAACCAATGGAGAGGGGTTCTGCACTTACGTCCGTATAGGGCCTCGGAAGGCGACATCTTGAGGCTGGCCTGAAAACTGTTGTTATAGGCAAATTCCGCATAGGGCAGCCATTTTTCCCAGTCCGCGGAGAACTCCAGGGCACAGGCTCTAAGCATATCTTCTAGAATTTGGTTCACCCATTCGGTTTGTCCATCTGTTTGGGGGTGAAAGGCAGTGCTAAAGGACAGGTTGGTGCCTAGAGCACAATGTAATTTCTCCCAAAACTGAGAAGTGAACTGTGTCCCTCTTCATTCTAGGCCACCAGAACCTTAGCTTCATATCTTGATACATCTTGGTGCTTCTAGGATGCAGGGTATATGGTGAATTGTGTGATTCCGACAGAATCAGGTCTCTCAGAGTCGGGTCCTGAGGGACGAAGATCCGTTTCCCTAACCAAAGCACCCCATGCTCATCCTTGGAAACCTTGTAACTCTTGTCCTTGGCGATGAGCTTTTCGATTCTTTGGGTGCTAGGGTGATCCTTTTGTTTCTCCTTGATCACATCGAGCAAATCTGGCGTGACTTCTAAGGTGGCAGGTACCCTTGATTAACCACCTCAATCTTTAGCCGATTCAATTCCTTGGTGATCTGCTCGGACACCGAATCGATCTCCATGTGGTTGCATTGGGATTTGCAACTAAGAGCGTCGGCTACGACGTTGGCTTTTTCGGGGTGGTATTGAATGTTTAAATCGTAGTCATTGATCAGCTCTAACCAACGCCTTTGCCTCATGTTGAGAGTGCTCTGGGTGAACACGTACTTCAGGCTCTTGTGGTCGGTGAATATGTCACAGGGTCTTCCCACCAAATAATGCCTCCATATCTTCAGGGCATGTACTACTGCTACCAGTTCCAAGCCATGGGTGGGATAGTTGACCTCGTGTTTTCTCAATTGCCAGGATGCGTAAGCCACCACCCTTCCTTCTTGCATCAAAACACACCCCAGGCCATACTTAGAGGCATCGCAGTATACCTCGAACTTCTTGCTCGTGTCCGGGGTCACTAGAACTGGGGCGGAGGTGAGTCGTTGCTTGAGCTCCTGAAAGCTCTTCTCGCAGGCGTCTATCCATTCAAACTTCTTATCCTTCTTAAGGAGTTGAGTCATTGGCCGGGCCGTTTTCGAGAAGTCTTTGATAAATCGCCAGTAATATCCTGCCATCCCAAGAAAACTCCTTATCTCGGTAACGGACGTTGGTGATGTCCATTCCATTACAGTAGCTACTTTAGTTGGATCCACCTTGATTCCATCGGCGGACACGATGTGTCCTAAGAAACTGACATCGCTGATCCAGAACTCACACTTGCTAAACTTTGCATAAAGTTGGTATTCTCGGAGCTTCTCCAGGACCAGGCATAGATGTTGCTTGTGCTCTTCATCATCCTTGGAATATATTATGATATCATCAATGAAAACCACTACGAATGGGTCCAGGAACTCCATCAGGATCTTGTTCATCATATTCATGAAGTGGGCCGGGGCATTAGTCAGTCCAAATGATATAACTAGGTATTCATACAGCCCATACCTAGTAGTGAAGGCAGTCTTGGGTATATCAATCTCCCTAACTCGGACCTGGTGGTAACCTGACCGAAGGTCGATCTTCGAGAATCGCTTGGCACCTCTTAGCTGATCAAAGAGGTCGTCAATCCGCGATAGAGGGTATTTGTTCTTGATAGTAACGGCATTAAGGGCTCGATAATCAACCACCATCCTACGGGTCTTATCCTTCTTGTCCACGAACATGGCCGGGGAACCCCATGGGGAGGAACTGGGACGAATCAACCCTTGTCCTTGCATCTCGTCCAGCTGTTTCTTTAATTCGGCCAGCTCCACCGGATTCATCTTATAGTAGGGTTTGTAAATTGGGGCTGTGCCGGGGATAAGGTCTATAGGAAACTCCATGCCACGATCCGGTGGTAGTCCAGGTAGCTCTTCGGGGAAGACATCTAGAAACTCCTTCACTACGGTAACCTTAGCGGGGTCATCCTCCTCAAGGAACCATATAGCTTTGCCCATCTTAAGGAGTGTCTACCATTCAAATAATATCGTAACACCCACGCCAAAGCAACTTGATTTCCCTTCTGGCGCAGCCTATCACTTCTTGATAGCGTAGAAGCCAGTCCATTCCAATGATCATGTCAATCCCTTAGCAGGGTATGACCATGAGGTCAAAGTGAGAACCATGGTTCTCCTGCCTAACTTCTACATACCGACACGCCCTTGTAGCGGTCAGCATGCCTCCCGGAGACTTTTATTACCAGAGTCTTGTTCAACGGGAAGGTCTATAGCCCATACTTATTCTTTTCGGGGTATCGGATGAGAGCTAGCTTCCTCTTAATGATGCGGAGCCAATCTTCGGCTTCCATTGGTTAGTTGGCGTGAGTGAACATCGGGCTTCGCTCGCAAGAAATCCGCTAGCTTCATTCCGCATTGATTCTTAGTTTGTTTTTGCTTGCGGAGCATCGCGCCGAGCATTTGCGCTTGATAATCCATGACTTAATCTAGGGTCCGATCTTCGAGTGGTGGTGCCGGAATGTCCACAAGACCACGGCCACGATCTTGGCCATGACCCCGGCCTCTACCAACATCCCAAGCGGCACTAGCCCTACGAGCCCGATCGGCTCCTCTACCTATTGCTATCGATAGAGTGTACTCGTAAATAAGTATGCATGAAATTTTTTTTATCACAAAATAGATTGAATGCAACAAGAAACAGAATCAACCAAGTAAAGGAAACAATGCAAAACATAATTTTGCTGCCAAATAAGGCAGTTTTCGAAAACCCTTGCCATAGAGGCAAGCAAAATATGGTTCAGACCAAATGTTTTTGCCCTATCACAAATAGGGCCCACAATTCATCATACTTAAACTGAGTCCATCATCTAATAGGACATCAGCCATCCACTAACCTCAACTAAAGCCCATCATCTAATAGGGCGGACGGCTTTACGGCTCACGGAGAGAGAGAGAGACTAAGTGCTCTAGTCATGGCACCAACGCGAGTAGACGACACGCGGGGGCGCACACTTCAAAATGAAGTTGAAGCCGAGAGCGAAGGACGGCTTCATCGATAGTCTCGGAGCTGGTGGTGCAGGAACGGCATCTCCTCTAGTGTCGATGTCGGCGTCGGAATCGATGTCTATCTGTAGCTGCTCCTAGGGAGCCCCGGAAGAAAGTGGCCCGTGGCGTAGTATCCCCACTAAGTCTTGTGCGGCAGTGTCCTCTTCCGCATCACAGTGCGGGGGTTTCTCAGGCTCCGGCGGCGGACAATGCGGCCTCGGAGGTGAGAACGAATGATCCCGCTGGTCCTGTTGGCTCATCATCTGTGGTGCCTCCTTCTCCCGGAGTAAGTGATGTGCTGCCCTCGCCACGTCTCTTTGACGTCTCATGTATGCAAGGCTCCTATCGTAGTGGTGGAGGAGTCATCTCTCTCCCCCACCCCCCACCCTCAGAACATTGTTCGCCGCCCGGAGCGACGAACATAGCAGCCATATCTTCTCCAGCGCTTCATCGACCAATTATCGATGTGGGAGAGCTGATGTAACGATTCATCTACAGAAAAATTTTGGTAATAATTTTGTTATAAGAGATAGGTAGAGTATTAAAGGTGTTTTAGGTTTTAAAATATTTATAAAAGGAATATACATATAATTTTTCCTAATATCGACCTCTAAGTCAAATGGGTCCTACAGTCGCATGCTCTGATACCAGCTTTTTCACCCCCTCAATTTTAACTTACCTTGAGGGTCGACGATCCCGTGCACTAGCCCCTGGATCAGTATGCTAGCGCTGAAGACCACGTAGCCGATACAAGCATACATCGACAAAATAAAATCCCTGAATATTACATCATAGAGTTGCGCCTTAGGCGACTTTAGTAAGGCGACCCATATGCGCCTTGACTTTACAAAAGAATATTTCAGAGTACAGCGGACACTCAAAATATCTACCCAAAAAAATCCCTAACAAGTATCAACTACGGTCCATCGGCGACTGGAGAGGCCCCTAAGACTCCTCGGGTCCACCAAGATCCTGTTCGTCGTCTTCGAGACACGCGTAAGGGTCAACTTCGATGCCATCGCCTAAAGAAGATAAGTGGGGCGAGGTCAGCGTCATCCAAACGCTGGCTAGTTAACACTTCCCTTAATGCATATAGTGTAGAAGGCTTTTATTTGGAGGAGAGGGTTATTTTATTTGCATAAAGCCAAGTTTACAAGACCTTTGGAAACAACCTATCTAGCATTAGCTAACACTTGTATTGTTATAAATAATTCAGAGGTTTCCATCTTGATCATGCATTCCGAACCCGAATAACCAACTAATCACTCGACCAACTCTCACTCAAATATACGACCCAGTTTACACCAGCACCTCAACCCATACCAGCTTATACACCTTTAACGAGTGTTAGCCTAAACGGTAAACGCTAAACAGTCGGCCACTCTTCGTTTAGCGAATAGTCGGACTACACGGCCGATTAAACGGGCCAAAAAACGGATTAAATTGGATTATACGGATTAAACGGCCTACACGGCCTACACAGTTGACTACTGAGTAGCGTTTAAACGGTGTGTAAACGGTCTAAACGGCCGTGTAGGCGAACAGTGGCAATTAGACTATTCCTTGATCATAACCCAACCAGCTTACACAATTACCATTCTAGCTTATTTGTTCCCCGGGAACCTTTCTCCTGGTTGCTCCCAACCAAACTTTTCTCCTGGTTGCCCCCAACAAGACTTCCTCCTGGTTGCTCCCAACCAGACTTTCTCCTGGTTGCCCCAAACCAATCCTAGTTCTGCCATCATTCCAGGATTTGGCGAATCCTGTTGCGGACCACACATGCCATGGCATGATCACCCCGGCCTAGTAGGGTTGCCGGCACTCACTAGCCGACCGTCACCCTGGGGATGTGTGGCCTTGATCACTATCCAAAGGAGGGCCAATACACGCCTTAACGAGACCGGTCCCGAGGGCCTCTGGGCGCTCTGGCTGGCGATCCACGTCCCGTGCTCCGCGCAATGGCCACGCGTTGTGTTGGAACCATCCCGGATGGCAGCGATTCCCGCTACGCGTGTTTATCCGCGCTCCTCCTGGGTAAGCCCCGGGCTAAACCCAGCACTAGGCATCTGATGCCTTAATCATCCCTCAGGATGTTCAAATCCAACTAGGGGCAACCCACCGTTCTTTCTCTACTTCCACGGTCATTGACCATAGCACACCACACACTTGGGCTTTCCCAACCGACCGACCCAAACCGACCAAGTCCCCACATATCCATACCCATAAACACAAATTTAACATGCATCTACCAAATTCTAATCATCATATGTCATATCATATTAAATGAGAATAATGAGTGTCCGGTGAATATCGGTTCACCGTTCCATGGCGATTAGCCAGAAGATTTGTTAAGCCTAAGCCGGTCTAAGCAAGTTTTACCCATTAGGTAGGGTTAAAGTGGTTAACATATTAATCATAGGCTAACAGGAGCAATGACAATCAAGGCAGTCATTAAGGCTAAACATTTCAATGCGGGCATGTATAAGTATAACATGATTAACAATTAGGCAATCTAATAAGCATGCATCTTTAATAAGTAAACAACATAATTTAAGAAAACTGGGTGATGAACATGATATTAGCGATGTTAATCCGTACTAAGGAAAGCCGCTATCTCTCCCTAATACGGATCACATCTAAAGAGTAAGTGTTAACTCGCCTTGATCTTGTAGGTGGTCCTCCTCGGCGTCCCCAAATCTTCCTTCGGGATTGCCTATGTCTAATCAAACCAACAAACAACTATTTACTAACTAATGCGATGGAAATCATGATGCATGCACGATCTAGGTTAAACCTCGACCTATATACCAAGCTCGACCAATAACCTACTTGCATGATATGCTATGCATGGCACGGTGCATTAATAAATAATATTACTAGTATATAATAGTCTACTAAATCCCAAAATACAATTTCAGTATGATAAGGTCGCAAAAGCGTGATTAGGGTTTCTAAGCGACGTAAAATGATGACTTTCCGAAACTCATCCTACGAGCGGCGTAATGGTTATCGGAGTGGAAATTTTACAAAGCTTTCCTAAATAAAGAGATAAATCTTGGTTATATTTATTATTAATCTATTTTCTACAGTCAGCTCCTTAAATAAATTAATAAGGAAAATGCTAGTTAATGGTTGGTGTTTCGAAATGAAGTGTTCCTATGAACATACATATATCTATATATATAAGTGGAAATGTCAATTTGAAATATTCCTAGATTTATTGAGGCACTTACTATCCTAATATATTTTCTAAGGAATATTTGAGTCTAGGTCATTAGTTAATAAAACCAACCATTACCCTAGAATTAACTTAGTCATTTATATATATGAAAATTCACATTTTCAACTAGCAATGCCAAATTCCCTTATACAGTGGCCAAGGTCTTGTTTTTATAAGACCGGAAATGGTGTCTAATATTTATCTACATTTATCTAGAATTTTCGGAAGCCCCTTAGCTATTTTAAATAAATCTAAACCGAATTCTAGAATTAATAAAGGATTTAATCGCTGGAAAAGGCTATAAACGGTTCGGCACAAACAACGACTACACTCGACATCAAACAATGACTTTGCTAGCGTACGGCTCTGACCAAGACAACTACAGCGAGGATGTTCTACGTAGTATCTTAAAGGATCTATTTTATATTTTCTAAATGCCCTTTATTTACATTTTAAATTAATAAATAAGGCCTTGAAATACCCACATTAATTTGTTTATAGGAATTCCTATAAGTTAATGGCACAATTATATTTTTCCTATAATGTATATTAAATCTAGTATTTTATGTAATTTTTTATGGAATTTTGGATCTGTTTTGCTATTTTAATTAACAAATACTAAAGTAATTATGTTATTAATTTTATATAATAATGTATTAGTGAAAAATGCAAAGTTATATTTTTATTAGGCTCTATACAGCGTCTAGTATCTTACATAATGTTTCCTTAATTTTTGGAAGTATCCTTCTATTTTTAATAAATAGAAAGCATAAATCAAAACCTGTAATTTAACTGCTGACGTCATGCTGACGTCATGATGACATCAGCCGTCTTCAACCTCCGACCAGCACATAGCCCGTGGAGAGAAACGGCGATTGCGGGTGCTACGGTCCACCGTTTTGGATGTTCTTGGGCTCTACGGGTTCGTCTTGACGGCGCGCTTCTAATGGTGCTAGTTACATGGTCTACTGAGGTCGGACATGGCGGCGCGGTGAGCTACAGCGGCGGCGATACATAGGGTGCACGGCGGCGGCGCTATAGTAAAGATACGACCAAATTGGACGGTGGGAGAGCATTGGGGAGGGGAGTGGGTGCTTACCGAGAGATGCAGGAGCTCGGATAAGGCTCGAAACGGCATGTCGACGAGAGCTCCACGGCGGCACCGAAATAGGCCAACGGTGGTGACGATCTCCGGCCACGCCCTAGCCAAATTAGATGAGGGGAAATACTCGTGAGGCCTTAAGGATTCTCATTCCGGAAGGAATTGAAACATAGCGAACCGAGGAAGAAGATATCGACGGAGAGATGCTCGCCAAGGGTTTCGGTAGGCGAGGAATTCGCAATCTGACGGCTCCGCGACTTGGCGGCAATTGGTGGTGCTTAAATGGTCACGGGCAAGTTTAGGGCCAAGACGCTTCGGTGACGCATGGAAAAAGGGCGGAGAAGTGACAGACGGCTCGGTGGGCAGAGCTGCAGCGGCGGGTCAGCAGGCATGGCGGTACTGCGCGCGGAGGCAGGTGCAGCAAGCTGGTGGCGGGGCTAGAGGGATGGCCTGTTGACTATTGGTGTCAAGTGACGGAGGCGGGGAGCAGGGAGATCACGCACGCGATTCGTCCTTGACGGACCGACGAACTCTGTCGTTTGCCCGACAGTCCGATGCGGCGGACCGGACCTCCGGCGAGGCATACGGCGACGAGTCCGAGGCTGGCCAACCGGGGGTCGACACGGCGAGGCACGCGCGCGGGGACGGGACGGCGGCGTGCACCCAGCACAGCGACAGCGTGCGCACGGCGGGGCAGTGAGAGAGAGAGAGGGAGATGCTACTGTGACTGGCAGTGGGTCCCACACGTCAGGGTGATCCAAAATTTCAAGCAAAATTTGAATTTGGCGCAAATTTAAATACATCCCCAATTTGGGGTGTTACAGCTCGACTTGATCGACCGCCAGGATTTATTGTTGGATTCAATAAAGGGACGGTTGTGCATTCAGATTATCGACGTAATAACGATATAGGCAATGACGACGACAACGCCTGTTCTGGTACAAGCCCGTGGCTCCGCGTGCACTTCTCCAGCAGAGCACGTTTCCTACTTCATCCATCTGCTAACCAAAACAAACTAGGGCTATCAAATAGATTTTAAATGAGGGATCTTTTACGGTACATTAAGTTAAGAAGTATATGAAAATCGTATATTTTAGATATCATCGTCCAACTAAAATTGATGATGTTTTGATCTTCTTTACAATGTTACATAGGGTTAAGAAGTCAACTCCAACTATATACGAGTATTACGTTACCGTACCCCTTTAATCATAGCTGACGAGGTCAACTTGTTCGATGATTTTGAAGTATAATCAAATTGCTGCGGCATCGATCGAAATTCAGGTTCGCGGCGATGTTTGTACCCAGCCATTTTACCTTGCATCGTTGTTGAGATTAGGCAACAGCGGCGTTGTTTCTTCCAATCGGCATCCGCAACAACTTTGAAGAAATTATTCATTCGATGAGCGCTAGCTAATTGCATGATCGCTGCAATGAATGGGATTAGATCAGCGGATGAAAATGATTTCTGTTGGTGTTTTTCTGGAATCAGAGTTTATACTAGCAAAATATCGTTACTATCTTGTCCCTACGTATAGTATGAAAAGACTCTAAACTATCTAAGCTATTGGATGTAGAAGAATGAATGGCTCGTTAAGTTTAATGTACCATAAAAAAGACATCAAAATAACGTAGCTCTAAACCCCTTCTATCAATGTATCCGATTTCTTGTGTTGCAGGTGGCGGAAGAGGTCAAGCCAGTCCTCGATGTAGAGGAAGCCAATATGCTGGCGCCTGCCCGTGGTGTAATCCGTGAAAGTTCGTCAAAGCAAATTCATCGTGTAAGGTTAGCTATGAAGGTCCATTGTCCACTAATTAAAATTAACAGAACTGATATATATGTTCTATTCTAGAACACATTAATCGTCTCATGTGTCTCTTCTCTTTCCTTATATAGTTGTAAATAAAACATAAAAACTCACGAACTACTAGAACTCACTCTGGGTTTTATTGACTCGTAGACTAGTTGAGGGACTACCTCTTGGCCTCCTCCCCCAGCAGCCTCTCCCATCTCACACTTGGCTCCACAAAGCTATGCATTGAGACTTATTTTTAGACATGTAATAGGCTAGCATATTATTTTGGACAAAGTAGGCTAGCTCTGGTTGCAATCTACAGATATATCATGATATTTTGGGCATTAATGGGCTAGCTGGTTGCAATCTATAGATGGGTATATAAACGTACCTTGTGTGTGAAATTTGGTATTCATGAAATGTTTTGTTAATAAATATTTATGGTGTGTAATGGTCACTGGGCAAGAGGTTGGAATGGTCACTTTGGGCATCCGATAATGGTGTGAATGTTGGTCACTTGAAGAGCAAAATGGATCTTTTTCCATCGCCTCTCTTCTTTATGGATCATAGATAAAAACAATATTCTAATGTTAGAAAATGTGTCTTTGGCACAGCAGCAAATTTAAAATGAATAACGTGTAATGTTAGTTAGCAAATACATCAATTTTATAGTCCTACAGCCAATTTTTTGCTTTGGTAAATTATGACTGCCAAGTGTTTTCAAGCTAGTATACTTACTCGATCGATTGGATAAAACATTATAAATTTCTGTCAGTTGTTCGGTGAGGTGAAAGCCCGTGCATGGTGGCCTAGCCGAATGTTGCAGCAATCGACCATTATCGGACGCCCAAAGTGACCAACATTCAACAACTCCCTGGATAATGCGCTACGGTCGAAGATGCACTGTCCCTGAGTTTGTTGATGCGGAAAATGACAAAAATTTCAACTGTCAGAAAGCCTCTCGATGACTATAAAATGATCGTCCATTGTATAGATCCTCTCTCGACGGCTACGCGCATGCCGTTGAGAGATGTCGCCAGCACCACAATCATGGACAACATACGGATAGCGTCGGTCTCTCTCGACGGTCTAAACAATGGCTGTCAAGAGAGGAGCTCAACTGCGCATTGCATCTTGAAGGGCCAGGACGTGGTGCTTGCGCAGTAGTTACCACCATATTAGAATGAAATTAAGAGATAGAATGAAAAACTTTTTTTAAGATTAAGTTCGAAATATCTGAGTGGTTAGTTTGCGTAGCCACACAGTCTCCACCCCAACATCGGAGCCCACTTGCCTGAGTCAAAACAATCCCTGAGTTTTTAATCAGATTGGTAACATATGCCGACATTCACACAAGAACAACACATGCTTAATTTCATCAATTGTATTCAGGTGCTCGTACTAGAGTATTTATTTAACAATAGATCTTACGAGTGAAGTACCAACGATTTGCCACGCAAGGCCAAAACAAATAAATTTAGAGTTATGGGAGTAATTTATTGTAGCTTAAGCTAATATAAATAAAATGAGATGTTCAATTAAGAGCAAAAGGCTACTAAAAGGAAGAACGTCCAGCTACTCGTATGGAACTCAACCTCGAACAATGAGGATGATTCGTCGTCTTCATGATCTGCTAGGATTGAGTTGATAGGCCATAAACAAAAACTCGTACAAAAAATCTCAGCAAATCACATACAATGATATCATGTATTTTTTATAACTATATGTTTGGTATGGTATAATAGATTGGTTAATGGTTATTTGCCATAAACAATATTTAACAAATATGTAAATATAAGTAGATTTAAAAGCAAGTAATAAACAAGCTCATAAACTGCATTTTTAAACCAAAAAACATTGGCATATAGCCTAACGAAAATGTGTCTAGATTATCCATGAATCGACCATCATTTGCCATAAAAAAAATTATACCTTGCTCAATATAACCAAGCATTGTTCATGACTGCGAACACATCTATTCAAATAGCCCCCTGCAGAGGTTGCATATCTTTAGCCATAAGATACACCCATCTCTACCTATGTAACCTAACAGTTTTGGGACTAACCATGAGCAAGTGACCCTTTCGATGACTATTGTATCCCTACAATTAATTATGGATGAGTGAGTTTGCCACAAAGAGTAGTACAACAATGCCAATGGATATAGATTGTTAGCACATATCCTCCAAAGAATCTTCGTAAGCGGTTCTTGCTTGGCTTTGCTGAGATGTCACATGATCATGTCTAGTAACTTAACTAGTAGACTCTACCGAAGTCAAGCTCATGGTTTGTATTGTATTTTGTTCAAAAATGCTCTACAATACTAGGACCTTAGTGGTGACTAAAGCAAGGCTTCCTTCTAAATGCATCATTACGTACCCACACAGTCCCCACCCCCACATCAGAGCCCACTTGTCTTAGTCTGAACAACCCCAATCCCCCCTCCCCAAACCCCGTTGTTCTTAATCAGATTAGCAACACATGCCAACATCCACTCAAGAGCAACACATAGCTGGTATAACCAATTAGTTGGAGTATCTACACAGATGGAACAACACATGCTTTTACTCTCAATTCTATCTCTTTTATTAGTCAAGATTAATTAACAACATAAATTAACCACCTCCCGAAAGCACGTGCATGACTAGCAATCTAGTGAACGACTACCAACCCAAGTAGTACCATTATTATCCAATTAGAATGATGATAATCTAGGTTACAAGTGAATAGTAGGGTGATACAACATATATCCAATGGGATGGATAGACTCATCGATCAAGTATAGCTAATCTCCACCATAAAATATAGTAAACATAGCAATGTAGTTTATCATACAAATTCATTTTATTTATAAAGTGGGTTCAACATGATCAAGAATTGATAATGACTTGGCTTGCTACCACTCTCCTTTTGGACCTGCAACAGTCGTTCACACCTTCCGAGGCAAACAATTATATGGAAAAACAATATAAAGAACAACAAATAAATAAAACAACACAAACCATTATTTGGAAAATTTTAATAAAATTCATCAATAGATAGATCTCACTTTTCAGGATATTTAGAGACTTGAATGTGAATTTTTGTTCTTCGGAAGAATTTTTGTTCTTCGGAATCAAAACATATGAATTTTGTAAGCCTTAAATCATTTTCAACCTAATTAAAACATTTTCCAAAATTAAATCAGATTTTGATAATCCACCAATCACCACACTAGCTAATGAGCCCCACCTGCCTGACTCACAACCCATGGCGGACTCAGCACACGCAGCCTGCACACGCCTCCTCTCTCTCTTTCTCGTCTCATAGAAATGTGGATCCCATAGTGCCATGTGGCTGCACACGTCAGCACACTGACTCAGTGCCCTCAGTCTCTGGCTTGCTGGCATACGAACCCCACGAGCATGTGGGTCCCACCTACCAGTGGCTCACCTCTCTAACGACCTTTGCCTAGGGAGGCGCCATGGCCAGAACGGCGGCGTCTCGCTTGAGTTGACTGATACGGTAACTTCAGCCACCAAATCACACGCGGAGGGGTGCTACGGCTTCTTCTCTGTCTCGCGAACCTCCTAGAACCAAAACCCTTCTCCCATGACTCACTAGCAACGAGCTACATGGCCCGAAGTGACACCTAGCTCAACTACAGCGAGCCAGAAATCACATCTCCGAACACGCCAGATCCAAACTAAGCTAGCCTAGATTCGGCATCTACATGGTCTATGGGCTTATCGAGCCTAAAAGCATGTCTAGCGACCCCGAGCGACCTCAGCCGACCACCAATGGCGACGATGACATTTTGGGGCTCCTCCTACCAAATCGAGACCACAAGCGTGATTGCAAACAAGATGGACCAAGAATCAGTGTACGAGATTAAGCGCGGCGACGACGAGATTCCTTGCCGGTGTTCTCGGATCTGAAACTCCCCCTGCGCTCTACCCGGTGGCTCTAGCTTCCTCGGCCCGAACTAATGATGGCAGCGACTTCTACGAGCGCTCGTGAACCTTCCCAGCGCCTTAAATAGGATCATGAAGCCCTAGGGTGGCTCGAACGGCGAGGCTCGCCCGTAGCGGCGCAACCGCCGTGGAGTTGAGGAACCCAGCGACGATCGAACGACCATGGCTCTGCCACGTCGCCCAACAGATGCTCATGATTAGAACATACTAGTTCGGCTCGGCCTGGATTGCGCCATGTCACTCTCTTCCCGCGAAAATATAGAAAACCCCTTTTCTTATTTCCAGACAATGTTGATTTGAGTTTTTTATTATTAAAAATATCAAATGGCTCTGAAAAATCTATAAAAATCTCAAAAAAAAACATTTCAAGCAATTGGAACCTATGAAAAATATTAGAAAACATTGTTCATAGAGATTATATAGTTTATATGTAGTTTTGATCTTTTGACATTAGAAAATGATTTTTGGTAGCTTAAAATTACATAAATTTACATAGTTATTTGGCAAATAATTAGTCTGAAACAAAGTATTTAAAACTCACCAAAATTTTTAGGATGTTAGAGCATCCCCAATAGCTCTTCTATACCTCATGAATAGTGTTTTAGAGGGGGTGTAGAGATGTTATTGGAGATGCACTTACAGTGATCTGAGCATCTTGGATGGTGAGACCATCCGGGACGTCAAACCAATTGGTGTGAGAGGTTTCGTTGGGGAGATGTTGGGTCAAACAGTCCGGCACCAACTGCATGGTGCCCCAGCCGTTATTTCCTTTGGTGGCCTATATTAGGAGCTACTAGGGTATCCTGTGTTAGTTACTACTTTATGTCCTAAGCTTGTAGAGACACCGAGGGGTTATTGTGAAGAAGGGAGTTCACCCACTGAAGTGGTGGAGGGCTATCCAAATAAAACGGAGCAATACTTCTCTTTGTATGCAGTGCTCCAGCAAGGAGTAGAGAAAGAGAAAACATTTTACAAGCATAGGAAAAGATTCCCTTACCCTTGTCTCCTTTACTTTTTATATTTGCGTATGATTTATCATGCTTGTTGCTTAGGTTTAGGAGTAGAAAGTTTTAATCTTGTTTTAAATTATTAAAAAATTTAAAAAACATAAAACTTTGCTTTAGGCCGTTGTGGCCCTCTTCGATTCGCGGTTCGGTTCGATTTAGTTTGGTTGTGCCAAAACTTAGGGCTTTTGAAAAGAGGCACAAAAGGTTTTAAAATTTATATTAGATCTTTGAGTAAAGTCTACAAAACCACAAAAAATAACTGATCCTCTTTGTTACGCTTGCACTGATCGTCACTGATCCTCCCTTATGAGTTATGATGCGGAGCATGCAAGGCACACTACTAGTCTCACCGATCTCCTCGACTGTCTCATGATCGCTTGATAACAAAGCAAGGATGGCTAGGGATTCATCAACGAGTGACTTGTCACTAATTGCCTTTAGTGTCACATCAATAATTCCGCCTTTTGTAGCTCTTGATTTATTCTCATGCAACATGCAAAGATTGAAAATAGCTGATGCCGCATCGTTCTTTGCTGTCATGCTGCCCTATTCAAGAAGATCAACTAAAAGCCCCATTGCACCAGATTCACCAATCTTCGCATTTATTAGGATATAGGGGGAGTTTCTAGTTTTCCATTTTTCCACATATTAAGGGGGAGCTCCACTATATTCTTGATCATTCAAAAGAAATAACTTCTATTTTAAAATCTTTTATAAGTTTTAAATGTGTTTGTCATCAATCACCAAAAAAGGAGAGATTGAAAGTGCATCTAAGCCCTATGTGGGTTTTGGTGATAGATGATAGGCAAATTAAAAAACTAATATGTTTTATAAAGTCATGGACAGATTTTAATCTTGTGAAATAGATTTGGAAGACAAATGGAGACTTTAAAGCTAAATAACAAGACGGTGTGCATTTTAAATAGACTTAGATCTTTCCTTTTAAATTGAGTCTAAGGACATGCCGTACAATTAAGAAGGATGCGATGAAAATTCACTTTTAGATGTTCTAAGTGCTCTTGATAGATGAAACTTGACACATTTTATCCACCAACCAAATTTGAGGGAGTTTTGCTCAATAACATATCGGACTATGCGATGTTGAACTAGAATATCCGATGTATATCGGAATATCCAATCTTTAGTCCGATTAACCCCTCTCTGTCTCGCAGTCGCAAAAATATTGACTATCCGATAATTTCCCAGGAATGTTCCGATATGGATCGGACTATCCGATGATAGTTCCGATTGACCCCTCTAAGTCTCCAGTTCAAAAACCAGATTATCCGATAATTTCCCCGAAATGTTCCGATATGGATCGAACTATCTGATGATAGGTCCGATTGACCCCTCTGTGTCTTCAGCTCCAAAAATATCGGACTATGTGATAATATTATTGGACTATCCGATATGAATTGTTTCCTCTTTGATAGATCCTTTTATGAATATTCTCAAAATCATTTTAGGGATCCAAAAATAGCTCTTGTGTCGAGTTTCGCTCATTTTCATATCGGACTATCTGATGTCTGTCAGCAGCTAACGACTAGTTGGTGGGTGGGAGTATTTATTCCCCTCCCCCATGGGCTAGGGTTGCCTTTCACATTCATTTCAGCTAAGCTACTCTAGCTCCTCACCTTCCACTTTCACTCCAACTCAAATCTCATTGATTGCATCTTTGTGAGAGTGAAGAAGTTAGATTTAGAGGCTTTGTGTTGGTCAAGCTTCATTCTTGAGCACTTGGTTCGATCTCCAAGTTGGTTTCCGTCGGATTTGTTACTCTTGGAGTTTAAGGGCATCTAGACGGCTAGGGCTCGCCCTAGAGCCACCGGTACTTGGTGTGTTGGCCGGGGAGAGTTTGTGAAGGCCGGATTCGCCTCCAAAAGGGAAGGATCCAAAGAGTGAAACCGGGAGTGCTTGGTGCAACCTGGGAGGCTAAGGGTCAAGAGGGACCCTGGCTCAAGTGTGACCGAGCCGCCTCAACAGAGACGTAGGATCTCCTCAAAGATCCAAACTTCGGGAACAACTTCTTCGAGTCTCCTTGTGAATTTGGGTTTACTTCTCTCCATTCACTCGTTGTTTGCTTTCTAACCCTATTTGGTGCACGTGGTATCCTTGTTTTACCTTAAGTCTTTAAACTCTAGTTTCAGCAATATTGGATAGTCTGATTCCATATCAGATAGTCCGATCCATATCGGACTATCCGATATAACATTGGAACATCTGATTTTGTTTTCTTGATGTGCTGTTTATTTGCTGAAAATTTGTAAAGCCTATTCACCCCTCTAGGTTACATCTCGATCTTTCAGTAATTTTTTTGCATGTATACTAGATGTGATGGTAAGTGGACATTTTAATATTCTGAATTTTGGCTGGGTCTCAACATCAGACCTCCACGAAAAAAAAATTGGCCATAGCTTTACCACAAAGTTGTGCGGACAATACATAAAAAATAAATGTAGATTTTATGTTGTTGTTTGTCTATGACCATATAGTTGCATTACAGTTTGTGTGCAAAAAAAGTTGTTCATGTGAAAACACCCTGTTGTGCTTCACACTTTATTTGTAAAATGTTTCAAAACAATGTTAGGAATCTGATGTATGGGTCCATGAATATTTACAAGTGTTTACTACAACACATTACCTATATGTAACCAATATAGGTAATTAGTAAAGCTGTGTACATGTGGAATACTGTACATATATTGCATAGGAAGTAGTAAATATTTGTTTATGATTGTAGTAAAGTAATTTTAAAAAAGTGAGACCGGTCTATTTTTGTTCGAAAAATGTAAGGAACACAATGGCGCAAACGATTTGTGAATTCGAGCTCTCCAAGAAAATAGAGCAAAAATACGAAAATAAATATATATGCTACATGCATGTGCATGCATGGGAGATGGGTAGCGTGCGTGGGGAGGGGGAGGGAGAGAGAGACACGTGTCGCAATATTAGTGTAGGAGTATTTTAACTAGAATACTCCTATGAGTATTTTAGTCTTTATCTATACGTGTGTTCATCTTCCTAGGCGAATCAAATTGACCCTTTAATTCTTACGTGCGACGTGCGTGCATGCAGCAACGCGCCGCTCGTCTACAAACACACCAGCACCGCATGCAGCGTATCCTCCAGCAGCACGGTGACCAATGGCATACCAACAACACATACTGAATTGCAAGGAAGCAGCAGGTCGACCTCATCAACCTGAATCATCTGCCACGAGCATGTTCCGTTGATCTCTATCAACTAGATGCCGGCTCAATAGTATAACCTCTCATCATTAAACATCGTGAGGTGATGACCGTGCTGATCTTATCAACACAATCAATCTCATTAATCATCTGGCAGAAAAAAGACCTATCAGTGCAGCTAGCCTTGATCTTGTCAACTACTCCTACTAATAATAGATTAAACCTTCTAAACCTCATCGTTGCAAGAATCTCATCCCGACGAGAAGTCGCTGATTTAATTGGTCACCATACTATCAATTGAACTAGTGAATCAAATCTACTAAACCATATCACCAACTGTTCATCTCATGAACTTTGTGGGCCATCTCCATCAATTGCAGATCCCATCTGCCATTAGGAAACAACAATAGATCTAATCTATTACCCCCCGCATATCATAAATGCGATCGATCTAGATCAAATATTTAATAGGATGACTCTAATACCACTGAAAGGAAATACGAGGATGCTATGTGAGCACATAATAAAAATTCTACCGCGGGAACCCATGACACCTGGCAAATAATTGACCATAGATCTCGTTCCCTTTCCACGCGCCGTGCAGTGGAAGGTAATTCGATTAAATCGGTTCAATCGATCTGCGCGTAGTCGTAGGAAAGTAGTTGTTCACGTCAATCCGATCACCTACTCCATGCTGGTGAGAACCGTCCCATGATGCCTTATTGTCCTGTGGCCTCCGACGTCCTCGCCGGGCATCATAGCGACCTCCGCGACAAGATCTGCCTCGTCAGGGTTCACGATCACCGCAAGCAGTTTGACTTCATACGGATGTCTCGGCCACACCTGAACTCCATTTTTACATTCTACCATTCCACATAAAGTTAACGAGACAGACTTTCGAATGGATCCGGTCTTACCACGAAATTCGTTCCAGATCAACGGGAATAGATGAAACAAGATCACGTTCAGAAGATGTCCATGAGCAGATTGTGTCTGTTTCTCATGTTTGCTTTAACTAGCGTTTATGACGTAGAGCCTCTATAGTATCCATACATATAGGGGTTGGAATCTGCGCACGTCGTGTGCTAACACCCACGTACCGACTAGGGAGATGACCTCTAGGGTTTGATGGAGAGGGAAGTGTCTCATACATTGTCCATCTCCACCGCCACCCTTCATGTAGCGCTTCGTAGTGGACCTCTACTGTAACATCCCAATTTGGGAAGTATTTTAAAATTTGTCAAAACCCAAAAATTCGGTTGAGTTTGAGTTAAACAGACATGTGGGCCCCACTGTCAGTAGCTCTCTCTCTTATTCTCTCTGTTTCTCTCTCTCCTTCCCTCGCGCTCCCTCACTGCACAGTGGCCGCCGCAGCCTACCCCTACCAGCAGCGCCGCGCCATGCCACTGCCCTGCTCTGCCACCCAGCTTTGAGCCGCGCCGCGCTCTTCCTGTCTCCGCAAGCGCCGCGCCCGTGTCTCCGCGCCACGCCCCATAATTGCCGCGCCACGCGCGTCGTCCCCCGCCCCGTCCCCTGCCACACCTTACCACGTCGCGCGCCGCCCAGTCCAATCACCGCGCCGCTCGTCCTGTCACTTCGCCATGTGCACCTCCCGACCAAGAGCACCACCAAGTGCCGCCGAAGTCGTCGGAGCCGTCGTATTGCCGGAATTCCTCGCCGACCCGAAACCCTTGGCGAGCATCTCTCCGTCGATATCTTCTTCCTCGGTTCGCTATTTTTCAAATTCCTTCCATCCCGAGAATCCTTAAGGCCTCACGAGTATTTCCCCTCAACTAATTTGGCTAGTGCGTGGCTGGAGATCGTCGCCGCCGTTGGCCTATTTCGGTGCCGCCATGGAGCTCACGTCGACATGCCTTTTCGAGCCTTATCCGAGCTCTTGCGTCCCTCCGTAAGCACCCACTTCCCTCCCCAGTGCTCTCCCACCGTCCAATTTGGTCGTAGCCTTACCGTAGCGCCGCCACCATGCACCCTATGTATCGCCGCCGCCATAGCTCGCCGTCGACCATGTATTTGGCACCGTTAGAAGCACGCCGTCGAGACGAACCCATAGAGCCCAAGAACATCCTAAACGGTGGACCGTAGCTCCCGCAATCGTCGTTTCTCTCCACGGGCTGTGTGCTAGTCGGAGGTTGAAGACACCGACGCCAACATGACGCCAAGTAGCTAGAGTCTTGAGAATTTTCGTGTTTTGATTTATGGTTTCTATTTATTAAAAATAGAAGGAGACTTCCCAAAATTAAGGAAAAATTTTGTAAGCTACTAGATGCTGTATAGAGCCCAATCAAAATATAACTTTGAATAATTCACTAATACGCTTTTATATAAAATTAATAACATAATTACTTTAGTATTTATTAATTAAAACAGCTCCAAAATTCCTTAAAACATTACATAAAATACTAGATTAAATATACATCATAGGAAAAATATAATTGTGCCATTAACTTATAGGAATTTCTATAAACAAATTAAAGTGGGTATTTTAAGGCCTTATTTATTAATTTAAAATGTAAATAAAGGGCATTTTAGAAAATATAAAATATGACCTTTTGAAATACTAGGTAGAACATCCTCGATGTAGTTGTCTTGGTCGGAGCCGTACGCTAGCAAAGTCGTTGTTTGATGTCGAGTGTAGTCATCGTTTGATGCTGAACCGTTTATAGCCTTTTCTAGCGATTCAATCCTTTATTAATTCTAGAATTCGGTCTAGATTTATTTAAAATAGCTAAGGGGCTTCCAAAAATTCTAGAAAAATTAAGGTAAATACTAGAGTCGACAATTGATTTTATAAAAATTTAATCTTGGTCACTATATTAGGGAATTTCGCACTGTTGGTTAAAATGGTAGGTTTTCCTTTATGGGAACAATAATATGATTAGAAGATAATTATTGATTATGTCAATTAGTGAATTAGACACCAAATAACCTTCAGAAAAGATATTGAATAAATATGTGCCTTAACAATTTTTAGGACACACTAAAATGCTTTTAGTACTCTAGTTAATCCATAGAATCATTTAATTGGCACTGATAGTTAAATTGGTAGGTTTTCTTAAATTTAAATAGTTAATTTAACTCTAGGGAATCTGCTGGTTAGTTCTAATCATTGAATCTAACACCTTCTGACATCTAGAAATTATGGATGGATAAATGCTTTAATATTTCTGGAATAGTTTACTTTTGCACATTAATTTAAATATAATCCTAAGGGTATTTTATTATTAAAACGTTAACCAATCATCTAGCCTTTTTCCTTTAATAAATCCACCCATGAGATACTCTGGGAAAATAAATTAATAAAGAACTATATCCTAGGTTTATCTCATTATTTAAGAGCCTTAGAATATCGTCAACTCCGATAAACATTTCCTCGTTAGTAGGTGGAACTTCCGATATTCGTCATTTCATGTTGCCGAGAAACCCTAATCACTCTTTTGCGACCTTATCGTACGAAATCGTATTTTGGGGATTAGTAGCCTAATATGTAGATTTGCTAATATACTATTTATTAATGCAAGTGTCATGCATAGCATATCATACGATAAGTAGGTTCGCTAAACGACCTTGGTATTTATGCCGAGGGTTTAACCTAAATCGTGCATGCATCATGTTTTCCATTGCATTAGTGAGTAAATATTCGCTTGTTGGCTTGTTTAGACGTAGGCGATCCCGAAGGGAGATTTCGGGACGCCGAAAAGGACCACCTACCGGATCAAGGTGAGTTAACACTTAGAGCATCCCAAATAGGATGCAAACCGCCTGCATCCCACCCGCTGATGCCGATGTCACCGCAAGCTATCGCCCAAAGAGAAAATTTAAAATTTCTCCCGACCATGCCTGATGGAGGCCGATTTACATCCCCTGCTGGGGATGCTCTTACTCTTTAGATGTGATCCGTATTACGGGGAGACAGCGACTTTCCCTAGTGCGGGTTAACATCACTATTATCATGATTCATACCCAGTTTTCCTTAAACTATATAGTTTAATTATCAAATTGCATGCTTAGTAGTCTGCCTAATTGTTAATCATGGAATATTTATACATGCCTGCCTTGAAAAGATTTGCCCTAATGACTGCCTTGATTGTCATTACTCTTGTTAGCCTTGATTAGACTGGTAACAACTTTAACCCTGCCTAATGGGTAAAACTTGCTTAGACTGGCTTAGGCTTAACAAATTTTATGGCTAATCACCACGGAACGGTGAACCGATATTCATCGGTCATTCATTATTCTCATTCAATGTGACATGACATATGACAGTTAGAGCTGGTAGATGCATGTTGGGCTGCTTGTGCTTGTAGGTATGGATATGTGGGGACTTGGTCGGTTTGGATCGGTCGGTTGGGAAAGTCTAAGTGTGTGGTGTGGTGTGGTCGATGACCATGGAAGTAGAGAAATAATGGTGGGTTGTCCCTAGTTGGATTTGGACATCCTGAGGGATGATTAAGGCACGAGATGCCTAGTGCTAGGTTTAGCCAGAGCTTACCCAGGAGGAGCGCGGATAAACACGCGTAGCGGAAAGTTCGCTACCCAGGTTGGTTCCAACACAACGCATGGCCATCGCGCGGAGCACGGGACGTGGATTGCCGGGCCAGAGCACTCTGCGAGGCCCTCCGGGACCATCCTCTCGTTAAGGCGGTATTGGCCCTCACTGGATAGTGGTTAAGGCCACACATCCCCAGGGTGACGGTCGGCTAGGGAGGGCCGGCAACCCTACTAGGCCGGGGTGATCACGCCATGGCATGGGTGGTCCGCAACAGGATTCGCCAAATCCTGGAAGGATGGCAGAACTAGGATTGGTTGGGGGCAACCAGGAGAAAGACTAGAAAGTCTTGGCTGGTATGGTGATTGTGTAAGCTGGTTGAGTCGATGATCGAGGGTTGGTCAATTTGGGTGTTGATTGTGTATAAGCTGGTATGGATTGAGGTGATTGGGTAAGCTGGTTGGGTTTATGGTTGAGGGTTGGTCGAATTGTGTGTGGATTGTCGTATATGGCTAATAGTTGTGTTCGAGATGCTTGATTATGGTGGAAACCTCTGATTTATTCATAACCATACAAGTGATAGTTAATTGCTAGTTAGGTTGTTTCCAAAAGTCTTATAAACATGGCTTTACGCAAATAAAATAACCCTCTCCAAATAAAGCCTTCTACACTAAAACGCATTAAGGGAAGTGTTAACTAGCCAGCATTTGGATGACGCTGACCTCGCCTACTTACAATCTTTAGACGATAGCGTCGAAGAAGATCCCTACGCGTGTCTCGAAGACGACGGACAGGACAATGGTGGACCTAAGGAGTCTTAGGGGCCGCTCCAGTCGCTGAAGGACCATAGTCGATAGGGATTCCTTTGGATAGATATTTTGTGTCTGCTGTACTCTGAACTGTTCTTTTGTAATTTTAGGCGTGTATGGGCCGCCTTACTAAAGTCGCCTATGGGCGCAATACTGTGATGTAATATTCAGGAATTTATTCTATCGATGTATGCTTGTATCGGCTACTTGGTCTTCCGCTCTAGCGTACTGATCCAGAGGCTAGTGCAAGGGATCGTCGTCCCTCAAGGTAAGTTAAAATTGAGGAGCGACATCTACATTAAATACTCAATAAAATTTAAGACCCACATATAACGTGGTCCAGAATACCCACATCATATGTGGTGTGCGCCATCTACGAGTCAGCATCGTGTGTGGTCCATGTTTATCAGAATACCCACATCATATGTGGTGTGCGCCATCTACGAGTCAGCATCGTGTGTGGTCCATGTTTATTAGTGGGCATAATCCCAACAGCTTCACCGCAGGTTGCACGACTATGAAAAAGCAGTAACCAGCGTGGTTACGAACACAACACAACTAATAGAGGCGGGCCGACGGCTAGCTCATAACCACAGAGGGTCAGCGACAACCTATGTTACGAGACAAAAATTCGATCGATTACCCGTCAAAAAGCCATGGAAATGGACCCTTGTTTGCAAGCACTACCGCTCAGTGGGTGACGACGACCTGATCACCTAGCTAGCCAGGCACGGCGGGGGGTGCATGGGATTCCAGTGCGAAGACGGCAGCCGCCAGCAAGTCTGCAACGCCCTAAGGTGTGGGGGGCAGCGAGCGAGCGAGAAGCAAAATGGCTACCACCCGGGCCAGTCTTGTGACTGCCGCGACACCATCCTCTTGCTGCTGCCGATGGTGCTTGCCTCCGCTCCCGCTCCTGAGTCCCCGACGCCGATGCTGCCCCAGCCCCCTCCTCCTTACCCCGGCCTCGAGTTCTTGACCACGACGAACCAGCTTGTACTGGTGCCTGTCCGTCCCATGGAGAACCATATGCTGGTGAGTGTCTCGTACCCATTAAACAGATATATAAATGCATGGAAAGTTACGATTTTTTCCCTCAAGGCAAATTGACTCGATCTAGGGTTGATCAGGATCTAGCTATCTGCATTGTTTTCATTTAATTACTGCCTCTTGCTTTTGATGCTGGTTTGGCCTGACGCCAATAATGAGAAAATTTATTTATACCACCGGCAAAGTCTCGATTCTGAAAACAAAAACATTTTGTTTCATTGATAGGTTTGACAGGACCTTGTCTTAATTTGGCCTTGTTCTTTGCTGCTTAAAATAAAACTAAAAGCTATTATTAAAAATTTATCATGTCTTGTACAAATCAAACGATATAATATTTTATAGTAATTTTTGTGGGGTTTAAGTTGTTTTTTTCCAAAGTTTTTAAAGTAATTTTTAATAATTTGATTTTACTATGTGAGGCCTCTCTTAATGGATCATAACTCTCATATTATAATTTTGTGCTAGCAAGCTTAATTTAGCGAACAAAGCCAAATTATCATGATTGGGTAGGGTCGTATATTAATTTTAAAACTTTTTCATCATATGAAATGAACTAAATGCTAAGAGCATGAACAACAGAGTGCGTATTACATGGCCTGCATCACGCCATAACTGTCCGCACCCTCTCGCCCGCCCGCTGCGCAGACTCATGTATTTGAAATTCTTGCGCGCGCACTCGCGCGCTGACACCGGCCAGCGCTGATACCTGATGTTCATGCTCTAATAATACATACAAGCTCATAATGGCATCTTATCACATGCGGTTCCCAGATAGAAAACCATGTTCTAGACTGTATGTGATAATCCCGATCGTGATTCACACAACAAACCCATATTGTTTTTTTCACCACACTACCAATGTTTTATAATTTGAGCGTATGGATACCACACACGGTTTCGCTAGGGAAAAAAAATCATGGTTCATAACAGGCATCAGCGTTGGTTCTTAAATTATCACAAACAAAATGACACAGATGAGTAGCCAACATTTGTGTTGGATAAAAAAACCGACAGCGATAATTTATCAGTGTCGGTTCATGGCTATAAGCGCCACTGATGCTTCGGACGAGTAAGGTAACAATATCATTTCTTGAATTTTCATGAGTGACTTGTATAGGCAAGTCTCTATTTGATTAGGTTTCTTTAAGCTATTATTAGCATGGACCACCCTAGGACAAGAAACCCGATATCCTATAATGGGCCTTTCTGAGCTCAAGAGTCGTATTTTTGCCCCTTGTGCTGGAAACCTAGAGATGCAAGATATCCTACTAACGTACCTCTAGAGGCGTTGTGCATATCATGTATCTCCAGAGCAGGATACCCTTTCCAACAAACTTTACTACCCTATCCAAAATAAGTGTAGCTACTGAGAAAAATGATGATGCAAGATACTCAAATCTGTTTGTCGAATCGACGATATATGCTTTTAGGCCTGATGGTGCTCTAGGCTAGAACCCTCAAGGGCCTGACCTTGGTTCTGTCCCTGCTGCCGCTGCAAGAGGAGGTGGATTCAGGGCCGACCTCATCGGCGGCCTCCATGTTGTCGTCTTCATCCACCTCTGCGGGTTCCTTCGCTGCATCCGCGATCGCCGCAGACTCCTTCGCTCCCCGCGGCTTCTTCGGCCATGATTGTGTCCACCATGACCTCATCCTCCCTTATACCAAGTTCGTCATCGGGCTCCTCGTTCAGGAGGAGGTGATGGCCCCGTTGGTGGCTACATGCTCTGCCACTTCTTGAGCAGCGATAATCTCCTCCGCCCAAGCTCAGGCACTAATGGTGTCGTTCACAATCTATTGAAGCAGATGGTGCTCCCAATGCTGGTCCCTCTCTATAGCTGCTTTGATGGCGTTGTCATCATCGTAGTATGAGGTGTGTGAGGAGTTGGAGGAAAAAGACATTGTGGCTGGTTTGCGGGTCTAAGTGAGCTCTCATCGATCCTAAGCCACTCCATTTATAGATCCAGCGTGAGGAATTGGCTCCTATGCTCCATTCTCCCGCATGGACCAAGTTAACATTGCTCTAAAAACACACAGAGGGAGCACAACCGGCAAGACAGGTTAAGTTTCCTTCCTACACAAAATGTTTGCTCTGTCCCGACCTTTCAACTTCCTGGTGATGGACATGTCAGTCTCTTGACTGGTGGTCAAGCGATCTTTGACCACTAGCTATGATACAACGCAATATTGTTGAAAATCCAAATCCTTCTTAATGCTTTTTAGCCATAAAGAAATTATTTATCAAACTCAAGCCTTGACGACTAGATATTGGTGGTTGGATTACATACGCTGACGTCATCTGATCTAACCCTTGTAGGCCCAAAGTGATGCTTAAGGCCTAAGCTTGAATCCGTCTTCGCCTATGCCATCTATGGTCTAATCTTGAGAGTCCTTGGTTGTCTTCAGCCCGATACATCGCTCAGTGTAAGGACTAGCCCTTCTAGGCCTTACGGTTTTCAGATAGGGCAAGTCTTATGCACCGGTTGCACAAAGCAGCCTAATCAGTAACTTTCCATATATGGATTTTGCTATCTATGGTATTAACGTGTGTTGTGGCCCTGGTATTTGCACGGGGAATCCAACACCATGAGGCGATACTAATCCCAGGCTAATATCTCATGATGGACAAATAGGCGGACATCATCGCAGATGTAAACATTAACTGAATAAAATAACAGTTCAAGGTATTAAAGGTGGCAACATTCGCCTTATTACAATAATGCAGGTGGCCGTGCTAAGTAGCACTAAATATTAAGAACGAAATAAAAGACGATCAAAGTAGCGACGGAGAATCGGCGATAACATCCAAGATTGACCAGGACACCATAGCTAACCCTGGCACCTTCACTAGGATCCTCCCGATTCGGCTTGTAACCTAAATAAAAAGTATATCCGCGATAGGTTTAATGAGTACGCGGCTACCCAACAAGCAATCCTTAACAATGAATGCAGGAAGAAGAGATGGATGGTTGTTTTGCCAAAACAGCACCTATCTACTCAAAGATTTGTTTAAGCATTAATTATTTTGTTAACACATGTGAACATTCTATTACACGGAACCCACAGTCACTCTCTGTCTACACTTGACCAAAGAATGGTCAAGCGGCAAATCAGGCACTCTTTGTCTACACATAATCCCATATAGGCAGTCATGCGGCACAACGAAACGGGCACTGGCTGCCCATACATGACCAAGAGATGATCATATGATCTAAGAAAACAGACACTCTCTGCCTACACACGCTCGAACATGCGGCACAACGGAACAGGCACTTTCCGCCCACACATGACCAAGAGATGATCATGCGGCACAAGAAAACAGGCACTCTCTGCCTACATATGTCCGAGGGACGGAAATGAGCGCGGCACAATAGGACAGGCACTCTTTGCCCACACATGACCCGAAGACGGACATGCGGCACAACGATACATGCACTCTCTGCGCACACTAGACCAATTAAGGGAAGGTCGAGCGGCTAAACGATACAGGCACTCTCTGCGCGCACTTGGCCAAGGGATGGTCAAACGGCTCTACGGGTATTCTCTACCCACACGACTAGGGAACGGTCATGCGGCACAAATTCTAGTACTTCACCAAAGTAATTGGTGCAAGTCTTTGGTTTTTTCCTCGGCTAGGACTATTATTAGTGCAAGTTAGGGCGGTGGCTCTGCACAATTGGTTGTGTTGTGTAAGGTCCTCTCCTTTTAAATTGAGACGCGAGAGCTTTTGTGTCTCGATTGGAAACATGTTTGTAAAACTGATGCAAAGGGGAAGCTTTGCTATCCTTACATTTAAACTTGCCCAGACATTTATCGTGGCTTCATCTCTGTGCTTGTGATAACTCAAATAAAACAGTGAGGATAGATTAAATAAAAACTATTGAGCTTATATATATGTTTTTCACGTAGATATTTATTATAACTATAATCTCCGCCAACTTATGCTCTGCTCCTTCCTTGTAATAGGCCGCGGAGGAATTGGCAGTCCTCGTTGCAAAGGATGTATATATGTTGGCGCCTGCCCATGGTGTTTACGACACCGCGGCTAGCTTAGATCTATCAGAAATTTGGCAAGGCAAATTACTCGTATGCTGCTAAAATGAATATATTTGTGTTTTTCCAAAATTGAAGCCTGGAAAGGCATGTGCTAGCTAAGCTAGTCTAGCAACCAACCGAATTAATGATATTGGAAGAAGTCTAATTTATACTGGCATACAAAACCCATTTGTGCCACTAATGTCTAATTTATACAAGCATACAAAACCCATTTGTGCCACTAATGTCTAATTTATACTGGCATATGTTAGCACAACATGTGTACCCTTCCTTAGGCCTTCCATACACGCCTTAACATACAAAACAAGTTTCAGAGTTTGCAGCCATCATCAAAATATGTACCCAAAAGAATCTCCTATCGGCTAAATGTTCTGCCAGCGACCGGAGCAACCCCTATGACTCTTCAGGTCCATCGAAGTCATGTCCATCGTCTTCATGGCACTCGTATAGATCCTCCTCGAGTCCCTCGTCTAAAGAAAGTAAGTAGGCGAGGTCAACGTCATTCAAACGCTGGCTAGTTAGCACTTCTCTTAATGCATATAGTGTTTATAATGCTTTATTTGGAGGAAAGGTTTATTTTATTTGCGTAAAGCCAGGCTTTATAAGTTTTTGAAATCATCCAAACTAGCATCGGCTAGAATGTCTTGTTTATATAAATCAGAGGTTTACCATCTTACTAATGCACCCAAACCCAACTGATCAACCAACCATACCAACCGACCCACAATAGACCAACTCTCGACCAAATACCCATACCAGCTTAACCGATCACCCTGACTTTCCTCCGGTTGCCCCCAAAATTTCCTAGATTCGCCATCCTTCCATGATTTGGCAATCCTGTTGTGGACCAACACTTGCCATGGCATGCCCGCCTCGGCCTAGGGGGTTGCCAGCCCTCACTAGCCGACCGTCACCCTGAGGAAGTGTGGCCCTTATCATGACCCATGCCGGTCCCTATCGAGAATGGTCCCAGAGGGACTCCGCAGAGCGCTCACCGCTGGCGATCCAAGACCCATACTCTGTGCGATGGCCACGCGTTGTGTTGGAGCTATCCCTCAAATGGCGCTTGCCTTCGAAGAAGTCAAAGCCTTGCGGGTCTACGATGGCTCCGGCACAACAAATTTGGACAGTAGTCGCAACAAACGTCTTAACATAAAACAATTAGCAATAACACCAAATTCAGGTCAAATAAATAAGTTAGTAAAAATATATAAAAATTCTAGGAAATAAATGTGATTTTTGGGCTCTGGAACAATGTTTTAAATAGCGGGCTATAGCGCCGCTATAGCGTTTTGGAGGTGCAGATGCTACGCTATTGGCCATATATGCGCTATGGCCACTAAGAAGGAAATAGCACGCTTTAGCAGCGCTAAAAGGCATAGCGGCGCTAAAAGCTATAGCGGCGCTATTGAGGGTGGGACATCCGCAGGACGAAATTGAAGCCATGTGAACGCCCAGTGGCTGGCTCGGGCCCAATTAGGCCAGCTATAGACCATTTGCCATTACATATAGAGCAAGAAACCCTAGCCCTCCCCAATTAGGCCGGCGGACTGCGACTCCTTTGTCACTTTGAGCAATATATATGCCATATTTTTTTATTTTTTTTGAAAACGCTAAATGCTTAGCGGCTTCAAAAGAGCTCCGCTAAATGTCTTAGCCCGCTATTTAAAACATTGCCCTGGAATCATCTAATTTGGAGTTACGGTGCTCTCTAATTGGACCCGACCAGGAATTCCGCACATCTCCCTCTCTCTCTTCCTCAGCCCAGCACGACCCATCGAGGACGTGTGGTGCAAGGTGCTGACAGGTGAGCCCCACTTGTTAGTGGCACGATGTTGGCGCACGTGGGCTAGGCGGCGGACCAGCAGGGTCCGGCTTGGTCATGCCCACATGTTAGCGGCAGTGGTGTGCGACTGCAGCATGTGGTAGACTTGGACAACTTTTCATGATACTGTAGCTTGGTGATTGCGATCTTAGTTTAATACACTCATATTTTTAAGGGATAATTGAGCTGGTGGCATCGAAAGATCACTCGGCCTCAAATCTAGCACTGAACATTTTCCATTACCTTATCTAGCACCGAAAGGTCTCTCCGTTAGGCGAAGGCGGTCAAAGCCCGTCGGACGCTGCTCTGTCGACGCCATGATTGTTGTTGGATTTGATCCAATGGCAATGAATCTTGAGCAAACATTTGTTTTTTGTTTAGCCATGTAAAAAATTCAAAAATTCAAAAAAATCACAAATACTCTCTAATCAATGTTAGGTACAACATATATTTTATTCAGACATTAACGCGACCAATATTCATTTTTATAAACGTTTTTAAAGAATAACCTAATTTTATAAATGTTTATATCAATATAAAATATATGTGGTACCTTACATTGATTAGAGAATATTTATGATTTTTTGATTTTTTGAATTTTTTATACTACGAAATAAAAAACAAACGTCATTAAGATTTAACGCCATTGCCGGATCGAATCCAACTACCCAGCGCGGGCGTCGGACGGAGCAGCGGTCCGACGGGCGTTGGACCGCCCCCGCTTCCCTCTCCGTTACCCAATTCCAGCACTCCGTCACGTTTTTGGTTAAAGGGAGCCGTTTGCCCCGCTTCTTCCACATGAGAGAGAGAGAGAGAAGAGGGAGCAAGGAGCAGGGAAGGCGGCGGACGGCTAGAGCGGTGCCCGATTCCGGCGAACGGTGGCGTGGCATGGAGGGGAAAGTTGGGAAAAATGAAGAGGGGCTCTAGGGGGTTCGATTGCAGGCGGTAGCTCATCGGGAGGAGGTCGGGAAGGGAGCCAGCGCCGGCGTTAGGCGGCGGTGGGCGGTGGCGTTCGGTGTCGAGCCGGTTGGCGACTCGAGGGGCAAGGTGGTTGGGTCGGAGAGCTTCTAGGGGATGCTACGAAGGTGATGGTGGGGTCAATTGATCCCGAGGCGGCTCGAGATGGCGCGGCGACGTGAAGGGGCTTGGGCGGCCTGGGAGAGGAGGAAGAGAGAGGAGGTGGATCGGGAGAGAGAGAGGCGGCTCACCGTCGCCGCCGAGAGCTGCGCCGCCGCCGCCGCCATCGCCGCAAGCTCTTTCGATGCCGCAAGCTCAATTATCCCTATTTTTAATGCTTGATATAATAATTTGTTACTTTTCTCAATCATGACGTTGTGTCCTATTTCTATCTAGTTTTGTCCAATATCTTCAGATACTTTCAGTCTTTTTTTTTGTGAAATTAGTTTTAAATTTGTTCGGATGTAATTTGCTAATTTTCTGGAAATCAGTAGAATCGGGCCTAGGGGGTGACCCGGTAAAAATTTGAAAATGATTTTTAAAACCCTGCTCTTTGGTTACTCAGCAGCAGAGAATGAACGTAATGGGTATGGGCCAGCATGGAAATGGAAAATCATCCAAGTTTAGAAAGCCAGGTCTATGAATGTCATTTGAAATATAGATAGGCAATACACATTATTAATCTCAAACACATTTTTTTTTTGGCAAACTTTATCTCATTAGCACTCTAATCTAAAAGTCCATGCTCAAATTAATTTTTTATTCTAGCGAAACGCCTAATAAAACCCTATTAAAAATAGAGACCGACTAGAACGCAGGCGCCTACGTTTCGCATTTCGTGCAGGTGATCTTTTTTTAGTACGATTGTATAGAAATTTCACCACACAGAATTACTGAAAAAACAATATAAAAAAGTGAAAAAAAAAACTCTATAAGCTGCCAATCGATCAAATCAGAGAGGTAGAGAAGAGTAGATCGACGGGCCATCGGCGGGGCGGCGTGAGCAATGGCAAGAACAATGGGCCATATCGGCTGACTCAACAATGTGTTTGTGCATGGAGAGTAGCAAATGTTTGGAGGCGGTGAGTAGTCATCGGCGCAAGACAAAGAAGAAAGCCACATCGCGCGGCGTAGCAGTGGCGTCGACGGCGGAGAGCAGCGGCCCCGAGCTTACAGGGAAGCCTTGGACACGGATGTGGCTAGAATCTACCCTGCTAGACTACTGCTACTACTAAGAAAGCTTCGGATGCTGGTGTTGCTTGCCCTCTCAGACTTGGTCGTTATGCTGGGCAGGCTTCTCCATTTATAGGCACGGCGGGCTGCTCGGAGCTGATACCGCGGGCCCCGTGCCTATCCATGCTTTGTCCATTTTTAGTGGCGGCGCCCTTGTCTCGTTCCTGAGCTCCGTCCTGTCTGTTGCCTGCAAAGAGAAGCTTACCTGGTTATTACTGGACACGTGTTCGTCTTGCTGTGCTAATATGGGGGAGCAGCCTGCACAGGGAGAAAGCACTTTCCCTTCATCCCTAGTATAGCATTGACTGGTCGGAGCCAGTTTCGCGCCACCTGTTGGGGACGTCGTGGAGCGCGGTAACTGTTGTCATCTGCCCAAGGGACAAACGACATGGCGAACAGCCCGCGCTGCTCTCCCCCGGGCTACCGATACTCCGGGGAGGTACAGTCCTTTCGGTCAAGGCCGAGAAAACTGTGGTGGGGAATGACAGTTGTCGCCACCTGTCCAGGGGACAAGCGAGTTGTCCGCAGGGCCCTCTCCTGGGCTAAGGATAGCCCAGGAGGTGCTCCCGGTTAGGACCGAGGGAGGCGTGGTTGTCTTAGTCAAGCCCGGGGATGGCCCAGCGGGCTAGACGTCTCTTTTAGTACGGCTAGGGATAGCCTTCTGGGCTCCTTCTACGCGCGGCAGGCCGGTACGGATCCGGCCCAAGGCCCATCTCTGGGTGGGCCGATTACGAATCACCAACAGAATCCGACTCGAAGTAGAATTTGGAGGCTTGCAAAATTTGGAAACGGCGTCCCTACGAGTTGGAGGCTGAAACTTGGAGGATTGGTCTTTCAAGTCTTCTAAAACGCTCCCTAATTTTTTAGGAATTTTTCTAAAAAGTATTCCTCATTATTTCATGCGAAATAGTTCCTAAATAGGATCTTTTTAGGCTTGATGCAACTTTCCGTGGGGAAACCCAAAAATTGGGAAAAGGTGAGGTATGCATTTGGGAACCTAGGGCACGCATTGCCGCTGCCCCATCCCAATCCTAAGCAAGGCTTGTGCATACAATAGCCTATAGGACGATAAATTAATAGTTTTGTTAGGTTTTGATATGGATAAATAATAAAATTGATTCTACCTTATTTTTTCTTTCCTTTAAAAGAGTGTCAGCATAGAGAGGAAATGATAGTTAACTCATGAGATGTTGAAAAGTATATAATTGATCGCATCGCAGCACATAACATAATATAATGGTAAACCAGAAACTCGAGGTGAAAAGGTCCTGAAAGTTCGTACTGCTAAAAATTGAATCTTCAACAATATCTAAGTCTACATGGTTTAATGGAAATGAGAGCTGAAGGAAAAGGTGGATGCCCAGAAGAGCATATATTATGATAGATACTCTACGTTATGATAAATTTTCCGCAGAGTTTCCTCGATACATGAAATCTATAAAGATGGTGAATATTCAAAGCACAAGTGATTGCATCCTCTCTTGATGTAGCTGTTCTTACTTTTCAAGAAGCATAAATAAATTATTCAAACAGTGGCAATCAAAATGGCCAGTTTACAGATGTTGCCTTTACACTCCTAAGCACTCAGGGTTAGTATGATCATGCTATGGTAGTATGGTTAACTTAGGCGTGAAATTTTCAAAATGAACCTATGCCCTCCAAAAATGACTAGACGTACCACACAAGAAGCAGCAGGCATTTATTAGGCTTATGATATTTAATCCACTAATAGGTATCAATTTCCATTAACACGAATAGGCGTGCATTGTAATTGATCTCCTTGGCTAGAACCTACGCTCAGCCAAATCTCCACCCAGCGTTGCGTAGCCAAATCTAAATCGCATATTTGTTGTATTCGATTAAAGAAAACGCAGAGGGGAACATCCATGGGTGGGCTGAATAAAATCTAACCAGATTTGCTTTTGACCAGGGCAACCGCAGGTTAAAAAAAAATCATCGCACTGGGCAGCATCCATCCATCCCATGCTGGAAACATTGCAATCGGGTTTGAGATGAGGAAGGGGAAGGGGAGGGTCACGAGGAGGGGTGGGCACCTGGAGGAGGCCGTAGATGAGGAGGGTGTTCTGATGCTGAGGACGGCAACATCACACCTAGCCACCCAGCAGCAGCGGTCGTCCTTATGCCTCCCTGCCGCCATCGGCAGCACCATGTCGCTTGCTCGGTTCTCAGGAGTCGGGTCTCCCAATATCCCCGTTGGATTCCATTGTAACCCACGGTTTCAACCCATAAGAACCCGAACTGTTTCCAACACGCATAAACCGGACCAATCCATTTTTTCTATGAAACCAAACCAAACCAGCCCGTTTAATATTTCAACCCGTTTTCATCAATCCAATGCAGATCCAAACTGCAATCCAACCCATTTTAACCACTTCAATCTGGCCCATTCGTTGGCCTAGATGGTGGCGGCGCTTGTCGTGGATGACGATGCACCCGGCGTAGACGACAACACGCACAAACGAACGATGTCCGTGCTGGGAACGATGTCAGCTACATGAGGCAGCGGCAGCGGCTGTGGATGTACAAGAGATGGGATGAAGAGATTGATCTCTCGTCTCCCTCCCTCTTATGTTAAGTAAAGGCCCAATTGGGCTGGGCTTAGCCTAAAGCCGAAACGTGGTATCACACCTAGCGCCTCACCTAGATAGCCTAGGTGCTAGGCTGTTCCTCTCTGTCAGCCTAGTGTCTTGGATAACCTTTCATGATACTGTAGCTTGGCTATGCGACCTTAGTTTAATTTTGGCTTACATTCATATTTTTAATGCTTGATATACTAATCTGTTACTTTTCTAAATCATGACATTGTGTTCTATTTCTATCTAGTTTTGTCCAATATCTTCAGATAATTTCAGTCTTTTTTTTGTGAAATCAGTTTTAAATTTGTTCGAATGTAATTTGCTAATTTTCTGGAAATCAGTAGAATCGGGCCTAGGGGGTGGCCCGGTAAAAATTTGAAAATGATTTTTAAAACCCTGCTCTTTGGTTACTCAGCAGCAGAGAATGAACGTAATGGGCCTGCCTGGAAATGGAGAATCATCCAAGTTTAGAAAGCCAGGTCTACGAATGTCATTTGAGATATAGATAGGCAATACACATTATTAATCTCAAACACATTTTTTTTTTTGGCAAACTTTATTTGATCAGCACTCTAATCTAAAAGTCCATGCTCAAATTAATTTTTTATTCTAGCGAAACGCCTAATAAAACCCCTATTAAAAATATAGCTTGGGAAAATTCAGTAACCACTTGGTTCTTCTGAATGCAGTGACATCAAATATACTTCTTTGATCCCGGCAACCTCATTGCAGACATTTCCCATTGTCATTCGTTGTCTCGGCGAATCCATCGAGCATAAAAGGCCTACTTTTATTAGTGGCATAACGCAACCGTTCATCCATGCCTCAACACGATTGTCTTCTTCCATGTTAATTGAAGAGGTATCATAAACTTCTTGCAGCAAACTAGGATCCAAAATCTCCTTAACGTTTCCTGGAAATGCGGCGTAAACAAATTGGTGAAGATTGAAACCATCCTGCAATATTTCATCTGTTGGTCTTTTTCCGGTGAGCATTTCCAGCAGAAGTACTCCATAGCTATAGACATCACCTCCAATCGTGTTCTTGATGCCCATCCCATGCTCTACATCAATAATGACCATGTACAAAGTTATAAAATATATGCATGTAGAATCGGTGAACTAAATTCAGATTTGAAGCATGAAGAAACACAATTGAGGCATTAAAATCTCACCTGGTGCAATGTATCCAATTGAACCCTTAAGCCCAGACAGAGTGGAAGAATTGTTGTGTTGCAAGTAGGAGGAGTTCATGACATTGAGGGATTTTGCTAATCCAAAGTCAGCAGCATGCGCTGTCATATCATAATCCAGTAGGACATTGCTTGGTTTCAAGTCGCAATGCACCAACGGAGGCACACACTGCCTATGAAGGTAATCCAAGGCAAGCGCAACATCCATGGCTATGTTAATCCTCTGCACAAGACTTAGCGGCCTCTCTCCATCCATCGTCGGATGGATCCACCTATCCAAGCTCCCATTAGGCATATACTCAAAGATGAGAGCTTTAAACTCCTTGCCAGTGTAATCCATGGTGGAACACAAGGTGATCACCTTGACCAGATTCCGGTGTCGGATTCTCCTTAGGACTTTGCATTCATCAAAGAAGCTCTTCAGTGCTCCATGTTGGTCAAGATTGAAAACCTTGACTGCCACTGGAAGAGCAGCCAGGTTCAACACACCCTTGTAGACTGCTCCGAACCGGCCAGTCCCGACTAAGTTATTGGATGAGAATTGGTTGGTTGCTTTCACAAGATCAGCATATGACACCTTCTTCGGCCTTGTGTCGTTGATGAAATCCTTTTGAGACCGGCCTCTTCTCTTGACGTAAAGCAACCACAATATAAATGACAACAAAGATAGTGGAAGAATTACACCAAGTGGAAGAGCAATCTTGAGAACATAAGAAGCCTTTCTTGCACTTGAGTTCAAGGTCGAGCAATCTGGCAACCCTGACGTCATATTTAATGTGCACAGCCTCTTGTTTCCTTGGAGATATACCTCACTTGCATTGTCAAAAGGACGTCCAAAAGGAACCAGTCCGCTGAAATCATTGAAGGACAGGTTCAAGTATTGCAACGAAGTGTATGATTCAAAGAAACTCGGAATTGGCCCGGATAAATTGTTTTGGGAGAGGTCCAATTTTTGGATGCCCTTTAAGTTTCTGAAGGAGTCAGGAATATTTCCATCAAAAAAGTTGCCATCCAGCTGCAGTGTTTGTAAAAGCACACACTGTCCAAGGGAATATGGAATTTTCCTTAACAATTGATTCCCAGAAAGAAATAGCTGGCCAAGATTAATCAAACTCCCAACCTGCGAAGGTATGGATCCACTGAAGTGATTGTGGGACAAGTCCAAGCCACGTGAAAGTGATGACATTGTCAAGACTTCCAATGGTATTTGCCCATCAAAATTGTTAGAGGAGAGGTTTAGGATGAGCAAATTTTTGCATCCCCCGAGGCTAGGAGGTATTCTCCCTTCCAGTTGATTCTTGTCAAGATAAAGCTCCTCCAATTGGCCAAGGTTACCAATAGAGCTTGGAATGCTACCGCTGAGCTTGTTTAGTGCCAAGCTTAGAGAACCCAGATTGCCAAGATCTCCAATGGTTGAAGGGATGCTTCCCGTCAACTGATTCTGATCCACATAAAGTACAGTTAGGTTCTTAAGTTTCCCTATATCCGAAGGTATGCTTCCAGAAAATCTGTTCCTGCTTAACCACAACCATTCCATGTGTATGGAAAGGTTGCCAATTGATCTGGGCAAGCCACCACTGAACTTGTTGCCATCTAAGAGCAATTTGGTCAGCTTGCTGCAATTTCCAAGGAAGGAGAGAGCGCCCCAATCTTGTTCGTCAAAACGGTTGACACCTAAATCTAATTCTCGTAGCGAAGTCAAGGACCCTAAGCTAGGAACTAAACCATGGAATGAGTTCACCCCAACGTAAAGGTTTTCAAGGCTAGATGCATTGGCCAGTGAGGCTGGAACTAAACCCTGAAATTTATTTCCCTGCATGACCAGTGTTCTGATGGAAGGTAGCAAGAAACCAATCTTGTGTGGAATTTTGCCGGTAAAGGAGTTATTACCTAAGTGGAGAAAAGTTAGTGACGACATGTTATAAATGGAGTATGGTACTGAGCCACTCAGGTTATTCATGCCCAAGTCCAGCAAATCCAGTTTCAGAACACCCAGACCATCAGGAATACCACCAACCAAGCTGTTGCTACCAAGGTAGAGCTTAGAAAGTGCAGAGAAATTCCCTATGGATGGAGGGATACTTCCTGAGATGCTGTTATCACTCAAGCTAAGAGAGTAAAGCGGAGAAGACATCGCACTGACAGGTGGTAGTGGTATATGCCCCGTGAAATTGTTACCTGTAAGATCAATCATGAACAGGGACGAACTGTTGAACAGTTCGGCTGGGACGCTGCCACTGAGGCTATTGTAGGGCAGAACCAAGGATTGCAGAGATCGGCAGCGTGCTAGGTTTCCCGGGACTCCTCCTGTGAGGTGATTCTGACCTAGGTTAACGTAGGCAAGGGAAGAAGAAGAGGCCTCACCCCAAGACTCAGGGATGCTTCCAACAAGGCTGTTTCCTGACAGGATCAGTGCACGGAGAGCCGGGAGTGCAGCGAGCTCCGGAGGGATACTCCCCTGGAGTTTGTTGCTGCTGAAATGGACGAGCTGGAGCCGGGAGCACCGGCCGAGGCTCGAGGGGATCTCGCCGGCGAGCGAGTTGCGCCAGAGGCTGAGCTCCTCGAGTCGCGAGCACGACGAGAGAGCTGGAGGTATCTCCCCGGCGAGCGAGTTCACGCTGAGGTTGAGCCGCCTCAGCCTCGCCAAGCGGCCGAGCTCCCCGGGGATGGCGCCCCCGAGCTGGTTGTCGGAGAGGTCGATGCTCGTGAGGAAGGAGAGGTTGGCGATGGCGGCTGGTATCTGGCCAACGAGGCCATTGGAACGCAGCTCCAGTGCAGTGACACGACGTGGGAGGCGGTTCTTGTTCTTGCTGCACGTCACCCCATGCCAGCTGCAGAAGTCGGCAGAAGCGTTCTGCCGCCATGAGGCCAGTGCCCCGAGTGGATCGCCGGAGAGCTGGGACTTGAAAGAGAGGAGCGCCTGCCGATCAGCCGAGGCCGCCGGAGCAGTGGACGATGTTGGTTTGTGTGTGCTGCTTGCGACGGCCGTGGGAGGAAGCAAGGTGGAGAGTAAGATGAGGAGGGCATGGGGAACATGGTGGTGGTGAGGATTTCTTGGTAGATCGGCCATGTTTTTCTTCTCTTCTTGATTATGTTTTCTAGATATATATTAGTCTGGTTCTTGATTCTTCTTTGGATGGGCAGGTAGAAAACAAGAAATGGTTTGCGTTGCTTGAGGAACTGTAAATCAATCTTTCGTCAAAAATATAGTGGGTGAAAGGGCCCATTATGCTAGCCATTACTTGGAATTCCAATGGAGTCAGCGGATTTTGTGGAGTGGTGCACTGTCATTGCTTCATGGAAGCTTCCTAAACTGAAAGCTCAAGACTAGGCTGAAAGTTGAGCCGAGGTCAAGCTTTCTTTGACATATTACTCCCATTGTCGCTGTACTGTACAAATTAGAGCAGATTAATTCTAGGATGCATCCCATGACAAGTCCTAGAATCCCAAATGAACATAAGTGAAATTTCATTCCAAGCAATTCGTTAGTAGTATGCCAATAAACCATTCAGAATAATCTCACTTTATTCTAAAGGTCTTTCTACTAGAACAATACTATAGTTTAGATCGAATTGTCCATTCAGAGTGTTTTTCACAAAAATATACTATCATTGTAGTGTAAATAACACTATGACTATATACAAAATTCAAGATCAATCTAATTCGGTTCTAAATAGTCCGCTATAGCTTCGCAATAGCACCGATATAGTTTTTTCAGGCATAAAATGCTTTGCTAAGTACAAAAATTCTACGAACACAGCTATGCCTGCTCTTTCCGCTAAATTGACTGCTATTTCGGCTATTTTTGCAGCCGCTATAGCGTCGCTATGCTATTTTTTGATTTCCTTTGAAAATCCAATTGCTTGTTATGTATTTTGTTCTTCTCTATTTCATTCTTACATCATCTAAAGTTGAAAATGTGATAACATAAATATTTAACTACTAAATAATAACTTAAAAAAGTTTGTATATAATGAAACTGGAGATCGAAGAATAGAACACAATCACTTTTTTACACATTAATTGTGGCCATATGGGCATACATTAGTCTACAAGTATTTATAAAGTAAGGTTTGTATTTCTTATTTAGTTGGATGTGATTAATATTATATAATTTTTCATTTTTAAAATAATATTTATATTAAAACTCTATATTGGATAGCTTCCGCGATAGCTTTTATAGCTTTTTTCGGACCTTACCGCTAAACCACGAAAACCGCGTTTTTAAACCTTGATAATTCATTAGAATGAAAGAAATCAGTAGTTCATATTTATATTTGACTAGGAGGCAAGGCTGAAAATTGAGCCGAGCTCAAGCTTTCTTTGACAAATTACTCCCTTTGTCATTGCATTGTAGATATTAGAGCAGATTAATTCTCAAAAGCATCCCATGAAGTCCTACAGTATCCCCAAGTGAACAGCATTGAAATTTCTGTCCAGGTAATTTGTTAGTAGTAATGCAGTATGCCGATGCACCATTTGCAAATATAATTGAACAATATAGTATAATTTAGATCGTACTACGAATAGTACCATAACTATATAAAAAAATCAAAATCGATTCTAAGTCGTTAGATCGAGGGAAATGGAGAGGTTGTATTCGTCTTTTCGTACCTTAAAATTTCTAATGGTTATATATATACTAGTGGCACGGTGCTTTGCCCGCAATAAATATTAGTGCCTGCCATATTCTTCCTTTGTATTGACTGCGACCTTGAGTGCGAGACCGGCAAGACTGCTATCTGGCCCATGGTGCAAGTGGCATTATGTATGACTTACTAGCAATCTATGACTTCTGTGTAGTTTAGATATTGGCTTTTAGTTACGAAATATCTAAAACACCTCCGGAACGAAATAAAAGAGCAAAAAAAATATGAACAAAAGAGTGGCTCTAGTGGCACGGTGCTTTGCCCGCAATAAATATTAGTGCCTGCCATATTCTTCCTCCGTATTGACTGCGACCTTGAGTGCGAGACAAGCAAGGCCGCTATCTGGCCCATGGTGCAAGTGGCATTATGTATGACTTATTAGCAATCTATAACTTTTGTGTAGTTTAGATATTGGCTTTTAGTTACGAAATATCTAAAATGCCTCCGGAGCAAAATAAAAGAGTAAAAAAAATATGACAAAAGAGTGGCTCTAGTGGCACGGTGCTTTGCCCTCAATAAATATTAGTGCCTGCCATATTCTTCCTCCGTATTGACTGCGACCTTGAGTGCGAGATCGGCAAGACCGCTATCTGGCCCATGGTGCAAGTGGCATTATGTATGACTTACTAGCAATCTATGACTTCTGTGTAGTTTAGATATTGGCTTTTAGTTACGAAATATCGAAAACGCCTCTGGTACGAAATTAAAGAGTAAAAAAATATGAACAAAAGAGTGGCTCTAGTGGCAAGGTAAGGCAGTGATTTGACTAGACTTTGGAGAGGTTCCGTGCAGTGCGGTGGTCCGGTGGACTCTAACGATTACAAAATTTTGCTATTGGACGTAGTCTACACTACAGAACAGTAATTATGTAATCACAGAGAAGATAAGATATAGGGGTGGAATTCTACTTTATTGATTTCATATGCATAATACATTTGGTATCCACATCTACTTACACTAATAAATTGCTTAGGTTTTAGGTTTAGTCCAATGTGAAAAGTATCCGGACGGTTGGCCGACTAGGACACAACTTCAAGTTGTGCTCGGTGGCCGGCCAAACTGGCCCGTAACAGCTGGTTTTGCAATACTCCCCAAAAATTTTGCCAGCGAAAAACATATGCTCATCAAACTCCATAAAAACTCAGTGGAAAAAATTAATACATAAAAAGTACATAGCATATGCTTGTTGTGTGCACGATTTGCCTTATTAAAAATCTTATGTAGACAGCTTCAAAAGGAAATCTCACCAAAACAAAGTACAAACCACCCAACATTGCATATGATCTTCATGATCAAGGGTACTCAAGTTTCTTGCCTAGGTTCCTAGTTCAGAATATGTGAAGTATCTCCCTATGAATTCAACACTTCTTTAAGCTTCATAATTCCTATGCCCTTAACGCTATGAATTCAACACTTCTTTAAGCTTCATAATTCCTATGCCCTTAACGCATCTTTCAAAAGAGACAACAGGTAGGGACTTAGTGAATAAATTAGTTAAGTTTTCTTATAATTTCATGTGTTGAATACTTATTTCATTCAATTTATGTAAGTCATGAGCATAAAAAAGTTAGGGTTAATATGCTTTATACAAAAGAATAACTAGCTGCGAACAATCGGGATAACATGCTTTATACATGCCAAATGTTCAATGGGACCCGTGCGTTGGGGAAGATGATCAAATGTATAAGAACTCCAACCCGCTGTCCGAACAATCGCAAAACCACAAGTGAACACCTGTGACATCCTCTATTTTATCGTATGTCACTTGTATTTTCGAAAACCCAAAAGTAAATTAAAAAGGGAATTGTTATATACGAAACCCTGTTTTAAATTAATTTAAACTAAGATTTAAGCCAAAACCCTAGAAGACCTTTTTGAAAAATTCTGGAAAAATTCCCAAAAATCCTAAATGCCATGATTTAGCCACCTTCCAAGTTTCATCTCCAAATTCCAAAGCTAGTTCGTGATTCCTTAAAGTTTTGCCGTTCTGCCGGGAGCTCGTCAAATCCATCAAATAATGAGTAAACGAGGGAATCTAGTGCTCAAATTTGGAGGGGACCTTTTTGAAGCCTAATCCGAATTACCCTCCAAATTTCAGCCCAATCCAGCAAAGTAAACTCTGTTTTCTTGTTAAACAAGCTCGCAGCCTATCTGAATTCTACCCGGATTAGAATTCGAGTCCTAATCCAACCCCTCTTAGCCCAAGGCCCACCCCAGGTCGTCCAAGACACTATATAAACCACCCAAGACCCCTGCCCCAACCCCCCATCACGAAATCCCTCAAGTCCCAAACCCTAGCCGCCAAAATCCTCCCCACCGAAACCCTTTTCTACAGATCCCTCTCTGTGCCGTGCCCAAACTCAAGATTAGATGGTGCCATGTTGTAGATCTCGTCGAGACGGTCAAGATGGATATATGGATCATAAGATTTGGCCAAGAAACGGAGGAGAACAAGCTCGCCGGAGTTGGCCGTCGCCGCCGCCGCGCCCGCACCTCGCCACCAGCGCCCAGCACGGATTTCCAGAGTCGCCCGCCCGACGCGTGTCCCCACCCGCCGCCACCTCGCGCCTCTCACAGCGTACTCCCTGCTGCCTCCGCCGCCACGCGTCGGCTTGCCGTTCGCCGTCGCGCAGCCACTCCGTAGCCGCCGCGTGTCGCCCGGCCGCCCAGCTGCTGCCTTCGCTCGCCCCACCGCCGGTTCGGTCCGGTTGGGTCGGTAAAACCGGTTTATTTAATTCTGAAATTTCTGATTTTACCAAATCTTCCAAGAATTGTTCCGGGAGCATCCGAACTCCAAATTAGGTGATTCCAGAGCCATTATTTTTCATAAATTCCCTAGAATTTTATATATTTTATTGAGCTATATGTTCTGTTGATTGTTTTGCTGTTTCTTGCATATATGCATATACGTGTAGATCGTCTGTATTCTCGTCGCTCGGGAGGTTTCCAGGAGCCGATCGGAGGAGGATTCCAAGACTCGGAGTGTTACCAAGGCAAGATAGTTGCATCTTGCTCTCCCAATTTACAAAATTCACCCGTTTATTGTTTGTATTTATTTTCTCATGCATAAATTGATGGGAAGGGTAGAAACCTATTATTCACACTGCGTCATTGACCCTGTGAATTTAACCTGTTTATTGCTGCCTTAGTTATTTTCCTAGCCTATCCTTGTGCATAGTTGCTAGTGCTCGTGGGTTGGTAGTTGATTTAGGTTCATTATTTAATTATTCTTGTGACTTGGTATGATAGGAGATGCTGAGTTACTTAACCTAATCAACTAAAACCTACGTGGCGTGTGTTGTCTAAAGGTGACATAGTCGGGTGGTTTTGTGGAATGTGGATTGTTGGAGGTAGTCACCTTGGTCTAAGGACTTTGGGCGTGTGCTTATCCGGCCAAACCATACAAGCGCAACCATAAGTGCTAGCATTAGCATGTCGGCCAACATGTGCTAGTCCTGGCTTAGTAGTTAGGGAAGACTGTTAACACACTTTACTTTGAAAAGATCGGGTCATGTCCGTTGGCTCAAGAGGGGCCCGAGTGCTAAACCTTAGAGGGGTATCGGTGTTAACAGGTGGGAACTAATGAATCGCCTTGTATTGTTACTTGGTGCAGGCTCCTAAGGAAGAGCTAAGATGCAAAAGTACCACTCGGCTTATGGGTAAAGTGTGCTACACTCTACAGAGTTAAAACTATCATGATAGCCGTTCCCACGGTTATGGGAGGGGAGGAAGGTCGTACATGGTAGTCTCATGTGTTAATAATTTAATCTGATGGGGTGGTGTAGTTTGAGTTGATCGAGGCAAGTCTTGTTCTTCAGAGGGGCTTTCAAAGCCGAGCTCTGCGTGTTATCTTTGGGAGTCTGTATCAATACTAATTGCTCTACAAATTGTTTTACAACACTTTAATTAATATTGACTAGTGTAGGTGTTTATGCAAAATAGCCACCCTATTCTTGTTTATATCCTTGCATCATTTATAAGGACTCTTGCTAGGTAGCCGTGTACTCATTATACAAAACCACGGATAAATTTGTATTCAGGAGAAGGATTAGGTCCGGTGTATCTACAGGATCAGGAGGATCTTGTCCCGGACTTTGATGAGGATTAGCTGGCGCTCAAGGGTCGGATTGGAGCATCATCATAGTTTTCCGATGCATATTTGAATTTCCGCACTCTGATATATCTTGGACAATATTATGTCATTCCTTAATCAAACAAGTGTAATAAGTAGTTGTGTAACAATTACTTTTGCATAATATGTAATTTCTCTTAGTTATTTATGACTGTGTGATGATGTTCAACAAACTGTCGCTCACAAGTTGCTAGCATTGATCTCTGGGACTAGCAATGAATTGTGAGTGGATCCCGGTGAAACCGGGGTTGCGACAACACCAATGCACATAAAACGGTCAAAACCGTAGAGCAGGAATTTGGGGGAATCTAAATGGAATCTTCTCGCAAATAAAGAAGAACTCAAAAGAACAAAAGTTGAGGAAAAACCTGTGATATTGTTTTATTAATATGTAGGTGAATGGTTTGATAAAAAAAGTCCTCTAATAGTTGGACTACATAGGATATTTATCTATCTATCTATAGTTTAAACTTGTTAAAAAGTGTAGCCTCCTATTGGGCCAATTCTAAAAAATGATATCAATCACAATGCACTACTAAGATTCTCTAAAAAAAGATATATTTCAAATGGTAAAGCAAGAATTATTCAACAAATATTAAACTATGTTTATGTTTTTTATTCTCATTAACTAATTTAACAAGAGATACTCCCACTCAAGTGATTAAAGTCCTAGTAAACGCTGGCTCACCATTAGAACCCAATGTCATAGGTAGGCAGTCATTTGCCAATCACATCGTATGTGACTCTTGTGTGTTGGGTAGCATGTGTCAATCCTCAGCACCAACACCCCTACCCGGCTACCCCTGAAGCCCAAAACCATTTTGATAGCTTCGTCAAGTAAAACCAACACTATGTTTTGAAGTCAGACTTCACCCTATTAATCAAGATAATTAACGGTACCCTACGTAGGCAAACCCACGAATTAACGTACAAAACCTTTATTGGGGCAGCTGTTGGAGAAGGAGAAACTCGCAATTTTTGAAAGAAAACTATTACGTGAAGATGTGAAAGAATAGCTATGAGTTATAGTATGGGCGCGCCCATGACGTCGGATAACCTTCATTGCCATGTCTTTTCTGTCCACCAAACCATCTACTTGCAGTCACTACATAGACAAACTATATGTGGACGAGTCAAGCACCATAAATTAATAAGTAATTCTCATCAAAACCTATGTATGGACCACATACATGAGGGTCATACTGTTCACTTACACCGTGCAAAACCAAGTTAAGCACATCATCAAATTCTCTTAGGCAATATGAACGTATAGAAATTATAAAAGAAACAAATATATTTTGTGTCCGTGTAAACCTTTTGCACTATGTTAATCATATTCACAAAATTTCTCTCATAAAAAATTCCAACGAATTAACCATTGACCCATTCCAGACCAGTCATATTAGCCTAATGCAAATTCCATTAAAATTGTTTTGGACCAGACACAATAGCCATGAATCCTATTCATGGTCTCATAGAAAATCCATTAAATTAATCATATTAATCCGATAGAATACTAATCATATTAGCCTAATTTGATCATCAACCATCGTATTCACAACAATGGCCATGAAAATTCCAACAGATTAATCATAATGTATTCCAAATTAATCCTATCAGCCCAATGGAAACATGTATAACTCATATCGTAACATATCTAATAAATCCATACAAACAACTTCCATGACTCAATCAGATCGACCAACGATATTATTCTATCTGATAGACAGTGCAACCGGCTATTTTGTAGTCCAACATAGCTAATCAAATTAGGCTTTAATCACATCAACAAAACCTTGTGACAGATCGTATAAGACCAAACAACTAGCCGTGCATGCAGCACATGCAATGCTCAGCATACTGATCTAATTAATATTAGCATGGATTATTAATCGAACTAATCCAAACGAGGTTAATGCAGCCTCGACCTGCTTATGGTAGCTTGGCCCGACGTACCCGATCCAACCCGACCCAAAAAACCCAACCCGACCCGACCCGGTAGGACCAGTGCACCGGGTCGAGTCGGGCCTCGAACGTGGTCGAGTCGGGTTCGGGGCAAAAAAATTGCAAAAACAGCCGTGTGGGCTCGGGTTTTCGGGTTTCGGGTCGGGTTCGTGTTCGGATTTGTGACCCGGTGTGTCGGGTCGGGTCAGACTCGGGCCAGGTGGGTTTTGATCGGGTTTTGAAAAACCCGACCCAAACCCATGCCAGCCCGACAGATGATCAGGTCTAATGCAGCCTGCACCTGCAGATGCAGCGATATCTGTTCATCTTCCTAGGCGAATCAAATTGACCCTTTAATTCTCACGTGCGACGTGCGTGCATGTAGCAATGCACCGCTCGTCTACAAACACACCAGCACCGCATGCAGCGTATCCTCCAGCGGCGCGTCGTTCTGCTAGACGCAAGTCGCAACAGCACGGTGCCCAATGGCAGGCCAACAGCACATGTTGAATTGCAAGGAAGCAGCAGGTCGATCTCATCAACCTGAATCATTTGCCACGAGCATGTTCCGTTGATCTCTATCAACTAGATGTCGGCTCAATAGTGTAACCTCTCATCATTAAACATCGTGAGGTGATGACCATGCTGATCTTATCAACACAATCAATCTCATTAATCATCTGGCGAAAAAAAAAACCGATCAGTGCAGCCTTGATCTTGTCAACTAATAGATTAAACCTTCTAAACCTCATCGTTGCAAGAATCTCATCCCCGACGAGAAATTGATGAATTAATGGGTCACCATACTATCCATTGAACTAGTGAATCAAATCTACTAAACCACATCACCAGTTATTCATCTCATGAACTTTGTGGGCCATCTCCATCAATTGCAGATCCCATCTGCCATCAAGAAAGAACAATAGATCTAATCTATTACCCCCACATATGATGTAGATCAAGAACTTAATAGGATGACTCTAATACCACCGAAGGAAAATATGAGGATGCTACGTGAGCACATAATAAAAAATCTACCGCGGGAACCCATGACACCCTGCAAATAATTGACCATAGATCTCGTTACATTTTCACGCGCCCTGCAATGGAAGATAATTCGATGAAATTGGTTCAATCGATCTACGCGTAGTCGTATAAAAGTAGTCGTTGATGTCAATCCGATCACCTGCTTCATGCTGGTGAGCACTGTCCCACGATGCCTTATTGTCCTGTGGGTTGTGGCCTCTAACGTCCTCGCCGGGCATCACAGCGACCCCTGCGACAAGATCCGCCTCGCCGAGGTTCATGATCTCCACGAGCAGTTTGACTTCACACGGATGTCCCGGCCACACCCAAACTCCGTTTTTACGTTCTACCATTCCACATAAAGTTAGAGACAGACTTTCGAATGGATCCGGTCTTACCACGAAATTCATTATAGATCATGGGAATCGATGAAACAAGATCACGTTAAGAAACTGTTAGTGAGCAGATCGCGTCTATTCTAATGTTTGCTTTAACGAGCGTCATAAATGTAGCGCCTCTATGATATCCACACATACGGGGTTTCGGAATCTGCGTGGTGTGCTAACACCCGCGTACCGACAAGGGAGATGACCGCTATGGTTTGGTGGAGAGGAAAGTGTCTCATACTTTGGCCGTCTCCACCGCCTCCCTTTACATAGCGCTTCGTAGTGGAGCTCTACATTAAATATCCAATAAGATTTAAGACCGACATATGACGTGGTACAGACACTACAAGGGGACAGGGCTATAGCAACATACTCATATGGTGCTATATGCACGCATATGTGTTGCTGGCATCAACAACACCACATAACGTAGATGTTGTTATAGGTGGTGTTACTAGTTGTATACTGCATCACAAACTATATGATGCAATATGTTTGTGTATGTGTTGCTAGCTAGCAACATGCATTTAGCATCGGATGTAAGCATTTAATTGACGATATCTGATAGCATCACTTAAACAGCCTATTGCAACATCGTTAAATGTGTGTGTATAATTATATTATTTTTTTGGTAGATAATATAGTTGTCACACAGAAGTTACCAAAATTGATGTTGAAAAACTCTAAATATGTGCAATAATCACAAAATATATTTTATTCAGTTAAATATAATGTAATGTACATCACTTCACATAGAAATAGAAAACAACTCCTTTGTCGATACATAGAGAAGATAACAAGTAATAATTGACTTAAAATGTGATACCCATATCATGTGTGGTGTGCGTCATCCATGAGTCAGCATCGTGTGTGGTCCATGGTTATCATCGGGCATAATCGATCCCAACATCACCGGGTGCACGACTATGAAAAAGCAGTGACAAGCGTCGTTACGAACATAAATATACACAACTCTAATAGAGACGGGCCGGCGGCTAGCTCATAACCATATATAGAGGATCAGTGACAACCTATGGTTGCGAGACAAAAATCGATCGATTACCCGTCAAAAAGCCATGGAAATCGACCCCTCTTGCAAGCACTACCGCTCTCTGGGTGACGACGACGACCTGAGGACCTGACGACAACGACGACGACGACGACAAAAAAGTTACGACCTGACGACGACCTGATCACCTAGCTAGCTGTGCGCGGCGGGGGTGCATGGGGTTCCAGTGCGAAAACGGCAGCCACCTGCAAGTCTGCAACGCCCTACTTGAGGAGGTGCGAGGCATAGCGAGCCATTGAGAGAATAAATGTTAATGGCGACCACCCGGGCCAGCAGGCTTGTGATTGTTGTGACTGCGAGCACCATCCTTTTGCTACTGCTACTGTCGAAGGTGCTTGCCGAAGCTCAGATACGTGAGTGTCTCGTACCAATTAAACAGATATATAAATGAATGTTTTTGTTTCGTTGATAGGTTTGACAGGACCTTGTCTTAATTTGGCCTTGTTCTTAATTTGGCCTTGTTCTTTGCTGCTTATTATAAAACTAAAAGCTATTATTAAAAATTTATCATGTCTTGTAAAAATTAAACGATGTAATATTTTATAGTAATTTTTGTGGGGTTTAAGTTGTTTTTTTTCAAAAATTTTAAAGTAATTTTTATAATTTGATTTGACTCTGTGAGGCCACTATTAATGGATCATAACTCTCATATTATAATTTTGTGCTAGCTAGCTTAATTTAGCGAACAAAGCCAAATTGCCACTACGTACCGGTCAGCGACCCAAAAGCTATAGCTGCTTGCGTACACACTAGCTAATTCACCCAACCTTCACCCAACTTCACTACATGCGCATTTGTGTTTGCGATAGATCGAGGGATTGATGGATTATACGTACAACACCTATATCCCAGTTCGCACGGCCAAATTTGCACTTGACCGGTCTAGCTAGTCATCGTAACGGACTTCCTCTTGAAATTAAGCACTAGCACGTACTTAGTGGGCGCCAAACGCACCACGGTGCCTCGTTACGGAGTAGTGGTAAGAATTGGAATTGTGCGTCAGTGCGTGTGCGAAAACGGCAGCCACCTAGCTCAGACTATACGAGCTAGGGCCGTGCTCACTGCTACGGATCGGGACTTCCCAAGCGGTTCGTAAGGCCTGTGCAAGCGGTTCTAGAACCGCTTGCGAGTAACCATGATCGATGCCGAGGGCATCACTAGCGGCTCTGGGCATCTGGCGGCTCCCAGAGCCGCTAGTGATGCCCTCTGCAAGCGGTTCGCAGGGCGATGGCGCGGGCGGGCTGGTATGCCACGTGGGCTCTCTGCAAGTGGTTGGATGAACGAACCGCTTGTAGAGTGGCATCTCCGCAAGCGGTTCAAAAACGCTTGCAGACGTCAAGATCGTTTACGGGCGATTAATTCATTTACGGCGGCGCAAATAGATATTTAAATATATATTTCGCGGAGATTTTTTATTTGTCGTTTAAATTTAAATACATATAGGATGAGCATATAATTAGCGATCAAACAAGCTTAAATATATTAGATAATACATGTAATAATGTACACTTTATATGCATCGGCCAAATTTACAAAGTTTATAATTAATATACATTGTGCAAATGGACAAAACAGTTCATTTTTTTCTTGCAGTACTCTTCTTGACGCTGTTTGACGACGTAGAAGTCGTCCCTAGTTCGTTCGTTGAGGAATATGATTCTCGATAATGGAACTCGCCCTAGGAGTTAATGACCTCATCGAGAATGAAGCCGAATAGTTGTTCTCGTAATATGAGCACCCGATGATGTGGTAACACTTCAGTATGTTTATCCATGTCGGGCTATCCATGTCGGGCTACCAATTCAATTAAAGTGAAAAATAAATAAATACGTGCACCCATAATGTAAATTAATGGAGCATATAAGAACGTTATTAAGTTGTTGCTAGATGCATGATTGCGTGCATATATATACGAACCTCTTCAGGAGTTTGAGGCTCAAGCTCGCCGTGGCACATCATTTGGATATAGTGGAACACATAGTAGCCACATAGGTTGTTTTCCGCAGATTCTTGTTTTACCTATGGTCGATGCGGGGCAATTACAGATCAGTAATAACAAGAAATATTAATTGACAAAGGGCAATTACGTCGTTTTAGCGTACCCAGTCGCTTAGCTTAATATCGAATTCCTTCTTAAAACGTCCTTTCTGAATCTCTTGAAAGCTCAGGAACGCCTTATTAAGGAGGTCAATTATCCACTGGTATTTCTTTTGCGGTTTTCTCCGTGAGTCTTGGACGATGATCATGCTTTGGTCAAGCCTTATGATTATAAGGATCCAATGGAACCTATTTATATATTGCAACAGTTATGACATGTAATTAAACAATATATAGTGTGCCATCAGGTGTCTTAAGCAATATAAGAACGAGATGTTAGCGAGGACATCAGCACGTACTTAAAGTTGAATGGCAGAAGTATGTATTGCTTGTAGTGTTGTTGTACTAGTGCATGTACAACGTAGTCGTGGATTTCCTTTGGTTTTCCAGGGTATTGCCCGACTTCCTCGTTGACCAACCAAGGGTCAAGGAAGTCAATCGAGTTCGGCTTCTGCTTTCTAAGTCTTTGTATCTCCATTCTACAGAAAATGGGTTAATTGAGTTAATTAATTAGGGTTCTCGGCAAGCAGCATGTATAGATATATATACATCTTGTGGAGTCGACACTCACAGGCACCAGTAGGTCATGAAGGACACGTTGACGGCGTCTGCATGGTACACATTGTACCAGTCTTCAAAATCAAGATTTATCAATTAATCATTCCCTCGAAACAAATGTTCTTCTTGAAACGAGACGCAACAATGAGCATATCCCCTGGCGGACTTGTGTTCGTACCATTCATGGGCGCGTTGCATCTTGACCGGTATTTTCCGTATGTCCTTAGGGTCCAGCAACGGCTGGCCCAGCTTAAATGGCCACCTGACTTGTGTCGTTGGAAGATCATCAGTTATTCCACGGGCGGCATCTATGTTATCAAGGCCAGCTTCCCTCATGAAGTCATACTCCATCTATAGACGTTTTGCCTCCTCCTGTTCTTCCTTACTCATGTATGTGCCCGGAGGTTGTTTACTCTTGAATACGTGCTTTTTGATAGTTCTTTGGTAGTCGGTACAGAGAGGCGGTCGGTGCTGACTAGTTGTCGCGAAGAAGTCCGCAATCTTTGAATCAATTCGTTCCTTTGGCGGTGGATTTGTTTTAGCTTTATACCCCTCTATCCATGCGTCCTGACTTTCTTGACTCGCTCTTTAGCTCCTCGACGTCATCTCATATGGTGTTTTTTCAGGTTCCTTCATTCTCTGTCTGAATGGGAAACCGGCCGCCCTGCTGCTTGTTGTCGTTCTAGCTGCAGGAATGCTCCTTTTGCTAGCAAGCTTCTTACTAGGGGGAGATGCCGGCTCCATTGTTTCTCTCGGAGGTCTGCTTCCTTTTGCTTTGAGGGGTCAAGGTGGTGTGAGCTTCTGCGCATAGCGCTAGCGGGTGGTGGAGTGCTTTGTCTCACCAGCGAGGCGTTGCGTGGTGGCGTGGCCTGTCTTGATGGAGGAGGTGAGCTCCGTCTCGGTGGAGTGTTCTGTCTCGGTATAGATGTCACCTCCGCACCATCAGGAAACACGATGTACTTCTTCCGCCAGAGGATGATGTTATAGACGGCCTCTCCAAGCTTGGTCACATCGTCTCCTCCAGCAATATCGAGCTCCATATCCTCAAATCCGGCCACCACCTCGTCCACCGTGACCTTGGAGTATCCCGCGGGTATAGGGTTACAGTGGAATGTCTGGCCCGACTCCACGGGGAAGGCCAAAGCGTAAGCCACCTTGAGGGTGAGGTTGTGCAGTTGGACGCGTAGCTCACATTGGTGGGGCACGGTGATGTCGTCCACGGGATAACGGGTCTGCAATTCGTCGGCCGACACGTTGTTTGACGCGTAGCTGCTTCGTCGACCGGAGGCCGGGGGACTAACCACGTTGTCCGGAGGCATGACGACAACCCCACCTGGTCTTTGAAGACTGGCGATTGCAGCATGCACTTCCCGCTTTAGCATTTCTGCCATGTTTTCCTTATGCTCCTTGAGTTCCTGTTCGATTTTGCTGACTCTGTTATGTTCTCTTACTTTCCTTCTTTCCCAACTCCGGTATGTGGCTTGATCATTTGAGAAGCCAGCCATCCACGGCACCTGCTTGCCAAGTCCTCATGTCCTTCCTGGATGCTCTGCGTTCCCGAGTGCGTACGTAAGCTCGTCATTCTCCCTATCTACCACCAAGGATCCTGCACGTTGCTTCTCGATGGCTTCCACAATCCTTTCTTTCACGGGTTGCACTTGTGGTGCCATCTCCAGCTTGCAATCATCCTTCAGCCTCCCTCCGTGGCCCAAGGTCCAGTTGCGTGGGCGGAGCTCGCAGTCTTCTGTTTCTGGTACTATACCCTTTTTTCTAAGCTCATCTTCCTGCTTCTCCCATTTTGGCATAGCCTTGATGTAACCACCGGATCCAAGATGGTGGTGGTATTTTTTCTTCTGTGCGTTGGCCTTGTTCTGCTCACTCGCGGCCTTGCCTTCAGCCGACAGCTTGTACTCCTCGAATGCTTGCCGGTGATCCGCTAGCCGGATACTTATTGAAGTCCGGGTTGTTCCGGTCTCCACGCATTTCTTCTCGAGCTCGCTCTTCCACGATCGAAAGCATAACGCCATCTTGCTCGAGTAAATTTCTTGCACTTGTTTTCGTAAGCCGTCGAATCGTGAAGTTTTCTTTTATATCCTTCGAGCAGCTCTTTCAGAGTCAGAAACCTTGGGCCATGTCTTGATGCTAATAGGGACGTGATCCCTCACAATGACTCCGCAGGCGTTGTTGAAGGGGGCAAGTGCCGACATAGGGGCTTCGGGCTTCCCAGTGGCCGAAACTTGAGTAATCACGTACTTTGTTGACGGCTTTTTGTTAGGCCCTCGTATTTGTTTGGATTGGCTGTTGGACGTTTCCAGCTTAAAAAAAATAGGAACACGTGTCAGAGGCTTATTGCTATAAGACGTGTAAGAAACGGTCATTTTAGTGTTCAGGCTATATATACCTCATAGCCGTCGACATTAGTTTCAGCCTGGCCGGTTGGATCACCGGCTTGAGCATGGATTGCATGATCACCAGCTTGAGCCGAGGCGGCCTGGTCACCGGCTTGAGCCGGGGCAGCCTGATCACCCATTGGATCTACCGGGTTGGCCTCATCGTAGCTTATGAGAGTGCCCATCGCGATTTTGTTAAGTAGAAAATCATTTCCCGCATCGAAATCAAGATCATCGTGTCCGGAGTGCGCCATCTATCACTGTGCATGCACGCGAAATAATACAACATTTAATACAACATATATATCTCTTTTTATTTGAATACAACATTTCAATACAATATTTGAATACAACATATACATCTCTTAGATGTCATCCATCTCGACACCCATCAAAACGTACAATATTTGAATACAATATTTCTCGACACATGACATGAAAGAATTTGGGTCGTGCCGGCCTGAATACAATATTTAAATACAATATTTGAATACAATATTTCTCGACACCTAATGTTGTTGCAAAATTAGCATATGCATCCAGATTAGGTCAAACGGCCTCTAGCTCGAAGGCTAGTCCCCCAGAAATCGGTCCACTGGACAAAGAGGGAAAGAATTTTGCGAGGGGGAGCGTCCGGGAAGGGGCCGCGGCGCGAAGCTCAACTTATGATCACCGACTTACTTGAAAAACATGGCAGCCACTAATCCAACCAAATCAGCTTGTGGTGTGGTTGTCTTTGTTCTCGACGATTAGTGTGTTGAACATATTGCGATATAAGCATAATAAATTGATCAAATATAAATAGAATGAGCAAACACATAACAATGCCATGGAATAGATTATTTATCATGTACTCTATAGAAATGGACTGTAAAGCACCAAGTAATATGATAATCCAATTAAATAACATGGCAGCCAACATATCAAGCGAATAAATCACCATTGACATGATTAGGGAGCTCTCAGATTTAACCAATAAATGGATGCTGTAAAACAGCCTTCCTAGTTATAATTCTAGTGATTTCACAGGCAAATACAATCTGAGATTAATATCAAGGTTTAGACAATCAATACTGCACTGTTTTGGAAAGGAATTAAGTTCAAAACATCCCAATTTAGCCAATCAGAACTGCTGATCTACAATTATTCAAGCCACATGCCACTGGACCCAAATCTATTTATTCTGAACCAACCGAACAACACAAAGTGCTAAGCAAAGGTACCAGGAAATAAACAGATCACTCAGCAATCTGAACAGCACACTAAAACAGCCGTATGCACCAATACAGATCAAGATAACAAGCGTCCAGTGACCAATTAACAACAGTTCATGGCATGAATTGGGATGAACACAATATAAATCCTAACAAAGGCAGAAATTAATTGAATCTACCACAAGATATAATCAACAAATGTATTTATATATGCCTCAACCAGATTATCATTGCGAGCAATAAGGGTAAAGACATTACGACCACGATAAGAAAGCTTCCAAACCAGAGATTTAGCCTCTAATTCAAGAATTAGATCCCCAAAATCTCTAATTGGTACACTGCACAACCAACCACAAGGAGGAAAGCCACAGAAATTCTTACTTAGCGTATAGGAGCATGACAGAGGGGAGCAATAGGAGCATCTACACCGCGCGCGCATTCCGTCGAACACTACAAGTGCATCACAGAGCAATGGGGGCAGGGGAAGGAAGGGGGCTCGATACCTCGGCCCTTCGTCTTCAAAGTGGCGGGGAGGAGGTCCACGGCGAACGGGAGCAAGGGGGCTCACCGGCGAAGGTGCTCGCCGGGCGGTGGCGGAGGCGGCGCTGCGTCAGACAAGGTCGATGTCGCGAGTCTCGCAGTGCTCGACGACGGCGAGGTGGAGTGTCCAGGAGGCGGCCGCCGTGCGGTGCTCGACGACGGCGAGGTACGGCCGTGCGGTACTAGACGGTGGCGAGGGTGGTGGCGGTGGGGCGCGGCGAGATTGCGACGGAACGGTTGAGGGAGACAGGGGCAAAGGACTTAGAAAATTTCGGCCGCGAACCCTCTACCTTATATAGGAAGGGCTCTACAAGCGGTTAGTATTACAAACCGCTTGTGAAAATACCTTTACAAGCGGTTCGTAATTTTAACCGTCTCTAGAGAATACTTTTACAAGTGGTTTGTAGAACGAACCGCTTGTAGAAGCCGGGTAGCGCGACATTTAAAATTTTGGAATTTCGCCCGCCTGAAACAGTAAAGGGGCCTCTTCAAGCGGTTGGTGATAAAAACCGCTTGTAGAGGTCACTTCTACAAGCGATTGGTAGGACGAACCGCTTGTAGAAGTGGGGCCATCACACGTGGCGAGGTTTGGGACGTACCACTCTATCGATAATGTTTAAGAAGGTATTGCGCCCTTCTAATGTTGAAATAAAACTTCCTCTCACTTGGCTAGCGCGTGGCGTTTAAATGCGGGCTCCCCGTACTGGTCGCTGGTTCAAGCCCCGCTTGCGCCCCCCTTGCCTTATATTTTTTTAGAAATATTTACTGAGCCCATTATTTTGTTCCAAAAATACTAAAAACTATTTTTTTTATATTACTTTCATTTCTAAATATGTGCTTAACCCATTATTTTTTACAAAAATACTAAAAAATCTTTTTTGGCATTACTTTCATTTCTAAATATGTACTTAGCCCATTCTTTTTTCCAAAAAACTAAAAAATCTTTTTTTACATTACTTTCATTTCTAATATTTACTTAGGCCATTATTCTTTTCAAAAATAGTAAAAATATTTTTGGCATTACCTTCATTTCAAATATGTGGCCATTATTCTTTCCAAAAATACTAAAATTATTTTTGGCTTTACTTTCATTTCTAAATATGTACTTAGCCCATTATTTTTTCCAAAAAACTAAAAAATCTTTTTTTACATTACTTTCATTTCTAATATTTACTTAGGCCATTATTCTTTTCAAACATACTAAAAATTATTTTTTGGCTTTACTTTTATTTCTAAATATGTGGCCATTATTCTTTCCAAAAATACTGCTTCCACCTTATAAATTCTTAAAAATGCATTTACATGTTAACATAGTTGAATCTACCACATAATATATTTAATATGACCACATAATAAGGGTCATCCTAATCATTTACATTTTTTGTCTTTACAATTCTTCCTTCATCGTGATCGCGGCGTTTGTGCGGAGCATCCATTCCTGTGTCATCCAGGATGCTTATGTCGACATCTACTGCAAATGGAGGGATCTCATCGAACTGATCGTGTCGCTTGGAGAACCACGTGTCGCTTTGGCTGTTCCTTATTCTTGTCTTTGATTTGATTCTTCTTTGGTCTGCTTGACTTGTCCAATACGTAGAAGACCTGTCTCACCTCGTTCGCGAGAACAAATGGTTCTCTCAAGTAGCCGACTTCTTCGAGGTCGACGGTAGTCATGCAGTATTTGTCGATATTCATGCCGTCTGCGTTTAGTTTTACCCATTGGCACTTAAACAATGGGACCTTCAAAGGCCCATAGTCGAGCTCCCATATCTCTTCTATGAATCCATAATATGTGTCCACCCTGCCTCTATTGTCGGCGGCTTCTATACGGACACCGCTGTTCTGGTTTGTGCTATTGTTATCTTGTGATCTCGTGTAGAATGTGTAACCATTTATCTCGTACCCCTGCCATCTCACTATTTCAACTGATGGTCCCCGAGCCAGGCGTGGCAACTATTCATTGTTGGAGTTGCTCTTGAGGATATGGTTTTGTAACCATGAGCCGAAAGAATCCATGTGTCTCAGTGTTATCCACGTATCAGTCTTCTCTGAGAACTGGAGACGTAGAGCATTTTTGTGTTGGAGGACATACGGGGCGGCCACTGCCGATTGCTTCAACACAGTGAAATGTGCTTGCTTAAATGTCTGAAGATCGTTGCATGCAACTACTTTTCTTCCAAGTGTCCCTTTACCTCGTAGCCTGTCCTCATGGCATGATATAGGGACGCCGATGGGGTCTAGATCATCAATGTAGTCCACACAGAACTCGACCACCTCCTCTGTCACATAACCCTCGGCAATGCATGCTTCTGGCCGAGAACGGTGACGTACATACTTCTTTAGTACGCTCATGTACCTCTCGAAAGGGAACATGCTGTGGAGATAAACGGGCCCAAGAATACCTATCTCTTTACTTAGATGAACAGTGAGATAAACCATGATATCAAAAAAGGCAGGAGGAAAAATCATCTCGAGGCTAACCACACTTTGTTTGGAGTATAACTCGCTGGCCGTAGGTACAGTTGTTCCGTACCTCTTTTTTCAGGGTGTACGTCCTTCCTGATGCCCAGGATTTCAAGGTCGTTCCGAGCACTCACTGTATCTTTCGATTTCCCGTACAGATCTATATATCCTAGGAAGCTCACACAGACGTTCTTGGTGATGTGCATGAAGTCCAGTGTGTGGCGAACATCCAAATCTTCCCAGTAAGGCAAGTCCCAAAATATTGACTTCTTCTTCCATATGGGTGCATGACCATCCTCATCATTCGGCACAGATTTGCTTCCCGGACCCTTTCCAAAAACTACCTTCAGATCCTTCACCATAGCAAACACCTGCTTGCCACTTCGATGCCTCGGCTGGGAACGATGTTCTTCCTCCCCGTTAAATTCCCTGCGTTTCTTCCGTAACGCGTGGCTCCGAACAAGAAACCTGCGATGCCCCATGTACACCATCTTTCGAGAGCCTTTCATGTACGTGCCATCGGTTTGATCCAAACACTGCACGCACGCTTTGAAGCCTTTGCCAGTTAGGCCAGACAGGTTACCAAGCGCTGGCCAGTGGTTGATTGTTACAAATAACATTGCACGCAGGTTGAAATACTCTCTTTTGTATTCGTCCCAGACCTTTACACCGTTCCATAACGTTTGAAGATCTTTTACCAAAGGTTTCAGGTAGACATCGATATCATTTTCGGGTTGCTTGGGGCCTTGGATCAACAACGGCATCATTATGTACTTTCTCTTCATGCATAACCATAGAGCAATATTATACACACATAGTGTGACTGGCCAGGTGCTATGGCTGCTGCTCATGTCTTCGAAAGGATTCATCCCATCGGTATTCAAACCGAACCTTATGTTTCTGACCTCGTCTGCGAAGTCTTTGTACTTCCGATCGACCATCCTCCACTGCGAGCCATCTGCCGGATGTCTAAGCATTCCGTCGACCTTACGCTCTTCTTTGTGCCAACGCATCATCTTCCGCTTTGTTTGCAAACATACGCTCCAGCCTTAGAATCAGAGAAAAATACCACAACGCTTTTGCCGGTGCTCTCTTCTTCACACGCACCCAATCTACTTCACCTGGATCGTCACGCTTCGTCTTATACCGGGGTTCCTTGCACACTGGACATGCATCCAAGTCGGCATATTCACCGCGATATAGGACACAGTCATTGTGACTTGCATGTATCTTTCGTACTTTCAATCTTATAGCGAAGCCCTTCTATCTAAAAATATAATAATAGTCTTTGGTAGTGACGTACGCCATGTATCAGAATATATGAACAGAGATGAACTGGTAGATATAGTGGGGAGGATTAGACCCATTGCTAGACATGGCCGTGGATGGTTGTATGTTTCGGCCAAATATACTCTATAGGGCGTGTTTGGTTCGGAGCCGTGCTCACCGTGTCAACCGATGGCGCGTCCACGCGATTGACGCGTGTTTAGATTGTGGCCGATGGTTGGCGTAGGCGTAGAGGTGAGGGTGCGCCGGCGCACAGTAACATCGGCGACGCGAGCGAGAGCGCGCCCTGGGTTGGCGTCGGCCGACGGTTAGGATGGCGACGGTGTGCTGCAAACCAAACACGCCATATATAACAAAGCTCTTATCGATTCTTCCTATTGCGCCACATGGCGCAACCATGGTATGCCACGTCAATCCCCAAAAAATTTTAAAATCTAAAATTTTTTAAAATGTAACAAAAAAATCATGGTGAGTATGCATAAATGAATTTAAACATTAAAAATGTTGACTTCTATAAAATGAATTAAAAATAATAGAAAAATTCTAAATAAGTTTTAAAAATCTAAAAAGAATACAAAATGCATTTGTGCCATATGAAAACTAATCCACGCGCCACGGATGTAAGAATGGGTGTTCGGTTTATTTGGTTTTTTGAAAAATGGAACCGATTTTATTATCATAATATAGAAACCCGAACCATATAAACTGAAATATTTTGGTTCGGTTATTTCGGTTTTCGGTTTTTAACCAAAATATCATATTCAAACAACGAACTAACATGTCATTTATAAATATCTTTCCATAAACTGCTTTAGCGTATGCTCACATCAATAAAAATAATAAACCAAATAAGATATTGAACAAGTAAACAATGAATTCGATAAAAAATCAAACATCCCTTGTATAAAATTATGAATCACACTACTGTGTTGTCACATATGTTTAGCCTAATACATAATTATGGTTTATTTTTTTATTCAGTTTTTGATACAAAAACCAAAACCGAACCAAAAAACCGAATTCTAACAAAAAAAAAACCTTAATTACTAAAAAAATTGGTAATTTTAGTTTAGTTTGGTTCATTTTTTCAGTTTTTATGCCCACCCCTACATGTAGGGATGTGATTGGATCGGATAAAGTCGGATATCGTTCTATCCATATTCATATTCGTATTTTTTACTGAATATAGATTCATATACGCATATGTTGAATATGGATACAAATTGAAACAATACTGGATAACATCGGTTGCGAATACGGAGCGAATATTGATCAGTTTAGACAAGGAAACAGATATTGTTAGTCGAATATTTAAAATTAATTTTAAAAAAATAGCTCTAAATTTTAAAAATGTTCAAAATTTAAATTTAAAAGTGAGAATTAAAAACATTAGAAAAAACAAAACATTAGAAAGTATATACATAAATATTATTACATTAGTCTAGATTTAAAAATTCAAAAAATTAAATTTAAAACATGGGAAACCATCAATAAAAAAATCTAAAAATACATTCAAAATATTCCAAAAAATACGTTCGAATGATATTCTTCGAAAAAAACTCGAATATTCCTTATCCACAAAATAATCAGTATTTGTATCCATATCATGTCAAATTATCCATATTCATATTCTTATCCGTAAAAATAGTCGAATATCCATAAAACTATCCAAATCGCTATTCGATCTATTCGGTCAGTCAGATATATCCGTACTGTTTCCACCCCTACCTACATGGATGCGTAAACATCGCTATTACCTTACATGCCAGATAGCGAGCGAGCACTCAGCAATGATTCCGTCGGCCGAGAATACGTACCTATCTCTTACGGGAATCAAACCCGTTGTTGGGATAAGGGGCATCACTTAGAACACTCAAGACCCACTTATCTTGTGACAAACAATGAGGATAGTTTCTACCAACAGATGCACAGCGGAATAGACAATTTCACATGCACAATGACACGATGAGTTACGTGGAAAATTCTCCTCAGAGTGAGGAGTAAAAAACCACGGAACCAACCGGTCCACTTCAAGCTTCTCTCTATAACTAGAGATTTATAACAGCAACACCATCACCATCAAGTTACAAACTTGGCATGAGTATAGGCAATGCCACACAAAACAACGAGTCACTAAGGAGTAACTAATTTCACCCACAAATTGAACCAAACTGTTGTCCCCTTCGGTGTTCAGTGTATATCTCACAAACTACAAGTCTAAATCACACAAAATTGGGCAGGAATGTACTTTGATGAGTCCTTACAAGCTGTCAAAATCTCAGCTCAATTCGACAATGTTTGACCCCTCAAACAAATCATCTCCCAAAGTTGTGCAGTGCTGAAACTGCATCTACCCTAACTAAACAAATCTTACTCAAATAAGGTTCTCCACTGATCCAATTATACCAGCTCATGGGTAGCCCGGCCCGATGTACCCGACCCAACCCGGGCCGACCAGTGCATCAGGTCAAGCCTCGATTTGAAGCCCGACCGTCCGATCGGGTCAGGTTCGAGCCTGAAAAAATTGCAAAATTAATCAGCTGTGCGGGTTTGGGTTTTTGGGTTTTGGTCGGGTTCGGACCTGGATTTTTGGCCCAGTGCACCGGGTTGGGTCAGGCTTGGGCTGGCTAATTCTTGGTCGGGTTTTGGAAAACCCGACCCAAATCCGCCCGAACCTGACGGATGATCGGGTATAGATCCAATCATCAATCCAACCGTACAAATCTGGGAGCAACAAGTGAGGAACGTACTCACCAAATTTGGGATGAACCAACCACATTTGCCCATCGAAAAGGGAATTGATGGACAGCATTATTTAGATTTTGTTGGGCTAAAAGTTCATCATCCATGAGGAGGGATGCCCAACACCCTTGTCTTGGACATGAAAAGACATGTCCTAGCCACCGGACAAAACAAACAAAAAAAATCTTTTTATACCAATGAAAATAGAATAGAAGTGGTTCCTGCGGGCTCTCGAGTCTCGACGCCTAGTAGGCACTTGCCGCACAAAGCATGCGTGCATTGCAGCGCCCATGCATCCGAGCGGCGACTGGCGAGGCGAGAGGAACACATGTAACTGAGGGCGTGATGCAGCAACAGGACATGCAGATTTAAGGCTGATGGCCAGCGACTCCGGTTCTCGTCCAGACATCACACAAATACGGCCAGACAAGAGTCATCTTTGGCTTGATTAATTCATTAATTCATTGCTTTATAACCCTAAGGGTACGTTCTCCCGGTGCAACGATGGTTAGGAAGCTTATTAAATCCATCGAACACTTATGTTATGCACATGAGAAACTCTTAGAATTATGTGTTGAAATCCTCGTCTCGAACCCATCGGTACTACAACGAAATGTGCTTGGCAGGTCGTTCGTAGGCCCATCGGGACGCCTTTAGGTGGCAATCAACAGGACAATTCAAAAACGCTTATCACATCTCATATAAAAACACCTGAGGGCTCTGGTTGACTATCCTCGAGAAAGATGCTCGACGGTTTCAATCTGGGCCATTGAGATAAATGCCTATCTTGAGGGTTTTACCCTCCGTAGCCCCTCAAGGGTCAACACAACAAATTTGAATTTTAAAAATGTAAAAACATGTATGCTTTAAATAACATCACCGGTAAAAAATTAGAAATTTTCGATCATCTAATGTGAAGACCCTCACATAAATGGGTGTTTTTCGGATAAGTTCAAGGTTATCATAGAATATCATATGATTTTGTTGGTTAATATACCCAATAATTCATAAAAACTTCACAAGAACGAACAAAACTCAAATTTTAAATTTGGATATCAAAAAACAAATGCAATTAATGGGCTTTCCTAGGTTTCATACTCCCTCCGTTATGAAATAACAGTCATTTTACACTTGTCCTAAGTCAAAGTTTTAAAATATTATCCATAGAGAACTTTTAAACTATTTAGATTGAGAATATAAAAATTATATATATATGGATTCTTCTTAAAAAGAACTTTCATAATAATATAATTTTTAATGCGTTATAAATAAAACTTGAAAAATATGTAATAGTCAAAGTTTTATTTTGATGATTGTGTCAATGTCCAAAACGACTATTATTACATAACGGAGGGAGTATAAATTAACATATATTATCCTCTAATTTGCTGGTGGGAAATTAATTCAGATATAATTATTCTTGACGGCTAACGGTGGACGGTCGAGAGTAGCTGACGTCGTCGCTTCCTCTGACAGACATTCCGGCACTCTCGATGGTTGTTTGTGTAGCCGTCGAGAGTAACATGCCTGCGAAGGTTATATCGACGGCCTTATTTTGGTCGTCGAGAAAATGCAATTAATATCGATGGTTTCTTTCTTGTCTTCGACACTAATTATGGCACTCGACACTGCAAGCTTTTCATGTAGTGTGTGGCACGAACAATCCACCAGCAGGCTCACTCTTGATTGTTTTGATTGCGTTGCACATGTATTGGTGACATAGCCAAAGTTGCCTCCTGAATGACTTGCACGGGGTATTATAGCCAAACGTGCACACACGTTTTTCTTGATTATCTTTTTTTTAATAAAAATGTACAAACTATGAGAGACTGGAACAACATGCTCTCGCAATTATCTGGTGCGTACATTATTTTCATCACTACATTTGTTTGTTGATTTAAATGTCTACTCGACTTGACCTCCAGGATTAATTGTTGGATTCAACATACGGACGGTTGGGGACTCTAAAATACTGTAGGTTTGGATAGAGTGTTCGACGAAGGAAATGAATCTTTTAGAGTGTGGTGTAAAATGTGAAGAAAATTTAGTGGGAAGGATAGATGGAGTAGCTAATAGTGAAATAGCGGGTAAGAATAGAGTAGCCGGTGTGGATGCTAGGCAATAACGACGACAACCCCTGTTCTGGTGCAAGCCCGTGGCTCCGCGTGCACTGCTCCTGCAGAGCATGTTCCCTACTTCATCCATCTAACCAAAACAATCTAACCAAAACAAACTAGGGCTATCAAATAGATTTTAAATTAGGGATCTTTTACGGTACATTAAGTTAAGAAGTATATGAAAATCGTATATTTTAGATATCATCGTCCAACTGAAATTGATGATGTTTTAATCTTCTTTACAATGTTACATAGGGTTAAGAAGTCAACTCCAATTATATACGAGTATTACGTTACCGTACCCCTTTAATCATAGCTGACGAGGTCAACTTGTTCGATGATTTTGAGGTATAATCAAATTGCTGCGGCATCGATCGAAATTCAGGTTCGCGGCGACGTTTGTACCCAGCCATTTTACCTTGCATCGTTGTTGAGATTAGGCAACAGCGGTGTTGTTTCTTCCTATCGGCATCCGCAACAACTTTGAAGAAATTATTCATTCGATGAGCGCTAGCTAATTGCATGTTCGCTGCAATGAATGGGATTAGATCAGCGGATGAAAATGATTTCTGTTGGTGTTTTTCTGGAATCAGTTTATACTAGCAAAATATCGTTACTATCTTGTCCCTACGTATAGTATAAAAAGACTGAACTATCTAAGCTATTGGATGTAGAAGAATGAATGGCTCGTTAAGTTTAATGTACCATAAAAAAGACTTCAAAATAACGTAGCTCTAAACCCCTTCTATCAATGTATCCGATTTCTTGTGTTGCAGGTGGTGGCAGACCAGGTCCAGGCAGTCCAGCTCCGTGGTGTAGACGATATATATGCCGATATCCTGGCGCCTGCCCGGGGTGTAATCTGTGAAAGTTCGTCAAAGCAAATTTGTCGTGTAAGGTTAGTGTAACACCCCAATTTGGGGATGAATTTAAAATTTGTGACAATTCAATTTGTTTAAAAATCCTCAGACACGTGGGACCCACTGTCAGCCACTGTGGTCCCTCTCTCTCTTCCCTCTCTCTCTCTCTTCTCTCTCTCTGCCTCGCCGCGTGCTCTGCCGCCGTGCTGGGAGCACGCCGCCGTCGCGTCGTGGCTGAGCTCGCCGCCCAGCAGCGTGCTTTCGCCGTGTCGACCCAGTTGGCGGCCTCGGGCTCGCCGCCGCCGACGCTCGCCGGGAGACCGGTCCGCCGCCGCGGACCACCGGATAAACGACGGAGCTCGTCGGTCCGTCAAAGAAGGATCCCGCGCGTGATTTCCATGCCACCGCCTTCGTCACTCGGCTCGAATTGTCAAAAGGCTATGCCCTCTCCTAGCCCGGGCGTCGTGCCTCTGCCCTTGCCAGCGTCAGACCGCAAGCCGCCCCGCAGCGTAGCCAGCCCGTCGCGTCACCGATGCCGTTCATGGCGCTGTCGCGAGCTCGTGGGCCCCAGCGGTTGCTCACCCCGCCCTAAAGCCGAGCCGAGACCTCCTGCCCGTCTTCCACCATTTTCCCAATTTCCCCGCGCTGCCGCCATGAGCTATCCCGCCTCTGGTGAGCCCCTGACCAATTCCTCCCCCGGAGCTTCCTACGTCGCCCCTAACGCTTCTCTCCCAATTTCAGTGGAGCCGCCGGTGGAGCCGTGCCCGCCGACGCCTGTTTGCCGCCGTCGGACTACTCGGCCGCCAACCGTCTCGAGCCCGTTCGTCCTCGACGAAGCCGTGGTGAGCACCCCTGACCCCTCTAGCCTCCCGTCCGTGCCGTAGCTTGTAGATCGGTGTTGCGGCTCTGTTTTCCGGCGAACCTTCGGTTCGCGCCGCCGCCGCCAAGCCGCGCGTCCGCCACCTCCGGCCTCGACGCGAGCGTCATAGGAACCTTAGGGAGCTGTGGATGCCAATGCGCTAACGCACTTGGCCGGAGCAGGGCTGTAGCGCCGCCGCGTCGTTTCCCGCCGCCGTTCGGCCACGTCGCCGGCCTGAGGAAGAAGACGACGGAGCACCGTCCGATCACGCGGCGAGATTCGTGCACTGATAGGGCTGTAGAGCCACTGACTGGCGGGTCCCGCCTGTCGGATCACCCCCGCACGCGCTGAGACTGAGCCGCGCCTCCGGGTCACTGACGAGTGGGTCCCTGGCCCCACCTGGCGGGTTAAGTGGACGCGTTCCTACTGGCGCGAAGCCGCCGATTGCGCTTTTTAAAATACGCCTTGGCGTGGCGCCTTAGGCTGTTGGCGGCGTCTTGCGCGCAAATGGGCCGTGGGCCGAATCGCTGCGCTGGGCCGTCCGACGGTTGGCTCGGCCCGACCCGTTTTAAAGGATTTTCCAGCAATTTGCCAATTAGCTAAATACCGAATATAGTTTCTGAATTTCTAAAAATAGCTAACCACTTCCAAAAATTCTAGAAAAATTTAGATAAATACTAGAGATGATATTTGATTTTATAAAAATATGAAAAGCCTTCACTGTATAGAAAAATTACGCACTGTACATTGAAAACTAGATGTTGCTTAAATAGAAATTATTAAGTGAATTTAGGTTAATTGCTGTTTATTAAATTAATGGCTCAGATCCCCAATAATCTCTAGAAAATATGTTATTTAGAGAGTGTCTCTATAAATCTGAGAATATTCCAAATTAACATTCCCACTTAAATACATATATGAAATTATATTTATGTTCAAGGGACATTTATTGATAGACACCAACAATTTACTTGCAAAATCTATTTAGGTGCTGCTCAAGAAATATATTCAATAATGTTTAAAAACCTAGAACCAACTCTTTATCTAGAAACTTTACTACTTGTTAACCCCCGTTAAACTCTAACCCTAGCGTAGGCGAAATTTTCCAATATATATATATTAATACACACATGCCATTTTGCGTTGACGAGAAACCCTAATCACCCTCTTGCGACTTACCGTACAAATCGTATTTTGGGTTTAGAGACTATTATATATAGTACCAATACTATTTATTAATGCACAATAGCATGCATAACATATCATACGCAAGATAGGTTCGCTAATCGATCTTAGGCTTATTGACGAAGCTAGGATCTATACCGAGCATGCATCATGATTTTTCGTCGCATTATTAGTAGTAATTGTGGTTTGTTGGTATGATTAGACGTAGGCGACCCCGAAGGAAGGTTTGGGGACGCTGAAGAGGACCATCTCCCAGAACAACGCGAGTTAACACTTACTCTTTAGATGTGATCCATATTAGGGAGAGACAGCGACTTTCCCTAGTGCGGATTAACATCGCTAATACCATGTTCATTACCCAGTTTTCTTAAACTATGTTGTTTACTTATTAAAGATGCATGCTTAATTAGATTGCCTAATTGTTAATCATGTTATACTTATACATGCCTGCCTTGAAATGTTTAGCCTTAATGACTGCCTTGATTGTCATTGCTCTTGTTAGCCTAAGATTAGTCTGGTAACCACTTTAACCCTACCTAATGGGTAAAACTTGCTTAGACCGCTTAGGCTTAACAAATTTTCTCTAATCGCCACGGAACGGTGAACCGATATTCACCGGACATTCATTAGTCTCATTTAATATGATATGACATATGATGCTTAGAAATGGTAGATGCATGTTGGGCTGATTGTGTTTGTGGGTATGAATATGGGGATACTTGGTCGGTTGGGTCGGTCATTGGGAAAGTCCAAATGTGTGATATGGTGTGGTCGATGACCGTGGAAGTAGAGAAAGAATGGTGGGTTGCCCTAGTTGGATTTGGACATCCCGATGGATGATTTAGGCACGAGATGCCTAGTGCCGGGTTTAGCTGGGCTTACCCAGAGGAGGCGCGGATAAACACGCCAGAAGCGGAGATCGCCGCCTGTGTTGGTTCCAACACAACGCGTGACCATCGCGCGGAGCACCAGACGTGGATCGCCAGGAGTGAGCGCTCTGCGGAGGCCCTCTGGGACCAGTCTCGATAGGGGCCGGAATGGGCCATCACCGAGGGTGATAATGGCCACACATCCCCAGGGTGACGGTCGGCTAGTGAGGGCCGGCAACCCTACTAGGCCGGGGTGATCATGCCATGGCATATGTGGTCCGCAACGGGATTTCGCCAAATCCTGGAATGATGGCAGAACTAGGATTGGTTGGGGGCAATATGGAGAAGTCTGGTTGGGAGCAACCAGAAGGAAGTTCCCAGGGAACTGATAAGCGGGCAGAAAGTCTGGTTGGGAGCAACCAGGAGGAAAGTTCATGGGGAACAAATAAGCTGGTATGGTGATTGTGTAAGCTGGTTGGGTTATGATCTAGGATTAGTCAATTTGTGTGTTAATTGAGTATAAGCTGGTATGGATTGAGGTGATTGTGTAAGCCGGGTCGTGTTTCGGGTGAGAGTTGATCTATTATGGGCTGATTGGTGTGTTTGGTTGGCCATTTGGGTTCGGAATGCATGATTATGATGGAAAACTCTGATTTATTCATAACAATACAAGTGATAGTTAATTGCTAGTTAGGTGGTTTTCAAAAGTCTTATAAACTTGGCTTTACGCAAATAAATTAACCCTTCCCTCCAAATAAAGCCTTCTGCACTACATGCATTAAGGGAAGTGTTAACTAGCCAGCGTTTGGATGACGCTGACCTCGCCTACTTACATTCTTTAGATGATGGTGTCGATGATGATCCTTACGCATGTCTCGAAGACGACGGACAGGACCATGGTGGACCCGAGGAGTCTTAGGGCCGCCCGATCATTGTTGGACCTTAGTCGATAGGGAATCTTTTGAGTAGATATTTTGGTGTCCGCTGTACTCTGAACTATCCTTTTGTAATTAAGGCTTGTATGGGCCGCTTCACTAAAGTCGCCTAAAGGCGCGACTCTGTGATGTAATATTCAGGAATTTATTTTATCGAAGTATGCTTGTATCGGCTATTTGGTCTTCCGCGCTAGCGTACTGATCCAGGGGCTAGTGCATGGGATCGTCGACCCTCAAGGTAAGTTAAAATTGAGGGGTGACAGTTAGCTAGGAAGGTCCATTATCCACTAATTAAAATTAACAGAACTGATATATATGTTCTATTCTACAACATATTAATCGTCTCATGTGTCTCTTCTCTTTTCTTATATAGTTGTAAATAAAACATAAAAACTTACGAGCTACTCGAACTCACTCTGGGTTTTTTTTGACTCGTAGACTAGTTGAGGGACTACCTCTTGGCCTCCTCCCCCAGCAGCCTCTCCTATCTCACACTTGGCTCCACAAAGCTATGCATTGAGACTTATTTTTGGACACGTAATAGGCTAGCATATTATTTTGGACAAAGTAGGCTAGCTCTGGCTGCAATCTATAGATATATCATGATATTTTGGGCATTAATGGGCTAGCTGGTTGCAATCTATAGATGGGTATATAGTGAACGTACCTTGTGTGTGAAATTTGGTATTCATGGAATGTTTTGTTAATAAATATTTATGGTGTGTAATGGTCACTGGGCAAGAGGTTGGGGTCACTTTGGGCGTCCGATAATGGTGTGAATGTTGGTCACTTGAAGAGCAAAATGGATCTTTTTCCATCGCCTCTCTTCTTTATGGATCATAGATAAAAACAATATTCTAATGTTAGAAAATGTGTCTTTGGCACAGCAGCAAATTTAAAATGAATAATGTGTAATGTTACTTAGCAAATACATCAATTTTATAGTCTTACAGCCAATTTTTTGCTTTGGTAAATTATGACCGCCATGTGTTTTCAAGCTAGTATACTTACTCGATCGATTGGATAAAACATTATAAGTTTCTGTCAGTTGTTCGGTGAGGTGAAAGCCCGTGCATTGTGGCCTAGCCGAATGTGGCAGCAATCGACCATTATCGGACGCCCAAAGTGACCAACATTCAACAACTCCCTGGATAATGCGCTACGGTCGAAGATGCACTATCCCTGAGTTTGTTGATACGGAAAATGACAAAAATTTCAACTGTCAGAAAGCCTCTCGATGACTATAAAATGATCATCCAGCGTATAGATCCTTTCTCGACGGCTACGCACATGCCGTCGAGAGATGTCGCCAGCACCACAATCATGGATGACATATGGACAACGCCGGTCTCTCTCGACGGTCTAAACAATGGCCGTCAAGAGAGGAGCTCAACTGCGCATTGCATCTTGAAGGGCCAGGACGTGGTGCTTGCGCAGGAATGGCTCCTTTCTCGACGTCCTGTCTGTGGGCCACTGAGAGTGATTAAAATGCGACATAGTTTGTGTAGTAGTTACCACCATATTGGAATGAAATTAAGAGATAGAATGAAAAACTTTTTTTAAGATTAAGTTCGAAATATATGAGTGGTTAGTTTGCGTAGCCACACAGTCTCCACCCCAACATCGGAGCCCACTTGCCTGAGTCAAAACAACCCCCTGAGTTTTTAATCAGATTGGTAACATATACCGACATTCACACAAGAGCAACACATGCTTAACTTCATCAATTGTATTCATTATGGTGCTCGTACAAAAGTATTTATTTAACAATAGATCTTACGAGTGAAATACCAACGATTTGCCACGCAGGGCCAAAACAAATAAATTTAGAGTTATGGGAGTAATTTATTGTAGCTTAAGCTAATATAAATAAATTGAGATGTCCAATTAAAAGCAAAAGGCTACTGAAAGGAAGAACGTCCAGCTACTCGTATGGAACTCAACCTCGAACAATGAGGATGATTCGTCGTCTTCATGATCTGCTAGGATTGAGTTGATAGGCCATAAACAAAAACTCATACAAAAAATCTCAGCAAATCACATACAATGGTATCATGTATTTTTTATAACTATATGTTTGGTATGGTATAATAGATTGGTTAATGGTTATTTGCCATAAACAATATTTAACAAATATGTAAATATAAGTAGATTTAAAAGCAAGTAATAAACAAGCTCATAAACTGCATTTTTAAACCAAAAAACATTGGCATATAGCCTAATGAAAATGTGTCCAGATTATCCATGAATCGACCATCATTTGCCATAAAAAATTATACCTTGCTCAATATAACCAAGCATTGTTCATGACTACGAACACATCTATTCAAATAGCCCCCTGCAGAAGTTGCATATCTTTAGCCATAAGATACACCCATCTCTACCTATGCAACCTAACAGTTTTGGGACTAACCATGAGCAAGTGACCCTTTCGATGACTATTGTACCCCTACAATTAATTATGGATGAGTGAGTTTGCCACGAAGAGTAGTACAACAACGCCAATGGATATAGATTGTTAGCACATATCCTCCAAAGAATCTTCGTAAGCGGTTCTTGCTTGGCTTTCCTGAGATGTCACATGATCATGTCTAGTAACTTAACTAGTAGACTCTACCGAAGTCAAGCTCATGGTTTGTATTGTATTTTGTTCAAAAATGATCTACAATACTAGGTCCTTAGTGGTGACTAAAGCAAGGCTTCCTTCTTTTTTTTTTGAAATGGAAGATAAAATTACTTTCAAGAACCAAACATCGAGTTGATACAAAGTCTTGAAAATAACTCCCGGCCTCTGCATACAAGATACACACAGCCAAAAAGAAGGACAAGCACACTCTCAGTGACATTCAATCCTTCGACTAGAACGCCACCCATGAGCCTGGGAAAAGAAGCCCATGGCCACCTGCACCAAACGATGCGTAGCCTCCATAACTGAAGATTGCAGCTCCTGCTTCTGTAGCACAACCCAAGACCGCAGCCAGTGGGTAGTAGTAAAAATAACCTGCAATGGAGATAAATTAAGTTTTTTTTGAAAGACTAAATCATTCCTACTCAACTAGAGAGACCAACAAGTGGTAGCTGCTCCTAGTAGGGCTAGGCTTCTATAATCCTTATCAAAACCCGTTAGCCAGTTCCGAAACATGTTAGAAACGCTAGACGGTTTAGAGATTCCCAAAGACATGTGAATTAAGCTCCAGACCATGCGAGCAAAACGACAATCGAAGAATAAGTGCCTAATTGTCTCATCCTCAAGACAAAACAAAGCAGCTTTTACTCCCTTTCCAATTACGCTTTAGGTTGTCTTTGGTGAGAATAACTCCTCTACGAAGGTACCATAGAAAAATCTTGAGTTTTAACGGGGCCTTTAATTTCCATAACTTTCTGTTTAAATTAGGAACATCACTTCTAATTAAAGCCTGATAATGGGATTTCACCGAGAACTGTCCATTTTGGTGCAGGTTCCAGCGAAAAACATCCTTATCATGTGTGAGCACTATGTTCGCCAACCGCATACGTAGATCATTCCAAGCTAATAGTTTTGGGCCAATCAGTGAGTGTCGCCAAGAAAGGTTTGGATCGGAAGTGATTAGCACTTCTGCGATAGTTGCAAATCTCCTTCTCGCAATGCTATACAGCCCGGGGTACTGGTCTTTTAGAGCTGAACCACCTAGCCAAGTATCTTCCCAAAACCTCACTTGTGATCCATTCCTGATTTCGAAGGTTCCAAAGCGAAGGAAGTCTTGCTTTACCTTCATCAGACCCGACCAAAAATATGAGTCTCCTGGCTTCCACTCCACTTGTACTAAGGGCTTAGTTGCAAGATATTTATTTTTGAGGATTTGCTGCCAAGTCCCCTCGGTGATGAGTAACTTAAAGAGCCATTTACTCAAGAGCGCGACATTTTTAAGATTTAGATCATGGATTCCCAAACCCCTTTGGTCCTTGGGTTGACAGATAATAGACCATTTGGCAAGACGATATTTTTTCTTGTTCTCGTCTTCTTGCCAAAAAAAAAAAAACGAGAACGAAAGAAATCAAGTTTTTTCAGGACCCCTCTTGGGATGGGAAAAAAGGACATCATGTACATCGGAAGGCTGCTTAACACAGAATTGATTAGTGTTAGTCTACCTCCAATTGATAGGTGTTTGCCTTTCCAGCCACTGAGTTTCTTTTCAAAGCGCTCCTCCACCTTCTTCCAGTCAGTGTTTCTCAGTTTCCTATAATGAATAGGAATGCCTAAATACCTCAGAGGAAGGTCCCCCTTCTTGCAACCAAAAATATCCATGTATTGTTGCAAATACTCTTAGGCTTCACCAAAGTAGAGCAATTCACTTTTATGGAAATTAATTTTCAACCCCGAAATTTGCTCAAAAGCATAAAGTAGAAGCTTCATGTTGCGAGCTTTTTCCAGGTCATGCTCCAAAAAAAGAATTGTATCATCTGCATATTGTAGGATAGATAAACCTCCATCGATTAGATGAGGTACTACCCCACCAATTTGCCCATCTATGTTGGCCCTCTTAATTAAAATTGAAAGCATATCAGCTACAATGTTAAAAAGTAGTGGCGATAAGGGATCCCCCTGTCGGAGACCCTTTTTGGTCTGAAAGTAATGCCCCACTTCATCATTCACATTGATCGCGACACTCCCTCCCGAGATGAAGGTCTTGACCCAAGTGATCCACTTTGGTGAGAAACCTTTCATCCGTAGAGCTTGGAGTAAGAAGGGCCATTTGATTTTGTCGTAAGCCTTTTCGAAATCTATTTTGAAAATTACCCCATCAAGATTTTTCCTGTGTAGCTCATGAATGGTTTCATGCAGTATGACGACACCTTCTAGGATGTTTCGTCCACGCATAAAAGCCGTCTGAGTGGGACTAATTATTTTGTCTGCCACTAAATTAATCCTGTTTGTGGCAACCTTGGTAAAGATTTTGAAACTCACATTTAGGAGGCAAATGGGTCTGTATTGCTGGATTAAGTTAGCCTCTTGGACTTTAGGTATGAGAGTGATCACACCAAAGTTCAAGCTAAAGAGCGGAAGATCCCCAATGTAAAGGTCATAAAACATATCCACCAAGTCACCTCTAATGATTTCCCAGAATTTCTCATAGAATTCCGTCGGAAAACCATCAGGACCGGGTGCCTTGTTATGTTCCATCTGGAAAATGGCGTCCCTAACCTCATTTTCTAAAAAGGGCCCAGAAAGTAAAACATTCTCTTCTAGAGAAACTTGAGGGATATCATGGCTTCCTTCTAATTAATGCATCATTACGTACCCACACAGTCCCCACCCCCACATCAGAGCCCACTTGTCTTAGGCTGAACAACCCCAATCCCCTCCCCAACCCCACTGTTCTTAATCAGATTAGCAACACATGCCAACATCCACTCAAGAGCAACACATGCTTAACCACATAGCTGGTATAACCAATTAGTTGGAGTATCTACACAGATGGAACAACACATGCTTTTACTCTCAATTCCATCTCTTTTATTAGTCAAGATTAATTAACCACCTCCCGAAAGCACGTGCATGACTAGCAATCTAGTGAACAACTACCAACCCAAGTAGTACCATTATTATCCAATTAGAATGATGATAATCTAGGTTACAAGTGAATAGTAGGGTGATACAACATATATCCAATGGGATGGATAGACTCATCGATCAAGTATAGCTAATATCCCACATAAAATATAGTAAACATAGCAATGTAGTTTATCATACAAATTCATTTTATTTATAAAGTGGGTTCAACATGATCAAGAACTGATAATGACTTGGCTTGCTACCACTCTCCTTTTGGACCAGCAACAAAGTCATTCAAACCTTCCGAGGCAAACAATTCAATGCAAAAACAATAGAAAGAACAACAAATAAATAAAACAACACAAGCCATTATTTGGAAAATTTTAATAAAATTCATAAATAGATAGATCTCAATTTTTAGGATATTTAGAGACTTGAATGTGAATTTTTGATCTTCGGAATCAAAACATATGAATTTTGTAAGCTTTAAATCATTTTCAACCTATTTAAAACACTTTCCAAAATTAAATCAGATTTTTATAATCCACCAATCACCACACTAGCTAATGAACCCCACCTGCCTGACACAACCCATGGCGGACTTAGCACACGCGGCCTGCACACGCCTCCTCTCTCTTTCCCGTCTCACAGAAATGTGGACCCCACAGTGCCATGTGGCTGCACATGTCAGCACACTGACTCAGTGCCCTCAGTCGCTGGCTTTCTAGCTAGCATACGGACCCCGCGAGCATGTGGGTCCCACCTACTAGCAGCTCACCTCTCTAACGACCTTTGCCTAGGGAGGCGCCACGGCCAGAACGGCGGCGTCTCACTTGAGTTGACCGATCCGGTAACTTCGGCCACCAAGTCGCATGCGGATGGGTGCTACGGCTTCTTCTCTGACTTGCGAACCTCCTAGAACCAAAACCCTTCTCCCACGACTCACTGGTAATGAGCTACATGGCCCGAAGTGACACCTAGCTCAACTACAGGGAGCCAGAAATCACATCTCCGACCACGCCAGATCTAAACTAAGCTAGCCTAGATTCGGCATCTACATGGTCTATGGGTGCTTATCGAGCCTAAAAGCATGTCCAGCGAACCCCGAGCAACCTCAGACGACCACCAATGGCGACAATGACACTTTGGGGCTCCTCCTACCAAACGGAGACCACAAGCGTGATTGCAAACAAGATGGACCACGAATCAGTGTACGAGATTCAGCGCGGCGACGACGAGATTCCTTGCCGGTGTTCTTGGATCTGAAACTCCCCCTGCGCTCTACCCTGTGGGTCTAGCTTCCTTGGCCCGAACTAATGATGGCAGCGACTCCTACGAGCGCTCGTGAACATTCCCAGCGCCTTAAATAGGATCATGAAACCCTAGGGTGGCTCGAACGGCGAGGCTCACCCGTCGCGGCGCAACCGCCGTGGAGTTGAGGAACCCAGCGATGATCGAACGACCATGGCTCTGCCACGTCGCCCAACAGATGCTCATGATTAGAACATACTAGTTCGGCTCGGCCTGGATTGCGCCACATCACTCTCTCCCCGCGAAAATATAGAAAACCCCTTTTCTTATTTCCAAACAATGTTGATTTGAGTTTTTTATTATTAAAAATATCAAATGGCTCTGAAAAATCTATAAAAATCTCAAAAAAAAACATTTCAAGCAATTGGAACCTATGAAAAATATTGCAGAGAGATTATATAGTTTATATGTAGTTTTGATCTTTTGAAATTAGAAAATGATTTTTGGTAGCTTAAAATTACATAAATTTTTACATAGTTATTTGGCAAATAATTAGTCTGAAACAAAGTATTTAAAACTCACCAAAATTTTTAGGATGTTAGAGCATCCCCAATAGCTCTTCTATACCCCATGAATAGTGTGTTTAGAGGGGGGTGTAGAGATGTTATTGGATATGCTCTTACAGTGGTCCGAGCATCTTGGATGGTGAGACCATCCGGGACGTCAAACCAATTGGTGTGAGAGGTTTCGTTGGGGAGATGTTGGGTCAAACAGTCCGGCACCAACTGCATGGTGCCCCAGCCGTTATTTCCTTTGGTGGCCTATATTAGGAGCTACTAGGGTATCCTGTGTTAGTTACTACTTTATGTCCTAAGTTTGTAGAAACATCGAGGGGTTATTGTGAAGAAGGGAGTTCACCCACTGAAGTGGTGGAGGGCAATCCAAATAAAACGGAGCAATACTTCTCTTTGTATGCAGTGTTCCAACAAGGAGTAGAGAAAGAGAAAACATTTTACAAGCATAGGAAAAGATTCCCTTACCCTTGTCTCCTTTACTTATTACATTTGCGTATGATTTATCATGCTTGTTGCTTAGCTTTAGGAGTAGAAAGTTTTAATCTTGATTTAAATTATAAAAAAAAATTAAAAAAATAAAACTTTGCTTTAGGCCATTTTGGCCCTCTTCGATTCGCGGTTCGGTTCGATTCAGTTTGGCTGTGCCAAAACTTGAGAGCTTTTGAAAAGAGGCACAAAAAGGTTTTAAAAATTTATTTAAAATTTATTTTAGATCTTTGAGAAAAGTCTACAAAACCCCAAAAAATATTATAAAATATTACACTAAATGGTTCATACTAAATAATAAATTTAAACTCAGCCGAATAAAAGCAAACGAAATCGCAAATCAAAGGGGACTTGCAACACTCCTTTACCCTTTAAGGATCCTTTGAGATAGCCCCTCCGTTTTTTAGAAAGAAAATGACCCAGCCCGGCAAGGTCCTACATGGAAACACACACATCGGATTAGCTACGAACACAAATGGCCCAGCTTGACCATAAATATTTCCAGGCCCAACCCAACTCATCCCCGTTGTTTATTTCACTGTACAAATAAACTCACTCGTCTGGTAAAATATTTTCTTGTTGGTTTCCGTGGGGTTAAATTCGAGGACAAGAACAGCAACATGATTCAGCAAATCTATTGACTTGCGTACGCACGCTGAAGCTGGACGAAATATTTACCAAGTTCCAAGGGAGGGAACAAACAGAACAAAAGCGCCGTTCAGTGTAGTCAAAGTTCAGGCTTTCTCGAATTTTGAAGAAGTCTACGAAGCATGGTATAGTGCCAGTGCCACAGCCCCAGGAACACTGAAAGTTTTTTTTTTTGAGGAGGCACCGAAAGAACTTGGTGCCAGTTGAGCACCCGAGGAATTGAAACCGCAAAGGATGTGTTATGTCACCTTGGGAACTGGCTCAACATTCTTATGTAAGTCCAGTCTGGCCGGTGATCACGACACTAGGTCGAATTACCAGTCAGAAGACTCGACCAACAACCTGAAAGGGACGGAAGCCTTCAGAGGTCAGCAGATAAGGGATGACCGACGACACATGAACCACCGATGCATCTCCTGAACCTACTACTTGGCAGGTACATGAAGAAACAAAGCCGCAATGTGAAGTAGCAGTTACAGCTCATCATCACAATCTGCATGAAAGGTTTGAGCTATGAGAAAATGCATGATAAAACAATACCTAACGTGCTCCAGCCTTGAGAATCAGACGGCAAAAGCTGTGCAGGAACACGCAGATTGCAACATTCTGATGAATAGGAAATCATTCTGGGAACTGGGAAAGGCATCGCCTCCACTAGTTTGAAACCGTAACCTTATGTACCAAACCAAGAGTCGCCATATATGCAGCTCAATATTTACACCCAATGGACACCCTCCTTATTCTCCTAATTACATATTCACCAATCACCACCATGCCAGCGCTAACAGGAGTAGTGTGTGTTGTGCATGGTCCTCCTTAGCTTGTCGAGGATGCCGGCGGCCTTCCTCCGTGCTCTCGAAGTGCCATTCTGTGCGAGCCAGGCCAGCGAACCATTCAGGTTCTCGTCCTGCGCAACATCCCTCAGCTTTGTGCGGTCGTACATACATATCGAGAAGAGAACAGCCACCGCATTCTCTTTGTTACGCTTGCACTGATCCTCCCTTATGATCATCTCCAATGATCTTCTTATTGCTCTCATGAATAGAGAGATTCAAAATTGTAGTTACCGTATCTTCAAAAACTTCTGCATTGTTTTCCAATTCTGGGTTAGAGACAAGGCTGTTAGAATCTTTAGGTGTGGATCTAGTGCTCTCTCCCCTAACCACTAGAATTCTACGGAGTTAAACGATTCGGTCTAGGATTAGGTGCAGAGGGTAAGGGGATCGAGAGAGAGAGATAGATGATGATACCTTCGAGGTTGGAAAAGTAGGGGATAGTGGCCGGTGTCGAAAAGGGAACGGCGGGACTGCCGTTCTGGATCTCAGCTTGACGCCGGTCCTCCTCGGCCTTGGCCGCCTCCTCCTGGCGACGGCGCTCCTCCTTGTCACGACGTTGCGTCTCCTCCGATGCGGCGGCGGGGTCCTGTTAGTCCGCCATGGGGTCGAGAGCGGTGGCGGCGATTCCGGTCACTGAGGGCGCAGGTCGATCGGGACCTCTGTAGGGCTAGGGTTTGGCGGCGGCGCTAGTTTGCTTGGGCGTCCTTGCCGGCCCCTGGGCCCCATTTTATATTGCGCACTGTGACCGGGGGCCACAACCAATAGGGTAGTTGCGCCCCCGATCAGGGCGCACGTCTTGATCCGGCTCGGTCACATAACCGACCCGAGATCACTTCTAACAATCTCCCCCTTGATCTCGGTCTCATCTATTTCTTAAACTTTTCAATGCTCCATCCCTTGACAGGTCAATATATCGAGACCAATGCGTTCTGATGTACCAATTACGTGCTACTGAACTCATTGACTAGAATACATTTTTCTATCTTAGAATAAAGCTTCCATTTTTCTCTGTGAGACAGTTGTTTTAATCAGCCCTTAATCCAGAATCATAGGTTTTCCTTTAACCCCATGCCGCTCGTGTTTCTCAAACACGCCGGTAGGAAGACCTTTGGTGAGCGGATCCGCTAGCATTTGTTCGGTTCTCAAGTGCTCAACTTCTATAGTGTGATCCTGGATTTTCTCTTTCACAACATAAAACTTAATGTCAATGTGCTTGGCAAATTTCCACTTGACTTATTGTTGTGACAATAAATAACTCACCGGCTCATTATCGCAGATATCTTGAGTGGTCTTTCTATACCGTCGATCACTCTCAAACCGGTACAAACTTCTTTAGCCACATGGCTCTGCCCGTTGCCTCATAACAAGCTATAAATTCAGCGTACATTGTCGACGATGCAACGATCGATTGCTTACTGACTTTTCCATGATACGGCTCCTCCCGCCAGAGTGAACACATATCCCGACGTGGACTTCTTGGTGTCCTCGCACCCCGCCTACCAGATCTGAATAGCCCAAGAACTCTAGGGCTTCGACTTTCTATATGTCAACATGAGGCCTTTTGTCCCTTGCAAATAACGCAGGCTTTCTTAGCACCACCCAGTGAGCCTTCCACGGTTCGACCGATATCTCGCCAAGCATCCGGTTGTGAATGCTAAATCATGCGCGTACACTTGTGCATACATTAAGCTTCCAACAATGAAGCATACGGTACCGATTTCATTTGATCTATTTCATATCGATTCGGGGACACCGAAAGTTCCCAAATTTATCGCCTTTACTATCGGAGCAGCACTCGAATTACGTGCTTGCATACCATATCTCTTCAAGACATTTTCTATATATGTTTTCCGAGATAATCCTAGTATGCCTCTATTTCGCATCTCGTGGATTTGAATCCCGTGACATAGGATGCCTCTCCCATATCTTTCATATTATAATTTGAAGACAGAAATTTCTTTGTCTCTAGCAAGAATTCGCATCACTTTGCTAGCCAAGAGTATATCGTCCACATACAAGACTAGGAAAATATACCTCCGTTCTTAAACTTTGCATAAATGCAATTGTCTTCTTCATTTTCTTTAAAACCAAACTTTCGAATGGTCTCATCAAACTTCAAGTACCACTGTCTTGAAGCTTGTTTCAATCCATAAATGGATTTCTTTAAATGGCACCCCATCTTTTCTCTTCCATTAATGACAAAACCCTTAGGTTAAGCCATATAAACATTTTCTTTCAGCTCTCCATTAAGGAATGCTGTCTTGACATCCATCTGATGTAATTCTAAATCAAAATGAGCAACTAGTGCCATGATGATTCTAAACGAGTCTTTTGATGAAACTGGTGAGAAAGTTTCATTGTAATCGATCCCCTCTCTTTGAGTGAAGCCTTTAGCTACCAATCTTGCCTTATATCTTTCCACGTTCCCATCGGAGTCTTTCTTAGTCTTGTAGACCCATTTAGAGCCTACTGTCTTTGCTCCTTTAGGAATGTCAACTAAGTCCCAAACTTTATTCACGTTCATTGATCTTATTTCATCCTCCATGGCAGCAAGCCACTTGGATGCATTGGGACTTCTCATGGCTTCCTCATATGTAGTGGGATCTCCTTCTGAGGCCATATCTTCGCTGATATAGACCTCATATTCGTTAGGGATGGCAGATCTCCTAACCCTTTGTGACCTTCTCAAGGGCACATCTTGTTCTTCCACTTGAGGTTTGCTCTGGTGCCGGATCATTGTCTATCGCTTCTTGTTCTCGTTCTGCAGCTCACCACGCAAGAGCCGAGGCTCACATATTGCAGAACCGGAGCTCAAACACCGCAGAGCTGTGGCTTCGGTTCGTTAGTTGTTATGCCTGACGGCCCAGCATCCACAACAGGGGTTGCAACAACAGTCGCTTGAACTGGAGGTGCCACCTCAGCAGGTATCGAGAAGTATGGTTCTTCAACCATCGGAATTGGGACAAAAGTCCTCTTTTCCTGAAGGTCTATATCTCGTGGTACCGTGCTCCCCCTGATCATATCATTTTCTAGGAACACCGCGTGTGTCGTTTTCTACAAATTTCGTGTGTCTATCCGGACAGTAAAATCTATAACCCTTCGATTTCTCAGGGTAGCCAATGAAATGGCAACTCACTGTCTTTTCATCTAATTTTCCCTGAGTAGGGTTGAATATCTTGGCCTCAGCAGGACGACCCCAAACATGCAAATAGTTCAGAGTTGGCTTCTTCCCAGTCCATAACTCGTATGGTGTCTTAGGCACTGACTTACTGGGAACTCGGTTGAGTATGTGGATGGCGGTTTTTAATGCCTCCATCCACAAACCAACTGGTAGAGTGGAAAAACTAATCATACATCGCACCATGTCCATCAAAGTGCGATTTCTTCTTTCTGCCACTCCATTCTGTTGAGGCTCGCCCGGTGTCGAGTATTGAGCAACTATCCCATTTTCTCGCAAAAACCTTGCAAAAGGTCCTGGAACTTGTCCATATTGCGTATGACGACCGTAGTACTCCCCCCCACGGTCAGATCTCACTATCTTAATCTTTAAATCAAGCTGTTTTTCAACTTCAGCTTTGAATATCTTGAATTTATCTAACGCTTCTGATCTTTCTTTTATGGGATAGATGTAGCCATAACGAGAGTGATCATCTATGAACGTGATGAACGAGTCAAAACCGTCTATTGTCTTTTGAGGGAAAGGACCACAAATATCTGTATGAATTATTTCTAACACTCTCGAGCTACCTTGTGCGGTTTTCTTAATTTTCTTTGCAAATTTTCCTTTAATGCAATCAATGCAATGTTCTAAATCTGCAAAGTCTAAAGGATGGAGAATATCTTCTTTAATCATCATTCCTTTTCCTTTTGTTAATCTTACGTGTTTCTTGTACAAAGTCGGATGCATTAATTTCATTCACAACACTGCAATGAGAAAGCAAATAAAGCATATCTCGTCTGATGGCGAGACCAACATCTTTGTTATTACAACGAATAACACATTTATGATCACCAAAATTGCAATGTATGTTCTCATCATCAAGTCTAGAAACGGAAATTAAATTCCTCTTTAAAGAGGGTACATAAAGAACATCTCTCAAAGTAAGCACAAAACCATCATCTAATTCTAAAGGAAGATCTCCAATGGCTTTGACTTGTGCTTCTTTCCCATCACCACCCTCACGCTTCTTTGGCCTTTTGCCAAGATCCTCATTGTACGGAAGCCTCAGAAAGAATTAGCAACATGCACAGTTGCACCGAGTCAATCCACCAAACATTGGCGGAAATTTCTAAGTACAGGGATTCATCTATAAAAGTGACTTGGTCTATACCTTTCTGGAGAAGGGACTTCAGGAATTTTGAGCAGTCTTTCTTATAGTGTCCCTTTTCCTCTTGCAATACATGCAAGTGTCATGGGGCACTGGGAAAAACTTGTCTGGATTCGCCCCTTTACCATGATTGTAGTTGGTAGGAGGTGTCTTGCTACCGGATGCACCAGAGTCACCTTCATCCCTTCTAAAGGATTGCTTGGAGTTCTTATTCACTTTCTTGACTTGTTGCTTTGTATAGTTGACAGAGTCCCCTTTGTGACCCTTCAACCTTTCTTCTTCTTGGGTGCATTGTGCCATGAGTTGATCTATGGACCACTTGTCAAAGACAGTGGTGTTGTAGTGCACATGGAAAGTGCTAAAATCTTTTGGAAGTTTACTCATGATCATATGCACCACAAAGTCTTCAGGCAAATCATGCCCTAAGTACTTGTTCAGTTTAGACACTGTGGTTGTCATTTTCTGAATAAAAGATCGCACTCCAGATCCATCATAAGTCATGTTGGCGAATTCATTCACCAATGTGCTAGCATACGCCTTGGAGGACCCGGTGAACTGAGCCTTAAGCTTGTCCAGGCATTCCTTGGCAGTAGTGCACTGTGAGAGGGGTCCCTTGATGGAATCTACTATGAGGTGTCTTATAATCATCAAACACTTCGAGTTTGATTTCTCCCACTTGATCTTATCAATGCTGAACTGCATCATTCTATGCTCATACCGGCGCGTGCCTTCTGAGCTCGTGGGTTTCTCATTCTGTAGTGCGAAGTCTAGCTCAGCTAGAGAAAGCAACATGTCAATCTTCTCCCGCCATGTGGAGTAGTTACACCCATTTAGCGGGTCAATGGTTGCCATCTGAGTGAGAATGATGGCAGCATTTGAGCCTTCGGGAAAACAAGACATAAAGGGATTAGTACAGGAACAAAGTTTCTTGCATGAATTAAAATCAACGTTGGTCAAAATTAATACATTCTCAAGAGACAATTCTTTTCAATATTCTAAATTTCATCGTTGGATGAAAATTAGAACAAAAACTAGTAGCCTAAATTCATCGTTGGACAAAAATAGGACTAGTTCAGATCTAATCATGGTCCATCATTAAAATTTAACGTTGGTCCAAAAATTAATGACAATACCATTTAATTCTTATAACATGCAATTCTCTGATAATTATTCACGTTGGTTTCAAATTATTCAGAGAAAGACATGATAAATTCATTCTAGCGGCGGAAACAAGGTCTAAAAAATTCTGTGTCTAATTTTCTATACATTTCTGGGCATTTGACCCAGCCTGCTCAGCGTGCCCAGGCCGCAACCTGGGCCTGGGCCGCCAATCCGGCTCCCGCCAGCCCAACTCTCCCTCGCTTCTATCTCTGCCGTCCGCTGCGATCCGATGGACGGCGGTGCTCCGGGCGACAGTATAAAACACCGAAAAAATCGGCGCCGGCCGAAAACCTAGCGCACTCTTTCTCTCTCCTTCTCTGTTTCCTCTCCCATCCCGAGCGAACGACGACGAGAAGCGGAGCTCGGCGTCTTGGCGTTACCGCCATGCTTCGCGCCGCAAGCTTCGCTGCTCACATGGTGAGCGCCATTGCCGTCAGCGGCCAGCGACGCTTTTAGCCAGCGTCTCGCGCGGCGCAGAGGCCATGGTCGGTGGCGGTGGCCGCCGTTTCCCTTGGCCGCCATCGCCGGCGGGCACCAGGTATGGCCCGAGGGCCTCTGTTCTTCTTATTCTTCCCCATCCCCTCTCTGATTTCTTGCGAAACCGAGCGTTGGCTCGAAAAAATTTGGGGATTTGGGGTTAGGGTTCATCTCGGATTTGGGGATTTGCGTCTCAATTCGTTCGATTTGATTCTCTTTCTCTCTGGATCCGAGCGCAAAAGCACAAAATCCGTTGATTCTTCCCCAAATTTCTTGACCCGTAGGTCGGTTCTAGGGTTAGGGTTGGGCATTACGTGCTCTGATACCATTGTTAGAATCTTTAGGTGTGGATCTAGTGCTCTCTCCCCTAACCACTAGAATTCTACGGAGTTAAACGATTCGGTCTAGGATTAGGTACAGAGGGTAAGGGGATCGAGAGAGAGATAGATGATGATACCTTCGGGGTTGGAAAAGGAGGGGATGGTGGCCGGTGTCGAGAAGGGAACGGCGGGACTGCCGTTCTGGATCTCAGCTTGACGCCGGTCCTCCTCGGCCTTGGCCGCCTCCTCCGGCGACGGCGCTCCTCCTCACGACGCTATGTCTCCTCCGTCGGGCGGCAGGGTCCTGTTCGTCCGCCATGGGGTCGAGAGCGGTGGCGGCGATTCCGGTCACTGAGGGCGCAGGTCGATCGGGACCTCTGTAGGGCTAGGGTTTGGCGGCGGCGCTAGTTTGCTTGGGCGTCCGTGCCGGCCCCTGGGCCCCCTTTTATATTGCGCACTGTGACCGGGGGCCACAACCAATAGGGTAGTTGCGCCCCCGATCAGGGCGCACGTCTTGATCCGGCTCGGTCACATAACTGACCCCGAGATCACTTCTAACAAAGGCAAATCATTTGTGTGATGGAATCTGGCTTCTCTCCAATTACTGCTCTAAATGAGCTGTTGCGCTTAGTCAGAAGCCGGAGATCCTTAATAAACCTCAGAACAAAAGAAACCTCAGAACAAAATAAATCATTTGTTGCTTCTCTCCAAAATGCTCCATGTTTCGCCAAAACCTCAGAACAAAAGAAAGCTCAAAGAGAGCATCATATGGAAAAAAAAAACACTTCACTACAAAAAATATGATCACGTGAAATTTAAATTGACTCAATTTATCCAAGGAAAAGGTACCAAAATGGTACCTGAACCAAAATACCAGACCTGAGCAGTCGCTCATCTATCAAAACTGGACTTGACTGGTCAGCAGGGTGGATTTGAGGATTTTTTGTTAGCGTGGTGCCTAGGTGTGCTGTTTTCACAGACATGGTGCACATGTGGGCATCCACCTCACCCTTCTTTCTGTTGTAGGCTAAATATAGATAAGTGTGCACCATATGCACGTTCATAGAGCACATCCCTTCTAAATAGAGTGCTATGCATGCTGCGCAAGTTTCATCATTCTCAGAGCTTCAGTTTCTTCACCAGTAGTCATTTACTGATTTATTCTTGGATAGAAAAATTATGAATCCCTAAGGTGATTTAAGGGTATGGTTTGCAAATCGATTAAGGCCCAGTTCTTTTCAGCTTAACAGCTTAACGACTTATCTACGTTTTGAAAACACATGTGCTTTGAGTTTTTTGAGTCTGTTTTTTTGCTATTTTGAAGGTGGGTCCTAACACTTTAAAACGCAAGTCAAACGAAATGTATCCGAATCTCGAGACTACCTCGAGAAGCTATCAAAATTCAGTCATTTCAGCCGTTCAGCTGTTCAGATCAGCTCAAAAGAACAGGGCCTAAATAAATTATGACTTAAGAGTTGGTATTCATGGCATGGAACTACAGATCCCACAGCATGCATCTAAACCTCATTATTCTCTACAAAATGTTCCTGACTAGGAAACCTAATCTATGCAAACAATGTTTGAAGCAAAAAACTTAGTTTCTCTATTTTTTTTTTTACCCTTGATGCACAAGCAACAAAATGTTTCAATTTTGGCTAATGAGTAGTGACTAAAGAAAATTATATATTCATCGATGTGTGTGATTATAGGTGAATATTTCGATTGAAAATTAATTCTTGCTGAAGATAAAGATATCTTACCTTTGAAAGTGGGCCCTGTAACTCTGTAAGACTTCATGGAGTGTGATTGCAAACGCTCTCTCAATTCCGCTATAACAGACTGCACCTGCAAATGCCTTGCCAGAACAGAGCAAGGAAATGAGTAGATGTGATGAAACAGTTAAAAAAGCAGGAAAACGTATTTCCTATTAATTCTTTAAAAGAAAAGGTAAGTGGGTGAGGACTGAAGTAAAAATCTCATACCGACGTCATCTTGGAGTAGTGGGTGAGGACTGAAGTAAAAATATCATACCGACGTCATCTTGGAGTATTCTGAGTCTGAAATTGTATTGACTGATGAATCTCCCAACAAGTAAAGCTGGAAAGCATGACACTATTGTTAACAATATCAAAAGATGAAGGTCAACTCCATTTCGTAAAAGATAAAATTGTTACCAAACATTGCAGCAAGCAGCCTACCATATTTTTTGGAACATTGATAAAATATGAATAAGATTCAATTCTGCAGTTGCATCACTCATCCAAGATGTAATGAGATACAGAAATGGACAATTATGTGCATGTTTTGGTATGTGTTCGAGGACAGCAGGCATAGTGCTCACCCTAAAGTAGCAAGCTGGGAGTTCCACCATGCTGTACATCAAGATTCTAAGGCCTGGCGAGGACGAGCGGAAGACTAGAGAGCTTTTGTTTGTTCTTTGCTTTCCAGTAATGAAGATGATGACCTCTTTAAATAGTAAATATTCCTAGCAAATTTATCTAACTAAAAAATGCTATTTAGAAACTTGAAACCAACCTACAGATATGCAATGCAGCTAATCTTCTCTATGAAACAACCACAAGCTTATTTATGCACAGCGACATGAACATGATAGTATATATTGTTCATGCTCTACAGCACCCACCTCAGCACACACAATTATGTGCATGTTTTGTATTTGTCTGAGGAGTGAGGACTGCAGGTAAAGTGCTCACCCAAAAGCAGTGAGCTGGCCTGGGAGCTCTTCCATCATGCTGTATGTGAAGACTCTTAAGGCCTTGTTGGGACGAGCAGGAGACTGAGAACTTTAGTTTATTCCTTGCTTTCCAGTAATGAAGATGACAACCTCTTTAAATAGAAATATCCCTAGCAAATTTATCTAACTAAAAATATGCTATTCAGAAATTTGAACCTTAGAGATATGCAATGAAACTAATCTTTCTCTACACAACAACCACAAGCTTATTTGTCCGTGACAACAAAAACAAAATAGCATATAGGCCCTCTTTGGTTGGGCTTTTAGTTCAAAAAAGTTGAGGCCTCAAAATGAGGCTCAGAAAGGCTAATTTTTTTTTTTTTGAGATCTTTGAGAAAAACCCGCAAAGGCCTGAAGAAATTACTGCAAAATGTTACACCAAATGGATCTGTACAAAAATGACAAATTTCTTCAGTTGGCATATAAGCTGAAAAAAAAAAAGAGGGCCATATTGTTCATGCACTGCAGTACCCACCTCGGCATGCACTACTGCTAGACCCATATAAATAACATGGAACAATGTAAATGACAGGAGTACAGCTATAGAACAATGAGGTCATTGAGGAATATATTAAAACTCAGAAGAGTGAAGCGAGAACAGGTTACTGTGCCATTCTTTTAAACTTAGTATTGATCATTTGATCCCATACAGTAATACTCCCTCCTGTTTTTTTTATTTGTCGCCATTGACTTTTCGACATGCCATTTGATCATTCATCCTATTCAAAAAAACTATTTAAGTATTATTTATTTTGTTATGCTTTATTTTATCATTAAAAGTACTTTAAGCATGACTTATATTTTTCCATATTTACACTAAATTTTTGAATAAGACAAATGGTGAATGGATATGCCCAAAAGTCAATAGCGACAAATAAAAAAGAACGGAAGGAGTATGTCGACGGTTGAGATATTGATCTCAAGTCAACTAAGGTTCTTAAGAAAGGGAGATAGGAGACACGCCGAACAACACAAACAGCGATCAGCAAGAAACAGGGAGACAAAGGTTTTTATCCTGGTTCAGGCCTCTCAATGAGATAATAGCCCTACGTCCAGCCTTTCTTTATATCAAAGAGGATTACAAGGTGGAACTCGACGAGATTAACAGGTCTCGGCGAGTAGTATGTGACAATGCGATGTTGGATGCGTCTAAGTCTTCCCCCTCTACACGCCGTAGAGGCTGGTTTATATAGTGGTGAACAACCGACCTACCAGAGAAGAATCGGGCCGGGCTAACTACGAATACGTAACGAACTCGTACATGCCAAATATATCTCATGGTAGATAAGGTAAACTCCAAATCTTGGGGATCACGACTTCTAATCTAATCCGGGAAACCAACGTCCGGGTCTTCACGTAGCCGCGCAGAACTCCTGTTCGAGTCGGACTCAAACATGATTCCTTGGCCGTTACGCACCATGCCAGCCAGAAAGCTGTTCGGCAGGATGCATATGAGCCAGATAGAACCTTCCAGGGAGCTGGGCCCTGGTAGGCTGTTTGATTGGGCCATCAGGGAGTGGGCCATGGCAATGGACCGTAATTTCATCCCCGATAGCTAGCCCCCGAGACTCAAGTGGAATATCTCACCAGAGTGGGGTCTTCCTCTTGAGACTCTAAGTCACAAAAAGAGAAATTTTGCTGCTACAGAGACGAACAACAAATCGACCGAACAGGTTATGGTTCAACCGAACAGAACTTGTTCGGGACCGAACAAACCTGATCAGTACCGAGCAACTCTGTTGCACCGAACAGGGAATTACATCTGCCCGAAAGCGAGTACTCGGCCTTCGGTCAAAGGCACCTTTCGAAAAAATAGCCGCTATGCGGGACTCAACGGTAACTATCGCCAAGAAGGAAAACAAAGCGACTGCTTTTACCTAGCCGCTGCAAGAAAAAAACTAGCCAGACAGGCAAAAATCCATTGCAGAGCTGCTCATTTGGGTCTATAAAAGCACCCAAGCCGCCCGCGGCTAGCCACTTCTGCTCTCACGCCTTTCCTTCCCAAGTCCTAATTCCAACCGCGCTCAGCATCGAACAGCCAAACTCCACCCATAAATCTGCTCGTCCAGCCCTGGGGATCGCTATGGCCAAGTTCTCTGGCACTAGCCTGACCGAGGTGGACCTGAAGGTTTGGGAGGAGGAAGGGCACGTCGACACCGGTAGCTGGAGGCTGCCAGGGGAGGAGGAAACACCGGAGCTGCTCGATGACGAGTTTGTCAACTTCGAACAGTTCGCACTATTCCGGTTGAGGTCTCCCGAGAGCTACTTCGTGGAGGCCTTCTTCAGCATCAGCGGATTAGAGGTGACGAACCTTAATCCGAATTCCATCCTCCAGATGGCCGTCTTCGCACACCTGTGCGAGGGCTATCTGGGAATCAATCCACCGGTGGGGTTGTTCCTTCACTACTACACAGTGACGAGGAGCAGCTCCGCCGCTTCGGCGCTTGGGTGCTACTACCTCAAGCTCCGGGCCACCGCCGACGATGCACCCTACCCTCGTCCACCGCTGCTCGACTCGATGGGCGTGTGGTGGATGAGGTGGTTCTACACCAAGCGGGGCGACGACAGCAAGCTCGTCTTCACCGGACAGGCTCCGACGAAGGGAACCCCAATGCCCCGGCCGGAGATGTCCGGCGAGGATTGGTACTTGACGCGGAAGATCGCCTCCCTCGTGAGCCTCGGACTCATGGGCAGGGAAATCATCCGCGACTTCACAGTGAACAGGATCTGTCCACTGCGGAGAAGACCCTATCCCTTCTATAAGATAGAAGGGTGGAAGACATCACCAGCGAGAGCACGGGTAAGTGTCTTTAAGACTTAATCTTTACTTAGTGATTTCATCCGAACAGGAACTGACGACTTCTTCTGTTCGGGCAGTGCAACCGACAGAAGCATGGGTGACCGAGCGGGTCGACTCCATGCTGAAGGCTGCCAAGAAGGACGGTGAGGTCACCGGCGAGGTGCCTACACATGTCCGCGCAACGTGCTCGTCCGCACACCCGAGGTAAAACACTTACACCTCGTTCGGTCTTGCAAGACTCACACTATTGCAGAATGTTAACAATCGCTTCTCAAACGCATAGGAGGACCAGCTGATCCTTGGAGGGATCGTGGAGGTGCTCTCCGGGTCGGAGAAGGAGAAAGCGAAGAAGGGCAAGGCCAAGGTGGCGGCTGGGCCGACACGGAGCTCGCCGCGCCATGGTGGCCGCCAGCCCTCGAAGAAGCTTCCAGTGGCAACGGTGTGCGCCGAGCAAGCCAAGCGCGCACGCGGCCAGCCAAGCGGGAAATGACCAAGTCCCTCCCTCCTCGCCGAGCAAAGCGACGAAGAGGTAAGGACCGTGACCCTCTGGCTTAAGCGTTATGCGCAGGCCCACCCGGGCCGCATGGAACGGCTGCAACAGGTCACCGAGCAGAGGAGGCTCGAGGAAGAGGTCGCGCGTAAGGAAAAGCTTCTTGCGTTGCGCGAGAAGAGTGCTCAGCTCAGCAGGGAGCTAAGCTCGTCGCCACGAGCATCTGGGGGCCAAGGCGAGCAGGCCGCTAAGGAGCCCCCGAGGAAAAGGCGAAAAGTTTTAGTAACGAAGAAGAAGATCAAGCCCCCCGCAGCAGGTATGCAGTAACGAATCTATTCGTCCTCACAACGCACCGAACCGCACAGGACTCAACTCATCCTTTTTCATCAGCTGCCCAGGAGGAGGTCACCGCAGACTACGTGCACGCGGCGGTCGAGCGGTCCTTGTTGCCCGAGCACCTATACGGTGCCTCGCGAGCAATGAGGCTGCTCGCCCTGAAGGACAAGCTGGCAGCGTGGGCCTTGGTTCCAGGCTACTCCAGCGACCGGATCGACACCTTGAAGGGCGCGATCAACTGGCTGGAAGCCCAAGAGGCGGAGCACGGCGCCAAGGCGGTGGAGTCAAGAGACGGCTCCGCCGCTTGCGAGGTGGGACCGAGCGCAGCGGTCCCTACCGGCACTTCATCGTAAGGCGAGCATCCTCGTGGCGACGGCAACCTCCGGCGAGCAGGGAGAAATCCCTGCCACCGGGGAGCAAAAAGAGGATCGCGGACAGGGGCCTCAAGCCACCCTGTCCGTCACTCCACCGGCATCTCCTGCCAGAGAGACACCGGTCCTGCCCGAAGGCGAACGGGCAGAAGAGCAAGAAGAAGAGCAGGAGCACGAGGGCGACAGCTCGCCCGCAGCAACTACCCAAGGCGGGCACGCGCCCGCATGGGAAAGACGAAGAGGAGAGACCGGCGCGCGGGTCTCGTCCCGAACGGACGAGGCTTCGTGACGCATGGCCTCGAAGATCGCCTGTGCCAAAGTCTAGAGAGCCGGCTCGGAAAGGTAAACTTCGAAATCGAACCTTGTCTGTTCGAGCATAGCTGCTCAAAGCTTGACTTGGTCTTCTCTCTTTCAGTTCGTGAAGGACACCATGGAGGACCTCGTGGAGGGCGTCACCGTCGAGCGGAGCGCCGTTATGGCGACCTTCCAGGAGCATCTCCGGACGAGGGGGCTCGAGGGGGAGCCCTCTGCACCAGCCAAGAGCCAGAGCCTGCTGAAGGCGAAGGTGAAGAAGCTGAAGGCCCAACTGACCGAAGAGAGGCAATCCTTGGGGCCCTCCAAGAAGAGGCCGAGAAGCTTCGCGCGCAGGCCGCGAGGGCGAACGTCGCGGAAGGGGAGCCGGGCCGCACGAAGTGGCTCGAGGAGCAACTCAACGACGTGTCCCAATGGCGGAGCCTGCTCGTGGCGGAGGTGAAGGACCTCAAGGCCCAGCTCGCCGAAGAGAGGCTGGCTTCCGCGGCACTCCAGGAGAAGATCTCAACCCTGTGGGTTTCACAGGAGGAGGCCGAGGAGATGCGCGGGCTGGCCGTGAGGGCGAGCACCGCGGAAAGAAGGGTCAAGGAGCTGGACGAGGTGCTCAAGACCGCCGAGCAGCGAGCTAGTCAGAGCGAGGATCTGACCGAGCAGCTGCGCGCCAAGACCGAAGAGGTCGAGGCTCTCCGTGCAAAGGCAGCGGAGCAGGCCAGACGCAGCAAGGAGAAAGTCGATCGTCTCTGAGCTGAGGCCAGAGAAGGGTTCAAAGCCCAAGGGGAAGTCCTGCGCCTCAAGGAAGTGATCGAGGAGCTCAAGGAGCAACTCGCTTCTAAGTAGCTGTAGGGCTGTAACCCGAAAGGGACTTTTGTACCTGCAACTTTTGTTAATGTAAATAAAAACTTACATTTTCCCTGCAAAAAAGGGTAGCAAAAAGACAAGAACGAGCAGGAAACTAAGAGAAAGGCGAACAGCGCTAGGAAGTTTTAGAAAACCGGTAGCACGCTTAGCCTAACTCCGGCCCCGTTGTGCGTACCGCTCGAAACCTGAGTTTACGAACCCGAACAGGTGCACAAGAGAAAGAGCGACACCCTAGCCCCCGGTACGGACGATGCTCGAAAACCTAAGTTTGCGAATTCGAGCACGTGCGTAGAGAGATAGAGCAACACCCATACCCAGATCGACTCGTTCCAGGAACTGCTCGTTAACGTAAGTTAGGCGAATCCAAGAGTAACCGAACAAGGAAAGTGCCTTTGCCGCGGAGGGCTTACGAGAGCAGGCTTCACCAAGTGGTTGTGCCGTAAGCGGTAAGTGCCTCTGCCGCGGAGGGCTTACGAGAGCAGACTTAGCCGCGAGGCTGGATGCCGTATTACGCAACTCTAAGTTTAGGAATTCGTTGAAACTAGATACGGGCAGGGAAACCCGGAAGATTGCGAAGCCGAGAGTTCGCAAGACCGGGCAGCCATCAAGTGTTACCAGAGAGAGAGATAGTCTGAGAAGACAAGGAATGAAAAGGGGCCGTAGGGGGCCGCGAAAATTCACTGTTAATTGGATTGAACTTTACATGGCAGCCCGAGAGACTTGGACGAACTAAGGCGCGAAGTTTTACAAAAGCGCAAAGCTAAGAAAACGACGAAAGACCTACACAAAGAACTTACGAAGCTGGTCGATGTTCCAAGTGCTGGTCAGCTCTCTCCGCCCTCCATAGCTGAGGTAACAGCCCCGGCGAAAGCAAAGAGAAACGACCGTCAACGGGCCCTCCCAACGGGGAGTTAACTTGTTGGCATTGGGCAGGTTCTGGACACGGCACAGAAGGAGGTCGCCTGCCTTCAAGACACTTGGTCGAACTAATTTGGCAGCGTGCCGGTGAAGAGCTTGCTGGTAGCGTGCCATTCTGACTTGTGCCCGGTCGCGTGTGCCTTCGAGGAGATCGAGTTCGAGCAGGCGCTCTTGCTCTGAGTCAACCAAGTTGACTGAGCTCGTGCGAGGCGAGCCGAGTACTACTTCGGCGGGCAGGATGGCTTCTACACCATAGACCAATTGGAAAGGAGTTTCCCCGGTTGTCCGGCTAACCATAATGCGAACTGCCCAGAGGACGGAAGGAACTTCGTCGACCCAAGCTTTGTTGTGCTCGTTGAGAGCAGCAAACACCCGCCGTTTGATACCCTGGACAATCTGTCCGTTAGCTCGCTCGACTGCTCCATTGCTCTGTGGATGTGCCACAGAGGCGAAACAGACCTTGGTGCCCAGCTGTTCACAGTATTTCTGGAATAGCTCGCTTCGGAACTGGGGACCGTTATCGGTGATCAGCTTGTGGGGGGATCCCGAAGCGCGTGATCACGTTGCTCTTGAAGAAGCGTACAACCGTTTTGGCGTGAAGAGACGACACAAGCTCTGCCTCAATCCACTTTGTAAAAGTGTCAATGGCGATGAGCAAGTGTGTGCAGCCCTTGTACCCCTTGGGGAACGGGCCGAGCAAATCCAGACCCCATGTGGAGAAAGGCCAAGATGGAGAATCGTTTGGAGCTCTTGGGCGGGCTTATGGGCCTTCCGGGCGTGAAACTGACATGCCTTGTACTTAGTCACAACGTCCCGAGCATCCTGTAACGCGGTGGGCCAGTAGTATCCCATGCGAAACGCTTTGCCGACCAGAGTCCTGAAGGAGGCGTGGTTGCCACAGGCGCCCTCGTGTATGTCCCTAAGAAGGAACACACCCTCCTGCTGCGAGATGCACTTGGAGAGAACTCCCAGAGCACCTTGACGGTAAAGGATGTCATCCACAAGCTTGTATGGACTAGCACGCCATATAAGCCGGGAACGCTCGGCTTCGTCGTCGGGCAGGGTCCCATCTGCAAGATACCGGACAAATGGCGTTGTCCAGTCCGCAGCCTGCTCGATAACGGAAACAGCACCACCTGTCTCTGTTACCTCGTCCGGGGACGTGATTGAGGGCTTGTATAGGTGCTCGACGAGCACCCCTGCCGGAGCAGGTTCACGTGAGGATCCATACTTAGACAGCTGGTCGGCTAGGAAGTTGTCCTTCCTGGGCACGAAGAGCACCGCGAAAAATCGAAAGTGCCGCTCCAACTTCCTCACTTCAACCAGGTATCGCGCCATTGAGTCATCGCAGCACTGATACTCCTTATTTACCTGATTGATGACCAGCTGTGAATCTCCCTTCACAGTCAGCCGTTGGACGCCAAGCGACTTGCACGCTCTTAGTCCTGTGAGGAGGGCCTCGTACTCCACGGCGTTGTTAGTCGCCGCAAAGTGTAATTGGATTGAATACTGGAGCTGCTCTCCTTGAGGGGAAAAGAGAACAAAACCAGCCCCTGAGTTTCCAGTGCGCGAGCCATCGAAAAACATGGTCCAAGGGGGTTCTTCAGGTTGCTCGGGAGCTTCCTAGGACTTGGGCGGGCAGGTCCATTCAGCGACAAAGTCAGCTAGGACCTGGGACTTGATAGCAGTTCGGGCAGCAAACAGAATATCGAACTCTACAAGTTCCATTGCCCACTTAGCTATGCGTCCGTCAGCTTCCTTGTTCCTTAGGATTTCTCCAAGAGGGAACTTGGTCGGAACCAGTATTTGATGCGCCAGGAAATAATGCCGAAGCTTCCTGGAGGTTATGAGCAAGGCGTAGAGCAGCTTCTGGAGTTCAGGGTAACGCTCCTTTGATCCATGAAGTACCTTGCTCACGTAATAGATTGGCCGCTGAATGCCTTCCCTTTCCACCGTCAAGACTGCGCTCACCGCTTATGGCGTGCAGCCAAGATAAAGCCAGAGCTGCTCGCCGTGTCGCGGGGTAGTCAAGACAGGTGGGTTGGACAGGTATTGCTTTAGATCTTGGAAGGATCTATCGGCCTCCTCTGTCCACTCGAAACCATTGTGCTTGCGCAGGGCCTCAAAGAAGGGCAGCCCGCGTTCGCCTTGACGGGAAATAAACCTGCAAAGAGCAGCCATCCGCTCAGTGAGGCTCTGAACTTCCTTAACGGTAGTTGGGGCCTGCATGTTTTCAATGGCCTTGATTTTTTCAGGGTTAGCAGAAATTCCTTGCGAACCAATTACATAACCGAGCAACATTCCAAATCGAACACCAAAGGTACACTTCTCTGGATTTAACTTTATTCGATGCCTGGTGAGATTACGAAAAGTCTCGGCCAGGTCTTTTACATGATATGGAGCATACTTGCTCTTTACAACTATGTCATCGACATAGACTTCCAGGTTTCGTCCGCGCTGTTCTGGGAAAGTCTTCTCCATCAAACGCTGGAACGTGGCACCAGCATTGCGCAGACCGAAAGACATGGTCGTATAGCAGAAAGTGCCGAAGGGGGTGATGAAGGCAGTCTTCTCTTCATCCTAGGGGGAGATGCTTATTTGGTGATAACCGGAGTAAGCATCCAAAAAACTCAAAAGCTAGGCATCCGCAGTCGCGTCGACCAGCTCGTCTATGCGCGGGAAGTTGTCCTTAGGACAAGCAGCGTTCAAATCTGTGTGGTCCACACACATCCTCCACTTGCCGCCTTTCTTCTTTACAATGACAGGGTTGGCCAGCCACTCGGTGTGACCAACCTCGCGGATGAAACCAGCAGCGAGCAGCTTGCCAAGCTGATCTTTGATGATCCCCTGCTTGAAGTCCGAAAAGCGCCGAACCTTCTGGCGAACAGGCTTTTTGTCCGGCCGGACTGCTAGTTTGTGCTAGATAACCTCCCTTGAGACCCCGGGCATGTCAGACGCCTCCCAGGCAAACACGTCTGCATTAGCTCGGAGGAAGGCAATGAGCTCGCTGTCGGTACATAAGGTACCGGGGTGTCCTCTCCACCTCCTCCAGAAGAGGGCTAAAAGACGGCGTCATCTAGAAGGATCGTGAAGACCGGGTCTGGTTCCGAGTGGACTGGCGGGCACGCGGGCCCCATCGCTCGGAACTGGGCCCCAAGGCGTCTCTCGGCAGGCGGGGGTGGCTAGACCCCTACGCCGGGAGACCGGGCGAGTCCTCCGTGCCAAGCGGCGACTGACCCGAGACGCTGGCGAGCCCTCCGCGCTAGGCGGGCGACTGTGCTCCAAGACGCAGGAGAGCACCGCCTCGCCAGACACGTGGCCAGGCGAAGCGGCTTCAGCGACAAGGATATCTGTGATTCGGCGACCAGGATACGTGGCAGAGCGGCAGGCGGGCGATCAGGCCCCGCACCGTATCGATGACCACGGAGCAGGCGGTGGCGAGGTCGGCGGATCAGGGGCCCCACCTGCCACCGATGGGACGCGACAAGGCAGCAGGGGCGTGCGTGGCGGCTATGACAAAGACGGCATTTATTGTATACCGCCAAGATCAAAGGATCATGTAATAGGTTAGGCGTCCCCGGTTTCTCTCTCCCCGTCGGGTCGGGCTCTCCCATGCTATATAAGGGGCCAAGCCACCACGGGGTCAGGGGTCTTGGGCTTTCTTCTTCCTCCCACCTCATTTCCATAGCAATACACACATAGAGCTGGCGCTCAAGCAGGAGTAGGGCTATTACCCACCTCGGGGGCCCGAACCTGGGTATATCGCGTGTGTTCTTACTGTTCTTGGGAGCTCGAGGGCGGTTCGAGGCGCAGCAGTGCTACCCCCTGGCCGAACAAATTCCGTAGTCTCTCGGAGGGACCTGTCTCGTGATTTTTCACCGACAGTGGCGCGCCAGGTAGGGGGGTAGGTGTTGAACCCTCCTCCCCTCGAGTTCGTCCCAGCAATCGAAGGAAGAAGTTCAAGAATCGGGGCTTTCGAAAGAGGGCTTCATGACCGTCCGTCGCGACCCCGACTCGACCGTGGGGACGACGGCGGCGGCGCCTCGGCCTCTGTTCGGGGAGGAGGCGGCTCACGACGATCAAATCCTCTGCAGTACAAAGATAAGTTCTGCCCCTCTGTGAGCATTCGCTTTTCGCCTCAAAAAGTCTGTTAGAAAACATTCTGTTGAAAGCTGATAGCGAGAAAGTACTGAAGGCTGATGGCCCCCTTAGTCGCAAAAGCAAACGCTTAAGCTTGCGGCTGGGCGAGGCGATGCGGATGGAAGTGAGGGCTCTAGCCTGGTGTGTCGGTCGGTCTGGGCAATGCGCCAACGACGGCACCGGCGACTAGACCGCTTCCTGAAGCTAAGCTCTCACCATGCAACGTTTAAGGTCGGTTTGCGAGAGGCCATAAGGGTTGAAGTAGCCAGATGCCTAAGGAAAAAGCGCTCACTTTCAGCAGAACGTTCTGTCTAAAGCTTTTGGCGTTCGGTTGTCTAGCTCGTGTGTTGCTAGTGTTGGTTCTGCACGACTGTTGTTTGTGTTCCTAACCTGACGGCCCCTTGACGGTAAGAGGGGACGCCTAACATTCGTGTCGAGAAAGGGAAGGCGACTGGGGGGCCGAGTCCGGCACAGTGCCTCAGGCGGCATGCTCCGCAAGCACTGCTGGCCTATGACCACCCCCGGAAACCTGCAGCCTTAAGCCGCACGATGTTTTGGTCCGGCCCGAGAGACCGCAAGGGCGTAAGTCCCGAAAGGTGAAGGAAAACGACATAGTGAACCTACTGGCAACACCGCAGCGGCATTAGTGCTCCAGTGGCTTTCAGTTTATTCTTTCTATGCAAAAAGTGTGATATAACCCCCCGCTGGTGCGGGGAGAGGTGATCTGTTTGAATGCAGGTGAATCGCCCCGAGCAAGGCGCTCGGCGGGGCTCCGGGAGTTACCCGGTTGAAGTGGAGAAGACCAGCAGCCTTGTGGCGAATTAGCCCCACCTGTGGTGCATCAAGCGTCGGCAAGGCGCCGAAGCTCGCTGCGCCCAGGCGGGCTCGGGGCTTCAGCCGCTTACATAAGGTGCCGGGGTGTCCTCTCCACCTCCTCCAGAAGAGGGCTAAAAGACGGCGTCATCTAGAAGGATCGTGAAGACCGGGTCTGCAGTTCGAGTGGATCGGCGGGCACGCTGGCCCCATCGCTCGAGGCGGGCTAAGGCGTCTCTCGGCGGGCGGGCGGCGGACCCTGCGCCGAGACCGGGCGAGTCCTCCGTGCAGTGCGGGCGACCAGACCCAAAGACGCTGGCGAGCCCTCCGCGCTAAGCGGTGACCGAGCTCCAAGACGTTAGGAGAGCACCGCCTCGCCAGAGACGCGCGCGCCGGGCGGCAGCTTCGGCGACAAGGATATCTGCGCGATTGGCGACCGTGATCGTGGCGGAGCGGCGGCGGCGATCGAGCCCGCACCGTGTCGATGACCACGGAGCAACCGGCGAGGTCGGCGGGGCTCAGGCCCCACCGCCACCGATGGGACGCGACAAGGCAGCAGGACGTGCGTAGCAGGCGGCTATGACAGCACGGCATTTATTGTATACCTGCCAGTACAGTGATCATGTAATAGGTTAGGCGTCCCCGGTTTCTCTCTCCCCGTCGGGTCGGGCTCTCCCACGCTATATAAGGGGCCAAGCCACCACGGGGTCAGGGGTCTTGGGCTTTCTTCTTCCTCCCACCTCATTTCCATAGCAATACACACATAGAGCTGGCGCTCAAGCAGGAGTAGGGCTATTACCCACCTCGGGGGCCCGAACCTGGGTATATCGCGTGTGTTCTTACTGTTCTTGGGAGCTCGAGGGCGGTTCGAGGCGCAGCAGTGCTACCCCCTGGCCGAACAAATTCCGTAGTCTCTCGGAGGGACCTGTCTCGTGATTTTTCACCGACAGGCGCGCCTCTGACGGCGTGCTCACCGCTCAACCACTGCGGATCACACCCCTGGTCAGATTTTTGTGTAGCTAGTCGATCGGCCGAGCTCAGTTCGATTGAGCGCTGGACGCAGCAAGGAGCAACGCACGGGGATTACCCAGGTTCGGACCCCTGCGGAATGCCCTCCTACTCTGCTGAGCCTTAGCTCTTTGGTTGTGGTTGGATGTAATATTTTTTCTGAGTGTTTGAATGCACGAATGCTAGTGCCGTACCCTTCCCTCTCTCTCCTCCCCTTTTATACAAGCTTTGGGTCATGGAGAGAGCCGAGGGGGTAAACGATCTGATACCCTTTGGTACAAGTAACAAGACACGACGAAGAGACGGCAGCGTGCAGCTTACGCCCCACGCGCAGCTCGCTCGCGTGCCGCAGTGTGGCCTCGACCGCGCGATCCACACCGGTGAGTCTGGGTGGGGCCTACTGCTCCTCTCCCGACGCGGGCGGCCTCCTCAAGCAAACCTTCTCTCTGCGGTCAATTCTTCTGCGCCCACGATGATGCCCGCTTTCAGTTGGCGAGAGGTCATCAGAAGCGGTAGTCATGTTTTCATTTGTCTATCCGCGTGATGTCTCATTAAATGCTCGTCGCTTTCGGCAGGGGAGCCTTCGACGAAGACTCTTTTCGGGATGTTCTCGCCACGCGGGCCCGACGCTGCGTGGAGCCCTCGCCTCGCCTTCAGAGGGGGCTCGCCCACGCACCCTCCTGGCGCATTGGGCCCTCGCCTCGACTTCAGAGGGGGCTCGCCCACGCGTTGGGGCCTTGCTCGCCCGCCGGACGCGTGGGGCCCGCTTGATCGCCGTGAGGCCGCCCACAAGCCGTGGTCGATCGCTCTTTGTCGTGTGGGGCCCTCGCTCGGCATACGAGGGGCTTCGCCTGTACGCTGGGGCCTTGCTTTCGCCCGCGACGCGCGTGGGGCCCGCTTGATACGCCGTAGGGCCCGCCCACACGCTGGGGTCTGATCGCCCGCCTGACGCGTGGGGCCCGCTTGATCTTCTCAGGACTCTTTGTACCCTGGTATTTATTACACCGACACTCGCTGTCCTATTTGGGGTTCAGATTGGTCCCCAAGTGAACTGTCTTGGAAGAATCGTCAAGAGACAGCGGAACTTCCTTGGTCTCTCCCCCTGGCTGGACAGAGACCTTAGGGCATGCAGACTTGGTCTGCGGAACTTCGGGACCACGTGGTGGAAGCTGGTCGACCAGGGCAAGGGACTGCTCGTCACAATCCAGAGCAGCCTTGTAGTTGCCCTTGATCGTGATCACGCCGCTAGGGCCCGGGATCTTCACGCAATGGTATGCATGGTGAGAGACGGCGCCCATGAACTTACCAAGAGATGGCCGGCCCAAGATTGCGTTATACGCGGATGGGAAGTCGACCACGTCAAATGTGATCAACTCTGTCCGGAAGTTGCTAGGACTGCCGAAGGTGACGGGCAGAACGATCTGCCCCAACGGCTTAACAGCTTCTCCCGGAACATTCCCGTAGAAGGGCATTGCGACTTCCTTCAGTTTGGAGCGAGGAATCTGCATCTCGTCCAAGACCTTAGCAGATAGCAAGTCTAGAGCACTCCCGCCGTCGATCAGAACGCAGCCAACTCTAGCGTTGCTGATGGTCGGAGCGACCACCAGGGGAGCCTCTGAGGCTTGGTCATCCCAGTGGGGCAATCCTCCTTGGAGAAGGAGATAGCGACCTCGGTCCACTTCATCAATTCGGGCTGCGGTTAACCCTTTTCAACGTTGTGGACCTCCCGAGCAGTTTTCTTGAGGCTACGCCGAGAGGGGTAAGCCAAGGAGCCGCCGAAGATGACGGCGATGTGGTTTACGGGTTCCTGATATTCGTCATCATCGTCCTGATCAACACCATCGGCTTGGCGCTTGTCCTTGCCGGCATCACCTTGTTCGGGCAGGGTGGGTATTGGGCCCTTGCCGTTGTAGAAATCCTCGAGCTTTGCAGCCCAGGTTCTGCAATGGCGTATATCGTGTCCGTAGTGTTGGTGGAACTTGCAAAATCGGTCACTTGGACCTTTCTTGCCTTGTCCGTCTCCCTGAGCAGGCTTCTTGCCCTTATAATTATTGTTGGGCTTCTTCTGCCCATCCTTGGGAGGAGGTGCGCGATCTATACCCGCGACGGTATTGTTCGCGTCACCTTTATTCTTCTTCTTCTGGGACTTTTGTCACCAGGATTGTTGCTGCTCTTCTTCTTCTCATCCACACCAGGCTGGGCGGGCAGCTCACCCTTGTCAAACGCCTTCTTGTACTGAACGCGTTCTGCCGCGTTGGCATAGAGATCAGCCGCCTTGAACAGGCCGTTGGCGGTCCAGGTCTCATTGATCTCGAGATCCTGGGTGAGCCGCTCGTCGCGGACTCCGTTTTTAAAGGCGCGGACAACAGATTCGTCCGAGATGTTCGGGATCGTATTGCGGATCTTGATGAAACGCTTCACGAAGTTGCGGAGGGTCTCCCCGTTCATCTGGATCATCTGGTGCAGATCATCCTCCTTTCCCAGACGCACGTAACAGCTCTGGAAATTAGCAATCAAAGCGTCACAAAGCTGGTCCCACGAGCAGATGGAACCTTCTTGCTGATTGAACAGCCACGTCCGGGCAGCACCCTCAAGGACAGTGTGAAGGTAATTCGCCATGACTAGCTCGTCACCCCCGGCCGCCATGATGGAAGTTGTGTAAATGGAAAGGAATTCCTCCGGGTTCTGAGTCCCATTGTACCTCTCCACGTGATCGGGCTTGAATTTGGAAGGCCACCTGACAGCGCGTAGCTCATCAGTGAAAGCCTTACAGCCTAAGGCATATGACCGGCCACCTTCTCCTGCAGAACCTAGTCTCGAGAAGACGTTGGTCCTGTTGCGCGGAGGGACTCTCGCTGAACGGGAGGATTCAGCCTGGAGAAACTCTCTCCGGGACAACCCACCACGCTCCTTCCTCGTGGTCGCTACGACGCGCTCCTCACGCGGGGATCTTCCGTGATCATCACGCGCACGCTTGCCCCTGTGGTCGCGATGACCACGGGGACTCGGCGAGCGTCGGCGACCACATGTAGCTTGCTCGTGGACAGTGGTCCTTCGACGGTGATGGGGGTCACGCGATCGATCGGAACGCTCACTGCCCGAATCCACCCGGATAGGCTGGCTGCGCTGCCCGGAGGAAGTGTTGATTTCACCCATGGACTTGAGGCCCTCGACCATCCGTTCTAAGTGAGTAGCAACAGCATCGCCCATGCAGGCGAAGTCGACCTGGTTGGTGGATCTTATCACCGAAGCCATGGCTTGGAGCCGTTCACGACTCTGCTCAAGGGGTCCTGGGATCCCTGAGGCATCCGCGTTTTGCTCGATCTGAGTCCGATTATGCGGGGATTCATCCCGAGCAGGCTGAACTTCCGCCGGGGGACTTGGTGCAGGCACGCGAGACGGGTCGCGTCGCTGACGCTTACGCCGATCACGAAACTGCGCCAAGGTTCTGTTAATTGAGTCATCAAGACTACGACGAACAACCTCTTGCTTCCGAGCAGCCGATATATCCTCATCTTGTCGCCGAGCAGAATCAACATGCTCGACCTCTTCGGCCACCGCGGCTCTCGCAGGATCTGAGGTCCCTGCGCCAGCCATGTTGATGCTTTGACGGCCGTGCGAAGGCGCACCAGACGGCGTCATCACTGTGTCTCCACAGGAAGAATCAACCGACATGGTCTTGGAATCCGAAAGATCTAAACCGTCGTATAGATCGTCGGTTCCGAAATCATCGTCAATGACGGGAGTGTGATCTGAGGGCATCTCCGAGGTATAACCGGAAACCGCTGTCCCAGATACCGAGAGCGATCGAGATCGAACGGATCGATCAGATCTGACAGTGGATGAGACATCCTGCCCTTTTCAGTCATAGTCCTCAGGAAGAGATCTCTGGTCGTTGATGGAGTTCTACATGCTCGATCTACTAAATCCCCACGGACGGCGCCAACTGTCGACGGTTGAGATATTGATCTCAAGTCAACTAAGGTTCTTAAGAAAGGGAGATAGGAGACACGCCGAACAACACGAACAGCGATCAGCAAGCAACAGGGAGACAAGGGTTTTTATCCTGGTTCAGGCCTCTCAATGAGATAATAGCCCTACGTCCAGCCTTTCTTTATATCAAAGAGGATTACAAGGTGGAACTCGACGAGATTAACAGGTCTCGGCGAGTAGTATGTGACAATGCGATGTTGGATGCGTCTAAGTCTTCCCCCTCTACACGCCGTAGAGGCTGGTTTAAATAGTGGTGAACAACCGACCTACCGGAGAAGAATCGGGCCGGGCTAACTACGAATACGTAACGTACGCGTACATGCCAAATATATCTCACGGTAGATAAGGTAAACTCCAAGTCTTGGGGATCACGACTTCTAATCCAATCCGAGAAACCAACGTCCGGGTCTTCATGTAGCCGCGCAGAACTCCTGTTCGAGTCGGACTCAAACACGATTCCTTGACCGTTACGCATCATGCCAGCCAGGAAACTGTTCGGCAGGATGCATATGGGCCAGATAGAACCTTCCAGGGAACTGGGCCCTGGTAGGCTGTTCGATTGGGCCGTCAAGGAGTGGGCTATGGCAATGGGCCGTAATTTCATCCCCGACAGAGTACATATGATGGAGGTGCAGTTGTTATCATAAAACATATGTTTAAAACAAGGGTATTTTTTCAATAAGATGATATATCTAGAGATGGTCGAATAGTCAAACTGAGATGATATTTCTAATCTTTATCTTTATCTTTACTACTTAAAAAGGCTTTAGCGGCAATGGGTGATGAGTGGTGACTGGTGAGGTGGTAGGTCACTCATCAATACCTTGAAGTTGGAGAAAATTACTCACCAAGTGGCACAAAAACCACATTACTCATCAATGTCTTTGAAATTGCGAGTAATTACCCACTAGATGCCATCACCACTTTGTTCTATTTTATATTCTATGTTAATTTTACATAACATTAGTATCTAATTATAACATCGGCATCTAAATATAACCTATACTATATTTATTTGATATTCTCTGCAACACGCTGGCAATCAAATAAAATAAAATCCATCAATCAAAGGACATGAATATAATCCGCTGTAACACACAGGCACAGCTAGTACAGACAAAAAGGAAGGAATAATTGTGTAATACTAGAAAAAAAAATAAAGAGGATGGGCCGGCCAGCCTAGCCGACCCAACCTTTCCACCGCCCCCATTAAGGGGACCGGCTCCCTCTCCGTCTCTCTAGAATTCTCTCTCTCTCTCTCTCTCTCACCAGGAGACCTCTGGTCCCGTGCTTTTCCTCCCCCAGCTCGTGCTGCCAACCGTGCTCCTCCTCCTCCCAGCCGCCGCCATCTCCAGGCAGCCACCGCCTTCTCCCTAGCCGCCGCCCTCTAGACGCCGCCGTCCTAGCCGACGCCATCGCCTCCCCAGCTAGCCTCCGCCACCCCCTAGAGCGCCGCCTCTTCAGCAGCCGGCGCAGCAGCCGGTTTGGGCAGTGGGGAGTGGTAGGGGAACCGATTTTGGAAGGGGAAGGAAGAAGGAAGAAGAGGAAGAGAGGAGGAAGAGGAGAAAAGCTAGGGTTTGGGTCTCCACCTTTGGGTAACGAACTATGCATCCTCTCTCTGCAATTAGCTATTATTCGAGTTGATTAGGTTAGCTATGGAATGGATTTGGGAGCTTTAGTGTTGAAAGTTGCATTTTGGCGGTAAAATTTCTATATGCAGTAGCTTGTAACCGCGTTTGAGGTGATTTCTGGTAGGAAGGGGATGATGGCCCTATAAAATAAAATTTAGTTCATGTCCTTAGCTTTCCATCGAATCCTAGAACGTGAAAATCGGCCAAGCGGTTTGAGAGTTATGGTCTTCGCAAGACCGCCGTCCTAAAATCTGACTCGCTGCAAATCCGGCAACTAATTGCATATTTGGGGCATTTAAGTGTTAGGCTAGGTTAGCGTGTTCTGGGCCGTTTGAAAAGTGTTATATGACCTTTTCTTGACTTTAGGTACCTCCGCCTCAGGAGCGAAGACATCGTCGCACGTCGGTCTCCGGGGTTGTTAAGGCAAGTATATGATGTGACAATTGTGATAATGTGTGCTTGACTGATGGTAAGCAATATTTGTGCCTGATTTAAATATTGCTAGCAATGTGACAATGAATGGTTGCAAGGATGGTGATGATAGCTTGATGCTATTTGTGCTTTCCTTTTTATTAATAATGAAATTATAATGCTAAATGAATGGATAGCAAGGATGGATTAGTGATATAATGGATGGATGAGATAGGAGTGATCGAATGTGATGAGAAATGATGGTTACCCCATTTATGTTGCATACATTCACGAAAAGCATGCATTCGAGCTAGGGCGGTGAGAAAGTTTTATAACTAGCTAGTCCGGTGAGCCCTGGGCCCGGTCGATGAAAAAAAGTTATAAGACTAATCCGGCGTGCTCTTGATAAGACCTACAGAGGTAGGCACCCGCCACATGATGGCGGGAAAGACTCACTTCGGTGAGCACCTCCATGGGATGGAGTGTAGAGTGTGACATCGACGGATGTGCACTCAGCGATACCGGTACACGCTTATGAGATATGAGCATATTGCATTGCATTGTTGAACGCTGCATTGCACTGATGAGCATGGTTATGATTGGAAAGTTGTTCTGTTGCTACGGATTTCATGTAAATATGTCCTATGCCATCACTATTATCTACTTGCTAAGTCATGGACTCACCCTTGCTCTTTCTGTTTTGTTTTTAGGTCATTCGATGATGTCGCACGCGGGCGGGTAGCTGCACACACACTCGCACTATTAAATAATCAGCAACTAACAGTGGGCCTTTAATAAATAAAATGATGTTACAGACTTTTAACTGGTTACGTATTTACTTATGTATTTGGTTGTGAGGATGAGCTATTTTATGGTGTGAGATGGTGTTGGTCGCCCTATTTAGCCAGGATTGCCTATGGTTTGTTTTACTACCGATGAATGCTTGAGGTAAGCTTTTGGTGGAAAGCCTAGTGGTATGGGCATCTTGGTTTATAGGCTGTGAATGTAAAATTGTCGTGGTTGGAATATAATTTGCGATATATATATTGTTTCTTTGTCTGCTGAGTGGATGACCAAATTATAGGGAAGGTGCTGTCGAAATTTCGTACAAGTATAGGACTTAGTAGCATCTTGGGCTCTGGTTGGGCCGGGGTGTTACAAATTGCTGAACCAGGGAACGAGTGGCAACATATGCTAAAGTTCCAAAGATCAAGTAAATATTTATTATTCAGTACCTATAGAACAACATGCACAGGTGGAGCATAGTGCAGGTCATGCCCTCCTAACTTTTTGTTAATCTCAAGGGAGCATGTATATCTAACACAAACATGTATGTAGATTTATTTAGTGATCTCTCGAGGCTCCCCGCCCGCCTCGAGCATGAAAGCTTACTAAGGTGCCCATCTTTTTGCCTTGCCTTATTATCTTTCACTTTGTAGGTGGGAAGATAAGTTAAGCAAGATAATGTGAAAAGAAGGACACCTAAGTTACTATAATATGGCCTTATCAGGTTAGCGTATAAACAACAAAGTTCAGATAGAAGCATACATCGATCTATTGTCTAATGTTGGGCAAGTCTGCAGATGGATGCATTTTAATTGTGAAAGGATAAGCAAATAATTAATTTGAGAGCATTCGTTGTGAAAGTCTTGAATTAGAGAAACATGCAGAAAAAATGGTAATATCCTTAGGGCATCTCCAATGGTGCCAAATCAGCTGGCTATAAAGAGCCCACCTCACCTTTTTGCTTATGTGGAGGAGAGAAAAGGAGGAGAGAGATAGAGACTAGCTCTTAACTAAGAGCCAATCTATAGCGGATTACAAGGTGCATTGCACCTATTACATATGGGTCCATATTAAATTTAAGAGCCAATGCTATAGCTAATCCATTGAAAGAGTTGTTTACAAACTATTCATAGATGACATGGAGCTTTCTTATAGCTAGTAGTTAGCTCTATCATTGAAGATGCCCTTATAATCAAAATCTAGCTTGTTAGGGTGGCCCGATGGCTCATGGGAAATTGAAGCCAATCATGTTAAGGCAAGATTTTATAGAACTGATGATTTGTTTACATATACAAATGTGCTCCTCATAATGGCATGCGAAAATACCAATAACCACTAGAGAATAAGATTTTGAGACATGACGGGGCAGAGGGTACAATACCAAATGAGAGCTAAAATAACCACTGGAAGTACATAAAAATGCAACTAACCTCACCAAACGGTACGTATGAAGGCAAAGAAGGTACTCTACTCCATCGCTTAGAACCTCCAACTTCAGTTACATTAATTTTCTCAGCCCTCTCATTTTCTTCAGTGGGCCCTTCATCTTTATCAGACAAAGGGGCAAGAGCAATTTGTTCTGAACTTTCTTGAATTTCGAGAGACTGCAGCTCTTCTTCTGATTCATCAACCTTTGATTGCAAATAGCTATCCAAATGTGATGATGCCTTTGCAAAAATATTTGCTTGTTTCTGAAGTAGGCCTAAACTTTTCCGGACTCCTTCCAAGGGAACAAGCTTTGAGAGTCTCCAGAGTGACTTTTGAACAGGGCCAACTCCTAGTACAAGTTGCTCCATACTATTCTCTTTGAGCTTGTCAGAATTTGTCACCTTATTTTCTTTGGATCTTACATCAGTTGTATTTACAATAGGTGAATCAGGCGTTTGGGCATTGTAGTGGTGAAACTATGCAGGTGATAGAATACGAGGCACCAAGTCCTCTGGAATACAGTATGATTTAGAGTAGTCTTGCCATCCTCTTCGATGAACATAGCTAATAGAAGACAAAAAATATAGAATTAAGAAGCGGTTGAAATGCTATAAATTCTTTAACAATTGACATACATATCTTTACCTATAATATAATAATTAAAAGAATAGAGTTTCCACTTTCTTCGTCAGTTTTTGTCGGTCAGACCCCCCAACCCTGTCCGATCACGATCAAACGGGCTCCCCCCGTGCGTGCCGCGTGCGCGGCCCGCCCGCCTTCCCTCTTTCTCTCCTCCGCCGCTCTCTCTCTCTCCTCCTCCTCGCCCTGCCCGCCGCTGTTGACTCCCCCGGGCCCCGGTCCAGACGCGCCGTCGCCGTCCTCTCCCTTGCCGCCGCCGTCTGCCTCCTCTCGCTCCCCAATGCCGCCTCCTCCTCTCTCTCCCCCGCGCCGGCAGTGCCAACTCACCTCTTTGCCTCTCCTCCTCTCGACATCACCTCCTCTCGCTCCCCCACGACGCCGCCGCCTGCCTCCCTCCTCTCCTTGACATCGCCTCTCTTCTCTCCCTCGCCCTACCCCGATGCCGCCACGCCGCTCAGGCCACCAGAGCACTGCTCCGATCCTCGTCGTCCGCCGCCGCCGTTGAGGAGGTGTCCTGGTAAGTCCTCTCTCCGCAGCGCCTCCCTCTTCCTCTCCCTGCTCTGCGCCTCGCCCTCCCTTTCCACAGCGCCACTGAAGGGGTGGCAACAGGCAGCTGTTGCATTTGGTTCTGCATTTGGGGCCTTACTTGATCCTAGGAGAGCTGATCTGATAGCTGCTCTAGGGGAGACCACTGGAAATCCAGCATTCCAGCGTGTGCTGCAGCGGATGAAAAACAGTGCTGAAGGCAGGGTAACCTATACTTCCCCCTCTATCAAAAAGGACAAGCCTTTATGTTTGAATATTAATTGTTGTTCTCCTCAACCATTATATCATCTATAACTAATAGGTTTTGTAAATCTCATATGCACAAATACTCACTTATGATACAATAATTGTTTGTTGTGTAAAAAATTTGAACAATTGCCTACTGATGATGTTACATCTATGCTAGGATGGCCATGAAGTAGTATTTTTTTCTATGAAAGAATCTTGTCCGTGTCTAAAGCACTTTTGATGAGCTGCTTACTTTTGTTGTTGTCGTAATTTTGTACGGATTAAATTTGTCGTGCTGGAGCCTAGCTTTATCAATTTTATGATCAATTAATTTGAAATTTTCTACATTTATGATGCAATTTTCTCCTTGTTACACAACCACTGTGCAATCTGGAAATATATAGCAACACATGCCAACCCATTCGTGTGGTTCTCTGATTCATTTAACTAAAATTGCTTGTTTATCCAGTAAATTATTTTGGAGCGTCCACGGGTTATATCCACGCAGGTTTCTCATGCCTGGGACATGCCTCAGAACACATTTGGTGCTGCCTATGCTCAGTTCATGGGATCAAGGAATTTCTCACCAGATGATCGTCCACCAGTTAGGTTCATGGACACCGACGAACTCATCTTCCAATCAATCGGAAGGATGGTGGACAAGCAATTGTTGGACATTCTTCATTTATTCCAAATTTATCCTCATTTGCAACTTCAGCTCTTTTGATGCATGGCTATGGTTTTGTTAATAGTGCTGCTATAGGCGCAGCTCCGATATTAACTCCCACCGATAAGATTCAGTCTGTGAGTGCCCTTTGCTTGTCAGAAATCTAATTTGGTGTGTTGTATGGTAACTCAAGCCAATAGGATTACAGTCTCTAAGGGTATTCATCTATTAAGTATGACAGATTTATCACTGAAATGATAAATTTTACCTCTGTATACTTGCAGGTTCTCAAGCGAAGTTACTCTGTTGCAGGGGATACTCCCAAGGACATTCGAAGAGTAAGACCAAAGATTAATGGGAATCCATTAAACATTTCAAAATTCAAGCAAGTTGATGTTATTAGAAATCATCCAGGTCGAGATTACAAAATTGCTTCAGCAATTTATTGAGAAAGGATGTTAAGCCCTGAGAACTATTTGTATTACTTTTACTCACCATCTAAAGTGTTGTGAAAAATTTACTGTTAAGGATCATAATACATTTGATAATCTTTCAGGAGATGAGAAGAAACTATTATCGGCTATTCCTCTTCTTGGGACCAATAATTTAGGAAGTTCTAACATTATTTCAAAAGCTGAAAATGCTGAGGAAATATTAGGCGTCCCTAGCAAACCTTCAGCTATAACATCACAACCATTTGATTCAAGTTCCTCCCAAGTTGTTGGTGATCAGAAAAATCATGATTTTACAATTTTAAATTCATGTTCTAGCAAGGTACTGAAACCCCAGCATACACATTATTTGCTGCCTCTTTCTTCTGTATCAGTTAAATCTCAAAATGTGGCAATGTGTTCTGACATGACAGATAATGCTAATTTTAACATAGGAACTGAAGAACGGCTTTCCTTTGAAAGTGGAACCTGTGGATGTTTTAATTCCTTTTGAGCAGAAGATGGTAGACTTATCATATCAAAAGCAAAAAAGTATGTTGTCATCTTTGGATTTTCTATGTTTAATGACCGGTGAAATATTTGTCTGACTACTATTCGTTAACATCATTTAATTTTGTTGCTTCCACTGGGCAATCTGCACTTCCTTTCTCAATTCAATATTTCTAATAATGACCTAGAAGGGCGAACATAACATCTAAGATCTGGCTCACGCTCTCGCGACTCCCACACGCAACCCCGCAGCCCCCGCTTGCGGCGCGCGCCGCCGCCCGGCCTGCCTCCGCCGGTGGGCCTCCCGGCTCTCTCTCTCATCTGGCGCCTCTTCCACAAGGGTGGATTTGTGAAGTGGGTTTTTTCTTTTTCGTTTTTCTCTCTTCTCCGTGTGGTTGGCCGCGGTGGTTGTGGGTCGTCGGGTGGCGGCGGCGCCGTGCTCCCCCTCCCTCCTTCCTTGGTGGAGGCGGCCCCAGTGCTTTCGCGGATCTGGCGGCGAGGCTCGCGGATCTGGCGCGGCGCGCGTGGATCTGGGCGCGCTTCTGCAGCGCCGGCGGCTCCTCGTCGGCGTCTCTCCTCGTCGTCTCGACTCCGGCCAAGGGCGGCGGTGCGAGCAGATCCGGCGGCGGAGGCGGATCCAGCGGCCCGGTGCGCTCCTCCTAGAGCTTTAGGCGGCGCGCTCCTCGCCGTCGGCTTGGGTGCCGCGTCCGGCTTGGGTGCTTTGCCGCGTCGCGTCGGCGGTGTGGTGGTGACCACTTCGGCGAGTCGCGATTCGCCACAGTGCCCGGCGTCAGCTCGGCGGCAGGGCTTCTCCTCCTAGGCGGTTCGTTCCGACTCCGGCGGCGGTTCTGTGGGCGAAAGCCCTGCCCATTGGTTGGGTCGGTGATGGCGTCGCATCAGGCGTCGTTCCCCTTGTTGAAGGCATCACCGTGGGGTCCTGCCCTTGGAGCCTATCTGGGCGTCTGCCAAGCTAAAGGATCGCCCAAGTGCTGAAGGCTTCATCATCTTTGGCGCTGCTAGTTTGGGCTTCTCGCGCGGCGGTGGCGACCCTGTCGTGCATCCCGTGCGTCTGCTGTGCTGACTCTTGCCGCGTCTCCTTCGTGTTGTGAAGCTCCCTGCTTGGTGGTGGCGTTCGTCGTGCATCCCAGGCCGCGGTGGCAAACTTGAGGTCCGGGCTTTCCAGGTTTTGGTGGCGACATCAGCATGTTATCCTTCGCTTCTACTTTTCGCGCCATGCGCGCGGTGGCGGCGGCGCCGGCTTTCAACTTCTTGCAGCTAGGGTGGCCCTGGAGGCTCTCAGGCTTTGCTTCATGTGGTGGTGGCGTCTGTTGGCGTGGCGCCTTCGGCCTCTCAGTTGTTCTTCCCTTGCGGTGGTGTCGAGTCTTCGAGCATCCTGCATGGTGGTGGCCTGCGGTGGTGGCGTTTCTTCGAGCATCCCTCGAGGTGGGGGCGGCTGTGTTTGTCCTTGGCGTCTCGCTTCCTGGCCGCGCATCCCTTATGTGGTGGGGTCTGTTTCTCATCTTGGGCTAGCCTTGGTAAAAACTTTCGCGTTTGATCGTGCATCACGTGTGTGGCGGTCTGCAGCGTCGTGTTGGTGGGCGACCCCTTGCTTTGCCTAGGTGGTGTCGTTCCGTCTGGTCGGTTGACTCTTCCTTACTTCTCGTGCATCCCTTCTGGCGGTGGCGACTGCATGTAGTTGTGCATCCTTCAAGGTGGTGGCGGCAAGGCGGGTAGGGTTGGCTTACCTTCGGTCTTGCATCCCTTTTGGTTTTGCAGGTGGTTGTCGCGTTGTTCTTGTACTTTTGTAAATATTTTCCTCTTCTTAATGAAATGGCAGAGCACCTGCCCCTTTTCGATCAAAAAAAAATTTTGTTGCTTCCTCTTGAGCAGTGGCTGTATGCGATGATTTTAATTCTGTCTCAAAATTAATGTTTAAGGAGGACATTGAGGTTGCACCCAAATATGTTTATATTGCAGTGACTGCTCTTTTTCATTAGAACTCAGAATATTTGACTTGCTCTTGATCAGTCTTTTTTTCTAGAGTTGTGGTTTATTATTAAATGTATTTTAAGTATGACTTATATTTTTACATATTTATATAACTTCTTTGAATAAGACTAATGGTCAAAGGCGTGTCCAAAAATCAACGACTTCTTTTTGTGACCGGAGGGAGTATTTGACAACATTGCGAGTAGATGGGATCTTATGGATGTTTGAATTAGATTTAGGTTTATAGTTTCAAAAGCTGATCGATTTTCTAGCTTGCTAAAGAATGTTCCTTTTGCTTATAAAATTTTTATAAAGGAATAAATAGGGGCGTTTGAGGATTTTTATTTCTCCCGTTACAACGCACGGGCACATTTGCTATTAATCCTAAAAACAAATCTAGCTGCGCATTTGCGTGGGATACCAGAAATTTTCACGTTAATAAGAGCAAAAAAAAAAAAGAACTACATTGTTGATTGTTGTGGGCAGCAGCATCTCGGCGCCGTTCGTGCACCGCGCGGTCTCGGTGATGCACCGGAGGCTCTGGAAGCGGATCATGGGCCAGATCATGGCGGCGGTGTAGAGGCCCAGCGCCGGGGAGTCGTTGTTGTCGCTGGCGGAGAAGGAGCGGAGCTGGGAGTCCTCCTTCATCCAGAAGCACTGGGCGCTGCAGCAGCTCAGGCGCGGCGACCAGCAGTCATGGCGGCCCCAGCGCGGCCTGCTGGAGAAGTCCGTCGCCGTCCTCAAGGCGTGGATGTTCAAGAACTTCCTCCGGCCGTAAGCACATGGACCGTAAACATCTTCATTACTTACAGAATGGCAGTGCTTCTAGCTGAACCCAGAGCCGCCTACTCTGAACTTTTAACTGAAATAGAGAAGCAAATTGGTTACTGAACAGCTGTATTGTGCTTTCAGTTTTTTTTATTTGTTATGCTGAACACAGCATGTTTCTATTTCAGAACTGAAACCTTGCAAATTCACAGTTCAATGTCTCGTCCAGGTATCCGAAAGACAATGAAAAGGAGATGCTGGCGGCGAGAAGCGGCCTGAGCAGGAGCCAGGTACAATCTCAAACCTTATGCATCGACTCGTCGAGGAACGAAAAGTTCAGACTTTTATAGTGAAACAGTTTTTGCTAGATCAGATCGACATATAAAAAGAATAGGGGAAAAAATGATGCATGAATGTTTCTGAATTGCTGCATTGCCAGGTCTCCAACTGGTTCATAAACGCGCGTGTTCGACTGTGGAAGCCGATGATAGAGATGTACGAGGAGCTGAAGAAGACGTCGGGAGGCAGCGACGAGGGCGTAGGTGTGGAGCATCAGAGCAGCAAAGATGTCATCAGTTAGGATGGAACTGTAAAAAAATTATAATGCTCTGAGAGCTTTTGTACAAGCATCACTGCTTAGTCACTCATGTCTCTAGCCATTCATGCCATTGTCATATATATATATGTGTGTGTATGTAACCTTATAATTTTGCTTGCATATATATTACATAGTTGTCAGGCCATGCCCGCTTGTTGCAAACAGATATTGTCTTGCCCTCTCCTCACAGATTGTGATTCACGCCACAGCTCTGTTTGTCAGAGAAAACTCTGAATCTTGTCATGCAGAAATCCCACTGCATTCTGAGCTTATGGTTGGTCAGATCGGAGTATCGGACCGGGAATCCACTCCCATGGTTATTCCTGAATGCAGCAAGTTGATTGCAATGCCGAATGTGATTAACAGCATAGTTTGAATTGACTCCAGCAGACGATCAGCAGGATAGTAACATTGTAATTTGTAACATGCTACCATTGTCTACCATCCAAACCCCAGTTACTGGTGCTTGCACAAACAACATGATGCCATGCATCTTTGACATTAGCTGATTGGAAGCCAGATTGGGCTACAAATCTGGGGCTGCACCTGTGCACATTATGAAAATTTGAGCTCGTGTCAAGCACAACGCAGGCACCACAGCTTCCTTTTCAGTGATGGAACTGCACCACAGTTGCTTACCTCCCTAGCATATATGATAAATTATGCTGCATGTAAGCATTTAATTGCCTTGACACCATAAAAATAGTTGCAGCCTACTTTAATTATATTATGTTCCAGTATTTTAAAATTTAAACTTGAAAAATAAAAATCATGGACCCTGGCGTTTAGCCTGTAACTAAGTTGACCAAATATTGGACCAATACAATTGTCATGTTTGATTGAAAAACCACTATGCTGTATGCACAACCCTTCTAATCATTGGACTTGAAAATATTGTCTGCATTCGCATCTACATTTATGTGTAATAAAAGCTATGATCAAATGTTGCTTATGATTTAAACATGAATTCAGTTTTGTACCCTACGGCTAATCTGCTAGCCTCTTTGCTTATGCATTTTTACAAGCTACACGTTATGCTTCTCATTGGTCAATGAATTATTTCTATCTTATTTATTCTTTTGGCAGTTCGAAACAATAGGATCTGACCGGACAACCTGTGCGCTGCCTTCTTCTTTGACGACGCTTTAGGATTCAAAAGAACTGGTGATGGAGTCTGATATTCGCAGCCAAATGCAGGCATTAAAGGATTGGTGACATTCTACAAGGACCGGAGACTATGTAGAAGTCTAGGAACTAAATTGCTGAAAGGAAGGGGCACGGGACACGAGACGCACATGAGCCAACCCACCTACGTGGCGGAGAGAATTTTCTCCCCTTCCTCCCCATCTCCAGTCGCCCCTCTCCCTCATCACCCCATTCTTAGGGGCTAGGAGCGTACGAAGATTTTTATTTCTTCTATTGCAATTAGTGTGCCGCTGTGCAGTCTTCTTCCATTTTCTAATCGCTACAATGAAAATAGTTTCTGAAAGAAAATTTTAAATCAAGTTTTACCTTTGGATGAGACATGCTATAATAAAATTGATTTAGCAATATATTCGGCTTAATTCATATTGGTTGATTTCTCCCATTGCAATGCATAGCAACATCTTAATTCATATTGCTCGATTTCTCCCGTTGCAACGCACGGGCATTTTTGCTAGTCTTGAGATAAAGCACAAAAACAATAAGGCCATTCAAGTATGGTTTCTACTTTCTAGCTAATAGCTATATCTAAACAGGCTTACTCTCTCAGTGCAGCATTTCCAACAGGTGGCTGAGAAAACGTAATACACTTCACCTGAAGCCTCTTAGTCTCTTTAGATGGAGATGAGGATGCAAGTACTCTTAGTATTGCAAGGTTAGCCAAAGCAGCAACCAGCATTAGAATTGAAATGTATGAGCAAAAACACAAGCTGCTAAGCTGCAAGTTACACGAATATACCTACCGCACCACCAAGCGAATGTCCACAAAGAACAAGTTTCCTGTTCTTTTTCTGTGCAAGTTTGTATAGCTCCAGTGCTGGAATTCCCTTTGCACGAGCTAAAAAACCCTACATGATATTTTGAATAAGCCAGGTTCTAACAATGGTGAATCGATCTGTAAAAACAATGAGAAAATTTTAAACAATAGTTGCAGCTAATGCATACTCGGTGTACAGCAGGTTTTGGTTTTCTGAACTGTCTTGGTTTTTGACGATAAGATTTCCCCATGTTTTCTTCACCTTTTTGGTCATCATTTTGTTCAGAATCAACAGCAGCAGCCAAATCCTGAGCAGTATCCTCATGGAATATGTTTCCTTGCAGTATATTCACATCGGTGATAACATCTCTGAAACAGAAAACATGAGCAAATTTGGTGCAATTGCAAACATGGTAAACTTTTAACTTTTTGAAGTTCCCAAAAATTCTTAATTGTAATGCTTTGTGCCAATAAAGGTAGCAAATAAAGTGTCGCCAGCCTCCGCTAACAGATACCTACATGGTTTCACCAATGAAAAGATATAAACATCATGAGATGGTAATCATTATTTGAACCTTGCAAAACATAGTCTGAATAATGGAGTAACCAGTTAAAGCTAATGCACAATAGCATCACTATGTCAAACTGAAAATCATAAGGGAAGGATTTTTCTGATAAGTCGATAGTGTGCAACAACCTTACTGCATGACCTGCTTGTACATGCTTCATTTCTAGGATTTCTAGAGCTCCCAGTGTAACAATGTCTCTTTTATCAAGTATTGACCACAACACAGCAAAGCAAACAAATAATTGAGGTGTTATAACACATAAAACCTCTATTCACATACATCCAGTATGACCTGATATGTGAAAGATGTAACTTTCACAATTCACAGACGTAGTCTACAATCTATACGAAAATGTTAATTCTAGATTCATCAACCCTTTCAGCCTGCCACATTGGTTTTAGACTTTTAGTTATGTTACTTAGGGCACTCCTGATGCTCCACGTCATTTTTTTTATAGTTGAGGTGGAACAAGTCACATAGGAGTCCTCTTTGGTTCGCGGTTCTGGTACGGTCCTGGTTCAGTTTGCAAAATTTATCATTCTTGTATAGACCATTCACTATAACAATCTGTAATAATTTTTTGAGGCTTTGTGGGATTTTTCTCAAAGATCTCAAAAAAAAATTAAATGAATTTTCTAGCCTTTCCAAGTTTCTTTTTAAAGGCCCACAACTTTTCCAACTACAACAAAAACCAAACCACAACCGCGAATCAGAATCAAAGAGGACAAGGGTGAAATCTGACTTGAAGAAAATTTAATGTGGGCAGAGAGAGAAGGTCGTTTCTTGCATAAGAAATAATTCCTTGATGGGTATCAACTATCAAGGCACAAGAAACAACAAAACAATGCACTGGGGCATATATCGTATTGGACCTAACTTGTACCCCACCTTCTGGCATGCCTGTTTTTATGTCTAGTAAGCACATGGAGCATTAATTTTTTATCTCTAGTTCTCTACTACTTAAAAAACCTCTTGTGGTAATGAGTGATGAGGTGGTAGGTCATCCACCAACACCCTTGAAGTTGGAGAAAATTACCCACCAGATGCCATCACCACCATTTCACTCATCAATGCCCTTGAAGCCCAAAGATGCCATGACATTTTGCTATATTTTATATTCTAGATTAACATTATGCAATAATAACATCTAATTATATCATATTTATTTGAAATTTGTAGCAATGCACAGTCAATTAAAAAATTAAATTCTACCAAATGACCAATTAAGAGATCTTGCGACATGTATATAATTTGTTGCAACACAGGGGCACACGATTAGTTATTCTTGCTGGGCCCTTTGGATACGATATGTGGAAATGGTGCATTCAGGAAGTAGTATCTAAAAACACTCCCTCACCTCCTAGAAACGGCTATAGAAACTATGCATTAGGAGCACCCTACTGCCCTTAGTAGACACATGGTTGCCTGATCCACTAGAAGCTAGCGTTATACAAACACATGTTGCACTCTACTTTATTGTAATGGTTCAGAAGATATAAAGAATCAAAAATCTTAATCATCACTTTCTTACAAATTTAAGCTTGTAGCTTACCGATGTGGTACATGATCCAATGATGGTTGAACACGCTCAAGAGACACGATATTTCCGCCAAAATCAGATTTGAACTTGTTAATATATCTCATCATCTCAGAAACAGGCCTCTGCCCATAAAAAAAAGGAAGAATAAGTGGCATGTGGCAAGAAAAGAAGCTGCTATTCATTAGAACATTAGAATTGTTATTGATGCTATTGCTTTCATAAGGAACAGTTTTTTGTCCTACCTAATAGTTCAAAAGAATTACTTTTGGCCACTATATATAGAGGCTAAGTAGAATATTTTAAGAACATTCAGTCAGATAGGCAAAAGGAAGGTGTACACTAGGGATGCAAAAAGGGCCGGCCCTAGGGACACCCTACTAACATTTGAAATGAACTAAAAACTTAATTTCTAGCCCACTTTTCCAATTTTCTATACAAACAAATGAACTAGAGAGGGCCAAAGGGTACCCTTGGGTCGGCCCTTTTGCATCCCTAGTGTACACACACATTAAAAGGAGAAAAGAGGATATATGCCAGGAGACCTACAATTAACCATTGAGGAATCAACTGCAGTCCATGTAAAATTATTATGAGCATCTGTTCAATTGAGTTCTATTAAGTCGGAGTAGGAAATGCATTATCAGTGATCAAACAACACAAAATTGTAAGTAGTGTAAAAATATCGTGGAGCGGTTTCTCCTAGGCAACACATTTCCCTTTTCTTGCCCCAACTTTATGTAGTATTGAATAATAAATCTAGTAAAGAGAGAGGATTCAACCAAATACACAGGTAAAAACGCTCATAAATCTGAACATCACCGAGATATATAAAGCTAAGCTCAAGAAATTGCAGACTAGCAAACTATATCAATTAGACCCAACAATGTTACTGTATTTTCCAGGGAAAGCACAAGAGTACGGAATGGCATCAACTTGTTTTGATTGCTCTAACCCCAAGCTAGAATGCCTATTTGGTGAACTGGTTTGTGATCATTATGAATACAAGTAGACATTTCCAGACTCGATTCACCTTTCCCTAGAAAGGCTGTCGATTCTATATCCAACTACTGAACAAACGCTCCAACTTAGAACATTATTAGCAAGCACCTTTCGCCACATGTATCATTCGTATCTCACAAGAGTTTGCCACCAGCCACAAATGCCCAGCGCCTGGATCCATCAATCCGCCTGAATCGGATCAAGGAAACGCAAGGCGGGCAGAGCTCGGAGGCAGGGGTAGATCACCTTGTAGACGCACTCGGCGAGGACCATGGCGCAGAGCAGCTCCTGCAGCTCGGCGACGGTGTCGACGCGGACGGCGCGGCAGAGCTCGCGGAGCTGCCGCCGCCGCCGCTCGAACTCCTCGCGGAACATCCTCTCCCGCTGCCGCCGCCGGTCACCCGGCCACGCGGGAGCCCGCGGCGGGGGCCAGGGCCACCGCGGCACGGCGAGCGGCGCCCGTAGCCGCGCCGCCTGGTCCCGCACCCACGACTCCACGCGGCTCACCAGCGCCGTCGCCATTGGCGCCGGGAGGAGGGGGATCCGTCTCGGGAAGAGGAAGAGGAGGGGAAAAATACCCGAAATAATCAACAGTTAAATATAAAATTAATAAAATAATTCACAGAAAAAGAAAATTAAAAAATATCCCCGGGTCCCGCCACCCCGGGTGGCTGCCGCCATCGGACGCGGCCATGGCTGAGCTGCCGCCACCGGGACGGCCGGCGCTGAGGTGCCGCCACCCAGCGGGTGCATGACAGTGGCAGCGCTTTTCACCATTGCATGTGTATGTTATATATATATAGGTATATGTGTACACAAATAACATGTATACGTATACGTATAATATATGTATGTATATGATATTACATACATATACATGTATGTATATGATATTACATACACATGCACTAAATTATTTGTGTACTGCATGCCATTTTACTAATATTATGTATCATATTATATTTTAATATAAATATATACTAAATTATTTGTAGTTGTCCAAAAATATATTGTAGGTGGCGTCTAATTTTATTGATAATTGATTAGTAAAATGGCATGTCTAAAATAATTTACGTTGGGAGGTAGGTTTCGTTCGAAGAAAGCCACTGCACCCGCAATTTCCCCAGTGCAGTGAGCTCGTCAGATCACAATCACATGAACCACGATCACACACGCACACGCTTCTCGCTGCACCTTCCGCTCAATTTGCTCTCGTTGACTGACCGAGACTAAAACCACAGCGACCTGGAGCTTCTCCCATGCCACGTTGCATGTACGTGGCGTATATTTATATACACATGTGGCCGGATAGCATATGGCATATATACATTATAATATATGTATAATATAGATATATCATAAATTAAAACATTAAATACACGTAAAGTGAATCTTGTCATGTAAAGTGAATTAGAGAATATAGCAGAGTTCAAACCATACAATAGAACACAAACATCAATACGAAAGTAGCAGAGTTCAAATCATACAATACAAGCATGAAGACCTTATAGTCGTTTCTTAGGGATTTGAAAAGTACGACGTAACATTTGGGTGGCAGCTAGCTAGACGCGTCGCCTCCGGCATGCAGGGCATAAGCGTTCCGTGCGGACGTGCATCTCTAGGGTACGCCTTGTCATTTCGAGACGATTTTCGAGATCTGCGATCATTGCGTGGAGAACCATCATGTATGCATCTGCTGCCATTGGAAAAGGATCATCCATCCACGATGCCATACGACAATCATTTATCTGTTTTGCACCGGATATGAAATTAGGTTACATCGTAAAATAAATTCGATCTATATGAAGGTAAGTAAACTCACGGCGTATACAGAACATCGGTAGAATCTCCGTCCGGTCCAACCAGAGACAGGCCTATCGTAGGTCTGCACCACTGCATCCATTCCGCAAGCACACCTGGGCCAGTCCCGAAGATAGTGAGGGCCGGGCCGCAGCATGATTGACTCCGTCCGGTAGTTCTGTTTCATTTTGTTGGGCAGGTCCTCCGATGGGTAATTGATGTGGCCTTCTGGGCCGGACGATTCCCACCAGCTTGGCCTAATCCATGCGTTGGTGCACCTTTGTTCGGCCATCCTAATACGATGACGGCAGACAGTATCACATGTCATGCATAGACGTGTCAACGGCAAGTGGTAAGTGCGAAGTAGTAGTAAATGCAACATCACTAATCGCCATAATGGTAAATGCAATGTCAATAATTGTATGGAGAATAATTTTCTGGCCAAACCGTCGAATGCACATAATAACATAAGTCCATACACTACTAGAAAAGGGATTATCTATGACGAAAACTCCTTGACGATGTCAACTAGCGTCACAGAAAACTACTATTTTGTGACGATTTTGTTTCGGTCGTCATAACACGCACCGCACGTCGGTCAGCCCTATTTTTTAGTGACGAAAGTTGAAATTGTGTCACAAAAAAATTATAAGCACCGTCATAGAAAACGAGACATCAGGTAAAGTCGTGCATATGTTTATTGTGACGATATGTTTCCGTCACGATAGATGTTTTATCCTTTCTTGCAGATTTATGTTACGGAAACGTTATGGCTGATCCACCGGTGCAAGATGTGTAACACTAGAACTCTAATCCGTATTGGACTAGACTAATCCCTAATCTATCTAGCACTATAAATAGACGTAGGAAGGTTTTACAACGATTATCAGCACGCTAGTTCTCGAAGATCTATCCGCGGGGAGAAAAAGGCATCGGAACGGTCTGCAATCGACTCACAATCACGCCGAATACTGCTCTGTTTTGCCAAAATCTCCCTACGTGAGAACATACGAATTGTGGGAGAGATCATACACGACAGATTACGAATTGCGGGAGAGAGGATCGGAAGACCGCAAGGTATTGAATTGCATTGCATTGTTTGTTTTGCCGGCGAAATTGCAGTTTTTAGAGGCCAAACTGAAAACCAATATAGGTCGGATTGTTTTTTACATACAATTGATCTACTTCCACGCCGGCCATGGGCACCTCGTCAAACGCTGCACGCCATACCGGCCGTGTACGTCGGGCCGCCGCTGTCCTATGCTCCTAGCTGTGTACAAACTGCCTCCGGCCCCTGCCGTTGATGTTGCCCCAGTCAGGCTGGACGCCCGTGTGGAACGCCATGGCCGCCGCTGCCCGATTTCTTTGGCTCGGGCTGCCTCGAACCTTCTTAAGCTGCCATTGCTTTCGACCACGTGCCGCCCCGCCGATCGTCGCCGTTCGCTACCGCATCACGCCGCTGCACGACCACTGCGCACATGGTTTGTTGCCCGCCTGCGTGCGTGCCCCGCCGGTAGCCGCCCCGTTGCCCACAGGGGCAGCACCGCGCCGGCCCCACAAAACCGTCGTCACCGTGCCACCCAACCTGACCCGCCGGTCCTCCAGTCCGCCGCCGTGTCGCCGACTACATGCCCTGCAGGGCAAGCACCGTAGCGCAACTAATATATGATGGGCGGCGCTGAGGAAGGCCAAATTAAATGGCATAGAAAGAAAAAGAAAACGAAGAAAAACAAAAGAAGCAAATTAATGAAGAAAAATCTCGAATTCGAAGACCCTTGAATTTTGCAAAAAAGACTAGAAATTTTGGATAATTTCTGAAAACTTTTCAAAAAATGGTTGTAGGATTGCACGTGATTGATTTTGACCTTTTATTTTATAAGTTCATGCCATCTCTTAATAGGTTGTATGTAACAATTTGTTTCTTCAGGATCATTTTATACATGTTTTTTTATGCACTTGCTTTTATGTTGTTGAACAGATAGTAATCCCCCTTTGGAGACTCTGCACCGCCATGATGATGAGGAAGTATTAGTTGTTGATGCTACTAAACTGGAAAACATAAGGAACACAGTAGAAAATGGTGATAGTGAAAGTGAATCCGAAGAAGATGATACTATAGTGCAGTTTTTGAGTGATAATGAGCATGATGATACTCCCACAGATGATGATGATGATGATGATTAGTTTTTCACTAGTCAGGCATGTAATAGATATGAACTATTAACACATTCACTTTATTACTTACTATAATTTATTTAAAATTTTCAGCAATGCAATGTCATGGGAATGGCACTGGAATGCTCATTTTTTCCTCCCTAGAATGGAACTGTAATGGATTTTGATCACTAGAATGGTCTTTTCGATGGTCGCTTGGTTTGTATCTTGATTCTTGAAATCAAGGCATGTGCAGCAATATAAAATTAAAGAATATTTGCCCTGCATGATATGCAAGGGTTTTAGTCCACTGAAATATTAACAAAGAGACATGTAATTTTTATTTGCGAATGAACAGCAACAACATGTTTTTGGATGCTTTGATCTGGTGCTAAATCTGGATTTTAATCTTGAATCGTGCTCTATTGCCAAAGTTCGATCTTGAATTTTAGCTAACTGGATCTGTGTGCTAAATTCGTTAATGTGCTCTATTGCCAAAGTTCATCTTGAATCAGGCTCTATTGCCAAAGTTCATCTTGAATTTTAGCTTAATTCGTTAATAACATAGCTTGAACTTGGATCTGGGTGCTAAATCTGAGTTTTGTGAGCTAATGTCATCCAAGTTTCAGTTATTTTCATTGCCATATGAGCTACAGTAACTGAAATTGCAGAGTGCGAGTGAGGTGCTAAATCTGAATTTTATTAACGAATTGTGCTCTATTGCCATGGTCAAGCTATGTTTTGCATAGACTATCATATTTTATATTGGTGCAGCTGCTCAGTTTTTTTAAAACTGGAAATGAATCCAAACATATACATTAATGTGCCATGTAAAAGTTCTAATACAGTTAGGCAAGTCAATACCAATCCTGGATTGGAAGGAGTTGAGATGTGCAGATGTCCAACCTGAAATAACTGAGTGATGAGCCTAAGGATGAGCTCATCAAGCTCATAGTTCCTATATGGGGCAGAAACTTTTATAGCATTAGCACAGCCTGCAAAGATATCTAATAAAACATGGAGAATACTCTGCAGAACTGTAGTGAATCAGTAACCTCCACATTACATGGCAAGAACAATGGCTCAAAGTGATAACATATCTTACTAATAGTGATGTAGTTTTACAGTGCATTAATAGATGATAAATTGGCAAGAGCATAAAGGTACAACTCCATGAGACGCATAATATCATGAAAACTGGATTGATTTTGCAATTCTTATTCGTAGAACAGGCAGTTCATGTTAATATATATTGATAGCCTTAAAAAATTCAAGTAATCTGAAACCATAATGGACAACAACTATTTTTAGGTCATCTAAGATTAAAAAAATTGCCCTACCATGTATGTTCTGCATGTATTTGGAAGACCTTATAAAACAGTAAAGTAGGAATCATAATAAGACCCTTATAAAGCACTTCATTTCCTCTCGCCCTTGTGAAGAAGCTATATGTAAACTTAAGCAAAAATGGCCTATTGCCTCTAATGACAATGCACATAAGCTAAAATGCACTACATTATCTTTGCCTACTATTCTATATAGATCTGCGAACCAGCAGGGATTAAATAGTATATATAGTCAAAATTGAATACTTTTATATGGTAATGTCAAAGCGGGGTAGTAGTAGAATTGAACAAGGTGCAAACATGAACAGCTAAGCGGTGAATTTTTACACATGAGGTGTCGATTGTGGCGATCTTTTAAAGCAAGAGATTTAAAATTACAAAACTGGATGCATGTTCTTTGAAAAACAATTACTCATTTCCTCTTGTATGATCCCGACACTACCAAGTTTTGTAAATAAACACGAACACTTGTCATCGATGTAACAAATTTAAAACCATTGATTTAATTTAATTTTAAAATTTTAAAGAATGGCTGCAGACATGCGATTGGTGCTTTTCTCCTAAAACAGCTAAAATGCATGTAGTTGATGAAATCGGTTACTCTGAAAATCAGCAGAGTGCACTTTGCATGCAGCGATGAAGCACCAAGTGGGCGGAGCGAGTGCTTATGAACAATGCCAAATTCTCTAAAGCGAGAGGATTCAGTATTTTGCTAGACATCGAGAATATAGACAGGGCTTGTGCTCAAGGCTGCATGAGAAGTGAAACTATGGTAACTATAAAAGATCGATTAACGACTATAGATGGTCGGTATAGCAGATCGATTTATGATGAACAAAACATAAATGAAGTGAAACATGCATAGATTGTTTAACACCCGCATTATATAAAAGCCTGTAAATGAAGCGCGACATGAGGATATGTACTAATTAGCACAAATTATTGCAAACTTGATGGGCGCGAATGAATATTACTTCAGCTACCTTGAGTAGGAAATTCAGAAATTCAATAGGTTATACCCATCAAAAGGAGGCAATTTACAGGAAGGAGCAATACTTTGTGCATAGATTTCTAGAAATTTTGATTTTAAAAATTTTCAGTATACTTATTGTAAAACTGATGTCATTTCAATATTATAAGAAGTACTATTGAAAAGATTCCATTATTATTAAAAAATTAGCAATTTCATAAAATTGACAAAAGGTCAAGATGAGCTCGGCCGAAGGGCTTTGAAACACTATAGACCGATGATTGGAAGAATGCGTTCATGGCGTTTTGAAAGATGCACTTATGCTACAACAACATATCTATGAAGGAACGGGCCGCTATGTCCTTCGTGAGGTAGTGCATTACGGATATGGGTGGGGCGACTAGCATGAGCTGCAAGGGGGTACGTTCCGCAGCGTTTTGAAAGATGCACTCATGCTACAACAACATATCTATGAAGGATCGGGCCGCTATGTCCTTCATGAGGTAGTGCATTACGGATATGGGTGGGGCGACTAGCACGAGCTAGAAGGGGGTACGTTCCGTAGCATTTTGAAAGATGCACTCATGCTACAACAACATATCTATGAAGGATCGGGCCGCTATGTCCTTCATGAGGTAGTTTATTACGGATATGGGTGGGGCGACTAGCACGAGCTAGAAGGGGGTACGTTCCGTAGCGTTTTGAAAGATGCACTCATGCTACAACAACATATCTATGAAGGATCGAGCCGCTATGTCCTTCATGAGGTAGTTTATTACGGATATGGGTGGGGCGACTAGCACGAGCTAGAAGGGGGTACGTTCCGCAGAATTTTAAAAGATGCACTCATGCTACAACAACATATCTATGAAGGATCGGGACGCTATGTCCTTCATGAGGTAGTGCATTACGGATATGGGTGGGGCGACTAGCACGAGCTAGAAGGGGGTACGTTCCGCAGTGTTTTGAAAGATGCTCTCATCCCTTTACAACAGGGGACCCGACTATGGGGTAAGAACCGTGGAAGAGCTCTATGCAACCTATGGATTCATTGGTGACCAGGTGAGCCGGCGATCTCCTACCTCAAAGGCCATGGGGTAAGAGAAAATTTTTTCTTTGTTTTTCTCAATGTATTGATCAAAATGTTTGAGACCGTTGTTTTTTTGCTCATTTTTAACCAACATTATTTATTCAATTCATTAGTTAAATAAAGTGATATGAGTACCACTAGATCTGTCTTCAATAGTATTTTCAACGTGGTTTCTATGTTTATCTATTTGCACAAATATTTATAGAAAAAATCAACAATAAAATTGGGCGCTAAGTTTTCCCTCCACAAAATTGCAAAATACCCGCCGTCTCCTCCTACGAAATTGAAAAGGCCTATGTCCAGAGACACACTCCGGTTCCCCCAAATAGCCTCCTCCCTCATCCACGGTTGCACTAAACCCTAAATCAACATATCCTCAGGGCGGTGGCTAGCGACCTCCTCCTCAAAGACCCACACAGTGTGTGGCGACCTCCTCCTCAAAGACCGAAGCCGGTGAAGGCCTTCACTGGGAGCTGCTCCGTGCCTTCTTCTTCACCCCCTCGCCTCCCATCGTTGAATCGTGCTCAGTAGCTACAGGTTTGTTCATTTCCTCTCCATTATTCTCCATCCCCATTCGCCAGTGGAGGATGTACCATTTCGGCGAACTAGTGAAAGGGGGAGGTTAGTGGCAGAACTACTATGCCTGCGACGGCGGCAGCGGCGGCATCTAGCGGGCTCCTGTGGCCATGGGACTGCTGTAGTTGGGGTCCATAATGCTTTGCTAATTGGGGATTCCTAGCCGAGGAACTGGTGCGCTTGAAGATTTGGCCAGCATGGATGTGGATCTCTTCAACATGACTTGCTCTTTAACGTTGTCTTACAGTAGTTTTCTTACTCTTGTGCCCTATCCTTTTCTATTATTTGGATCTGTTTATGTATGATTTTGTACTGTACTAGGCATTGATATATGTCTTTGGCATGATTTTGCAATACTTTTTTAGAGCAACTAGCAGGGGAACTGCTACGAATTCATTAGTAGCAGAAGTAAAATTACAGTAATTAAATGGACCTCAGGAATTTTGCTACAGTTTTGTTAGGAATAATCTGTGGTTCTTTGCCTATGCCTATCTAGTTTTTTATAGTTAACTAATTTTATTAAGTGCTCCCTAAGCGTTTAGTGTCTACTTCTGCAATCCTCGATGTATGTTGTTGTCATATACCATTATTTGTATTGACTACTTGTATGACTATAATTAAGAATATGCAGTATTTACTTTTGTAATTATTATGGCATGGTAGTTAAGTGCTTGACTTGGAATTATTTGTACTTAGCAGATCATATCTTTCATCACTTGACACTATTCAATTAGGAGCAGCCAATGAAAACACGACGCAGCAAAGCCAAAAGTTAGTTATTTCCTCGTATAAAACTCTCATTGTTCTTGTTGATGAATAGGGTGGCATACATTGCGATTCATGTTATATATCCATGTTTGGTTACAACTATTAAATTAGGTTCATCTTTTTGAAACAATAATATTGTTGTTTTCATAATATAGAACCTGAACCTACTGCATATGACAAGTTGCGGCAAGCAAACATGGCCGAGATTCAAAGCTGATTTCAATCCTTGGACTCCAAAGATTTAAAACACTTTTGGGATCAATTTCAAATCTGAATACAAGTGTAAAGGCTAAGCAATCAGAGCGTAGAAATGGAGAGGACTCTGATTATGATCCTGAAGAGGATAGGGGGGCAGAGGGAGAGGAAACTGATTGCATTCCAACACCCTCAAAGGTGCTTGTTCATCTATGTAATTATAGGTGTTTGCTTGTTCTCATTTTCTGGGGGAGGATAAGGATGTCTGTTGCATGTTGTGTTTTGCATTGCATGTTTATAATGTGTAGATGTTTCTACAGCAGAGATTGTTTCTAAGGTTCTCACTCAGAGTAGTGCCAGCAACAAATTCCTGAAGAATGTTGGCTTACAATCAACCATTGAGAAGACTATAAATACATAAAAGGAAAAAGTTCTTGAGGAAGAACTTGAGCGAGAGAGACAAGAATTAGCTGCACTTCGAGCTACCGCTGAGCGACAACAGAAAGAACTTGAAGACCTCAAGCAAAAAACACAAGCATCAGAAGAAGCGATGGCTAGGACCCAAAGAGAAATGGAGGAATTCAGGAAGAGACAAGAGGCTAATGATGCACTTCTTCGCCAAGTCTTGAGCATTGCAGGTCAATCCCAGCAGTGAATGGATGAACATCAAAGTAGTTTCATGCGATACTTTTGCTCTCAGCCTTTTGGATTGCTTTAAAACCCAGACATGGAATACTTATTTTGCTCTTAGTTGGTACTATTAATGTAATTTCTAAGTGCTTTTATGCAGTACTTCCTCAGCCTTGTGAAGTGTTTTGAAACCTAGACATGGAATACTTGTTTTGCTATGTATTGCTCTGAATCTATGAAGTGAAGTGCTGAATCTATGAAGTGAAGTGCTGAATCTATGAAGTGATTGAAACTGTGTTGGAACTATTATTGTATCCCTGTTTTTTCAATTACTTATCATTTTGTTGAATATTTGTGTTGTGTAATATTTCTGCGGATTGATCCTAAAATTAATTGGGTGATTGTGATAATGCCATGGCAAATGGACTGAAAAATGTAGCCCAAAAAATGGCCTGGAATTAAAGGGCGGAAAAACTAATTGGGCTATAAATATTGAGCTGATCTTGGGTCTGTATTAATAGCTAAAACCAGTAAAAAAAATAAAAAATGACGTGGCAGATGTGACACGTCATCATCCACGTCATTTGAGATGTTGGCCGCCAGGGTGGCACTACAATGTTTAGTGACGAAATATCTGTCCACGTGTCATCATATTATGACGACATTTTTTGTCACGAAAGATCAGGTCAACGCTCCTCACGGCCCACCGTCACTGTTTTTTATGACGAATTGATGATTTTGCATGACATTTTTTGTACTTTTAATGACGATCGTTATCGTCATAGAAAATAAATATTCTATGACGAATAGTTGTAGCGTCATAGAAAATAGAATTTTTTATGACGAAATAATACAAATCGTCAGCAAGGATTTTCTATGACGCACCTTCGATGACGAGTCTGATTTCGTCATAAGATCGTCACAAAAGATATGTGGTGACGTTTTGCTGACTTATGCTGACGAATTCATAGTGTCACTGAAAATCATTTCTCTACTAGTGATAAATTACATTATTACACTTAGCGCCGACGACCCCTTGTCGTGCATGCACTTGGGGTGTAATGGTCAGGTGGATGCGTCGTACGCTGTCCTGCAGCCTGAGAAGGTCCAAACCGAATTTGATCCTCAGTTTGGTCCGCGGTTGGGATATACCCAGGCTGTGAACTTATGGCGTACGCAGACCCACCAAAGTATGGAAAACCCCCCATCATGCTTTGTTCATAAGGGGTCGCTTGGCCGTGCACAACCTGTGCATAGGGGGTTTGCTCCCCGTGTTGCAAATTTGAAGGGACCTCATGGGGAGTTTGCCAGTTAGACCCCTCAGGCTGTGTCGGATCTGGTATAGGAATGTTGCATCCGTCCAAGATATCTTGAAAGCTAAGGTTGGATGCAAATGTACTATCCAGCATATATGCTCCCATGTTTGCCCAATTTGCATCAAATTGGGTATCGTGTATGTTGCGATAGTCATCGTAGGTTTCTGAAGACGGCGCTACGTTAATATCAATCCCCTCCTCGTGACCTGGCCCACCGAGTTGAAAAATGGTGGTATTTGTATTGGAAGGGTGTCGATGTAGAGGCTCGGGAGGTTGAGATTGTCGGCGTGGAACCGAACCCGTGGTGTACGCTTTGTCCATGGATGTGATCTCACGAGGGCAGCAGAATCTTGGAGGAGGTGGTGACTCCGTTATGCGGTGCACAATTCTTCTCGGATCGGGTATCCTTTCGCGATCTGTCGCGATCTATGCCCGCCGACCCCTAATCGCTCCGTGGCGAGATCCCGCCTTCTAATGAGGGCCCTCAATAAATTTGAAGAAGAATGGCCGGTCCGCTGTGTTTGCGATAGAAGCTCCGTTGCATGGCCATGCAACGAATCGGCCTCCTGTGTCTGCATCAACCATGTCATATGGTATTCAGAAGGAGGTATGAAGTACGCAATATAGATGAAACTATCGCAGAGCGCAAGTCATACCAGAACATGGACTCGTTGGGCATAGCCCTCTGGTTGTCGGAGCGGTGCTGCTGCTGCCTATGGTATCGCAAGCTGACATTTGGTCCTTGGGCGGTACCATTCCATGTACCCCCAAATATCAGTCTCGTGCGCGGCTCCATCAGGGTACCACACTTCATCAGTAGCTAACTCAGTCCACCGCTCGATGTGGGCGCTGTGGACGTGGGCCTGTAAGATCAAGCCTCCCCATGGGCTAAATGATTTTGGTAATTGATGGCAACTAGGCCGTACAGCTGGAACGCCAGGGATAAGGACCTTGTTTTATAGTTCTTCTGATTTCCTTGTGTGCGTCTTTGGTTCGATTACATCTCTCTCTGGTTGCAGGGTCCCACTGAGCACAGGTTCCGAAACATTAGCCGTGAGTTCGAGAGAGTGTCAGGTGTTAGTTTCGAGCGAATAATCTAGAGCGAGTTCACCTGTCCCAGGGTTGAGAAGGTTCGGAGTCCAGCTGTGAATACACCACGGCGACCCATAGGGGGGGGGGTGAATGGGAGCCAAATTTTTCCTTGCGGAATTTTTGCACTTGGCAAGATGTGCTCTCACCCCAACAAGCCTCGGTACACCTAAGAGCAGGACCAGACGCCAATTCAACGTCGAACTAGAAAAGCTATGGAATTTCAGCACAAGCGTGTCCGACAAGAACTTCAATTACTCCCAAACGGCTCAACCAAATTCTACCAAATTTGGACAGCGACTAGATGATAGAACCATCTAACTACCCTCCAAAAATCGTCCAAAGATTCATCCAAAGTCTTGACCTTTTTCAGTCTCAAACAGCAGTGAGAAAGAACCGAACCAAAACCAAAAAATCGCTATCTTGTGCAAATCAAAGGTGGTCTGTCCAGGGGCTCTTGAGGGGATGATTCTTGGTCCTTTGTGACCCTATTCCATACCTCAAAGTGGCCCAAGAACGCAGCACAAAGTTCAGCTCAAGAACGGTGCAAGAACGGTCAAGAACGAGTCCAAATTGCGTCCAAACGAGGAGCAGCAAGAGGGCTGTGTTTGGGGGTTTCAAGGGGGTGATTCTAGGATCCCAAGGGACCCAAATCCATGTGGGAAACAGCCCCAAAACGCAGCTCAAACCAGATGCACGAACTGGGCAAGAACTTGGCCAAATCGGGTCCAAAACGGGAAAACCGGGCAAGAACTTGGCCAAATCGGGTCCAAAACGGGAAAATATAAGGGCTGGATGTTTGGGAACCTTTTGGGGGGTTGATTTTGAGATCCTAGGATCTCTAATGCATGATTCTTTGATCCCCAAAACAGCAGCAATACAGACCTACGAATTTCTCCAATAAAACCGATCTAGTTCATCCTCTAGGTAAGAGAAAGGGATGGGGAGAGAGGAGTCACGAAATTCAAACAAAAACCAACTCAAACCGTTCTCAAACATGTCAAATTCGTGGGAGTGCAAGGCTAGCAGTTTGGGGAACCCTTGGGGTTTGATTTTGGAACACTAGGGGTCCCTAATCCATGATTCTTTGGCCCCAAAACTGCAGCAGAGAAGAGTCACGAATTTGTTCAAGAATCAATCTCAAACTGGGTCAAGTTCATCTCCAAGAAAGAGAAAGGGATGAGGAGAGAAGGAGAACGAAAATCAATCAAAAGGGCAGCTCAAAACCATATAGGTATGCAGCAAAACACACTCAAATCATCCATCACAAACATGGGAAGAACTTTTAAAACTACCGGTTTTATTTCTTTCTCAAAGAAATCACTAGACTCTAAGCAATGTATCGAGTAATGCCTTGATGAGATGCTAAGTACAGCTCAGTCATCAGCTCATTGCAGTACTCGACATTGTAGTGCACGACTGCAGTCTGTCGAGGATGACTGCGTGAATGTCCTGCATCGTAATCAGTCGACTAGTCGAAGCTGGTCTTCGACCATTGCATTCGACCCTAGAGGAACACACTCAAGTTTGCCTTGATGTGAGCTTCGCTTGGTATGACTAGGCTCTCCAGTGCCCATTGGCAGTCAGAGTGCTCCGGCTCAAAACCGATCAGCATGACGATTCGAATGGCACTCAAATCAGCTTAACTACACTGATAGGCACTCAGGTGCAAGCCAAGCATATATCGTGATCCACGCTCGATACAAGTGTACCGTTCTGGAAATAGCCTTGCAAAGCTGTGACTTGATGTACGCCATCGAGATCGCCAAGATTTTCACCAATGAGTTCGACCTAGTCAAGATGCAACGTACTAGAATCAACCAATTACTCAAGATGACCATACGTGCCAATTTCAATTGAGTCCCAAAGCTTGACCGATCTCAGCCAAGGAGACCCGATGCAACTCAAATCACTATAACCTGATCAAAATTCATGATTTCAGCATCGTCCAGAACAATCTCTGACGGCAACAATGACACATGAAGACAGCAAAGTACTCTAGATCTTGTCTCAAGGGGAATCTAAAGTCGCCTAATGCCTGAGAACTATTGATGTACGTCCTACTGACCAGGCAATCAACAGCTAGAGTAGGCTGATCAAATCTGCCATGGACGAAACGATGTTCACATGCAACCCTGAACATGCAATGACTGAAGTCAGGCAAATCTAGGAAGGGTCAAACGAGCATCAATGGACTATCGCAAGGGAGATAAGGCATCATTAGGCTGCAGATCTAGATCGACCAGACCTAGATCAAGATCAGCATCTTGCCATAACCAAAACAAACTACAAATCTAGGTAATAACGATGGAACGTACTAGAATAAATCGTCAAAATCTAAAATCAAGCAGCAAGAGTACCAAATTTCGTCAAATCAAAGATCCGCACACGCAGTGACATTGGAATACGTCTAGGGCGCACAATCCAAAACCATGGCTCAACTTCTGACCTCAAGCAAGGGCAAGCGCAGAATACGTCAGAGTCACAAATGCAGATGTCAATCTCAAGTCAACCAAGACCATTGGCAAGTATAGATCGAAATGGCAGCGTGGAGACCATCTAGGTCATTGAAAACTCAAAGGTCAAACCACTCAAATACGAGAACACGAAATGGCAAGATAAAGTGACAACTTAAGGTTACTAAGCCAGCAACATGCAGACAACCTACAACTGGAATTCTCGCAAAACAGGTCAGTAAACTATCAAAAATAAGCATCCAGAACTACATAAAGCACAAACGCCATAATACCACGACATCAGCCAGATTCAATAAGCATACTGCGTCAAGTTGCAATCAATCAAGCCCAGCTCATACAGCATCGATGGCCTGAATCCGCGTTTGCTTAACGTACTACTACATCTCCAAAGTCATGCTCAACGAACTGAAACATCAGGAAGGTCTGACAACAGTATCCAAGCACAACCACATCAACCAGCCAAGACTCCAAGCTAACACCAATCATACATGTCTAACTGATCCAAATACTCCTAACACAAAACGATCAGCGACGAACCATCAACAAAGCGACCCGCTTTGGCATCCAACACTTAACCGATCAAACCCAATCAGCACAACCGCTCGACATACATCGTCAATTCATTAATCCGTATTAGTATCGCTAACATCAATGACAGCCTATTCATCGCAACTCTCGAATACAATCGACTAACTCAATAGAAACCCAAATCCAAATGAAGTCAACTGACCCTTCAAACTAATCCGAATCGTACTATCTTGAAACTAATCTGAATTAAACTCTCATAGTGCATCCAAATAGCAATCCTTACTTCGACTTTTTTTCATGTGACGATTCAATGTAACTACCACACCATCCTCACTCTGCTTATTTTTGAAAACCCATTTTGTTCCTATGACATTCACACCAGCTAGGCACTCAACTAAATCCCACACCTTGTTCCTCTCAAAATTTTCTAGCTCTTCATGCATAGCATTTACCCAGTCCGGGTCATCTAAGGCTTGATCTATACTTTTTGGCTCAAGAGAGGAAACAAAGGCAGCAGAGAGAAGGGATAGGTTGACTCTAGACCTAGTTACTCTCTCGCTCAGAGAACCAATCATTTGGTCAGGTGGATGATTAGCTTTGACACGACTAGGAGCTCTGGAAGAGGTTTCTTGATTCTGAGGTGAGGCCGAGTCTAAAGGTGTAAGCTCAGAAGAGGCAGCTCTAGGTAAAACTTCTGAAGAGGCTGAGGGAATTGAGGGCTGAAGAGGATCAGGGCCTGCTACAGGCTCTACTGGAGGAGAGAGTTCCTCATCAGGAATAGAAGAACGGTCATCGGGAATGACCAACTCATCCTCAAAGATTGGTTCAAAGGTCAAATCAGATTGGGAAAGATCTGGTCTCGAGCCTGGCCTAGCCTCATCAAAGGTAACCTCACAGGTCTCCACTACCCTCTTCTTGGCTATGTCCCAAACCACGAAGTTTGACGGAAGAAGTGTACCCCAGAAAGATACCATCAGAAGAGCGAGACTCAAACTTGTCCAGATTTCCAGATTTCAAAATGAAGCACTTGCAACCAAACACTCTAAAGTGCGAGACATTTGGCTTGCGCCCATATCGAAGTTCATAATAAGTCCTGTACAGCTTGGAGCGCAAGAAAACTCTGTTTGAAACATAGCAAGCGGTTGCAATTGCCTCAGCCCAGAAGTGCCTAGGGGTGGAGTTCTCATCCAACATAGTCCTAGCCATTTCGACCAAGGTTCTATTCTTTCTCTCCACAACCCCGTTACATTGGGCAACATGAGGCTAAGAAAACCGGTGATCAACCCGAAAGCTCACAAAATCTCCCAAAGTCGAGTTCTTGAACTCGGTGCCATTATCGAAACGAATGGCCCTAAGTGCACTGGAAATTCAAGCTGTAAGCTTCACGGCAAGCTTTACAATAGTTCATAAGTCTCCTCCTTTGAGGCCATGAAGTAGACCCAGAGTACCTTGAGTAATCATCAACAACAACAAGGACGTACTTCTTCCCACCCATCGATTTCGATTTGGACCAAGCTGTGTCCATATGTAAAAGCTGTCTGGTGCATCGGTCATTACACGAGTAACACGAGGGTGAGAGGTGCGACCATTTTTCCATGTCGACAAGGAGCACAAACCAAATCTTTAAGCTGGAGTGAGCTTGGGTAAACCAAATCAAATCGATGAGCTCAATTTTGCAAGATGCTCAAAACCAACGTGTCCCAACCTTACGTACCAAACCGAATATCCCGAGAATCGAAGCAAGCAAGCGAGAGGAACACCAGTTGAGGAAGAGAAATCAGACGAAACACTCGACCAAAGCGAGAAATCTTACAAACCATTTCGCCAGAGGGCTCAAAACACAAGAATCAGAACTCTTAAACCTAACAACATAGCCCTCGTCAATAAGCTGAGAAACAGAAAACAAATTATACTTCAGCTTACTGACCAGAGCTACGTCCTTAAGCACAATCTGAGAACTAACCTGAACAGGGCCATGGGCTAGAACACGGCCTGTCGAACCATCCCCAAAGGTGATCAGCTCACCGTCGGGGTCACGGGCAAGGAAAGTAAACCATCGTGACTCGCCGGTCATGTGACGACAACAACCGGAGTCAACGATCCAGACCGCCTTCTTCCACCTTACGAACTGAGTCAAGTAGAAAAGAAGCGGGACTCAGCCCGAGGACTCACTAGTGAAGACCTAGGAACCCAGTACTGAGTCACACGTCCGGTAGGGCTAACTGACTCGACCTGAACGAAACCTGGAGGAACTCTCTGAAAGCTACGTGAGTGAACACTAGGGCTACCCCGAGCACATGTCCTAGTCATCTGATCGACCACCTCACTCCTTGAGGAAACTCACGCCGTGGGTGTCTACCTCGAAGGCACACCACGAGGACGGCGGACACTCGGGAACCGAACCTTGTTGAACCAGTGTGGACTCGACTGTTCAACCCAAGACCGGGCCTACTACTCTCCATAGTAGCAAGCCGTGCAGTGGACTATCTCCTAGCTGTGGGTGCCCTTGAGACTTTGGAGTTTGGAAGCGATTGTGAACACTCTTTTGATGTCGCAGGAAACCCTACTAGCGATAGCGATGTTGAGTGTGTGACCATCCCTACTGTATAAGGTGCGGTGAATCTAGGCTTAGTTCTAGGTGAGTTAGATGTTGTTGCAACAATTGTGGGGCTTTGTCTGGCGGGAGAGGTTGCTCTGAGAGAGCGATCTCTGTCCGTGTGTAACTTGGACACTGCAGACTGAAGATGGTCTTTTCTGGGACTCCCGGGGACACTACTACCATTCTCCCCTCCTGACTTGAGACAACTGTAGGTGTGTGACGCTTGATATGATCAAGCCAGTCAAAGCCCAGACCTCTACCCTATGAAATCTTGGATTGGTCCAAGATCAAGTTCAGCTTCTTTTTACCACCAACAAACTTCTCAAGAGTGCTCATGAGGTACTCACACTCCTGATGAAGTCGTGGACAGAACTCACACGAGAGGGAAGAGGACCTAGCAGCACTTGAATCATCCTGACCACTAGCAACATCCTTACCCTGCAGCCTACGTACCTTATCACCTAAAATCTCAAGTTCTCTCTTGAAAGACTAACAGGAAAGGCACTCAGAGTTTTACACTTCTGTTAGCCTACCGTTGTACCTGCGACCTAAATCTTCTAGAGCCCGGTTCATGTTCCCATCAAATTCATCACATCTCACACAAGTAGAGCACTCAACTAGAGACTTCTTCAATTCAGCAATTTTATTCTTCAAGGTTAAGTTCTCTAGTCTAAGCATCAGACACTCAGTGCACACAGAGGTAGAGTGAAAACTGTCATCTTTATCGCTAGTTGTGTCCTTAAGTGCATCAAGATCACTACAGTCCTCATCTAGACTGACTGGGTCCTTAAGTGTGTCATGTGACTGATGTGCAGCAGGATCAGGACAAGCAACCATTTCAGTAGCGACAGACAGTTTCAAGGCATCTCTAGTTTCTTCAAGCTCCTCAAGCACACTAAGATGTTTTTCCTTAAGATTCTCAAGCCCCTTGGTCACACTAGCATGCAGGGTCCTTAAGTCATTCAGTTCATCACAATCAAGGGCAAGAGCAACAGGTATTGAAGTACTAGCAGCAGATTTAGCCTTCTCTAACTCTAGAGTCAAGTATGCTACTTCTTCCTTGAGATTTTTGACCCTACCATTTGCTTGATTGAGAAAGCCACCAAGTTTAAGGAAAGCATCGTTAAGATCATCATAGGACTCGTAGCAAGGCACCTCTGACTCGGTCGATGTCGAGAGGTCGGCGTCGAAGTCGCCGCCATGAAACACATCCTGAAACTCGTCGTCGTCGATGTCGCCGTCAGGAGTCGCTCGCCATCATCGCTTGTTTCATCCTCAACGACACAAGCAGCGTCAAAAGCCGCCAACACCTTTCTCAATGCCTTCCTTCCTTGGTGTATATCGGCCGGCCACTGTCTGAGTTTTGGTTAAACTGCGGTTCGACTTGTGGAAGTTGTTCTTGACTGCCGGAGCTTCTTCTCGTCCTTTGTGAAGCTTGGGGCACTCAGCTCGAATGTGGTTGAGGCCACCACACTCGAAGCACCTCAAGTTGCCTCTCCTTCTCTCACTCACTCTTTTGTAGGCTCTGGCAAATTTTTTGGATAGGAGGCTAGACTCTCTTGAGGATGTGTCAAACGCTCATCGAAAGCTCCACAAGAATGACGGAGAAACACCACCAAGATCACAAGTGGAAGAACGTAAGGGTTTGTGACCAAAGCCGGGAAAGTGGATCGTGCTCAAGGACCGACAAATGCTCAAGCTCATATGTTTTCAGATTTGAGTAGAGCCCGTCCAGAGAGAGTTTTGTTAGATCTGTGGCCTGCCTGATTGCGGTGATCTTGACACCCCAAATTTTCAAATCTAGAGCATTGAGAAAGTGTCGAGCGTTTTCGGAGTCAGTGAATGTTGTGTCAACTGCTCGCAAATTGCTCAAGATTTTGGTGAACCGACTGAAACAGACATCCAGTGATTCACCAGCTTTTTGTGTGAACCTGTTGTACTCACGCTTGAATTGATCCTGACGAACGGTCTTGACCTGAGTTGTCCCCTCATGGAAGGCCGTGAGGGTAGTCCAGATCTCGTTCGCGGACTCAAGGTGAGCAACTCGATCATATTCATTCCGACTCAAACCTTGAAAGAGAATATTCTTGGCATTTGCATTTAGCTCAAAATCCTTTTTGTTCACGGGGGTAATACCCTCCTCTTCAGGCACAGTATAAGGATTCTTGACCTTGTACCAGATGTCGAAACCCTGTGCCATGAGGTAGGACCTCATCCGTGCTTTCCAGAAGGAAAAATCAAGGCCATTGAAAATCGGCGGCTTGGTTGAATATTTCTCCTCTGCCATGGCGAACGACAGGAAGGGCTCAAAGACTCGCAAGAATCACAAGTGCGCAACCTGGCTCTGATACCACTGTGAATACACCACGGCGACCCAGAGGGGGGGTGAATGGGAGCCAAATTTTTCCTTGCGGAATTTTTGCACTTGGCAAGATGTGCTCTCACCCCAACAAGCCTCGGTACACCTAAGAGCAGGACCAGACGCCAATTCAACGTCGAACTAGCAAAGCTATGGAATTTCAGCACAAGCGTGTCCGACAAGAACTTCAATTACTCCCAAACGGCTCAACCAAATTCTACCAAATTTGGACAGCGACTAGATGATAGAACCATCTAACTACCCTCCAAAAATCGTCCAAAGATTCATCCAAAGTCTTGACCTTTTTCAGTCTCAAACAGCAGTGAGAAAGAACCGAACCAAAACCAAAAATCGCTATCTTGTGCAAATCAAAGGTGGTCTGTCCAGGGGCTCTTGAGGGGATGATTCTTGGTCCTTTGTGACCCTATTCCATACCTCAAAGTGGCCCAAGAACGCAGCACAAAGTTCAGCTCAAGAACGGTGCAAGAACGGTCAAGAACGAGTCCAAATTGCGTCCAAACGAGGAGCAGCAAGAGGGCTGTGTTTGGGGGTTTCAAGGGGGTGATTCTAGGATCCCAAGGGACCCAAATCCATGTGGGAAACAGCCCCAAAACGCAGCTCAAACCAGATGCACGAACTGGGCAAGAACTTGGCCAAATCGGGTCCAAAACGGGAAAACCGGGCAAGAACTTGGCCAAATCGGGTCCAAAACGGGAAAATATAAGGGCTGGATGTTTGGGAACCTTTTGGGGGGTTGATTTTGAGATCCTAGGATCTCTAATCCATGATTCTTTGATCCCCAAAACAGCAGCAATACAGACCTACGAATTTCTCCAATAAAACCGATCTAGTTCATCCTCTAGGTAAGAGAAAGGGATGGGGAGAGAGGAGTCACGAAATTCAAACAAAAACCAACTCAAACCGTTCTCAAACATGTCAAATTCAGGGAGTGCAAGGCTAGCAGTTTGGGGAACCCTTGGGGTTTGATTTTGGAACACTAGGGGTCCCTAATCCATGATTCTTTGGCCCCAAACTGCAGCAGAGAAGAGTCACGAATTTGTTCAAGAATCAATCTCCAAACTGGGTCAAGTTCATCTCCAAGAAAGAAAGGGATGAGGAGAGAAGGAGAACGAAAATCAATCAAAAGGGCAGCTCAAAACCATATAGGTATGCAGCAAAACACACTCAAATCATCCATCACAAACATGGGAAGAACTTTTAAAACTACGGGCAACATTTCTCACACACTTGAGAGTTACACACTCTCAAACTTGAGAAGACTTGGCTGGAAGGACACTCCCCAAGCACCCTTGGGGTCCCTTATATAGCCACACAAGCCCACACTTGGGCCTAAACCTTGGGCCACCCGCCAAGCCCAATTAACACGCGAGTTATAACTCACGCACGAATCTCCAAGCGTTGCGAACCGCCTCCAACGATTCCTTCGCCTCGAAGCATCCATGCGTATGTGGTTGCCGTGAAGCCACGTGCCCGACGCGATAATCTTCCTCATCACGAACTCCGCTGACCTCCCGCCGCCACATGAGCCCTTTGACCAAAACCTTATCCACGCCGCATGCCACATGTCCTTCACCTGCATCCACAAACACACAAACATATCCAAAACGTCCGTGGCGAAGCCACAAACCCAACGCAACAAACCGATCCTCGATCGGGGTTAGTATGTGTGAAAACGACAAAAAAGTAATCAAACCGAGTTGAAACATACTGTTTCAAATACAGCAGCAACCTTCTTGAATTTTTATCATTTTTTCTGTTGCTCAAATTAAAAAGTTGTCAACACAAAAAATATGCGCAATGAAATTCTGAACAACTTTCATGTAGAACACTTTTTAATCCGAGCACGGAAAGGACCTCAAAAATACGAAAAACTGAAGTGCTGAAAAAACTTAAAATAGATGATTTTGCGCCAAATGACAAACCAGTCAACATGCTCATCACAATGGAATCCACAATCTCCCCCTTGATGAACATGTTGACAAAACCAATTCAAATGAGGCCAAAATGCAAAGTTTTTGAAACAAAGACCAAAGGAAGGTCTCCTCCTCAATTTATGCACTTTTTATTGAAATTTGCACTTTGCACTTTTTATTGAAATTTTACACTTTGCACTTTTTATTGAAATTTTTTATTCCAACTTCTCCCTTTTTGTCAATATGCTCAATCAAGGAATCCAAGAGTGACTATGAACCCGAACCATGCACGTGCGAAAGAGATGAAAACCTATGAAAGGGCTTTGTAGATTAGCCAAATGGAAGCCCATACTAGTGAAAGGAATCCAATCCAAGTCCAGGGTTCACAAAGTTCATATGACTAGGAGAGATACTAAGGCATATGAGAGCTAAACCAAAAAATGGACTTTTAGCAAGACAAGAGCAAACGTCAAGTGAGTAGTATTTCAAAAAACAAGGTATGGTGCGGAAACTCGAAGATTTCCAAATGAGAGGAACGCAAGTGCCAAAAGGAAAATCTTAGCTCAAAGATGAGTCAATTTTAGCCCACCTATTTCTACTCTTTTTCTCCTTTTTTTTTTTTTTTCGGCAGACCTCAGATTTTGGAGAGCAATTGCTAGCAAAGCACACCCCAAGGGTAACCTGCGCTGGCCTCCTAGGTCACTCTCCTCCTCATGTTTAGTTGCCTTCTTTTTTTTTTTTATGAGACTTTTGTCTCTCTTTTCCTTTTTTTTTTGTGGTTATATACAGGGGCCTTTTGAGACATCATAAATGAGAAGCAATTTTCAACTAAAGGCAACAAAAGCTCCAAACCTTCGGATCAAGCCGAGAAACCGCACCAACACTTGGTTAAGAAAGACCAAATACTTGAAGAAGACTTTTGTCAAGTTTTTTGCAAGAATTTTCATAAGAACTCCTTTTGCAGCTCTTTTAGCCTTTTCTCAAACACTTTGTCAAAACAAACAAGTTAACCAGGAGACTTATTTTGGAAGTCCAGAAACTAGACCAGGCTATCCAATAAGCCTAATAGACAAAGCTCGAGAAAAGAGAAGTAAACTACATGCAATGCAAAACTAAAACAAATGCAAAAACAAAAAGAAGGAAAACGGTTTGCTCTAGAGCAAGGGAGAGAGGCAGTAAACAAAACGATGGCAAAACACCTCTAGCGATAAAACCAGGAAAGCAAGCCTATACTCGACTACTAGGAGAACAAAAACACAAACCCTGTCTACTCAGGTGGCCTCAAAACACCTGACAGAACCCACAAGTCTATGTGTGACTCGCTAGCTAGAGCAAAGGACATTGCTAATCACGCATGATAGCAACCTAAGAGGAAAGAAGTGCCAAAGAAGTGCCGACTCTCTAGCCCGATCTAAACCAAACCCGAAACACAACCAAATGCCAAAAAAACAAAAGACAACAAAAGAACATATATACACAGGCCAAACTCCCCCTCAACCTATGCTTTGAGCACTGACCATGCCAAGCTCTCCCCTGAGAGTGGCAAACCTAGGGCTATCCAAGGGCTTGGTGAGGATGTCTGCTAACTGATGGTCACCTTCTACAAACTCTAGCCCTATATCTCCTTTCTCTACATGGTCTCTAAGGAAGTGATACCTGATGTCTATGTGTTTGGTTCTAGAGTGTTGAACTGGATTTTTGGCAATGTTTATAGCAGAAGTGTTGTCACATAGGAGAGGAATACTACCAACCTCTAACCCATAGTCTCTAAGCATTTGGCGCAACCAGAGCACTTGACTACAGCAAGCAGCTGCAGAAACGTACTCTGCCTCAGCAGTTCACTGGGCTACACTCGTCTGCTTTCTAGAGGACCAGGAGACAAGAGACGTACCAAGGAATTGGCAAGTCCCCGAAGTGCTTTTCCTATCTATCCTACAGCCAGCAAAATCAGCATCTGAAAAGGCTCTAAGGGACAGGCAAGAGGCTGAGGAATACCAAATCCCAAGGTCAGGAGTGGCCACCAGGTAGCGAAGGATTCGCTTGACAGCTTGAAGGTGGGAGGCACGAGGAGAAGCCTGAAACCTAGCATAAAGACAGACAGCAAAGTGAATGTCCGGGCGAGAGGAAGTGAGGTATAGCAAGGCTCCCATCATACTCCTATACTGCTTCTGATCTACAGGCTCACCGTCTAGATCAGGATCAAGGACGAAAGTAGTGGCCATAGGAGTTGACACAGGCTTGCCTTTGTCCAAGGCGAAGCGCTTGAGCAGGTCTCTAGTGTACTTGGCTTGGTGCAACAGGATTCCCTCAGAAGTTTGCTTAATTTGAAAACCGGAAAAAGTTCACTCTCCCATCAAACTCATCTCAAATTCGAGCTCATTGCGTGAAAAACTTCGAAACCAAAGCATCAGAAGACCCACAAAAAATTATGTCATCCACATAAATTTGCACAAGAAGAAAATCGGACGCTTTTCTTTTTATAAACATGGTCTTGTCAACACTTCCCATTCGAAAATCGTTTCCAACCAAGTAACTCTTCAGGCGTTCATACCATGCTCGTGGGGCTTGCTTGAGCCCATATAGAGCCTTGGAGAGTTTATACACATGGTCAGGAAACTTAGAAGAAACAAAACCAGGGGGCTGACGAACATAAACTTCTTCTTCAATGAAACCATTCAAGAAGGCACTCCGAACATCCATTTGAAAAATCTTGAAACGATGAGAGGCCATGAATGCTAGGAAAATGCGAATGGAATCATGACGGGCAACAGGAGCATAAGTTTCATCGCAATCAACTCCTTCAATCTGAGTGAAACCTTGCGCAACCAACCTAGCCTTATTTCTAACTACCACACCATCCTCACTCTGCTTATTTTTGAAAACCCATTTTGTTCCTATGACATTCACACCAGCTAGGCACTCAACTAAATCCCACACCTTGTTCCTCTCAAAATTTTCTAGCTCTTCATGCATAGCATTTACCCAGTCCGGGTCATCTAAGGCTTGATCTATACTTTTTGGCTCAAGAGAGGAAACAAAGGCAGCAGAGAGAAGGGATAGGTTGACTCTAGACCTAGTTACTCTCTCGCTCAGAGAACCAATCATTTGGTCAGGTGGATGATTAGCTTTGACACGACTAGGAGCTCTGGAAGAGGTTTCTTGGTTACAGGGTGAGACTGAGTCTAAAGGTGTAAGCTCAGAAGAGGCAGCTCTAGGTAAAACTTCTGAAGAGGCTGAGGGAATTGAGGGCTGAAGAGGATCAGGGCCTGCTACAGGCTCTACTGGAGGAGAGAGTTCCTCATCAGGAATAGAAGAACGGTCATCGGGAATGACCAACTCATCCTCAAAGATTGGTTCAAAGGTCAAATCAGATTGGGAAAGATCTGGTCTCGAGCCTGGCCTAGCCTCATCAAAGGTAACCTCACAGGTCTCCACTACCCTCTTCTTGGCTATGTCCCAAACCCTGAAGTTTCGACAGGAAGAAGTGTACCCCAGAAAGATACCATCAGAAGAGCGAGACTCAAACTTGTCCAGATTTCCAGATTTCAAAATGAAGCACTTGCAACCAAACACTCTAAAGTGCGAGACATTTGGCTTGCGCCCATATCGAAGTTCATAATAAGTCCTGTACAGCTTGGAGCGCAAGAAAACTCTGTTTGAAACATAGCAAGCGGTTGCAATTGCCTCAGCCCAGAAGTGCCTAGGGGTGGAGTTCTCATCCAACATAGTCCTAGCCATTTCGACCAAGGTTCTATTCTTTCTCTCCACAACCCCGTTCTGTTGGGCAACATGAGGCGAAGAAAACTGGTGATCAACCCCAGAAAGCTCACAAAATCTCCCAAAGCTGGAGTTCTTGAACTCAGTGCCATTATCAGAACGAATGGCCCTAAGTGCACCTGGAAATTCAACTGTAAGCTTCCTGGCAAGCTTTCTGAATAGTTCATAAGTCTCCTCCTTTGAGGCCATGAAGTAGACCCAGGAGTACCTTGAGTAATCATCAACAACAACAAGGACGTACTTCTTCCCACCCACTGACTGCACTCGAGCTGGACCAACTGTGTCCATATGTAAAAGCTGTCCTGGTGCATCAGTCATTACACGAGTAACACGAGGGTGAGAGGCTGCGACCATTTTTCCATGTCGACAAGGAGCACAAACCAAATCTTTAACTGGAGTGAGCTTGGGTAAACCAGAAATCAAATCAGATGAGCTCAATTTTGCAAGATGCTCAAAACCAACGTGTCCCAACCTTACGTACCAAACCGAATATCCCGAGAATCGAAGCAAGCAAGCGGTGAGAACACCGGTTGAGAAGCGAAAATCAACCACGAAACACTCGACCAAAGCGAGAAATCTTACAAACCATTTCGCGGGGCTCAAAACACAAGAATCGAACTCTTAAACCTAACAACATAGCCCTCGTCAATAAGGTGAAAGCGAAAACAAATTATACTTGACTTCTTGACCGAGCTCGTCCTAAGCACAATCTGAGAACTAACCTGAACAGGGCCATGGGCTAGAACACGGCCTGTCGAACCATCCCCAAAGGTGATCAGCTCACCGTCGGGGTCACGGGCAAGGAAAGTAAACCATCGTGACTCATCGGTCATGTGACGACAACAACCGGAGTCAACGATCCAGACCGCCTTCTTCCCTGCCCCACGAACCTGAGTCAAGTAGAAAAGAAGCGGGACTCAGCCCGAGGACTCACTAGTGAAGACCTAGGAACCCAGTACTGAGTCACACGTCCGGTAGGGCTAACTGACTCGACCTGAACGAAACCTGGAGGAACTCTCTGAAAGCTACGTGAGTGAACACTAGGGCTACCCCGAGCCTGTGTCCTAGTCATCTGATCAGACCACCTCACTCCTTGAGGAAACTCACGCCGTGGGTGTCTACCTCCAGAAGGCACACCCTGAGGACGGCGGACACTCGGGAACCGAACCTTGTTGAACCCAGGTGTGGACTCGACTCGTCTGAACCCAAGACCAGGCCTACTACTCTCCATAGTAGCAACTGGTCTGGTGGACTGTCTCCTAACTGTGGGTGCCCTTGAGACTTTTGGAGTTTGGAAACGACTGTGAACACTCTTTTGATGTCGCTTGGGAAACCCTACTAACTGATAGCAGTATTGAGCTGTGTGACCATCCCTACTACAGAAGGTGCAGGTGAATCTAGGCTTAGTTCTAGGTGAGTTAGATGTTGTTGCAACAGCTGTGGGGCTTTTGTCCTGAGCAGGAGAGGTTGCTACAGAGAGAGCAGTCTCCTGTCCAGGTGTAACTTGGACACCTGCAGACCTGAAGATGGTCTTTTCTGGGACTCCCGGGGACACTACTACCATTCTCCCCTCCTGACTTGAGACAACTGTAGGTGTGTGACGCTTGATATGATCAAGCCAGTCAAAGCCCAGACCTCTACCCTGTGAAATCTTGGATTGGTCCAAGATCAAGTTCAGCTTCTTTTTACCACCAACAAACTTCTCAAGAGTGCTCATGAGGTACTCACACTCCTGATGAAGTCGTGGACAGAACTCACACGAGAGGGTAGAGGACCTAGCAGCACTTGAATCATCCTGACCACTAGCAACATCCTTACCCTGCAGCCTACGTATCTTATCACCTAAAATCTCAAGTTCTCTCTTGAAAGACTAACAGGAAAGGCACTCAGAGTTTTACACTTCTGTTAGCCTACCGTTGTACCTGCGACCTAAATCTTCTAGAGCCCTGTTCATGTTCCCATCAAATTCATCACATCTCACACAAGTAGAGCACTCAACTAGAGACTTCTTCAATTCAGCAATTTTATTCTTCAAGGTTAAGTTCTCTAGTCTAAGCATCAGACACTCAGTGCACACAGAGGTAGAGTGAAAACTGTCATCTTTATCGCTAGTTGTGTCCTTAAGTGCATCAAGATCACTCTGATCCTCATCTAGGTATTTGGGTCCTTAAGTGTGTCATGTGGCTGATGTGCAGCAGGATCAGGACAAGCAACCATTTCAGTAGCGACAGACAGTTTCAAGGCATCTCTAGTTTCTTCAAGCTCCTCAAGCACACTAAGATGTTTTTCCTTAAGATTCTCAAGCCCCTTGGTCACACTAGCATGCAGGGTCCTTAAGTCATTCAGTTCATCACAATCAAGGGCAAGAGCAACAGGTATTGAAGTACTAGCAGCAGATTTAGCCTTCTCTAACTCTAGAGTCAAGTATGCTACTTCTTCCTTGAGATTTTTGACCCTACCATTTGCTTGATTGAGAAAGCCACCAAGTTTAAGGAAAGCATCGTTAAGATCATCATAGGACTCGTAGCAAGGCACCTCTGACTCGGAGTCGATGTCAGAGAGGTCGGCGTCGAAGTCGCCGGCCATGAAACACATCCCGGGAAACTCGTCGTCGTCGATGTCGTCGTCCGGGAGCTGCTCGCCATCATCGCTTGCTTCATCCTCAACGACACAAGCAGCGTCAAAAGCCGCCAGCACCTTTCTGAACAGCTTCCTTCCCTTGGTGTATATCGGCTTCTGGCCACCAGGTACAGGTTTTTGGTTCGGCTTGCGGTTCAGCTTGTGGAAGTTGTTCTTGACTGCCGGAGCTTCTTCTCGTCCTTTGTGAAGCTTGGGGCACTCAGCTCGAATGTGGTTGAGGCCACCACACTCGAAGCACCTCAAGTTGCCTCTCCTTCTCTCACTCACTCTTTTGTAGGCTCTGGCAAATTTTTTGGATAGGAGGGCTAGACTCTCTTCAGGGACAGTGTCCAAACGCTCATCAGAAAGCTCCACAAGAACAGACAGAGAAACACCACCAAGATCACAAGTGGAAGAACCAGAAGGGTTTGTGACCAAAGCTGGGGAAAGTGGATCAGGCTCAAGGACTGACAAATGCTCAAGCTCATATGTTTTCAGATTTGAGTAGAGCCCGTCCAGAGAGAGTTTTGTTAGATCTGTGGCCTGCCTGATTGCGGTGATCTTGACACCCCAAATTTTCAAATCTAGAGCATTGAGAAAGTGTCGAGCGTTTTCGGAGTCAGTGAATGTTGTGTCAACTGCTCGCAAATTGCTCAAGATTTTGGTGAACCGACTGAAACAGACATCCAGTGATTCACCAGCTTTTTGTGTGAACCTGTTGTACTCACGCTTGAATTGATCCTGACGAACGGTCTTGACCTGAGTTGTCCCCTCATGGAAGGCCATGAGGGTAGTCCAGATCTCGTTCGCGGACTCAAGGTGAGCAACTCGATCATATTCATTCCGACTCAAACCTTGAAAGAGAATATTCTTGGCCTTTGCATTTAGCTCAAAATCCTTTTTGTTCACGGGGGTAATACCCTCCTCTTCAGGCACAGTATAAGGATTCTTGACCTTGTACCAGATGTCAAAACCCTGTGCCATGAGGTAGGACCTCATCCGTGCTTTCCAGAAGGAAAAATCAAGGCCATTGAAAATCGGCGGCTTGGTTGAATATTTCTCCTCTGCCATGGCGAACGACAGGAAGGGCTCAAAGACTCGCAAGAATCACAAGTCATAAACACAGCTCGATACACTTGTGAATACACCACGGCGACCCAGAGGGGGGGTGAATGGGAGCCAAATTTTTCCTTGCGGAATTTTTGCACTTGGCAAGATGTGCTCTCACCCCAACAAGCCTCGGTACACCTAAGAGCAGGACCAGACGCCAATTCAACGTCGAACTAGCAAAGCTATGGAATTTCAGCACAAGCGTGTCCGACAAGAACTTCAATTACTCCCAAACGGCTCAACCAAATTCTACCAAATTTGGACAGCGACTAGATGATAGAACCATCTAACTACCCTCCAAAAATCGTCCAAAGATTCATCCAAAGTCTTGACCTTTTTCAGTCTCAAACAGCAGTGAGAAAGAACCGAACCAAAACCAAAAAATCGCTATCTTGTGCAAATCAAAGGTGGTCTGTCCAGGGGCTCTTGAGGGGATGATTCTTGGTCCTTTGTGACCCTATTCCATACCTCAAAGTGGCCCAAGAACGCAGCACAAAGTTCAGCTCAAGAACGGTGCAAGAACGGTCAAGAACGAGTCCAAATTGCGTCCAAACGAGGAGCAGCAAGAGGGCTGTGTTTGGGGGTTTCAAGGGGGTGATTCTAGGATCCCAAGGGACCCAAATCCATGTGGGAAACAGCCCCAAAACGCAGCTCAAACCAGATGCACGAACTGGGCAAGAACTTGGCCAAATCGGGTCCAAAACGGGAAAACCGGGCAAGAACTTGGCCAAATCGGGTCCAAAACGGGAAAATATAAGGGCTGGATGTTTGGGAACCTTTTGGGGGGTTGATTTTGAGATCCTAGGATCTCTAATCCATGATTCTTTGATCCCCAAAACAGCAGCAATACAGACCTACGAATTTCTCCAATAAAACCGATCTAGTTCATCCTCTAGGTAAGAGAAAGGGATGGGGAGAGAGGAGTCACGAAATTCAAACAAAAACCAACTCAAACCGTTCTCAAACATGTCAAATTCGTGGGAGTGCAAGGCTAGCAGTTTGGGGAACCCTTGGGGTTTGATTTTGGAACACTAGGGGTCCCTAATCCATGATTCTTTGGCCCCAAAACTGCAGCAGAGAAGAGTCACGAATTTGTTCAAGAATCAATCTCCAAACTGGGTCAAGTTCATCTCCAAGAAAGAGAAAGGGATGAGGAGAGAAGGAGAACGAAAATCAATCAAAAGGGCAGCTCAAAACCATATAGGTATGCAGCAAAACACACTCAAATCATCCATCACAAACATGGGAAGAACTTTTAAAACTACCGGTTTTATTTCTTTCTCAAAGAAATACAACCCGGGCAACTTCTCTCAAACTTGAGAGCACACACATTTGGCTGAGAAGGGACACTCCCCAAGCACCCCTTGGGGTCCCTTATATAGCCACACAAGCCCACACTTGGGCCTAAACCTTGGGCCACCCGTCAAGCCCAATTAACACGCGGGTTATAACTCACGCACGAATCTCCAAGCGTTGCGAACCGCCTCCAACGATTCCTTCGCCTCGAAGCATCCATGCGTATGTGGTTGCCGTGAAGCCACGTGCCCGACGCGATAATCTTCCTCACCACGAACTCCACACCCGGCCTCCAACCGGGCCGCGAGCCCGCCTGACCGAAGGCTTATCTGCGCCGCATGCCACATGTCCTTCACCTGCATCCACAAACACACAAACATATCCAAAACGTCCGTAGCGAAGCCACAAACCCAACGCAACAAACCGATCCTCGATCGGGGTTAGTATGAGTGAGAAACGACAAAAACCGTAATCAAACCGAGTTGAAACGCCCTGTTTCAAATACAGCAGCAACCTTCTTGAATTTTTATCATTTTTTCTGTTGCTCAAATTAAAAAGTTGTCAACACAAAAAATATGCGCAATGAAATTCTGAACAACTTTCATGTAGAACACTTTTTAATCCGAGCACGGAAAGGACCTCAAAAATACGAAAAACTGAAGTGCTGAAAAAACTTAAAATAGATGATTTTGCGCCAAATGACAAACCAGTCAACATGCTCGGTTTGCGTCTCTTCATCTCACTCGTTTACTTCCGCATATTGAATTGATCGCTTGCGTGTGAGTGCCATCGAGCCTCCTAGTAGTCGCTTTGTGTTTCATTGTGATTGCTCTCACCACTAGACTCTAAATCTGTCGATAGCTTAGGTGCCTAATTTGACTAACTAAGTAAGCGAATTAAGAGAAGTAAAATTTGAAAAGGGCCGATTCACCCCCCTCTCGGCCTAGGATCCTTACAGGGCCCAATCACGGTTGCGCCCGGTTGAACTAAGCCTGAAAAACACTTGTACGTTACATTATGAGTGGTACAAATATATTCGAAATATTTAACTTATGATGCATACCCATGGGAGTTGCTCGGATACCGAGAAGGTGGAAGTGGAAATGTTTGCCGGTAGCCAAATTGTCGTTGAACGCGTTCCGGCGAGTATCCTTCCACGGCATTCATGCAGACTAGATAACAGTCGTCATCCAATAGTCTACACTCTCAGTACACGTGCTAGCGAGCAAGCCCTCCGTGGCAATATCATAGGTTGCCAGATGGCAGAATGGTTTCCACGTAACTTGGTCATGTACCAGAAGGTCTAGATCTGACACAAGCCGCGTGTAAGACACCCTGTCTACTAATTCTCTCAACCATTGCAACCTCGCATGCAACCATCTATATCGCATTGTTGATCTACATGCCGGGAGGGTCAAATCGGCGTCTACATGAACTGGATAGTATCGTACTGGCGTGTTTGGACGATTTAGTGGCAAATAACTCCACGACCATAATTGGATGAGGAGAGGACAACCCCCAAACACTGCATTCGGGGCTGTCCGATGGCATGCGACACATAACTCCCGGTATGTATCGCCAATCTGGCGAGACCCAACCGTGCGGCTCGTAGTCCTCATTAAATAAAGCTTCGTTGCATAGCTCTCGAGCTACGAAGACTAGGTGAGGGGGTATACAGTCACCGTTGCCATTTGTGAACATGACACCGGCGAGGAGGTAGTACAGGTACACCTCGTAATGCTGCAGTACGATCGCCTCTTCAGCATTGACTGGACACGGACCAGCCTCGTCAAGGTGCTCGAGCCATGAGATCGAAATACCCTGGTCGCTTCCATTATATTCAACTTCAAACCTGTACAGATTTAGAATAATATTTCATAGGCTCAATTTATGAGTTAATTAGGAATATGCAAGTGAAAAATTTGACCCTCACCTCTCTTCGACATAATTTTTTCATGTTTGCCTGTTTGGTTTGTTGACAACGAAGACCCATCCAGAGATGGGCAACCCTGTGAGCATGGCCACATCCTTCAATGTAATCGTCATCTCACCGATTGGTAAGTGGAACGTGTGCGTTTCAGGACGCCAGCGGTCGACCAGTGCGATGATAAGGCCCGGTTTCTGAAGAGCGGTGTCAGGCGGTCATTTCCTTGTGGTACCCCATTAACAGTAAGGGCCCACGGCAACAATCCGGCACGGGCAAGAAACATCCAAAACCGGGCATCCAATTGTTTGATCTGTCGTGATGCCCTTAATCGTAATGTTTGCATCTACAAATAACAATATCATAATGTTAGCAAACTATGTTAATACTCCCTCCTTTCCAGTATGTAAGGCATAATTTGTTTTCACCTTTTTTCCAATATATAAGGCGCAGCTGCATTGACCGTTCAGAAGTTCCAGAAATACCCTTCGCTGCGTAGGAAACTAATTAATTCTAGAATCGCATTATTTCCTTGCGCTGATATTTCCTTCCCCTGCATGAGTGTTTTTCAAAAATCATCTCATTAATTAGGGGCAAATCAGGAATCATAAGTGATATACACAGTCTCCTTGGTATTCACGAAAATCAAATTATGCCTTACATACCGGAAAGGAGGGAGTATAAGATAATTTGTACGAAACATGTAAACCTATTCAGTGCCCTGCACCCATTTCTGAGACCTATGACCGGAGTCATCCTGTGCGGAGAAGAACTGTGGAAGCTCCATTGTCTATATTGCAATAAAATATTATAGTTATTACATACGACAAATATTAAAACATCATGTGACAGTGACGAATATAAGTTTTTTATTAAAACTTACAAGTGACGATATAACGAATAATATTGTACGACAGTGATACAAGAAGTGAGGATATAACGAATACAAGTCTTTTATTAAAACATGACAGTGATACAAGAATTGCCAGAATGATATTGTACGACTCATCCCTGATTTGGACAGCGCCTACGGTCATGTGCTGGCTGTTTACATAGACGACAGCGACGCAAACCATCTCCACCATCGCCAGCATCCATGTCACCTTCAAAACGCGTCGTACGCGGTCTACCTTGTGCAACATGCTTCGTAGCGGGGAATGGATGGAAGGAAGGCCCTTCTGAGTTTTTATATCCTCCCTCGATTAATTGGCTGCATCTTGGGCGCCCATGTTTGCCTAATTGCATTCATTGAATAGTACGGAGAGACGTATTGGGTGCCATCGTTGCCAGCAAGATCTCGACATGCCGCCATGACGTGCGAGCATGGGATGTGTTCGAGGCGGGGTTTATTGCAAGTGCGTACAGCCTCATACTGGCCAAGTTGGCACTTTTGTTGATTATCTCCCGCGCTAAATCCTGTCATGTACTTTCTCTTGCAGTCCACATTGAATATGTTATTCATTCTATCATATATTGACGTGCGGTGGGCGAGATTTCATCGGCGCCTCGTAGGATGGCTTCGACACGAGGGAGAAAGTGCTTGTGATTTGCATGGCCGTCATTTCTCGGTCGCGGAAATAATCTCTTGTCCTAAAAAAGATCATCTCAATGATAGTGCATATTGGCAGGCCGCGCACGCCTCCTAGCACATTATTATACGACTCAGCTATGTTCGTCGTTATTACCGTGTATCTGCAATACGAGACTTCTTAAATTTACGTTCGAACGAAATGGAAACTAACATTGTAAATAAATCTACCAGCTTACCGGGCGCCATCAGTGTCATGGACGAGAGCCCATTTCTCCGCCGGTTTTTGCGCTATCCACTGAGCAAAATTAATTTTACGGCGAGAGCTGACTTGCTCGCCCCCTACTATTTGAACCCCTGATGTGCTTTGCTCTTTGGCGACCATCTTCCTGGTACGTTCGTTAATATTATTGAATAGCGCATTGAATTTGCGCTGTTGGTTTTGCATGCACATATACTTGAACTTCTTCACTAGGGGCTTGTTCTTGAATGCAGTGTATAGGTTCGTCCCCAGGTGATGCATGCACCATCGAGAACGAACGTCTGGCCACATTGGTGCATCACCGGTGGATAATGCAGCTACACCATGTAGGATCCCCTGGTGGCGGTCAGAAGTGACGCACACTCCAGGGCGATCCATGACAACGTGAATCTTCAGAAGAGATAGAAACCACAACCAGCTGTCATTGTTCTCGCTCTCCACAAAAGCCAATGCGAGAGGCAATATCTGGTTGTTCCCGTCAACTCCAAGTGCCGTCAGTAGAGCACCATAGTACTTACCGGTGAGGATTGTCCCATCCACACATATGACAGGACGATAGTGCCGGAAGGCCTCTATGCACTGTCCAAAAGACCAAAACAGGCGCAGAAGGTAGAAGTGGTTCGGTGAGACACTTCTATCGGGGAGGTATACTGGCTCATGGGCAGAAACATAGCATGTCCCGGGATTGCTCTCCTGTATCTTGCGGAGGAGACGGGGAGCCCAGTTGTATGACTCCTTATAATCCCCGAACAACATTTTGAGTGCCTTTTGTTTGGCTCGCCATGCTTGGTGATATGTAATCGACATGTCAGTGCGGTTCTGCACCTCGGCCATTATGGAGTGTGGTTTCATGGAGATATTGGCTTGAATAGCAGTTAGCAACATCTGCGCTATGAACTTCGAGTCCACGTTACTGCTAATATTGCGTACCAACTCCTCCGTACAAGTGTGCGGCTCGTACCTACTGATTATGAAGTGGTGCTCATGTTTTGAGCGATGCGCCCTAACATGGAATGAGCACTCCGGTTTCTTTACGCACTTCACCTCGTACACGGCCGGTCCGGATTGTGCCACAGAGTGCTCGCGCCGTGTTGTGACACCAAATTGCTGATGAAGTGTATTACCTCATCCTTCGTGCTAAACTCTTGACCCACTGTTATGTCATTGTGCATATACCCCCATCTGGAAATATTCGATTGATCCCCGATCACCCAATTCGAAGCATCCAGAGCGCGATAATACGCTATGGCAGGCATTAGGTCGTCCTCTTCTTCGACATCATGCTCATCCCCTTCATCGAAATCATTCCCTGTGGCATGTGCATCTATCTCTTCCTCCTCCATTGAGATATCCGGATCCGTGCCCATGCCTAATGCCTCGACACCGGTCATGATACTACCAATTGGGTTCTCTCCATACCCTTCCGGCACTTCCTCATGTGCACTCTCTTCTACGGTGTTGCTAGGCCCCGCCTCCGATTGTCTTGCCTTAGGCAGCACGTACACACCTAAGTGGTACCCCTCTTCTACTGCCTTATTAACATAGTACGTCCAAGCAGATTTATTTCTCAGTGGCCACAGATTGTATACGTACATCGTACTATTTGGAACCTGACATGCATGGCCTAACACCGTGTAGAACAAGTTTGTATTCATGACGGTTTATACGGAGATTTCGAGCTATAACCCTCGCCAGCATTAGCAGCTCTATTGGCAATGTGACTGTAGTCTGCAAATGGCTGCATGTGTGCATGCTTACAAAATTCCCTTGCATTGGCGTGGGTGCATCTTCGTAAAAAATAGTCATTGGTGTCTCCATTTACGTATGTAACATACACGTGCTCATTCATATTAATATTAAATTTACGTTTGTTTATATTTAACTATTATTTCATACATTACATAAAATGTTAGCTTACGTGTTTAATACATAATAGTGTAAATATAGCGTACGTGTTTAATACATAAATACGTACAATTATTAGCTTACGTGTTTAATACATAAAATGTTGGCTTACGTGTTTAATACATAAAATGTTAGCTTACGTGTTTAATACATAAATATTAACTAAAATGTCACTAAAATACGTACAATTATATTAATATTTTGCATGCTAAATATACATTAATTTATCTATTATGTTTAATTAAGCTAACAAGAAAATTACTATATGAAAAAATATAGTCACTCTTTTTAACTACGCATACTAGCGTTAATTTGTCGCTAATTATATGTAATTTTGCGCGGTACGTGCAATTAAAATTTAAACATTCATATATTACATGCTATAAAAATTCACTAATTTTCATTATATTTGTAGACCATTTTCTCTCCTTACATAACTAATTAATCACTAATCATAATTTAAGTTAACCTAGCACAACAAGTTTATGTTAACTATAAAATGCGTACCTGACGGTTATAAGATCGATCGGTTCAAAGTTCCTGAAAAAATTAAAACAAGCGTAAATTAGACAGAATATACGAAACTAGTGGTCATATTAAACTATCACCGTATGTGCTGCTGACCTTCGTAAATCTGGTGCATGCGCTGCTGCTATGCAATGCTGGTGCGTGCTACGGTGCGGTGCACAATTCATAACAAAATAAAAGCAAGACCTAGCTGCTGGTGCTTAGTTTAATTAATTATTTATGTGATGGTGATTAGTTTAATTAGCATTAACAACATACTATGCCAACATCAGTATAGTCAAATAGCCCTCACATATCAAGATTATCATACTGTGTATATAATATATACATACAATATATACATATAATATTAAGTACTAATATATATATACATACAATATATACATACAATATTAAGTACTAATATATACATACAATATATACATACAATATTAAGTACTAATATATATACAAGATTAGCATAGAATATTATTATGTCAAAATTAACTCTTGCATATACGTACCGCAATAACACTATTTATTAGCAAGTAGATCAAACTTAAATTCCAAAATATTCCCTCACGCTGAAAGCGAAAAATATCAGCGAACTGACACTCCTCGTGAATCCCCAACCGAGGTATCGTGAATAATATACCGAATCGAACGAATGAAAAGAACCGAAAGCGAGAGAGTGAGTGTGTGAAGGCTCGCTGCGTGTGAAGCTCTGCGTGTGTGAAATGAATGAAAGCGAGAGTCTTTGCGTGTGTGAAGGCGAACGAACGCGTAACGCGATATATATACACTAAATTTTTGATCACTGTGACCTCTAATCGGTATTAATTAGCGTAAATCATGCCATTCTTGTTTGCTTAATTAAAAAGTCAAGACTATTTTGTCGGTGGAGATTATTTTATTATTTTTTCTACACTGTTTTGTCGGTGGATATTATTTTATTATTTTTTCCCGCACTATTTTGTCGGCACGATGTTTTTTAATAATTTTTTTTGCCGCATGCGATAACGGGACGCGGGGAATTAGGGGGCCGGTCGGATCGGTAAGCCGCCGCCACCGGCGGCGGTGCAATGAAGCGCCGGCCACACCGGTGGCGGCACCACCGGTGTGAGGGACCAGTCTACTTTTGTAATTTTTTTTCCTTGTGGATTATTTTATTAATTTTCTATTAACTGTTGATTATTTGGGGTATTTTTCCAAGAGGAGGAGGAGGTGGCGGTGGTGGTGGTGGACAGGTGGAGGAGGAAGAGGAAGTGTGTAAGATTAGTTAATATGCTGCCGTATGTATGCGGCGGTTGGAGCCTGGGGACTAGGAATTTTGGTGACGCTCCTCTCGAAAACAGGGCCATGTTCTAGTTATACTGAAATCTAAAAACACTTTAAGATGGTTCGAAAAATTGATACACTTTATTCAATTTGACCGTCAAGATAAAATAGGAATCGATAAAAATAGTAAAACGTTTGTATTTTAATACCGAATATAAGCATATGAGTAGATTAGCATAAACAAATAAATTGAAAAGAACATGTCCTTATTCTCTTGTGAGTTGGCAACTTATTAGATTCCTATAAAAAATATGTGTACCTAATATGTGCAACAAGAAATGCTATTCAAATTTGGATCGTCAAATTTTGTCGCATCTCCCTCTTTTTAGTGTTCGAATAGGACCCACCCAACGTTAAACGAGTATTGGAGCCCTCTGTAATAGCATATGTTTGTAAATATGAATGCTGATTTCTGGATGTCAAGCATAGATTGGTTCTATTTGATAAGCAAGGGAGAGAAATGTGTTAGTACTAGCAAAAGATGAACAATCTAGGTGATAGTTTTTTAAGAGTGTCTTTAATGATATTTAGTAAGCTAGTTATAAGGATAACAGCTCAACATTTTGTTTATATGGAAGAGGAAAAAAAAATAGAGATATAGTGAAACACCCCAACCCAACCTGGCTCAAAGTGCTACCAACTTAACACAAATTTTCATAAAAATTCAACGGTATATCCATGTATACCAATCAATCATATACAAGACATTATCACAACCAACATAGTAAATCATCACTACAACCATCATACCATCTCATAGCCATGTAGCATGGACAAAGTATCAACTAGCCATTAACTTTCAACGAACCAAAACAATAATGGCATGAATAAATATTAAAAAACTAAATTTACCGAAAGGCTAATAAAATATGTTTAGGAACTATATTGTTGTAAGACTAGGTTCGACCTGACTACTTAAAAGAAATATGCACGGGTCATCAAAGTGCTACGCCCATCCATGCATACATCAACAATCATCTAAAACAAGTATAGAAAGCAAGAGTGAATATAAAACTCAATAAGTATGTAAAGCATTGTAGACCAGGGTTTCTTTATTTCGGTAGGCACAAAAAATCGCTTCCTAGAGGTAAATCCAAAATTCAAGAATTTTGAAAATTTCGGCCAAAAGATCGGACAAAATATGCCAAATAAGAACACAAAAAAAGTCCGAAATTGAACATTTTTAGCCTAAATATGGCTGAAATTTTGGTGGAATTTCGGTAAAATTGCGGGAAAATTTTGGTCTAGCAAAACTCTATTTTGCATGACAACATGAGGACATGACCACAAATAAAAATCTGCATATGAAGAAATACTCAAATAAAAATCTGCATACGACTAATAAAGTTCACATATGACCAACCCAAAGATATGACAAAAAAGTACAAGGTTGCAAGTTCTTATTTTGCTCACATTAAGTTGTTAACATCCATAGCCTTCCTATTGCACTTCGTCCTTTTCGGACCTTGCTGACGATCCTTTCCACCTTCTTGGACATCCTTTTTCTTGTGCTGTTGTCTCATGGTCAAATGTGCCTTGGAGAAAAAGTATGAGATAATTTTTTAGAATTTTTAAAATGATATGGAAACTAGGAAGTTGCACAAATTAATTACCTAGATTTTCATCGTCATTTGAGCTGCTATCACCAGACTCAGCATAAGTGGGGCTCATTATCCATGTCATTCTCTCTCCAATATATCTTCATCCCTCATAGGCATTTTACCCTTATTTGTCTTGCTCATGACACTATTCTTCCTTTTCCTTGTCCTAGCTCGCGATTGTTCAAGTGTCGTTTTTTGCTCTTTTTCACTATGTAACTGTTTTATGATTATGTCTGATTGATTAAATTGGCTAGCCCGAAGAGTCACTGAATATGGATCAACATCACTTTGATCTTTAATCATATTGGCATGCTTGACATGTAACTTCGAATTGTAGTGAACAAACACCAACTTATGGAGATTGTCATAATCGAGACGTCCTCGCAACCTCGTATGGATCAAGTCAAATGTACTCTAGTTTCGCTCACAGCCGCTAGATGACACGCACTGTGACACAATTTTAATAGCATACCTCTGCAACTCTCTTGTCTCGCCTCCAAACATTGTCCATCAAACAGCTAGAAAGATACAGATGTAAGACTTTGCTATGTAAAAGTATCGCCAATTAATTTGTAAGATGCACTTACTTTCTACATACGATATACCATTAGATTAGTCTTGGCGAGTTGTAGGCCGGAGTTTGATCTAGGGTTTAAGCATTTGGGAATATGAGATATCTCCGGGAAGCTTTGCGAGGCTAGGGTTTGGTGAGTAGGGCTTCAACCTCGAGGCTCCATGATTTGTGGTCGTCAAGGGGGGTCTAGGGGGGTTTATATTGTGCTGGGGGAGGGCTGAATCGGCTAGGATAATTAAGGAAAGAATTAGGAGTACGAATCAGACTCGAACTAGAATTTAGAGGCTTGCGAAATTTGGGAACGACGCCCCCTACGAGTTGTAGGCTGAAACTTGGAGGATTGGTCTTTAGGTCTTCTAGTACGCTCCCTAATTTTTTGAGGATTTTTTAAAAAAGTGTCCCTCATTATTTCATGCGAAATACTTGCTAAATAGGATCTTCTGGGGCTTAATCCAACTTTCCGGGAAACCAAAAATTGGGAAAAATGTGAGGCATGCATTTGGGAATCAAGAGCACGCGTTGCCGCTGCCCCATCCCAATCCTAAGCAAGGTTTATGCATACAATATCCTATAGGATGATAAAATAATAGTTCTATTAGGTTTCAATATGTTTAAATAATAAAATTGATTCTAACTTAGTTTTTCTTTCCTTTAAATAAACTTGGGACCCCTAATAATTTTATTAGAATGTCACAACAGACCCTAGTGTCGATCTCCTCCTTGACTTTTCCTTTTCCTCCCTTTCCTCTTCTTCTCCCTCCTTTCTCTTCCTCTAGCCGGCACCTTGCCTTTAAACTGTCGTCCAACAGCCAATCATGGACAACGGAAAGAAGGGTAGTGGCGGGGGTTGGCGCATAATGGCGGTGGTGCTTAGTCTAGATGGTGGTGACGCTTGTCGTGGACGACGGTGCACCCGGCGTAGACGACGGCGCGCACAAACGGGCGATGTCCGTGCTGGGAACAATGTCGGCTACATGAGGCAGGGCGGCGGCTGTGCATGTACAAGAGATGGGAGGAAGAAATTGATCTCTCCTCGTCTCCCTCCCTCTCATGTTAAGGCCATGTTTGTTTGAGTTGCAGCTTCTCTAAAAGCTGCTTCTATGAAAAGCCACAAAAAATAGCTTTTGGAAAAAGCTCATATCATAATACAAATCGAGCTTTTGGTGGTTTTTAGCTTCTTTAAAGGGGGGTTTCAAAACCTGGCTGTTTGTTTGAGCTTCTGGTTTCTAAGGCTAAAAGCTGGCTAGAAACTCAAACAAACAGGGCCTAAGTAAAGGCCCAAGTGGGCTGGGCTTCACCTAAAGCCCAAACGTGGTATCACACCTAGCGCCTCACCTAGACATTGTCAGCCGAGCGTCTTGGATAACCTTTCATGATACTGTAGCCTGGCTATGTGATCTTAGTTTAATTTTGGCTTACATTCATATTTTTAATGCTTGATATACTAATTTGTTACTTTTCTAAATCATGACATTGTGTCCGATTTCTATCAGTTTTGTCCAATATCTTCACATAATTTCAGTCGTTTTTTTCGTGAAATCAATTTTAAATTTGTTCGGATGTAATTTGCTAATTTTCTGGAAATTAGTAGAATCAGGCCTAGGGGTGATCCGGTTAAAATTTGAAAATGATTTTTAAACCCTGCTCTTTGGTTACTCAGCAGAGAATGAACGTTAATGGGCCTGCATGGAAATGGAGAATCATCCAAGTTTAGAAAGCCAGTTCTATGAATGTCATTTGAAATATAGATAGGCAATACACATTATTAATCTCAACACATTTTTTTTTTGGCAAACTTTATCTCATCAGCACTCTAATATAAGTCCATGCTCAAATTAATTTTTTATTCTAGAGAAACGCCTAATAAAACCCCTATTAAAAATATTGCTTGGGAAAATTCAGTAGCCACTTGGTTCTTCTGAATGCAGTGACATCAAATATACTTCTTTGATCACGGCAACCTCATTGCAGACATTTCCCATTGTCACTCGTTGTCTCGGCGAATCCATCGAGCATATAAGGCCTACTTTTATTAGTGGCATAACGCAACTGTTCATCCGTGCCTCAACACGATTATCTTCTTCCATGTTAATTGAAGAGGTATCATAAACTTCTTGCAGCAAACTAGGATCCAAAATCTCCTTAATGTTTCCTGTAAATGCGGCGTAAACAAATTGGTGAAGGTTGAAACCATCCTGGAATATTTCATCTGTTGGTCTTTTTCCGGTGAGCATTTCCAGCAGAAGTACTCCATAGCTATAGACATCACCTCCAATCGTGTTCTTGATGCCCATCCCATGCTCTACATCAATAATGACCATGTACAATGTTATAAAATAACTAAAGAAATATATGCATGCAGAATCGACGAAATAAATTCAGATTTGAAATATGAAGAAACACAATCGAGGCATTAAAATCTCACCTGGTGCAATGTATCCAATTGAACCCTTAAGCCCAGACAGAGTAGATGAATTATTGTGTTGCAAGTAGGAGGAGTTCATGACATTGAGGAATTTTGCTAATCCAAAGTCAGCAACATGCGTTGTCATATCATAATCCAGTAGGACATTGCTTGGTTTCAAGTCGCAATGCACCGACGGAGGCACACACTGCCTATGAAGGTAATCCAAGGCAAGCGCAACATCCATGGCTATGTTAATCCTCTGCACAAGACTTAGCGGCCTCTCTCCATCCATCGTCGGATGGATCCACCTATCCAAGCTCCCATTAGGCATATACTCAAAGATGAGGGCTTTAAACTCCTTACCAGTGTAATCCATGGTGGAACACAGGGTGATCACCTTGACCAGATTCCGGTGCCGGATTCTTCTCAGGACTTTGCATTCATCAAAGAAGCTCTTCAGTGCTCCATGCTGGTCAAGATTGAAAACCTTGACTGCTACTGGAAGAGCTGCCAGGTTCAACACACCCTTGTAGACTGCTCCAAACCGACCAGTCCCAACTAAGTTGTTGGATGAGAATTGGTTGGTTGTGTTCACAAGGTCGGCATATGATACCTTCTTGGGCCTTGTGTCATTGATGAAATCCTTTTGAGACTGGCCTCTTCTCTTGCCGTAAAGCAACAGCAATATAAATGACAACAAAGATAGTGGAAGAATTACACCAAGTGGAAGAGCAATCTTGAGAACATAAGAAGCCTTTCTTGCACTTGAGTTCAATGTCGAGCAATCTGGCAACCCTGACGTCATATTTAATGTGCACAGCCTCATTTCCTTGGAGATATACCTCACTTGCATTGTCGAAAGAACAGGTTCAAGTATTGCAACGAAGTGTATGATTCAAAGAAACTTGGAATTGGCCCGGATAAATTGTTTTGGGAGAGGTCCAATTATTGGATGCCCTTTAAGTTTCTGAAGGAGTCAGGAATATTTCCATCAAGAAAGTTGCCATCGAGCTGCAGAGTTTGTAAAAGCACACACTGTCCAAGGGAATATGGAATTTTCCCTAACAATTGATTCCCAGAAAGAAATAGCTGGCCAAGATTAATCAAACTCCCAACCTGCGATGGTAAGGATCCACTGAAGTGATTGTGGGACAAGTCCAAGCCAAGTGAAAGTGATGACATTGTCAAGACCTCCAATGGTATTTGCCCATCAAAATTGTTAGAGGAGAGGTTTAGGATGAGCAAATTTTTGCATCCCCCGAGGCTAGGAGGTATTCTCCCTTCCAGTTGATTCTTGTCAAGATAAAGCTCCTCCAATTGGCCAAGGTTACCAATAGAGCTTGGAATGCTACCGCTGAGCTTGTTTAGTGCCAAGCTTAGAGAACCCAGATTGCCAAGATCTCCAATGGTTGAAGGGATGCTTCCCGTCAACTGATTCTGATCCACATAAAGTACAGTTAGGTTCTTAAGGTTCCCTATATCCGAAGGTATGCTTCCAGAAAATCTGTTCCTGCTTAACCACAACCATTCCATGTGTATGGAAAGGTTGCCAATCGATCTGGGCAAGCCACCACTGAACTTGTTGCCATCTAAGAGCAATTTGGTCAGCTTGCTGCAATTTCCAAGGAAGGAGAGAGCGCCCCAATCTTGTTCGTCAAAATGGTTGACACCTAAATCTAATTCACGTAGCGAAGTCAAGTATCCTAAGCTAGGAACTAAACCATGGAATGAGCTCACGCCAACGTAAAGGTTTTCAAGGCCAGATGCATTGGCCAGTGAGGCTGGAACTAAACCCTGAAATTTATTTCCCTGCATGACCAGTGTTCTGATGGAAGGCAGCAAGAAACCAATCTTGTGTGGAATTTTGCCGGTAAAGGAGTTATTACCTAAGTGGAGAAAAGTTAGTAACGACATGTTATAAATGGAGTATGGTACTGAACCACTCAGGTTATTCATGTCCAAGTCCAGCAAATCCAGTTTCAGAACACCCAGACCATCAGGAATACCACCAACCAAGCTGTTGATACCAAGGTAGAGGTTAGAAAGGGCAGAGAAATTCCCTATGTATGGAGGAATACTTCCTGAGATGCTGTTATCACTCAAGCTAAGAGAGTAAAGCGGCGAAGACATCGCACTGACAGGTGGTAGTTGTATATGCCCTGTGAAATTGTTACCTGTAAGATCAATCATGAACAGGGACGAACTGTTGAACAGTTCGGCTGGGACGCTGCCACCGAGGCCATTGTAGGCCAGAACCAAGGATTGCAGAGATCGGCAGCGTGCTAGGTTTCCCGGGACTCCTCCTGTGAGGCGATTCTGACCTAGGTTAACGTAGGCAAGGGAAGAGGAAGAGGCCTCACCCAACGACTCTGGGTCAGGGATGCTTCCAACAAGGCTGTTTCCAGACAGGATCAGTGCACGGAGAGCTGGGAGTGCAGCGAGCTCCGGAGGGATGCTCCCCTGGAGCTTGTTGCTGCTGAAATGGACGAGCTGGAGCCGGGAGCATCGGCCGAGGCTCGAGGGGATCTCCCCGGCGAGCGAGTTCACGCTAAGGTTGAGCCGCCTCAGCCGCGCCAAGCGGCCGAGCTCCCCGGGGATGGCGCCCCCGAGATGGTTGTCGGAGAGGTCGATGCTCGTGAGGAAGGAGAGGTTGGCGATGGCGGCTCTGGTATCTGGCCAACGAGGCCATTGGAACTCAGCTCCAGTGCAGTGACACGACGAACTGGACGGTTCTTGTTCTTCCCGCACGTTGTTGGAATATGATCCGAATTCTAAGGTGAGTCTTGTGGAGACGCCTAGAGGGCCTACGGTTCGGTAACGGTGATTAGCGGATTTGTTTCCGTATTTGACTGCAGTCAGTTTTGTCCACCCTATATATATCTCTTGTAAGCCGCACGGGGAGAGATGTCTCAATTGGTATTCCCCTGTGTTTTGTGCTCTAATCTGATATAGTGGATTTCGCTGGCTGGCGTCCGTGGTTTTTTTCCGCAAGGGTTTTCCACGTAAAAATCTTGTCTCGTGTTCGATCTTTGTTTTGCAATATTTGCTAACAAGTGGTATCAGAGCCATACACGAGATCAGATTGATTAAAAAAAAATTAGGGTTTCTCGGCGGCTTCCGGCGGCGGCGGCAACGCGATTGTTCTTCTGGCGGCGGCTGCGGCGGCTTCACGTCTTTCCTGTGCGGCTTGGGCATCGCTCTCGCTGTTACAGGCTTTCGGGTTTTATCCCTGCTCCGGTTCGCAGTGTCTGCCTCTCAGCCCCCGTCGACCTACTGTTTCGCCGGTACGAAACTGAAGCCGTGTCGATCTCTCACTCGGGGCTAGCGCTAGGAAAACCAGATGAAACCAGCATCGTCAAATCAAGGGACAAGCTAGCTACAGCCCGTGACAAAGAAAAAAGGAAAGGAAAAGTGCTCTGCATCGTTGGTTCGGCCAGGAAGGAAGAATTTTCTTTTTTCCCTTTTTTTTTTTTTTTTTTGCTTGGTGCACATGATCTAGTGTACTAGGATATTTGCTGTTTGTTTCGCGCTTTATAGATAGGTAACGGTTTAATTCCGCATGGCGTCTCTGAAATATGATCTGCCCCTGTTAGACTTTGATACGAGATTTTCTCTCTGGCAAGTTAAGATGAAGGCAGTTTTGACGCATACTGATCTGGATGATGCACTCGATAGCTTTGGGAAGAAAAATTCAAAGGACTGGACGGATGATGAGAAGAGGAGAGATCGTAAGGCTATGTCTCAAATTCATCTTCATTTATCAAATAATATTTTGCAAGAAGTGTTGCAGGAAAAATCTGCTGCTGCTCTATGGTTAAAGCTGGAATCGATCTGTATGTCCAAAGATCTAACCAGTAAGATGCATATGAAGATGAAACTTTTCACGCACAAGTTGCAAGAAGGTGGTTCGATTTTGAACCATATATCGGTCTTTAAGGAGATCGTTTCTGATTTACAATCTATGGAGGTAAAATATGATGAAGAAGATTTAGGTCTACTTCTTTTATGCTCACTGCCTAGTTCCTTTGCAAACTTTCGAGATACCATATTATATAGCCGTGATGAACTAACTGTGAATGAAGTTTATGAGGCCCTTCAACAGAAGGAAAAGATGAAACAGATGGTACACTCGGAAGAGTCGACCTCTAATGCAGAATCTTTGTCTGTTCGTGGTAGAACTGAGCAGAAGAAACCTAACAACAACAACAACAACAGAGGGAAAAGCCAGAATGGCAAGGGTCGTTCGAAGTCTAGAGGCAAAGAAAAATTCTGCAGGTATTGTAAGAAGAATAATCATGAAATTTCTTAATGTTGAAAACTGCAGAACAAAGAAAAAAGGAACGGTACATACCAACCTAAGCCTAAATCCGAGGATGGTAAGACCTCTGTTGCTTCTGATACTAGTTCCGATCAGGGTGATGCTCTTATTGCTTTTGCTGGTTGTGTCTCAACGGATGCTGAGTGGATACTTGACTCTGCATGTTCTTATCATATGTGTGCTAACAAAGATTGGTTTAGTACTTATGATTCTGTGTAGAATGGAGGAGTTGTGCGGATGGGAGATAACACCGCATGTGAGATTGTTGGTATCGGCTCTGTTCAGATCAGGATGCATGATGGCATGACAAGGACTTTGACAGATGTGAAACACGTCCCAGCCCTGGCCAGGAACCTCATCTCGCTTAGTACCCTCGACCTCAAAGGGTACAAGTACACCGCTTCAGGTGGAGTGTTGAAGGTATCGAAAGGTTTTCTCATAATTATGAAAGGTGATATGAAATCTGTAAATTTTTATGTTTTTAGAGGCAATACAATCATCGGTACTGCTGCTGTTATTTCCGCTAATGCTGTTTCTGATAATTCCAATGACACTAAACTTTGGCATATGCGTCTCGGGCATATGAGTGAACTTGGTATGGCAGAATTATGTAAGAGAGGACTTATTGATGGGTGCAACGTTGATAAGTTGGAGTTTTATGAACACTGTATTTTTTGTAAGCACAAAAAGGTAAAATTCAACACTTCCATTCATACAACAAAGGCTATATTAGATTATGTGCATGCTGATTTGTGGGGAACATCCCGTAAACATTCTCTTGGTGGTGCTCGCTATATGTTGACAATCATTGATGATTACTCCAGAAGGGTGTGACCTTATTTCTTGAAACATAAATATGATGCTTTTGCTGCTTTTAAAGACTAGAAGGTTATGGTAGAAAGGCAGACTGAAAGGAAGGTGAAAGTCCTTCGTACTGATAATGGGTTGGAATTTTGTTCACGTGCTTTTAAGTTTTATTACAGAAGACAAGGCATTGTCAGACACTACACCATTCCGTACACTCCTCAACAGAACGGTGTAGCTGAGCGCATGAACAGGTCCATTATTTTCAAGTCTCGTTGTTTGTTGTCCAATGCTGACATGGGCAGACGCTTTTGGGCTGAGGCAGCCTCCACTGTTTGCTACCTGATAAATCGGTCACCCTCTAGAGCTCTCAACAAGAAGACTCCCATTGAGGTATGGTCTGGCACACCTGCTGATTATTCACAGTTGAGAGTATTTGGTTGCACTGCATATGCACACGTTGATAATGGAAAACTTGAGCCTAGACCTGTTAAGTGTGTATTTCTTGATTATGGTTTAGGAGTTAAGGGATATAAGTTGTGGAATCTTGAAGCCGAAAAGATTCTAATGAGTATAAGTGTTGTTTTTAACGAATCTGTTATGTTTAATAAGAATATGTCTAATAATACATCTGATGAAGGACAACAGAAATTAAGTGTGCAGGTGGAGCATTTGGATAATGGAGATCATGTAATTGATGATGATGATATTGTTGTCCAAACTACACAGGTTCCTGATATTATTTCTTCTGTTGATGACTCACCTGTTGTTGAGCACTCTTCTCCTGCTGTGCAACCTCCACCGCACTTCATTGCAGTTGATAGATCAAGGAGAAACATTGTTCGTCCTACTCGCCTGATTGAAGAGTGTAATTTTGCTGGTTATTCCCTAAGTTGTGCAGAAGAGGTGGAAGATAATGCAGAACCTTCTACTTATACTGAAGCAATTATTTCTAGTGATCGCGACAAGTGGATTTCCGCTATGCAAGAGGAGATGTAATCACTTGAGAAGAATGGCATTTGGGAAATTATTCGTTTGCCCAAAGAAAAGAAGACCGTTCGCTGTAAATGGATCTTCAAAAGAATGGAAGGTGTGTCTCCAAATGAACCCATAAGATTTAAGGCAAGATTAGTTGCCAAAGGTTTCAGTCAGATACCAAGTATTGATTATAATGATGTTTTCTCTCCGGTTGTGAAACATAGCTCTATTCATACATTTTTTTAGTATTGTGGCTATGCGTGATCTTGAGCTTGAGCAGTTAGATGTAAGGACTGCATTTTAACATGGTGAATTAGAGGAAGAAATTTACATGGACCAACCTGAAGATTTCATTGTTCCTGGTAAAGAAAATTTTGTTTGCAAGTTAAAGAAATCGCTTTATGGTTTAAAGCAATCCTCGAGACAATAGTATAAGAGGTTTGACTTTTTATGCTCGCACATAGTTTTAAAAGGTCTGAATTTGATAGCTGTGTTTATATTAAATTTGTTGATGGGTTACCTATATACTTGTTGTTATATGTTGATTGCTGCCAAGAGCAAGCAAGAGATCATTACTTTAAAGGCACAATTAAGTAGTGAGTTTGAGATGAAGGACCTAGGTGCAGCGAGGAAAATTCTTCGCATGGATAGTATAAGGGACAGAAAGTCTGGTATGTTATATCTTAGCCAACAAAGTTACATTGATAAAGTTCTTCGTCGTTTCAATATGCTTATAGCAAAACCAGTCAGTACTCCCATTGCTCCTCACTTTAAATTGTCATCTTCTCAATGTCCTGATTCTGATGAAAAAATTAAGTATATGTCCAAAGTTCCTTATTCTAGTGCTATCGGTTCATTAATGTATGGCATGGTTTGTTCTCGTTCTGATTTATCTCATGCTATAAGTTTGGTCAGTAGATACATGGCTAATTCTGGTAAATAACATTGGAAGGCTGTACAATGGATTTTTAGGTACATGCGTGGTACTTCTAATGCTAGTTTGCAGTTCGGCAAGTCTAGAGATGGACTTATTGGATATGTTGATTCTGATTATGCTGCTGATTTAGACAAGAGAAGGTCTCTCACTGGTTATGTCTTTACTATTGGTGGTTGTGCCATTAGTTGGAAAGCAAGTTTGTAAGCTACAGTTGCTTTATCCACCACTGAAACTGAATACATGGCTATTTCTGAAGCATGTAAAAAAACTACTTGGTTAAGAGATTTGTATGCTAAGCTTTGTGGAGATTCATCGTGCATAAATTTATTCTGTGACAGTCAAAGTGCTATATGTCTTACAAAGGATCAAATGTTTCATAAAAGAACAAAGCACATTGATGTCAGATATCATTATATTCGTAATGTTATTGCTCAAGGTAACATTAAGGTATGCAAGATCAGTACCCATGATAATCCTGCTGATATGATGACAAAGGCAGTTCCTGCTACTAAGTTTGAGTTTTGCTCAAGCTTAGTTGGTATTACAGTTTAAGTCCTAGTGACTTTTGGCGCACGGTGATTTTTATTATTGAAGTGAGTTGATTGATGATATTTCATTTGCTACAAGATGGGAATTCGTCTCAAGGTGGAGTTTGTTGAAATATGATCCGAATTCTAACGTGAGTCTTGTGGGGACGCCTAGAGGGCCCACGGTTCGGTCATGGTGATTAGCGGATTTGTTTCCGTATTTGACTGCAGTCAGTTTTGTCCACCCTATATATACCTCTTGTAAGTCGTACGGGGAGAGAAGTCTCAATTGTTATTCCCCTGCGTTTTGTACTCTCATCTGATATAGTGGATTTCGTCGGTTGGCGCCCGTGGTTTTTTTCCGCAAGGGTTTTCCACGTAAAAATTTTGTCTCGTGTTCGATCTTTGTTTTGCAATATTTGCTAACACACGTCACCCCATGCCAGCTGCAGAAGTCGGCAGAAAGCGTTCTGCCGCCATGTGGCCAGTGCCCCGAGTGGATTGCCGGAGAGCTGAGACTTGAAAGCGAGGAGCGCCTGCCGATCAGCCGAGGCCGCCTGAGCAGTGGACGATGTTGGTTTGTGTGTGCTGCCTGCGACGGCCGTGGGAGGAAGCAAGGTGGAGAGTAAGATGAGGAGGGCATGGGGAACATGGTGGATGGAGGCATGGTGGTGGTGAGGATTTCTTGGTAGATCGGCCATGTTTTCCTTCTCTTCTTGATTTTGTTTTCTAGATGTATAGTCTGGTTCTTGATTCTTCTTTGGATGGGCAGGTAGAAAACAAGAAATGGTTATAAGCCATTCAGAATAATCTCGCTTTATTCTAAAAGGTCTTTCTACTAGAACGGTACTATAATTCAGATCGAATCGTCCATTCAGAGTGTTTTTGACACAAAATATACCGTCATTGTAGTAAAAATAGCACTATGACTATATAAAATCAAGATCAATTTAAATCGTTAGATTGAAACAAATCTATAGTTCATACTTATATTTGACACTGCAAAGTGGCATTATGTATGACTTACTAGCAATCTATGACTTATGTGTAGTTTAGATATTGGCTTTTAGTTACGAAATATCTAAAACACCTTCGGAACGAAATAAAAGAGTAAAAAAACAGAACAAAAGAGTGGCTCTAGTGGCACGGTGCTTTGCCTGCCATAAATATTAGTGCCTGCCATATTCTTCATCCGTATTGACTGCGACCTTGAGTGCGAGACCGGCAAGGCTGCTATCTGGCCCATGGTGCAAGTGGCATTATGTATGACTTACTAGCAATCTATGACTTCTGTGTAGTTTAGATATTGGCTTTTAGTTACAAAATATCTAAAACGCCTCCGGAACGAAATAAAAGAGTAAAAAAATATGAACAAAAGAGTGGCTCTAGTGGCACGGTGCTTTGCCCGCAATAAATATTAGTGCCTGCCATATTCTTCCTCTGTATTGACTGCGACCTTGACTGCGAGACCGGCAAGGCCGCTATCTGGTCCGGTGCAAGTGGCATTATGTATGACTTACTAGCAATCTATGATTTCTGTGTAGTTTAGATATTGGCTTTTAGTTACGAAATATCTAAAACGCCTCCAGAACGAAATAAAAGAGTAAAAAAAATATGAACAAAAGAGTGGCTCTAGTGGTGAGGTAAGGCAGTGATTTGACTAGACTTTGGAGAGGTTCCGTGCAGTGCGGTGGTCCGGTGGACTCTTAACTATTACAAAATTTTGCTATTGGACGTAGTCTAAACTACCAAACAGTAATTATGTAATCGCAAAGAAGATAAGATATAGGGGTGGAATTCTACTTTATTGATTTCATATGCATAATACATTTGGTCTCCACATCTACTTACACTAATAAATTGCTTAGGTTTTAGGTTTAGTCCAATGTGAAAAGTATCCGGACGGTTGGCCGACTAGGACACAACTTCAAGTTGTGCTCGGTGGCCGGCCAAACCGGCCCGTAACCGCTGGTTTTGCAATACTCCCCAAAAATTTTGCCAGCGAAAAACATATGCTCATCAAACTCCATAAAAACTCAGTGAAAAAATTGTTACATAAAAAGTACATAGCATATGCTTGTTGTGTGCACGATTTGCCTTATTAAAAATCTTATGTAGACAGCTTCAAAAGGAAAACTCACCAAAACAAAGTACAAACCACCCAACATTGCATATGATCTTCATGATCAAGGGTACTCAAGTTTCTTACCTAGGTTCCTAGTTCATAATATGTGAAGTACCTCCCTATGAATTCAACACTTCTCTAAGCTTCATAATTCCTATGCCCTTAACGCATCTTTCAAAAGAGACAACAGGTAGGGACTTAGTGAATTAATTAGTTAAATTTTCATATAATTTCATTTGTTGAATACTTATTTCATTCAATATATGTAACTCATGAGCATAAAAAAATCAGGGTTAATATGCTTTATACAAAAGAATAACTAGCTGCGAACAATCGGGATAACATGCTTTATACATGCCAAAAGTTCGATGCGACCTGTGCATTGGGAAAGATGATCACACATATAAGCACTCCAACCCGTTGTCCGAACAATCGCAAAACCACAAGTCAACAGTAATGCACATAAAACGGTCAAAACTGTAGAGCAGGAATTAGGGGGGATCTAAATGGAACCTTCTCGCAAATAAAGAAGAACTCAAAAGAACAAAAGTTGAGGAAAAACCTATGATATTGTTTTATTAATATGTAGGTGAATGGTTTGGTAAAATGTCCTCTAATAGTTGGACTACATAGGATATTTATCTATCTATCTATAGTTTAAACTTGTTAAAAAGTGTAGCCTCCTATTGGGCCAATTCTAAAAAATGATATCATTCACAATGCACTACTAAGATTCCCTAAAAAAAGATATATTTCAAATGGTAAAGCAAGAATTATTCAACAAATATTAAACTATGTTTATGTTTTTTATTCTCATTAACTAATTTAACAAGAGATACTCCCACTCAAGTCATTAAAATCCTAGTAAACGCAGGCGAACCATTAGAATCCAATGACATAGGTAGGCAGTCATTTGCCAATCACATCGTATGTGACTTGTGTGTTGGGTAGCATGTGTCAATCCTCAGCACCAACACCCCTACCCGGCTACCCCTGAAGCCCAAAACCATTTTGATAGCTTCGTCAAGTAAATCCAACACTATGTTTTGAAGTCAGACTTCACCCTATTAATCAAGATAATTAATGGTACCCTACGTAGGCAAACCCACAAATTAACATACAAAACCTTTATTGGTGCAGCTGTTGGAGAAGGAGAAACTCACAATTTTTGAAAGAAAACTATTACGTGAAGATGTGAAAGAATAGCTATGAGTTTGTATGGGCGCGCCCATGACTGTCGGATAACCTTCATCGCCATGTCTTTTCTGTCCACCAAACCATCTACATGCAGTCACTACATAGACAAACTTATATGTGGACGAGTCAAGCACCATAAATTAATAAGTAAGCCTCATCAAAACCCATGTATGGATCATATACACAAGGGTTATACTGTTCACTTACACCGTGCAAAGCCAAGTTAAGCACATCATCAAATTCTCTTAGGCAATATGAACATATAGCAATTATAAAAGAAACAAAAATATTTTTTGTCTTTGTAAACCTTTTGCACTATGTTAATCATATTCACGAAATTTCTCTCATAAAAAATTCCAACGAATTAACCATTGACCCATTCCAGACCAGTCATATTAGCCTAATGCAAATTCCATTAAAATTGTTTTGGACCAGACACAATAGCCATGAATCCTATTCATGGTCTCATAGAAAATCCATTAAATTAATCATATTAATCTGATAGAATACTAATCATATTAGCCTAATTTGATCATCAACCAACGTATTCACAACCATGGCCATGAAAATTCCAATAGATTAATCGTAATCTATTCCAAATTAATCCTATCATCCCAATGGACACTACTAGGGAACGGGCCTTCCATCCCGGTACATCAGTCCAGGTTAACATCAAACCGGGACTGGGATTAACTTCAGTCCCGGTTCAACGGCAGCGAGGCCACAGGCCACTTTTCAAGCCCGGTTGGTGCCACCAACCGGGACCGATAGGTCGCCTCGCGTGACAGATGGCAGTAGGGGAGTATTAGTCCCAGTTGGTGTTACCAACCGGGACTAATACTGGGCCCCGATAATTGCCGCGCATTTCTCCGGTCACAAAAGGCCCGGTTGGTGTTACCAACCGAGACTGATATTGGGCTCCGATAATTGGTTCTCCAGTCACAAAAGCTAGCGGAGACCGGAGCCACATTCGTCGCCGCGCTGACCGGCGCCTCTCTTCGCCGTGCTGAGGGAGCAGTGGAAGGGGATCGGAGCCACGCTCGATTGTGTCGCCGCGCCGGCCGCGTCGTCACCACCGCCCCGGCCGCGCCTCTGAGGAGAGGGGAGACCGCATCCTCGCCTCTTCGTCGCGCTGAGAGGGAAGGAGCAGACGGTGGACACGGTAGCGCTCTCGTCGTCACCGCGCGCCCGCCGATTCGTCAGCGCCTCCCTGGCCACGCTGCTGAGGTACATTTATCCACCGGCATTGCATCCTCGTTCTGGTCCCACCGCCACCACCGCCGCCGCATCAACACCGAAGTAGCGCAAAAGATTAAAAATAAGTGGCGACCAATGATGTGACACGTTGCGGCGACGGTGGCGGTGGCGGTGGCGGGAATGGTGGTGATGAGGAGGGCAAGGGGGAGAGCGAGAGCGAGGGCGAGGGCGAGGGCGACGGCGGCGAAAAAGGTGGTATTGAGGAGGGCGACGGCAAGGGCAAGGGCCAGGGCGAGGGCGAGGGCAACGAGGCGAAAGGGAAGTCAGTTTCCCGTAGAGTGTGATTGAGACATCGAGATCGCACTCTGTGTTGTAATTATTAATTTATGTTTTATGCACTTAAGAATTGTTGTTTGTCCGAACAATTTATGTATAATTGTACGTGCTGCAGACTTTGTGTGTTCATTGTTGTATTTTAATGTGTACTATCATTGGATGTTTGTATGTGAAGTATTGGATCATGTTTGTATGTGTACTATTAAATCATGTTTGTTTGTATAGTATCAATATGTGTATTTGATACACAAGCTACTGTCGCACTCAATGCTATGGATATGTATAATGCAGATGGATCGGCGATGGATGTACATAGACCGATGTTCCTCGCAGTTCGTGGAGGGTTTAGAAACTTTTATTCGTCATGTCGAAACCAATATTACCTTAGACTATATATGTTGCCCATATATTGATTGCAAAAATCAAAAGGAGTAGACAAACTGTGAGCAAATTCATTTTTATTTGATCTCAAGTGGTTTTATAGAAAATTATACCTGTTGGACCAAGCACGGCGAAGTAGAGAATACACGGGTTGAAGAAGAACAAGTGGACGATCATATCTCGGATGCTGGCCAACACAGTTCTTTCGAACATATGCAGGTGGAGTTTGGCGACGATGATCTGGACCAGATGCTGCTTGATGGAGAGGGAGAATATGTTGATGAAAGGCATTACGAAAAGTTTCAGCACCTGTGGAAGGACTATGAAACACTGTTGTATCCAAACTGCGGACAGGGGCACAGAAAGTTGCGTACCACACTAGAACTAATGCAATGGAAAGCGGCAGATGAATTGTCTGATAAGGGATTCAACGAGTTGTTAGACCTCATGAAGAAGTTGCTTTCAGAGGGTAACACGTTGCCTGAAACTACGTACGAAGCCAAGCAAGCTCTCTGTCATTTGGGCTTGGAGGTACAGAAGATACATGCATGCCGTAACGATTGCATCCTCTATCGCAATGAGTGTAAGAATTTGGAAGCCTGTCCGGTGTGCAAAACATCACGGTATAAGACCAAGCGTGATGACGCAGGTGAGGTAGAGCGGGACGTAAGGTGAAGAGACCCCCACTAAGGTGGTTTGGTACTTTTCTATAATTTCTCGGTTGAAGCGTTTGTTTGCGAACAAAGAGCATGCGAAGATGATGCGTTGGCACAACGATGCTCGTAACGTTGATGGAAAGCTAAAACACCCCGCAGATGGGTCGCAATGGCGAAAACTTGATAGAAAATACCCGGAGTTTTCAAGCAATACGAGGAACATACGGTTTGCATTGAGTACAGATAGGATGAACCCCAACGGTGAGTTGAGCACCAATCACAGTATCTGGCCAGTGACTCTATGTATCTACTATCTTCCTCCTTGCTTGTGCCAGAAGCGAAAGTATATTATGATGTCATTGCTCATCCAAGGCCCCAAACAACCCGGGAACGACATTGATGTGTACCTAAAACCGTTGATCGAAGATCTGCTAACATTGTGAAACGATGGTGTACGTATATGGGATGAGTACAAAAGAGAGTATTTCACCCTACGTGCATTACTATTCGTAACCATCAATGACTGGCTAGCACTTGGTAACCTGTCGAGCCTATCTATCAAGGAATATAAAGTCTGCATCGAGTGTTTTGACGATACGGAAGACAAGTATCTGACAAACTCTTGAAAGTTTGTATACATGGGCCATCGTAGATTTCTAAACCTGAAGCACCTGTTACGGAGTAACTTAGTTAATTTTAATGGGACGGAAGAGAACCGCAAGAAGCCTAAGCATCACAGTGGGGCAGATTTATTTTCTATGGTGAAGGATCTGAAAATCGTATTTGGAAAGGGTCATGGTAGCAAACCTGTCCCACCACTCCCTTCTGAAGAAGCTAAGAAGAAGGCTAGTTGGAAGAATCAATCAATTTTTTGGGAATTGACTTACTGGAAAGACTTAGAGGTTCGTCACTCATTGGACTTTATGCATATAACGAAGAATGTCTGCATGAACTTGCTAGGATTCCTAGATATGTACGGTAAATCAAAAGATATTATTTACACACGGAAAGACCTACAACTATTAGGACTCAGGCAGAAATTACATCCGTAAGAAAGAGACAAAGAGCATTACCTCCATCCTGTGAGCTACACTCCAAGCAAATAAGAGAAAAAGAACATGATTAAGTTGTTAAACAATGTTAAGGTCCCTTCCGGATACTCGTCGAACATAAGAAGACTTATAAACACAAAAGAGAATAAAATCGTAAACGTGAAATCGCATGATTGTTACGTGTTTATGACCAAGTTGCTGCTAGTGATGTTGAGAGGTGTTCTGCCTGACAAGGTACGAGGGACAATCGTCAAGGTGTGCTCGTTCTTCAACGCCATATCACAAAAGGTCATAGATCCAGATAAGTTATTTAATCTACAGGATGGTATTGTCGCTGCTTTAGTCAACCTTGAGATGATCTTCCCTACGTCTTTCTTTAATATGATGGTCCATCTTATGGTTCACATGTGAAACAGTTAGAAATTCTCGGACCCGTCTTCTTGCACAGCATGTTCCCTTTCGAGAGGTACATGGGTGTACTCAAAAAATATGTTCGTAACGGGTCTCGCCCAGAAGAATGCATTGTCTAGGGTGTTGGCACAGAAGAGATGTTTGAGTTTTGCGTCGACTACATTAATGAATTGAATCACGCTATGAGGGGAGGCTACAGGGAAAAGGCACTCTAGGAGAAAAAGAATCCTCTTGCAAAGATATACTGTCATTTAGACAAGCATATTTCACAGTATTAAAGCAAGCAGCTCTAGTGGCTCCATATGTCGATGATCACGAGAAGATTCTACGAGACGAATACCTAGGGAGGTCAGAAAAGTGGATCGCAAACAAGCAAGTAGAGATTTTCGGCGGTTGGCTACAAAAGCAGCTGTTGGGCAAGGAGGGAGTCCACGAATAATTGCAACTCTTAGCTCGGGGACCATCAATGAAAATCGTATCATGGCAAGGGTATGAGATAAATGGATACACATTTTACACTGCATTCCAGGATATCAAGAGCACGAACCAAAATAGCGGTGTTCGAATTGATGCATTGGACAAAAAATGGAAATATGGACACCTATTATGGTTTTATAGAGGAAATCTGGGAACTCGAGTACGGACCTTTGAAAGTCCCACTATTTCGGTGCCAATGGGTCAAACTGACAACTGTGCAGATTGACGAGTACGGGATGACAATCGTGGACCTTAAGCAAGTGGCCTACAGGGACGAACCGTTCGTGCTCGCCAATGATGTCACACAGATTTTCTATGTGATTGACATGGATAGCAAACCGAAAATTCAAAAGGGACGGAGTACCAAAAGGTAGAAGGACAATACTTGTAGTACTGATAAGCCAAGACACCATGATGTTCTTCCTGGTAAAAGAAGGATTGTCGGAGTTGAGGGCGTAACAGATGAAGAAGAGTATAATCAGCTCAACGAGCTGCCGCCTTTCTCGGTGGATGTAGACATTACTATCTTCAATGGTGATGACGATGCCCCTTACGTACGCCGTGACCACAACGAAGGATCACTTGTAAAAACAAAGTAGTTGCATATATGTACTATTTATCATTATTTTTCTGATAATCACATATGACAAGTACTTGGATGCACTCGGATGCCAATATATAAAGGGCAATGCAGATCGGTTGATGCATATTGATGAATATAGCCTTTCGTCCATTTATAAACAAAGCTAAATTATTTTTTCAATAAAAATATAATATTTACTGGAATTGTATACTATTTACTGGAATTTATACTATTTACTGAAATGTTAAAATATTTCATAACTTTTCGTACGTTATAGTGAATATATACTATTTATGAAGAACATTTATAATATTAGAAGACACCTCATTTTCGAAATTTTCTTAGTAGAAATTTGCTATCCATAAAAACAATGCGCCCCCTTATAGATTGACAAGCGTATTATGTTCAAGCTAGTTAGTAGCCTGGCGAAAAGCGCTCATTCACTTGCTTGCCATGATTCGAGCCCCTCTTCTGCCCCCTCCAACACCCAAAGTTTTTTTAAAAGCACAACCATCACTCCTGGTTTAAACCTCCAACCGGGACTGAAGACCCCCCCGACGCAAAGCAGTTAAGTTGGGCCCACGTGTCAGTACACATTTAATCCCGGTTGGAGTGTTCAACCGGAATTGATGGGCTTCCCTACGCCCGGTTTAAACTTCCAACCAGGACTGAAGACCCCCCACGCAAAGCAGTTAAGTTGGGCCCACACGTCAGTAAACATTTAATCTCGGTTGGAGTCTTTAACCGGGATTGATGGGCTCCCATACGCTTTTTTGATCAGCAACTGTCTGGCCCCACAGGTCAGTTCCTACCATCAGTTTCGGTGTGAGTTTTAAACTGGGATTGAAAGGTTTCGCTGCCCCACACGTCAGTTCTTTCCCCTTCCTCCGGATTAGCTAAGCGTCGCGCCTGTTCGCCTCCCCGATGCGCTTGAATCGGGGAGGCGAGCCGACGCTCGTGCAACTACATTTTTCATACACACGAGAGAAAATGGAATGCCAAAGATCAGTCAGGCCCCCTATAAATTTGGACGGAATCACACATACAGAGCTAGCTATCTAATTTCCCTCGCTTATACCTCCGGCCGCCATGTCTTCCAGCTCTGATTCATTGCCGCCTGCGTCGCCACCACCGAAGCGGTGGAGGCTCTCTGAATTTTGCCACTCCCCTGGGTGGCATCTCTCAGAGGATACCAGCTCAGTAGAGGATGAGGCACCATGGTGGTCTGACGATGACGACCTCATATACGACGATCTCTCCGACGATCCGGAGGGCGCTGAGGACTCCGACCCCGATCTCGACGGTGAAGACGAAGCCGACGGCAATGGCGCGTCGTCAGACCTGACAATGGGGACGAGGGTGACAGTGACGACGAGGAGGAGGAGGAGGAGGATAGCAGTGACGGCGAGGGCGGCGCAGATTAGACATTATGTAGTAGTTTTAGTTTTTCTTAACTTCATGCAAATTTTCTTTTTTTAAGTCCAAGCATGTATCCTGTGAGAATTTTAATGGAATTTACTGGAATTTATACTATTAAATGGAATTAACTGGAATTTTATACTATTTAGTAGAATTTCTACTGGCGACAGGAATTTGTACATTATAGTGAATATTTCATAACATTTCGTATGTTATAGTGAAAATAAACTATTTACAAACAATATTTACAATATTAGAAGAAACCTCATTTTCTGGAAATTTTCCGAATAGAAATTTGCCATCCATTTAAACAATGCGCCCCTCAATACATCGACAAGCGTATTGCGTCCAACTGGTTAGTAGCGCGCGGCGAAAGCGTGGGCTAACTGTGCCGCCGCGGTTCGTGCCCTGCTTTTGCCCCCTACAGGCACAATTTTTTTGGAAAAAATAGGACCATCACTCCCGGTTTAAACCTCCAACCGGGACTAAAGGCCTCCAGACACAATGCAGTTTTGTGGGGCCCGCATGTCAGTAACCTTTTACTCCCGGTTGGAGGTTTCAATCGGGATTGATGGTCACAGTAATCCCAGTTATTGGACTCAACTGGGATTGATGCCCCCCTATATGTCTGTTTCCCCCCAATCTTCAAAACACTCACCCTAAACCGCGCCAAATTAACCCTAGGTCGACACCACCGCCACCGGATTCGCCACCGCCTACAATCCCTCCGATACCGCCGTCCGTGTCGCCGCCGCCTACAACCTTTTGGATGACGCGCCCGTGACATTGCCGCCGCTCGTGTCGCCACCCACTACGACGTCGCCGCTGCTCGTGTCGCCCCCCAAACAACCCCCTCCGACGACGCCGTCGCCCGTGTCGCCGCCTCCTACAACCTCTTCGACACCTCCATCCGTGTCGCCGCTGCCTACAACCCCTCCGAAGACGCGCCCGTGAAGTCGCCGCCGTCCACGACAACCTCCTCCGACGTCGCCGCCGTCCGCCCCCTACAACTCCCTCCGACGATGCCGCCGCCCGTGTCGCCTGTTAATTCCGGACCCTTTTCACATACAGCATTGCTCTAGCCTCTAGTTGCCTGCAGCATTGCTTATCTTTGTTAATATAATGTCAGTAACTAAAGCATTGCTCTAATTCTGTAATGAGTTATGTATACATTGTTCAGATTCTCAAGACAAGTATCATGCATATTTAAAAATAAGATGATTTATTTAATTGTTTGTCGATGACCTAAAGCATTGTAATGCTTATATGATTTCCTCAAAATGATCATTAAGCATCTTTGTTTATATAATGTTAGAAACTTCTTTTATGATTTTTGTTCAGACAAAAATGGATTGACAATCCAAATGTCAGTACATTTATGTTTTTTGTAGGGTCGTTAGCTTCACTATCTGATTTAGCTTCACAAGTTAGTTAAAACTTGCAAGCAGTTTATCATATCCATCAACACGATTCTGCCAGGCCTTATGTGAGGATGCACTTGTATTTTCAGTGCCTTTATTTGTTACAATGGCGAGCGGAGGGATTGGTGATGAAGAGTTTTTGATGGAGATGTTTGGGACTGGTCCGGATGACAGAATTGAACCTGCGGCAGCCGGTGAGGCCGTAGAAGCCGCCGAGGCTGATGAAGTCACCCGGTCCGGTCAAACCAGTAGCCAGTCACGTCAGCGAGGTCAAAGTAAGAGACCGAAGTCAAGGCACATAATCTCTGAAGTTAGCGAGGAAGGCGAGCCTCTGAAGCCAGCATCGGCGATTGGGCCGTTTAGATCGACTTTCGGAACGATTGTTAGGGACCACGTGCCCATTAGCATTGTGAAATGGGACGACGTACCTGCAGACCTCAAGAACACCCTATGGACCGATATGAAACATGTTTTCACCTTCCCCGAAGGGACCGAACAGAAAGTGAAGAGTTACACATTGAAGAAGATGGCAATGGCATTCCAGACGTTCAAGAAGAAGTTGAACAACGAGTACGTCAAGAATAATGTACTCCCCAACTTCAATAAATACCCAAAGCTGCAAGATCATTAGGATGAATTTGTAGGGTACAAAACTTCTCAACAAGGTCAGAGTATGAGTGAAAAGAATAAGCAAAATGCGGCGAAGAAGCAATACCACCATCGTCTCGGCCCTGGTGGTTACCGCAAGGCGATACCCAAATGGGAGAAGAGGGAACATGACTTGCTTGTGAAAGGTATCGAGCCCGTAACAATGAGATGGTCCGACAGATCGAGGAATTGGTTTTTTGGTCATGACGGCGGCCTTGACGACGACGGTAGGCCAGTTTTTTGTGAAAGGATCAGAGATGTTGCAAGAAAGCTTCAAGAGGCGCACGAAGAGTCGGCCCAAGGCATTTTCGTGCCAAATAGGGAGAACGACGAGCTAACCCATCCTACAGAACCCTGAGCACCCTGGACGTACATGAAGCGTTGGCATCGTCCCGTGGAAGGATGGTTTCCCGCAGGATGCAGAGACTTACAGGAGTCGGTCGAGGAGCAAGGTCCGACATGCACAACACCTCCTCGACCTTGAGGAGCAACTGCGCGCAACACAGGCGAGCATACAAGAAACAGTCCGAAGAGAGGTGCAGCTAGCCTTGAGCCAAGCGCGGGAGGCCGGTCAGTAGGAACCGCCCAGTAATCCCAACGTCATTAGCCCCTCCATGCTGCGGAGCAGCTGCGCTTCCGGTGGGCTGCCCGAAGAGGACTTGGCCCGCTATCCCGTGGACGACATCACGCAGCCGACACCTTGTGAGCTGCACTTCGAAGCGCGGAACCTCTCTATCAAGGCAGCTGAAGGCATGGCTTTCCCAATGGAGGCAGGGCAGGTCATCCATGGCCAACAGATACCCCCAAGCTACGCCAAGGTCTCCGTGGACGAGGTATGCCAGGGGTACGAGGACCTTGACCTCGACATTGAAGGAGGTGATGGGACCACGAAGCTAGGAGAAGCAGTACACAATTTCATCATGTGGCGCAAACGGTTCATAATTTTCAAAGGTAACTGCCCGTGTCCTCTCCACGGTCTCCTGCATCAATTCCTGAACGAGTCCTCTCACACGAAACTCCAACTAAGACACTGGCCAAGACAGACCACCCTACTCAGCAAATAGCTCCTAAGAAGGTGCCGGCTAGGTCAAGCCGGCATGATGGGGGGCCATTACCTCTCAAGAAGACAGGGCCCAGGTCATCCAGAAAAAAACACCTCCGAAGCTGCTGTACGATATGACCGAAGAGGAAACTGAGCGGATAGTAAGAGACGAGGTCGCCGCACATTTTGCGAAGAAACCATCACCACCGAGGGTCCAGCCCGGTACGGACAAATAGCACAAAGGCAAGAGGTGTATCTTATCGTTGAAGGATAAGATCGACATACGAGAAAGACCATCTGTATCAGACTACGAGCACATCTTGCGTAAGGAATCTGAGAAGGGAACATCAGAGGAGCAGATTCCAGAAGAGGATGCGCAAAGGAATTTCTACATTGAAGCTGGGCTTGATCCAGAAATGGTCTTGGGCCTTAAGGACATCCCCTTTGCAGAGGTACAATGGAAATATGTGAAAGGTGGATCGCTCGTAAGGCGTGAGGATCTTCCCCGCCTAACAACGAAGATGCGGCAACTCCATGATTGGTATTTGCGAGCAAGCGACAATGGTATGGCCGCTCTCGCCGTCGTCTTCAAGCAATACCATTTCTACCGCGGGGACTTTGAATTCATGATTGAATGGGAGGTTCTGTATGAACTATATCAGGGATTGGCGGTTGACGTCACGTTGGTGACTTGTTGGCAGCTGTAAGTGTATTCTTTGTAAATTTCGATCGTGCCAGCCAGTATACAATACTAACTTCGAGGCCTAAATAAATTTTCCTTATGTAGAATGGATATAAAAAGATGTCTAATGGAGGGAATCCATGAATTTGGCTTTCTTGACCCATTGGTCATTAACGAGAAAATAGCTAACAAGTACCCAGAAACAACAAAGACCACCATTTACGAAGGGCTAATTGGACAACGACACAAGAGATATATACTTCTACCCTACGAATTTAGGTACGTGTTTTCGTACCGCCTTATTTTAATTCCTTTTCTTAACACACTGTTAGAACTATTTAGTAAACCGCGTTGACATATATATATGTGCAGCTTTCACTGGGCCCTTTTTATTATAGAGCTAGATCGTAGCAAGATCATGGTCATGGACTCGAGAAGGGAACCAGCTAAAAAGTACAAAGACTTCCTCGCCATGCTCAACCGGTACATTGCTCTTCCATTCATATCTTACTAGTTCTGTTTCTCCATATCAAACAAATTCAATTATATATAACTTGTAATCAAATGTACAATTCCTTCGCAACGTTCCGCAAGAATACCGTGGGAACATTCAGGACACGTTTTGAGTTGTACGTCGCTAAATATGTATGTATATCATATTACGAGTATTTTGTTAGTTAACGTAATTTCCATGCATCTATTTCACGATTTCAACTCTTCAACCACAGGTCTTGCATCAACCACCTGGAAACAATTTATGCGGATACTATGTGTGCGAGTTGATGCACAACTTCATCGGGGGCACTACTGAGTACATAAGAAAAAATGCAGGTTTTGGGGTGAGTAATATATAATTACTACCTTAATAACGCCTAGCTAGCTACTTCAGACATTTTCTATAGTTCGAAAGATTGATAAGTTAATTCCCTATTTAATGATAGATTCCCCTAAAGTTGGAAAAAAAAGGTTTGGAAAAAGGTCCAGAACTATCGTCGGTGCGTGTCAAAGCAATTCAAGAGCAAATCACCGGCTTCCTTTTAGATGAGATTGTGGGCATCGTTGAGCCCTAATTTTTATTACTGGCATTGATGATGAAATAGATAAATATTAAGTGTTAGGGGGTTTTTTGGACTTCTCGGAACCCTAGCGAAGACTCGGCGATTTTTACAAACCCTAATTTGAAGCGTCAACAATTTTCTGAGCTGCTCCAAGATTTCAAGTGCGTGACCGGGCGAGAGAAGAGGTCACGTATAGATTAGGAGTAGTTAGGTTTATTTCCTGTTTTTCGTCGGATTTCAAAAGGGGTTCGAATTTCTCGGACTATGCCGGATCTTTGTGAATTCTTGAAAACTCGGTTTCCGTAGTCCACCACCTCTAAAAATACCCAAATATCCCTAGGTGAGATTTCTAGAGAGAGAGAGAGACCCACCTAACTTTCCCTCTCAGTTTTTAGCCGAAAATCCTTTCTGTCGGACGGCGTCCGGTAATCACCGGACGGCGTCCGGTAAGGTTCATATCTGGGTCTTTCTCGCTGTCGGAAGGCGTCTGAGGGGCGTCCGGTCCTTTGCTTTGTCACTGTCGGACGGCGTCCGGTAGTTACCGGACGGCGTCCGGTCAGGTTAAAAACCGAGCCCCTTTTTGGTCGGACGGCGTCTGGGGGGCCGTCCGGTTAGCCAACCTCCAGCACACTCCCACTGTCGGACGGCGTCCGGTCCTTACCGGACGGCGTCCGATCAGCTCTTTTCAGTGAGCAGTTGCCGCTGTCGGACGGCGTCCGGTGCCCGTCGGACGGCGTCCGGTAGAAGCTAACGGCTAGTCTTTTTGTCCTCTTCCGAGGGGCAACGGCTAGTTTTGCTCTAGGGGCTATAAATACCTACCTAGTGGCTGGCTATTTTGAGGTTTGCTGCTCCACTTCACCTACCACATTCATAGCTCATCAATTAGGTGTTTTAGAGCCATTCCTCCACCCAAAAATCATCAAAAGCCACAATCCATCAAACCCCAATACCGAGCTTCATGGAAGTCCTTCGATCCGGCATGATCGGGGCGTTTCGGGCTTGTTACTTTTGAAGACGGCATCCTTCGTGGAGGTGTGGGCTTGGGAGTAGGCCTTGGCGTGTGGCTACTCTCAAGTCGGTGTTCGGGTGACGGAGTCCACCTCGCCGGAGTGGCGGAACGACTACCGGGAGTGAGTGAGGCGTGAGGCTCGAGAGCGAGCCGGTCCTTGTGCGCAAGGGGTAGCCTCAACGGAGAGTAGGAGTTGCGGCTCCGAACTTCGGTCAAACAAACACCGTGTCTCCCTCTTATTTATATTCCCGCACTTACTCTCATTGCATTGCTTGTGTTGATTGTGATGCCATGTCTTAGTTGCCTAATTAACTTGTTTATTGCTTCCGCTTGCGTATCAATTGACACTAGGATTGGGTCACTATTAACTTGACGCTTAATCAACAATTAATCGAAGAAAAACAAAAATTGCCTATTCACCCCCCCTCTAGGCCTTAGGATCCTCTTTCAAGTGGTATCAGAGCATCTAGGTTCTCCGGTATTAGCTTAACCGCTAGGAGATGGCTCAAGAGGGGCCTAGGATAGAAATTGGAAAAGCTCCTATTTTCGATGGAACAAACTACAACTATTGGAGAATTAGGATGCAATGTTACTTAGAGGCACTTAGTTATGATGTGTGGGTTGCTTGTGAGACCGGCTATCCGGACCCTCCGGCCGGAACAATTGCTCTTGATGAAGTTCATGCTAAGTACAAACGCTTTAATGCCATTGCTAGAAATGCTTTACTCTCTAGTGTATCCTCCGAAGTTTTTGATAGCATTGGTAATCTTACTAAAGCTTATGATATTTGGAAGCATCTTAGGGAAATTCATGTTGGTAGTGCCGAGATGCTTGAGGAGAAGCTATCTCGAGCTAGAAAAAGATTTGATCAATTCAAGATGCTCCCTAATGAAAGTGTTAATGAAATGTTTCTTAGATTGAACCCCATCGTCAATGAAATTGCCGGATGTTCGGAGAAGAAGGTCTTGGAAGACATTGACATTTGTCGGAAGATGCTTGATGTTGTGCCATTTAGCTTTAATCCTCTTGTGACCTTAATTCGAGCATCCAAGTCAAAGCTCAAGAAAATGACACCGACAAAGCTCCTCGGGCAACTCAACTCATATGAGATGCGGCTTCTTGAAAGTGAAGAGTCTCGGCTCAACAAGAAGTCAATCGCTCTCCCCGCCAAAACCAAAAGTGGAAAGAAGAAAGTTGAAATTGAAGAAGATGATGAAGACTCCGATGATGCAATTCCGGAGATTGAAGAATTGGCCCTCCTTGTCAAGCGGTCAAGAAAGTTGATCAAGAAGATGAGCTTCCGCGGCGGATCATCCTCTTCAAGGCGAAGACCTATCTCCGAGATGCGTTGCTATGAATGTGGAGAGAAGAGTCACTTGGCGGCGGATTGCCCAAGAAGTAAAAAGAACAAGCACAAGGCAAGGAATCAAGAGGAAGATGAGGAAGATGACAAGAAGAAATATCGTCACTACCGCAAGAGTGATCACAAATCAAAGGATAAGAAGAAACCTCTTGCCGGTCAAAAGACTAAGAAGGAAGATAGCTCAAGCTCATCGTCCTCTCAATCCTCCTCCTCCGAAGAAGAAACTAGAGCTCATGGGCTAGCCGGACTTGCGATCAAGGAAAGTGCTCCTCCGGCTCTTTCCAAGCAAAAGCTTTGTCTCACCGCCAATGTTCAAGAAGAGGTGATTGGAGAATGGATCACCGATGACGAAGGCTCTTGGGCGGACTCCTCCGACAATGAAAACACTAAGATATCCGGAGTCGCCATCGACAACCCTACACCTCCCATGTGTCTTATGGCACTAGAGGAGAAGGTAACCAATGAGCACCTCTCTAAAAGTGAGTTTAAGCTTTTGATTGATGATTTGAATAGTGCTCTAGAGAAAGAAAAGTCTAAGAGGAAGAAGCTAGTAAAAGTGCACAAAGAGCTTGCGAATGAATTTGAAAATTTGCTTGAAAAACATGAAACTCTAGAAGATGATTATGAAGCTCTAAATGTGCAAGTTGAAATTCTAGAAAATAAGCTAGCTAGTTCTAACATTGATGTTGAAACTTCTCTAGATTGCTTAATTGAAAAATGCAATGTTGGTGTGACTTGTGATTCAATTGATACTATTGATGGTTCACTTAGCTTATCTCATGACACTTCTTTGAACTTGTCACCCACCATCACATCAAATGCTAGCTCATCTACATCCACTAGTGCTACCTCGTTAAATGAAAATGCTTGTTCTATTGGTACTTGTGGTGTTGCTAAGTGTGCTAATGAGCTAGTTAAGGAAAATTTGCTTTTAAAGGATAGAATTGAGCAATTAGACTCTAGCTTAGCCAAATTACTTGTTGGGAATAACTCTCTTAACAAAGTGCTTCGGGAGCAAAGGTATACCTTGGGCAAGCATGGTTTGGGATATTATCCCGGGGATTTGCCCAAGGGCGGTTGGGGTAAGCCCAATCTAACTTTTGTTAAGGGAGGGACCCGTTGCCATATTTGCAAAAATGAGAAACATAAGGCCATTGCTTGTCCTCTTGCTAAAACATCTAAATTCATGTCCAAAACTCAAGTGCTTAATGCTAGTTACATGCTTATGAGGAAGAATGGCTCTACCTATGCTAAATATGTTGGTGCACCCAATGAAAAGAAAGATGTGAAGGCTATTTGGGTGCCTAAATGCTTGATGACTAACTCTAAAGGACCCAAGAAGAAGTCTTGGGTACCTAAAACCCAAGCTTGATTTTGTGTGTGTAGGTGAACTACAATAGCGGTGGCCGGCATTGGATATTCGATAGCGGTTGCACTCAACACATGACCGGTAGCTCAAGTATGTTCACCTCACTTGAGGAGGAGAAGGACCCCGAACATAAGATCACATTTGGGGATAACTCCAAGCGAAAGGTAAAAGGTATAGGTAAAATTGCAATATCTAATGACCTATCCATCTCTAATGTGCTCTTGGTGGAAGCTTGCAACTTTAATCTCCTCTCCGTTGCTCAAGTGTGCGATTTAGGCTTTGATTGCTTCTTTTCGATCAACGGAGTTCGTGTTGTTTCCACTAAGGATCAAAGTGTTGCATTTAAGGGCACCCGGTTTTAAAATTTATATTTGGTTGATTTTTCAAACCGTGAAACTTCTCAAATCAAGACTTGTCTTATAGCTCAAACCACTCTTGGTTGGTTGTGGCATAGACGTCTTGGACATGTTGGAATGGGCACTTTGAAAAAGGTTTTTAAAGATAACTTGGTTGTTGGAGTGAAGGATGTCAAATTCGAGAAAAATCGTTTATGTAGCTCATGCCAAGCCGGCAAGCAAGTGGCGAATTCTCATCCGACTAAGACTTTTATATCTACATCCCGACCACTTGAACTTTTGCATATGGATTTGTTTGGCCCAACCACCTATGCGAGCATAGGCGGTAATTCTTATTGTCATGTGATTGTCGATGATTTCTCTCGTTTCACTTGGGTATTTTTCCTTGCAAACAAATCTCTTGCCGGTGATGTGTTTAAAAGATTTGCTTTGAAAGATCAAAAAGAATTTGACTCTTTTATTAAAAAGGTGAGGAGTGATAATGGCACCGAGTTCACTAACACAAATGTGGAAGAATTTTGTGATGAGTTAGGTGTGAAGCACGAATTCTCGGCGGCATACACTCCCCAACAAAATGGAGTAGTGGAGAGGAAAAACCGTACATTGATAGAGATGGCAAGATCAATGCTTGACGAGTACAACACGCCGCATGCCTTTTGGGCGGAAGCCATCAACACGGCGTGCCATGCCATCAACCGCCTTTACCTTCACCGACTCCTTCACAAGACCTCATATGAACTACTAGTGGGACGAAGACCCAACATCTCTTACTTTCGAGTCTTTGGTTGCAAGGTATACATCTATAAGAAAAGGACTCATTTGGGTAAGTTCCAAAAGAGGTGTGACGTTGGTATCATGTTAGGGTACTCCTCTCGCTCAAAAGCTTTTCGAGTTTTTAATAATTCTACCGGGCTTGTTGAGGAAGCTTATGATGTCAAGTTTGATGAAACTAATGGCTCGCAAAATGAGCAAGATTTGACAAGAAATGTAGGTGACGAGCCACCGCATGAAGCCATGGAGTTGGGAGAAATTCGACCCTCACCGGAGGCACCAAAAGATGAAGTAATCACCCCCACCACCTCCATCGATGATCAAGTTCAAGACACCTCTCCAACAACTCAAGATCAAGCGGTGGACAGAGATGCGAACTTTGAAGTTGATCAAGCTCAAGGGGGAGGCGTTGATCTACAAGTACCCGTCCAACAACACCGCACTCTCTCCAAAGATCATCCCCTAGATCAAGTCATTGGCAATCTCAATCAAGGCGTAAAACCCGTTCTCATACCGCTAATTATTGTGAGCATCACGCCTTTGTGTCTATTGTTGAGCCTAGGACCATTGATGAGGCATTGGCGGATGCGGATTGGGTAAACGCCATGCATGAAGAACTAAACAACTTCACCCGCAATAAAGTTTGAGAGCTTGTGGAAAGACCGAAGGATCACAATGTCATTGGAACCAAATGGGTCTTCCGCAACAAACAAGATGAGAACGGTGAAGTGGTGCGAAACAAAGCAAGATTGGTGGCGCAAGGTTTCACACAAATTGAAGGACTTGACTATGGAGAAACCTACGCCCCCGTTGCTCGACTTGAAGCTATACGGTTACTCTTGGCATTCGCCTCTCTCTATAACATAACTCTCTTTCAAATGGATGTTAAGAGTGCTTTTCTAAATGGTTTTATTGATGAACTTGTTTATGTCGAGCAACCGCCCGGTTTTGAAAACCTCAAACACCCAAACCATGTCTATAAGCTCTCTAAGGCGCTATACGGTCTCAAGCAAGCTCCTAGAGCATGGTATGAGCGTCTTAAGGACTTCCTTTTAGAAAAGGGATTTAAAACCGGTGCGATTGATTCCACATTGTTTCTAAAGCCTATTGAAAATGACTTATTTATTTGTCAAATTTATGTGGATGATATTATATTTGGATGCACTAACAAATCTAAATGCAAGGACTTTGGTAAGATGATGTCCAAGGAATTCGAAATGTCTATGATTGGAGAGCTCACTTTCTTCCTTGGATTTCAAATCAAACAACTTCAAGAAGGGACCTTTATTTGTCAAGAGAAATACACAAAGGACCTTCTCAAGCGATTTTCGATGGACGATTGCAAATCGATCAAAACACCAATGGCCACTAATGGTGTTGACACCCAATTTTTGCAGAAAATCGGATATTTAGAAAAGGGCGAATATGTTAGAATTATTCGGCCAAATCGGAATTGGGCTTTGTCGAATAAGAAAGTACATCTTGCAAAAGCCGATGAAGACGGATTTCAGGAGAAATACGATCGGATCAAAGACAACGCGGAAATAGGTCGTATCGGTATCGGGTTTGTAAACACTATAAATAAGGTTTTAGAGCCTCATAGAAAAGGATCCAATCTACAACAAACACAAAACCCTTTTCTGAACCCGATCGACTTCGTCGAGAGGCTTCAAACGCAGGTAGAGCTATCTCGATGGGATAATCGATTCTCTCCTTGTAACCCGTGTGCATGGCTGTATCAATTTGATCTCATGTATACAAACCATGTTAGACTGCCTCGGGATTTACCGATCTTTAACATGTTCTCGCATATTGCACTGTCTCGGTTTAATCGATCTGTAATATGTGTTTACCTTGCAATGCCAATTATCAAATGTCTTGCATGTTTTTCCCTGAATCTGATGTATGCGACTGTCTCGTTAAATCGATCTTGCGTATCTCTTGTTTAGGGTCTGGTATGTTCAGATGTTTGCCGATTAGTATTGTGCCACCAATCAGTCTTAAACTGATAAACCGATTTGTTAGTTCATATCTGGTCTTGGATTTGAATACTGTCTTGGCCTGACCAATCTATTCGATCTATTTCTCTGGTTTGATCTAGTATTTCGATTTAAAGGCTTAATACTGATATTAGTAAAAATACCAAAAAGAAGCAGGATTTATATTTAAATGCTTATTCGAATCTATTCGCTCTATCGGTTTATTAGCCGATAGATCTTGTAATCGGATTATTTGGAACCGATTACAAATAACCTGATCTGGCTAATCTGAGAAGCCGATTAGGCCCATATTACTGACGATTTTCTCCTTATTGATTTACAGGTCAAATCAATTGGCACGCTTGGTTTGAGTTGCGACGCGATCACTGAATCGACGCTTCTGCACGTGTGTTCACGTTTTCGTGTCAACACACTTTTTGGCACGCCTGGTGGGACCACGACAATCGAATCTGACGAGATGACGCGCACCGATGCCGAAGCAGCAGTGGAGGCGCTCAAGCACGCTGCTGAACCAGTGACGTTTGATGAACTGAGCCCAGATCAGAAAAAAGAGATTGAGGATAGGCTCGCGGAGATCCATGAAGAAAACAAGAAGAGAATGTTAACCGGCTATCGGAAAACCCGTAGCGGCCAGGTTACCAAAACCTCGATTGGAGATCCATTACTGACCGGAGATTACTCTGAGATAATAAGAGATCAGATCAATAACTCAGTTTACCGATCGATGCTTGACCAATCATCGGTCTTGGGGCGCATCGTCCAAGAGAGCGCCACTGCTGCAATGCATAACATCATAACTGGGCAGGCTATTCAGCTGAATCGGAACCTTCCGCAAGGGGCAAATCTGGGAAATCAATACCACTCAGAATCAACCAGAACGTCCACAGCGGGGCTTCTCAGTCGTCTCCTCCGGCAGTTATCAGTCCAACTCCGATTCAAATGCTATCGGGTAATCAGGCTATAGTCCCGGTCCCAGAACCGATATATCAGCCGATTAACCCGGGATTCAATGGAAATCTAGAAGATATGACCAGGAATTTAGTCTACAGCATGATGAAGCAATGTGGGTTCAACACGCCTAAGATTGCCCCGCATTACACTATGCCGTATCCATCGGCTTTTAACGAAACAGAGTATCCGCATAAATATCGCGTTCCTGATTTTGCAAATGCCAAATTTAGTGGGAGCGATCACACCTCAACGCATGAGCATATCGCCAGGTTTCTTGCACTGTGCGGCGAGGCGGCATCTAAAGATACTCTCAAATGCCGATTATTCCCGTTGTCGCTATCGGGATCGGCTTTCAACTGGTTTACATCTCTTCCCCCTAACAGTGTCACCTCATGGCCAGATCTGGAGAAGAAATTCCATGAATACTTTTATTCTGGAGAGAATGAGGCGAGAATTACCGATATCATGATGATCAAGCAGAAATTTGGTGAATCGGTAAATGATTACTTACGCCGGTTCAGAGAAGTGAGGAACCGGTGCTATAGCCTTTCACTGCCCGACAACGAGTTGGCGGAATTGGCTTTCAAGGGCCTACTACCCGTTAATCAGAAAAAGGTGGGTAACCAAGAGTTTGCGGACATATCCCATCTGGCCCATAAGATCGCGCTTTATGAAAGCCGATTTTCAGATAACTCCTACTCTGGCCAGAAGGATTATCGGAACAATAACAACAGCAACAGGAGCAAAGATAAAGCTGTCAATATTGTTGAGACAGAAGATATAGAAAGTTCCGATGACTCTGATACTGATGAGGTCAGTGCTTATGTTGCCGAGTGGATAACAAACAAGAAGGAATTCGAGTTAGGGTGGATTAAGCCGAAGAGTCCCGAGAAGGGCAAGTATTCTTTTGATACCTCCAAGTGTGATCGGATTTTCGATCATTTGTTGCAGGAAAAACAGATTCAGCTCAAACAGGGACACGTTATTCCACCACTCGAGGAACTAAAGAAGCGCAACTACTGCAAGTGGCACAATTACTACTCGCACGCTACCAACGAGTGCAACGTATTTAAACAAATTGTACAAAAAGCGGTGGAAAACGGACAATTGCGATACCAGGGTAAAAATCCGCAGATCGAAACAGAACCGTTTCCAGTCGGATTTGTTGGGATGGTAGATGCTAAGAGGAAAGCCGATGAACCCGAGAGTTCAAATCGGTTTAAGGTACTCGTTGGACCCAAGAGGATCGTGGTGGAGGAAAAGCCGGAATTACAATTTCGACCATCGAACCGGCGGGGCGCCATAAGAACTGGAGAATGGCGCGAGGTGAAGAGCGGCCAGGATAATAATCCGATCTTTAAGCCAAAGCCAAAGCCGACCTTTGATCAATTAATGAAGAAATATGATCGGATGGCTAAAGAGGCTCCTCGCAGGGGTGACAAAGTAGATATTCTGAATCACCCATGGAAATTCAGAAGACCAATATTGAGAGATGGAGCATTGGGAGTGCCCCTTTTTCCGGTATTGCTGGGAGGAAAGGATGTCATTACCTACTTTGGAGAACTGTCCGATGAACCACGCCTTTGTTCCACCCAAGCGAGTATCGGTAAAAGATCGGCTTGTGTTTCCAAGCAAAGAGGTCGAGGAAAAGCCGATAGATAGAGAAACTAATGTGCATCGGCCTCCCAAGGTACCGCTGCCAAGATGGTGCCCGAGTGGGATCACTAAGTCCCAAAAGCGGCGTCTGCAGCGGATGAGGCACGCTGAAGCCAAAGAGGCAGAGGCCGAGAAGTTTAGAGATGCTCTCTTGGAACAAGTAAAGCCGATGAAACCAGCTAGGGGCAAGCAGGAATGGAGGCCAAAGTTGAGATCGGCTGTTATCATTGAAAAGGATTCTGATGAGGCATCTTTTGGCACTAATATGGTTTGTATCCTGCCTCGGGAATTCATGTGCGATTACGAGGAAGAAGCTGCGGAGCTGGTGGTTGGCGCAGAAGATGCTATTTTTAAGAAACCAGAGAATTCCCGATTGCATTTGAAGCCACTATTTATAATGGGATACATGAATGGAAAACCGATTTCGAGGATGATGGTGGACAGTGGTGCAACGGTTAATTTGATGCCATATTCTGTGTGCCGCAAAATCGGTAAATCCACGGAGGATTTGGTCAAAACAAATATGGTGTTGAGTGACTTCAACGGAAACCCGACCGAGGCCAAGGGGGTGCTGGTCGTGGAATTGACGGTTGGAAGTAAGACAATCCCGACGGCCTTTTTTGTAATCGAAGGAAAGGGAAATTACAATGTGCTACTGGAAAGAGACTGGATACACGCCAACTGCTGCATACCGTCAACGTTGCATCAGCTTTTGATCCAGTGGATTGGCGAACAAATAGAAGTGGTCAAAGGAGAGTCCCTGACGGCGGAAGCCGATTGCGCCGAAATACATGATAATTTAGAGGCGTTATCGGGAAAACCTCTAGACGATTGCGATTTTCTCAGTTTTAGCAAGGCCGGCTTCAAGCCAACGACGTTGGAAGCGCAGTCAGTGACTCAAGGACATGAGGGTTTTTTATGGGAACCGCGGCACTAGAGGAAGTAGAGTATAAGATGGGCCAGGGATTTATATCGGCTAATGAACTTGAAAAGTCGATATTGGATCTGATGGCAAAGAGAGGCCCACTTACATCAGTAAACAGTTGCCGCGGGAATATAAAGATCGGCTTATTCAGATACTCAAGGATCGGGTTGACTGTTTTGCCTGGGAATATCATGAGATGCCTGGTTTAGACCGATCTATAGTTGAACATAGGATTAAGATGAAACCTGGATTTCGGCCAGTAAAACAGTCACCAAGGAAGATCAGTTGGAAGATTTATGATCAAGTAAAGGCCGAAATTCAAAGATTGTTGGACGAAAGTTTATTCGCCGTGCAAATATGCCGATTGATTTCTAACATTGTGCGGTGGGGAAAAGGATTACGATAAAATTGGTGTGCATTGACTTCCGGGATTTGAACAAAGCAACGTATAAGGACGAATACCCAATGCCGATTGCCGATCGTTTGATTGATGCTGCCTCCGGTAATCGGATTATTAGTTTCCTAGATGGCAATGCAGGTTACAATCAGATATTTATGGCCGAAGGAAATGTGAGCAAAACTGCGTTCAGATGCCCTGGTTCTATCGGCTTGTTTGAATGGGTCGTAATGACTTTTGGGTTGATCAGTGCTGGGGCTACATATCAGTGAGGGATGAACCTGATTTGCCACGATTTAATCGGTAAACTTGTTGAGATTTATATCAATGATGTGGTAATTAAATCCCAGGAGGAGGAACAACACTTGGTTGTTGTTATAACCGTGTTAGATCGTTTTAGGAAATATGGCATGAAGATGAATCCAAAGAAGTGTGCTTTTGGGGTATCGGCCGGCAAGTTCCTAGGATTTATGGTGCATCAGAGAGGGATTGAAGTTCACCCTGATCGAGTAAAGGCAATCCTAAACACTAAGCCTCCGGATTCAAAGGTTCGTTTACAAGAGCTGATCGGTAAAATTAATTATTTGAGGAGATTTATTTCAAATTTATCGGAAAGAATTATGCCATCTTCACCGTTGCTCAAGCTAAAGGATTCCGATAAGTACGTTTGAGGGCCGGAACAGCAGAAGGCATTTGATGATATCAAAGGTTACTTGGCGAGCCCGCCAGTTCTGGTAGCTCGGAAAGACGGCTTGCCATTTAAGCTCTATTTATCGGTGTCGGAAAAAACACTAGGGGCAGTGTTGGTCTAGGAAGTGGATGGAAAAGAGCACGCAATCTTTTATTTGAGCAGAAAGCTATTAGACCCGGAAACCCGATATACGGTGGTAGAAAGGTATTGTCTTTGCTTGTACTTTGCTTGCACTAAACTGAGACATTATTTGGTGGGTGCCGAATGCAAAGTTGTTTGTCAAACCGATGTCGTCAAGTACATGCTCAATGCTCCAATTATCAAAGGACGACTCGGTAAATGGGCATTTTCGCTCGTAGAATTCGATTTGACGTATGAATCTCCGAAAGCCGTCAAGGGGCAGGTGTTAGCCGATTTCATTGCACACCATCAGAGTGTTAATCTGTCAGTTTTATTGCCATGGGTAATGTTCTTTGATGGATCAGTTTGTGAAAGAGGATGTGGAATTGGTATTTTTATTGTCTCTCCTGGTGGTGTTCCTTACCGATTTGGCGTCACCATGGATTTTGGGTTGACCAACAATCAAGTTGAGTATGAGGCTTTGATTCATGGATTGGAGTGGTTGATCCAGGCTGGTGCTATCGCTGTGGAAGTATTTGGAGATTCACAGTTGGTAGTTTTCCAGATGATCGGTAAATATGATTGCCATAGTGAATATCTTCGAGAATGTCTGGAAAGGGCCTCTGATTTGGCCAAGTATTTCGTTATGTTTACAATTCACCATGTTCCGAGGGAACAGAATTGTGAGGCCAATGATTTAGCTCAAGAAGCATCAGGCTATAAATTACCGATCATGGAGTTGGAGATTGTTTCGATTGAAAATCCAGTTCCGATAGGATGGCAGGTAGAAATTATCGGTTATTTGAAAGATCCCCAGGGAAAAGCCGATAGGAAGCTGAAAAGAAGGGCTCAAAGGTATGTTTTGATTAGTGACAGATTATACTATCGGAGTTTTGATGGATTGTTGCTTAAATGCCTGAATGAGGAAGACGCTAAGATAGCAATCGGAGAAGTTCATGAAGGATTGTGCGGGACGCATCAATCAGCACATAAGATGAGATGGATGCTAAAGCGTGTGGGGTATTTTTGGCCAACTATGGTGGAAGATTGTTTCAAGTATTACAAAGGTTGCCAAGATTGTCAGAAGTTTGGAAATATTCAGCATGCGCCTGCATCAATGTTACATCCGATCGTAAAACCGTGGCCTTTCAGAGGATGGGGAATTGATATGATCGGAGAGATATTTCCGTCCTCGTCCAAGGGGCATCGGTATATTTTGGTAGCAACAGATTATTTTACCAAATGGATCGAAGCTGTACCATTGAGGAAGGTAACTGCTACTGAAGCGATCGATTTTGTCAGAGAGCATATAATTTACCGATTCGGTATTCCTCAAACGATCACAACAGATCAGGGATCGGTATTTATGTCAGAAGCATTCCAAGATTATGCCCGAAACCTGGGGATCACAACGATCAATTCTTCGCCATATTATGCTCAAGCTAACGGCCAAGCTGAGTCTTCAAATAAAAGTGCTATAAAACTGATCAAGCGAAAAATCGATGAAAGGCCGCGTGGTTGGCACAATACTTTGGCAGATGCACTATGGGCGTATCGGATTGCTAAACATGGAGCTACGAAGGTATCGCCATTTGAGTTGGTGTATGGTCAAGAAGCTGTTCTGCCGGTTGAAGCTATCATCGGATCCACGAGGGTTGAAGAACAGAACAATGTAAAAGCCGATGATTATAAAAATCTGATGGTGGACAAGCTGGATGATATGATAGCAATTCGGTTAAGAGCTTTAGAGCATATGGAACGAGACAAACAAAGAGTGGCTCGACATTATAACAAGAAGGTTGTACCGACGGCTTTTGAAATGGGAGAGCTTGTGTGGAAAACGTTTTTACCGATTGGTTCAAGGGATCCTAAATACGGAAAATGGTCGCCAAATTGGGAAGGACCGTTCAGAATCAATCGGATTATTCCTGGAAACGCCTATATTTTGGAAACGCTTGAAGGGGAAGTTTTCGGTAAAGCCCTTAATGCCAAATATCTAAAGAAGTATTATCCTAGTGTTTGGGTTGGAGCTTGAGTAGATGTTTGCTAAAAGCCGATTCTACATGAATCGCCTAGAGGTCAATTTTAACCAACGCGTTGTTGTTGGGTGAAAGCCGATTCTGGGAGAATCGCCTATAGTGTATTCGACTTATTAAAAGTTTGACTCGAAACGTTGCGGTGGAGCAAAAGTCGATTATATGAATCGTCTACAGATCTAATTATTATGCAACTTTGCTCATTGCTGTTGAGTAAAAGCCGATTCTAAGTGAATCGCCTAGGCATAGAATGAAAACAGTTGCGTAAAATAAAGGCAAGCAGGCCTTGATTGTTTTCGCCCAGCAGGCAGAGTAAAGCATTGTTTTCCGATCGGTACAAATCGATCCATACATAATGTTTGAATATTTGGCTCGTAGGCCAATCAGTCGCAGAATTCATGAATAGCTGCAGCGGCGCTGGTAATGGTGTCCCGAATCCGATTGATGATACTGGTGTCCTCTTCAGCAGATCCGGGGATGGTTGGTATTTTCTTCTTCACCTCCAGCACCGCTAAGCCGCAGGACTTCACCACGCTGTATTGATCTTTGGTTGCTGACTTAGTTTCTTCGAAATCCGAGCGGGCGAATGCTTCGGCTTTCTTTGCTTTCTCAAGTTCTAGTTCCAAGGATTTAACCCTTGAAACTGCCTTGGAGGCAGCAATCTTTGCCGATTCGGCCTCACGCTTCAGTTGGAGAAGCTTGTCATTCTGAGCGTTGGCGTCCTGGATTAATCCTTTTAGCTCGGCTTCTGCGTCCTTTAACGCTTCTCGTTGATGAAGCCGATCTAATGCTGCGTCAAAATCAGACTTCTAGCCTGAAAGAGATAACAGTTTTTCGATGGCTGCGATAACTTGCTCGGGGAGGATCTCCTTGATGGAATCAGCTATTTCCCGGATGGCAGGAGGATTGGCCAGGAAAGCCGATTCGTTGTTGATCAATTCCCGCATTTGCTTGAGTTTCCCCAGAGCGTCTGGAGAAAGACTATTTTTCTTGGACGGTCCGGGGGCAGGAGAATCGATGATAGCAATCGGGGGTGACGACGGACGAATCGGCGAAGACAGGAAGTCAAACTCGTCATCGAGGCAGTCCATGCTGGACGGGTCGAAGTTGAGCTCGTCGTCTTTCTTGCCGTCGTATCTGATGATCTGCGTGGATACCACTGTCACCTGAGCGGGTTCCCGAGGTTGGAACATATACTAAAGAGAAGAAATCTGATGTTATAAAAATCGGTATTTTAAAGTGAGTATTGCCAAAGAGATGTGAGAAGAAACCGATTACATCTTTGGGGTTGAAGGCCGGTGGTGTCTGTGATGCTGGCGGCGGAGCTGGGGTCCCGTCTTTCTTTTTGGAGGTCGGGGAAGTGTCCTGAAAATCGGTATTTTGATAAGAGAAGCCGACGAAAAGATGCGAAAATTTGAGGAATCAAGTGCTTACTGTATCGCGTACCGACTCGGTGCTATCGGGACTACGCACCTTTTGGGACCTTGGTTTCTTGCCAGCCAATTTCTTCTTCTGGCCACCCTCGCCCTCGGATCTCCCTGTTAATCGAGGGATTCAGAATCGGATATCTGCAAGAATTACAAGTGATAAGCTGATCTTACCTCTTTTCTTGGGCTGGAGTGGAGGCCCTTGTGCAAAATCCGATGCAGACTTGGCCGTCAAGTGAAGTTGACCAGCCGCCTCTCCAATGATCTTGGCCCTCGGGCGCTTGTCACCGCTCTGAAAAGGAAGTAAACAATAGGTCAGTGATCGGTCTAGGAATAGTAGGAGTTAGTAAACAAATGCAAGTTAATGACCTCGCGGTTAGAAGAAGACACATGATTTTGGGATTCTGTCCTTTCAGTATCTGAATCCGAAGAAGAAGGTCCTGACTCGGAGGAATTTTCTTCTTTTTCGTCATTTTTGTTATCGGAATCAGAAGAACTTGAACTGTCACTGCTACTTATTTCTGATTCCGATGGGGGCTCAGCTATGCCAGCAATCTTTGGCCAGTTCGGCTTGCAGATCTCTTTCTGACCAGTGATACGTTCGATTAAGGTTGTAGCCCCGCCTTTGGTAGCATATATGTCCTTGGCAATAACCTCCCACCAGTTATCGAACGCTGGAGAAGTGTTTGCCCACATGGCAAATTCCGATGGCATTTCGAAGTCCAAGAGTGCGGCAGACAGAATGCCATAAGCTGTTTGAGAGTTTAAATCTTCCCTGGCGTTCAGCTGGCGGTAAATGAAGAGATCGGGAATTTCTTGCCCTAAGTTGAACTGCCGGGCTGCTACTGCTGGATGATAGAATTCATAAGAAGGTTTTTTAAAGTGAGTTCTGGTGCTTAGGATGGCAAAAAAGATACTCGGTGAGATGAATTCCTTGAAGGCCGATAAAACTTCGCCCTTCAGAGTGCTGGCTAATCGGAAAAATGAGGGTACTGAGTATCTGTCCAAATCGGTGTACGGGTTGAACTGCTCTGCGCCATATTCCGAATCAGACATGGTGTATAGGGCAACCATGGAATGAGAAAAATCGTACTCGTTCAGGCGTTTTCTGGTACAATTCATTGATATCATTTCGCCGTACGATCTGCAGGGGCGTTCGCTGTTATCGGAATCTTTTTCATTCGGGAATTCCAAGCTAAAGTCCAGTTCTCCTAGGGAGTTGTATATCTGGAGTTTTAGGAACATTCCGATAAACCAGAAGGGACCACCTAAGTTTCCGACTGAATGGTCAGCTTTCTTCGAGCAGAGACCATCCCTGATCTCGTGCATCATCCTGTAGGTAGCTCCTAGCAGATATTTCCCGATTGCTAGTTTTTGGCCTGATGCCAATGCTTCGGCCACTCCTTGGTACACCTTGCTCGGGCTAAGTGACTGACCACAGAAGAAGAATCGATCGAGCCACATGTTCAAGAAAGCAATGTGTTCTTCATCATCCACTTCATCGGTTTTCTGGTGAGTACTGATATAGCGTTGCCAGCCGAAGTTCTTCTCGGGTACCAACTTGAAGGTAGCAGTTAGGTCAAAAGCCGATAGCATTTCGCCATCAGGGCTAAGACCAGTCAACATGGCTACGTCCAAAAGTGTGGGGGTGATTGGTCCGGTCGGGAAAAGGAAAGCATTTGCGGTATCACACCAAAAGTAGGCTGATGCTGCCATGAAGGGTTCGTCTGCTGGCAGTGGAGATAGGGAGAGAAGAATGGCATCGGTTATTCCGAGCTCGTCCCATTGCTCTTGTTTCTGATCATAAACCCGAGTAAGCCAGTCCTTGTATCCCTTGATCGGGCTAGGCCAGGATCTAAAAGCCGATCTCCAGCTAGTGATACTAAGCTTTTTGGCGAATAAGGGGAGTCTTGCTACAGAATGATCTATGAAATCCGATGGATCCCGATTTCCTACTGGTCCTAAAGAATACAAAGCTTCAGAGTCTGAGCGTTGAATTAGTACCTGAGACATGATGCCGATGGAGAATTGGAGGAGTTGGTTGCGCGCTGACTGCTGAGAGCGCTGAGAATTCCGATGCGAGAGACGTGCGGGAGTAGGAGAGCGTGAAAATGACGGCGAATGGGCGACTATTTATAGCGGTGGTAAAAACTAGGGTTTTACCGCGCATTTCGGCGTTACTGTTTCGGCCTATATTGGCTGATAGACTGACACGTGTTCTCTTAATGGGCCGAAGGTGAAGCGTCACAAGGTAAAATGTGTGATAAATCCGATTTTTGCTTGGAAAGTTTAGCTAACGAGGGACTCGCTGCCAAACTTAGGGGCATATGTTGACACCCAATTTTGGCGTAAAATCGGATATTTAGAAAAGGGCGAATATGTTAGAATTATTGGGCCAAATCGGAATTGGGCTTTGTCGAAGAAGAAAGTACATCTTGCAGAAGCCGATGAAGACGGATTTCAGGAGAAATACGATCGGATCAAAGACAATGCGAAATAGGTCGACGGTATCGGGTTTGTAAACACTATAAATAGGGTTTTAGAGCCTCATAGAAAAGGATCCAATCTACAACAAACACAAAACCCTTTTCTGAACCCGATCGACTTCGTCGAGAGGCTTCAAACGCAGGTAGAGCTATCTCGATGGGATAATCGATTCTCTCCTTGTAACCCGTGTGCATGGCTGTATCAATTTGATCTCATGTATACAAACCATGTTAGACTGCCTCGGGATTTACCGATCTTTAACATGTTCTCGCATATTGCACTGTCTCGGTTTAATCGATCTGTAATATGTGTTTACCTTGCAATGCCAATTATCAAATGTCTTGCATGTTTTTCCCTGAATCTGATGTATGCGACTGTCTCGTTAAATCGATCTTGCGTATCTCTTGTTTAGGGTCTGGTATGTTCAGATGTTTGCCGATTAGTATTGTGCCACCAATCAGTCTTAAACTGATAAACCGATTTGTTAGTTCATATCTGGTCTTGGATTTGAATACTGTCTTGGCCTGACCAATCTATTCGATCTATTTCTCTGGTTTGATCTAGTATTTTGATTTAAAGGCTTAATACTGATATTAGTAAAAATACCAAAAAGAAGCAGGATTTATATTTAATTGCTTATTCGAATCTATTCGCTCTATCGGTTTATTAGCCGATAGATCTTGTAATCGGATTATTTGGAACCGATTACAAATAACCTGATCTGGCTAATCTAAGAAGCCGATTAGGCCCATATTACTGACGATTTTCTCCTTATTGATTTAAAGGTCAAATCAATTGGCACGCTTGGTTTGAGTTGCGACGCGATCACTGAATCGACGCTTCTGCACGTGTGTTCACGTTTTCGTGTCAACAAATGGGCATCTTGATTTGAATGAAGATGGAAAGCCCGTGGACCAAAAGCTTTATCGCTCCATGATCGGTTCGCTTCTCTATCTTACCGTTTCTCGACCCGATATTATGTTTAGTGTGTGCATGTGTGCTCGCTTTCAAGCATCCCCTGAGGAAGTGCATCTTGTTGCCGTAAAACGCATTTTGAGATATCTAAAAATCACTACTAGCCTAGGTCTTTGGTACCCCAAGGGAGCGCGTGTTGAGCTTCTTGGCTATTCCGACTCGGATTACGCCGGTTGCAAGATTGATCGCAAAAGCACCTCGGGGGGTTGTCACTTGCTAGGACGCTCACTCGTGTCATGGACTTCGAGGAAGCAAAACTCCGTGGCGCTATCTACCGCGGAAGCGGAATATGTAGCGGCCGGGAGTTGTTGTGCTCAACTTTTGTACATGACACGGATGCTTAGTGACTTTGGGCTAAAATTTGAAAAAGTGCCACTTCTATGTGATAATGAAAGTGCGGTGAAAATAGCCAACAATCCGGTCCAACATTCCCATACAAAGCACATCGACATCCGACATCACTTTATTCGTGACCATGTTGCAAAGGGTGACGTTGTGCTTGCCTACGTGCGAACGGAAGACCAATTGGCGGATATTTTCACCAAACCCTTAGATGAGGCACGGTTTTGCAAATTAAGGAATGAACTCAACATACTAGATAGATCAAATGCGTGTTGATTGAATCTTGTAATTTTTGGGTCTTATTTGAATTTTTCCATTTGCTTTTGACCCTTGTCACATTTAGGGGGAGTTTAGTTTCAACTCATGATCTCAAAACTCCCTCTAGTGGTGAAAAGATAAATTTAATTTTGGGTTAGCACATTCTTGTCCCATATTTCAAGCCAAAACAAATTTGAACTTAATAGATTATCCTTATCGTCTTATCACTTCAAACTTCTAGTTTTGAAAATCTTACCCCCTTTGAAAAATTTGCTCCATATGCATGTTTGTTCTCTCGAAAATCATATGGCATCAAAATTGTTGAAAATATTTGAAAAGGAGCCAAAATTCAAAAACATGTGCTTAAACTCTAAAGTGAACCCCTATGCTCGATTTTCATGCCTATATGAGAAATCAAGGCAAAATTTGGGTTCACACATTTTGTTGATCTCTAAAATCAGAATTTGGGTTTTTGAATTTGACTTGATTTCATTTGTCATATTATAATCTTGTCTCTTCAAAATTAAAATTTTAAAATCACTTCAAATTGCTCACATTTGAATCTTCCTTTGAATTTTGAGCAAAATGGAGGTCATCACTTCAAAACATTATTTTTATAAAAATTCTCGCATTGGTGCGGCCCACAGGTCAGAAGAGCAAGCAGCTGCGAAATTTACCTCCATCGGACGCCGTCCGACAGGGCATTGTGTGTGCTGAATTCGTACTGTCGGACGCCGTCCGGTAACCACCAGACGCCGTCCGATAAAGGTCGATTCGAGCCACACTATTGCTGTCGGACGCCGTCTAGTCTCTCCGCGACTCCGTCCGACGAGGTCCACTGTGCGCTGCACCCGTACTGTCGGACACCGTCCGATAACCGTCGGACGCCGTCCGACAGGGCCTAACCGCGCGGAAATCTGTATAACTTACCCCTTCGTCTCCCTCTCTCCTCATTTGATCTGTTCCTCCTCTCCAAGCCGGCGCCGCCCTGCCCCTTCTCCTCACCGGGGAAGACCCTCCGGCGACTTCCGACGACCTCCACCACCACCGGCGGCCTCCCCTCGTCGTCCTCTTCGATCCCCTCCGCGTGAATTGGAACTGGACGGCCCCGTTCGTGCGCCTCCTCTCCGTCGAGCTCCCCTCTTTTCCCCTACCGGAAAGGGTCTTGGGGGCGATCTCCTCGCGCACGGCGGCTTCCTCCTTCGCTTCTAGGGCTCGGGCTGGACCGTGGTGGGTTGAAAACTTGTCTGTGGATTCGTGGTAAGTGGCTCTTGGCAGTGGGCACTTTCCGTCAGTGGTCTATCAGTCAGCGGTTTGATTCAACATGTCGAAATCATTAAAGAAGTTTGGGAAGGCTCTGGGCAGGACCCTCAGTGGTCGGCGTGACAGTAGCAGTAAGGGCGATCCGGATTACATAGATGAGACGGCTAGCAGTGCCGCTCCTCCTCGCCCAAGTAGAGTGACTAGAGCGGACATTCAGCAGCAGCCTGATCAGGGACTTCATTGGACTCGAGTGGCGGGATCTTCCTTTGCCACCGCCGAGGATGCTGACGATGACACCTATGCTGAGGACCCCATAGATGAGGATGTCACTGAGACAGTGGTCGCCGAGGACGACCCTGTGGATGATCAAGTTCTGAAATTGTCTATGGAGACATTGAGGAAGAAAAGGTCTGTATCTTATGCGAAGTGGTTTTCTCAGAGACGAGAGTACACCAAGGATTTCAGGTTTTACACCAAGTTCCAGAAGCAGCTCTATATGTGCTTTTCTGCTCCCAAGGGCGATCGAGGATCCTCACTGTTGTTGGTGAGTGAGATCACAGCAGATGGTGGCAGAGGTGCATACCATTTTCAGCTCCACACCAGGCCTGGCAGACTTGATCTCCAACAAGAAATTGACATGGAGCGTAGAGAGAAACTGTGAATTCTTTGCTACTTTACTGGTTGCCGAGGACGAGTCAGAGTCGAACTATTATCACTCAGTTGATGGACAGGTTCAGGGGATATCAGTGGCCGAGATGAATCACGCCTTGGGTACTCAGTTCGCACCGATTTAAATGAGGTGTGCTATGAAGATGCCCTCTGGAGAGGCAAATATCCTCCTCTTGAAGAGATAAAGTTCATGTACATTGATATTGATGAAGAAGAATTAAATATAGAGAAGGCAAATCAACTGCGCCAGGAGCCAGCGTTGATAAATCTTATCCTTCGGAGCACTTTGTTTGTTCGAGGGGGTAACCGTGACAGGATTCTTCCAATCTGCAGTTGGTTCATGCTATACCTTCTGACTGGCAGGATTATAAATGTTGGAGCCACCCTCATGGGAGAACTTGATGACACCATCTTTAGGGAGGTCAATAGGACACTACCTCTAGCTCCCTATGTTGGCCTATTTCTTTCCAGGACAAGGCGTGTAACTAATAATGAAGTGAGAAGTTGGAACAACAAAGTAAAGAAGCACCAAATGAAAAATTTCTTAAACTCTCTTGGAAGCAAGCCCAAGCTGGTTCGTCCAGGTGATGATGCTCCTCCTCCAGCACCGGCCCCTGTTTTTGCTCCTGCTGCTCCAATACAGCCGTTTGTGCCAGTGCTTGGTGCGGGATCTTCTGCAGCCGCCCCTCCTCCTTGGTATGATGCTTTGATAGGTGAGATGAGGGGGCTGCGCACGGATATGAGAAGTTTTCACACTGAGGTGAAAGAAGAGTTAGCAGCCACCCGCAGGGAGATGACAGACTTGGCAGGGCAGCAGACATATTTGGCTGATGAATTTGCAGAATTCAAGTCAGCGGTACAGTACATGGGGGCAATGTTTATGCCCGTTCCAGAAGGGGCCAATCCTTACTCATGGTATTCACATGCTCATGACAGCTATCAGGCCTACCAGCAGACTCAAAGTTTTCCTCGCCCACCTGCCTACCCACCACCGGTTCATCCTTGGGTATACCCTCCTTCTGGGCCTCCTCCTTCGTTTGTGCCTCCACCACAGTCATATCCTCCTCCTGGTAAGATTCATTTTACTGGTGGAGAAGTCGCTCGCCATCTCAACTTTTCTTTGCCAAACCCTCAACCGACCCGGTTATATGATGATCCATCCTCACCTCGGTCGGTACCCTCTGCAGCTCATATGCCTTTATTCAAGCGTCCCAGAGGTCAGGGCTCCTCTTCCGGTGGCCAGGGAGATGACGGAGACGACGACATGGATCAAGATCAGCAAGAGTAGGACCTTTTTCCCGTTTGTGTCACTTGGTGACAAAGGGGGAGAAGTTAGAGAGTAGTAGAGGGTTAGTAGTGGGTAGTGAGATCGAGGTTTTGTCTTTACCTGTAATATTATTTGTGTTGCCTCCTCGACACTCGGTTAAATTTGTGTTTGTTCATTGGTTGGTTTTATGACACCTGAATCTTGTTGGCTTCTTAACTGAATTTATGCATGAATTTAGGGGGAGCTTCGTTTATTTGCACATCTTTGTGGTCGTGTTGTGGTTGTCTTAAATTTAAAATTGCTCGCATATTTGTATTGCACTAACCCCTTTTGCAGCTCAAAAATTTTATTCTCTTTTGGGTTGCCATCAAGTGCCACAAAGGGGGAGATTGTGAGCATCGTTGAGCCCTAATTTTTATTAGTGGCATTGATGATGAAATAGATAAATATTAAGTGCTAGGGGGTTTTTTGAACTTCTCGGAACCCTAGCGAAGACTCGGCGATTTTTACAAACCCTAATTTGAAGCGTCAACAATTTTCTGAGCTGCTCCAAGATTTCAAGTGTGTGACCGGGCGAGAGAAGAGGTCACGTATAGATTAGGAGTAGTTAGGTTTATTTCCTGTTTTTCGTCGGATTTCAAAAGGGGTTCGAATTTCTCGGACTATGCCGGATCTTTGTGAATTCTTGAAAACTCGATTTCCGTAGTCCACCACCTCTAAAAATACCCAAATATCCCTAGGTGAGATTTCTAGAGAGAGAGAGAGAAACCCACCTAACTTTCCCTCTCAGTTTTTAGCCGAAAATCCTTTCTGTCGGACGGCGTCCGGTAATCACCGGACGGCGTCCGGTAAGGTTCATATCTGGGTCTTTCTCGCTGTCGGACGGCGTCTGAGGGGCGTCCGGTCCTTTGCTTTGTCACTGTCGGACGGCGTCCGGTCAGGTTAAAAACCGAGCCCCTTTTTGGTCGGACGGCGTCTGGGGGGCCGTCCGGTTAGCCAACCTCCAGCACACTCCCACTGTCGGACGGCGTCCGGTCCTTACCGAACGGCGTCCGATCAGCTCTTTTCAGTGAGCAGTTGCCGCTGTCGGACGGCGTCCGGTGCCCGTCGGACGGCGTCCGGTAGAAGCTAACGGCTAGTCTTTTTGTCCTCTTCCGAGGGGCAACGGCTAGTTTTGCTCTAGGGGCTATAAATACCTATCTAGTGGCTGGCTATTTTGAGGTTTGCTGCTCCACTTCACCTACCACATTCATAGCTCATCAATTAGGTGTTTTAGAGCCATTCCTCCACCCAAAAATCATCAAAAGCCACAATCCATCAAACCCCAATACCGAGCTTCATGGAAGTCCTTCGATCCGGCATGATCGGGGCGTTTCGGGCTTGTTACTTTTGAAGACGGCATCCTTCGTGGAGGCGTGGGCTTGGGAGTAGGCCTTGGCGTGTGGCTACTCTCAAGTCGGTGTTCGGGTGACGGAGTCCACCTCGCCGGAGTGGCGGAACGACTACCGGGAGTGAGTGAGGCGTGAGGCTCGAGAGCGATCCGGTCCTTGTGCGCAAGGGGTAGCCTCAACGGAGAGTAGGAGTTGCGGCTCCGAACTTCGGTCAAACAAACACCGTGTCTCCCTCTCATTTATATTCCCGCACTTACTCTCATTGCATTGCTTGTGTTGATTGTGATGCCATGTCTTAGTTGCCTAATTAACTTGTTTATTGCTTCCGCTTGCGTATCAATTGACACTAGGATTGGGTCACTATTAACTTGACGCTTAATCAACAATTAATCGAAGAAAAACAAAAATTGCCTATTCACCCCCCCTCTAAGCCTTAGGATCCTCTTTCAGAGATCATAAATCCGATGGGCGAGCATCACCACCCTATAGTTAATAAGATTCCGAAGCCTTCCAAAAATACTAGCCAACCGTCGAGGAGCGATGCACGTAAAAGATCCCAATAAAAAGTGTATGTGCACTGTGTACATTGTATGATACTTATGTATAGCTAGCTACCTAATACATATTTGTTGTTTAACAAAGGAGCAGATTGAAGATTTCATGGCGTGGAGTCCTGGAGTCTTTGGGCCTGAAAGGTTATAGATCATCTTTTGAGAACTGCCCTTCCCCTGCTTATGTTCTGGAGGAAATCTGGAAGATAGAAGGTAAAGATCAAATTTATATATCTGTTCTGTTGTGGGCTTGGTGGTGTTATTCATGTGGCGTCGTAAATTTTAAATACTAGCATGTTGCCATTTCTACTGTTTTTGTTAAATAATAGTGTTTAATTTGGGTTGTAGGAGGAGGCTGCTAGGGTCAACGCTGGTGCAAAGGCATGATACAAGACAATGATCTCAGAAAGTGACAACGCTGAGTTCGACAACGTCTCAAAGTGGCTTGGTGTGACACAGTGGGACATAGTGTTAGTAGCCCAAGATTGTTTGATGATGCTGTCCAATGAAGGTGTTAGCGGAAATCTGAAATCAAAATTAAAAATGGGTGCCATCGTCAATGTAATACTAGCTGATCTTGCCAAATTGGGAGAAAGTGTAATATTTGTAATACATATTTATAAACTCTGAATATTTGTAATTGTACAGTATGGCTGGATGATTTCCTTGTAAACTCTGAAGATTGTAATTGTTTGACCGTGCCCAGAGCCGGTCTGACGTAATACATATTTGTAATATTTAATGCTATTTCGATTTTAGTTATCAACCAGCTGTGCATCTGCTAATTATGTTAAATGTGGTTTAGTTAGTGACTAAATAAGCATAACATTCAAAAAATACACCTCAGTCCCGGCTGGAGAAACACACCGGGACCAATAGTGTCCCCAGCGGCACTCCTGGTCGCCACGTGCGCACATCTCAGTCCCGGTTGGTAGGTACAACAGGGACTAATACATACACCTCAATCCCGGCTGGAGCAACCAACCAGGACCAATAGTGTCCCCAGCGGTTACTCCAGATCGCCACGTGCGCACATGTCAATCCCGGTTGGTAGGTAAACCGGGACTAATAGCCCAACTGCCGCTCCACGTGTATTCGGGCTGGCCTATCGAGGTGAGATTTAGTCCCGTTCATAAATCGGATCGATGCCCAGCAGTATCGCCTCCATGGGCTGTCCTCGCTCAAGAACCGGATCAAGCTCGTTCAAACTCGACGTAACGCCGTTCCGTAATAGTGGGAAACTTGTATAACTCATATCGTAACATATCTAAATAAATCCATACAAACAACTTCCATGACTCAATCAGATCGACCAACGATATTATTCTATCTGATAGACAATTTCCATGACTCAATCAGATCGACCAACGATATTATTCTATCTAATAGACAGTGCAACCGGTTATTTTGTTGTCCAACATAGCTAATCAAATTAGGCTTTAATCACATCAACAAAACCTTGTGACTGATCGTATAAGACCAAACAACTAGCCGTGCATGCAGCACATGCAATGCTCAACATACTGATCTAATTAATATTAGCATGGATTATTAATCGAACTAATCCAAACGAGGTTAATGCAGCCTAGACCAGCTTATGGGTAGCTCGGCCCGACGTACCCGATCCGACCCGACCCGGTCGGACCAGTGCACCGGGTCGGGTCGAGCCTCGACCGTCGGGTCGAGTCGGGATCGGGTCCAAAAAATTGCAAAAACAGCCATGCGGGCTTGGGTTTTCGGGCTTCGGGTCGGATTCGGGTTCGGATTTGTGACCCGGTGCGTCGGGTCGGGTCGGGCTCGGGCCGGGTGGGTTTTGATCGGGTTTTGAAAAACCCGACCCAAACCCGTGCAAGCCCGACAGATGATCAGGTCTAATGCAGCCTGCACCTGCAGATGCAGCGATATCTGTTCATCTTCCTAGGCGAATCAAATTGACCCTTTAATTCTCACGTGCGACGTGCGTGCATGCAGCAACGCACCGCTCGTCTGCAAACACACCAGCACCGCATGCAGCGTATCCTCCAGCGGCGCGTCGTTCTGCTAGACGCAAGTCGCAACAGCACGGTGCCCAATGGCAGGTCAACAACACATGTTGAATTGCAAGGAAGCAGCAGGTCGATCTCATCAACCTGAATCATTTGCCACGAGCATGTTCCGTTGATCTCTATCAACTAGATGTCGGCTCAATAGTGTAACCTCTCATCATTAAACATCGTGAGGTGATGACCGTGCTGATCTTATCAACACAATCAATCTCATTAATCATCTGGCGAAAAAAAACACCCGATCAGTGCAGCCTTGATCTTGTCAACTAATAGATTAAACCTTCTAAACCTCATCGTTGCAAGAATCTCTTCCCCGACGAGAAATCGATGAATTAATGGGTCACCATACTATCAATTGAACTAGTGAATCAAATCTACAGAGCCACATCACCAGTTATTCATCTCATGAATCCATCAATTGCAGATCCCATATGCCAGCAAGAAACAACAATAGATCTAATCTATTACCCCCGCATATGATGTAGATCAAGAACTTAATAGGATGGCTCTAATACCACCGAAGAAACATACGAGGATGCTACGTGAGCACAGAATAACAAATCTACCACGGGAATCCATGACACCCTGCAAATAATTGACCATAGATCTCATTACGTTTTCACGCGCCGTGCAATGGAAGATAATTTGATGAAATCGGTTCAATCGATCTACGCGTAGTCGTATAAAAGTAGTCGTTGACATCCGATCACCTGCGCCATGCTGGTGAGCACCGTCCCACGATGCCTTATTGTCCTGTGGGCTGTGGCCTCGAACGTCCTCGCCGGGCATCACAGCGACCTCTGCGACAAGATCCGCCTCGCCGAGGTTCATGATCTCCGCGAGCAGTTTGACTTCACACGGATGTCCCGGCCACACCCGAACTCCGTTTTTACGTTCTACCATTCCACATAAAGTTAAAGAGACAGACTTTCAAATGGATCCGGTCTTACCACGAAATTCAATATAGATCAATGGGAATCAATGAAACAATATCACGTGAAGAAACTGTTAGTGAGCAGATCACGTCTATTTCTGATGTTTGCTTTAACGAGCGTCATAAACGTAGCGCCTCTATGATATCAGCACATACGGGGTTTCGGAATCTGCGCACGTGGTGTGCTAACACCTGCGTACCGACAAGGGAGATGACGGCTATGGTTTGGTGGAGAGGAAAGTGTCTCATACTTTGGCCGTCTCCATCGCCTCCCTTTACATAGCGCTTCGTAGTGGAGCTCTACATTAAATATCCAATAAGATTTAAGACCCACATATGACGTGGTACAGACTACAAGGGGACTGGGCTATAGCAACATACTCATATGGTGCTATATGCACGCATATGTGTTGCTGGCATCAAAAACACCACATAACGTAGGTGCTGTTATAGGTGGTGTTGCTAGTTGTATACTGCATCACAAACTATATGATGCAATATGTTTGTATATGTGTTGCTAGCTAGCAACATGCATTTAGCATCATATGTACGCATTTAATTGACGATATCTGATAGCATCACTTAAACAGCCTATTGCAACATCATTAAATGTATGTGTATGTATAATTATATTATTTTTTGGTAGGTAATATAGTTGTCACACAGAAGTTACCAAAATTGATGTTGAAAAACTCTAAATATGTGCAATAATCACAAAATATATTTTGTTCACTTAAAATAATGTAACGTACATCACTTCATATAGAAATAGAAAACAACTCCTTTGTCGATACATAGAGAAGATAACAAGTAATAATTGACTTAAAATGTGATACCCACATCATGTGTGGTGTGCGTCATCCATGAGTCAGCATCGTGTGTGGTCTATGGTTATCATCGGGCATAATCGATCCCAACAGTACCGGGTGCACGACTATAAAAAAGCAGTGATAAGCGTGGTTACGAACATAAATATACACAACTCTAGTAGAGGCGGGCCGGCGGCTGGCTAGCTCATAACCATAGAGGATCAGCGACAACCTATGGTTGCGAGACAAAAATCGATCGATTACCCGTCAAAAAGCCATGGAAATCGACCCCTCTTGCAAGCACTACCGCTCGCTGGGTGACGACGACGACCTGACGACGACGACCTGATCACCTAGCTAGCTGGGCGCGGCGGGGGTGCATGGGGTTCCAGTGCGAAAACGGCAGCCATCTGCAAGTCTGCAACGCCCTACTTGAGGAGGTGCGAGGGGTAGCGAGCGATTGAGAGAGCAAATGTTAATGGCGACCACCCGGGCAAGGCTTGTGATTGCTGTGACTGCGAGCACCATCCTCTTGCTACTGCTACTGTCGAAGGTGCTTGCCTCCGACCTCATCAGGTTCCCCGACCCCCATCCCCATGGCGCCCCAGATGACACTACTGGCGGTGAGTGTCTCGTACCAATTAAACAGATATATAAATGCATGGAAAGTTACGATTTTTTCCCTCAAGGCAAATTGACTCGATCTAGGGTTCAGGATCTAGCTATCTGCATTGTTTTCATTAATTACTGCCTCTTGCTTTTGATGCTGGTTTGGCTTGACGCCAATAATGAGAAAATTTATTTATACCACCACGAAGTCTCGATTTTGAAAACAAAAACATTTTGTTTCATTGATAGGTTTGACAGGACCTTGTCTTAATTTGGCCTTGTTCTTTGCTGCTTAAAATAGAACTAAAAGCTATTATTAAAAATTTATCATGTCTTGTACAAACAAAACGATGTAATATTTTATAGTAATTTTTGTGGGGTGTAAGTTTTTTTTTCAAAGTTTTTAAAGTAATTTTTTATAATTTGATTTGACTCTGTGAGACCACTCCTAATGGATCATAACTCTCGTATTATAATTTTGTGCTAGCTAGCTTAATTTAGCGAACAAAGCCAAATTATCATGATTGGGTGGGTCGTATATTAATTCAAAAACTTTTTCATCATATGAAATGAACTAAATGCTAATAATACAGACATGCTCATAATGGTACCTTATCACATACGGTTCCCAGATAGAAAACCATGTTCTAGACTGTATGTGATAACCCCGATCGTGATTCACACAACAAACCCAAATTGTTTTTTTTCTCATACTACCAATGTTTTATAATTTGAGCGTATGGATACCACACATGGTTTCGCTAGGGAAAAAAATCATGGTTCATAACAGGCATTAGCGTTAGTTCTTAAACTGTCACAAACAGAATGACACAGATGAGTAGCCAACATTTGTGTTGGATAAAAAAACCGACATCGATAATTTATCAGTGTCGGTTCATGGCTATAAGCGTCACTGATGCTTCAGACAAGCAAGGTAACAATATCGTTTCTTGCATTTTTATGAGTGACTTGTATAGGTAAGTCTCTATTTGATTAGGTTTCTTTAAGATATTATTAGCATGGACCACCATGGGACAAGAAACCCGATATCCTATAATGGGCCTTTCTGAGCTCCCCAAGAGTCGTATTTTTGCACCTAGTGCTGGAAACCTAGAGATGCAAGATATCCTACTAATGTACCTTTAGAGGTACTGTGGATATCATGCATCTCCATAGCAGGATACCCTTTCCAACAAACTTTACTACCCTATCCAAAATAAGTGTATAGCTACTGAGAAAGATGATGATGCAAGATACTCAAATCTGTGTGTATATCTAGCATCTTCAGTGTCCTCTCTATTCTATCCTACTCGAATCGATGATGCTTTTAGGCCTGGTGGTGCCCTAGGCTAAGAAAACTTGGTTCCGTCCCAGCCGCCGGTGCAGCAGGAGGAGGAGGATTCAGGCCCGACCTGATCGGTGGCCTCCATGTCGTCGTCTTCATCCACCTCTGCGGGTTCCTCCGTTGCATCTGCGTTTGCTGCAGACTCCTCCGCTCCCCGCGGCTTCTTCGGCCATGATTGTGTCCACCACAACCTCATCCTCCCCTATACCAATTTCGTCACCGGGCTCCTCATTCAGGAGGAGGGTGATGGCCCCGTCGGTGGCTACATGCTCTGCCACTTCTTGAGCAGCGATAATCTCCTCCGCCCAAGCTCAGGCACTGATGGCGTCGTTCACAACCTGTTGAAGCCAATGGTGCTCCCAATGCTGGTCCCTCTCTATAGCTGCTTTGATGGCGTTGTCATCATCGTAGTATGAGGTGTGTGAGGAGTTGGAGGAATAAGACAATGTGGCTGGTTTGTGGGCCTAAGTGAGCTCTCATTGATCCTAATCCACTCCATTTATAGATCCAGTGTAAGTATTTAGATCCTATGCTCCATTCTCACGCATGGACCAAGTTAACATTGCTCCGAAAACACACAGAGGGAGCACAACCGGCAAGACAGGTTAAGTTTCTTTCCTACACAAAATGTTTGCTCTGTCCCGACCTTTGAGCTTCCTGGTGATGGACATGTCAGTCTCTTGACTGATGGTCAAGCGATCTTTTACCACTAGCTATGATACAACGCAATATTGCTGAAAATCCAAATCCTTCTTATGTTTTTTTGCCATAAAGAAATTATTTATCTAACTTAAGCCTCGACGACTAGCTATTGGTGGTTGGATTACATACACTGACGTCATCTATCCTCACCCTTATAGGCCTAAGCTTGAATTCGTCTTGGCCTATGCCATCTATGGTCTAATCTTGAGAGTCCCTGGTTGTCTTCAGCCCGATACATTGCTCAGTGTAAGGACTAGCCCGTCTAGGCCTTACGGTTTTCGGATAGGGCAAGTCTTATGCGCCGGTTGCACAAAGCAGCCTAATCTGTAACTTTCCATATAGGGATTTTGCTATCTATGGGATTAACATGTGTGTCGTGACCCCGGTATTTGTATAGGGAATCCAACACCATGAGGCGATACTAATCCCAGGCTAATATCTCATGATGGACAAATAGGCAGACATCATCGCAGATGTAAACATTAACTGAATAAAATAGCAGTTCAAGGTATTAAAGGTGGCAACATTCGCCTTATTACAATAATGCAGGTGGCCCTGCTAAGTAGCACTAAAAATTAAGAACGAAATAAAAGACGATCAAAGTAGCGACGGAGAATCAGCGATGACATCTAAGATTGAGCCGGACACCATAGCTAACCCTGGCATCTTCACTAGGATCCTCCCGATTCGGCTTGTAACCTGAATAAAAAATATATCTGCGATAGGTATAATGAGTACGCGGCTACCTAACAAGCAATCCTTAACAATGAATGCAGGAACAAGAGATGGATGGTTGTTTTGCCAAAACAACACCTATTTACTCAAAGATTTGTTTAAGTATTAATTATTTTGTTAACACATGTGAATATTCTATTACACGGAACCCACAGTCACTCTCTGCCTACACTTGACCAAAGAATGGTCAAGCGGCAAATCAGGCACTCTTTGCCCACACATAACCCCATATAGGCAGTCATGCGGCACAACGAAATGGGTACTGGATACCCATACATGACCAAGAGATGATCATACGGCCCAAGAAAACAAGCACTCTCTGCCTACACACACCCGGACATGCGGCACTACTGCGGATCGGGACTTCCCAAGCGGCTCGTAAGGCCTGTGCAAGCGGTTTTAGAACCGCTTGCGAATCGCGATCGATGCCGAGGGGCATCACAAGCGGCTCCCAGAGCCGCTAGTGATGCCCCTCTGCAAGCGGTTCGCAGATCGCGATGGCGCTGGGCGGGCGGCGGCGTGCCACGTGGGAGCTCTGTGCAAGCGGTTGGAAGTACAAACCGCTTGTAGAGTGGCATCTCATAGCGGTTCAAAAACGCTTGCAGACGTAGTACGTTATCACTGGTTTTCATTTCTGTATGCTGGCGCAAATAGATATTTAAATATATATTTCAGCAGAGTTTTTTTATTTGTCGCTTAAATTTAAATACATATAGGATAAGCATATAATTAGCGATCAAACAAGCTTAAATATATTAGATATTTAAAAATATATTTCAGCAGAGTTTTTTTATTTGTCGCTTAAATTTAAATACATATAGGATGAGCATATAATTAGTGATCAAACAAGCTTAAATATATTAGATAATACATGTAATAATGTACACTTTATATGCAATCGATCAAATTTACAAAGTTTATGATTAATATACATTGCATAAAATGGACAAAACAGTTCAATGTTTTCTTGCAAGATTTTCTTGACGCTCTTTGACGACGTAGAAGTCGTCCCTAGTTCGTCCGTGTTGGAATATGGATCTCGATAATGGAACTCGCCCTGGGGGTTAATGACCTCATCGAGAATGAAGCCGAACAGTTGTTCTCGTAATGCGAGCACCCGATGATCTGGTAACACTTCAGTGTGTTTATCCATGTCGGGCTGCCAATTCAATTAAAGTGAAAAATAAATAAATACGTGCACCCATAATGTAAATTAATGGAGCACATAAGAACGTTATTAAGTTGTTGCTAGATGCATGGTTGCGTGCATATATATACAAACCTCTTCAGGAGTTTGAGGCTCAAGCTCGCCGTGGCACATCATTTGGATATAGTGGAACACATAGTAGCCACATAGGTTGTTTCCCGCAGATTGTTGTTTTACCTATGGTCGATGCGGGGCAATTACAGATCAGTAATAACAAGAAATATTAATTGACAAAGGGCAATTACGCTGCTTTAGCGCACCCGACCGCTTAGCTTGACATCGAATTCCTTCTTAAAACGCCCTTTCGAATATCTTGAAAGCTCGAGAACGCCTTTGTTAAGGAGGTTAATTATCCACCGTATTCCTTTTGCGGTTTTCTCCGTGAGTCTTGGACGATGATCATGCTTTGGTCAAGCCTTATGATTATAAGGATCCATGGAACCTATTTATATATTGCAACAATGATTATGACATGTAATTAAACAATATATAGTGTGCCATCAGTGCCTTAAGCAATGTAAGAACGAGATGTTAGTGAGGACATCAAGACGCACTTAAAGTTGAATGGCGTAGTATGTATTGCTTGTAGTGTTGTTGTACTAGTGCATGTACAACGTAGTCGTGGATTTCCTTTGGTTTTCGAGGTATTGGCCGACTTCCTCGTTGACCAACCAAGGGTCAAGGAAGCTAATCGAGTTCGGCTTCTGCTTTCTAAGTCTTTGTATCTCCATTCTACAGAAAATGGGTTAATTGAGTTAATTAATTATTGTTCTCGACAAGCAGCATGTATAGATATATATACATCTTGTGGAGTCGACACTCACAGGCACCAGCAGGTCATGAAGGACACGTTGACGGCGTCTGCATGGTACACATTGTACCAGTCTTCAAATTCAAGATTTATCAATTGATCATTCCCTCGATGTAAATGTTCTTCTTGAAACGAGACGCAGCAATGAGCATATCCCCTGGCGGACCTATGTTCGTACCATTCATGCGTGCGTCGCATCTTGACCTGTAGTTTCCTTATGTCCTTAGGGTCTAGCAATGGCTGACCCAGCTTAAATGGCCACCTGACTTGTGCCGTTGGAAGATCATCGCTTAATCCACGGCGGCTTCTATGTTATCAAGGCCGCTTCCCTCATGAAGTCATACTCCATCTCAGATCGCTTTTGCCTCCTCCTGTTCTTTCTTGCTCATGTATGTGCCCTGAGGTTGTTTACTCTTGAAGATGTGCTTTCTGATAGTTCTTTGGTAGTCGGTACAGAGAGGCGGTCGGTGCTGAACGGTTGTCGCGAAGAAGTCCGCGATCTTTGGATCAATTCGTTCCTTTGGCGGTGGATTTGTTTTAGCTTTATACCCCTGTATCCATGCGTCCACAGCTTTTTGCGACTCGCTCTTCAGCTCCTCAGGCGTCATCTCATAAGGTGTTTTTTCAGATTCCTTCATTCTCTATCTAAATGGGAAACCGGCCGCCCTGCTGCTTGATGTCGTTCTAGCTGCAGAAATGCTCTTTTTGCTAGCAAGCTTCTTCTCGGGGAGATGCCGGCTCGTTGTTTCCCTGAGGTCTGCCTTCCTTTTGCTTTGAGGGGTCAAGGGCGGTGTTGGGCTTCTGCGATAGCGCTAGCGAGTGGTGGAGTGCTTTCTCACCGGCGAGGCGTTGCGTGGTGGCGTGCTTTGCCTTGGTGGAGGAGGTGAGCTCCGCCTTGGTGGAGTGTTCTCCCTCGGTATAGAAGTCACCTCCGCACCATCGAAACACGATGTACTTCTTCCGCCAGAGAATGATGTTATGGACGGCCTCTCCAAGCTTGGTCACATCGCTCCTCCAAAGATATCGAGCTCCATATCCTCAAATCCAGCCACCACCTCGTCAACCGTGACCTTGGAGTATCCCGCGGTATAGGGTTACTGATGGAATGACCGGCCCGACTCCACCGGGAAGGCCAAAGCATAAGCCACCTTGAGGGTGAGGTTGTGCGCTTGGACGCGTAGCTCACATTGGCGGGCACGCGGTGATGTCGCCCACGGATACCGGCTCGCAATTCATCGGTCGACACGTTGTTTGACGCGTAGTCGCTTCGCCGACCGAGCCCGGGACTAACCACGTTGTCCGGAGGCATAACGATAACCCCACCGGTCTTTGAAGATCGGCGATTGCAAAGATGCACTTCCCGCTTTAGCATTTCGCCATGTTTTCCTTATGCTCCTTGAGCTCTGCTCGATTTTCCCGACTCATTGCGTTCTCTTACTTTCCTTCTTTCCGGCTCCGATATGTGGCTTGATCATTTGAGAAGCCACCATCCACGGCACCGCTTGCCAAGTCCTCGTGTCCTTCCCGGATGTTACGCATTCCCGTGCGTCGTAAGCTCGCCATTCTCCCCGCTCGCCACCAAGGATCCCGCACGTTGCTTCTCGATGGCTTCCACAATCCTTTCTTTCACGGGTTGCACTTGTGCTGCCATCTCCACTTGCCATCATCCTTCACCTCCCCGTGGTCCATTCGTGGGCGGAGCTCCCGATCTTCTGCTTCGTGTACTATACCCTTTTTCTAAGCTCTTCTTCCTGCTTCTCCCATTTTGGCATAGTTTTGATGTAACCACCGGACCGAGATGGTGGTGGTATTTTTCTTCTGCATTGGCCTTGTTCGCTCCTCACTGGCCTTACCTTCAAATTTACGACTTGTACTCCTCAAATGCTTGCCGCTGATCCGCTAGCCGGATACTTATTGAAGTCTGGGTTGTTTTGGTCTCCACGCATTTCTTCTCGAGCCCGCTCTTCCACGATCGAAAGCATAACGCCATCTTGCTCGAGTAAATTTCTTACACTTGTTTTCGTAAGCCGTCGAATCGTGAAGTTTTCTTTTATATCCTTCCGAGCGCTCTTTCAGAGTCAGAGGAACCTTGGGCCATGTCTTGATGCTAATAGAGACGTGATCCTCACAATGACTCATGCAGCGTTGTTGAAGGGGCAAGTGCCGACATAGGGCTTCGCTTCCCAAAGGGTGAAACTTGAGTAATGACGTACTTTGTCGACGGCTTTTGTTAGGCCCTCGTATTTGCTTGGATTGGCCGTTGGACGCTTCCGCTTAAAAAAAAACAGAACACGTGTCGAGGCTTATTTCTATGAGACGATAAGAAACGGTTATTTTAGTGTCCAGCTATATATACCTCACACCGTCGACATTAGTTTCATCGGCGAGAGCCTGATGGATGATCACCGGTTTCACCTGGCGGTTGGATCACCGGCTTGAGCATGGATTGCGTGATCACCGGCTTGAGCCGGGCGCTGATCACCCATTGATCTACGGGTTGGCCTCATCGTAGCTTATGAGAGTGCCCATCGCGATTTCGTTAAGTAGAAAATCATTTCCGCGATCGAAATCAAGATCATCGCTTCCGAGTCGCCATCTATCACTTGTGCATGCACGCGAAATAATAGAACATTTAATACAACATATATATCTCTTTTATTTGAATACAACATTTGAATACTATATTTTAATACAACATATATATCTCTTTTATTTGAATACAACATTTGAATACAATATTTTAATACAACATATATATCTCTTTTATTTGAATACAACATTTGAATACAATATTTTAATACAACATATATATCTCTTTTTATTTGAATACAACATTTGAATACAATATTTTAATACAACATATACATCTCTTAGATGTCATCCATCTCGACACCCATCAAAACATACAATATTTGAATACAATATTTGAATGTACAAATCCACGAAATTGGCAAATAAATCTGAACTTGAATATCGGTTTGAACATACTTAAGCCATCTATCTCCTCCATTTCAATTTTTCAAGTTTCAAATGTAGCATGTGCATGTCATCTTTAACAAAGACCTTTTAGCCACCAAGTTCACATACACATGCAAATTTCTTTAGCTGCATAAACCCAACTAGGAACCCTAGCTAAGCTTAGATAGGGTGGTTGGCGGTTGCCGTCGGGAGCTCCTAGAAAACCTACTCTAGCTCCCTGGCGCCATTTCGATTTCTAGAGTGCAACCGAGGCCATCCAAATTACACCCTAGCTAAAACCCCATATCCCAAGCACATTGCAAATCAAGCCAAGCAACCAAGGACAACTGAACATAGATAAAAACAGTGGCCATAATTAAACAAATTTTGCTCTCAGATTAATATATTGATGGGTTGCAGATAAAACTACCATCCAACATCAATATCTACAAATACTCCTAAGGCATCACTAGTTAACAGATCATCATAGCCTCAAAATTAATAAACATCACCGAGCAAAATATTAAAGGGACAAGTGCAGTGGTCCTGGATCAAGATAATAGCCCCTAGCACGAAGGCTAGGTCCCCAAAATATTCTCAATCAGCCCAAAGAAAAGCCCAACAAAGTGTTCATATGCACATTCCCAAACCCTAAATCACATCACAGAGCAGATCCAACAGCATCCCCAAACCCTAAATCACATCACGAGCAACATCACAGAGTCCATTAGTGATCCACCAAGCAAAGATCACGAGCAACATCCGGGGAGGAGGGAGCGAGGCGGCTAGGCAATCCGTCGAACAGCATGTGTGCATCACAGAGCAGGGGGGTGAGGAGAAAGAGGGGGCTCGATACCTCGGCCCTTCGTCTTCAAATCGGCGGGGAGAATGTCAACGGAGAACGGGACCGAGGGCTCGCCGGCGAAGGCTCGACCGGAGGGTGGGCAGAGCCGGCTGCTTGTGGTGCTCGACGGCGAGGTGCGCCGAGTGTCGTGGGAGGCGGCGCGGAGGTGTAAGCGACAGCGTCGAGGACGACGGCGCGGTGGCGAGGACGGCGAGGTGGCGAGGACGGCACGTGGGACGGCGAGGTGGCGAGGACGCCGGCGATGGCTTGGGACTTAGAAAATTTGGGTGGAAAGAAGAGGCGACGAACCGCTTGTTATATAGTAAAGCTCTCTACAAGCGGTTTGTATTGCAAACCGCTTGAAAATAACCTCTACAAGCGGTTCGTAGTAATAACCGCTTAGAGATATCTTTACAAGCGGTTTGTAGAAAGAACCGCTTGTAGAACACGGTAGCGCGAAATTAAATTTTGGAATTTCGCCACAGACAAATAATTACTCGCAAGCGGTTGGTGATATAAACCGCTTGTAGAAGTCATTCTACAAGCGGTTGGTAGAACGAACCGCTTGTAGAAGTGGGACACACGTGGCGGGCGCGGGTCTCTGTCAGAACGCTTAAGATGATTTGTGCCCTTCCTTTGTTGAATATGAATTTACTCTCACTTGGCTAGCTAGTGGCGTTTAAGTCTGGGCTCCCGTCTTTGTCGCGAGTTCGAGCCCGCTTGCATACTGTTCCTTTTTTATAAATATGTATTGAGGCCATTATTCTTTACAAAATACTAAAAATTTGTTTTGCATTACTTTCATTTCTAAATATGTATCGCTCCCATTATTCTTTACAAAAATACTAAAAACTTTGTTTTTGCATTACTTTCATTTCTAAATATGTACTTAATTAGCCCATTATTTTTCCCAAAAACTAAAAATCTTTTTTACATTACTTTCATTTCTAATATGTACTTAGGCCATTATTCTTTTCAAAATACTAAAAAAATTTGTTTTGGCATTACTTTCATTTCTAAGTATGTACTTAGCCCATTATTTTTTCCAAAAACAAAAAATATATTTTTACATTACTTTCATTTCTAATATGTAATTAGCCCATTATTCTTTTCAAAAATACTAAAAATATTTTTTGGCATTACTTTCATTTCTAAATATGTTGGTATTATTCTTTCCAAAAATATTGCTTCCATCTTATAAATTCTTAAAATGCTATTACATGATAACATAGTTCATACAACCACATAGGTCATCCTAATCATTTACATTTTTGTCTTTACAATTCTTCCTTCATCGTGATCGCACCAGATGCGCGGAGCATCCATGCCTATGTTATCCAGGATGCTTAAGTCAACATCTACTGCAAATGGAGGGACCTCATCGAACTGATCGTACTCTTCCTCGTCAATAACGTCCTCTACTCCGACAATCCTTCGTTTGCCATGAAGAACCACGTGTCACTTTGGCGGTTCCTTCTTCTTGTCTTTGATTTGATTCTTCTTTGGTCTGCTTGACATGTCCAATACGTAGAAGACCTGTCTCACCTCCTTCGCGAGAACAAATGGTTCTCTCAAATAGCCGACTTCTTGGAGGTCGACGGTAGTCATGCCGTATTTGTCGACATTCACGCCGCCTGCGTTTAGTTTTACCCATTGGCACTTAAACAATGGGACCTTCAAAGGCCCATAGTCGAGCTCCCATATCTCTTCTATGAATCCATAATATGTGTCCACCCCACTTTGTATTGTCGGTGGCTTCTATACGGACACCGCTTGCTCGGTTTGTGCTATTGTTATCTTGTGATCTCGTAGAATGTGTAACCATTTATCTCGCACCCTGCCATCTCACTATTTCAACGGATGGTCCCCGAGCCAGCGCTGTAACCGCTCATTGTTGGACTTGCTCTTGAGGATATGGTTTTGTAACCATGCGCGAAAGAATCCATGTGTCTCAAAGTTATCCACGTGTCGGTCTTCTCTCGAACCGGAGACGAGAGCATTCTTGTGTTGGAGGACATACGGGCGGCCATCGCCGATTGCTTCAACACGTTGAAATGTGCTTTCTTAAATGTCGAAGATCGTTGCATGCAACTACTTTTCTTCCAAGTGTCCTTTACCTCGTAGCTCCCCTCATGGCGTGATATAGGGACGCCGATGGGGTCTAGATCATCAATGTAGTCCACACGTAACTCGACCACCTCCTCTCGTCACATAACCCTCGGCAATGCATGCTTCGGCGAGAACGGTTACGTACATACTTCTTTAGTACGCCATATACCTCTCGAAAGGAACATGTTTGTGGAGATAAACGGCCCAAGAATACCTATCTCTTTGCTTAGATGAATAGTGAGATGAACCATGATATCAAAAAGGCGGGAGGAAAGATCATCTCGAGGCTAACCACACTTTGTACCACGTCACCGCAACTCACCTAGTTTTTTGGATCGATGACCTTCGGGAAACAAATTGAAAAACGAACACGCCTTTGTGATTGTCCCCTTACCCACTTGGGCAAGACACCTCTTAAAACCACCGGAGCAATCTGTGTCATCAAGACAAGACAGTCATGGGATTTTAGATGTACAATTTTGTTCTCTTTCATATTAACGAATCTCTTTACGCTCGACGAGTATCCGGAAGGGACCTTCACACCGCTAAGACACTCTATCACGCTTTTTTTCTCTTCTTTGCTTGGAGTATAACTTCACGTCAGTAGGTACGCTTGTTCCGCACTCTTTTTTCGTGGTGTAGGTCCTTCCGATACCCAGACTTCAAGGTCGCTCCGAGCACTCACCAGATCTTCGATTTCCGTCTGATCTATATATCCTAAGAAGCTCACACAGATGTTCTTGGTGATGTGCATGAAGTCCAGTGAGTGGCGAACATCCAAATCTTCCCAGTAAGGCAAGTCCCAAAATATTGACTTCTTCCATATGGGTGCATGGCCATCCTCATCATTCGCATGATTTGCTTCCCGCACCCTTTCCAAAACTACCTTCAGATCCTTCACCATAGCAAACACCGCTTGCCACTTCGATGCCTCGGTGGGAACGATGTTCTTCCTCCCGTTAAATTCTCTGCTTTCTTCCGCAACGCGTGGCTCAACAAGAAACCCGCGATGCCCCATGTACACCATCTTTGAGAGCCTTTCATGTACGTGCCATCGGTTTGATCCAAACACCGCACACACGCATTGAAGCCTTTGCCGCTTAGGCCGAACAGTTACCAAGCGGCCGCCACCGTTGATTGTTACAAATAACATTGCACGCATGTTGAAATACTCTCTTTTGTATTCGTCCCTGCACCTTTACACCGCTCCATAACGCTTTCAAGATCTTCTATCAAAGGTTTCGTAGACATCGATATCATTTCCGGGTTGCTTGGGCCCTTGGATCAACAACGGCATCATTATGTACTTTCTCTTCATGCATAACCATGGAGGAATATTATACACACATAGTGTGACCGCCGTGCTATGGTCGCTGCTCATGTCTCCGAAAGGATTCATCCCATCGGTACTCAAACCGAACCTTATGTTTCTCACCTCGTCTGCGAAGTCTTTGTACTTCCGATCGACCATCCTCCATCATGAGCCATCTGCGGATGCCTAAGCATTCCGTCGACCTTACGCTCTTCTTTGTGCTAACGCATCATCTTCGCATGCGCTTTGTTTGCAAATATACGCTCCACCTTGGAATCGAGAGAAAATACCACAACGCTTTTGCGGTGCTTTCTTCTTCACACGCACCCCATCTACTTCACCGGATCGTCACGCTTGCCTTATACCGGGTTCCTTGCACATCGGATGTGCATCCAAGTCGGCATATTCACCGCGATATAGGACACGGTCGTTATGACATGCATGTATCTTCCGTACTTTCAATCCTAAGGGACAAAGACCAGCTTGGCTTGATACGTGGATTCCGGCAGGTGTTATCTTTCGAGCAACTTCTTTATGAGCGACAAGAACTCATCGAAACCCTTATCCGACACACCATTCACGACCTTCCATTGCATGAGCTCCGATGTAGTGCGTAGCTTCTTGTGCCCTGCACCACAATTTGGGTACAAAAGAGTTCTCTGGTCCTCCAACAATCCACGATACTTCCTATATTGTTTCTCCTCTCGTGATATCTCCCTCTGCGTCACGCAAAGATCCGTCCAGTCATCATCCACACCAAACCGATCACCTTGTGTATCTTCTACGCCCTCGTATGTCGTCGCGTCCAAGATACCATCATATGTCACTTCCTCTTCATCGGCTTCTTCTTCGCCTTCTATCTTTGGTATGCTCTACTTCGTCGTGGTGAGTCCAACATGTATAGTTCGGCATGAAACCTCTCATCAACAAGCGGCCCCAGATCCGTCCTCGCATTGAGTGCTCTTTCTCGTTCTCGCAATCTCATACGGACACCGTCATTTAAGCTTCCTAGAGGCAAGTTTCAAATACGACTTCAAGAAAAGCATTCACGCCATCGATGAACTCCCTTGTCCGACGATCCGCATACATCCATTGCGGTTCATCTCGCACCAATTAAATTAATAAGAACACTTATTATATTTTTCAAATTGAAATATTTAACTCAAATAACTAATTGCTATGTTTTTAATTACCTCTAAATTTTCTTGATTTTTATAGCTAAACCAACGAAATCTCACAAATTAAAAACTTTTTTCAAAAATATTTTTAATTACATTTCATACCTCCCATAAAGTATTACCTACCTAGCAAAAACCTACATCTATTTAGCTCTATAGCAATTGAAATAATCACCCTATCTACTATTTTAAACTAATGTGAAACTAAAACCATCCAATAGATCACCACATTGCCTCAAAAGATCTAGAAGGAGAGCTAGCTAAGGCACCAAGCTAGATCTTGCTCTCTAAAACAAATAATCACCCCTACCAACTAATTTCAACATCTTATACATCATCAAAAAGGATACAAAACTAATATGAGACTTAAAACCCCAATAGATCTACATCTTGCCTCCAATTATGAAGAGAGAGAGAGATCTATAGCAAAACAAACACCCTTCAATTCAAACAAGATTATTTAATATTTCTCCACATCAATGCAAAAGATAAGCAATGTCTACATGAAAATGATGTTGAGACCATGTTTACTTACCTTGAAACCTTAATTTAGAGCTATTAGCCAATTAAAATTTTGGCAAGACTCTCCTGCATGAACATTTCGGCCCGTCGATTATCTTGCTGAAGCTCGCTTTCGGGAGGAAGAAAGGGTTAAATGCGCTGGGCGGGAAGGAAAAAGCATATGCAAGCGGTTCGTGATAAAAACTGCTTGCACAGATAGCACATTATAAGCGGTTTGTATTACGAACCGCTTACAGAGGATTGCAAGCGGTTGGTGATACGAACCGCTTGTAATGTGATACATCTGCAAGCGGTTTCTATCACGAACCGCTTGCATATGCCCTTTCCCGCCACCCTCCCACCCGTTGGCCACGAACCGCTTGTGGCGATCGGGTCGCAAGCGGGTTAAAGCGAGCCGCTTGTGATGGGCCGCTTTGGAAGCCCCGATCCGCAGTAGTGCGGCACAACGGAACATGCACTCTCTGCCCACACATGACTAAGAGATGATCATGCGGCACAAGAAAACAGGCACTCTCTGCCTACATATGCTGGAGGGACGGAAATGCGGCACAACAGAACGGGCACTCTTTGCCCACACATGACCCGGAGACGGACATGCGGCACAACGATACAGGCACTCTCTGCCCACACTAGACCAAGGGATGGTCGAGCGGTTAAACGATACAGGCACTCTCTGCGCACAGTTAACCAAGGGATGGTCAAGCGGCTACGGGTATTCTCTACCCACACATGACTAGGGAACAGTCATACGGCACAAATCCTAGTACTTCACCAAAGTAACCCCACAACATAATATTTTACTTGATCAAATTAATCTTGAAAATCATCATGAAACCTTAGCTTCACAATGTGAATTTTTATTAAAAGTGACCTTATTAATTAGCCAAGCACATCTAAGCAACTACATAAAAGATAGGTTAGGAAATCACTAAGGTCTGACAAATAAGGCTAGTACATATTAGTTGATGACTAATACGACTTTAGTTTAGATACTCACACACAAATCAGATTATGCATGCAATTAATAAATAAAGGTAAATAATGATTTAGCAAATTAGGAATCAATATGAATTTAGCTTGCCTTCGAAGTAGGCGGATGCTTGCGAATCTACGGGAAGTCTCGGGCAGCAGTCTTCACAACAGTCGCAACAAAAATCTATGCGAGGGAAAAAAAAATAAAGAACTCCAAAATCTGTAAAGAGAAAATGGTTAATAAAATAAAAAATATAGGAAATTCTTGGGACGGTAGATGCGGGTGGCGTGACGGCTGCGGGTTGGCTCCACGATACGCGTTGGCGACAATGTGAGGATAGATTAAATAAAAAACTATTGAGCTTATATATGTGTTTTTCACGTAGATATCTATTGTAGCTATAATCCCCGCCAACTTATGCTCTGCTCCTTCCTTGTAACAGGCGGCGTCGCCCGAGGAATTGGCAGTCCTCGATGCCAAGGATGTGAATATGCTGGGGCCTGCCCATGGTGTTCACAATACCGCGGCTAGCTTAGATCTATCAGAAATTTGGCAAGGCAAATTACTCGTATACTGCTAAAATGAATATATTTGTGTTTTTCCAAAATTGAAGACTAGCTGGAAAGGCATGTACTATAGCTAAGCTAGTCTAGCAAGTAAGGGAGCTAATGATATTGGAAGAAGTCTAATTTATACTGGCATACAAAACCCATTGGTGCCACTAATGTCTAATATATACTGGTATATGTTAGCACAACATGTGTACCCTTCCTTAGTCCTTATTACCATGCGCAAGCTGCCCCCTACCCATGCATTAAATAACATATATTATTTATTTTCCAATAACTTTTTGATTGGACACTCCGTTTGACGAGTGACTTTCACCAACATGTTTAGAAACAAAACTGGACTGAGCTCGCATAAATATATTTTATTTATCATATGCTTGGTGATCTCATATACACGAGCTTTACTTCAATTAATTAATACATCACTTTAATATAATAATAAGAAAGACGTATTGTCAAGAATAAAGCTAGACTAGGCTAGTATACATAAATTTTATTTATGATAATCTTGGTGATATCGTATGCACGAGGCTCTACTTTAATACAAGACATAACTTCACTATAATAACAAGAAAGATGTTATAACTTGATCAGATCTTAGCAAATACTCCATAGATATTTTTGAATAAATTGGACTATAGGTATCTAGAGTTGCCGTGAGTTTTTACATAGGTCCAAAGTTTTTTTAAAAAATTATATATTCCATACATAAAATTGTGTTATTGTTTCAACTAGGTTCAAAATGGTATAAAGAAGACAATTTGATGATATGGACTACCCTGTCACCTGACATGTGGACGTATTTTGCAAACAACACCTCATAATAAAAAAATTTACACCACTAGCTTCCTCTTTTCCGATCACTCATCTTCCTTCCCATTTCTAACATTTGTGCTTGTCCAGAACAACCCTTACCGCTAAGCTCTGGCCCAAGCCATGCCACCGCCTTATCCCCCGCTTCCCATCACTGATATCCGGCTCGACCTTGGCATCCCTCCAAAACTTCTATTGAAAAGAAGAATCATGGAGCTACTAGTTCCATAAAAAGAGAGCGAGAGAGAAGAAAAGAAAAGAAAAGTAGCTCCATAATATTAATAAATTTCAAAGAAGGGTTCTGTCCAATTAAGGAGTCTAAATTAAAGATCATATTTTTCAAACACAAGATCCGGTGTGTTGTACTTAATTGTAACACACAAAATTGCACTCGTGTTCATTTCAATCCCTTGTAGGCATGAGTTCATTCTCTCCCTTACCCCCGATCATTATCCCTTCAACTGATCGGATTACATGTGTCATGATCTTCATCAGGATCATGTTTTGGCTTGACAATATATGCAGCATAAATAAACCACTTTATCATATATTGAGATCCACATAAATCCTAGAAACAATATGAAAAGTTGGCCATGGCATAGGAGAGGAACTGAAAATTCCACTAGAGCGACGAGAATAAATGAGATGGGAATTATTTTACAAAAGACCGAAATTCTGAATTTGCCTAACAAACAAGGGAGCTATTCCTCAATCGAGTTGTTCCATTTGTCAACTCATGAAGGCAAGGTTCCTAGCCACTTCCAAACCCCGCATGTATGAGGAACATTTCGGAATATGATTTATGCTAGCTATTTTGAGAAGTTGTACATCAAAAATACCTTAGGCTAAGCTTGGTCCCCCTGTTCATAATTCATACCTTTACTCGGGACGAGCAAAAATCTAAGCGTGGGGTGTGTTGGTGGTCATTTTGCACCGACTTGGCACAACATTTTGTACAAAACCGTGGTCCCAGAGCATGCAGAAGGGCATTTTATTTTAAATTAACGGAGTCCACGAGTTTTGGTAAGTTTTGAATGTAGATTTTATTTTAAACAATTTTGGGCGAAATTCATCGAAATAGTTTGACCAACCGGGCCTCCCTAGGCCAACCAGACCCACATGGTCGACATCGCCAAGCCAGCTGCTCCCTCCTACATGCAAAGGAATACACAATGATGAATGTTGGACTATTGGATTAATGTCGGTTCAAAGCAAGGATGGGACGAAGATTGCACTGGGATCAAGAGACCCACCTTCTGCATGAATCACACGCTGACAGGTGGGCCTCACTTGTCAGTGGCACGCAACGTCGGCGCACGTGGCCTAGGCGGCGAAGGAGGGCGGCGCACCAGCGGGGTCCGCCGCTTGGGTGGACCCGCATGTTAGCAGCAGTGGTGTGCGATGCAACTGCATTGTGCGGTAGACGCGCGCGGAGCGGGGCAAGGGGACGCGTGGCAGGCGCTGGTTGGCAACGACGCGAGGGGCGATGGCGGAACACGTGGCGGCGCGGGATAGAGTGGCGGCGGTGTGCGGTGCAGTGGTGGCGGGACCCACCGAGGCTCGCGTCGTTTGGACGACAGTGCATGGCGGGCACGCGTGCGCGCAGTGCGGCGACGGTGGGAACACTTGGCGATGGCTGGCTGGGCGTGAATACCGTGCCGGCGGCGCGCGCCGAGGTTCGCCGGTGATCCTAGGAGCAGCAAACTTCGGCGAGGCAAATTTGGAGCTAGGAATATCGGCTTGCGGTGTACTTGTTACCATTAGATTAGTCTTGATGAGTTGTAGGACGGAGTTTGATCTAGGGTTTAAGCATTTGGGAATACGAGATATCTCTGGGAAGCTTCGCGAGGCTAGGGTTTGGTAAGTAGGGCTCTGACCTCAAGGCTCCATGATTTGTGGCCGTCAAGGGGGGTCTAGGGGGGTTTATATAGTGCTGGGGAAGGGCTGAATCGGCTAGGATAATTAAGGAAAGAATTAGAAGTACGAATCCGACTCGAAGTAGAACTTAGAGGCTTGCAAAATTTGGGAACGACGCCCCCTACGAGTTGGAGGCTAAAACTTGGAGGATTGGTCTTCAGGTCTTCGAGAACACTCCCTAATTTTTTGAGGATTTTTTTAAAAAGTGTTCCTCATTATTTCATGATAAATACTTGCTAAATTGGAACTTCTGGGGCTTAATCCAACTTTTCGGGAAACCAAAAAATGGGAAAATGTGAGGTATGCATTTGGGAATCTGGGGCACGCGTTGCCGCTGCCCCATCCCAATCCTAAGCAATGTTTATGCATACAATATCCTATAGGATGATAAAATAATAGTTTTATTAGGTTTCAATATGTTTAAATAATAAAATTGATCCTAACTTAGTTTTTCTTTCCTTTAAATAAACTTGGGACCCCTAATAATTTTATTAGAATGTCACAATAGACCCTAGTGTCGATCTCCTCCTTGACTTTACCTTTTCCTCCCTTTCCTCTTCTTCTACCTCCTTTTTCTTCCTCTAGCCGGCACCTCGCCTTTAAACTGTCGTCCAACAGCCAATCATGGACAATGGGAAGAAGGGTAGTGGCGGGGGTTGGCGCACATGGCGGCGGTGCTTGCTCTAGATGGTGGTGACGCTTGTCGTGGACGATGGTGCACCCGGCGTAGACGACAGCGCGCACAAATGGGCGACGTCTATGCTGGGAACGATGTCAGCTATATGAGGCAGGGGCGGCTGCCTTGATCTTGTCAACTAATAGATTAAACCTTCTAAACCTCATCGTTGCAAGAATCTCTTCCCCGACGAGAAATCGATGAATTAATGGGTCACCATACTATCAATTGAACTAGTGAATCAAATCTACAAAGCCACATCACCAGTTATTCATCTCATGAATCCATCAATTGCGGATCCCATCTGCCAACAAGAAACAACAATAGATCTAATCTATTACCCCCGCATATGATGTAGATCAAGAACTTAATAGGATGGCTCTAATACCACCGAAGAAACATACGAGGATGCTACGTGAGCACAGAATAACAAATCTACCACGGGAATCCATGACACCCTACAAATAATTGACCATAGATCTCATTACGTTTTCACGCGCCGTGCAATGGAAGATAATTTGATGAAATTGGTTCAATCGATCTACGCGTAGTCGTATAAAAGTAGTCGTTGACGCCCGATCACCTGCGCCATGCTGGTGAGCACCGTCCCACGATGCCTTATTGTCCTGTGGGCTGTGGCCTCGAACGTCCTCGCCGGGCATCACAGCGACCTCTGCGACAAGATCCGCCTCGCCGAGGTTCATGATCTCCGCGAGCAGTTTGACTTCACACGGATGTCCTGGCCACACCCGAACTGTCGACGGTTGAGATATGACCTCAAGTCGATTAAGGTTCTTCAGGATTGAGATAGGAGACACGCCGAACAACCACGAACCACAACGAACAGGAGACAGGGGTTTTTATCCTGGTTCAGGCCTCTCAGGAGAGATAATAGCCCTACGTCCAGCCTTTCTTTATGTCCAAGAGGATTACAAGGTGGAACTCGGCGAGATTAACAGGTCTCGGCGAGTAGCATGGAACAATGCGATATTGGATGCGATATTCAATGATCAGGTGCCCTCTACACGCCGTAAGGGCTGGTTTATATAGTGCGAAGCAAACCGACCTACCGAGGGAATATCGGGCCGGGCTAACTACGAGATCGTAACGAACTCATACATGCCAAATATATCCCGAGGCAGATAAGGCATACTCCTAGTCTTGGGGATCACGACTCCTAATCCAATCCGGAAACCAACGTCCGGTCTTCACGTAGCCGTCAGACTCTGCTCGAGTCGGACTCAAACACGATTCCTTGGCGTTCGCATCACGCCACCAGAAGTCGTTGACAAGATGCATATGGGCCAGATAGAACCTTCCAGGGAGCTGGGCCCTGGTAGGCTGTCCGATTGGGCCGTCAGGGAGTGGGCCATGGCAATGGGCCATAATTTTATCCCCGACAGCTAGCCCTTGAGACTCAAGTGGAAGGACTCACTATAGTGGGGTCTTCCTCTTGAGACTCCAAGTCACGAAGAGGGAAATTTTGCTGCTACAAAAACGTGTAACAAACGATCGAACAGGTTAAGGTTCAACCGAACAAGACTTGCTCGGGACCGAACAAACCCACCCAGTGCCGAGCAACTCTGTTGCGTCGAACAGGGAATCACATCTGCCCGAGCAGAGCACTCAGCCTTCAATGCAGATGTTGGAAAAAATAGCCGTTGACAGATTCCAACGGTAACTTTCTGTCGGTGCGCAGTGAAAACAGGCGACCGTTTTACCTAGCCGTTGCGGTAAAAACTAGCCGTTCTGTGACAAAAACCGTTGCAGAGCTGCTCATAAGCTACTATAAAAGCACGTAAGCCGCCCGCGGCCAGCCACTTCTGCTCTTGCGCCTTTCCTTCCCAAGCCCTAATTCCAAGCACGCTCAGCATCAAAGAGCCGAACTCCACCTCCACTGCTCGTCCAAATTTAGGAACGCCATGGCTAAGTTCATCGGCACCACCGACCGAGGAGGACTGAAGGTCTGGCGGAGGAGGGCTACATCGACACCGTGGCCGGAGGTCGCCGGAGAGGAGGATACTCCGGAGCCGCTTGATGGAGAGTTCATCACTTGAGCGATTCGCCTTTGTCGGTGAGATCTCTGAGAGCGACCGTCGAGGCCTTCTTGAACATCGCCGATTGGAGGTGGCGAACCTCAATCCGAACTCCATCCTCCAGATGGCGTCTTCGCACACCGTGGCGAGGGCTATCTGAGCATCGATCCACCGGTGAAATTGTTCCTCCATTACTACACAAGAACGAGGCGGCTTCGCCGCTTCGCGCTGGGTGCTACTACCTCAAGCTCAGCCACCGCGACGACGCGCGCACTTCGACCACCGCCGCCGACTCGATGGGCGCGTGGTGGACGAGGTGGTTCTACACCAAAGCGGAGCGACGACAAGAAGCTCGTCTTCACCGGAAGGCGCCGTGAAGGAACGCCAATGCCTCGCCGAGATGGCCGCCGAGGATCGGTATTTGACGAGGAAGATCGCCTCCTCGTGAGCCTCGGGCTCACGGGCAGGAGATCATCCGGACTTCACAAATAACAGATCAGGATCTGTCATGGAGAAGACCCTATCCTTCTATAAGATAGAGGATGCGAAGACATCTCGAGGGAGAGCATGTAAGTGCCTTTAAGACTCAACCTTTACTTGATAACTCATCCGAGCAGGACTAACAGCTCTCCCGCCGGGCGGATAAGCCAACCGACGCATGGGTGATTGAGCGGGTCGACGCCATGCTGAAGGCAGCGAAGAGGGACGGCGAGGTCACCGGCGAGGTGGCCTATACCAGTCCGCGGAATGTGCTCGTCCGCACGGCCGAGGTAAATTGCTTGAACTCTGGTCCGTGTTGCCGGATCCGCACCGTCGTTAAATGCTAACATCCGCTTCTTCAATGCGCAGGAGGACCAACTGATCCTCGAGGGGATCGTGGAAGAGCTCTCCGGGTCGGAGAAGGAGAAGGCGAAGAAGGGCAAGGCCAAGGTGGCCACAAAGCCAAAGATGGCGCGGAGCCGACGCTGGCTTCGCCGGCGACACACGCGCGCCACTAGCAAAGGAACCACCCGCGGCGACGGAGCGCGCCGAGCAGTCCAAGCGGGCATGCGGTCAGCCCAGCGGAAAGAGACCAAGCCCCTCCCTCCTCATCGAGCAAAGCGACGAAGAGGTAAAGAACATGACCCTTTGGCTTAGGCGTTACACGCGGGCTCACCCGGGCCATGTGGCACGGCTACAGCAGGTCGCCGAGCAGAGGAGGCTCGAGGAAGAAGTCACGCGCAAGGAAAAACTTCTTGCATTGCGCGAGAGGAGCGCTCAGCTCACCAGAAAGCTGAGTTCATCGCCGCGAACACCCAGGGGCCAAGGCGAACAAGCCGCTAAGGAGCCCCCGAGGAAGAGGCCGAAAGTCTTGGCGATGAAGAAGAAGATTGAACCCTCTGTGGCAGGTATGTAGTAACAAATCTTTCGACTTTACTATCTTCCTGACTGCGTTAGGCTCAAACAACCTTCTTTTCATCAGCTGCCCAGGAGGAGATTGACACGGACGACGTCGAGACGGCAATCGAGCGGTCTCTGCTGCCCGAGCACCTGCACGGTGCGTCGCGGGCAGTTAGATTGGCCAGCCTCAAGGACAAAATGCCGGCAACAGGAGCTCGCTCCGCCAGACTCAATGACCAACTCGACGCTACCAAGGAGAGGTGGGAGCGGTGGAGGCGAAGAGGCGGTATGCTGGCGCCACGGACAACAAGGCCAAGGCGATGGCTCCATTGTTGCCCGAGGTGGGACCGAGCGAGACGGTCCCGCACGGCACTTCGTCATAGGGCAACCCATCCCCGAGGCGACGGAGATGATCGGCGGCGGTAGCCCCATCGCCAGGAGCAAGAAGAAGGCCACGAAGCGGGCGCATGGCCGCCTCGCCAGGAAGCCCCAATGTTGCCGGTGGGCGACGCCGACTTTCGCCTCAAGGTGACCGGGCGGAAGAGGAAGAAGGCAGAGCGCGAGGACGAAAGTTCTTTGCCGCCGCCCCGCCCCGAGAAGGTGCGCTCCCGCAAGATGAAGGAGCCCAGAGGACGGCGGCAAGAGTAACGCGCCTGCCGTGATCCCAAGACGAAGCGAAGTCTTCGTGACGCATGGTCTCGAAAATCGCCTGCGCCGGGGACTAAAGCGCCGGCTCGGCAAGGTATGCTCAAAATCAAGTCTAACCCTGGTCAAGCTATATCATCGCTAGGTGGCTAAAATGACCTTCTCCCCCAGGTCTTCAAGGACACCATGGAGGAGCTCAAGAAGGCGCACACCGAAGCGGAGTCGTCTTTGGCGTCCTCCGGAGTATCTCCGGACGAGGAAGCCGAGGCGGGATTTCGCTACGGCCAGAGTCGGAGCAGTGGCGGCGAAGGTAAAGAAGCCGAAAGCTTCCATTAAAGAGAAGCGATCCTCCGCGGCTCTCGAAGAGGCCGAGGAGCTACAAGAGCCCGCGAGGGCAAGCGTCTCGGAAAGGGAGCCGGGCCTCACGAAGTGGCTGGAAGAGCAGCTCGACGACGTGTCCCAACAGCGGAAGCTGCTTGCGGCGGACGTCAAGGAGCTCAAGGCCCAGCTTGGCAAGGAAAAGCAGACCTCCGCGGATCTCCAAGCGAAGATCTCGACTCTGTGGGCTTCACAGAAAGCGATCGAGGAGATGCGCGGGATGGCAGTGCGGGCGGTCACCGCGGAGAAAAGAGTCAAAGAGCTGGACGAACAGCTCAAGACTACCGAGCAGCAAGCTAGCCAGAGCAGGGATCTGACCGAGCAGCTTCGGACCAAGACCGAAGTGGTCGAAGCTCTCCGCGTGAAGGCAACGGAACAGGCCAGGGACAGCAAGGAGGAAGCCGATCGTCTCCGAGCTGAGGCCAGAGAGGGTTTCAAAGCCCAGGGGGAAGTCCTGCGCCTCAAGGAAGTGGTCGAGGAGCTCAAGGAGCAACTCGCTTCTAAGTAGTCAGAGGTCAGAACTCCAAAGGGACTTTTGTACCTGCAACTTTTAATTAATAAAAACTTACCTTTTTCTCTGCAAAGAAGAGCAGCAAAAAAGACAAGAACGAACAGGAAACTAAGAGCAAGGCACGAAAGCGCTAGAAAGTTTAAGAAAACCGGTAGAACGCTTAGCCTAACTCCCACTTCTTGCAGTATCTGCTGAAACTCGACTTTATGAACCGAACAGTGCACAAGAGAAAGAGCGACACCCTAGCCCCCGGTACGAACGATGCTCGAAGACCTAAGTTTGCGAATTCGAGCACGTACGTAGAGAGATAGAGCGACACCCGTACCTTGCTCGACTTGTTCATAGACTGCTCGTTGACATAAGTTAGGCAATTCCGAAGATAACCGGACAAGGAAAGTGCCTCTGCCACGGAGGGCTTACGAGAGCATACTTTGCCAAGTGGTCGCGCCAAGCGGTAAGTGCCTCTGCCGCGGAGGGCTTACGAGAGCAGACTTAGCCGCAAGGTGGAAAAGCCGTGTTACGCAACCCTGAGTTCAGGAACTTGTTGAAACTAGATACGGGCAGGGAAACCCTGAAGATCGCGAAACCAAAAGTTCGCAAGGCCGGGCAGCCATCAAGTGTTACCAGAGAGAGAAAGTCTGAGAAGACAGGATGTGAAAAGGACCCCAGGGGGCTGCGGAAATTCACTGAAAATTGGATTGAACTTTACATGGCAGCCCGAAAGACTTGGACGAACTAAGGTGCGAAGTTTAACTGAAAGCGCAAAGCTAAGTAAACATACGAAAGACTTACACAAAGAACTTACGAAGCTGGTCGATGTTCCATGTGCTTTGGTCGACTCTCTCCGTCCCTCCATAGCTGAGCGAACAGCCCGGGCGGCGTAAGAAACGACTGTGTATGGCCCTCCCAACGAGGAGTTAGCTTGTTGGCATTGGACGTGTTACGACGCGCTTGAACGAGGTCGCCTACCGCAAAGCCCTTGGTCGAACCGAGTTGGCGGCGTGTCGGCGAAGATCTTGCTGGTAGCGCGCCATTCTGACTTGTGCCCGATCGCGTGTGCCTTCGAGGAGATTGAGATTGAGTAAGCGCTCTTGCTCGTAGTCAACTAAGTTGACCGAGCTCGTCGAGGCGAGCCGAGTACTATTTCGGCGAGCAAGATGGCTTCGCACAGAGACCAATTGAAAAGGAGTTTCCCGGTTGCTACCGGCAGAAAAGCGAATCGCCCAGAGGACTAACGGAACTTCGTCGACCTAGGCTTTGTTGTGCTCGTGAGAGCAAAAATACCCGCCGCTTGATACCTGGACTATCTGTCCGATTAGCTCGCCGATCGCTTCCATTGCTCGTGGATGTGCCACGAGGCGAAACAGACTTGGTGCCCACTGCTCGCAGATTCTGGAATAGCTCACTCGAACTGGTACCGTTATCCGTGATCACCTGTGGGAATCCCAAAGCGCGTGACCACGCTTGCTTTTGAAAAAGCGAACGGCCGCTTTTGGCGTGAAGAGATTACCACGAGCTCGCCTCAATCCACTTTGTAAAAGTGTCGATGGCGACGAGCAAGTGTGTAGCCCTTGTACCCCTTAGGAACGGGCCAGCGCATCCGATCCCCATGTGGAGAAAGGCCATGATGGGGGATCGTTTGGAGCTCTTAGGCGGGCTTATGTGCCTTCCGGCGTGAAATTGGCAAGCTTTGCACTTTGTCACGATATCCCCGCATCTTGTAACGCGGTTGGCAAGAATAGCCCATACTGAAACGCTTTGCCACCGTAGTTCGAAGGAGGCGTGGTTGCCACAGCACCTCGTATGTCCCTAAGAAGGAACACATCCTCCTGCGCGAGATGCACTTGGAGAGAACTCCCGAGCACCTCGACGGTAAAGGATGCCGCCCATAAGCTTGTATGGAGCAAGACGCCTTATAAGCGGGAATGCTCGGCCGTCTTGAGGTGGTCCCATCGCAAGGTACCGGACAAATGGCGTTGTCCAACCCGCATCACTGGCGATGACGGAGACAGCACCACTGCTCTCGCTGCCTCGTCCGGAGACGTGATTGAGGGCTTGTGAAGGTGCTCGACGAGCACCACGGAAGCGAGTTCTCGTGAGGATCCATACTTGGCGGTTATCGCCGTAAAGTTGTCCTTTCTGGGCACGAAGAGCACCTCGAAAAATCGAAAGTGCCGCTCCAACTTCCTCACTTCAACCAGGTATCGCGCCATTGAGTCATCGCAGCACCGATACTCCTTGTTCACCTGGTTGATGATCAGCTGTGAATCTCCCTTCACAGTTAGTCGTTGAACACCGAGCGACTTGCACGCTCTTAGTCCCGCGAGGAGGGCCTCGTACTCTGCAGCGTTGTTAGTCGCCGCAAAGTGTAATTGAATAGAATACTGGAGTTGCTCTCCTTGTGGGGAGATGAGAACAAAACCAGCCCCCGAGTTTCCAGTGCGTGAGCCATCAAAAAACATGGTCCAAGGGGGGTCATCAGGTTACTCGGTAGCTTCCTAGGATTTGGGCGGGCAGGTCCATTAGGCGACAAAGTCAGCCAAGACCTGAGACTTAATAGCGTTGGGCAAGAAATGTAATATCAAATTCGCCAGCCCATTGCCCATTTAGCTATACGTCCGCCAGCTTCCTTGTTCCTTAGGATTTCTCCAAGAGGGAACTTGGTCGGGACCAGTATTTGATGCGTCTGAAAGTAGTGCCGAAGCTTTCTGGAGGACATGAGCTTGTATGCATTAAACATGTATGTTGGTGTTCATATTATTTCATGGTCTTGTATGCATTAAATAACATCACCGGTTTAAAACTTTATCCATAGAGAAATAGTAGGACTCCTGCCTCTGAGCGCCCACCAGGAGACCTAACGCATTCCCATATGCTCGTTGGAGATGGTGTCTCTACAAGGGTGTCAGTATTGCTGTCTTGGTCAGGTGCCGGCTTTAAGTCCACCTCCAGCCTCTCTGGCGGGAGTGCCGAGATAAGGAGCCTGCTGGTGTGAGTAGGATAACTCGACATGTTGATCTTGGCCTTCTTCGGGGCTTTCGTAGGACAACGGCTTGCGAAGTGGCCAGCTTGATGGCAATGGAAGCAGGTACCGATCTGTCTATCTGTGAATGATTGCTGAAGTTGTAATCCCCTTTTTCCCTTTTCCTGTCGGGGAGTCGTTCGGTGCGCAACTCGCCTTGCTTGGGTAGCGGTTGTCTTCATGGCCTCCACTTGGTCAAGGGCACTGAGTAACAACTCCCTTAGCTGATTTAACTCGCCTTCCATTCTACAGTCAACGGTTTTAAAACTAGGTAAGTACGATGATAAAATCAAAAGGTGAGTGTTAAGCTTTTGTAGGTGATAGTAGCAATTCTCGAGTTTTTAAACTTTTCAAATTAAGGTACAAGGTATTCATCTGCTAACGGCCAATAGGTTTATGGGTCCCTGCAGTCGCCTGGCTCTGATACCAACTTTGTTAGCCCTCTGTTTTATACTTACCTGAGAGCCACTGTACACATGCACTAGACCCTGGATCAGTACTCTAGTGCGTGCTATACATAGCCGAGTATCATGCAGACATATGTTTCATTATTCAGAGAAATACATACCTGGTTGAATGACGCAGATCTTAATATTAAATAAGCGAAAGACTTTCTGACGGTTATAGGTAAACCATCCGAGTCAGCAGAGCATATAGGTTTAACCGCAATGTCTTCCAACGGCTATGCAATCCTGCAGGCGACTGGAGCAAACCCTAAACCGCATCATGGCCATCGTAGCCGGGCCATCTCCTTTGCGACACTCGAGCAAATCCTTCTCCTTAATTTTAATCTAAAGAGTGGAAATATGCGAGGTCAGCGTCATCCAAACGCTGGCTAGTTAACACTTCCCTTAATGTATATAGTGCTTAGAAGGTTTTATTTGGAGGTAAGGGGTTATTTTGTTTGCGTAAAGCCAGTTTTAAGATGAGTTCAAATTATCCTATCTAGCATCAGTTATTAGGGTCTTTTTATAATCCTCATGGGGTTCAAAACATAACCCAGGCACACAACCCAAGCCCAAACGACAGACCTTGACGACCCACCTTAAAGTAACCAACTCATACCCGACCAACTCTTGCCCAATTTCACAATCAACTCAACCAATCCAATACCCATAACCAAATTAACCAATCATCGCGACTTTCTTGTGGTTGCCCCCAACCCTTCCTAGTTCTACCATCCTTCCAGGATTTGGCAAATCCTGTTGTGGACCTGTCGACGGTTGGGATATCGACCCAAGTCAACCAAGGTTCTTCAAGGAGAGGATAGGAGACACACCGAACAACCACGAACAGCAACGAACAAGAGACAAGGGTTTTTATCCTGGTTCAGGCCTCTCGGGAGAGATAATAACCCTACGTCCAGCCTTTCTTTATATCAAAGAGAATACAAGGGGGGAACTCGGCGAGATCAGCAGGTCTCAACGAGTAGTATGCGAAAATCTATCTGCTAAGGGTGTAAAACTCAACGCCAGGGATCCTCTAAACGCCGTAGGGGTCCTGTTTATATAGTACAGAGCAAACCGACCTACCGAGGAATATCGGGCCGGGCTAACTACGAGATCGTAACGAACTCAGTACATGCCAGATATAACCAACGATAGATAAAGTAAGCTCCTAATCTTGGGGATCACGACTCCTACTCCAATCCGGGAAACCAACGTCCGGGTCTTCACGTAGTCGCGCAGAACTCTGTTCGAGCCGGACTCAAACAGGAATCCTAGGCCGTTACGCACCGTGCCAGCCAGGAAGCTGTCCGGCAGGATGCACACGGGCCAGATAGAACCTTCCAGGGGGCTGGGCCCTGGTAGGCTATTCGATTGGATCGTCAGGGAGTGGGCCATGGCAATGGGCCGTAATTTAATCCCCAACAGGACCACACATGCCATGGCATGATCACCCCGGCCTAGTAGGGTTGCCAGCCCTCACTAGCCGACCGTCACTCTGGGGATGTGTGGCTATTATCATCCTCGGTGATGACCAATGCCGGTTCCCTATCGAGACAGGTCCCAGAGGGCCTCCACATAGCGCTCACTCTTGGCGATCCAAGACCCATACTCCGCGCGATGGCCACACGTTGTGTTGGAACCATCCCGCAGATGGCAGCGATATCTCCGCTACGCATGTTACTCCGCGCTCCTCCTGAGCAAGCCCTGGCTAAACCCAACACAAGGCATCTCGTGCCTTAATCATCCATCACATGTTATCTAGGGGCAACCCACCGATCATTCTCTACTTCCACTGTCATTGACCACACCACATACTTGGACCTTCCTAACCGACTGACCAGAACCAACCAAGTACCCACATAACCATACCCACAAACACAATCGGCCCAACATGCATCTACCAGCCCTAACTGTCATATGTCAAATCATATTGAATGAGAATCATGTATGACCGGTGAATATCAGTTCACCGTTCCGTGGCGATTCGCCAGAAGATTTGTTAAGGCTAAGCCAGTCTAAGCAGGTTTTACCTATTAGGTAGGGTTAAAGTGGTTACCCGACTAATCAGGCTAACAAGAGTAATGACAATCAAGGCAGTCATTAAGGCTAAACATTTCAAGGCGGGCATGTATAAGTATTACATAATTAACAATTAGGCAATCTAATAAGCATGCATTTTTAATAATTAAACAATATAGTTTAAGAAAAACTGGGTAATGAACATGATATTAGCGATGCTAATCCGCACTAGGGAAGGTCGCTGTCCCTTCCTAATACGGATCACATCTAAAGAGTAAGTGTTAACTCGCCTGGACCACTTGTATCCCAACCGTGGATCTTGATTCGCCTCGAGATCCTTTTTAATCCCTTGTAGTCTACCGACAGGAACCAAATGACACAGATAAACACCACATTGCGGGGAAAACATGATGTACGATATGCATTCGCTTCTACGAACATAGTGGCGAGTCTACGTAGGCTACCCCAGTATCTCTACGTTATTCCTACTAAGAGACTTCCATGAGTTTCTATAAAGAGATAAACTTTATAGAGGGCTCACGGATGCGGTATTCCGATTAAGTTTCCCTGCCGAGGTTTAATCTTACGTTCGAAAATAGGTGTACGCGTTATATTTTGGATTATATTACATACGCTCGATATCATCCTTCTTAATAGTTGTCATGGATCCTTACAGGACAGTGTGTATCATATCTTGGCCACGATTGTTATCAGTGGAGAATTGTCCCTAGCTATTTATGAATTCTAGGTGTATGATAATTTATGTATAACTCTCCTACACCCTTTCCCTACGTAGTTCTAGTTGCTGTGAACAAGTGAATCATTCAGGTTTGCCTTCTATATAGAAAAATATTGCGTAAGTTCGCTAATTACATACCAATGCATCAGGAAACATGATGCATGCACGACCTAGGTTTTACCCTTGGCATAATGCCTCCGATCGATTAGCGAACCAACCTTTCGTATGATATGCTAAACATGAAAAAGGTACATTAATAAATAATACTATTAGTACATAATAGTCTACTAAACCCCAAAATACGATTTCGTATGATAAGGTCGACAAAGGGTGATTAGGGTTTCTTGGCAACATAAAATGACGATTATCGAAAATTCCACCAGGTTAAAGTTTAACGAAGTTGACTATACACTAAGTGCTCCTAAAGAAACGAGATAAACCTAGGTTATACCATTTTAATAACATCTTTTCTAAGGTGGTTTTCTTAAATAACTTAATAGTGGAATTAGTTAGTTATTTAAGTGTTGGGTTTTAAACAATTATTAACTATATGGATTTATTAAGCAAGGATGATGTTTTTAAATTGTTCCAAAATTGAGGAGACACTTATCTATCAAATTTTATTTTTCCCAGGAATGTTTGGGTACAAATTCATTAATTAACATTTTCAGCAATTACCTTAAATTAAATTAATCATCCTAAAAATGAAAGATCACATCTTTAAACTAACAGTGCCAATTTTCCCATTACAGTGATGGATTTTATATTTTTATAAAATCATAAATGGTTTCTAGTATTTACCTAAATTTTTCTAGAATTTTTGGGAGTCATTAGCTATTTTAAATAAGAGAAAATATTCGATGCAAAAGACTTTTGAGTGCACAAGTACAAACAACCGTTCTTGGTACTTGGATCTCATCTTGGTGGCCCAACTAAAACATGGGAACGTGGGAAACAACCATCATGGTTTTGTGCACAAGTGCATAAGTGGAAGAATGGAGTTCCAGCTCAATGCATCTGGACTGTCCAAGTTGGATCCAAGGGACCATGGTGAGTTTTTGCACTTGTGCACCTACAAAACTTTTGCACCAAATATTTATCCTATAAATAAGTTGTAAGCTATAATCGATACAAAAACAAATAGGAAAATTTGCTGGAAAAGATTAAATGCCCTCGGGCCAAGCCAACCGACGCGGTGGCCCAACTACGTAAACGCCCAGGTCTGTTCACGCCATACCAGCAGCCTAGGCGTTGACGCCGAAAGCGGTTTTCGAGGCGCGCTAACGCCACGGGAGGCGTCCGCCAACGAGGCGCCATCACTTAACTCGCCAGTGGGGCGGACCCACACGTCCGCCGCATCGAGTCTCGGCTTAAAACCAACCACGAGGCGAAATGACAGGGGCCTCTTGTAAGTGACTCATCGGGTCGACACAGCACGGATCTTGGCGCGAGATCGGACAGCGCTGGTACATCGTCTTCCTCGTTTCAGTGACGCGAGCGGCGGCGGTGACACGCGACGCGGCGGCGACCCAGGTCCGATCCGGCCATGTTTATGCACGCTTTCGCCCCTATGACACTCCACTAGCCTGGTGGCGTCCTCAGCGAGGCCGCGCGGTGGTGACGACAGAGCCATTGGCTCGCCGGTGGCGCGAGTTTGCGCAAAGCATCTACAAGCTAACAGACGTGGCGGGGAGCATGAGGAGAGTTTGCCGATGCTTACGGGGCTTCGGGGCAGACGCGAGGAGGGACAGAGGCGGTTGGCGGCGAAGCGCGCGGCGGCTGCCGAAGCAGGGGCCTTGTCGGCATGGAGGCTCCAAGCTTCTTGGCTAAAATTGAATGAGGGGAAAGTTTAAGAGGGTCTCAAGGAGGCTCCAGTAGAGAGGAATTGGACGGGGACTCACGGGATCGCCGGAGTTGCGTCGGTGCCGACGAGCGGTGGAATTGGGGGAAGTGGAAAAACGAGACCGGCGAGGCGAGGCGACGCGGGGCGTTGTAAGCGCCGGGTGGTGTTGAGGGCTCGCGGTGGCACATGGTGACACGCTGGAGAGGGCGGAGCGACGATGGGATGGGCGCAGGCTCGATCTGCAAAGCCTTGCGCGAGGAGGAGGATGGCCAAGGCTGCAAGGTGACCAAACAGCATGCATGATGATGAGCCATACTGGCGGCGGCGGGCAGAGACGACAGAGCAGAGAGCAGGTGTCAAGGCTGGAAGACGGACAAATGAAGGAGGTGGCCTGAGGCGAGAGAGTGAGGGAGAGAGAGAGCGATAGAGAGAGATAGAAAGAAAGATAGAGACGGAGGCTGACGGTGGGACCCACCTGACAGCTCGGTTTAAATTCGGCTCAAATTTGAATTTTGCCCAAATATTTGAATTGCCCACAAAATAGGGTGTTACAGGCTCACTTTTCATTGTTTTGGTTGCGTTGCACATGTGTTGGTGACATATCAAGTATTTGCCTCCTGAATGACTTGCACGGGGTATTACCCAAACTTGCACACACGTTTTTCTTGATTATCTTTTTTAAAATAAAAAAATGTACAAACTATGAGAGACTGAAACAATATGCTCTCGCAATTATCTGGTGTGTACATTATTTTCGTCACTACATTTATTTGTTGATTTATGTCTGCTCGACTTGATCGACCGCCAGGATTTATTGTTGGATTCAATAAAGGGACGGTTGTGCATTCAGATTATCGACGTAATAACGATATAGGCAATGACGACGACAACCCCTGTTCTGGTACAAGCCCGTGGCTCCGCGTGCACTTCTCCAGCAGAGCACGTTCCCTACTTCATCCATCTCCTAACCAAAACAAACTACGACTATCAAATAGATTTTAAATTAGGGATCTTTTACGGTACATTAAGTTAAGAAGTATATGAAAATCGTATATTTTAGATATCATCGTCCAACTGAAATTGATGATGTTTTGATCTTCTTTACAATGTTACATAGGGTTAAGAAGTCAACTCCAATTATATACGAGTATTACGTTACCGTACCCCTTTAATCATAGCTGACGAGGTCAACCTGTTCGATGATTTTGAAGTATAATTGGACAGTTGACAGATCTGTTAGCGGAGCCAACATGAGCAAATTTGGTGCAATTGCAAACACGGTAAACCTTAGAGTTCCCAAAAATTCTTACTTGTATTGCTTTGTGCCAATAAAGGTAGCAAATAAAGTGTCGCCAGCCTCCGCTAACAGATACCTACATGATTTCACCAATGAAAAGGTATAAACATCATGAGATGGTAATCATTATTGGAACCTTGCAAAACATAGTCTGAACAATGTTGAGTAACCAGTTAAAGCTAATGCACAATAGCATCACTATGTCAAACTGAAAATGATAAGGGAAGGGCTTTTCTGATGAGTCAATAGTGTGCAACAACCTTACTGCATAACCTGCTGTACACGCTTCATTTCTGGGATTTCTAGAGCTCCCAATGTAGCAATGTCTCTTTTATCAAGTATAGACCACAACACAGACAAGACACTTTCACAATTCACATACATCCAGTAGGACCTGGTTTGTGAAAGATGTAACTTTTCCAATTCACAGATGTAGTCTATATAGTCTATAGGAAGAAAATGTTAATTCTAGATTCATCAACTCTTTCAGCCTCACACATTGGTTTTAGTTATGTTACTTAGGGCACTCCCAATGCTCCACGTCAGCCGTTTTTATAGTTGAGGTGGAACAAGTCACATAGGATGACTTGAAGAAAATTTAATGCAGAGAGGGAGAGAGAAGGTCGTTTCTTGCATAAGAAATAATTTCTTCATGGGTATCAAGGCACAATAAACAGCAAAACAAGACGTATTGGATGGGCCTGACTTGTACCTCACCTTCTGGCATGCCTATTTTTATGTCTAGTAAGCACATGGAGCATTAATCTTTATCCCTACTACTTAAAAAGCCTCTTGTGGTAATGAGTGATGAGGTGGTAGGTCATGCACCAACACCCTTGAAGCTGGAGAAAATTACCCACCAGATGCCATCACAACCATTTCACTCATCAGCGCCCTTGAAGCCAGCAGATGCCATGACATTTTGCTATATTTTATATTCTAGATTAACAATATGCAATATTAACATCTAATTATATCATATTTATTTGAAATTTGATGCAATGCACAGTCAATCAAATAAATTGAATTCTACAAATAACCAATTAAGAGATCATGCGACATGTATATAGTTTGTTGCAACACAGGGGCACACGATTAGTTATTCTTGTCGGGCCCTCCGAATACGATATGTAGAAACAGTGCATTCAGGAAGTTGTATCTAAAAACACTCCCTCACCTCCTAGAAACGGCTATAGAAACTATGCATGCCCTTAGCGGACACATGGTTACCTGATCCACTAGAGGCTAGCGTTATACAAACACATGTTGTATCCTACCTTATCGTAATGCTTCAGAAGGTATGTAAAGAATCAAAAACTTAATCATCACCTTCTTAAGAAATAGAAAAAACTCTCGCAAGAGGGAGTACAAATTTGTAGCTTACCGATGTGGTACATGATCCAATGATGGTTGAACACGCTCAAGAGACACGATATTTCCGCCAAAATCAGATTTGAACTTGTTAACATATCTCATCATCTCAGAAACCGGCCTCTGCCCATAAAAAAAGGAAGATTAAGTGGCATGTGGCAAGAAAAGAAGCTGCTATTCATTAGAACATTAGAATTGTTATTGATGTTATTGCTTTCATAAAGAAGAACAGTTTTTTGTCCTACCTAATAGTGCAAAAGATTTACTTTTGCCCACTATATATAGAGACTAAGTAGAATATTTTAAGAGCATTCAGTTAAATAGGCAAAAGGAAGGTGTACACACATATTAAAAAGGAGAAAAGAGGATATAAATATTAATACAATAATAATAGTAAACATGCCAGGAGACCTACAACTACCATTCAGGCATCAAATGCAGTCCATGTAAAATTATTATGAGCATCTGTTCAATTGAGTTCTATTAAGTCATAGGACATGCATTATCAGTGATCAAACAACACAAAATTGTAAGTAAAAAATCGTGGAGTGGTTTCTCCTAGGCTACGCATTTCCCTTTTCTTGCCTCAACTTTATGTAGTACTGAATAATAAATCTAGTAAAGAGAGAGGATTCAACCAAACGCACAGGTAAAAACGCTCATAAATCTGAACAGTCCACATCACCGAGATATATAAGGCTAAGCTCAAGAAATTGCAGACTAGCAAACTATATCAATTAGACCCAACAATGTTGCTGTATTTTCCAGGGAAAGCACAAGACTACGGATACGGCATCAACTTGTTTTGATTGCTCCAACCCCAAGCTAGAATACCTATTTGGTGAAGCGGTTTGTGATCATTATGAATACAAGTAGACATTTCCAGACTCGATTCACCTTTCCTTAGAAAGTCTGTCGATTCTATATCCAACTACTGAACAAACACTCCAACTTATAACATTATTAGCAAGGACCTTTCGCCACATGCATCATTCGTATCTGACAAGAGTTTGTCACCAGCCACAAATGCCCAGCGCCTGGATCTATCAATCCGCCGGAATCGGATCAAGGAAACGCAAGGCGAGTAAAGCTCGGGGCGGGCATAGATCACCTTGTAGACGCACTCGGCGAGGACCCTGGCGCAGAGCAGCTCCTGCAGCTCGGCGACGGTGTCGACGCGGACGGCGCGGCAGAGCTCGCGGAGCTGCCGCCGCCGCCGCTCGAACTCCTCGCGGAACATCCGCTCCCGCTGCCGCCGCCGGTCGCCAGGCCACGCGGGGGCCCGCGGCGGGGCCAGGGCCACCGCGGCACGGTGAGCGTCGCCCGCAGCCGCGCCCACGGGGGGAGCCGCGCCGCCTGGTCCCGCACCCACGACTCCACGCGGCTCACCAGCACCGTCGCCATTGGCGCCGGGAGGAGGGGGATCCGTCTCGGGAAGAGGAGGAGGAGGTGGAGGTGGTGGTGGAGGAGGAAGAGGAAGTGTGGGTTTATGTGGCGCCGTATGTCTGCGGCGGTGGGGGCCTGGGGACTAGGAAAAGGAAGCCGTTCCTGCCCGTTTGACAAATGCCACAAATTTTGGTGATGCCACGAAAAACGGCGATGTTCTTTTCGCGATAGCTATATTGAGTTTTGTGATGTTGTTTTCAACTTATCTTGATAAGCTGAAATTTAAAAACTTTTTAAGGTGGTTCGAAAGTTCGGATCCACTTTATTTGATTTGGCCGTCAAGATAAAATAAGAATGGATAAAAATAGTAAAACATTTATGTTGTTAATACCAAAAATAAGCAAATGAGAAGGTCAGCATAAGCAAATAAATCAAAAAGAACGTGTCCTTGATTTTCTCTTGTGAGTTGGCAACTTATTAGATTCCTATATAAAAAAAATGTGTACCTAATATGTGCAACAAGAAATGTTAGTTAAATTTTGATTGTCAAATTTAGTCGCATCTCCCTCTTTTTAGTGTCTGAATTGGACCCACCCAATGTTAAACGAGTATCGGAGCCCTTCATAATGGCATATGTTTGTAAATATGAATGGTGATTTCAAGATGTCAAGCATATACAGATGGCTTCTATTTGATAAGCAAGAAAGAAGAGAATCAGGAAAGAAATAGAGAGATGGAACAGGAGAGTAAAGAAGAAAAGAAATGGGTCGAAGGAGAAAAGAGGATCAGTACACATGCACTTCTCACATGACCCTAAAAATATTTATCTCCTACACTGAAATCATTCCTTCACTTACGATAGCCATCTATATCATATACACTTAAATCATTCATCTAGGCTACAATTGAAACACCTCAATTCTTTTAAGTTCCAATTCTCTTCTAAAAATACGTTTATACCAATAAAAGTAAAGTTGCATATATATTTATATATTGGCTTAAGCTTAAAGTCTAGCATTGCATTTTAATTTCAGGAAGCGCATTAAATCAAGCGGAGGCTTATCCTCAAGAGAGTGAAGAAGCTGCCGAGTGTTATTATACATCTTAAGGCAAGCTATCCTTTGATCACTTCTGGTGGAGTATTTTAGCTAGAATCTATTTTGATTATATTATAACTACTATATGCATTGAAATATTTTTAAAAGATGAATCTGGGTTGATGGAAGTAAGAGGTTGTGAATCCAACTATTTGGATCAGAGAGGGTTGATAGTATGTATGGTGCAGCCATGCATAGGATATACTTTAAGGGTAAATAAAAATCTATCACTTGGCGTTGAGCCGTATAATTCCGTATCGACCATAGTTGTGTCACAATCAGAGAAGGTTGTATTTAAAAGGGTGTACATTCTCCCATTGCATATTTAGATAACTAGGTGGGAAGTGCGTCTCTTGCGAAGGCATCTTTTGATGACCAACGGAGCGATATATTACGCTGCGTATGTTCGCTGCCAAAGGTGGGGGCATAGACAGTAGTAAATAGCTAGTGGATGGTTAGACCGCCATAGCTATTTACTCACTGCGTATGTTTTCTATGTTTGCTGCCAAAGGCAGGGGCATCAACAGTAGTTCATAGCTAGTGGATGGTTAGACCGCCATAGCTATTTACTCACTGGGTAGGAGATGTACACACCGATTAAATGTAAACACTCTGAGTTCCAAGTTATATTGGGACAGCTATGGGTACAGTGATACACACTTGCGCAAGTTTAAATAAATCATGAATTCATGCCAGTCTCTAGGAATAGGGACTACGGTGGCTAAGTCCATCTTATATACGAGTGATAGTAGATATTTAAAAACCTAAAAGCAACCAACTTTGTAAATAAATTGTTTTGATTGGTGTACATGGACACTAGGAGCAGATTAGATGAGGCATAGATGGTTGCATGTTGCACTTTGCTATTATGCTTGCTGAATACTTTGTATTCACTCTTTATATACTCCCTTGCTAGATTCTTTTTTTGAGAGCAAGAGTCCACTGTTTCATTCCCGAAGCTTCCAAGAGATTACAACCAAGTCTAAGAACAAGATGAAAATTACAACAAAGTCCCTAAACGACCTGATCGAAACATTCAAAACGAAGCTTTCCCTTCTCACCACGACGGCGACGAAGACGAACGCCATGGCCGGCAACGACGAGCTCCGAAGCAACTCATCCAGGCAGCGGATTGAAAAGCCCCTAGCAGCAATGAGCTTGACCGCACCAAAATCCGACAACACCTGAACACAAGAGCACAGCTCCAAAAGAAACGAAACCACATCGTTGACAACCACCAGCACCAGCTTCACCACCGGCGACGGAGTCTTCACCAGCTGAACACCGCTCACACCTCTTCCTCCAACTCCTACTACTAGCGAACCACCGATGACAACAACCGCATCGTCAGCAAGCCCGCAGCAAGGTCTAGCTAAGAGGGAACTCACCAGAGCGAAGAACATCGACGAGGCAACAACCAGCTCCGGCAAACCTGTCGGTACATAACGTACCGGGGTGTCCTCTCCACCTCCTCCAGAAAGGGGTAGAAGACGGCGTCATCCAGAAGGATCGAGAAGACCGGGTCTGGTTCCGAGTGGATCGGCGGCACACGCTGGCCCCATCGCTGAATCGGGCCCCGAGGCGCTCGGCGGTGGGGCGACCAGACCCTGGCGGAGACAGGCGAGCCCTCCACGTGTCAGGCGAGCGACCGGACCCCAGCACCCGGGCGAGCCCTTCACGTGTCAGGCGGGCGACCAGACACCAGCACACGGGCGAGCCCTCCGTGTCAGGCCAGGCTGAGTACATCGGGGAGAGGGACAAGTCTAAGGTTCTTTCATTCCACCTTATTTCCATTCGCAATACACACACATAGAGTTGGAGCTCAGCAGGAGTAGGGCTATTACCCACCTCGGGGGCCCGAACCTGGGTACATCGCTGTGTTCATACTGTTCTTGGGAGCTCGAGGGCGGTTCGAGGTGCAGCAGTGCTACCCCCCGTGTCGGATCTCTGAATCTTCTCGTCTAGCGGCAGAAAAATACGCTGACAAAACCGAAGCTAGAACCCGAGCCACTCGCCGCTGGCCGTCTCCTCGGAGGTCCCTTATTGCTTCTCCCTATTCTACCTCTAAACCTACTACTGTACAAGGCCCAACCCAGATCCGAACCTACCCCAACACCGTGACGCCAACGAGGACGCCGCCGGCGAGGGGCGAGGCCAGATCTGGGCGGGGCGGTCGGCTGCTCGGGCGCCCTCTTTTTCGCCGCTCAGTCGCTGGCTGTGGATAAGAACGAAGCTGTACGTCTACTCCCCTTGCTAGATTCTATTCATGAAGAAGTACATGTTGATCACATTGCTACATTTGGGAGCTGGGTTTTACAGGAGGGGGCTAGAAGCTGTGATACATCCGGCCCAGGTGGGGCTGGCCGAGGCCCAACAAATTAAGGCCGCCCGGACCCCAACAGTTCCTCAGCACACCCTCTCGGGGAAAGGCCCAATTGCCCCAAAAGACTAGTCCAATGAGGAAAGGGTGGCTCTCCCTTTTAAGGTGGCTTCCTCCTCCCAAGTTAAGCAAGGTGGTACTATTCAGAGGCTCCACGGTCGCCGCCCGACTACAACTGGGCCGTTGCGTCTTTGCCAGCGGGTATTGGTGGAGGATGTCCTCATCAAGCTGGATATCTTCTATGTATATAAGTGTGAAAATGAGGATGCCTTCTCAAGGCATCAAAGAAGTATTATGTGTTTTGGGTCAACCAGTAGCATCACTTATGTAAATTTGGTGATCGATATAGTATGATTGAATATTGTAATGTTTGTACTGTAAGATTAAGAACTATAGCCCTGCGTGGCTTCATGTTGTACAATATGATTTGTCTCTAATTATTGTTCTGCTGTAACACTCTGTTTTGATGTATAATCCAAGTGTCATCATCCTTGGTGATTTTTGGACTAATACATCCAGATCAACATAGTTATCTCAGGTTAATGTCCATGTATGGTTATTAGCTTGAGATAAGTATGCGGGTCGCCACATGAGAGGACCCCTTGTAATTGGAACTAGATTATTCAATAAAGATTACTACACCGTCGTGTGTATTTCCTCTCTACTTCTGTCTCCCTGTGTTGTGTATTGTGTTGCCGTTCTAGTTCGTCTACTTCTACGTCTACGACGATCCGCTGCTACCGCTGCTTTACAACATGGACTATGCCACCTCCACCAATCGCCATATTATTGTCATAGCATGTTGTTGCTTGGTCAAATGCACATCAAACAACCATCGTGCCAACGGCCATCTACAGGTTCTCAGCTCTCCCTCCTAGGCATAGTACATAAAAAAAAATCCAGCTCTTCTCTTTCCTTTCTTTTCATCTCCCTCCAACGCTTCATGTACTATTTTCAAGTACATATACACCATTCTAATGTACATATTTCCTGAAACAAGTTAAGCAAGATAACCAATCATCTGTAGGATCTTCATCACAACCGATTCCTAACCCAAAACAAAAACTGAGCAGGCAGACACACCTTGCAATGCTGAGTAGTGGCAAATTTTGAAGATGTTTCAGACCTTTCGCAACTCGCAAGTATCGCTCCATCGCCCTTGTTCAGATACTAAACTTATGGCTGGCAAATTCCTACCTTTTCGGCCTTTTCCCCCAAGGGGAACATGAGACTGTCGATTTCTTTTTCATCACTCCGAGCCTCCATTGAATGACTACCCAGACAAGTACACTTAAAAGTCAACAAGATAGTGAATGACCATGATATTGATTATAAGAACAAACAACTTATGAAAACAACTTATGCCAATATCAGAATTTACCTTGTAAGAGCATTTCTTCCTCAGCTTGATAGCCATTCGTACACATCTTTTTACATTAATTTTCAGCATATTGTCATTGAATATCTAAAGAGGAATTGACCACCTCAATTTCAGAAAAGATAGTAAATATAATAAATACGGCAATGTAGTTGCAGTACAACTAAACCTGACGAGATTAACTCATAACTTGAACAATTCAAGTGGAAGATACCATGTTTCAAAAAAAAAAGTGGAAGAGAACTTTTAACAATCAACAATTACATGTATACGTGGGCTGATCATCATTTAACCAGTAGCTATCCTCACCTGCAAATGTTTAAAGCAACCAAATTGAATGCGCGTCTTGAAGACAACAAACACAATCAACTACATGATAAAGATCGGTCATCACTTATTTAGCACTTTTTAATATCTCTGGATTTTGCCAAAAAATGAAATGCGCAAAAATCTACTGAGAATAACTACAAGTAATCATTCATGGACCAGAGGCTTTTAATAACGTGAAAGAAAGTAGTGAAACTTGCCTTGATTGCATTGTCGGGTTCGGCCAGCACTTTGTACGTCGTGGCCAAACCTGACAAGGTGGTTCGGCCGGTGTCATCAGCTGTGATCTGTTTTGGGGCTATTGCCTATTTTAGAGTTTCTATGTTTAGCGTTAGCAGCTACCTTAATTAGATATTTCTATACTTAATCTTCTGTAACGTAGACTATAAAAAGAGAGTTGAATAATAAAGAAAAAGGTAAGCAGCAGTTTACCTGTTGCCTTCCAACTCTTCGTGTTCTCCTCTCTCTCTCTTCCACGCAAGCCGGCGTTTGGCCGACGTGCGGCCACTCAACCCACGGCGCCTGTTCGTCGTGTTCCCAAGCCGCCTATTCGTCGTTCCGTGCATCGTTACGATCTCCGAAGTCGAGCACACAACATTTTGGTATCAGAGCCTCTCGCTGCTGGCGTCATGACCAACGGCGAGGGTGATCGATCTGAGGAGGCCACGATCAAGGCGATGCTGCAAGATGTTCGAGGACATATCAATGGTGCAAGACGGCCACTCGGCGTAATTAGCCACGGTCACTACGCGGCTGGATCGGCACGACGCGCACATCGCCAAGTTCGACGAAATCGCAACCGCAGCGCTCGTGGATGACGCCGTCGACAAAACCTCGGCCAACAAAACTCCGGGGGAGGTTGTCTACGTGACGCCGACCCTCCGTAACCCCAGCTGCTCGACCGAGACGTCCAGCGGCACCGGACTCTTTCGGCCAAGCGGCGGTTTCGGCCGTTATGGCGGTGGCGGACGGGCGGCGGCGGTGGACGGCGGCGGCGGCGGTGCAGGCGGGCGCGGCGCTGCTGCTGCAGAGGGACGACCACCCAAACCTCATCGCTGGGAATTTCCCATCTACGAGGGGGGTGATGACCCTCTTTACTGGCTCAATACGTGCGAGCTCTTCTTCAAAGGCCAGTACACACCGGAGGATGAGAAAGTTCGCACAGCACATACCACCTACGGGGAGAGGCCCAACAGTGGTATGTCCTTCAGGAAGAAGAGTCGGGTGAGCCGATGTGGAAACAATTTAAGTATTGTCTCAATCTGCGTTTCGGACCACCGACCCGTCGTAATCTGCTCTTGGAGATCAAACAACTCCAACAATCGGGGACGGTGGCACAATATCAAAAGGAATTTGAGTCCTTACTTCCTCGAGCCAATCTGCGCCAAGATCAGAAGATCGATATGTTTGTCGCAGGTCTGAAGGAAAAGATTGCCATTGCTGTGGGTCTTGATGCTCCACAGATAGGGCTGGAACACGAGCTGAAAGCTCGCGAGCTGCTCGGGCTCGGCTCGGTTCCAGCTCGGCTCGGGCTTGGCTCGTGTATAAAACGAGCACGAGCTGAACACGATTTTGAGCTCGTCACTCTAACCGAGCCGAGCCGAGCCAAACCTTGGCTCGCTCGGGCTCGACTCGTGAGTGTGTTGGCCTGGCCTGGTACTCTGGTAGCAGCAGCATTCGTCGACGAGGCCGGAGTGGCTGCACGCCGAGAGCAGCGCCAGGTAGGCCACCTCGTCGGGCTCAACGCTGGCCGCTCGAACATGTCGATGGCTTCGCGGCCATGGCCGTGCTTCCCGAGACGACACTTGCATATGCTGCAGGTCGCTAGTAGCTACCGAGCCGAGCTCACCGCTCGTGATGCATTTACGAGACATCTTTTCTTTGCTGTGATGCGCGACGCGAGTTCATCTTTTTACGAGGCGAGGATCCGATGCTCGCCGCCGCACGACGTCCATTGGATGGCGTTCCTCCTCTCCACCGGTCGAACACCTGCATTGCCACCGGCAGCGGCCAGCGCCGCATTTCACGAGGCGTCGAGGAGCGCGGCGAGATGGCATTGGGCGCCAACGAGATCCCCTCGATGCCATGGCGCGTGAACCTGCGCGCCCTCGTGAGCCGCTGCAAGGCCGCCGCAGGCTTTCAGCAAGCTGGCGAAGGTGAACTCGTTCGGATGCTAGCAACTGGAAGTAACATGCTCTAGCTCGCGAGCTGCTCGCGAGCTACAAACGAGCCGAGCCGAGCCCAATGTTCAGCTCGCGCTCCCTGCCGAGCTCGGCTCGGCTACGAAGCGAGCCGAGCCGAGCCAGATGCTGGCTCGCTCGAACTCGGCTCGTTTCCACCCCTATCCACAGACCCTAGCGATGGTCATGAGCTTGGCTAGGGCTCACAAGCGTCTCCAAGATCTCAGCGAGACGTGCCCGGCACACAAGACAACACCTAAGCCCGGTGGGTCCAGGGCAGCGCAGCCACCAATGGACCATCAGACTCTGCTGCTACTGCAACCAAAGAGGGTGATGCCGGACCGGCGGGGGGTCGTTTCATTCGGAAGTTGACACGTGCACAGATGGAAGAGCGTCATCTCAAGGGTCTCTACTATAATTGCGACGACAAGTATGCACCTGGCCACGTTTGTCAACAACTTTTCAGCTTGGAGGTGGTGCCGGATTCTGAGTGTCCTTGTGACAGCGATGATGATACGATGTCCATCTCTCTTCTTGCTCTCACTGGGATTGATGCAAGTCGCACCATGCGGCTTCCGGTTCATATCGGCGATCGTCAGCTTGTGGCCCTCATAGATTCGGGTTCCACCCATAATTTTATTTCTGAGGACGTCATGGCTCAAAGCGGTATTGTGCTGGAGCCGGCCACTAAAACCATTCGAGTCGTTGTGGCCAATGGTGAGCATCTCCAGAGCAGCGGGGCGTGTCGAAGAGTACCCATCCAAATTGGTTCCACTGGTTTTCACCTGGATTGCTTTGCCTTGCCTATCCCGGGTGTTGATCTTGTTCTTGGTATTCAGTGGCTGCTAACATTGGGACCCATTACTTGGGATTTTAAATAGCTCACCATGACGTTTTGGCATGGAAATCATCAAGTCACCCTGCAGGGCGCCAATAATCGCCACCCCGCCATAGCCGCATGGGCTACTGGAACGGAGAACCTCATGGAAGCTTTATTGGATCAACATAAGAAGGTATTTGCGCAACCCATAGGACTGCCTCCGTCGCGGGCTTATGACCATCGCATTCATCTCGTCAACGGCACCGATGCTGTGGCAGTTCGTCCCTACCGTTACCCCCAATTGCAGAAAGATGAGCTTGAGATACAATGTACTGAAATGCTTCGCCAAGGCATCATTCATGTCAGTACGCCAGCGTTCTCTTCACCAGTGTTGTTGGTCAAAAAGGACAACTCATGGCGATTTTGCGTCGATTATCGTGCCTTGAACGATAAGACCATTAAGAATAAATTTCCTATACCGGTCATAGAAGAACTCTTAGATGAATTGAAGGGAGCTCGTTTCTTTACAAAGTTGGATCTCCTTTCGAGGTACCACCAGGTGCGCATGCACCCCGATGATATACACAAGACAGCGTTTCGTACGCACCATGGCCACTTCGAATTTCTGGTTCTTCCCTTTGGCCTCTCCAATGCACTGGCAACGTTTCAAGCTTTGATGAATGATGTCCTGTGTCCCTTCCTGCGCCGTTTTGTGCTAGTTTTCTTTGATGATATTCTTATTTACATCAATTCTTGGGTTGAGCATCTCTGCCATGTTCGTCTAGTATTACAGGAACTCATCAAGCATGGCCTTGTTTTAAAGCGCTCCAAATGTTCTTTTGATACATCTTCAGTGGCATATCTGGGCCATGTTGTATCGGTTGAGGGCGTTGCTATGGATAGACAGAAGGTGCCGGCAGTGGAAGATTGGCCGACCCCGACCACAGTTTGGGCGGTTAGAGCCTTCCTGGGTTTGGCAGGTTACTACCGGCGTTTTATTGCCAATTATGGTGCCATTGCAGCTCCCCTGACTCGATTCTTAAGGAAGGAATCCTTTGTCTGGAGTGATGAGGTCAGCCTTGCTTTCCAGGATCTCAAACAAGCTCTCGCGTCGGCTCCTGTACTTCAGCTTCCCGACTTTAACCATCCATTCGTCATTGAGTGTGATGCTTCAGGATCGGGTTTTGGTGTTGTTCTACATCAAGGGACGGGACCTATTGCTTTCTATAGTCGACCGATTGCAGCAAGGCATATCAAGTTGGCGGCCTATGAACAGGAGCTGATTGGCTTGGTTCAAGCAGTGCGGCATTGGCGTCCTTATGTATGGGGTCGATCCTTCATTGTCCGCACTGGCCACTACAGTTTAAAGTTCCTCCTGGATCAGCGGTTATCCACAATACCGCAACATCAATGGGTCAGTAAGTTGGTGGGCTTTGATTTTTCTGTCGAGTATCGCCCAGGCCGTTTGAATACAGTGGCAGATGCGTTGTCTCGTCGGGATGGTGATCATACTGATTCTTCTCTTTATGCATTGACAGTACCGTCTCTTTCCATGTTTGATGAACTCCGTGAAGCTTTGCCATCGGAGACCGTGTGGACTTCTACCCTAGCTGACATACAGGAGGGGCGTCTCAAGGCACCTTGGTCATTCGTGATGGACTCATTTTATACAAAGACCGTATATTTGTGCCGGCATCTTCGTCTTTTGTACCGACTATTGTGGCCGGTTACCACCAAGTCGGCCATGAGGGAGTACAGAAGACCCTTATTTGCATTTCTTCTGATTTTCATATTCCTGGGATTCGTCAGATCATACAAAACTTTATCTGAGATTGTGCCAATTGTCAACGAAACAAGACTGAACATCTTCATGCTGGGGGATTGCTGCAACCTCTCGAGGTACTACAAACAGTTTGGTCCGATATTGCTATGGATTTTATTGAAGGGCTGCCTAAATCCGGAGGCAAAACAGTTATTCTCATGGTGGCCGATCGCTTCTCGAAGGCAGCTCATTTCATTCCCTTGGCACATCCTTATACGGCGGCGTCCGTGAGTCGAGCTTTCTTTGATAATATTGTCAAACTACATGGCATACCAACATCCATTGTGACGGATCGAGATGTTGTGTTTACTAGTGTCTTTTGGCAAGAGTTATTCCAGTTGGCAGGTGTTCGTCTCAACATGAGCTCGGCATATCACCCCCAAACGGATGGCCAATCCGAAGTCACTAATAAAATTATCGCCATGTATCTGAGGTGCTTCACTGGTGATCGCCAGAAACAATGGGTCCGTTGGCTACCATGGGCGGAATATTGCTATAACACTTCGTACCAATCATCTTTGAAAACGACTCCGTTTCGAGTCGTGTATGGGCGTGATCCGCCTAGTCTTCGTTCCTATGTTAAGGGGGACGCACGCTCACTGGCTGTTGAGGCTCAAATGTTAGACAGAGATGAGTTTTTAATGGAAGTGGGGGATCGTCTACTTCAAGCTCAGGCATCGGTAGTCGCTTATTACAATCAACATCATTGTGATGTGCACTTCGACGTCAATGATTTGGTATGGCTCCGGATATCTCAGCGGCCGGCAACATCTTTACCGCAAGTGACTTCAGGCAAGCTCAGTCCTCATTTTTACGGGCCGTATCAGGTTGTGGAACGCATTGGTTCGGTGGCTTATCGTCTTCGGCTACCGCCTGGCTCTCGCATTCATGATGTTTTCCATGTTGGTCTTCTCAAGAAGTTTCATGGGACTCCTACCAACCTAGCGCAACTACCAACTCTGGTGCATGGACGTGCACTTCAGGTCCCAAAAAAAGCATTACGTGGTCGTCTGGTACGAGGCTTTCGCCAGGTCCTCATTCAATGGAAAGACCTGCCACCTTCGCAAGTTTCGTGGGAGCATGTCAGCAGCTTTAAGCAATTATATCCTGATTTTCAGCTCGAGGACGAGCTGTTTCTTTGGAGCGGGAGATGTCGTTCGACCAAAGACTTTGTATGCGTCGTGGCGAACGACAAGGTGGTTCGGCCGGTGTCATCAGCCGTGATCTGTTTTGGGGCTATTGCCTATTTTAGAGTTTCTATGTTTAGCGTTAGCAGCTGCCTTAATTAGATATTTCTATACTTAATCTTCTGTAACGTAGACTATAAAAGAGAGTTGAATAATAAAGAAAAAGGTAAGCAGCAGTTTACCTGTTGCCTTCCAACTCTTGGTGTTCTCCTCTCTCTCTTCCACGCACGCCGGCGTTTGGCCGACGTGCGGCCACTCAACCCACGGCGCCTGTTCGTTGTGTTCCTAAGCCGCCTATTCGTCGTTCCGTTCATCGTTACGATCTCCGAAGCCGAGCACACAACATGCATCATCTATTGAGTGAACCTCTTTAAGTATCTTCTGTCGATTGACTATCAAGATTGCGGCTACACAGAATACAGGTAGTTCGTTATCTTCATTCTTTGCTAACACATTTACGTTCAAATGTGGCATTGGCAGATGCCTTCCCCAAATAGTGGCACCTGACAAGCCATAGAGAGGATTTCTTGAGCTGGATTTCACTCCATGGTTATAAGTCTGTGGATTTCACCGTTTCTACGATGGGATTTCCTGCTTTTGGATTTTCTTTTCGCGTAACTGTTCACTTGGTGTTCTTCTTTGATCTCACAGGCCGAGTCATTCCTCGTATCTACCAGCAATGGTTCTAGGCAGTTCTCTCCTAAATGCCTGATTGCATCTTCATCAAAGTCAGCAGCCCACATCATCTAAAGACAAGAAAGACAATTAGTTTAGAATAAGGTTCTACCATGAACATCATTTAAACTAATATATTACGTGGCCACTTCAGTCTGGTAATGTGCAATGCCAAATACCACATTAGTTGAAAAAAATGCAACACAGGTAAACAACTTCGAACCATGATGGTACAAACATTTAGGCCTCTAGTTATTTCCAAATCTTAAGAAAAAAATTTACCATATCTTACTTTTATACCAGTTTTCAAAGAGTTTTTACATAAATTTCATGCAATAAGCATAAAATGTTCCTGAATGCAATAAGCACATCAAAACTACCATCATAATAAGTTCCTAAATTTCATGCAATAAGCATAAATTTCACAATTCACAATAAAGGTTAACTGCATTGTGAAAGCATTCAGATTCAAACGTTCAGGTCAAACATTCAGCTTTGAAAAATTATAGCTTGTTTGGTTCGACGCCGTCACTCGCCATGCCGTCGCGGCGGCGTTGACTCCCGATTTGGCCGCCGCTTGGTTGGTCGCCATCACACGGCGCGCCATCGTCCCTGCGCGCCCTCGGCCGGGCATCAGAGACACAGGGGCGCGGCGTCGGCGCGCCTTCTCAGGGCGCCCGATTCGGGAGCCACCGGATGGCACGGTGCGCGCCCGCGCCCTGAGAAGGCACGGCGCGCGATGGCCCCCAACCAAACATATGCAAACTAGGAACCGTCCAAAATAATACAGATATCTTGAAGTTCCTGACCTCCCACATGCTCAACGACTCAAAGGATAGCTCTCGACGAAAAAGCACAAGCAGCATCCGGAAAGCGAAATGAACTCTTTCAGCACCAATTGATGATAAATGTTCGAATAGTTCTACATCTGTCAATTCCATGATCTTCCACAATGCTTGCGGTTGTTTCATTACTCCTGTTGGCCCCTCCATCTGGAAATTTTCACGCTGGGGCGCAACAGAATGTATACCCATCCATGAAGTCACGTAGAAGACCAAAGTAACAGTTACCAACATAATTTGACAAAGATGCAAATTACCATCCTCCTCTGTAGCATCTCAAAGCACCAAAAGGCATCTGAATCATCCTCGTATAGAACAACAAAAGGTGAAAGAAGATCACTCATGCCTGTAATCAACCTACCCAATTTAGATACATTAAAAAGGCAAAAGGATGTACTCCATTGAGATGTGCATACCTTGACAGTATCCAGTGGAAGGATCAACCCATGCATAAACTGCAAGTATATCCGACATTCTGGCCATATTTCTTGATTCCCCATAAAAAGCAAGATGGCTATCAGTTCTCACCACATCAACAACTGCAACAGGTGTTTTTGCTGATTAGACCACAATCTGAAGAGACTCTTGTAATTGTCTAGTGTGAGGAGACAAATAAGCATACCGATACGGTGAAGTGTCCAAAGCCATTCAGACACACTATCTTTATTGGCAACTGGACTGTTGGATTTGGCTCCATCAAAAAAATCTGCTTCTGGTGCATCAGATATTCTCAAGGAATCTATGATTTCCCTGCTGTAACAAGTTTCATCTAACCATCTGTCCTGTTTGTATGCATCTGAACGAAAGATGGCTGAGTCACTGTTGCTAGCTCGAAATAGATCGTTCGAGTGTGGATTTGACTCTATAATGAGATCTATGTTATTATTGATTTGGAAGCTGTGCATGCGTTCATCACGGGGTCTTAACCTATCTTCAGGATCCGAGAAATTACAATTACTTTCCTTCGTTCCATTGCTGTCTCCGCCACCATTTGAGAACAGGTTTGTGACAGGTAGGGAAGGATAATCATCGAAGGTCTCACTGTCATATCTTGGTTCACCCAGATCATTATAACCCCCAGAATCTCTCATGCAACTATTCACCACTGTGGAAGACATCATAAAACTGGAAGTGTCGTAAACAGAGCTATCATTATGTACATTCGAAACTAGTTCAGCTGATTTACTACCACTGTTCATTTCTTGTGAATGTAGTGTACAACCAGAGTCATAATTCAATCTGGAATTTTCTATCAAAGTGCAAGGTGCATGTTGTGAAGCTTGTTGGCTTGTGCTAACTTCTTCTCTACTGTCAGTTTCTTTTGACATTGTCCTGACATCCATCAACTTTGAGCCAACAGCATAGGCAAGCTCACCCGTGCCAATGCTTGGGTGCATATCCTGGCATTGTCTAATTAAACATTGATATTTCTCCCTACATAGAAAGAGATGAATCATAAGATTAGAGGCTTCGAAAAATGCTTACAGCTGTAAAACCTTGAAAGGAGAAACAGCCCAGTCCCCAAAGATTTAAAAATTGTCAAACTAGTCCAGGTCATAAATGTAAAAAAAATGTAAAAAAATGCAAAACACAATTACACAAAGCAGTCCAGCCACCGAGTTATCAAAATATATAGCGGATTGAAACTAGAATCCTTGCAGGCACCGCAATGGGCATGGATAATCACTAGGCAAAATAATTCATAGGGTAAAACTTAAAAGGTAGCTAGTTTGTCAGTGGAATTTATAGGGCTAATGGATATGATTTAGAATTAGCTGCCCATGATCACTCTGCATGGTAGGTTCTGAGGTTGACCGTGGTCGGACCTCAAGTTCCATGTAGATGAAGCAGCTCATGCTTGCAACATCAACCTATAGAGGCACATTTTACATTTGGTTGGGATGAATTGCCATGCATGATGCTACCTAGTTATAAACTAATTGGGTATGTCATCTAGATCCTCGGTATTTTTTTTATCTATTCTTGCTTAGTGAACAGAAATATTCTATTTGAATCGTCGAAGGAATTGAGGGGCTAATAGAAATCAAGAGCTTAAGGTACTGCAGATCAGGTAGATTACAAAAATAAATTCAGCTAGGACAATTATACCAAATGGACCGGAAAACATCAGAGCAGGTAACATTTTACATGTCTAATCTATAGGATATACAATATGAACAAGTAGTATTTACAGAATCAGTTCATCCCCTAGCGAGTGCATAGGAAGCAGCATAGGCAAGAGAGAGAAAAATGTGAAGCAAACCGATGTTATTCCATACACCTGTCCAAAAATCGAGAGATCTAGTTCAGAGTTCAAATAAGCACAACTACTCATTAGTTTTTATGTCCCTCCCATAAATGAAGATTTAAGGAAAACACTAATCAATATATATTGTTTTATTAACTCATCATATATAAAGGAAGATAAAGAAACTGTAAAGGATTGTGAGATTTGTCAATAGAAGATTTATTTTTAAATAGTACATAGATAACAAAACTGATGCCTGCTACATCATTCATTAGACGACAAAATGGAAATCAATTAGCCATTCACGCTTGTAAATAAAAGGTAATCATGTACCAAAAGAAATAAAATTATCAAACCTTCGAGCTGCTCTCAGTTTCCTCCGATATTCTGAGGTACTACTTAAGGCATAGCAGCCAAGAAGAAATTCCCAAACTTCTGCTCGAATAGAGGGATCCACACCCTGCACATAAAGAAATGAAGGTAAATATTACTGTTGGAAGAAGACTGACATCCTGCACTTTCACTATTCATAGCTGCAAGCAATTATTTTGGATAATGAAAAAAATGCTACATGCAAATTATTGTCAGTGCACCACAATATTTGTTTTAAATAAGGGTGTGTTGTTGCGACCCCGTCACCAGGATTCACCCACAATCGATTGCTAGTCCCAGAGATCAATGCTAGCAACTTGTGAGCGACAGTTTGTTGAACATCATCACGCAATTACAAATAACTATAAAAATAACATAATATGCAAAAGTAATTGTTGCATAACCACTTATTACAATATTTTAACTAAAGATGACATAATATTGTCCATAATATATCAGAGTGCGGAAATACAAATATGCAGCGGAAATAAGGTATGATGATGCTCCAATCCGACCCTTGAGCGTCAGCTAGTCCTGATCGAGGTCCGGGACAGAATCCTTCTGAGGACCTATGTCTTCTCCTGAATACAAATATATCCGTGGTATGTATAGTGAGTACACGGCTACCCAGCAAGAGTCCTTAAAGTGATGCAGGGATAATAACAAGGACAGGGTGGCTGTTTTGCATAAACACCTACTCTAGTCAAATTAATTAAAGTGTTGTAAAACAATTTTGTAGAGCAATTAATAGTGATATAGATTTCCAAGAGAACAACCAGAGCTCGGCTTCATAAGCCCCTCTGTAGAACAAACTTGCCTCGAACAACTCAAACCACACCAACCATCAGGTTACATTATTAACACATGAGACTACCATGTACGGTCTACCTCCCCTCCCATAACTGTGGAAACGGTTATCATGATAGTTTTAACTCTGCAGAGTGTAGCACACTTTATCCATAAGCCTAGTGGTACCTTTATGTCTTAGCTCTTCCTTGGGAGCCTAGACCAAGTAACGATACAAGACGATTCATTAGTTTCCTCTGTTAACACCGGTACCCCCTCTAAGGTTTCGACACTACGTGTCTCCCTCTTGAGCCAACGGACCACAACCCAATCTTTTCAAAGTACCGTGTGTTAACCAGCCTTCCCTAACTACTAACCCAGGACTAGCACATGTTGGCCGACATATCGTAGCTAGCACTTATGGTTGCGCTTGTTCGGTTTGGCTGGATTGGCACACGCCAAGAGTCCTTAGACCAAGGTGACATACCTCCATCACACCTCATGCCACAATACCTAACATGCCACCTTGAGTCAACACACACCACGTAGGTTTTAGTTGATTAGGTTATTAAAGCAACTCAGCATCTCCAATCATACTAAGAAGTGAACCTAAACAACTACCAACCCACAAGCGCTAGCAAACTATGCACAAAGGATAGGCTAGAAAATATCTAAGGCAGCAATAAATGGCTACAATTCACAGGGTCAATGACGCAGTGTGAATATATTTAGGTCCTACCCCGACTCATCATTTTATGCATGAGATAAATAAACAAAATAGTAAAGGTGAATTTTCAAAAATTGGAAAGCAAGATACAATCTATCTTGCCTTGGTAGCACTCCTGATCTTGGGAACCTCCTCCGAACGGCTCCTGGAAACCTCCCGAGCAGTGAACACACGAACGGTCTACGCGTATATGCAAATGTGCAAGAAACAGCAAAACAATCAACAAAACATATAGCTCATAAAATATATAAAATTCTAGGCTATTTATGGGAAATAATGACTCTAGTCTAGAATCACCTAATTTGAAGTTCGGATGCTCCCGAAACAATTCCTGGAAGTTTGGGAAAATCAGAAATCCTGCAAATAAATAAACCGGCTTTAATCCGGCTTAACAGGCGTAAAACCGATTGCTTGCGGGCGACGGGCGTGTGGTGGCAAGGCTGGTGGCAAGACGAACCAGACAACGTGCGGGCGCGAGTGGGACGGAGGCGGTGACGCGTGGCGACGGCCGGGCGCAGCAAGGGCGCGGGAACGAGGGACACGCGGCGGCTTATGCGATCGGCAATGCAACACGGCGAAGTCGGTTGGCGACGCGCGGGCGGCGATCTTGGTGGCGCGTCTTGCCTGCGGTCTGTGCGCGGATCTGCGGCGGGAAGGACGCGTGGCGCAGCGGGTTCGTGGGTGTGGAATCTGAGCGCGGCGGCCGCAGTCGGGATAGCGGGCCGGCGGCGATGTCGGCGGCGGCGGCGCCCGAAACTTCGGCGAGCAGTATCTCCTCCAAATCTTGGCCAAATCATGTGATCCATATATCCATCTTGACCGTCTCGACGAGCTCTTCACAATGGCACCATCTACTCTCGGGTTTGGGCAAGGCACTGAGAGGGATACCTCGAAAAGGGCTTCGGCAGCTAGGGTTTTGGCGGCTAGGGTTTCCAATCTGGAGTTGTGGTGTTGGGGGAGGGATCTTGGGTGGTTTATATAGTGTCAAGGACGACCTGGGCTGGGCCTAGGGTGAGGGGAATTGGATTAGAACTCTAATTCTTATCCGAGTAGGATTCAGATAGAGTTTAGGCTTGTTTAGCAAGAAAACGAAGTTTCCCTTGGATTTTGCGGCTGAAATTTGGAGGGTAAGTCGGTTTAGGATTCTAGAATCTCTCCTTAAAATTTGAGCACGAGATTCTCTCGTTTCCTCATTATTTCCTGAGTTTTACGAGCTCTCGGCAAAATGTCAACACTTCATGGAATCATGAGCTAGTCTTGGAATCTGGGCTTGAAATTTGGGTGGTGGCTAAGTGTAGGCTTCTAATAATTACTGGAATTTTTATAGAATTTTCCCAAAGGTTTTCTAGGGTTTTGGGTTTAAACCTAAATCAAACTAATTTAAAATAGGGTTTTGTATATAACAATTCCCTTTTATTTAGTTTTAGGGTTTTTAAAATACAAATGACATACGATAAAATAGAGGATGTCACATGTGTGTATTCCTTTGATCTTCATCTATGTAATGTAAGGTGAATTGCAACCACAAGCGTCCCAAGCAGCAGCTGTACTGATTAGTGATATGCTTATTAGTCTGCTTTTCCATCATGTTGCTTAAAGATCACGTTAGAGTGGGTTAGTTCATGTTAATTTTGGAGTTGTTATGCCTAGTAGATCATTCTAGGAGCCAAAATAAAGATGATTTATTATCATTAGTAGGTCGAACAATAAGTACGATATATCTCCCTTTCTTCTCCCATCTCTTCTACCCCTCGCTTGTCCTCTACCTCACTCCCTTTGTCCACCATCTACTGCACCACAGCTCCAGACCAAGGCCATAGGCCTAAGCCTCCTGTACTAGGTGACAACTTATGAACTTTTTAATATCTGAGATAGGAATCTCATGGTTATCTTCTCTGAGCATGATCTCTATGATCCAATCATCCAAGTTTCAGATGCTTCTTCATGTTTGTGTTTCTTCTTTGAGGTCTTCATCATCAGTTCACGACACATTTGGAAGTAGCATAGCAATGTCATCTTTACACAAGACCAACCATCTATTACCATCTATTACAAGCTAGTTTTCCTGTTTTTCATAGGATCTCAAATGCCAAGAAAGAATGCTTGTCGTGATTCCCTATCGCCTAGATTCTTGGAGACATTCCTTAAACGTGTTTTTTTTTCTGTACATTCCTCCAGCTGTAATTTCTGGTAATAATATATCTATCCTACCATAAATACTTAATATAATTTTGAAAATCTTTTCTTGCCCATCTGTTGCCCATTTGTACTATTCACATGCTGAACCCTTTTCTTATCGAAATATTGGAAGTCCTATTTTTCAATCCCAACATATTTCTCTTATGTTTTAGTATTTCACTCCCAACCCCTTTTAACTACACATGACTCTATTTCTACAGTAATAGGCTCAATTACAGTAAAGGTAGTCTCAGGGCATGGCCATTGGTGGCCTCAGATTTTCCCTAAATTTTGCCCTATTGGCACTATTTGTGGGGAGAGAAAAAGGTTAAAATGGGTCTAGGATAGTCCCAATAAAAATTAACCAAAACTACCCTAACCAATGGGTAGAAGATTTTGGACTACTTATTTGCAATGTCAATTGGAATAAGTTTTAGACTGATTTTGGCCTCGCAATTTCACCCATTGGTTGGGGTTTGACCTATCCTAGGCCCAGATCGATGAATAGTGATAGTTTGGGCCTAAGACTGGCCCACCGTTGGATATGCCCAGCTTAGACATTCTCTGCCATGTTGTCATGGGCTGAACTTATCGTTATGTGGGCTAAGAAATATAAGCGGCGTAACAAGCGCGCTGCCGCACTGCCGCATGAAAATTGTGATGCAAGTCACCCAATCCTTTAGTTTGTTAGTTATCTCTTCGGTTTGTTAGCATATCCCTTAATATGTTAATTCAAGATGTCTTTCTATTTTGGGCAAAAGTTGGTTGGGCCAAGAAGCCTTTCCATAATAGAGGAAAGCAATGGGAATTATCTAATCCCCTACCCCTGTTTTCTCTCAATATTTCTCTACCTCTCAACACCCTTACAGCCTTACTCCCTGTGCTTGCTATCTTCTTGGTTACCTGAATCCTCTATGGCACCCACATGGTTGTGACCTTGTGGTCATGACATTTGCTGAGAAGCTAAACTTCAATTGCTTCCGGAAGCAGCTTGGAGGATCGAGCCAGCTTCGTTTGACTTGTTTTTTAGAGCATTGGGAATCAGTTTCGAGATTAAAAAAACAGGCTAAAAATCCAAAATTTACGCCTTCGTGATACAGATAAGCCACAAGCAAACAAGCACAAGCCCTGAAAAAATATGGATTGCTGCACTCATCGAGTGTATTGCTCAACTGGTGGCAACGCCCACGAACACCACTCGGTCCATTGCAGTGCTCTACAAGCAGCTGACCGAGATGAGTGAATGTCTCACACTCTCGAGATTAAGTCAAGTGACAGATAGTGGCACTGCCCTATGGTGCAAGTGGCAAGGGTGATTGATCAGCAGTCAGCAGCATAAAGAGATAGGAGCCAATCCCTGTGCTATTGCAAGCTTAAATCTCCGATATAGGACAACAAGAGAGGAGACCCCTCGGGATGGCTGCAACTGGTCAACCCAATGATCTGTTGCAAAATTAGCATAATGAGCAAGATCATACCAAATTCCATAATAAGTACAGCAATAATTAAATGCAAGCCAATTGAACCATAAGGCAAGTATTCTTCAGATATGACCAATAAGACATAAGAATACAAGATAGCCTTAAAAGAATTCAATGCTGCCCAAGGTAATAAAACCAGCAATAAGCTCAAGTTTTTGTTTATGATGTTGTTCTCAGATTGCAAATAGGGGTTGCTAATTAAATTAGCCATCCAACCGATCTTAGGCAACATATCACAGGATAAATTAATCTGGAACTGAAGGAAATAAGCCCTTAGACAGCACTGCTCTAGTTCAAAACAGGAGCAAAACTCCTCTATGTATATGATCAAGTTGCCACAGAGTGCACCAGGAAATAGATGATCAATATAGCAGTTCGGCCAGACTAAACAAACCACAAGAATGAGCCGAACAGCAGCTCATAAGCCCACTGCACCAACTAGAAACTGAGCTAGCACAAAACTAGTTCTCCAATTAAACAGGAAACAAGTGCAGCAGGATATTAACCAATTAATTCCAGCATCAACCACTAGATCATGCACATAGAGTAATCAGGATTAATGAACTTAGAGCAGTACTTCTAGGTCTAGCAAATCCTTTTATTCACAGATTATTAAGCCTCAACTAATGCAATCATCATCGAACAAAGATCGAGCCACAACACAAAGCAACCGAAATGGTCGACGGCCTCTAGCTCAAGGCTAGTCTCCCGAATTAACCAAAACGGTCCACTAGACAAGAGGAAGGAGAGTTCTTACAAGGCGTTGGATCCGAGCCAACAATGCCGAGGCAAAGCGTGCGAGGCATCGTCCCAGAAAATCAAATCGCCTGCTAAGCACCACAAGCGAAACGATCCGGAGATACGATGTCAAGTCCTCACAAGCAGCCAAGGCCACAGGAGGAACCCGAGGAGCAGAGGAAGGAGCAAGAAGAGGACGGCGCCCACCTCGAGGCCACCGAGTACCGAACGACGGAGAGCAGCACGGGTTCCTCCAAGAACCAAAGACCGCCGAGAAGCGGCCGGAGCTCCGGCGAATCGCCCGAACAGCGAGGTCGCGAGAGGAGTCGAGGAAAATGGGGAAAAAGAGAAAGCTCAGAACCGAGAGAGAGAGGAAGCTGCGGCCTCTAATAGGGATAGAGCCGCTTATCGGCCTCCGAGAAGCCCGCCACAACGGCCACGACGCCCACGAGACGCCAAGACGCCGAGAAAGGCGGCGCCCGCCCGCCGCCCAACCCTAGGGCTGGGCACGAGCGGGCGAGCTCGCCTCCCTCTGCCTCTCCTCTCTCTCGCCTCTTATTCTCTTACGTGGGCGGCCCAAAGGGCAAAATCCCAACAATCCCCACCCTTTTGCCTCCGTTGAAGCTGGCATTAACGCCGTTCACACTTGTTTAATATACTGTTGTTCAACCAAGATACCATAAAGGTTTGAACCAGAGTTTAGTCTAAAAGAATCCAACCCAACACAGGAATTAGAGGACTACACCTTGATCTAAAACCTTGGTGTGAGGGCGTTCATCCAAGAGACACACAAGACTAGGCTCCAAAACGCACCTCTAGCGGGCGAGACTTTCTGTCATGTCCTTGTATCCATTCATGAGCTCACTAGAGAGTATACCCCAACCACTCACGGATTGCGACCACACAATCAGCTCACATAGGTTTGTTCTTCATGGGAACTCTGTAGGACAGCTCCCTAGCCCTTAGGGCTCCGAACTTATTAAGAGGTTTACACCTCAACCTGCCATACAGATTTAAGCACTGCAGCGAATGGGACCTAGGAAGATGTGCTGACAGTACCACACAGCTTAGTTGTCCCAGAGCCTGATTCACGGGATCTCCGCTCTTTCAAGATGGGTTACCACTGTTGGTTACTACTAGCAGGGTATAAGCCCCATTCCTTTCGATGCTGCTTCGATAGTTGATCTAGGCAAACCCTTTGTAAAAGGATCAGCTAGATTACTACCAGACTGAGTGTATTCTACAACAATAACACCCGTCTCTCTCGCATGCCGAGTAGACTTAAGCCTTCTCTTAATATGCCTCGAGGACTTCATATTGTCTTTTCTATTCTTAACCTTGACTAGAACAGTCTGGTTATCGCAATATACTAAGACTGCTGGTATCGGCTTTTCCAAAGACAGTAGGTCGAAGAATCTCCTTGAGCCATTCGCCTCCACACCACCAATCTAGGGCGACTAGTTCAGCCTCCATGGTTGAGCGTGTAATGACAATTGCTTTGGCGCACTTCCAGACACACTGACCCACCGACTATAGTGAACACATATCCACTAGTAGCCTTCATCTCATCCGAGTCACTAATCCGATTAGAGTCACCGAATCCTCTAGGACAATTTGGATGGCCCGAGTAATGGATCCCAAGCTTCATGGTGCCCTTAAGGTACCTAAGTACTCGATGTAGTGCTACCCAATGATCATCTCCGAGATTTGCCGTGTAACGGCTCAACTCAGATATCGCATATGAGATGTCGGGTCTAGTTAAGCTCTTCGAGATACATCAAGGATCCAATTACTTGTGAATACAGGAGTTGATTAACCCCTTCACCAGTATGTTTGCAAAGTCTTAGATTAGGATCATAGGGCGTGGAGGCAGGCTTAGAGTCCATATGCCCGAAGCGGGTTAGGACCTTCTCCACATAATGGGATTGCAACAGAGTTATCCCACTCTCACCCTTTATAAGCTTGATGTTAAGAATAACATCAGCCTCTCCTAGATCCTTCATATCAAAGTTCAGGGAGAGATATTCTTTTGTTTCATTGATGACATCCAAGTCAGTCCCGAATAGCAATATGTCATCCACGTAAAGACATAGAATGACACCTCGGCCCTCCTGAAACCGATAATAAACACATCTGTCGGCTTCGTTTACACAAAACCCAACAGATGTCATCGTCTTATCGAATTTCTCATGCCACTGCATAGGGGCTTGCTTAAGACCATACAAGGACTTAATCAAACGACACACCTTGTTCTCTTGGCCATTAACCACAAATCCATCAGTCACGCATATATATCTCCTCTTCCAGCTCTCCATTAAGAAAAGCGGTCTTCACGTCCATTTGATGGACTAGGAGTTTATATGCAGCTGCTAGAGCTATAAGCACACGGATAGTGGGTAGTCTCGCCACAGGAGAATAAGTATCAAAATAATCCTCGCCTTCTTTTTGAGTGAAACCCTTAGGCACTAAGCGGGCCTTGTACTTTTCAATAGTACCATCAGGTCTCCTCTTTTTCTTAAAAATCCACTTGCACCCCACTGGTTTGCATCCAATAGGTAAGTCGGTGACTTCCCACATTCCATTAGCAATGATGGAATCCATCTCGCTACGAACTGCCTCCCTCCAATACTCAGCATCAGAAGATGCAAAAGCCTCAGCGAGGGTGCGTGGTTCGTCATCCACAGAATAGATGGCAAAATCATCACCAAACGACTTTTCAGTCCTTTGTCTCTTACTCCTCCTCAACTCCAATTCAGGAGCGGGCTCAGCCACCTCAGGAGGAATAGAGTAATGCTCGTTAGAGCCATCTGGTGCGATTATCTCATCTGATCTCATAGGAAAGATAGTCTCAAAGAATGTCGCATCCGTAGACTCCATAAGGTCATTGAGAGCGACTTCGCTCATCTCGGATTTGACCACTAGAAACCTATAGGCCGTGCTATTTAAAGCATACCCTAGGAAGACACAGTTGACAGTTTTTTGTCCTAATTTCCTTTTCTTAGGCACGGGCACATTCACCTTAGCAAGGCAACCCCAAGTCCTAAGATGAGACAGGTTTGGCTTTCTCCCCTTCCATCCCTCATAAGGCGTCACCTCACGATTGCGCGGCGCCACCCTATTTAGGACATAATTAACTGTGAGAACAGCCTCCCCCCACCATCGAACCGACATACCAGAACTTTGTAACAAGGAGTTAACCAAGTCACATATAGTTCGGTTCTTTCTCTCGGCTATCCCATTTGATTGGGGAGAGTAGGGAGGTGTGGTTTCATGAATGATACCACATTCTTCACAGAAGTGGGCGAAATCCTTAGAGATATACTCTCCTCCTCTATCAGACCTTAACCGTTTAATAGTCTTTCCTAGTTGGTTTTCCACTTCAGTTTTATAGATCTTAAAATATTCTAGTGCTTCATCTTTAGTTTTTAATAGATAGATATAGCAATATCTACTACTATCATCTATGAGAGTAAAGAAATATCGTTTGCCACCCTTAGTTAAGATACCATTCATCTCACATAAGTCGGAGTGGACTAGCTCTAGTGAAGAGGTGCTTCGCCCTTCAACCGTACGAAACGGCTTTCGAGGCTGCTTAGCTTGCACACACACCTCACACTTGGAGCCCTTCTCATAGCTATACTCTGGAATCAAACTCATCTTGCTCAAACGCACAATGGCCTCAAAATTCAAATGACATAAGCGTGAATGCCATACATCATGATGTTTATTACAAACCACATTGTAAATGGAAAGATTGTTCGACACAAGATGCAGAGACCGAACATGCCACCTCTCTCGTACCCCTTGCCTATGAAGGCACCAAACTTGGTCAAGATGACCTTATTTGACTCAAACACTAATCTGACACCCTGGCGACATAACGCAGAGCCACTGATCAAATTCCGTCGCATCGTGGGCACGAATAACACGTCACGAAGAACCAGCGTCTTGCCCGAAGTCAACTTCAAGCACACCTGGCCGACTCCTCGTATACGTGCTGACGCTCCATTGCCCATCAAGACGGATCCACAATCTTGACCTTGAAATGAAGTAAAAGAGCCTCTGTCAGCAGCTATATGACGCGTAGCACCCGTATCGATCCACCAATCAAGTGATGAATCAGCCATAAAGGCTCTAGGTACATACCCTGTGGAGGAGCTAGGAGCCACCTCCGCAACATGCGCCTGGGCCTGAGGGCCACTCTGCTGTCCTGGACCTGGTCCTTTGCCCTTGCGGTCACGGCACCTTCGAGCGATGTGCCCGGGGTTGCCACACACATAGCAGACCAGATCCTCTTTCTTCTTCTTCATGTTCTTGCCACCGGAGCCACCGTTCGGGGCTTCTTCTTCTTCTTCCCACCACCACCTTGGAGTTCTTGGCATCACCACATTGGCTCGGACGGGGGCGAGAGTACTTTGAGCCTCCACTAGCACGGACCGCCTCGACATTTATAGTCACTCAAGCTCGAGGAACGTCAGCGCTCCTTCATATGTCGGCGAGCAGTCACAAAGTCACGCCACGAGGGCGGAAGCTTGGCCAGGGCTACATTCACCTGAAAGCTTTCAGGCAGGAGACACTCGAACTGATTCAGGTCCCTCACATGGAGCTGAAGCTCCTGGACCTGCTCCAGAATCGAGCGGTTCTCCACAATCCTGTAGTTCAGGTAACTCTCGGCCACAAAGCTCTCATTCCCGTTATCCCCTTCTGAAAATTTCAGCTCCAGGTCATCCCACATCTCCTTGGCATCAGTGAAGGTGGAGTAGGTGTCGAAAAGCCTATTTGACACTACGGCTAACAATCGTGCTAGGACTGCGTGATTGGCATCCTCCCACCGGGTCTTCTCCTCACCCTCAAGTTTCTTTTTCTCCTTCGGAGGATCGGAGATAACCCAGTAGATTTTCAACTCTGTCAACCACAGCCTAGTACGTGCCTGCCAACGTTTAAAGTTGGAGCCGTCAAATGTCTCAGGGTTGACTACGTCGCTACTACTCCCAGAGGCCATAGATAAGAATATTTGATTTCTGGATTGTTGCAAAATTAGCATAATGAGCAAGATCATACCAAATTCCATAATAAGTACAGCAATAATTAAATGCAAGCCAATTGAACCATAAGGCAAGTATTCTTCAGATATGACCAATAAGACATAAGAATACAAGATAGCCTTAAAAGAATTCAATGCTGCCCAAGGTAATAAAACCAGCAATAAGCTCAAGTTTTTGTTTATGATGTTGTTCTCAGATTGCAAATAGGGGTTGCTAATTAAATTAGCCATCCAACCGATCTTAGGCAACATATCACAGGATAAATTAATCTGGAACGGAAGGAAATAAGCCCTTAGACAGCACTGCTCTAGTTCAAAACAGGAGCAAAACTCCTCTATGTATATGATCAAGTTGCCACAGAGTGCACCAGGAAATAGATGATCAATATAGCAGTTCGGCCAGACTAAACAAACCACAAGAATGAGCCGAACAGCAGCTCATAAGCCCACTGCACCAACTAGAAACTGAGCTAGCACAAAACTAGTTCTCCAATTAAACAGGAAACAAGTGCAGCAGGATATTAACCAATTAATTCCAGCATCAACCACTAGATCATGCACATAGAGTAATCAGGATTAATGAACTTAGAGCAGTACTTCTAGGTCTAGCAAATCCTTTTATTCACAGATTATTAAGCCTCAACTAATGCAATCATCATCGAACAAAGATCGAGCCACAACACAAGTGCAACCAGAAATGGTCGACGGCCTCTAGTTCAAGGCTAGTCTCCCGAATTAACCAAAACGGTCCACTGGACAAGAGGAAGGAGAGTTCTTACGGTCGTTGGATCCGAGCCAACAATGCCGAGGCAAAGCGTGCGAGGCAATCGTCCCGAAAATCAAATCGCCTGCTAAGCACCACAAGCGAAACGATCCGGAGATACGATGCGAAGTCCTCACAAGCACCAAGGCCACAGGAGGAACCCGAGGAGCGGAGGAAGGAGCAGAAGAGGACGGCGTCCACCTCGAGGCCACCGAGTACCGAACGACGAAGAACGGCACGGGTTCCCCTCCGAAGAACCAAAGACCGCCAGCAAGCTACCGAGCTCCGGCGAATCGCCGAACAGCGAGGTCGCGAGAGGAGTCGAGGAAAATGGGGAAAAGAGAAAGCTCAGGACCGAGAGAGAGAGGAAGCTGCGGCCTCTAATAGGGATAGAGCCGCCATCGCCCTCCGAGAAGCCCGCCACAACAGCCACGACGCCCACGAGACGCCAAGACGCCGAGAAAGGCGCGCGCCGCCCAGCCGTCCAACCCTAGGGCTGGGGCACGAGCGGGGCGAGCTCGCCCTCCCCTCTGCCTGCTCCTCTCTCTCTCTGCCTCTTATTCTCTTACGTGGGCCGGCCCAAAAGGGGCAAAAGCCCAACATGATCAATTTTGTTTTGTGGGCAGAAGATGGTGAAGATCAAGAAAGTATGGTTTTTCTAAGATGTCACATCAGACTGGGGTCATGCAGAAGTGGCACTTTCAACTGGATCCCAACTAGTGCATCTTTAAGAACTCCGTCAACCAGCATTTCAGGCTGTCAATCCGGCCCAACTTGTAGTGAAACTAACATAAGCTATGCCAAACCAGCATGGTAAAGAAATACAAGGGCAGAAGATGCAGATCCTCACTTACAGCTCCAGATCTGGCTAGTGTACATATAGCCATGGCACTTCCAGGTGCATACAAGTTGAGGGCATTAGCTATGACAGAGGCCATCACTGACTCACCGTGCACCTGAAACTACACCAGCGTGTGCTGGTCATGTGGCCACCAACGCAACAGCACCCACTGCATGCCCTGCTCAGACACCCGTTACGGCTTACGAGTAACAAATGTGAGGAACATAACTGTATGCCCCTAGCATGGTAGCACCAACACTTGTGTTGCCGGTTGCCTCATCCTAACAGAGGAGATGGTGGCATGCCATGACACGGTACTATGCTACATCTATGAAGAGTGATTCACCTTGATCATTGCTACAAGCCTACAAGCTTATCTGATGCTCTCACCTAGATTAGAGATAAGATTGATGTGCGCAAACAGCTTCTTCAAGCAGCACAGCACTACATGGGAAATTATCATTCTCATCACCAGCAGATCAGCTGTTATAACCTGACATTGGGTAATGGGTGACTTCGACTATAAAATGCCAGGCCTATACTACTTCTCTCATGACTTATCGGAAGCTTTTGCCCCCCTATAAGATGCTGGAGAAGATCAGTTGTCACATATAAATTTGAGATTTTCAGTGACATGTTCCATGCTAAGACTTACTAAGTTACAATGGTGCAAACCCAGCAGCAGTGGCAACTGGCCCATAGTTTTTGGGAGTTACTAAATGTAGTGGCAACTGACAAGGGCTTCCAGACTCAAACACATCCTAGGTGCACTGGACACTTCATGCATTACAGCATTATAACACACGATTTTAGCTCAAGGACAAGCTATTTGTCAAGGGAAGGAAAGATGTCATGTAGGGCCAGTTCTACACTTTGCAGGCTGCACAAAATCTTGCCAACAGAAACTGTGTAAGCCTAGATTAGAGATATTCTAAAAGATCAAGTGGTAGATTGGGACTTTGGTTTAGTTCAGGTTTGTTCCAGAGTTACTATGCCTAGTAAATCATGTTAGGAGTTCTATTTAAAGAGAACCAATCATCATTAATATATCAAGCGAGAAATTATGAACCTATTTCCCTTTCTATATTCTTTTATATCTTCTACCCTTTGCTTTGCCTCTGCACTGGCACACCCCTCCCTAGGCATTCCCTTCTTCCACTCATTACCACATAATGGCTTCTAACCTAGGCCATAGGCCAAAGCCTCATGTATTTCACAACCATGTGTTGCATTCTGGTAAAGACATGAAAGTTTATCACACACTCCCTCTAGCTACAAATACATGCTTGTTTAGGATAGGTGCAATCAAAGCTTTGAAACTTTAGTTATGGATATCTCTTTACATATTTATATTGGATGTATGAAATCACGTGTGTAGATTCGTTTCAAAAAGAAATTTCACAATATTATACTTTTTAGGTTTATATACAAATTGTATAGTAAGTTGTAGTCAAAATTACAATTTAGGACCATATTGATGCCCAAAACATGTGTTTTTGACAGGAGAGAGTAGCATTAGCATGGAACATGTTTTCAGCACATCACATGGTGTACAGGAAATGACGGCTAATACGAGAAAATTACTATACTCATTCAGCTTAGGGACAAAACTTAAGCGATCATCCAGACCAGTAAGGATGAACATATTTAATTTCAAAAATGGAAAATAGTTGCAGGGCCTTTTATCTAAATATGTAACTCAGCTGCACTTCCAATAAGGAGATGAATGATGCACCAGATTTCAAGTATCAGCAAAGTTGTGGAATGTGGGAGCGATATATCAAGCTAACTAATATTTCATTGGTTCCAATAGAGAGTGCTGCATATAAATAATATAATCATGGTAGAACATAGTAAAATCGTTATTATTATAATATAATCATGGTTACACCATGGTAAAAAAGACATAATACACTCTAGATATGTTGTCTGCAGTGCAGTGCAGGCTGAACAAAATACCTAATTAAGAAAAGGGTAAAGAAGTCAGGAAATAATAGTAAGCTCACCCCTAAGACGATGAATTTGAGGGCTTTATGGAAGCCTGTGAGCTTTCCGTCACTGTCAAAACATGTTTGCCATTTTTCTGGCCTGAGCATTTTGCTCCCCCTCCCCTGTAAGATTGTAAAAGCGTGAGCACTAGGACTAGGAGGGGTATGATTGCTTTGCAGTTGCAGGCATAGGCATGAGCAAGAGCAACCTTGACGGGGGAAGGGTGGTCTTGAATGAGGGAGCCGACGCCGCGTTGGAGGTTGGCCATGGCGCCGCCGGCACCGGCACCGCCGCACAGGGCGGATTTAGGGCCAGGGCACCCTGGGCCGGTGCCCTGGGCTTGACCTGGTAATAGGAAATAGCCCCATATGTGAATTGGGCCCAAACTGTGGAAGCCCAGGGCACATTAGGTCCCATTCCCTGCCCAAGTGCCCAGCCAGGCAGCCAGCCCAGGCCGCTAGGCGCACAGCCCAGCTGGGAGCCGAGGCACTTGCGTGACCGCGTCCCTCTCCGCCTCGGCACCTCGCCCTCGCCTTGCGCAGCCAGCCGCCTCTCCGCCTCGACCTCGCGCCCTCGTCGTCGCGCGCCGCCTCGGCCTCGCCCTCGCCTCATGCGCCGCCTCCACCTCGGCCTCGCCCTCGCGCCGTCGCGCGCGCCTCCTCACCTCGGCGGCTCCGCCTCGGCCTCGCCCGGCTCGCCTCTTTTGCCTCGCCTCCCGCCGAGGCCCCTCGGCTCGGCCTCGGCCAGTCGGCCCCCTCCGGGTTGGAGGTTGGTGAAGCTTCTTTAGTTCTTTTGTACAGCCCGTTTGCTAGAGAAAATGAGAAATGATCTGTGATTTAGTGATTAAATGATCTGTGATCTGTGAATTTGTGACTAGAATTGAGCCATCGAGAAATGCTAAATTATCTATATTTAGTGGAATTGTGCCCGGGGCTTATTCAAATCCTGGATCCGCCACTGCCGCCGCACATGATCCATTTGATGTAGTCCAGGGCCGGGGGCGGGGGGTGGTCGGACATCCAGGCGCAGTTGCAGTTGAAGTTAGGGTAGGTTTAGGAGCGCAGCGAGGAAGGAACTTGAAGGGAAATCGACATGGCTGGACCTGCAGATGCAGGTAGGAATCGGATCCGAATCGAATCCCACTGCTTCTCCTCCTCCTCCTCGTCTTCGTCTTCCTCTGCTTGCAGCTGTTGCTGGCGTCAGGATCAGGGAAGAGGCGGAGACGACTCCACTCCTCGTCCTCTCCACTTCCTCTAGCTCAAGCTTGAGATTTTGAGAGTAAACTACCCACAAATATTTCAGGTATTTTAACTCCATTCACAAAAGTTTTTTAAAATAAATTTCAGTAAATTTCACAAAACCCCATATTTACAAGACTATGTAACATTTAACAATAGATTTAATTTAATCAATTACTACTTAACCCCATTTGTCGGATCCAATTAACACTAAACCACATGTTTTGATATGGGGAGGGACACATGGGCCACCCGGGCCCACTCATCAGGTCAAACGAGACTGGTTACTGCATACTGCAGACAGGGGAGAGATAGTGTCGCCATCCCACATGAAATTTGGCTCCGATAAGGCCTTAAATTTGATCCCTATAAACGATATAGGGTTTCCCTAAAAAAATCCATCCCCTATAAAATACTTATCTCCAACAGTAGTCCCTAAAATTGGATCTCTACCCAACCGAAGATGGCAGGTCTTGAGAGGCGTCCTGACGAGCGCCGGCACCATCGCCGGCATCGTGCCACCGCAAGCGCGCAGCATCCTGTGGTCTCACTCTCTCCAACCTCCAAGCCTTTGTACAGAGAGTGTGGATCAGTGGATAGTGGGTAGGTATTTCAAGTTTGTGCATCGCTGTCACTGCAGTACAGGAAGAAGCCTTCGATACAAGAATCCAGCGTAATTTTATTCAACTTGATAACCATCAGTTGGTTCAAGTGATAACGTAATAACTCTCAGCTCTTGTCTCCTCAAGAAGTACTCAAATATTTAAGAATTACAAAATTTGCAATGCAAAAACAATAAAAGAGTCAATTAACCATTGTGGCCAAAGACAATGTGGACAGTCTCGTCTGCTTCTGCCTACCGCTGGTGCGCCGATTTCTTCTTTCCGGCATCAATAATGTACTCATCTATGTCGGCTTCGGCTCGGCCGGCGGCGTGGCCTCACCGGGTGACCTTGATCATCATTGTAAAGTAGAGGAGTATTGCTTTGACTTTGGCGTTTCCCTGTATCAGACATTCAGACTTCAGAGGGTTCACTGTTACTCTTATCACTCACTTGTCCTTCGAGATCGTCTGTACAGTTTGCATCAAACGTGTGTTGAATTTACATCAAGAAAATATGGACAGGTTCACAGAGCTCGCGCATAGAGCAGTATGAGAATTGCGCAGCGAGAGCCTGCAGGTGTTTTGTGTTGTTTTGAGCATGGGAGACGAGCATTCCAGCATTCTTGCTAGCTCGCCTCCGCCGACGAGAGGACCTCCAACTCCGCCCACCAAAGCGGGGACAGCCGAGGCGTCGCTGCGTCCGGCGAGATGGCTATGGCTTCTCTCAGCTTGGAGGTGATCTCCGTCATGCTCGGTCTCTTTGTTGGGTCACTCTGGATGCAGTCTCGGATCACCTGGCAGATAGTCTCCAACTCGTTTTCTCTGTGAGCCGCTAGTGAAGGATCAAGCAAGCAGGCCATGCTGCGATCGTTGTCTATGCACTCCAGAGCCTGTGAAGAAAGAGATTACATATGGTCACTTGATAGATGGAACTGATCTTTTTTTTTTCCCTTCGTGTGTGTGACAGTGCGCAATTGATCATACCAAGTTCACGAGGGAGCCCTCCTGTGTGCACAGTATGGAAGCCTGCCCGAGATGATTCAAGCAGTACTACACCAAAACTGTAGACGTTCTCTGCCAGGTAAGAAGACTCTGTCTCGCCATGATCATGAGGCTCATCTTTTCTCTGCGTTTTACCTTCAGAAATCTCTTCCTGCCAAACACTCATATCTGCGATCTGCAGAGATTACAAAAGTTTTAGGCGTTAATCCCACTGTCCTGATATACTGTTAATGTGATCGGACACTAGTCAGTGCCAGCAATGTGTGAAGCCAGCTGCCTATGGCCTATGGGCTAACCAAACGAACAGAACAATTTTACAGTAGATATCAACGGTAATATTAAGTGGTAGTACATTTTATATCAAACAATTGATTTGAGAGGTTTATACTACTCATGCTGGTTATGTATAACATAATTAAAATCAAAGTAGTATGAATTGATGGATAAAAAGAATGAACTGTCTGTATTGAATTTAATCCATCATAAAGATTTCTCGGAATATACTTTGATAGGAGAGATCAGCTTTTTTTTAGTAAAATAGTAGAGATCAGCTGTCACATTTTTTAGAATAAATGCCAGGAGCACTGCCTATTTATTGAGAAGATAATGGATATAATTTAATTACACATTAGGAGATGAAAGTCGATCCCCCAAAACTGGATTGGTGGCTGACAGCCTGACACATTGAACAAGACTGTTTGGCTTGTATGTACCTTTGCAGCACCATCTTCAGATATCAGTATAGAAGTTGAATGCAGATCAGAGCATGGTGTGATATTACTCAGGCCAACCATCCAAATTTGATAAACACAAATGAAATCCTAGCCTTCATCAGGCAAAGAAACCATATGACATATGACCTATCAATGAAATCCAAGCCTGGAAAAATCAATCACTTTCACATCAGCTCGAAATACAGATTATATCACTTTCACATCAGCTCAAAGTACAGACAAGCAGCAGCAGTAGCAGCAGCATGTCTGTTACTGCAAACGAAGTGTTCATGCTACCTTCACCTTTCGATGCTCTATGCCTCTATTTGAAGGAGAAGGAAAAAGAATTCTGGGACTGATTACCACACCCAATCTCGTATGTATGCAAATGACCTAATTCTTGCAAAATGTTACCCCCAGATTCTATTTTGTTTACATGGCGCAAGTAATTTTCTTTTCTTTGTAATCTGCATGCGCGCAGTAGAGGGCAGAGGAGCAGGCTGCGGTGGAGCCGGGGGAGGGGGGGGCTAGAGAATGACGGCAGTGGGGCAGAGGAGCCGGCTGCGGCGGCGGCGGGGTAGAGGAGGCAGGCGGCGGCGGCGGCGGGGTAGAGTAGCCGGCTGCGGCGGCGGGTAGAGGACGCGGTGGCGGAGGCGGGGTAGTGGATGACAGCGTTGGGGCAGAGGAGCCGGCTGCGGCGACAGGGCAGAGGACAGCGGCGACAGGGCAGAGGAGTCGGGTGAGAGGAGGCACGCCGGAGATGGAGGAGGAGAAGGACGGCGGTACCTGGAAGTCGTACCGTTCCTCTCTCCTCTCTGGTAAAATACAGGTTGTTTTGAGGGATGCTGTTGGACGCTGTAGAGAAGAAGTTCCACCTTTTTTTACAGGTTCAGTGAGGCATACCGTACGTTGTTGGAGCCAGCCTAAGATCATGCGTCGTCGTTGCGTCACTAGAGGTCTCGCGCGCCCGCGAAGATCATTGTCGTGCCCGCCGTTCGCATCTTCCAGCCAGGTGCTCCTCCTCCTCTGGCTGCTTCGTCGTCCTATCGCCAAGACTTCCTCCTCCAACCGTGCCGCCGTCGTCCTCCACAGAACAACGCCCCCTCGCTGTCTTTCCTGGAGCTAGAAGAGACGAATCCCCATGGCGCCAACGACCATAAGGGCGGCTCACCGTGCGGTCCTAGAGGAGAGCGTGTCTAGCACATCTGTTGTGCAGCAGGTAGCTTCCAATTTGGGGGAATTTCTATCTCTAGGGTTTGGGTGACTTGGGGATTTTGCAAATTTCGTCAATGTGAGTATGAAATTGGCTCATCTTGAGTTATGTTTAGCTTATTGGGGATGTAACATCATTGATTTTTGTTAACAATGGGAGATTTGCATGTCAATTCGGTTTTGAATATTTTTTTGGCCATGCACTGGATAGAAGCAATCAGACGATGCCCTTGATGAAATACCAGCAATGTATGTGGAGGATTTAGAGTACAATGATGTGGAGACTAGCACGAAACTCAGTTACTGCCATGGATTACAGCCCGTAAGAATGGTGGCATGGGAAGGTATGTGTCAGTGATTAAAAAGCGGCGCATCTGGAAATGGACCCTCGATGCGATCTGTACCGGTCCACCGCGCAGGAAGGAGCCCAACAGACCGACCCAGGCCATACAAAGACCTACCTGGCCCTGCCGGACGGCAGTCCCGGGCTTGGCCAGGCCGCCTGTACCTCTCCAGGCTTCCCAAAGCCTGGGGGAAGCTCCGCGGCCAGCACATCGCTCAACCTATCCCCTGGACAGCTGGCGACGGATGCCACAATCCGCGACACCCTCAACGGGCGGCGCGAAGCTAGCTCCAACCAGTCAAGGCTATTTGGGGAATAAAGAGAAATCGCTTTCCTTAGAAGCAGCTTGCTCCCCCATCTTAGAGCGCTAAGACGAACACGTGTCATAGTACACACCAAACAAAGCTTCCTTTTGCAGGCCGCAGACAAGACGAAGCCCGGGGCGAGACAAGGGCGCGGCGACTAAAGATGGACAAAGCGTGGGAGGCGTAGGACCCACCGTATCAGCTCCAGGCCACCTGCCGCGCCTATAAAAGAAGACACACTCCAAGCAGAATAGAGGCCTTCCTCGAGAGAGAACATTCGACACATAAGCTAGAAACTTCCATTCCGCCAATGGCAGTAGCAGTAGCCAGAGTAGTCCTAGTCTTAGCCAGTTCGGTGCCAAGAGCACTCTTGTAAGGCCGGGGTCGGGCACCTTCAAGACCGGTGTAAGACCTAGGACTCATAGGGTAGTTTTGACATTTGAGACCAACCAAGACTAAGGACTTTATTTTTTAGATTTCTTTTAATATCTTTGGTTGCGTGCGTGTCGAGGCCTGTGCACGTCAAGTGCAGGTCTCTCTCTGGCATGTTGGTCCCACTGAGCACTCGAGTCTCCAGTCTTATCCTCTTCTGAGTCGGTTCGAGAGAGATTGAGAGTGCCAGGTGTCCGAGGTAGTTTGCTTTGGGTAGAAGTCATCGGAAGGGCCCGGAGGAATCCGAGGCACTTCTTGACGTGTCCCGGGAATTTCGTAGCCACCAAGTCTAAGTCCAAAATATTCGACGCAGAACTTCCTGCCCAATCCGAGTCGATCCTATCCAAGTCCAAAACACGACAAATCGCCCAACAAACACAGCCGAGCATCCGAGTCACGTGAGAGAGAGAAGAGAGGCAGTGACCGGTGCCCCTAGTCACAGTGGGTGTCGACAGGTGACTAACTGGGGGGTCACCGCCGGCAATGAATTTGTACGAGGGGACGCTAATCAAGAACCAAACCAGATGGGTAACACAAGACAGGGTTATACAGGTTCAGGCCCTCAACGGAGGTAATACCCTACTTCCTGTGCTCTGGGATTATGATTGATCAATATGCGGGATGCAAGATGACCAGGGTTTTCGCGTATGCTTGATGATGATGCCGAAGATCTCCCTCTCTCGGCCTCTATCCCCTCCCTTTATATAGTGTAGGGGGGATAGGATTACAGAGCGTCGCGGGGTATATGGCAACTGTTTCTGTTATGCCGTTACATGGTATGTATGCATTGATCTGCTATTTACATGGGGATATACCATATCCTCGGGTCCTTTCTTGCGGCGCAAGGCACGTGTAGCCCGAGCAATCTTTAACCCTAATCGGCCGACTCGTATCGCCCCCATCCGTTCCCTTATGGGCCTTCTAGAGGATACCCACGGCCCATGTAATCCACAGTAGCCCCCGAGTGCTTTACGATCGAGTCAGATGCTTGGCCGACTGGTTTCGTCTATACCTCCTGTAATCTGAAAAGAGATTGTAAAGAACTCAAGAAATCTTAAGTTTTTTGTGTCGAAATAATGCCTAGATTTGGCGATGCCAAACTCCAGCTTACTCGGCCCATTGGGCGCATCACCTCAACAGAAGGGTTCGGCTCCTGGGCACCCACTCTTGCTATACAAGGGCGGCTATTGACCCAACACGGGGTATGCCTTAAGCCACGCCGTCACAACTTCTGTCTTGCAGCATGCTGTAACTTTAGCGTTTCAAAGTATCAGCATCAGGCGCTCGGCCTTAACTTGTAAGAGCCAGCACTTAGCCCAACATGGGGCGCACCTTTCAGCCGGGTGGTACCTGTCCCAACCAGGGGAGGGAACAGCTCATGCCCTTCAGGGCGTACCAATTGGATACGACTTTGCCGAGAGGTATTTGTATCCGGGTAGCGGTATACAACTGGCGACCTTATAAAGGCATACCTCAAGAAGTTGAATCCAAATTTCACCAACACCCAACCTCGAACGTGCGAAGTTAGCTAGTGACCCAACGTGGGGTGTGCCGTGAAATATTTTTAATTTTGGCGCTGCCGATGTGTTGACAACCAAATTTGGCACGATTTTACGGTTATTTTGGTGCCAAAAAGAGGGTGAAAAATAGCATATTTGGCCAAAAAAAGAGCTAGATCGGCATATACTCAGGCATCATTATTGGCTGATCGGCTAATATTGGAAAAGATCTTGATTCGCTTTTATGCATGCATATGTGTGCAAAATAGCCGACCAAAGGAGATATGGTTCATATAATCCAGTATAAATATGATACAATCGGCTTTTATATGTGTGTTAATAAGCCAGGCAGGGCATTGATCGGCTTGTATACGTGCATACGTACATGGAAAATTGATGGCCGGTTGATCAAGTTAATGAGCTGACTGTGGTGGCTGATCGAATTAATTAAGGGAACTACTCATATTTGGGAAACACTGATCGGTTTGTCATCGGCTTATATGGAAGGTCGTAGCCAAATCATGTGCAACTCCGATTGGCTTGTACGTACATATACATATATGGAAACTGCATGGCTTGTACGTGATGAAGACCAAAGAAGCTATACTTGCATGTGGTATTCACGTGTAGATCAAATCAGGAAAGGGCATGCCACGTGAAGATCAAAAGAAGCTCCGGAATACTCCGCGTCAGCAAAAATAAATAAATATTAATATTAGTAATCGTATTTGAGTCGGTTTGTATTTAGTCTGTGCCTTGCACGATAAGTCTAGTCGGTTGAGTTAGTTTAGGTAACTAAGAGTTAGAGTCCATATCAAGTTACCGGATTAGCCGGTGCGTCTTTAGTATAAATAAGGGCTGTCGTGCAGCATGTAAAGGATCATCTATCAATCAATAATACATCTACTATTTCGTCTACCTGTTACCCTTGTGCTATGAATCCGATCGATCCTCTCGTATCGGTATTCAAAGTACACGCCGTCGTCTACTGTCTCGATTAAGTTCGATCTCCTCGCTGTCGACTCCATCGGTAGGGACTGCCTCGGTTCAGTCCGATCTCCTCGCCGTCGGCATCAGAATACTATCTCTCGGCGGCATTGCTGCGCATCGCCGTCCGCCGGAGGTGTTAGGTTTCATCTTGCTCCATCGGCTCGACGTCTTATCGTTAAGCCGATCATCGGATTATCTCCAAGCTATGGTAAATCTTCATTGCTTCGCCGGTATCTTGCCTATCGGTGACCTTGCCGATTGCAAAAGGTCAAATCGGCTGGCACGTCCTCGGAAAGCCCGATCCCCTGTTGTTCGGCGGTAGTTGGTGCCGGGAAACCACTTTTCCGCGTCCACACGGTGATATGCCCTCCAGGGTGCACCAAGGCCGAATTAGGCTCGATTTTAACACATTGACACCGTTAGCGGCGTGTTAAGAAAGCCTGTTAAGGGTGTTGCCCTTTGCAGTTTTAGCCCAAGCCCAATTAGGGGGGGAAGGCGAAGCGTTTTCGCGCCCTTTTCTCACACAATCGAAGCGGTACGTATCTCCGTTGGAAACCGTATTCATTCCCACTTCCGTCCCATCGTCATGATGGTTTCACTGTGTTCGAAACGGATTACCAGGCGCGTCCCTTGAACTTCCTCTGTGTATAAAAGAAATCCCAGGGGCTGAGTACTACTTCACCTTCGGCTTATAAGTTCTTGAGTTTCCTCGGCGACATCCGGAAATCTCTTCATCTCCAATCAATCAAAAGATCAGAAGAAAGTCATGGATCCGTGGGAAGCCGCCGTCGCAGGGTTCCGCGTATTACCGCCGCCGAGCAATTAAGGTTTCACCGCAACAATGGCGGGAGAATCTGTGGAAAATATGGCCCAAGAAGCCATTAGGGTCTTGGTCAGCGGTCATCCGCGACTTTATGTCGTCCGCACTCCCCTGAAGGACGCCCTCGTCTCCTCCATTCTCAATGTGAGTTGGTCGTCCGAGTGATTCATCTTTTATCTGTATCCCCGCGAGCCAGCGACGAGCCCTGGCTCGATGTGCTGAGTCGTGGAAAATATGTAATCGGGCCTAATAGCCCTTTTTAAATGAACATCTCTTTGGGGAATCCGATATTTCTCGCTTTGATCTTGAATCTTGCAATGCCGCTTCTTCTCGATTTGATCTCGAATCCGCGATACCGCTCCATCCGAGTAGTTAGGCTCGCCCGCTCCTAGACCGGCAGTCGGCACTTAACGCGGACCCCTCGGAGGGAACCACTCGGGCAGCCGAGTGATTATCGGCCCCCTCGCGGAAAGGCCGCATCCAGCGCTAGACTAAGGTCCGGCCCAGAATGCGAAACTTTGCCCGTTGCGATAAATTAGGAACAAGGGAACGAAATTAGTTCACCTCGCTCACTTTTCGCGCCAATCAGTTAGCTTCTTCAACAAGCTCCGCCGCAAGGGTTCTTTTCCGCCATCGCCTCCGCCACCACCCGTCTCCAATCGCGATGGCTCCACCATCCCCCACCGCCGATGAGGCAGCTAAGAGCGCAAAGAGGTGGATGAAGTCCATCACAACTGAGCGGAGGCTACAGAAGCTGGTCTCCCTCGGCGTGCTCCCGTCGGAAGGGTTCGTATCTTGGCGCGCCGCCTCCAGTGAATCCTGCCCCACCCCTCGCTAGGACGAGGTAGTGGTCTTCGAGTCTTTCTTCCTCCGCGGCTTCAGCCTTCCTTGCTCCTCCTGCTTCCGGGGCTGGCTCCATTTCTATGGGATCGAGGTCTCGCATTTGAACCCCAACTCCATTTTTCATATCGCGATTTTTGTTCACGTCTGTGAGGCCTATCTGGGGATCGCTCCCCATTTCGACCTTTTCCGATTCCTTTTTCTCCTCAAACCCTACCCCAGCAAGGACAATCCCAAGGCAGCAGCGGCGGGATTCAATTGATGGAAGGGTTAAAAGTTTTACTTCGACCTTCGCTTGAAAACCTCCAACAAGGGCTGGCACTCAAAGTGGTTCTCACAGTGGTTCTATTGTGCCAACTGTCCTCCGGCCCTTCCTTCCTTCTCCGGCGAGTGCCCCACAGTCCGTCCCTCCTGGTCTTCTCTCTCCGCCGATGACGGGGGAAGCCAAGTGAAGGAACTTCTTGTTCTTCTCCGTAGAGCCAAATCTGCTGGGTTGACCGGTGTGGGGATAGTGTGGAACTATACCCAGCATCGTATCCAGCCCATCAAGAAGAGGGTCCATCTCGCCTTTGAGTATTCGGGGCCTCAAGACGGCACTCGGGAAATCGGTGAGAACCTTACGCAGAAGGAGATCATCGGAGTGGTGAGCTTTTGCTCGGGCTCGAAATAACTCCATGGAATGCCCGGCTTCGTACCATTTGGGGTACTTGCCACCAGCGGTAAGGAAGAGATCCTCCTCAACTCAACCGCGGTTTGGCGATGCAGGATTAGGATTAAATGTAGTTTGTTGTGTTGCAGGGGCGCGAGGCCTTCTTCTCCACCCCTCCGGTTCCGAAAGCTCCGCCCCAAAAGGAGGCACCTCGCAAGCGTCCTGCAGAAGGCTCGACGAGTGCTCCTCCGGCCAAAAAAGGCAGGGGGGTCGCTCCAAGGGACTCGGAGGAAGATGACGAAGAGGAAGACACCGTCCCGCTTCTTTTCCGCCGCCGTCGCCCAGCGGCATCTTCACCACTAGCTCAGGCCGCGCAGCCACAGAGCCCTCCGCCACGCCAGTCTGCCGACCCAAAGGCCGCGTCTGGGGCGAAAAAACCTCCCGGCTCGGGGCCGAGTGGATCGGGCATGAAATTCAAGATGAAATATGTCCCATCACATAGGTATTCTTTTGTGACGCCATAAGTTCATGCTTTGTAGAGATATGTATCTTGAAAGATCCCCAAATGCTTGCAGGAAACCAATGAAGGATGATGAGCCGCCAAGCTCCAAGGACTCGGCTCGGCCCACCGCGCCTCGCCAGGACTCTGGCCCATCTGCCACGAGCCTCCAACCCTCGTCAGCGAAGGGGAAAATCCCAGCTCCGGCCCCAGAGAGCTTAGAGCCAGAGATCGAGGAGATTCCTCGCCCTTCCGCCAAAGCACACACTCCATCCTTCCGATTGAGATGGCGGAAAGAGATGGAGAACTCTGAGGTCGACGGCAGGCGAGAAGCGAAGAGTGGGAGGTCTTGGACCAAGTAACCGTCATTCAAGCCGAGATATACAAGGTAAGCTTCTTTTTCTCGCCATGAATCCTTATCCCGCACGAGGGCATTCCACTAACCTTCCTCCCTTCTCCACGCAGCGCATGAAGGAGAGGTCGAAGCAGAAGACCCGGTGCATAGAGTGGACGGTGGGCGAGCTGAAAACGCGCGACGAGTTTGACAACGCGCTGTATGCCGCCAAGCAACAATATCGCGGTCGGATCGAAGAACTCCACCGCGAGGTCACCGAGCTTCGATTTCTCCATGTGGAAGAGTCCAACACAAACCGAGGTATAGACCCCAATCCGTGCTAAATCTCTAAGAAGGATGTTTCATATGTAATGATCTTCAATGGTTGCCATCGAGTGTAGCTCTGGAGACGAGGCAGAAGGCGCTAGAGGAGGAAGTCCGCCAAGCCAACGCTCGAGCCGAGGGGTCGGCTAAACAGTTGGAAGGTAACTTTCCCGACTGGCTCTCCCTGGCTCAACCTCATTGAAACCCGACTGACATGCCTCACCCGACTGGTCGCGCAGAGCTTCGCCGCCGAACCACAACGGGAATTGCTCCAATACTTGAATGCCTTTATCCGGACGAGGAGCCGCCGAACGATCCTGACCTCCTGGTGGCCCATCTCGACGTCATTCCTGAGCGGATCAAGGTCTTCACCCGGGAGGCCACAATAACATGCACCGGCCAAGGCCTCGCTATTGCGAAGTCAAACTTCCCCCGCCTGGACTGCGAAGCCGTCAAGGATGGGTTTGCTTGCTCGGAGGAGGAGGCCGTAGCTCTGTTAGAAGAAGTTCATCCGACTGCTGTCCAAATAGTTGATCAATTGGACTTGTGATTATGCCTGTAATAGAAATTTTTGGTTGATCCCCAGTACCGGTGATCCGACTTATCCAAATAATACGTGTTATCCTTTTTCATGAAACGCATCCGCCGACTGGTCCAAATTTCCCAGTGGCGTGAAGTAGCACTTGGCTTTCTCCCTACGCGAATCGCTGAAGCGATAAACATTGTCGCTAGGACGTAAAAGCGCCATTACTCAAGAATTTTCGTAATACTCGAATGCGATCAACACATGTAGAGAGAAAACAACTTTATTGATGAGATAGGGTGCGGTTGATGCCGCACACTATTTAGTGTAGCCCCCGACTTACTGCTTGGTCGTTTACGGCCAAGTAGCAAGTCAAAAGAAGGGAAACTAATTACACAAATGCTGCTTGGATACAAGAACTAAGTGAAAAAAGAGCGTGTCGCTTTCGATGTTCGGTGTTGGGCACTTCAGATCCATCTTCACGTTGTGGCCGATAAGCCCCGGCGGGTCACCTCGGCGATCGCGATAGGGCCTTCCACGAGTGGGAGAGTTTATGCTCGTGCTTCGATTCCTTCGAGGACCAGATCTCCTTGAAGAATGCACGCCCGTCGTTCTTGTTGATGGTAGCGACGCAGCCCCGTTGGTACTTTGCCGATTGGATCAATCTTTGCTTCGCTTCCTCGAGCCAATCGAGGTCTTCACACCTTGCTTCATCCGACTGATTATCGTCGTAACCGGCAACCCGAGGAGACCGGAACTTCAATTCACGGGAGGACCGCTTCGAGCCGTAAGCTAGTAAAAGGGTGTCCGCCCGATGGCTCGGCTTGGGGTTGTTCTCGAGCCCCGAGAGCACCAAGGCAACTCCTTAACCCAGTAGCGTTGCGTCGGCTTGAGCGATCGAAAATTCGGCTTTGAGCCCTTGTAGCACCAATCCGTTGGCGCGTTCAACTTTGTCCGTTGCTTCTTGGGTGGGCCACCGTGCGTAGCAGATTTTGATGCCCGACTCCTCGCCCCAATCTTGAAACTTCGCTGCTTTTGAACTGAACGCCATTGTCGGTGATGATGCGATTAGTACGCGTAAAACGCTGTGACGATGTTCCGAAGAACTCGCGTGCCTTGACCGCCGTGATGACAGCAACCGGCTTGGCTTCAATCCACTTGATAAACTTGTCGATGTCGACGAAGAGATGAGTGAATCCGCCTTGCGCTCGCTTGAGGGGGCCCACCATGTCTAGATTCCATACGGCGAAGGGCCAAGATATCGGAATCGTCTCAGATCTTCTTGCCGCATGTGGATCTCGCCACGTAAAAATTGACACCCATCACATCTGCGGACTGTATCCTCCGCATCTGTGACCGCGGTTGGCCAGAAAAATCCCTGTCGATAGGCCTTGCCCACCAGGGTGCTTGCTGTTGCGTGATGCCCGCACTTCCCCGAGTGGATTTCGTTGAGTAGATCTCTGCCTTCTTGCTCAGATATGCAACGCCTTAGTACCCCGAAACTGCTTTTTCTGAAAAGCTCGTCCCCGACTACCTTGTAGCTTTTGCTTCGGCGTGTGATGCACTCGGCTAGGCTTCGATCCTCAGGCAGCTCATCACGAAGAAGATAATCTAAGTAAGGCTGAGTCCACCCGGGAGTAATTGATAGTACCTCTGCGCCGGGTTCTGGCTGCTTCTCTTGATCTTCCCCTGGTGCAGATGGTAGCTTGATTGACGGTAGCGTAGCTCTGGATTTAAAACACCACTCGGGACTGGGCGAGTGGATACCATCCGCGCTAGCTCGTCTGCTGCTTCGTTGTCGCGACGGAGCACGTGAGTAAGCTCCAGTCCGTCGAACTTGTCTTCTAACTTGCGAACCTCCTGGCAGTAAGCCGCCATGCTGTCGTCAATACAAGACCACTCCTTTTGGACTTGGTTGACCACGAGTTGAGAATCTCCGCGTACCATTAGCCGCTTGATGCCGAGCGATATGGCGACGCGTAGGCTGTGGATGAGTGCCTCGTACTCAGCGGCATTGTTGCTGACGGGAAATAATATCCGGAGGACGTAGCGTAGCTTCTCTCCAGTCGGCGATATGAGCAAAATCAACCCGCGCCGAAAGCATGAGGAACCATCAAAGTACATTGTCCAAGACTCGAGATTTTCCTTTCTTCTTTGGGGTTTGGGCTTCATTCACTCGGCGATTTAAGTCGGCCAACGCATGAGATTTAATGGCTAGTCGAGGCCTGAACTTTATTTCAAAGGCTCCAAACTCAACTGCCCACTTGGCAATCCTCCCAGTGGCCTCCCGATTGTGGAGTATGTCTCCAAGCGGGAAAGAGGTGACCACCGAAATTTCATGCTCTTGAAAGTAGTGCTTGAGCTTCCGTGATGTAAGTAACACAGCATACAGAAGCTTTTGAACTTGTGGGTACCTTGTTTTAGATTCGCCCAATACCTCGCTTACGAAGTAGACCGGACGCTGTACCTTCTGGAGGGGGCCCTCTTCGTCACGCTCCACCACTAAGGCGCTGCTGATGACGTGAGTTGTTGCACCGATGTAGAGTAGGAGGGGCTCCTGGGGCATGGGAGGGACCAACACCGGAGGCGTGGTGAGGAACCTCTTTAGATCTTCGAAGGCTTGCTGTGCTTCCGCTGTCCACTGAAAATTGTCTTGTCGGCGTAAGAGTCTAAAGAAAGGCATGCCTCGCTCCCTGAGTCGGGAAACGAATTGGCTAAGTGCCACGATGCATCCAGTGAGCTTCTGCACAACTTTCTGGTTGGCCGGAGGCTTCATCTTGAGGATGGCGCCGATCTTTTCCGGATTTGCTTCGATCCCTCGATTGGAGATGATGAATCCGAGTAGTTTACCAGATGGAACCCCAAAAACGCACTTCTCGGGATTTAGCTTCATCCGGAATGCCCTTAGGCTATCGAATGTCTCGGCCAGATCTGTTATGAGATCCCATCTGGATTTGGTTTTTATGACGACGTCGTCGACGTATGCCTCCACGTTGCGTCCGAGTTGAGTGTGAAAACACCGCTGTATAGTGCGCTGATAGGTCGCACCAGCGTTTTTCAACCCGAATGGCATTGTGATATAGCAGAAAGCACCAAAGGGCGTAATAAACGACGTTTTGATGCGATCCTCCTCAGCCGATGATCGATGGTAGCTTGAATAGGCGTCCAGAAAGCTCAAGAGCTCGCACCCAGCGGTGGAATCCACCACTTGGTCGATGCGGGGGAGCCCGAAACGATCCTTAGGACACGCTTTGTTGAGGTCGGTGTAGTCGACACACATGCGCCATGTCTTGTTTTTCTTCTGCACCAGGACCGGATTATCGAGCCAGACGGGGTGGTACACCTCCTTGATGAACCGAGCGGCCAACAATTTGGTGATCTCACTCCTTATGGCGTCCTTCCGATCTGGGGCGAATCTTCGTAGGCGTTGCTTTATGGGCTTCGCTTTTTCGTCGACGTGGAGAGAGTGCTCGATCACTTCCCTCGGAACACCAAGCATGACCGAAGTCTTTCAAGCGAACACATCCCGATTGGTCCGAAGGAAAGTGACGAGCGCGTCTTCCTATTTGCTGTCGAGCCCTGTCCCAATCACGGCCGTTTTGGCCGGATCAGACGGGTCCAACAGGATTTTCTTAGTTTCTTCGGCTGCTTGGATGGATGTTTTGGCCTGCTTCTTGGTGGGGACGTCCCCTTCCTCCTGAAGGTTTGCGACCTCCAGTCGGATCTTCTCCATCTCAGCAGATGAGTCGAGTGCCTGCGCCATCTCACAGCTTTCACTGTCGCAGAGCAGGGGCTGTTTAACGTCACCAGGGATGGTGATTACACCAATGGGACCTGGCATCTTTAAGACGAGATAAGTGTAGTTGGGAACCGCCATGAATTTGGCAATCCCCGGCCTTCCCAAGATAGCATGATATGCCGTCTCGAAATCGGCCACTTCGAAGCTTAGGCTCTCAGTCCTATAGTTCTCCTTGGTCCCAAACGTGACCGGTAGGGAAATCTGTCCGAGTGGTATTGCGGACGTCCCGGGGATTACCCCGTGGAACGGAGATGACCCTTGCCGTAGCTCGGAACGTGGGATTTTCATTTGGTCGAAGGTCTTGACGAAAAGGATGTTAATCCCGCTCCCGCCATCGACCAGGACCCTTTTTAGTTTGCTCCCTTGAACGACCGGATCCAAAACCAGTGGATACCTCCTAGGGAAGGCAATCCGATCTGGGTGGTCCGATCGATCGAAGTTGATGGGCACCTCGGACCAGCGCAAGTATTGCGGAGTTGGGGGCATGATAGCGTTGATCTCCCGAATGGTAAGCTTCTGCTTTCGCTTGGACTCGTACGCATCAGAGCCCCCGAAGATATAGCTGATTTCGCGTTCAGCGTCCTGGTAATCTCCATCGGGTTTCTTGCCTTGACCGCCCTTGGCAGACTGGTTGGAGTTCTCGGCGAATTTCTGCAGAATAAGGCAGTCTTTGGCAGAGTGTTTACCTCGAGGATGGAAGGGACATACCGAATCCATCACTTTTTTGTAGTCGTTGTCGTTGGGGGGCTTAGGTCGGTAACGCTCGACGTTAGCGACCATCTCGTCCCCCTTTCGCTTCTTGTCCTTGGGCTTGCCTTCCTCATCGTTAGGCTTCTTTTTGGGGCCTCCGTCGGTGCCTCCGCGGTCATTTGCGATGGCCTCCTAAACTTGACCTCTGATACGCCATCGTGAACATGGCTTTGAGATTCGCGGGGTCCGGGTCATCTGCCTGATTAACTCCTCGGATTTGCACCCGGCGAAGAAGGCATCGATGACTATTTGCTCCGAAACGTCCCGGATCTTATTCTTCTTCTTAGTGAAGCGCTTGATGAACTCACGGAGAGTCTCGCTCTTGCGCCTATGTAATCGCTCCAATCTCCCGTCTCCTCCGGGCCTTTCATAGGTCCTTTGGAAATTGGCGATGAAGCGCTCCTCGAGGTCGCCCTAAGACTCGATAGAGTTCTCTGGAGTCTGTTAGCAGTGCAGGCGGTTGGGGTCAAAGCAACCGCAAATAGTTCGCCATGACGTTCGATCACCTCTGCCACACGATCGCTAAGGCGTAAATCTGCAGACCGATTCGTTGGATCCTCGCCATCGAACTTGTCGATGCCTTTGAGGTTAAAACCATCCGCCAAACCACTCGGCGAAGATCCGAGGTGAAGGCGAATTCCTTCCGATGGTCGTGGCGCCTCGCTGAGGATCTCTCGCGATGCTCCCGCCGCGAACCTCGGCGCCGCTTCTCTGGCGGTGGTCACGCCGATTGGCGATGCTCTTAACTTTGATCGTCGATCACGACGGATATGGTGGCCACGAGAGTCTCGCTCGTCGTTACCGCGCTCCCGCCGCCGGGTTTGGATGTCTTGACGTAGATCACGGGCGGGCGACTGGTGTGAGTCACCTGCCGTTGAGGCTCGAGCCCGGTTTCGATTGTGCGTAGATCGACTGCGAGCCGAGGCGATCGAAGCCGGTATTGCCTCGTTTTGTTGTATGGTCGCTATCTCTACCTTGGCCGTCGCTCGAGCAAGGGTCTGGATACATGGGCTGCCTTCTGGGAGTTGTGGCGCGATAGTCTCAAGAAGAGTCTTTGACGCGATGACGCTGGCCTGGGGAGTGTTGTAGACCTCCTGGTCCCTTAGCTTGACCGCGCAGAGCTCATTACGGGCGTCCGCGGCGCGTGTCGGCGGCGTCGGCGCGGTCTCGGTCTTCCACTCGGCGAGAGTCCGGGTCTGCCGCCACGATAGCGGTTGCCTCAGGTCTCACTGGTTGGGAGGTGGAGTAATGATCCTCCGCCCCGAGGACGAAAACCTCACGATAGTTGCGAACCTCAGCGCTCCCGTCGAACTCAGAGTCTGAAGCGGAGAGTCTAACTTGTTCGCTCTGTCCAATGGGTTGGCCACCGTTGATGACACCCACGAACACTGCCGAATCCGAGCGGGTTGACCCGACCGGATTAGCAGATTGGTTTCCCGAGTGGTTATCTCTTGTCCGAATCTCAAGAGCGGCCTGTGCGGAAGCCGCGGTAGGACTCCCGAGTCCGGAGAGAAATCGATCGAGGATTCATAGACCTCGTCGAGTGGAGGATGTCCAGCCGGGTAGGCGATCTCATGGGGCTCTTCCTCGCTCTCCTCGAGGGGTGCGAAGTGAAATCGCCGACGGATCCTCTGAAGAAAGCACATGCGAAATTCTCAAGCGAAAGGCAATGGGTCCCGTTGATTGCGTGTACCTTCTGGTTGAGCGATCTCCCGTGGGGGGGAGAGATGAAGATTGCCGAAGCCGTCGGCGATGAAGTCCAGGGCGCCAAAGCGAAGAGACTCCCCTGGCCTCATGTCGACGTATGGCGATCTCGAAAAACCATCGATCTGAAAACGATCTTGACGCCGCCCTACTGGCGCGCTTAACCGTCCGACGGTGACTAAGCGGGGGTCACCGCCGCAATGAATTTGTCTGAGGGGCGTAATCAAGAACCAAACCAGATGGGTAACACAAGATGAGGTTATCTGAGTTCGAGCCCTCAGCGGAGGTAATACCCTACTTCCTGTGCTCTGGGATTATGATTGATCAATATGCGGGATGCAAGATGACCAGGGTTTTCGCGTATGCTTGATGATGATGCCGAAGATCTCCCTCTCTCGGCCTCTATCCCCTCCCTTTATATAGTGTAGGGGGGTAGGATTACAGAGCGTCGCGGGGTATATGGCAACTGTTTCTGTTATGCCGTTACATGGTATGTATGCATTGATCTGCTATTTACATGGGGATATACCATATCCTTGGGTCCTCTCTTGCGGCGCAAGGCACGTGTAGCCCGAGCAATCTTCAACCCTAATCGGCCGACTCGTATCGCCCCATCCGTTCCCTTATGGGCCTTCTAGAGGATACCTGGGCCCATGTAATTCACAGTGGGGGTGACCTGACGTGTCCGTTAGGGCCAAGTCCAAAAGGTGGTCCAAGCCAGTTTGGGTTGTACGGTCGCAGCGACTGGACGCGTCCGGTGAGGGTGGCGCGCTGCCAGATCTGATGAGACCGAACCCGTCCGGTGGGGGTCGGACGCATCCGGTGAGTTTATAGATCGGCAAACTGTTGTTGATTTGAGTCGTTGGATCTCCGGGAGGTGGTATGTCTGGTCGCCACGTGTCCTAGCCGTCTTGGGGTCTATATAAGGAGTTGAGGGCTGCAGGTTTAGACTTGAGAGGGCTCATTTGCATCCACCCCTTGTGTCTAGTGTGTCTTGAGAGCTCCTCTCCATGGTTCCCCATGTCTATGGCTAGGGTTTGATTGAGAGAGTGGAGAAGAGAGGGATTGAGGGTAGAAGGTAAGAGATGGTGTTCCTCTACTTCCCCGGTGTGTTTCCCCTCCATTTCTCCGGTGTGTGGTGAGTCTCTCGGTCGGTTTCGAGTGCTCTTTGGGGTAATCTTTTCGCCAGAGTTGAGGCCTTCATCGCCACGTTCCCGAGCTTCACCGGTCTTGTGCTACACCGCCCGCACAACTACTTCCTCTACAACCTCTTCATCAACGAAACCCTTGCCGGTGCAAGGTCATCCGGCTCATGTCCGGGTGCTTCCATTTCGTCCGCCGAAGTCTGAGGGAAGCCGTGATCGTCTACACCTCTGGGACACCGGTGCTTCGTCCAAGGTGCCAGGATGCCGCCAAGTGACCAAGACTCCAAAAAGCCTGGCACCTCCCGGTGGCATGTTGGGCTCGGGCTCGGGCTTGCATCTCGGGCCCGACGTTAGGCCGGGCTCGAGCCCAGGGCCCACGTTTGTGCCAAAACAGCTATCGCGGGCTCGGGCTTTGGGCTTTTGTACTGGGCTTTCGAGCTCCGGGCCGGGCTCGGGTCTGGATTACAGGCCCATAACGCCATGTCAGGCCGGGGTCAGGCTCGGGTTTTAGGCCCGCCCGGCATTTGATCAGGTCTAGTTAGAGGGTAGAGGAGAGGGGTTGGGGTCGCGTGATTAGCGCGAGCGCATTGGATGCAGGTGGGGGAGCGCAAATGTAACCTTCGTACGATGGAGAGCTTGCGGAAGCAATTGGATTTGCAATCGAGGGAATCGTAGCTGCGGGCGAAGATTGGAGCGTTGAATGAGGACGGTGGACGGTCTTGATTAAGTGTATCGAACATGCAACTCATGTTTTTAAAATAGTATAGATATAGATACATACTAGCCAATCTAGTTAACGGGAGTAAGGATTAAAAATATAATTATTATAATAATAACATGAGTATAAATGAGAAATTGATAGTTGGAAGAACAACGAGAAGGATGTAAGTTTCTAAGTTCAAGTGCAATCAATTTAGGGTGACTCCTCAAATCGAACGTCTGATGGATCGGATGGCTGACGCCAACCCAAAAAATCTAAGTAATAACTGACGAAAACCTGACAATGTACCGATGAAAACGAAGTTTTACCACGTTAAAACCCATGTTTCACTCCATTAGAAATCAAATTTTACCCCATATAAAGCGAAGTTTTACAGGTAAAATCCGAAGTTTGATGTTAGCAAATAGCAAGTTTTACAATATGAAAACCTTAAGTTTTACTCGATACAAACCCAAGTTTTACTCGATACAAACCTAGGTTTTACACTATGCAAATCTAAGTTTGACCAGATAGAAAACGAGGTTTTCCATGAACAAACCCAGGTTTTCGTAATACAAATCCAAGTTTCGCACCATGTGCGAAAAACAAAACAAAAAATCGTGAGGAATAAAACCAGGTTTCAACAAAGTAAAAACCAAGTTTTCAATGAGGAAAACCAGGTTTTCTTACCTGTATGGCCAGGTTTCACATCAAAACGTGCTCGCCGGATCTAGCTGCCAAAGTTTGTCGGTGCCACTTCCCCTTCTTTCGTTGAAGTTGAGCCCAAATCCATTGTCTATTACGGAGAGAAGTGAAGAGGGAGGAGGAGAAATAAGAAGAGAGAGAGAGAGAGAGCGCGAGGGCACTAGGAGATCGTGCGCTGGGACGGCCATGCTAAATTATTGGCTGCTATGGTAGTTTGGTCGTCATTTGGTTCGCGTCGTGAATTGGCTCACCCTGCCAAAACGACGGTGTGCCAGCTAATTTGTGCGTTGCAGCGGCGGTCGGCAATGGCGAGCAAATCGCTCGCCGGCGCCTTGCCAATGCTCGCCAATGGCCATGGGCCCAACGCCAGCGACCGCCGGCGGAGCTAGTAACCACCAACGGAGACAGGCACAACTGCTAGCTATTGTTGTATTAGTTCATTTCATCTCTATTTAAATTTCTCTTTTTTTATCAATATTATTTGGTGTCCAAATTGAAGAAAAATTTCATAATTCATCTAAAATCCTAATCAACCCATTTTAAATGCTTTTCTATTTTTTTTATTTTTCATTGGCCAAATTTCATTGGCTATGATCCAAACGCTGCATAAATTGGTAAGATTTGGTTATGCCATGAATTGGTCATGTCAATTTGTTGATATGGCCATCCAGATCTATGAACCAAACACGTCTTTAGGTTCGCCGCCAAAAAGAGAGGGAAGAGCAGGAGAGAGAGAAATTAGAAGAGAGAGAGAAATCTCGGCTGGAGTATGTGGACAAACGGCGAGCGCACATATCCCAATTCCCAAGCCCAGCGAGCGCGTCTATCGTGGGCCCCAATTCCTAACGAGCGCGGCGCAAACTGCTTTGCGAAAATATCTAGCGATCTCGTTGTCCTGTATGCTCAACGCGTGGGAGCTCCGTTCAAACGACGCGCACATAGGAGTCACGACGTGTTCGATCCGTCGGACGTCAGCGGGGAAGGTTTCCCATCAATTTATTAAGTTTGAGCTATCAATTAAGATCACATCAGTAACATCAGACATCTTATTTTTGTGATCCGATAGTGTAAACAACCGATTACTTGATTAGTAATTATAGAAATGGGAGAAAAGAATAGAAAAAAGGATTCGTGTTAACTGATTATTGGATTCGTTATATAAATGACAGTAGATAAGAACAGAAAAGGACTAATTTTTTTATGTTTATTGCTTACTCCATACAACAACAATCACCATGTTTGTTGCCATAGTTGTCCCGTTCTTCGGTGGGTTGCTACTTCGCTAGGATACTTTGGTGGCTTTTGCATTTGCCCCAACAACCTATTATGTAGTAATATTCTATATCTTATCTTCTTTACTATATACTCCAATATATACTTCGTAACATACATTCTAGTAATGTACAAGTTATTTATGTGTTATACTATTACTCCCTCCGTTCCAAATTATAGTTCACTGTTAATTTTTGGACAAATCTTTTTAAAAGGGCATCTAGGCCCTAATTGTTATTTTGGTGATTGACGTCAACTAGCAAAAGAAAATTGCTACTAACCGTGTAATTGAGCAATGGATAGGTATTAAGATAGGTATCAAAGGCTTTAAACTCAACATGATGGATTTGGGATATTCGAAGACTCGTTCTAATTTATCTCTTGTAATCTTTATTTAATTGAGTCTAAGGACAGCCTGTCGGCACCTAATTTATAAGATCGGATTCCATCTGCGTAAATACGTACTAGTCCTAAGGATCATAGCTAGTACACACAGTTAAGCAGACACGGTACATCACCAACATCATATTATTACATAGAGGGAAACATAGTCCAGTACAATACACATCCAACGGCTTGCAGGCCGCAAATCAGAGTACAATAGCAAGCAGGGCCCAATACAACATCTAATTTATTTATTCCACAGGGGAGAAGGCTGTAGGAACACGCAACCCTACTCTTCATAGCCATCCTCGGAGAACTCCTCCTCCTCGAAGTCAGGGTCGTCGTCCTCGGACGGAGGGCCGAAGTCGGACGGACCAGCTGTTGAAATTTTAAAAAGGGGGAGGGAAAACAAGGATGAGTACAATCGTACTCCGCAAGTCAGAATGGATGCAGATGTGGCTAAGTCCAAAGGGGAGTTTAGGTCCTTTTGCGGAAAAGCAATTTATTGACCTAGTTTTGATAAAGTGTTTTGGAAACATTAAATCATAATATTTTCTTTGGGCTCTTCTCAAAATCTCTCGCCACTTGGCCTCGGCCATAGCGAGTCTCGTTCTTTGCCTTTTTCCCGTTACAGGGAATAACTCGGAACAAAGGGGTAGGTCCAAACCACGCAAGCCAATCATGATAGGCCGAACCCAATTCGTGGCGCAAGCCGGTGGCACCTACCTCTCAGTCTCAAAATGAAATCTTTCTCAACCCTTTTCCACTCAAACTCTTTCTCAAAACACCCTTTTTTCAGACTGTTTTTTGAAAAGAAAGACTACCATATGAACAGTCCCCTCGCGCGCTCATAACCGCGAGCACGGCTATCATGATAGTTTTAACTCTGCAGAGTGGGTACGCTTTACCCTTGAGAGGCTACGCACCCAGGAGTGTTTCGCCACAAAGCCGCTAGACTCAAACTCTAATGGCGACAGTCGGGAAGTCTCCGCTAGGGTTTAAAGGCTAACAACTAGGCCCGCTCCATAACGGGACTCGAGGTCGTACTGTTATGGCTCATTTCGTAGGATCATAGGACGAGCGGTCCTTACACTAGGAGAGAGACGATATTTTAGCCCAAATTTCTCAAAGACAGTGCCATACCGCACCAATCCGGCAAAAGTCTCTCCCTAGTCGGAAGATTTTTAAGGGAAGAGGGAAATTCTTTTCCTACTAAGCATCACCCTTGATGTGCTACTTTAAACCATCCTTTTTCCAAACCTTGCTTAACATAATCTCATTTCACACAAATGATGAACATTATTTCGCGTAAAAGAATGTTTGAGCATTTAACCTACCACAATGGCATATTTAAGTATAAGCAACGATAATTTAGCCTTAAGTTTTAATCCTAACATTATTTCTTACCTTGAACTATTCGGCATAATAACTAGGTCTAGCAAATACGGCGTTTTACATTTCAAGTAGCATGCACATTTTCAAGTCTAGCAAATATTTTCTAAATAAACGAAAATGGCTCCACAATATGATCAAAGGGGGACTTGCCTTGGTCGGATCCCGGGTAGGCGAAGAAGGCATCGTCGACGGGCTCCATCCTACTAGCGCGAACACACAAGCACAACAATACATATGCATCAGCCATCAGTAAATTATTTTTGGATGCATTTTTATTTGAAGAAAAATGCAGGAAAACCATTATATCCACATGAAATGATGCACCTCTACAATGCTTATTAACTGAAAATGCAAACCTACATGCATGACATGCTATTATAAATTTTTATAGGGTCCAGAAACATTTAAAGCATTTTTACAAATTTTTACAGAATTTATAAAGCGCTTTTGCTAATTTTATAAAATACCTTTCAACTGTTGTTAATAGCAAAAAGAAAATAAAATGAAAAGGGTTTTAACTGGCAACTGGGCCAGCTCGCTGATCACGGCCCACGGCGCGGTACAACCACTCGCGGGCGCGCGCGAGCGCACGAGGGAGTGGCACCGCGCCACTGACCGATGGAGCCCACAGGGCCCACCCGTCGGTGACGCGAGCTGGAGGCAGAGGGGAAAAACAGGGGAGCTCAGGCTCCGGTGACGGCGGCGGCAAAGGATAACGGCGGCGACGATCCCGGCCATACGGGGCCGATAGGATGCACGGGGAGAGAGAGAGAGGAACACGGCGACTTCGTCGACGCTCTCGGCGGCGCCAGAGGCAAACGGGAGGGGCAACGCGACAAGACCATGGCTGCGGCGGGTCACGGCACACGCGGCGCCGGCAACGAGCTCGACATGAACTCAATTCCCGCGGCCAGGAGCAAGAGTGTAGGTAGAGGGTGCTAACCGCGCGCTTACCGAGGTGAGAGGGGCGGCGAGACGACCTGCTCAAGGCAGCGAGGTTGTAGGCTCCGACGAGCGCGGCTCCGAACGGACCGGCGGCTTCACTTCCAGGTACACGGCTCTGCTCCAGTGACCTGCAGATGGACCAGAGGAGGGGATGACCAGCATCGCCGCGAGAGGGAAAGGAAATTGCAACGCCGGCAACACGGAGACTCACCGGACATAGAGGGAAAGATTGCGGCGGCGCGAAGCGGAGAAATTGGTGGAGCAGGGCCCATTTTATAGGCACACGGCGAGGAAGGCAGAGGGGAGTTAAGGCGCGACGCGGAGTTGGTGGCGACGCCGGCGCGAGATCCGGCTCCGGAGGGAAAAGGAGGGACACGACGGCGTCAAATCCCGGCCTGGCCGGTGACGGGACGAGGCGGCACAGCGCGGGGGGAGGATGGAGAGAGAAGGGGAAAGCCATCGGGGAAGAGGCGACGTGAGAGATGGGGAGGAGTTCGCGTGCGGGAATAGCGAAGCAGGGGGGAGAGAGAGAGAGAGAGAGAAAAAAGAGAGAGCAAGAGAGCGAGCGGGCGGGAACAGAGGAGGAAGAAGCCAGCGCCCGGCTGACCAAGGGGGCCCACACGTCAGTGGAAGGGAGGCGGCAACGACGCGCGAACGAGAGGCCGACGGGCGGGACCCGCTCGTCAGAGAGACATGGCGCGCGCGGCACACGGGCGAGCTGGGCTGCAAGAAGAGCTGGGTCGGGACTGCGCCGGAGGCCCAAGCGGAGAGAGAGAGGGAAGGGAGAAAGAAAGGGAAGAAGGGCCGAGGAAAATGGGCCGAGAGAGAGAGGAACTCTTTTAAGGTTTTTGAATTTCTTGTTTTTCTCTTTTCTTCCTCAAATGAAAATTATTTAAATACTCTTTAAATCAAACATTTAACTTCGGCAAAATAACTTACTTCCAGCTTATGGAAATATTTAAACCAATAATAAAATACTACCTTTTGCCAAGAACCCATTTTGAATTTTTAAAGTACAAGATTAATTCGAAGGGATGATGCATGTGATGATGATGCCAAGATTTTCAAATTAAATCTTTTACTAATTTTAAATCATGCATTTTAAGAAATTATTAATGTGCCAATTTGAGTTTAAAATTTGGGACGTTACAAACCTCCCCCCTTAGGGCGAATCTCGTCCTCGAGATTCTAATTCTTTCGGGAACAGCTCAGGAAACTCAACCTGCAGATCTGTCTCACGCTCCCAGGTGGCCTCAGCCTCAGAATGGTTACTCCACTGAACCCGGCAAAATCGCGTAGCCTTGCTACGAGTTTTGCGAACTGCCACATCCAAAATTCTGACTGGGTACTCTTTGAAAGACAGATCACGCTGCAATTCTATCCCTTCCGAAACTAACTGTTCCTCTAGACTCGAAGATACCTTTTTAGCTGAGAGACATGGAACACATCATGCACACCTGCCAGGTACTCAGGAAGTTCCAACTGGTAAGCCACTTCGCCTTTACGGGCAAGAACCTTAAAAGGACCGATATACCTCGGGGCTAACTTGCCACTGACACGGAATCTACGCATACCTTTGAGAGGGGACACGCGCAGGTACACAAAATCTCCGATGGCAAACCTCAAATCCAGCCGACGGTGACTAGCATAACTCTTCTGCCGGGACTGAGCTGTCTTAAGCCTCTGCTGTATCAATTTGACTCGCTCTTCTGCCTCCTACATAATATCCAACCCAAATACTTTTTGCCTCACTGGTTTCTTGCCAATACAAAGGAGTTCTGCAATTCCTTCCATACAAAGCTTCATAGGGAGCCATCTGGATCTTGGATTAGTAGCTCGTTGTTATAAACAAACTTCGACATAAAACAATCGCTTGTCCCAATAGCGGTAGCGCACTAAGGCACAAGCTCTCAACATGTCTTCCAAAATGTGGTTCACCCTTTCAGTCTGCCCATCAGTTTGAGGATGAAAAGTTGTGCTGAAATTCAAACGAGTTCCAAGCTATTCATGGAGCTTGCCCCAAAACTTTGATGTAAACTGAGTACCTCTATCGGACACAATCTTCTTCGGTACCCCATGCAAACAGACGATCTTGCTCATGTACAACTCAGTCAGTTTGCCCCCGGTGTAGGTGGTACGAACCGGGACAAAGTGAGCAACTTTAGTGAGCCGGTCAACGATGACCTAGATGGAGTCATGGCCCGCTTGGGTCTTGGGAAGTTCGGTAATGAAGTCCATTCCGACTTCCTCCCATTTCCACTCGGGAACTCTCAAAGGCTGCAACAGCCTTGCAGGTCGTTGGTGCTCTGCCTTTACCCTTTAACAGATATCACAAAGGGCAACATATTCTGCGATCTCCCTTTTCATACCTGACCACCAGTACGAACTTTTCAGATCAGCGTACATCTTGGTGCTTCCAAGATGGATTGATAGGGAACTGTTGTGGGATTCTTTTAGGATGAGCTCTTTCAAAGATTCAACACCAGGCACAATAATCCTCTTTCTAAACCAAAGTACCCCACTATCGTCTATGGAGAAATTTGGTGCTTTATCTTTCACAAGCCTTGCTTTGATCTCTTGAACTTCTTCATCACCCTTTTGAGCTTCTTTTATTTGATTTAACAAAATGGGCTGCAACTCAAGCATATTCAGTTGACCAACTTTCACCACTTCAAGGTTAAGCTTAAGCAATTCATCACACAGGCTCGGCTGAGTCTCTCTCAACATGAGATGATTACAAGCAGGATGGCGGCTTAGGGCATCATCCACCACATTTGCCTTACCGGGGTGGTAATGGATTCCCACATCATAATCTTTGATCAACTCTAACCAACGCCTTTGCCTCAGATTCAGATCAGGCTGGGTGAATATGTACTTGAGACTCTTGTGATCAGTGAAGATTTTAGTGCGGTTCCCCATAAGATAATGCTTCCAAATTTTCAAAGCATGAACAACTGCGGCTAACTCCAGATCATGAGTAGGGTAATTCTGCTCATGTGGCTTAAGCTGCCTTGACGCATAAGCCACAACTCTGCTTCTTGCATTAGGACACAACCTAAACCTTGCCGAGAGGCTTCACAATAAATTTCAAAATCCTTATGAATATCAGGCAAAATCAATACAGGAGCGGAAGTCAGGCATTTTTTCAACTCTTGGAAACTGTTCTCACAGCTGGCAGTCCATTCAAACTTCTTTTCTTTCTTCAACAAACTGGTCATCGGGCGGGCTATTTTAGAGAAGCCCTCGATGAGCCGGCGGTAATATCCCGCTAATCCAAGGAAACTCCTCACTTAGGTTATAGATTTCGGTTGTTTCCACTCAACCACAGATGCAACCTTTTCAGGATCTACAGCAACACCTTTAGTAGAAATTATGTGTTCAAGAAATGACACCTCTTTCATCCAGAACTCGCACTTACTCGCTTAGCAAACAACTGATGCTCCCTTAACCTTTCCAGAACCATTCTCAAGTGAACCTCATGCACTTCTTCTGACTTAGAATAGATCAGGATATCGTCGATAAACACGACGACAAATTTATCCAAAAAGTCCATGAACACTTTGTTCATCAAGTTCATGAAATAGGCAGGTGCATTTGTGAGGCAAAATGACATGACGGTGAACTCATAAAGACCATATCTGGTTGTGAAGGCTGATTTGGGGATGTCAGACTTCTTAATCTTTATTTGGTGGTACCCAGATCTTAAGTCAATTTTTGAGAAAATGCGGGCTCCTTTCAACTGGTCAAACAGATCGTCAATGCGAGGCAAAGGATATTTATTTTTGATGGTTACTTCATTAAGTGATCTGTAATCCACACACATCCTTACGGATCCATCCTTCTTTTTCACAAATATAACAGGAGCTCCCCAAGGCGAAGCACTTGGGCAGATAAAACCTTTTTCTTGCAATTCTTCAAGTTGTTTTTTAATTCGGCCATTAAATTTGCAGAAAGACGGTATGGACTTTGGGAGATAGGGGCAGTACCAGGAGCTAAGTCAATGACGAACTCAACATCCCTATCAGGTGGCATGCCTAGCAGCTCATCAGGGAAAACATCAGAAAATTCCCTTAGGATGGGCATGGTTTCAAGAACAGCTCCTTCCAACTTATTGAGGGTAATCAAGTTTTCAGGGAACGGATTAGGAACAAACTGAATTTCCTTGCCATCATCACCGGTCAGCTTGACTGTTTTAGAGGCACAGTCAATATGACCCTTATACTTGGCTAACCAATCCATGCCTAATATCACTTCTATTCCATTCGAATCAATGACCACAAGGTCTGCCAAAAACTCAGTATCCTCTATTTTAATGCCAACATTAGGACACAACAAAGTGGTATGAATCACTTTTCTAGGGGATTTAATCAACATTGGTTTCTTTAATGCACTTGTTTCAAGTCCATGATTTTTGGCAAATGATGCAGCAATGAAAGAATGCATAGCACCAAAGTCAAATAAAGCAGTAGCGGGGATGGAGTTGATGCAAAACTTACCCATCACCGCATCTGGATCAGCATGGGCTTCTTCAGCACTGACGTGGTTCACCCGACCACGTCCAACAGAGAGAGCTGTCCTCGCAGGGGGAAAATTTGCACGGCCTTGCCCAGAATTCACGGGCCGCGGTGCAGCAACTTTGGCTTGAACTGGAGCGGACACAACACCTTTATTGGGGCAAGAGCTAGCATTGTGCCCCATCTGCTGGCAGGCAAAACACTTAATGCTTGACAGGTCCTTCTTGGGTAGAGCAGACACGAGTACGAATTGGCGGAGCTGACTGCGGAACAGGGCGAGGCATCACCCACTGAGCACGCGGACGTGGAGGAATAGCAGGTCCACGGCCACGGGGACGCTAGCCCTTGGAACGAGAGCCAGAATGAACATCCTTCTGGGCCCTCTTCCTCTTTCTTGCTGCAAGGCACAGACGGCGGTTTTCTTCCTGCTTGACCGCACTAGCAAACAGCTGCTTGAAGGAGGTGAACTCTATGGAGTCAATCAACGCATGGATTTCAGGATCCATGCCCTTTTTGAAAAAGTACACTTTATCAGCATCACTTCTCACATCCCAGGGAACATAATGAGCCAGCAGGGTGAACTGAGTGAGATACTCATGCAAGGTCATGCTACCTTGCTCCAAGGCATGAAACTCACGCCTCTTAGCTTCCTTCACACTCTCGGGAACATAATTTTCCTCAAAAGCTTCAACAAACTCAGCCCAAGTAATTGTTTCAGGAGTCTCATGAGCTTCACAAAAAGTGTCCCACCAGGCAGATGCGGCCCTAGTGAGCTGGTGCGCCGCGAGCTGGACACTCTCCACATCACCACACTGAAACATAATCAAGCACTTTTCAATCCCTTTCAACCAATCAGCTGCTTCCAGAGCATCGGCGGACCCACCAAACTTAGGAGGATTAGCTCGGAGAAAGTCATTAATGCGGGCACGGACATGAGGTGGAGCTGGTGGAGGAACTGGCATAGGTGCAGGAATAGGGGCAATGGCTCTCTCTCTCACCAGATCTCGGATCATTTGGAATTGTATATCCATGAACTCTCTCAGGGTAGGATCTCTAGGAGGTGGTGGAGGAAAGTGGGGATTAGATTCGGCTTAGTTTTCTGGTGGATTTTCTGGGGATCTTATTTGTGGCGTTGGAGAGGGAAAAGGGCGAGGAACAAGAGGAGGCCCTCCAACGGAAGCTTGGTCACCAGAACGAGCAGGGTTTGGGACTGACTGAGCTTGCCTCCTAAGCTGGCGAGACGCACTAGCTCTGCTCGGATCACCACCAACACGGCCTTGTCCCCGGGTGACTTCCCTACGCCCAGCTTGGCGCGAAATCACCATCTGCTTAACAGGAGGACGAGAGGGGCATTAAGAGGGGAAAGGTTTTACCATTTGAAAACATGAGTTTAAAATATGCAAATTTGGCACAGTGCAACACACAATACATAAGATAATAGTTTTAGGGTACAATCATAGGGTGTGATACCACAACTGCCGGTACGTCAGCCCATACAGCGTGCTAACTACGATACAGGGGATACAATGACACGAGCCTACACTTGCTCGTAGTCGGACTCAAAGACAACTTCCTCGGGGTCTTCTTCTTCGTCGTCATCGCCGTCCAGGGAGGGCTGCCAACCAGGCGGCGGTGGCAGAATGAGCAGGGTGTTGGCTTCATACTCAGCAAGAGTGGGAGGCGGAGCTCTCACGCTAGAAGGACCTAGGTCCAACTGAAGGTCCTCCGGGGTGAGATCAAAGGAGCACAGGGCTAGGTCGGCAGGATCCTTGGACGCAGACACGGTGCTGGTGCCGATGCTTCTCTTCCTCGGGCGGGAGGTAGAAGCAGAAGGAGTAGGAGTCCCGGAGGAAGAAGCGGCATTCCCATGGAGGCGCTGGTTCTCGCGAACCAACTGGCGGATCCTCTTGTGGAGATGGGCCTTCTCCACCAAGTGGTGCGAGTCGCGCTTTTTAAGGTCGCGACTCTCCTTCTTGGCTTGTTCCAGCTAGCGGTTGGCGTCGTAGGCGGCGTTCAGCTCCCGCAGGGCGATGGTGTAGGCGTCGTCCAGGGATTGGACGAGCTCGGTGAGGTGGTAGACCGTCGGGTCACTCTCGCCCTCGGCCGTATGAGCATGGTTGAAAAGCTCGTGCGGCAACCGAGAGGGAAAGGAGCGAAGCGGGGAGTGATGCAGCTCACGCGTGAACAGACTGCGGAGTCGGTGTAGAGCAAGTCGGGACACGTCTTGGATGGCGTCGGTGCAGTTGACATGGGTGGCGGAGTAGCGGAAGGGTCCACGGGTAGGCGGTGGACCCGCAGCGAAGATGGTGACGTAACCACCCAGCAAGTGCGCCCCTTGCGCGAAGTGGTGGCCCCATGAAACATGGGGTCTCCAAAGCCAATTGTGCCCAGCATCAGTAGCAGCTGGCGCACGAAACCACCATAGCCAACTCCGAGGGTGGACACGAATGACGGCATCTACACATTTTCAAAAAGATCATGAGTTAAAATGTATTGTAGAGAATAAAGACTTGCGAAAATGATAAATATACTTTTTAGAATTTATAAAGTCTCTAATTCTAGGGTTACGCCTAGGGCCAAGCTTGGCTCTGATACCAATTTCGTCGGCACCCGATTTAAAAGATCGGATTCCACCTGCGTAAATACGTACTAGTCCCAAGGATCATGGCTAGTACACACAGTTAAGAAAAAACGGTACATCACCAACATCATATTATTACATAGAGGGGAACATAGTCCAGTATAATACACATCCAACGGCTCGCAGGCCGCAAATCAGAGTACAACAGCAAGCAGGGCCTAATACAACATCTAATTTATTTATTCCACAGGCGAGAAGGCTGTCGGAACACGCAACCCTACTCTTCATAGCCATCCTCGGAGAACTCCTCCTCCTTGAAGTCAGGGTCGTCGTCCTCGGACGAAGGGCTGAAGTTGGAGTGTTGGACGGACCAGCTGTTGAAATTTTAAAAAGGGGGAGGGAAAACAAGGATGAGTACAATCTACTCCGCAAGTCGGAATGGATACAGATGTGGCTAAGTCCAAAGGGGAGTTTAGATACTTTTGCAGAAAAGCAATTTATTGACCTAGTTTTGACAAAGCGTTTTGGAAACTTTAAATCATAATATTTTCTTTGGGCTCTTCTCAAAATCTCTCGCCACTTGGCCTCGGCCATAGCGAGTCTCGTTCTTTGCCTTTTTCCTATTACAGGGATTAACTCGGAACAAAGGGGTAGGTCCAAACCGCGCAAGCCAATCACGATAGGCCGAACCCAATTCGTGGCGCAAGCCGGTGGCACCTACTTCTCAGTCTCAAAATGAAATCTTTCTCAACCCTTTTCCACTCAAACTCTTTCTCAAAACACCCTTTTTCTAGACTGGTCTTTGAAAAGAAAGACTACCATATGAACAGTCCCCTCGCGCGCTCATAACCGCGAGCACGACTATCATGATAGTTTTAACTCTGCAGAGTGGGTACACTTTACCCTCGAGAGGCTACGCACCCAGGAGTGTTTCACCACAAAGCCGCTAGACTCCAACTCTAACGGCGACAGCCGGAGAGTCTCCGCTAGGGTTTAAAAGCTAACAACTAGGCCCGCCCCATAACGGGACTCGAGGTCGTACTGTTATGGCTCAGTTCGTAGGATCATAGGACGAGCGGTCCCTACACTAGGAGAGTGACGATATTTTAGTCCAAATTTCTCAAAGACAGTGCCATACCGCACCAACCGGCAAAAGTCTCTCCCTAGTCGGATGATTTTTAAGGTAAGAGGGAAATTCTTTTCCTACTAAGCATCACCCTTGATGCGCTACTTTAAACCATCCTTTTTCCAAGCCTTGCTTAACATAATCTCATTTGACACAAATGATGAACATTATTTCGTGTAAAAGAATGTTTAAGCTTTTAACCTACCACAATGGCATATTTAAGTATAAGCAAGGATAATTTAGCCTTAAGTTTTAATCCTAACATTATTTCTTACCTTGAACTATTCGGCATAATAACTAGGTCTAGCAAATACGGCGTTTTACATTTTAAGTAGCATGCACATTTTCAAGTCTAGTAAATATTTTCTAAATAAACGAAAATGGCTCCACAATATGATCAAAGGGGGACTTGCCTTGGTCGGATCCCGGGTAGGCGAAGAAGGCGTCGTCGACGGGCTCCACGGAACCTTGGCCTCCTACTAGCGCGAACACACAAGCATATGCATCAGCCATCAGTAAAATATTTTTGGATGCATTTTTATTTGAGGAAAAATGCAGGAAAACCATTATATCCACATGAAATGATGCACCTCTACAATGCTTATTAACTGAAAATGCAAACCTACATGCATGACATGCTATTATAAATTTTTATAGGGTCCAGAAACATTTAAATCATTTTCACAAATTTTTACAGAATTTATAAAGCACTTTTGCTAATTTTATAAAATGCCTTTCAACTGTTGTTAATAGCAAAGAGAAAATAAAATGAAAAGGGTTTTTTACTGGCAACTGGGCCAGCTCGCTGATCACGGCCCATGGCGCGGTACGACCACGCGCGGGCGCGCACGAGAGCACGAGGGAGCGGCACCGCGCCACTAACTGGTGGAGCCCACAGGGCCCACCCGTCGGTGACGCGAGCTGGAGGCAGAGGGGAAAAACAGGGGAGCTCTGGCTCCAGCGACAGCGGCGGCAAAGGATAACGGCGGCGACGATCGCGGCCATACGGGGCTGATGAACATGGCGACTTTGTCGACGCTCTCGGGGCGCCAGAGGCGAACGGGAGGGGCGATGCGACAAGACCATGGCGGCGGCGGGTCACGGCGCACGCGGCGCCGGCGACGAGCTCGACGGGAACTCAATTCCCGTGGCCAGGAGCAAGAGTGTAGGTAGAGGGTGCTAACCGCGCGCTTACCGAGGTGAGAGGGGCGGCGAGATGACCTGCTCACGGCAGCGCGATTGTAGGCTCAGGCCAGCGCAGCTCCGAACGGACCGACGGCTTCACTCCCAGGTACACGGCTCTGCTCCAGTGACCTGCAGACGGACCAGAGGAGGGGATGACCAGCATCGCCGGGAGAGGGAAAGGAAACTACAATGCCGGAAACGCGAGACTCACCGGACAGAGATGGAAAGATTGCGGCGGCGCGAAGCGGAGAAATTGGTGGAGCAGTGCCCATTTTATAGGCGCGCGGCGAGGAAGGCAGAGGGGAGTTAAGGCGCGGCGCGGAGTTGGTGGCGACGCCGGCGCGAGCTCCGGCTCCGGTGGCGTGGCGGAGGGAAAAGAAGGGACACGACGGCGTCAAATCCCGGCCTGGCCGGTGACGGGACGGGGCGGCACAGCGCGGGGAGAGGACGGAGAGAGAAGGGGAAAGCCATCGGGGTAGAGGCGACGTGAGGGATGGGGAGGAGTTCGCGTGCGGGAATAGCGAAGCAGAGGGGGAGAGAGAGAGAAAAAAAAAGAGAGAGAGCGAGCGAGCGGGAACAGGGGAGGAAGAAGGCAGCGCCTGGCTGACCAAGGGGGCCCACACGTCAGCGGAAGGGAGGCGGCAACGACGCGCGGACGAGAGGCCGATGGGCGGGACCCGCTCGTCAGAGAGACATGGCGCGGGCGGCACACAGGCTAGCTGGGCTGCGAGAAGAGTTGGGCCGGGACTGCGCCGGAGGGCCAAGAGAAGAGAGAGAGAGGGAAGGGAGAAAGAAAGGGAAGAAAGGCCGGGAAAAATGGGCCGAGAGAGAGAGAGGAACTCTTTTAAGGTTTTTGAATTTCTTGTTTTTCTCTTTTCTTCCTCAAATGAAAATTATTTAAATACTCTTTAAATCATACATTTAACTTCGGCAAAATAACTTACTTCCAGCTTATGGAAATGTTTAAACCAATAAGAAAATACTACCTTTTGCCAAGAATCCATTTTGAATTTTTAAAGTACAAGATTAATTCCAAGGGATGATGCATGCGATGATGATGCCAAGATTTTCAAATTAAATCTCTTACTAATTTTAAATCATGCATTTTAAGAAATTATTAACGTGCCAATTTGAGTTTAAAATTTGGGATGTTACACAGCCGTGCTATAAAGAGGGATTCGACGAGAAATCAAGTTTGAGGTGTCTTAGGTGCTCTCGGGAAATTCCAGGTTAAATCTTAGCCACCTAAAAGCCTCTCCACAAAATCCCAGCAAAATTCACCTAAGTGTCTATGGTCAGACCGCAGTGCACATGCGGTCTGACCGCAGGGTCCATCTGCTCTGCGCTCGGTTGTCACATTTCCTGGGTGCGGTCTGACCTCACCCCATCTCAATCCAGTGCTCGGCCATCTCACAGATAAGACACGGTCTGACCGCACTATTATGCGGTCTGACCGCATCAACCAAGGCCGTTTGAGTTCAAACTTCACTCAGATATTCCTGACACTTCAAGGATCACAAATATAAACTTGTTTGGGCCCACTCGACTTAACATGTCACGGTCTGACCGCACTTACACTGCGGTCTGACCGCACTCACCTTGTTTTGGTCCAAACTACTAGTTTTCGAGAGGGGACTATATATAGCCTTCACTGTCCAACTTCAGACACAACTGAGCACATTTATTTCGTCCCTCTCTCTCATACTACTAGTTTTCGAGAGGGGACTATATATAGCCTTCACTGTCCAACTTCAGACACAACTGAGCACATTTATTTCGTCCCTCTCTCTCATACTTACTCCTCACCAAACCCTAGCTTCCCCCTTTGAGATTTTCTTGGAGTGATCATTTAGGAGGGGAGAAGCAAGCTTGTGGTGCTAGATCGAGCTTGGAGCATCCTTGGAGCACCTAGGTTTGACCTCAAGAGTTTGATTTCTCGTCGGATTTATTACTCTTGGAGGTTGAGGAATCCTAGACTGCTAGGCGTCTTCGGGGAGCCACCGACGTGTGGCTGGCCCCATTCCGCCTCCGCAAGGGAAGGAATCACTCGAGATTCGGTGAGTGCTTTTGCACAAATCCGAGAGGACTAGAGTCGCGGTGAGACTCGGGCTCTCCGGTGTTTGAGCCTTCCTCAACGGTGAGTAAGATCCCTTCAAGAATCCGAACATCGAGAAACAAAAATCGCCGTGTCTTAATTGTGGTTTGAATATCTTCTCTTGCTAGATCTATTTGCTACTATTTGAGCTTGAGAAGCTTGTCCTCGTTTCTCTGTGATTCTACTCTTGGTATCCTAGTGTTTGTGGTGTGCAGGAGCCGTGTATCATGTTTGGAGACTTTCTGGGCAAGTGACTGCGGTCTGACCGCAGTGTGTTGCCTCGGGTCGATTTGAAGTTGAATTTGGAGGCACGCCTATTCACCCCCCCTCTAGGCGTCATCCCGATCCTTTCACTTTTGACCATTCTTCTTATTCGAAAAATCTGTCCAAACTTGAAAAAAATGTAAGCCGTGTTTAAAGTATGTTTAATGATAAAACACATCACAATAAAATAAATAACATTTACGCATATTTTTTGAATAAGACGAAGGGTCAAAATGGAGATTCAAAAGTCAACCGTGAACTATAATTTGGAACGGATGGAGTAATAGTTAAATAATTAAATTGCACTCATTATCACTGCATTATTACGTTAACCAAATTGCACTCGTGATGTTGTACAACTTCCCTGCATTATGTGGTTGGCCATCAAGAAGCCAAAGAGGTTTGGCCTGTCCTGGTGCATCAATTGCGTAAGGTACGGTGTCATTAATAATTTGCAACTGAATTACCTACTTAATTGTGTTCCATAGATGTTCATGCGACAATATGGGGATGTTATAAACTCACAATTGTCCTTTGGTTGGTCGATCGATCTGCAGCTTTGCATAATCATTGGAGTCCTCCTGACGGTGCTGGCGCCCATCGGAGGCCTCCGGTCGATCATCGTACGTATGTGCCGACACCTACGAATTCTTCTCGTAATCTGCTAGCTGAAACAATTTACTTTGTCTATATTATTACAAACATATTGGTTGGTGGACAAAAAGAATAAAAACATATGCTTAGCGTTTTTGACCAAGCCAAGCTTGTCTCATTTCTGAACGAGTTGATTGGCTCATCTCGGCTTGGTTTGTTTAGCGTTTAATTATGGCAAAAGACCTTGGTTCGTAGCTCAGCCTTGGCTCGTCTTGGCTCGAAGGTGTAAAGATCTGAGCCCCGTCGTGCACACGATTAGGGTTCAATCGGTGAGAAAAGAGATTTCTTACTTTACCCAGATAGCCTCACATATGTCGTGGTGAACTTCTAAGCCATATCAGTGCCAACTCATGGTCAGATTATCAATCCACGACGTTGGATTCACGGCGCGACAATTCCTATGCAAATAGAAGCAACTTTAAGGGGTCCAAAAAGTACGGAAGCAATTTTAGGAGGCTGAAAAGTAATCGAAAAAGTAATCCTAAAATTCCGGAGGCTAAGTCAGACTTTTGTACATCTTTAAGGGACAATAATGTACTTTTATCTTTTTATATTATTGTTCTTTGTTCGAAACTTTAGCTGATTATTGAAGTTGGTGTATATAATCACACTTTCTTTTAATCTAAATAATTAATTACAATTTAGAATTTTAGATACACCTACATTATACTTGACATGGGCTCTTTCTTTTAACATAAGCATTGACACTTTATTTTAATCAAAACAATTACTATTCGGATACACCCATATTGAACTTGACATAGACTCTGCTTCTGAAAATTTGTCCAATTTATACTTGTTAACCGTTTATTCTGAAATCTCCCGAGACCTTTTTTTTCCACAATATTTTTGAACTCACTAAGCCAAAGCCGCTTGGTCCATAACTTTTCACATTTTAATCGACGGAGGATTAAAGACGAGCAGAAGAACAATTATACGATTTTAAGTATGAGAATGCCATTATTAATGCCTGACATTAATTAAATAATCTCCCATAGTAATTACTCCTAGTAAATTTCAACGGGGATGAGGACTAGGCTGTGTCCTATAGTGGTGAGGCCGGCGGTTGCCCAGCTCACCCACCCGGGTTCGATTTCTGACCCTGTGGTGTCGCAGGTATTTTCCTTTCCAGAAGCACAAGAGTGAAGGAGCACGCAAGCTGAAAGCTGCATGCAGCCAGAGCCAGATTCGCATAGAAGAGCTAAAGCCATTTCAAGCCAAAGTGTGAGCCGAGCCAGATTCATTCTCAAGCCGTGGAGGGGGGGAGCGAGCCAGAGGAGCTCAGCCAAAGAAAGAGCCGAGGCATAGCCGAGCCAGATTTCTCAAGCCAAAGAGGGAGCCGAGCCAATGGGATCCAAGCCAGAGTCAGATTCTCAGGCCAAAGAAGGGAGAGCTGAGCCAGCCGAGCCAGATTCTCAAGTCAAAAGAAGGAGCCAGCCAGATTCTCAAGTCAAAAGAAGGAGCCAAATCAGATTCTCAAGCCAAAGAGGGAGCCGAGCCAGAGTCAAATTTTCAAGCCATGGAAAGGGAGCCAAGCCGGGCCAAGAAAAGAGAAGCCAGGCCAAGATTCTCAAAGCAAAAAAAAAAGAAAGAAAAATGTGTTTCCGTTTGAATGAATGGAAAAGGGGTTCACCTCCTTGTGCAAAAAAAAAAAAAAATCAACGGGGATCAATGTGCATTAAGAAATGTTAAAATGTTAACTAGCTACTTCATCAAATTTCAATATAACTAATTTATTCCACACGACACGCATGCCCACCGTCAAGTGCCATTCAACAGAATGACAAAACACAGATATATACTGTTGGTGATTGGTAAACGGCCCACCTTGAAGCAGGCCTTGGGCCGATTCCGTCTCGCCCACCACGCCAAACAGAGGACTGTGCAGCCGTTCTGGCAGATTAAAGAAGCCGCCTAACTCGTTTGCGGCGTCCCCGGGCTTGACTAGGTCAAACCGTGCGGCACCATGTCCCTCCCTTAACTTGTTTGCGGCGTCCCCGGGCTTGACTAGGTCAAACCGTGCGGCACCATGTCCTCCCTGGCTATCCCTTAGCCCGGAGAAGGTCCTCGGTGATCCGCTCGCTGCGTGGGCGGTGGCGACAACTGCTATAGCCCGCCATGCTTTCTCCGCCTTGGCCGAACGCATCAGATCTCTGTGGACCCCCAACCGGGAAAGTACGCAGCACACGATCCGTCTTGTTGTTTGCCCTCTTTGGCGGCGGCGAGATGGTTGTTATTCTGCGACGCCTCTAACGGGTGGCGCAGAGTGGCCTTCGGTCGATCAAGGCCATATTGGGGATAAAGGAAAGTGCTTTCCCTAAAAAAGTTCTCCCTTGAGCGGGCATGTTAAGACAAACACGTGTTCAATACTAACCCGACCGGTTTCTCCTGCGGGCTCGATGCAGCGACAGACCCTATAACAAGACAAGAGCCTCGCCATTAAAGCAAAGACCAGCGCGTGGCCAGTATCGGCCTCGGGCGGTCATGGCGCCTATAAAAGGAGGATTCCTGGACATTGCAAGGGACGGCCAACTCAACACCCGAAGTCCCTGATCCGATTCCACCTGGTCCAAGCAGAGGCAACACCGGCAACCGGAGCTTCCTTAGCAAGTAGCCTTAGTCCTTAGCCACCTCCGTTGTAAGCTCGGGATCGGTGCCTTCAAGCCCGATCTCGGCACCCTTGTGCTATTTTCCACCAAATAATCATCTAGGCTGGAGTAGAGCTATTACCCGGCAGTGGGGGCTCAAACCAAGGTAAATCGACCGTGTCTTCGTGGTTCGCATCTTCTTTCTTTCTTTCTCGCACCGTACGAAAGACCTGTACCCAGGTCATCAAGTCGCACCAGGTCCTTGTCCGGGAAGGCGGCATGTCCTAGCCTCCGCAGCTCGGCCGCCATCCGAGAGTTCTTGAGAAGGGTCGTCGTTGGGCCTCACTCCAACTACAAATCTGTCTGCCGGTCCGTGGACCACTGCTCTTCAGGAGCGTGACTCCCAGACACCGACAGCTGGCGCCCACCGTGGGGCCCATGGCTAGCCCTCAGCACTCCGTTCCCTCGGACATGCCTGAGGTTCCGAGCGGCGACGAGGTCCTGGACCTCGAGTTCGATGAGTGCGATGACCTGGACGATGTGGTCCCGTCGTACGACGGCTGGCGCGAGGAGTACCTCGCCGAAGCCGGGGCTGACGAGATGGAGGTTGATACCTCTCTCGCCCCAGGGGTAGAGTTTCGCCCCGAGGAGTCGCTCCCGGAGCTGGACCCCTCCGTCACCCATGTCAGCGAGACTCCGTGGAGTTCGAACTGCTGGGTGACACCGCCGCCTCCGCCGGCGACACCGGGACGTTTCCCCCGGCCTCGCGTACATCCCGCTGCGTCTTCGCGGCCGCGGTCGATGGCAACGCCGAGGACGAGGAAGGCCAGACGCAGCTGCGCCGTCGCACAGAGGCGAGAAAGTTCTTCAATGATGCCGTCCGCCACGTCATGGATGGGATCTGTGAGGAGGACCGTCGCCACCGCACCCGGGCTGCCAAATGGTCGACCCCTCATCGAGACAATGACCAACCCGCTTGCGCAGCGGCGAGGTCGCGCGCCATCGCCGCGGATCGTTCGCGACGGAGAAGGACCTCGTGGTTTCACCATGACGGATTTGGGTCCGCCATCGCCAAGGCTCGGTACCATTACACGTGGCATCGACCGACATCGAGCGAACGGCGGTGATCGTCCGGACACATGGCGCGGAAACCAATCCGACCACAGCGGTACTCAAAGCCGCTCGCGCCGCCGCCGCAGTCGTTCGCGCCAGACCCAGACGGCCTCCTCCGCCGGCGGCTCGTCGCACGCCCGGGGCGGAGTGTTTTCTCGCCTGGGCCCACGCCGGGATACCTCTCCCCCGAAGGCCGCGCCAGGGTGCTCTGCCTTCTCTCGCGCTCTCCGCGAAGCGCCGTGGCCCCCGAGGTTCAAACCCGGGCCCATTGAGAAGTTCGACGGGAGCAAGAATCCCGAGGAGTTCCTATCCGTCTACACCACCGCCATCCGAGCTATGGGGGGAGATGAGGCCGTCATGGTCAACTATTTCCCCACAGTGCTCGAGGGCATGGCCCGAACCTGGCTATTCAACCAACGGCCCGGTTCTATCCGCAGCTGGTCACAACTGCAGGATGCCCTCCGCACGAGCTTCCAGGGATGCTACGCTCGCTCCGGGCGCCCCCGGGACCTCAAGCTCGTAGTACAGCAAGACGATGAGAGTCTCCAGGACTTTGTGTGCCGGTTCGTCAGAGCCCGCAACACAATCCCCTGCATCTCAGATGAGGCCATCATCGAGGCCTTCAAGGATGGTGTGAGGGACCGGCGTTACACCGAGGACCTCGAGCTCCACCCGGTCAACACCGCGAGTGAGCTCTTCCGCACCGCCGCCCTCTACGTCAACGCCTCCGAGGCGGTGGAGCGCAAGAGGGGCCGTGCGAAGAAGAAGGCCAAGGTCGGCGATGGCTCGGGTAAAGCCGAGGCGGACAAGAAGAAGAAGAAGCGGCAGGAGCAGCCCGCTAAGTTCATCGCCGCCGTCGAGCCCGACCAGCCCGAGTGCCCGCCCCCACAGCGCCCTCCGCCAACACGCCCGCCGCCTCAGCGTCCGCCCGGCGTCCGCTTCTGGCGGCTGCTGCGGCGACCTCCCGGTAGGGGTAGGCCACGTGGCGGCCAGGGAGCACCCCAAGGTCGGCCTCCCGTCCACAAAGAAGATAACCGAGGCGAGGACCAGCCCACGACCCGGCCTTTTTCGCCGCCTTCATCAACGCCCTGGCCATGAGCTACGTGGCGCCGCACATGGGCCCGCCAGCTGGAGGACTTCTACGCCGGTCGCGGTCCCATGCCCGAGTTGTCAGAGGGCGCGGCCGCAGCACCTGCACCCTAGGACGGCCAAGATCAGGGTTTCCCGGAAACCTGTGGCCACGTCGCCGTCATCTTTGGCGGCACGTCAGCCTACACCTCTCGCCGCGAGCTCAAGGCCGCGTCCCGAGAGGTCCTCCACATCTCCCGCGGCGAGCCAGCTGGCGAATCTCGCTTTGGTCAGCGAGCCATCACCTTTTCGGTGACGGATCGTCCGCCGGGTTTCTAAACCCCGCCTCCGCCGGTGCTCGCCTACCATTGGCAATACCGGTCGTCGACCGCGTCCTCGTGGACAGCGGGAGCTCATGAACATCATCACAGGCCAGCGTCTTAGGCCTCATGCGGGTCCCGCGCTCCAAGATCAAGGACATCACCATCCCTTTCCACGGGATTGTCCCAGGATCGTCGCTTCGCCCCGTTGGGCAGGTCGTGCTACCCGTCACGTTCGGCTCCTCCGCCAACTTCCGGACGGAGTACATCACCTTCGAGGTGGTGGAAACAGAGCTCCCTTACAACGCCATCTTAGGACGCCCCGCGCTCTCCAAGTTCATGGCGGTCTCCCACCACGCCTACCATTGCCTGAAGATGCCGGCACCCAAGGGAGTCATCACCGTCCGGGGCAACCACAAGACGGCCCTCGATTGCGACGAGATCGCGCTGGCCATGGTAGGACAGCTCCCTACCCGTGGTCCCAGCGGCAAGGAGCGCTCCACAGCGCGCCCTAAGGTGGCACCGCAGCGCAGAGCCCACTAAGACCGTCGTCCTCACGGAGTCGAGACCCTCCAAGGTGGTCCACGTGGGGACAACCTCGAGCCTCAATAGGAACTCGAGCTCATTACCTTCCTCCGGGTTAACAAGGACGTTTGCATGGGAACCGTCCGATATGCCCGTGTCCCAAGGAGGTGATCGAGCATAGGCTAGCTGTCCGGCCGACAAGAAACCGGTAAGGCGATGTCGAGGCGGTCCCCGATCGAAGGCCAAGATCATCCAAGATCGCCTCGGCAAGTCGCTTGAAAGCGGGTTTCATCCGCGGTTCAGCACTCCGATTGGCTTGCGAACCGGTCGCCGCCCGTAAGAAAGGGGCAAGGGGCGCATGGCCGATCACCGCGACCTTAATTCCGCCTGCCCCAAGGATAACTTTCCCCTTCCACGCATAGATCAGCTAGTTGACGCTACGGCAGATTCAGCTTTGATGAGTTTCCTGGATGCTTATTCCGGTTACCATCAGATCGCGTTGTGTAAAGAGGACGAAGAAAAAACCGCCTTTGTAACGCCTTTCGGCACATTTTGCTATACGACCATGTCCTTCGGTCTCGAAATGCTGGCGCCACGCTCCATTGTCTCATGCAAAAACTCTCCACGATCAAATAGGGCGAACGAGAAGTCTATGTCGATTTATATCGTAGTCAAGAGCAAAGACGCCCGTGACCACGTGTCCGACCTAGCCGAGACCTTTGATACCGAGACAAGATCGGGTCAAGTTAAACCCCGAAGTCGTCTTTGGTGTCAAGTCCGCATGCTCCTAGGCTACGTGTCGGCGGGCGAGCATCGGTGCGAACCCCGAAAAGATCGAGGCCGTCGAAAAGATGAGGTCGCCGACCTGTGTAAAGGACATCCAGTCCCTCACGGGCAAAATGGCGGCCTTAAGCCGTTTCATCTCCCGCCTTGGAGACCGAAGCGCGCCTTTCTGCAAGCTCCTGCGCAAGCACGATAGTTTCGAGTGGACTGAGGAAGCCGAGGCCGCGTTTTTGCAACTCAAGCAGTATCTCGCCTCGCCACCCGTCCTCACTACTCCCAAGCTCGGGGAAGCCCTCCTGCTATACCTCTCGGTGACACCAAACGCCGCAAGTGCGGTGCTGGCAGTAGAACGAGAAGGGAAGCAGCAGCCCGTCTACTATGTGAGCGAAGTACTCACCGGGCCAAAGGAGCGCTATCCCGACCTTCAGAAACTGTGCTACGCTTTGCTGATGGCCTCGCGCAAGTTGCGTCACTATTTCCAAGCCCACCAAGTCGTTGTCCCGACTACTTACCCGATCAAGGACATTCTCCGAAACCCGGAGGCCACTGGCCGGGTCGCGAAGTGGGGAGTCGAGCTGGGTGAATTCGACATCCAGTTTGTGTCTCGAACCGCGATCAAGGCCCAGTGCCCCGCTGATTTTCGCTGAGAATTGACCAGCCGGACGAGCAAGAGAGAGGCTCTCCAGTCAAGACGGCAGAAGCTTCGGTGGACTCGTTCTTGACGGTTCACACCACCCGGCGATCGGATGCGGTATCGTCTCATCTCCCCAACGGAGAGCGACTCTAGCACGCCATACAAATACACTTTATGCTACGAACAACGCCAGAGTATGAAGCCCTAATTGCGGGCCCTACGAGCATGCGCCGCGCTAGACATTAAACGACTTGTTGCGAAGGATTCGCACTGCCGTCGTCGCCAGTCGTGGAGGAGTTTCAGGCAACTGACGACTCGATGGCGCGGTACCTGGCGGAAGTGAGGAAACTGGAGAAGCGTTTCTCGAGCTTCGAAATCAGCTACATTCCCAGGGAAGAGAATGGCGAGGCCGATAGGCTCGCCAAGCTCGGATCCTCACAAGAACCGGCCCCGCCGGGGGTGCTAGTGCAGCACCTTTTGAAGCCCTCCATTCCCTCCGGAGAGGAGGCAAAGGGGACGTCTGTTACCCCCCAAACCGAGACATCCGGTATCGCCTCATTCTCGAAAGAAGCACCTCTGGATGACGCCATTCATCCAGCTTCTTGGAGCAGGGACATTTCGAGGATGTTCCGAATGCGTCCCGGCTAAAAAGGCGAGCCCGAGCTTACCGTCTGCACGGGGGCTCGTTGTACCGAAGGGGTGCTAACGGCGTGCTTTGTAAGTGCGTTACCCAAGAAGAAGGTAAGTACCTTCTGGCCGACATCCACGAGGGCATCTGCGGCGCGCACGCCTCACACAGAACCCTCGTCGGCAAAGCATTTCGTATGGGCTATTATTGGCCCACAAATGGCGAGCGACGAAGCCTTGGTTAGCGCCGCTGGTTACCTTACGATTCATCGCGCGGATGACGCACCAGCCCGCGTATGAGCTGCAAACCATTCCACTAGCGTGGCCGTTCGCGGTTTGGGGCATGGACCTCTTAGGACCGTTCCCCAAAGGTCTTGGTGGCAAAACATACTTATTCGTAGCCATCGACACCTTCACCAAGTGGATTGAGGCCGAGCCGGTCTCCAATATCACTGCAATCGCTGCGGTACGTCTTTTCCGAAGCATCGTCGCAAGGTTTGGCGTGCCCAACAGAATCATCGCTGACAATGGCACCCAATTCATGAGCCGGGAATTCAACGATTACTGCGAGGAAATCGGCATGAAGCTCGCCTTGGCCTCTGTGGCCCACCCACAGAGCAACGGCGCAGCTGAACGAGCTAACGGACAGTTAGTCCAAGGCATCAAAAAGCGAGTCTACGACGCTCTCAAGGCCAAACAGCAAGGTTGGGTCGACGAGCTACCGTCAGTCCACTGGGCAGTCCGGACAACAGCCAGCCAGGCTACAGGAGAAACTCCTTTCCGACTCATCTATGGCTCGGAGGCAGTCCTCCCAACAGAAATGAGACTAGGATCCGATCGCGTTAACTTCGCTAGCTTCGTGGTCAACGACGAGGAGCGGCAGCTTGACCTCGACCTACTTGAGGCGCTGGCCATGAGCAATCCCTACTCCGGTCAAGGGCCTACCAAGAGTCCTCGTCGTTATGCGGCACGCAAACGCATACACAAGGACCACGCAAGTAGGAGACACAGTTCTGGGCGCATTCGAACCTTGCGAGGCTCCAACAAGCTCAACCCAAGTGGGAGGGACCAGACAAAGTAGTCGGTGCAAAGACGACGGGCTCAAGACGCTTTGTCGACAAGGACGGAGCGAGCTCCCTAGCTCATGGAGCATTTTCCTTCTGCGACGCTTCTACGCATAATCAGGTCGTAAGTTTCCTTCATTTCAGTTCGCCTAATTCAAAAAAAAGGCCCCTTTCCCCATTCGCGAGTCACTCCGGTCTAAGTCTTGACTGCTCCAAGTAAGCTCAGGGCCAAAAGCCCGATGGCTAAGGATAAAGCATTCCGAGCATTTCCACGACGGGATAAGCCGAGCTCGACCTAGTGAATCTCCGCGAATGTGGAATTCCCATGCCCAAAGGTGATAAGCCCACGCGGGATTATTTGGGTGGTTAACTTGGGCCTTGGCCTTCTGGGGTCAAGGCTCTTTGCGCCCAGCTTCCTTAGCCATTGGGTTCAAGATCACAAGGCCCGCCAAAGCTCCGGTGAGGGATTTTCATGAGTTTTTCAAGTCCTTAATTTGGAAGGCTGCACCTTTGCACAACCTTCAACGCTAGGGGTTAAGAGTTCGCGCTAATTTTTCTAAATCACTCTAGTCTCTAGACCGCGCCAACTCAAGATCGCACTTGGATTTGGCCACGACACAGAAATTTGGATGATTAGGCGCACAAAAACAAATCTTTCTAAATAGCGATCAGTTTGCTCCGAATTCCTAAGTTCTCCTCAGAACTTCGTTACTGTTCACCTAGTTCCTCTGTTTTTTGCATTACAGACTCACGAATTGGCACAAGAGAAAGGATTGGACAGGCCGAAAGTGACGGACTCACCAAAGAAACTGCATTCCACATAAGAAGGATTTTTATAGGAGCAAAGGGATTCTACAACCAAAAGGAGGCCTCGCCATCCCGACTACTATAAAAAGAGGCACCGCACATTACAACAAGTGACGGCGCCCCAAAAGCCTAACGCTACTCCATCGCCCCTACTAGCGGCGCTGGTGACAAGCCGGTGGAACCGAAGACTCCGCCGAAGGCGACGACGATGAAGAAGGCGTCAGGGAGTCCGGCGCGGGCACTGAGGGCCCCGGCTCGCTCGGATGACGTTTCCTCCACCGCTGGTGGTTGACGGAATCCACAAGCAGTGGAGGCGGCGCCGCTATGATGGCCCCCGCGACGCCCGATCTCTGTCCGCCGCGACATCGCGGCGAGCCTCTATACGCACCGCGGGCAGCATCAAAGATTTCTCTTCCTCCGCCGCCAGTACGGCGGCGTACGCGGCATCGGCGGCAATTTGCGCCGCTACCGCGTTTTCCTCCGCTACGAACGCGGCCGCCAGCGCCCTGGCCGCTCCTTCGTCGGCGCGGATTTGGGCGTCTGACGCCTTGATCTTCGCCGCTGGCTCGCCATGATCGGGCCGGTACATTCACCCCCCGCCGCTGGGCCGGATCGGCCCGCAGAGGAGGCAATGGTGGCGAGATCCCGATCTCCGCTAATGTAGCCAATCGAAAAGATCATCGGAGTCGGCGTCAGAAGCCATGCCCTTCCCCCGTTCTCTCTTATGTTATTTTCTCCCCTATCTCTCTTCCCCTGACCGAGGACCTCGTTTCTCTGTCTTAAGGTGGGAAGAGATAAGTGAGAATGATACAACGCGACGCCTGGCGCCTCGCTCTAATATAGGCGGTGAGTCGCGCAATGTCCCGTCGCCGCGAAGTTACCCGAAGCGTCGCTGCCAAAGGGGCGAGCAATTAAAACCCACTACCCGAGCTGAGGAGACGCGAGCGCACGAGCCATCTCGCGGAATACCAACCGCGCCTGTCGCCGCACGACACGCGCCTTGGCCCCGCCGTCAGTGGCAGGGGAGAAATCATTACGGGTCAGAGCCTATCGTATAGGTGTGGTCCACCCGCGCAGGTAAGGCTCGGCAATACTCTCACAGCCCACCTCGTGGTTTAGGCTGGGAGCATGAACCGGCGCGGACGGTTTCACATCCGTATCTGTGCCAAGCCAACCTGTACTTCCCGTCGGTGGGCATTTGATCTTCTTGTGGCGAGCTCACGGTCACGTATGACTTGACATGATAAAAAAGAAAAAAAAAAGAAAAATGGCTAAGCCTTTCGGCCACCACGCATTACGCAATGTTTTCCGGTTAAACGGGCGTGCGAAGGAAAATGTACAAAGGTATGTGGCGTGGAGCCCAGGAGCTGCGGGCCGGGTCAGACTACGGTCCGTGCTGCAGCCTGAGCCTCTCTAGCTCGATTTCTAAATCCCGGATTCGCGTCTGCGCCTGAAGCAACTCTATGGCTCGCGCGGCCATGTCGTTCTGCTCTTGGCGCAGTTTGACCCGGGCTTCGGCAAGCTCCTCTCTCTGTTTCTTCAAGGCATCCGACTCTGCCACGGACTTCGCCCGCCAGCGCGGCGTGGTAGTTTCATACAGGCTTACTACAAGTTTCCTCGAGCCCGCGAACGATGGAGTTATAGTCAGACTTGGTAGCCGCCAGCTCGTTGACGGTCGCCTCTCTGCGTTTATACTCCTAGTCAAAAAGGATCCGAGCCCTGTCCGCTTCTTCGCGAGCCGCCTGGGCTTGAATCTTCACGGCTTCCTCCACCTCCCGAGCTCGAGCAAGCCTCGTCGTGACCTCCTGCTCCTTCTCCTGCGTTGTCTTCAGCGCGGCCGCTAGCTCGGTGATACACACCGTTGCACGGGCGTCGACCTCGGCGGTGAGCTCGTCCGCGCATTTTGCCTGAGCCCGGGCTTGCGATAGCTCGGCGGAGAAACGCTCAATCTCGCCAAGATCATCCTCTGCCGCTGCCGCCCATCGCTTCCATCAGCGAAGACGAGCCAGCAATAAGCGTGTAAAGCTGGAACAGGAAAAACCAAGTCAAAACGCAAGAAATCCAGTACTTAAGCGCAGAGAGCAGGGCCAAGGGCACCACCTTTCTGGTATGAGCGAGCATGTTCCACGTCCTCGCCGCGATGATGCTGCGCGTGCTCCCGCCAAGCCCAGGGGCGTGGGTCTCCTGCAGCGCCAAGGGTTGGCAGCCAACCGGTTCCTCGCTACCTCCCTCCAGCGGCGCGGGGCCCGGCAACGCCGCAACGTGCTTCGAAGCAAAATTTGTCGCCCGACCGCCGCTCTTCTCTCAGCGTCCTCCAACTTGGCCGCCAGCTCGGCCTTTGATGCGGTGGCCCGCCTCTCGGCCAGCACGGCCTCGCCAAGCTGAGCCCGGGCCCTTATCAACGCGTCCTTTAGCTCGTCCACCGTCCACTTAGCCGCCACGAGCTCGTGTGGATCCTCTAGCCCGGGAATAGGGCGAGGTTTCGACGTGGCAGTCCTGTTCGACCAGCCTCCGCCGACCTGGCAGCATCCTGTTCCTCCACCCATTCTGGGGTGACGGAAATCTAGCCCGCAGACGCTAGCAGCGCCACGCTGGGCATCACTACCCTTGTCCATCTGTCCGGCGTTAGTACGCGGACCGGCCAGGTCCAATTGACTAATAGCATCCGCCGATCAGGTGTTGGAAACGCCTTCCCCACCGGGGTCTTGAAATGATCGGCAACCCCCCTGCGGTCAATTGGCCACCACCCGCGCGCTGTGCGCCCTTCCACGCGCAAGGGCGTAATCCACACATGATCATCACTGATGACGACTTGCACCATCTCCGCAATCTCCGCATAAGCGCCCAAAGACCGCCGCAGTGCGATAACGGTCCTCCGCGGTCACCGCTCCTTGCCCTTCGACTCGCCATCCGTGACCTCTAGTCGCGCTTATCTGGGCGCAGATTCCTCTAGGCCCGCCGTTTAGTCCTTAGTGAGCCCAATGCTCCATTTCTTTGCGACAAAAGCGCCCACAGCAGGTTCGACCGGCTCGTCTTCAGCCGCCGCGGCCTCAGCGGAAGGAAGCAGCACCTCGGTGACCACTTTAGCGCTACGCACTGCAACAAAAGGCACGGCGGTCAGACACGAGAAACGGGGTGATAGCATGTAGCGCTGGAAACTTACGCGCCGGTTCGAGCTCGGTGTCTTCGTACACCCCTGGCGTAGGACGAAGAAAGAGCTCTGTCTCCAGCCCGCCAACGCGGCTCGAGGTGAGCAAGGCCGCTCCCTTGCGCCCTGCAGGAACCTTCCTCGTAGGTCCTCGTCGCGGGACTGTCGCTGGCGGCGGATCAAACGCTACCACAACCTCCTCGTCATCACTTTCCGGAGCTGGCTGGTACGTCCTCCTCTTCTTCGTAGGCGCTGCGCCCTGAACACACACGGCATGAAGATTTAAGGGCCGCTGGTGCCTAGCACTCAACCCGTGTTGGAGAATGGAAGCTCACCTGCGCGGGCGCTGCGCGTTTTCCCGTGTGCATCTCTGTACCTGCCTGTGCTGAGCCCGCCGTGGCCGCTCGAGGTGCCGTTTTCCCCTTACTCACCGTCGGCAACGGGACCGGCGCCCCGCCGGATGCCGCCGGCGTTCCCGCCGGCGAGGGCCCCTCGTTCGAGCCCGCGGCCTGAGTGGTCTGCCCAACCATCTTCCACGTCTGCTGCAGAACAAAAAAGTGCGCCTCATCAAAACCACAAGGGCGCGCACGGCTGAGAATTCAATCGAACACCTGTCGGGCACTTACCTCGGACAGTTTGTCCTTCACAAACCGTATGCGGCGAGGAGTCTTGTCCAGGGGTAGCAACATCCCTGTGACCCGCGCGACCTCGCGGTTTGAGAGACCTGCGAGGCCTCGTTGACGGTTACGACGCATCCCAACTCGAGATCAGACGCAAAGAAAGCAACTCACGCCTACCTTCATGGAAGTCCCAGTCGGGATCCTCCCAACCATCCATGTCGCCGACGCATCGCGCATGGCGCCCAATGGCTGATCCGGTGCCGGACAAATCCAACGACGACCTCGTGTCCCGTCAGCCATCCTTAACAAGATCCTTAATGTCACCTCGGTGGCTTGATCCTCCTACCGGGCTTGCTCACCGGAAGATTGGCGTATCCGCGCGGCCGAGTATTCCAGATCGAGCCCCGCAGTTCAGTAGAACCACCGCCGGCCCAACCATCGACCTTCGTCCTCACCTCGTACTCGAGTACGACCGCTCCCCGGGCTCGGCCAAGGTCAAGTAGAAAACCCGCCGTTGCCCACTCGGCGGCCGACCGGCTTCAATTCGAAAAAGTGCTGAAGGAGGCTCACCGTCGGCCGAACCCCGCAGTGCGCCTCACACAGGAATGCGAAGATTGACAGATGAACATAGGATTGTGGGGACAGGTTCTCTGGCCTCAGCTCCGTGAAGGCAAAGAAGTCGGTGATGAACTGAGATTCTGGCACGCGAAACCCACAGATGGCCGAGCTCTCGAAGCATACCAACTCGTCGGGTTCCGGCCTTGGCTCTTGCTCCGCGCCTGGGAGCCTCCACGAGCCCGGCTTCACAAAGCTGTCCCGCTCCAGCTCTTTCATCCTCTCCCTCGTCAAGGTGCTGTCTCCAATGAGAACCATGGCGGCGGGAGGCAAGAAGTAAGAGTGCGAGGGGGGAGTTGAGAAGACGAAGAGAAGAAAAACGAGGGGGATGATTCTGCAGTAAGGAGTTCCCCCTGGAGCGCTGCCTTTTAAGAGAAGGGCGGAGGCCGTGGGAATCGTGCCCAAAAAGGAAGGTAACCGCTCCGCTTTCCTGTCAGATCAAATTCAATGCCTAGGACTTCGGCTCCCGAACCAAATCTTCCCGTGCGGCGCGTGGTGAGGGTTTTCCCTCTTCTTTAAACCTCAGACCGGCTCGTTACGCGACCCGCTCGAGGCTCGGGGGCTAGCTGTTGGTGATTGGTAAACGGCCCACCTTGAAGCAGGCCTTGGGCCGATTTCGTACCGGCCCACCACGCAAACAGAGGACCAGGCAGGCCGTTCCTGGCCGTACTAAAGAAGCCGCCTACCTCGTTTGCGGCATCCCCGGGCTTGACTAGGTCAAACCGTGCGGCACCATGTCCCTCCCGGGCTATCCCTTAGCCCGAGAGAAGGTCCCTCGGGTGATCCGCTCGCTCGTGGGCAGGTGGCGACAACTGTCATAGCCCGCCATGCTTTCTCCGCCTTGGCCGAACGCATCAGATATCTCGTGGACCCCACCGGAAAGTACGCAGCATGACACGATCCGTCTTGTCGTTTGCCCTCTTTGGCGAGCGGCGAGATGGTTGTTGCGCTACGCGACGCCCCCAACGGGTGGCGCAGAGCTGGCTCGGTCCATTCAAGGCCATATTGGGGATAAAGGGAAAGTGCTTTCCCTCTAAAGAAGTTCTCCCCCTTGAACGGGCATGTTAAGACAAACACGTGTTCAGTACTAACCCGACCAGTTTCTCCCTGCAGGCTCGATACCCGACAGGACCCTATAACAAGATAAGAGCCTCGCCATTAAAGCAAAGACCAGCGCGTGGCCCGCCGTATCAGCCTCGGGCGGTCCGCGGCGCCTATAAAAGGAGGTAGGGGTGAAAACGGGACGGATACGGACGGATAGTAGGTCATCCCGTATCCTACCCTAATGAAATTGACACGGATTCGGGATCGGGTTCGGATAGTTGAAAATCGGAACGGATATAGGACGAGATCGGGTAATATTCGGGCGGGTAGAAAACGAATATCGGATATTATTCGGGCGGATATATACAGATACCGGATACTTGTCGGATAGTCCGTGAATTACTCAACTCTTATACAATCCAAACATACAACATAGCTAAATATAGTCACTCCATTCATGCAACATAGCTAAATATAGTCCAACAAATTAACATATAGTTCAAAACTTTAAATCACACAAGGACCAACACGACAACACCGCAATAATGCAATACAATTGTCCATAATAACGGCAAGTTGGATTGTTCAAATCATACGATAGTCCAATACAAGTCCATAATATAACAACAAAGTTCGAATCACACAATAGTCCGATACAACATATTATGATAGTTCATACAATGCATGCTTGAAGATCTCAAGTCGCAACATCGTCCTCCAAGTCCATTGCATTGTAAGCATCACTTATGGTTTTAATTTCACTCTCTAAATCTGAAATTAATAGAGAACATATTAGTAGTCATCAATTGATTGTTGAAGACATAACAATTCAAACATAAAGAAGAATATGAGGGCACATGGCAAGAAAATCAAACCTTGCTCCGAAGCAATCTTCCAATCCTTAGCACAAACCAAGGCCTCAATAATTTCAGGTTGAAGCCGGGAACGAAAAGCATCTACAATGCATCCACCCGAGCTAAATGCCGACTCCGAAGCAACCGTAGACACTTGCATAGATAACACATCACGAGCAAGGGTAGAAAGAATAGGAAAATTTGTTACTTGCCCCTTCCACCATGATAGGACATCAAATGGTGCATCACCTTCATTGATCTTCACTAGGCCGTCACCCATGTACACATCCAACTCTGACTTCTTCTTCTCATTGCTTGCTGCCACATACAACTCATCAAGATCAACCACATCCTCATCGTCATCATCCATTAAACGAACATTTTGACTTGGAACAAAACCACTATCCTTCGAGCCGGAAGCCTTATTGGTTGATTTTGCAATGATGGTTGATGAATAGAAAGCAAATAATTCATTCACAACATTCATGAATGTCAACTTCTCTACCTCAGCCTTCTCATTGTCATACATCTTAGACATGTACAACTCAACCATCTTGTGTTTGTACCTAGGATCAAGAAATGCTCCCACTGCCAAAGCCATATTGTTCATTTCCCAATACTTATCAAACTTCTCTTTCATAGAGAATGCCATGGTACATATCATGATATCACTACTCTCGCACCATCTTGCAATAGCCATCTTGATCTCAGAAAATTTCCGAAAGAAATGATTTGCAGTAGGATATGAAGTGCCAGAAAAAAGTAATGTGACATCATAAAACTTTTTCAAACACTTGCTGATATTTACTGCATTCAACCATTCACTATTTGAAGGAGTGATGTGACCATATCTATCCTTATCTTTTTTAGATAGACGATCAAAAGCATTCTTATAGTAAATGGCATCTCTAACCATAATATATGTAGAATTCCATCTTGTGGCAACATCCAAGGAAAGAGCTTTCTTAGTGTCTAGTTCACATTCTTTAGCACACTTCTCAAATGTCTCAAACTGCAGAGGTGACCTTTTTATAATTGTTATACACTGTCTAATGTTTGCAATGGCATTTCCAATTACTGCTAACCCATCTTTAGCAACAAGGTTCAATATATGATTTGCACATCTAATATGGAAAAATTTTCCACCACAGACAAGCAAATCTGTAGCACTGTCAATCACTATATCAACGGCAACCTTGTTTGCAACGGCATTATCCAAAGAAAGAGCAAACATTTTTTTATCAAGGTTCCAATTCAGCACATTTGTAAAAAAAGTATCACTCAATTTTATCCCTCCATGGCTGCCTTCTACATGCATAAAATTGATTATCCTTTTTTGCATGTTCCAATTTTCATCAATCCAATGTGCTGTGACACACAAGTATGACTTGTTTTGAATAGATGTCCATGTATCCATAGTAAAACTAACACGGCAGGGGAGTTTTTTGAAGTGCTCATATAACAGATTTTTTTCCTCCTTATAAAGATCCATAATGTCTTTACGAACAGTAATACGAGACTTGAAAGGAAATGATGGTCGCAGTGATCTGATAAATTTCACAAAGTACTTGTGCTGGGCAATACTAAATGGATACTCATGCATGATGATGGCATAGTAAAAAAGTCTCAAGCTAGCACTCTCATCATATCGATATGTTGCAATGCCATCCCCATTCTGACTTAGTTGTTGTTGACCTTTTAAGACACTATGCCTCAACTTTAAGTGGTTACTAAAAGCCTTTGTACCATTAATACTTTCAGCCCTAGCTTTATGTGTACATCTTTTACATTTTGCCCACTTTTGCTTAACAATTGAACCATCATCTTGCTGCACATCTACCTCATACCTTATGAAATGTTCCCAAACCCATGAGGTGAGCTTTTTTCCAGTTTTGGTATCTTCTTCTTCTCCAACACTAGCTTTGGCAATTGCATCTGCACATGCACTTGCGTTTGTGCTTGCACTTGCACTTGCACCTATATTTGCAGCTTGCAAAACTGCAAAAAAAATGCAATTATTAATATACACTTGCAGATCGCAAAACATAGCAATATTAAGTCAAAATAGGATACCTTGGGCTGGTTTTGACACTAAAACCATAGCAGTTTCCTCTCTTGATGCTGCTGTTTTGAATGCGGATGCCATTAACTTGCTTGTAGGGGTACCAGTAGACTTGTTGCTCTTGGAGCTTGTCATCGCAGCCACAGATTTACCCTTGTTCAAAGGTGGAGGTGCCATTGCAAATCTTCGCTGTTTCACTACACGATGGCATGCACCCACGAGTTTTTTCTTCTTTCCATTACCGACTTGTTGTGCAATGACATGCTCCTCACTAGCAGTAGCAGTAGCATCAACAGCAATAGGGTCCTCCTGCATGTGGTCAGTGCTACCAGCATCTCCACCCTCAATTGGATCTTGCACTTCATCCTCATTGGAAGGTACATCGATCTCAGCAACTTCATCCATATCCATGGTGCTGCCAATCAAAATCAAACAAAAATCAAAATCTGGCGAGGGGCTGGCCGGGGGGAAATTAAAATCAAATGCAAATCAAACAAAGAATGTCATCCATTACCTTAGGTGGCGGTATTGGCGGCGGCGGGCGGCGCTTAGCAAGGGCGTGGCGCGGGCGTTAGGCGAAGGCAGCCAGCCATTACTGTCGAGGAGGACGCGGTGGCGCGGCGTCGAAGCGAGGGGAGCGGCGTCGGGCGGAGGGGATGGCGCGTCGTCGACCGCGGTGGCGCGCGTCGAGCCGAGAGCTTCAGAGGGGCAGGGCGCTGGTGAAAAAGCGATGGCGGCGTCGGCGCGGGCGTCGGGCCGGGGCGGAGCGCAGCGCTCGCCGAGGGAGCGCTGGCGGGGCCGCGCCGGACGTCGAGGATGGGCCGCGCGAGTTGGCGGAGGCAGCCGCCGGTGGCGGCGGTCGCCGTCGACGACCTAGGAGGCGGCGGGGAGCTGGGGAGGCGGGGAGACCGGAGGAGGAGGCGCTCGGGAGCCCTAGGCAGCAGACAGTGTGATAGCACTTGGTCTTGGGCAGTTGGGCCACTGCGGGCCTATTGGGCCAAGGAAGGCCAAGGAAAAGGCCCAAGGTCGCCTCCTCGCCTGGTGATACCCGGGTACCCGACATTCGGGTACCCGTATCCGCCCGAGGGTCCCGGGTAATTGTCGGGTACTACTGATTCCGTATCCGCCCCGTATTCGAGGGTATAGTATCCGGGTACAACCCGTATCCGTCTCGAGTGTAAAATACCCGTATCCGTATCCGAAAAAACTGTTTTTTTTGGCTACCCGTATCCGATACCCGACCCGGGTACCCGTCCCGTTTTCACCCCTAAAAGGAGGATTCCTGGACATTGCAAGGGACGGCCAACTCAACACCCGAAGTCCCTGATCCGATTCCACCTGGTCCAAGCAGAGGCAACACCGGCAACCGGAGCTTCCTTAGCAAATAGCCTTAGTCCTTAGCCACCTCCGTTGTAAGCTCGGGATCGGTGCCTTCAAGCCCGATCCCGGCACCCTTGTGCTATTTTCCACCAAATAATCATCTAGGCTGGAGTAGAGCTATTACCCGGCAGTGGGGGTTCGAACCAGGGTAAATCGACCGTGTCTTCGTGGTTCGCATCTTCTTTCTTTCTTTCTCGCACCGTACGAAAGACCTGTACCCAGGTCATCAAGTCGCACCAGGTCCTTGTCCGGGAAGGCAGCGCGGTCCTAGCCTCCCGCAGGCTCGGCCGCCATCTGAGTTGCTGAGAAGGGTCGTCGTTGGGCCTCACTCCAACTACAAATCTGTCTGCCGGTCCGTGGACCACTGCTCTTCAGGAGCGTGACTCCCAGACACCGACATATACAAATTCATCTTTTTTGTTGTATAAAAAACACCCGCATTTTAATTAAACAAAATAATTAATTCACATGGGTTCGAAATAACATGCATATGTTGTACTAGCAAGTTGCCGCGCGCCTGGCGCGCGGTGGATATGGTATAAACCTTCGTATCTGTAATGAAAGCTATCTGCTATTTCTTCATAAAAGATATCAGGCTCTGTTGAGTAGGGGGGACTTCAGAAGTGCATCTATCTTTATCTTCATACAATTGCCTGATGCGGTTAGCACTCCTGTTAACTGTAAAAATAGTTAGATTTAGAGCTGATTTGGCACTCACGGACCATCTAGAAGAGCTATGTGATAGGTGGCCAAAATTCGTGTAAATGAAGCGGAATTTACCCTTAGAATTACATATCCAAACAAGCATATCGCCTGTTAGCTTTTACACATGTTTGCCCTCCGCTTCAAAAGGTCATGTGTTTCCTGCAGTCCACAACACTATCTCAATTTTAAGATAATCTGAATTATATATATGGCAATGCCATCAAGCCTACCAACAATAACTATCAATTCTGTGAAGCAAAGATTAAAAAGATGATCTTTCTACTGCCTCACATTTTTGTTGTCCTTTCATGTTGTCACATGCATCAGCAAATTCTTATTCCTGATATGGATTCCTTTCGCTACCCGATTAACAGTGCTTATGCTTTTCTTCCTAGAAGTTCTATGATCACGAATTGAGGGTATGCCCTCTTTGCTATATTCAAAGGTTTGCTTCTTCGGTTTAGATTATTAGATATATGACCCGTTAGCACATGCAAAAGATCCATGTATATGCAAATGCCCTGACAAAAACCTGTTGACAACCATATTAAGCTAGGCATTACTGGATATTTAATAGTTAAAGGTATGAAAATACATATACATTCATCGGTATGAATGTGGAACTTGCAACAAATACAGTATTGAAAATGTCAAAATAAAAATGGGGAAAATGTTCATGGTTATATGCTACAATTTTGATAAAACCATAGTGTAAAAGCTAAGTGACAATGAATACAGACATTCATCTAATAACCCAAGGCCTAGCTGACTACAAAGCATGCGGAAGTTTATAGCTAGTGTTGTGAAACAATCGATCGAAGTTGTTCAAGAGCATGGCAACCAAACAGTTAAATACAATGTTCTTGTACATCTATAGTTTACCTGACCTATGTAATGGCCAATCACTGTTGAATGCAGTTTACTTAAAAAATATAGTGCAACTAAAAATAAGGAAAGTAAATAACACTCTAGGTTTACCTTCGTCAAGAACATCAGTTTCTACAACAAATGGGGGATAAAAAAAAATTCATCATCATCATAGCAGTCATCATTGAGATTGGTGGCAGCAAGTTTTACTTGAAGCTGATTTCCCCTATTTGGTTCAAGCACATTGGACAGCTTGTGTCTGGGGTACTGGACAGAGGGCTGCCCTGAAAAATCCCAGTGAAACAATTAGCTTTCAACGTCACACAATTTGCCTTTTGTATAGCACGAAATATGCAAATCGTTCACAGCCAACAATTAAATTTAACAAAGCAAGAAGTAAAGCGATGATATAATTTTGTATATTCTTAAACCCATAGAAGCACCATTGATTTAGCATCATCAGCATCCTTAAACCCATAGGAAATTTTTAAAACTCAACATTTTTGTACAATTTTTTAAACTAATATATAAAAAATCAGACTATTTATTCTATACTAATCACGTATATCTGTATAGCACTTTCAGGTTTGTTTTAAACAAGAGATGTAACATGCACAACGTCTGAGAGATAGATAAAACAGGTTGAAACCACAAAAGCACAACCTAGATACACATGCAGAAAACTACACATATATCTCTCTGGTGTACTCACGAAGGTGATGACTTACTGGACGTGGTCGTCGTCGCCGTACGGTACGAGTTGCGGCGGGGTTTGGTTCTGGTTCTCCGAAACGGACGCCGTGTTGAAGAAGGTGTTGCCGACGCAGATCGCGACGACGTAGTGGAAGAAGTCCTCGCGAAGCAGAAGAAGGAAGCGTGACGATCGCGAAGCGCTTCCAAAACCCGATTCGCCTACCCGTGCAGGGAGCTCGAGGGCGATCGGTTCCGGAGACCTACTCTCCCGAACGTCGGTGCACGCCGGCGCACGGGATGGGACAGCCTAATGGTGGTAGCACAGGAAAAGAGAGAGAGACAATTCAGAAAGAGGCTCTTCCCTAACTTGGGGCTAAGCCTTCCTTCAGTTGTATATATCCCCTTAGGAGGAGGCATTGGGTTGCTTATATAGGGGATGAGAGGGGGCCTCTCCCCCACAATTAGCAATATGGTACTAAACTACCATGCCTTCCACCAAATGGGCCTCAAGCATACATGGGCCTTTGAGATTTTTCAGGAATTATTTAATTATATGGGCCAAGGCCCGATAATTCTAACAATCCCCCACCAGATCTCAGAGCCCATCCAGATAATTGTCTTTTCTCAAATACTGTTTTTATATGTCAGTACTTCGGTAACAATGGACTATGCCTTGAATTGCACATAGACATTTAAGTTACACTCATCCACAACTTGGACAATGGACTACGCCTTGAATTGTAAGTTTTGTGTGAACAAGTTTCACTCAAAGCCAACTGATACTTGGCTGCCAATAGGCTACCCCGCGGGTGGAGCATATACGTCGTACTCTATGGTCTCTTCATGAGCTTACTAGAGATTACCCAAGTCTCATAGACTGCAACTTCCAACAGTCAGGCTCATATAGGTGTGTTCTTTCTAGATGCTCTGTAGGATGACATCTTTGCTAATTAAAGCCAACAGAACACATTAAGGTAAATGCCAACCTACAGATTTCGAGAGTATTGCATCTCATATGGAATGGGATAGGATATACTCTCAATCAGTTAACCAGTAGTTTGTTCTTCCCAGGACCTAATTCACGGGATCTCCGATCACATAGGCTGGGTTACCACTATGGTGTAACTCACGTGGGTTTCATACCCAGTTTCCTCGATGCATTGTCTATCACACACCGTGATAAACCCTTTGTAAAAGGATCTGCCAGGTTTTTAGCCGTTTGGATATAATCCAACGCTATCACTCCGGAGTTTCTCAATTTCTGATGAGACTTCATCGTCTTTTCACATGTCTTGAGGACTTCATGTTGTTCTTAGAACTGTTCACCTTGACAATCACTATTTGATTATCACAGTTCATAAGGATAGCCGGAATCGGCTTTTCAACCACCGGAAGATCCATCAAAAGTTCATGCAACCACTCTGCTTCAACAGTGACCGTGTCCAAAGCAGTTAATTCTGCTTTCATTGTTGAGCGCGTCAAGATAGTCTGTTTGCAAGACCTCCACGAGACAGCTCCTCCACCAAGAGTGAACACATATCCACTTGTGGCTTTTATCTCATCAGCGTCAGATATCCAATTGGAATCACTATACCCTTCCAAATATTGTTGGGTAACCCAGATAGTGCAAGCCAAAGTTTGTAGTACCTCTCAAGTAGCGCATTACCCTTTCGAGTGCTCGCCAATGATCATCTCCCAGATTAGAAGTAAACCGGCTCAACTTGCTAACAGCAAACGAGATGTCTGGCCTTGTAGCGCTAGCTAGGTACATGAGTGACCCGATGATTTGAGAATAAGTCAACTGATCTCTAGCAATTCTCTTGTTCTTTTGAAGCACAATGCTAGGATCATAGGGTGTTGGAGAAGTTTTGCAATCAGCAAAGTCAAAGCGATTCAAAACCTTTTCCACATAATGGGACTGTGACAAAGTGATCCCATCCTCACCCTTCAGTAGCTTGATGTTCAAAATTACATCAGCCTCTCCTAGATCTTTCATATCAAAATTTTGAGACAAGAAAGACTTGACCTCGTGAACCACATCAAGACTTGTCCCAAAAATTAATATGTCATCCACATAGAGACACAAAATAACGCCCTGGCCCCCATCATACCGATAATATACACATTTATCAGCCTCATTCACGACAAAGCCCGCAGAAGTTAAAGTTCTGTCGAACTTCTCATGCCATTGCTTAGGAGTTTGTTTCAGGCCATACAGAGATTTCAATAACCTACACACCTTGCCTTCTTGACCTTCTACTACAAATCCATCAGGCTGATTCATATAGATCTCCTCATCCAACTCTCCATTTAGGAAAACTGTCTTAACGTCCATTTGATGAACAATAAGACCATGTGAGGTAGCCAAGGAAAGTAGTACACGAATTGTAGTCAATCTAGCCACAGGTGAATATGTATCAAAGAAATCTTCGCTTTTTTTTGGGTATAACCCTTGGCCACAAGCCGAGCCTTAAACTTTTCAATAGTTCCATCGGCCTAAGCTTCTTCTTAAATATCCATTTACACCCTACAGTGTTTGCAACCATAAGATAGTTCTGAGTTCCCAAGTCCGATTCGCAAGAATGGAATCCATCTCACTACTTAACCGCTTCTTTTCAATGTCTCGCATCGAGGATGCAAACGCTTCGAAATCGACGTGGGAGTATCATCCACGAGGTACACAAGAAATCATCACCAAAGGATTTTGCAATCCTCATCTCTTGCTCCTCCTGAGCCTCACCGCCATCCTCCTCGTGATTTTCCTCGTGTTGGTTCGGGATATTCAATTTAAGTAGTAGGTTCGGAATTATCTCACTAGTTTTACCAGAACTGCTATGCTCAATTTTCATAGGAAAGATATTCTCAAAGAAAGTAGCATCATTAGACTTCATGATCGTGCCAACAGACATGTCAGACACCTCTGATCTTATCACCAAAAATCTACTGCCAACGCTACGAGGAGCATAACCCAAATGGACACAATCTACTGTCTTAGGCCCAAGCTTGCGCTTCTTTGTGATTGGCACATTGACTTTCACCAAACAACCCCAAGTGCGCAGATAAGAATGTGATGGCTTTCTCCCCTTCCATATTTCATATGGGGTTTTCTCCTTATTCTTTGCAGGAACATTATTCAGGACATGACATGCAGTCAACACGGCCTCCCCCCACCATGCCTTAGATAAACCCGCAGTGTCTAACATGGCATTCACCAAATCAGTTAGAGTGCGGTTCTTTCTTTCAGCCACCCCGTTTGATTGGGGCGAATAGGGAGGTGTCCTCTCATGAATAATTCCATGTTCCGCACAGAATAAGTCGAACTCACTAGAGAAATACTCTCCACCACGATCCGACCTAAGTCTCTTGATTTTCCTGTCTAACTGGTTTTCAACCTCAGCCTTATAGATTTTAAAGAAGTCTAGAGCCTCGTCTTTAGTTTTCAACAGATGCACATAGCAATATCTAGAAGCATCATCAATCAGAGTCATGAAATATCTCTTTCCACCCTTTGTCAACACACCATTCATCTCACAAATGTCAGAATGTATGAGCTCTAGAGGTGCCAAATTTCTCTCCTCGGCAGCCTTATAAGGCTTACGAGGTTGCTTTGATTGCACACAAGTCTGGTACTTAGAACCTTTGACAGTGGAAAATTTAGGAATTAAATCCATACCCGCAAGCCGAGACATAGAACCAAAATTAACATGACATAAACGTGAGTGCCAAACATCAGCCTCACTCTCAATAGCATGATCACAAATATGGTTCACAACTTTATGACAGTAATCAGAAAGAGAGAAACGGAACAAGCCTCCGCACTCATAACCTTTGCCAATAAACAAACCATGTTTCGACAAGACTACCTTATTGGACTCAAACACCACTTTAAACCCATCTCTGCAGAGAAGGGACCCAACGACTGTGTTCTTATTGATTGAGGGATATGTCTTTGCACGCTCTTCGGGCCAGACGATCTTTTCCGAAGTAAACTTCAGATCTACCGTGCCCAAGGTTCAAGAACTCGCTACTCGGTACTGACTCGGTGAGGTACCGAATAGCGAGTACTCGGATTACTCGGGAGTACTCGGAAATTACTCGGTACCAATTACTCAAAAAATTAATATAGGATTAGTAGACATATATCGACGTAATGATGGCATATCTTCTTTCATATGACTTAATGATACGTGTAAACCTATATGTATGAACTATTAACACAAAGTAGAGTGCACGTTACGACTTACAACATATCGCAACTCGCAAGTTCGCAACATATGACATATCGCAACTCGCAAGTTCGCAACTGATCACATGAATACATGATAGGTAATACACTAAAACATCATAAAATGTCCGCAAATCATAACCAACAAGCACTCAAAGTTTTTACTCGGTTTTTACTCGGTTTTTGAACCGAGTAATCAACCGAGTTGGCCCTTCTCGACTCGGTGGGGCGGCGAGTAGCGATTACTCGGCGAGTACTCGCCGAGTAATACCGATTTTTAGAACACTGACCGTGCCAACACCAAGAACAGAAGCATTGGACCCGTTCCCCATCAAAACGGCTGAACCGTGGGCTGCCTGATAAGAAGTGAATATTGAAACGTCAGAACACACATGCACATTAGCCTCAAAGATCAATCTACCAATCGGTAGACTGATTCACTGAAAGAACAGTAGGTAAAACATACCCATCGGTTCCCTCACCAGTGTTGCCAATGGTCACATTGACAGACTTTGAAGTCTGCTGAGGATTACCCCTTCTTGTCTTTACGGTCTGGACACTTCTTAACCCAGTGCCCAACCTCACCGCAAATCCAGCAAGGCACCTCATCCTTGTTCAACTTCTTTTTCTTGAATGCAGTGGTTTGCTTGATTTTATTCTTCCCTTTGTTCTTGCCATACTGCTGGACAACATTGGCGCTGGACTGTCCCTCGACTCCTTTCCCAGGTGCATCTTTAGCCCGAGCTTTCTCTTCAACATCTAGAGACACGATCAACCCCTCAACGGAGATCTCTTGTCTCTTATGTTTTAGAGACGTGGCAAAGTGTCGACGGTTGGGATATCGACCCAAGTCAACCAAGGTTCTTCAAATAGGAGATAGGAGACACGCAACAACAACCACGAACAAAGAACGAATGTGAGACGGGGTTTTATCCTCGGTTCAGCCTCTCGGGAGAGATAATAGCCCTCGCCCAAATTTCTTTATATCAAAGAGGATTACAAGGTGGAACTCGGCGAGATCAGCAGGTCTCGGCAAGTAGTATGCGAAAATCTATCTGCTAAGGGTCAGGGTCCCTCTAAACGCCATAGGGGCCCTGTTTATATAGTACGGAGCAAACCGACCTACCGAGGAATATCGGGCCGGGCTAACTACGAGATCATAACGAACTCATACATGCCAAATACAACCTACGGTAGATAAAGGTAATCTCCTAATCTTGAGGATCACGACTCCTAGTCCAATCCGGGAAACCACGTCCGGGTCTTCTCATAGCCGTGCAGAACTCTGTTCGAGACGGACTCAAACACGATCCCTTGGCACCACACACCACGCCAGCCAGAAATCTGTTCGGCGGGATGCATATGGGCCAGATAAAACCTCCCAGGAGACTGGGCCCTGGTAGGCTGTTCGATTGGGCCGTCAGGGAGTGGGCCATGGCAATGGGCCGTAATCTAATCCCCGACAGCTAGCCCCCGAGACTCAAGTGGGAGGACTCACTAGAGTGGGGTCTTCCTCTTGAGACTCCAAGCCACGAAGAGGGAAATTTTGCTGCTACAGAGACATGTAACGATCGACCGAACAAGTTAAGTTTCAACCGAACAAAACGTGTTCGGGTCCGAACAAACACCTTTCGAGGCCGAAGCGCTCGCAAGGCCGAACAGGAATAACATCTATCCGAAAGCAGAAAGACTCACCTTCGGTCGGACATCGAAAAACTAGCCGCTATGCACTCCAACGGTAACTTCCTATCGCCGTAGTGAAAAAAAGCACCGCTTTACCTAGCCGCTGCGGTAAAAACTAGCCGCTCGACTAAACCGCTGCGAGCTGCTTATACGGACTATAAAAGTACCCAAGCCGCCATGCCCAGCCACTTCTGCTCTCACGCCTTTCCTCTCTAAGCCCTGATTCCAACCTCGCCCAGCATCAAAGAGTCGAACTCCACCCTCTAGCTCTGCTCGCCCACTACAGAACCGCCATGGCCAAATTCACCGGCACCACTGACCGAGGAGGACCAAGGTCAGGGAGGAAGAGGGCTACATCGACACCGTAGTCGGAGGTCGCCGGAGAGGAGGATACCCGAGCCGCCGAGGAGAGTTCGCTCGAACAGCTTCGCACTGCTCGGGTTGAGGTCTCCGAGAGCGACTTCGCCGAGGCCTTCTTGAACATCGCCGATTGGAGGTGGCAAACCTCAATCCAACTCCATCCTCCAGATGGCGTCTTCGCACACCGTGGCGAGGGCTATCTAGGCATCGATCCACCAGGCTGTTCCTCCACTATTACACGCTGACGAGGAGCAGCTCACCGCCGGCAGCTGGGTGCTACTACCTCAAGCTCCGGGCCACCGCCGACGACGCTACTGCACTCGCCCACCGCCGCCGACTCGATGGGCGCGTGGTGAGTGAGGTGGTTCACAAGAAGCTGAGCGGCGACAAGAAACTCATCTTCACCGAAGGCGCCAAAAGGAACCCAATGCCTCGGCGGAGATGTCCGCCGAGGATTGGTACTGACAAGGAAGATCGCCCTCGTGAGCCTCGGGCTCACGGGCAGGAGATCATACGGACTTCACAAATAATGTGATCTCGATCTGTCATGGAGGAGGAGGTCCTATCCTTCTACAAGATAGAGGGATGGGAGGACATCACAAGGGAGAGCACGGTAAGTGCCTTTAAGACTCAACCTCTTCATTGGTCATTTCCTCCGAACAGAATTAACGACTCCATCCGTCTCGCAGAGAAGCCAACCGACGCGCAGGGTGACCGAAGGGTCGACGCCATGTCAAGGCGGCGAAGAAGGACGGCGAGGTCACCGGCGAGGTAGCCTATACCGTCGAGGAACGTGCTCGCCCGCACGCACGAGGTAAATCACTTATACCCAATCTGTTTGCTAGACTTGCACCATGGTTTTAATGCTAATGCTCGCTTCTCAAAACGCTGCAGAGGACCAAATGATCCTTGAGGATCGTGGAGGAGCTCTTCGGTCCGAGAAGGAGAAGGCGAAGAAGGGCAAGGCAAAGATAGCCACTAAGCCCAAGGTGGCGGCCGAGCCGACGCGAGCTCACTGCGGACACGGCGGCCGCCACCGTCGAAGAGACCACCACGGGCGACGGAGCGCATCGAAAGGCATACAAAGCGGGCGCGCGGTCAGCCCAGTGGGAAGAGACCAAGCCCTCCCTCCTCGCCGAAAGCAGAGCGACGAAGAGGTAAAGACCATGGCCCTTCGCTTAGGCGTTACACGCAAGCTCACCTCGGCCGCATGGATCGGCCGCAATGTGTCGCCGAGCGAGGAGGTCGAAGAAGAAGTCGCACGCAATGAAAACTTCTTGCGCTGCGCGAGAGGAGCGCCACCACCACGTGGAGCCGAGCTCATCGCCATGAACACCCAAGGGCCAAGGCGAGGAAGCCGCCAAGGAGCCCCGAGGAAGAGGCGAAAAGTTCCGCCAAGAAGATCAGATCAAGCCTTCCACGGCAGTATGTAGGAATCGATCTTTAGATCTCTCAACCTTCCGACGCGTAGACTTAACGACCATCTCTTTTCATCACCGCCCAAGAAGAGATCGCCACAGACGACGCTGAGGAGGCGCCGAAGCGCCGCCGCCCGAAAGATCTGCACGCGCGATCGCGGGCGTGAGGTGGGCGTGCCTCAAGGACAAATCGGCGGCGTGGAGCTCTGCTCCCGCCAGTTCAGCCGAAGCCTCGACGCGCCAAAGGCGCGGTGGAGCGGCCGAGGCGGAGGAGAAGGCGCGCTGGCGCCACCGAGAGCGTGAGCCAAGACGACGGCCCGGAGTTGCCCAGGTGGGACCGAGCAACTGGTCTCGCCAGCACTTCGTCGCAGGGCAGCCACCCCGAGGCGACGGATTCTCCGAAAGGTGGTGAAACCCTCACCACCAGGAACAAGAAGAAGCCCCGCGCAGTCGCGCAAGTCGCCCCGCCAGGAGGTACCGCGCCACCAAGCGAGCGGACTCGGCCTTGCTCAAAGACGTCGGGCGAAGAGGAAGGGAAGGGGAGCGCGAGATGAAGCGCTTGCTCGCCGCCCGCTCCCGCGATCAGGCCCAATGGGAAGAAGGAGCGAACAAGGCGGCGACGGAAACAACGCACCCGTCTCATCCCGCATGAGCGGGCTTCGGACGATGGCCTCGAGGACCGCTCGCGTATGGATCAAGCAACGACTTGGAAAGGTAAACACCAAGACCACGCTTAGCTCAATTGGTAGCTTCACCGCAAAAGCGCTAACTAGTCTTCTCTCTCAGGTCTTGAAGGACACCATGGAGGAACTCGAGGACGGCGTGACCATCGAGCGGAGCGCCGTATTGGCGTCCCTCCGTGAGCACCTCCGGACGAGGGAGTCCGAGGCGGGGCCCTCTGCACCAGCCCAAAGTCGGCTTTACCAAGGCGGCGTGAAGAAGCTCAAAGTCCAACTGGCCGAAGAGAGGCGCTCCTGCGAGTCTCTCCTAGGAGAGGCCGAGGAGCTTCGCGCGCAAGCCATCAAGGCGAGCACTGCGGAGGAGAAGCCGGGCCGCACGAAGTGGCTTGAAGAGTAGCTTGCTGACGTCTCCCAACGGCGGGACCAGCTTGCGGCGGAAGCCAAGAAGCTTAAGGCCCAGCTCGCCAAGGAAGAGCAAACTTCCACGGGTCTCCAAGCAAAAATCTTGACCCTGTGGGCTTCACAGGAAGAGATCGAGGAGATGCGCGGGATGATGGTGAGGGCGATCACCGCAGAGAAGAAGGTCAAGGAGCCGGACGAGCAATTAAGACGGCCGAAAGCAATGAGTCACCAGAGCGAGGCTCGACCGATCAACAAGGCCAAGACCGAGGAGGTCGAGGCCATCCGGCAGAGGCCGCGCGCAAGCCAAGCGGAGCAAGGAGGAGATCGAACGCCCGAGCTGAAGCCCGGAAGGAATCAAGGCTCGTATGAAGTCGTGTGCCTCAAGTTAGAAATTGAGGAGTCAAGGAGCAGCTTGCTCCTAAGTAGCACCGCTGGTCAGAATCCGAAAGGGCCTTGTACCAAACTTTTGAGTAATGCAATAAAGTATTTACCTTCTTTCCTGCAAAAAGAGCAAAAAAAAGACAAGAACGAATGTAACTAAGAGAAAAGCTTAACAGCTTAGGAAGTTTAAGAAAACCGGTAGAGCGCTCGCCTAACTCCTCAGCTTCGTTGTATCTCGCTCGAAACCTGAGTTTGCGAACCCTAACAGTGCACAAGAGAAAGAGCGACACCTTAGCCCCTCGTGACGACGATGCTCGAGAACCTAAGCTATGAACTCGAGCACGCAGCGAGAGAGAAAGAGAGACACCCGTACCTTTGCTCGATCTGCTCCGTAGTCCGCTTGCGTGACGAAGTTAGGCGCCCGAGAGTAACCGAACAAGGAAAGTGCTTCCGCCATGGGGCTTACGAGAGCAGTGCTTTACCAAGTGGTCGCGCCAAGCAAGAAGTGCCTCCGCCATGAGGGCTTACGAGAGCAGATTTAGCCGCAAGGTGGAAAGGCCGTGTTACGCAACCCCGAGTTTAGGAACTTATCGAAACCAGATACGGTAGGGAACAATCCTTAAGATTGCGGAGCCAAGAGCTCGCAAGGCCGGGCAGCCATCAAGTGTTACCAGAGAGAAAGAGGTAGTCTTAAAAAGACAAGAAGTGAAAAAGGCGCAGAGGTCACGAGAATTCACTTAATTATTGGATTGAACTTACATGGTGCCCGAGAGACTTGGACGAACTAAGGCCAAGTATACAAAAAGCGCAGGCTAAGAAAACACGTAAAAGACCTACACAAAGAATTTACGGTCGGTCGATGTTCCAAGTGCTGGTCAGCCTCTCTCCGCCCTCCATAGCCAAAGTAACAGCCCCGGCGAAGCGTAAGAAACGACCGTGAATGGGCCTCCCAGCGGAGTTAACTTGTTGGCATTGGACAAGTTCTCGACATGGCGCAGAACAGGTCGCCCGCCTTCAAAGCCCTTGGTTGAACCGACTTGGCAAAGATGCCGGCGAAGATCTTGCCGGTAGCGTGCCATTCGACTTGTGCCCGGCCGCGTGTGCCTTCGAGGAGGTCGAGATCGAGGAGGCGCTTGCTCGCCGTCAACTAAGTTGACCGAGCTCGGCGAGGCGTAACCGAGTATAACTTCGGCCGCGTGATGGCTTCGCACTATAAACCAATTGAAAGGAGTTTCCCGCCGCCGGTGGCGATCAGAAAGCGAATCGCCCAGAGGACGGAAGGAACTTCACAACCCAGCCTTCTTGTGCTCGAGAGCAGCAAATACCCGCCGCTTAATACCTCGGACTATCTGTCCGTTAGCTCGCCGATCGCTTCCATTGCTCGTGGATGTGCCATGAGGCGAACAGACCTTGGTGCCCAAATGCTCGCAGATTCTCGAATAGCTCGCTCAACTGGTACTGCTATCCATGATCGCCTTATGGGGATCCCAAAGCGCGGATCACGTTGCTTTTGAAGAAGCGCACTGACCGCTTTGGCGGAAGAGACGACACAAGCTCTGCCTCGATCCACTTTGTAAAAGTGTCTATGGCGACGAGCAGGTGTGTATAGCCCTTGTACCCCTTAGGGAATGGGCCGAGCAGATCCAGACCCCATGTGGAAAAAGGCCAAGATGGGGGGATTGTTTGGAGCTCTTGGGCGGGCTTGTGTGCCTTCCGGGCGTGAAATTGGCAAGCCTTGCACTTAGTCACGATATCCCGAGCATCTTGTAACGCAGTGGGCCAATAATAGCCCATGCGAAACGCTTTGCCTACCAGAGTTCTGAAGGAGGCGTGGTTGCCACAGGCACCCTCGTGTATGTCCCTAAGAAGGAACACACCCTCCTGCTGCGAGATGCACTTTGAGAGAACTCCCAGAGCACCTCGACGGTAAAGGATGCCGTCCACAAGCTTGTATGGAGTAGCACGCCTTATAAGCCGGGAACGCTCGGCTTCGTCGTCGGGCAGGGTCCCATCTGCGAGGTACCGGACAAATGGCGTTGTCCAAATTGCACCGCTCGATAACGGAGACAAAGACCACCTCGCTTCGCTTGCCTCGCCCGAGACGTGATTGAGGGCTTGTGAAGGTGCTCGACGAGCACCGCCGCGAGCAGATTCTCGTGAGGATCCATACTTGATAGCTGGTCGCCAGAAGTTGTCCTTCCGGGCACGAAGAGCACCTCGAAAAATCGAAAGTGCCGCCCAACTTCCTCACTTCAACCGTATCGCGCCATTGAGTCATCGCAAAGATCGATACTTCTTGTTCACCGGTTGATGACCACCGTGAATCTCCTTCACCACCGTTGATTCCAAGCGATTTGCACGCTTAGTCCCGCGAGGGTTTCAGACTCGCAGCGCTGTTAGTCGCCAAGTGTAGTTGGATAGAATATCGAGTTGCTCTCCTTGAGGGAGATGAGAACAAAACCAGCCCCCGAAGTTTCCAAAGTGTCTCGAGCCAAAAACATGGTCCAAGGGGTTCATCAGTTGCTCGGGAGCTTCCTCGATTTGGGCGGCAAGTCCATTCAATGACAAAGTTGGTTAGGACTCGTGACTTAATAGCGCTTCGCAAAAAATAACAGATCAAACTCGCTAGTTCCATTGCCCACTTAGCTATACGTCCGCTAGATTCCTTGTTCAGAGGATTTCTCCCGGAGGGAACGTGGTCGGGACCAGATTTGATGCGCTCGAAGTAGTGGCGAAGCTCGAGGACATGAGCAAGGCGAGAGTAGCTTCGACCTCAAGGTAACGCCCTTTGATCCGTGAAGTACTCGCCACGTAATAGATTGGTCGCCGATGCTTTCCTTTCAACCGCCAAGACGACGCCACCGCCAGGCGGCAACCTAAGTACAACAGAGCCGCCGCCATGCCGCGGAGTAGTCAAGACGGAGGATTGGACAGTATCGCCGCATCTTGGAAGGATCTATCGCTTTTCCGTCCACTGAAACCATTGTGCTTGCGCAGGCCTTAAAGAAGGGCAGCCCGTCAGCTTTGACGGAAATAAACTGCCGAGAGCAAATTATCCGCCCAAATGAGGCTCTATACTTCTTTACGTAGTTGAGCCTCGCATATTTTCAATGGCCTCGATTTTTCAGGTTGGTAGAAATACCTTGCGTAACCAATAACATAACCGAGCAACATTCCAGATCGAACACCAAAGGTACACTTCTCTGGATTTAATTTTATTCGATGCCCGTGAGATTACGAAAGGTCTCGCCAGTGTCTTTTACATGATCCGAGCAAACTTGTTTTTACAACTATGTCGCAACATAGACCTCCGTGTTTTTTCCGCGTGCTCGGGAAGGTCTTCCATTGTTACCGAACGTGGCACCAACATTGCGCAGACCGAAAGACATGGTCGAGCAGCGTAGTGTCAAGGGGGTGATGAAGGCGCCTTCTTCATCCTCGGGAAGATGCTTATTTGGTGGTAACCGAGTAAGCATCTAAAAACTCAAGAGCTGGGCGTCTGCAATGATCGACCACCGGTCAATACGAGGCACGGAAGTTGTCCTTAGGACAAGCAATGCTCAGATCTGTGGTGATCGACACACATCCTCCACTTGCCTCCTTTCTTCTTTACAATGACAGGGTTGGCTAACCACTCGGTGTGATCAACCTCGCGGATGAACCCGGCAGCGAGCAGTTTGCTAAGCTGATCTTTGATGATCCCCTGTTTGAATTCAGAAAAGCGACGAAGCTTCTGGCGAACAGTGCTTTTGTCCGGCTCGGACAACCGGCTTTGTGCTCGATGACCTCCCTTGGGACTTCGGGCATGTCAGATGGCTCCCAGGCAAACACATCTGCATTAGCTCGGAGGAAGGCAATGAGCTCGCTTTCCTATTTGGGGTCCAAATTGGCCCCCAAGTGAACTGTCTTGGAAGTATCATCAAGGGACAATGAACTTTCTTGGTTTCTCCCCGGTCAAGGAGACCCTAGGGCGTCAGAGACTTGTCTACTTGAACTTCAGATCACGCTGGGCGGAAGCCGGTCGATCAGGGCAAGGGATCGCCGTCGCAATCCAGAGCAGCTTTGTAGTTGCCCTGACCGTGATCACACCGTTAGGACCCGTATCTTCACGCAATGGTAAGTGTGGGGGACACGGCCATAAACTTACCGAGATGGCTCGCCCAAGATCGCGTAGACGCCGATGGGAAGTCGACCACGCCGAAAGTGGTCAACTCGTCCGAAGTTGGTTGGGTTGTCGAAGGTGACAGCAGTGACAACTCGCCTAACGGCTTGATAGCTTCTCCCGAACAATCCCGTAGAAGGGCATTGCGATTTCCTTCAAATTTTGAACGAGGAATCGTGATCTCGCCCAAGACCTTAGCGTAAAGCAAGTCCAAAGCGCCCCGCCCACTAAGACTCGCCAACTCTCGCTGTCGATGGTCGGGCGACCACCTGGGAGCCACCGAGGCTTGGTCATCCCAGGGGGCAATCCTCCCGAGAGAAGGAGATGGGGACCTCGGTCCACTTCATCGATCTGATCGAGGTTTTGCCTTTTCAACGCTAGGACCTCTCGAGCAGCTTTCTTGAGGCCGCCAAGAGGTGTAAGTCGAGGAGCCGCCAAGATGACGGCGATATGGTTCACGGGCCTTGATACTCATCATCATCTTCCCGATCACCATCGCCGGTTTACGCTTTCACCTTACCGCATCACCTTGTTCGGCAGGGGGGCATTGGGCCCTTGCCGCTGTAGAAATCTTCGAGCTTTGCAGCCCAAGTTCTACAAAGGGCGTATGTCATGCCCGTAGTGCTGGTGGAACTTGCAAAATCGGTCGCCGGACCTTTCTTGCCTTGTCCGCCTCCCCGAAAGCGTGCTTTTTGCCCTTGTAGTTATTGTTGGGCTTCTTCGCCCATCCTTGGAGGAGGTGCGCGATCCATACCGCGACGGTATTGTTCGTGATCACCTTTATTCTTCCTCTTCCGGACTTCTTGTCACCGTGGTTGTCACGCTTCTTCTTCTCATCCACACCAGGTTGGGCGGCAGCTCGCCTTGTCAAACGCCTTTTAGATCGAACACGCTTATGCCGCTGCAGGCATAGCGGCCACCGCCTTGAATAGGTCGCTGGCGGTCCAGTCTCATTGATCTCGAGATCCGGGTGAGCGCGCTTCGTCATGACTCCGCTTTTTAAGGCGCGACAACAGATTCATCCGAGATGTTCGGATCGTGTTATGGATCTTAATGAAACGCTTCACGGTTGCGGAGGGTCTCCCGCTCATCCGGATCATCCGTGCGATCATCCTCCTTGCCCTGACGCACGTAATGCCTCCGAAATTAGCGATCGAGCGCCACAAAGCTGGTTCCATGAGCTGATGGGACCCTCCGCCGATTGAACAGCCACGTCCGAAAGCAAATGCCTCAAGGACAATCGGGAGGTAGTTAGCCATAACAAGCTCGTCACCCCGGCCGCCATGATGGCCGAGCGCATATGGAAAGGAATTCCTCCGGGTTCGAAGTCCCATTGTATCTCTCCATGTGACCGGCTTGAACTTTGAGGGCCACCGGACACCAAGCTCGCCGAGAAAGCCCCGCAGACCAAAAGCATACGATCGCCACCTTCCCCGCAGTAACCTAGTCTTGAGAAGACGTTATCCCGCGGCGCGGAGGAACTCCTCGCTGAACGGGATGATTCGCCCGAGAAACTCTCTCCGGACAATCCACCACGCCTTCTCGTGGTCGCGACGATCGCGCCTCACGAGGGATCGTCCGTGATCATCGCGTGCGCGCTTGCCCCTGTGGTCGCGATGACTACGAGGACTCGGCGAGCGACGGCGACCACGGGTAGCCTGCTCATGGACAGTGATCCTTCGATGGTGACGAGGGTCACGCGATCGATCAGAGCTGTCCGAACCATTCCGGGCAGTTTGGCTGCGCGGCCTCGAGGAGTTGTTGACTTCTCCTAGAGACTTTAGGCCTTCACCCGCCGCTTCAGGTTAGACGCACAAAGACGCCTACGCGGGCGAGGTCGGCCTGGTTGGTAGATCTAATCACCGGTTATGGCCGCGAAGTCGCTCCCGACTCGCCTAGGGTTCTGGGACTCGAGGCATCCGCTTACGCCCGGCCGAGTCCGTTACGCTGGGAACTAATCCAGACAGAGAAACTTCGCCGGAGACTTGGCGAAAGACGCGAGGTGGGTCGCGACGCGGTCGCTTGCACCGATAGCGGAACCGCGCCTCTACCGATTGATGGAATTGTCGAGGTTGCGGCGAATGACGCCTTGCTCGCGAAAGGCCATACAGACCTCGCCTTGATGCCGAAAGCAGAGTTAATATGCCCGACCGCCAGCCGCCACGGCCCGTCGCAGGATCCTCGAGGTTCCTACATCGCCATGTTAATGCTTCGGGGCCATGCGAAGGCACGCTTAGACGGTGTCATCGCCGTGGTTCCACAGTAGAGTCTACCGACATAGCCTTGGAATCGGCTGATCTAAACCGTCGTAAAGATCATCGCCGTAGTCGCCGCCAATGACGGAGTGCGATCTCGAGGCTATCTCTACCATATAAGCGAGACACCGCCTCGGATGCGAAAGTGTTCGAGACCGAACAGATCGATCCGAATCGACAGGATGAGACATCCCGTCCTTCCGAGTCGATCCTCAGAAGTATCTCAGATCGCCGACGGAGTTCGACATGTTCGATCCGCGAGTCCCCACGACGGCGCCACTCTCGACGGTTGGGATATCGACCCAAGTCAACCAAGGTTCTTCAAAGAGGAGATAGGAGACACGCCAACAACCACGAACAAAGAACAAACAGGAGACGGGGTTTTATCCTGGTTCAGCCTCTCGGAGAGATAATAGCCCTCGCCCAAAATTTCTTTATATCAAAGAGGATTACAAGGTGGAACTCACGAGATCAAAGGTGTCTCGCAAGTAGTATACGAAAATCTATCTGCTAAGGGTCAGGGTCCCTCTAAACGCCATAGGGGCCCTGTTTATATAGTACGGAGCAAACCGACCTACCGAGGAATATCGGGCCGGGCTAACTACGAGATCATAACGAACTCATACATGACAAATACAACCTACGGTAGATAAAGGTAATCTCCTAATCTTGAGGATCACGACTCCTAGTGCAATCCGGGAAACCACGTCCGGGTCTTCTCGTAGCCGTGCAGAACTCTGTTCGAGACGGACTCAAACACGATCCTTTGGCCACCACACACCACGCCAGCCCGGAAGCTGTTCGGCGGGATGCATATGGGCCAGATAAAACCTCCCAGGAGACTGGGCCCTGGTAGGCTGTTCGATTGGGCCGTCAGGGAGTGGGCCATGGCAATGGGCCGTAATCTAATCCCCGACACAAAGTTTCTCCACGAAGGAGATAGCTTGGCAACGATGCCCCCAGCCACAAACTTATCGGGTAATTTGCACTTAAGGAGTTCGAGTTCCCTCACAATGACCAGTATCTTATGAGCCTGTTCGACAACAGAACAGTTTTCAACCATCTTAAAGTCGTGGTACTGCTCCATGACATACAGTTCACTACCAAATCCGATGCACCAATTTATTATTCAACAGATCCCGATCTCCTTCGCATCTGTGATGGTCATGTATACATCACACGAGACGGTCGAAGCACACTAAGAACTCGCACCCGAAAAAGTGTGGTGGCCTCCTAGAACTCTTTCTCCTTTTCAGAGTTAGGGTTCCTCCGGTTTGCCATCCTTACCCAAAGCATCGCTCATAGTCATACCATACCGCACCACCTTTACTTGCCATCTCTTGTAATTTACTCCACCGAATTTCTCCTGCTTTCAGAGCATCAAGAAACGAGCCTGTCTTGTAATAAATACCGGGTATGAAGAGTCCCGAGAAGGCCAAGAGGGCCCCACGCTGTCCGACGGGCGAGCAAGGCCCTCAACCACATGGCGAGCCCCTCAGAGGCCAAGAGGCCCCCACGCGTCAAAGCGGGCGAGCAAGGCCCCAACATGCATGCAGCCCTCAGAGGCCAAGAGGGCCCCACGCGTCAGCGGGCGAGCAAGGCCCAAATGCGGGCGAGCCCCTCGGGAGGCCAAGGCGAGGGCCCCACGCGCCAGCGGGTGCGTGGGCGAGCCCTCTCAAGACGAGGCGAGGGCCCCACGCGCCAAAGGGTGCGCGCAGCCCTCTCTCAAGGCGAGGCGACGGCCCCACGCGCCAAAGGGCGCGGGGCGCGAGCCCTCTCGAAGGCGCAGGGCCCCACGCCGCCGTGGGGCCCGCTGCCGGAGCGCTGCGTATGAGTCTTCGTGACTAAGGCTCCCTCGCCGCTGGCGACGGCGATTTAATGAGACATCACGCCGGATAGACAAATGAAGAAATGATTACTGCCATGCGACCTTTGCAGTCCGAGCGGCCGCCATCGGGCGCGTAAGAATTGACCGCAGAGAGAAGGTTTGCTTGAGGAGGCCGCCTGCCAGAGGAGCGGTGTAGGCCCCACCCGCAGACTCACCGGCAGGACTGCGGCGGTCGAGGCCACTTGGCGGTTACGCGAGGGCGGCGCAGCAAGCAGGTGTGGGCAAAGGCACGCTTGCCTCTTCTGTCGTGGTCTTGTCGCAGTATCGAGAGTATCAGATCGCTTACTTCTCGGCTCTCTCCGCCACCCCAAAGCTTGTATAAAAGGGGAGGAGAGAGGAAGGGGGTACGGCACTAGCATTCGCGCATTCAAACACTCAGTAAACACATTCCCATTCAACCACAATCGTAAAAGAGCTAAGGCTCGCAGAGTAGGACTATTACCCGCGGGGGTCCGAACCTAGGTAAATCGTGAGTCGCCTCGTTGTGCCCGACGCTCAAATCGAACCGAGCTTGATCGAGTTGGCTAGCGCCTAAAATCTAACCAGGGTGTGATCCGCAGTGGTTGAGCGGAGAACACGCCGCCGCTGGCGCGCCGTAGGGAGCGCTTAGCATCGGTTCAGCTCTTCGACCCTTCTTCAAGCGGGCGATGGCGAGCAAAGAATCCGCGATGGAGCAGAAGCGCCGCTAGAGCCACGGCCACGGAGTCACCGCGCGATGGCGGTGGATCACCCGGCGGTGGCCGCCGCCATGGTCGGAACTCGCGGAAAGCAGCCGCCGTTGTTAAGCGGCGCCGGCCTTGGAGGAGTGCACTCAAAGACAGAACCTCCATACGCCCTGGCCTTGTTGAGAATCCACCGTTCCGGTGACTCCGACCGGGCGGCGCCGCGGTTGGCCACCCTGGCCGCATGACACAACGCCGCCAGGCGGTGGTGCAAGTTTCAAGGGCGGGGAACCGTGTTTCCGCCCTCTCCTGCTCTTTTGTTGCCCTCGCACTCTCTCGCAGATCTCTGTGAGGGGGGCGGGCCCAGACGACAAAGCCAGCGACCTTCACCGGGCTCGCCCGGCAAGGCAGGTGGTCAGCGATCTCCGGTCCCATCTCAGAGGACCGCCACTTGTCTGCATGGAGAAGACTCATGGACAAGCTCCAGGGGTCGCGATCGAAGCGCGCGATCACGCTGCCGCCGCACGCTGGGACCAGCAAGAGGGCTCCCGCAGAGCTGCCCTGCCCGTGAGGGTGGCGCTTTTTTCTGCCGCCAGGCGACGGGGCGGCAGGCGAGGACCGCTGGCCCAGAGCAGGAGGTCATGGACGCCGGTGCCGCGCTTTTCTAAGGAGTCATGCCGGCCCAAAGGGCTCGGAACGGTTTCGTCCCGCCCCATCGAAAAGTATGACGGCTCCACCAACCCCGGCGAGTTTTTGCAGATCTACACGACGGTGATGCACCGATCGAGGGTCGGGAAGGTTCTCGCGAACTATTTCCCCGCTGTCCTCACGGGCGAGCCCGGCCAGGGTTTCATGAACCCGCCCCGAGTCCGTGGGGTCATGGAAGGAGTTTTCTGAGCTCTTCGTCACCAACTTCCGTGGCACCTTCGAGCAGCCCAGTAGAAGACGACTCCACAACGTGGGAGCGTAGAAGGAGAGTCGCCGCGACCATATTCGCTCTTCACCAGTCCGCAACACCATCCCCGACATCTCCATCGACGCCGGCCACGGCATTCAGAGAGGCGCCCGAGACCCCAAGGTCAAAGAGAAGATGGCCACCCGCAAGATCAAAACGACGGAGGAGTTCTTCACCTGGCGACAAGCGCGCGCTTCTTCAAAGTGAGTCAGATCCACCCCGCCGCGCTGGCGGGACAACACCAGCGGTGGCGAGGCAGGGACCTCGAGGAACCCCGCGCAAGGACAAGAAGAAGCGCAGGCGGCCGAGATCGGCAGGTCATGCCGCCGAAAGCGACGACGACGACATTGCGCAAGCGCAAGAATGGGCGCGGGCGTAAAAGAGGAGGAGGTCACGGCGCCGGGCGGTACGGCCCCGTAGGGCGGCCGAGGCGGCGCTATGGCGACGCTGGCCGCGACGGTCCCTCAAGGCGCGACGAAGGGCGAGGCTATCGCCCGCGGAGTGGGACGGAAGGCCCATCGCCCCATTCACCGCAACAACTCCCACGATTTGGGGATTGCCATGTCGTTAGCAAGATGGTGGACAAGCGAGTCCACGAGCAAAGAAAGCAGCAGCAGCAGCAGCGCCCCGCAGCGGCAAGGGCAAGGAGAGGGCTTCGCTTGGTTTTCAAAGAAAGCGAGCGCCGGGTTGCCGCCATCCACGGGCGGTTCGCCACATATCCGCCCCACGCTAGCTTTAAGCGCGCGATGAGGGAAGTGTGCTCCGCCGCGTTCGGCTTTGGGTCGCAAGGCAACGGGCGTGGTCGGAGCACCGATCGCGCTCGTCAGCCGATCACCCACCAAGATCACCGCCTCGACATCTCCCGATCGTGGTTGCGCCCACGGTCCGGAATGTAAAGCTAGGGCGGTCGCCGGTAGACGGAGGGAGTTCCTCAACCTCCCTCGTCCGCCTCGGCGCCAGCGGGCGCCCAGATTCAAGCAGCTGGAGCTTCGCCCAACGCCCCATTCTTCGCATCGCGCCGGGCCGAGTCCGCCCTGGCGGGGCGCGTAGTCTCCCGTGACGCTTCGAGGTTCGGCAACTTCCGCACCGAGATGCTCGAGTTCGAGGTGGCGGACTTCGACCTTCACAACGCCATACCGGGTCGGCCGGCGCCGACCAAGTTCATGGCGGTTTGCCACTATGCGCACATGGTGGTGAAGATCCCGGCCACCGCCCCATCGCCTTGAAAGTGAACGCCTGGAGGCGCCCGCCGCGCTAAGGACGCTTGCTTTGGCGGGGCGACGGTGCCCTGTAAGGCCGAGGCTTGACTCGGAGCTCCTCCGAAGACCCGCGTTTCCTTGGTTCGTCTCGCGGAGGTTAAGGCGGTCTCCCGAGCGAAGTCGACCGGCAAGACCGCTCGGGCGGGCGCCTCTCTCGCCGCTAATAGGAAGGCGCGCTTATCTCCTTCTCCATTTAACGCAGACGTGTTTGCGTGGCAACCGTCCGACATGGTCGGGTCCCGAGGAGGTGATTGAGCACAATTGGCGACGTTTCGCCCGCGACCGGCCATGCGTAAGGTCCGAAAGTAGTCGGTGGAGCGCCAGAAGTTATCCGCCAGAGGTGGACAAGTCTTATGGCGGGGTCGTCCGTAGTGTCGCCCATCCCAGTGTTGCTCGCGAACCCCGCCTCGCTAAGAAATCTAACGGGCGCCGGAGGATGTCGCGGACTTCACCGACTCAACAAGGCGTGTTCGGCGATCCAGACACGCTGCCCATCGATCTCATCGCCGACTCGATCATGGGTGCGAAAGTAACAGCTTCCGAAGCGCATTCGGTACCACCGATTAGCATGGCTGAATAAGATGAAGACAAGATCGCTTTCGGACGCCCATGGGCGCTTCATCGCTACACAAGGATGGCGCTCGGATCAAGAATGTGGGCCCAACCTATCGTAAGGCCATGCACATCGCCACCGCACCCAAATAGGGCGTAAACCGGAGGTGTATGTTGATGATCCGTGGTGAAGTCCAAGAAGGCGAGGAGTTGATCGCGACCGGAAGAAACCTTCACCAACCCGAGGAAGCACCGCATCAAGCTTAACCTGCAGAAATGCGGTTCGCTGCCCGCCGGGCAACCGCCGATTCCTCGCTCTCCCGCAGGGGATAGAGGCGAACCCCGACAAGATCGAGCGATCGAGAACATGAAGCCCCGACGCGACTTCGGCAGATGCAAAGGTTGGTGGGTCGCTTGACCTCCCCGGGCCGCTTATAGCTCGCCTGGGGATAAAAGTCTCCCACCGCCAAGCTCCTAAAGAAGACCAACCAGTCCGAGTGGACGGCGGAGGCGCAGGAGCGCTCGACGGTCTCAAGAAGTATCTCACCTCCCCGCCATTCTGGTCGCCTCTGCACTCCGAGCGAGCCACCGATCCTCTACGCCGCGGCAAACCCTCAGCGGTCAATACATGTGCTAGTGGCGGAAAGAGAAGGCGCTCAGCCCCATTTACTACGCCGCCAAGGTCCTCCACGACGCCAAACAAGGTATTCACAAAGACCAGAAGATGCTCTACGCCGGCCGACGACGCCCCGAAAAGTCGCGCCACTACTTCCAGGGCGAGAAGTCACGGTGTTGACTAAGTATCCTTGCGGAGACCTTCAACCGCGAGGCGACGGGTCGCGACGCCAAGGGGCCATGGAGCCGCAGAATTCGATCTTAAATTCGCCCCCGAACGCCATCAAAGGGCAAGCTCGCGAGTTCATCAACAGTGGACTCGCGGACACAGAGTTGAAGACACCCCAAGACCTCGCCGTGGACTCTTCTTCGACGGCTCATTCCGCTGGAGGGGGTGGGCCGGGCGCTGCCCCGGTGTCTCCCATCGGCGATGTCGTCCGCACTGGTGGTGCTGGACTTCCGCACCACCAACAATGTCGCGAATATGAAGGATCGCCGCCGCTCGTGGTGGCTTTACCCTTGGCATCCGCGGCCGCAAGTAAAGGCGACTTTCCTGGTCATCAACCAGTGAGGAAGGATTTCTCCCGCCGATCCCGCTATGGCGGCCTACCCGCGGAGGTGCGCTGCTGGAGCGCACTTCGAGGGTTTGGGCTTGCACATCCTCGTCGCGACAACTACATGGCGATGAATCGCCCCAGCATTGCCTCATCAAGGGCACCTGCTCCGCCGGGTCTTTGAAGAAAGACTTACGGGCCGCCGTCCGCAAATTTCACCTCGCGGGATAACGCTTCGACGCAGCCCCACTTCGAGGAGACGCTACCAATCCTGCCGCAGCCCCGGTTGAGGGAGGAGGCGAAGAACCGCCGAGGCGGTTGAGGCGAAACGCCATGCCAAAGCGGAGTACGCCGGCGGCAATGTATGTAACGCCGCCACACTCGCCCGGAAGGTCGCGGATGGATCCGATCCTAGCTCTACCGCGGATGGAGGATCTCGACGGCGACGCTGCTGGCCGAGAAGATAGCGCGCAAGGTTGCCGCCACGCCCGCGGGGGGACCAGACGCTGTGGCGCAAACGGAGTTCTATCAAGTGCGCCACTCGAAGCGGGAGTGAAATTTTTTCGAGATCCATGGAGGCATGTGCGGGAGCCATTCAGTGAGCCGCGTTGGTTTGGAAAGCTTTCGCCATGGCTTTATTGGCCTATCGCCTCCGTGATGCCTTCGAGCCGGTGAGAAGATGCGGCGCGCAATTTCATGCTAAGCAGATCCACCGACCGCCCAGCGCCGCAGACCATTCCGCCTTCTTGGCCGCTCGCGTCCGGGGCCGATATTCGCCCGCTCTGCGGGCATCGGAGGTTATATTTATCTGCTCGCCGCCATCGACAAGTTCACTAAGTGGTTGAAGCTCGCCGTCCCGCGATCACATCCGCAGCTGCTATCAAGTTTATGAAGAGCATCTTCGTCCGCCCGTGTCGCCAATGTAATCATCATCGATAACGGCGCCGCCTCAAAAGCGCTGATTTCAAGATCGCGCGAAGAGTTGGGTACTGTCGCAGCCGCCCGCCGCATCCAAGAGCAATGGGCAAGTGGAGCGGGCGAACGCGAAGTGCTGAAAGGGCTCAAGACAAGGGCGTTCGATCGCCGGAGAAGCGCTGCAAGCGCCGGGTCAAGAAGTCCCCACGGTGTTGTGGGCGCCGGACAACTTCCAACAGAGCCACCGCCGAGACCCTTCTTCCTCGTGTATGGCTCGAGGCGGTGTTCCCATCGAGCTCGCCTGCTCCCCAAGGGTGGCGGCGCTCGAAGAACAAGACCGACCGCGCCAGACGGCGTGAATCTCCGGAAGAGACCCGAGACAGGCGGCGATCCGGCCGCTAAGTACCAAAGAAAGGCCGCCTGCTATCAAGCAAGGCGGTGTGTGAGAACACCGTAGTGGGCGCACTGCTCAAGAAAATCCAAGCGCAGCGGGCGAACAAATCGTTTCCCCGTGGAGGGCCCCTTCAAGGTGGTCTCGCCCTCCCCCAGCTCGGCCAGCTCAGATTCGAGGATGGTTGCGAATTGGCTAACACTTGAACGCCGAGTACCGAGGAAGTTCTACCAGAGGTAGCGCCCAGTTTTTTTTTGTTTTTCTTGGAGCCGAGCGCAGGTCTTCTTCCTTCACCGTCGCCTTGGGGCTGATTGTACAAAGCCATCTTCAATAAGAGATAAGTTCTGCTTCCTTGTGGGCATCCGCTTTTTTCGCCAAGTCCGTTAGAAAGCATTCGCTGAAAGTCGGTAGCGAAAAAAAAGTACTCAAGGCAGATGGCCCCTTAGTTGCAAGGATTTAACGCTTATGACTTGGCGGTTGGGCGAGGCGGCGACTGAAGGCGGGTTCTAGCCCGGTGTGTCGGCTCGGTTCAGGCAATGCGCCAACAATGGCACCGCGATCAGACCACTTCCGAAGCTAAGTTCTCGCCACGCGATGTCTAGGGTCGGTTCGCAAAGAGGCCATAAGGGTTGAAGTAACCAGATGCCCGAGGAAAAGCGCCACTTTCAATGTAAAGCTCGCTCTAAAGCTTTTACGATCGCTGGCTTAGCCTCGAAAAGGTCTCATAGAAAGCATTCTCGCCAAAGTCGGTAGCGAAAGTACTTATGGCTGATGGCCCCTTAGTTGCAAAGGCAAACGCTTATAACTTACGCTGGTGCGAGGCGAAGCGACGGAAGGCGGGTTCTAGCCCGGTGTGTCGGCTCGGTCTAGGCAATGCGCCAACAGCGGCACCGGCGACTAGACCACTTCCGGAAGCTAAGTGCTCGCCACGTAATGTTTAAGTCGGGTTGCGAGAGGCCATAAGGGTTGAAGTAACCAGATGCCTAAGGAAACAAATACCACTTCATGCGTAACGCTCATTTAAAGCCTTTGCTGCCAGTGCCCTGCTCAATTCCGCAAGTTAAAATTATGCTAAGTTCAAGTGAGACTCACAACAAAAGAGCAAAAATTTGTTTGCATTGATAGGCAACATTTACAAGGCAAAAAGACGGAGGAGTCTCGCCATTCTCCTCGCCTTCGCCTTCCGCCGAGCGGCGCCCATCATGGATACGTGGGTCGGGCGGCGGTGTCAACCCGCTACCGCTCAAACCGTCCACCGGGCGTGAAGGTTCCCGGTGGCGGCGCCGAGATCAAACGCGCATCTCGAGCAAGACAGCTTGCTCAAGATGAACCGCGCCGCCGAGAGCGCCTTTGGCGATCGTTTTCGATCGCTCAGGTCCGCAACGCCACCGGAAGATCGCGCAGGCTTCGGGCGTCTCGCCCCACGGCGCCAACAGATCAAGGCAGCCTGCCTCTCCAATGGGATGCAAGGTAACACCCAAAGGATGCAGGCGCCCGAAGCCGCGGTAGGCGGCGCGAGCATGTCGGCAAGGGTTCGGAGGCGCCAAGTGTTCCAAAGGAGGTCTTCGATCCGCTAGGGCGAGGCAGCGGCGGCTTACGCCGCAGCCTGCTGGTCATCGCCTCTCGCGGGCGGTCTTGCCAAGGGCCCGCCGCAGCCGCCAAATGATCGCTTCCGCCAAGGCAAGGGCTTCTCCCGCCGCCCAGTGTGGGAGAGGGTGCGGCGCCGGCGGCGAGCACCTTACGCCGGGCGGTCACGGCCGAGATGGCGGCGGCGCCGCGACGCGTGGCGAGGGTTCTCCGCCGCGGGCGCTGGCGAACTCTCCGCCGCCGCGAAGCAGCCTGCCGGCGAGCGACGGGCAGGCGGGGTCGCGAAGTCGCGGAGCGGAGCTCGATGCCCCAAAGATCCGCCTGCTCCAAGAAGGACAAGCAGGTTCAGTATGCAAAAGTGTGTAGCATGCTAACCCTAATGTGAAATGTGCGAAGCGCAGGAAAGCCAACCTGAAGCGGTGCGCCCTGAAGGCGAAAGCCAAAGGGGGGAGCTCCAAGTCGCTTGTTTGCGGCGGCGGTGGCGGCACGGTCGCGTCACCACTGTCGGCAGCGCCGGGCGCCGGCCGAGGTGGGTGCCGGCAGAAGCACCAATAAGAAGAGAGGCCGACAAAGCGTTAGAAGAAGCGCCGACGCAGGAGGCGCCGGCGGACGGAGCGGAAGAAACTGGCGCAGCGGCGCCAGCCTCAAGAGTCACCGCGCTTTCCCGGTGGCGGAGCGCGGCGGCAGCAGGCAGGCCTCGCTGAGGGGCCGGGCGGTGCCGGGCGAAGATCGTGATCGAGGGGCGAGCCCTCTTGACTCGTTTTCCTCCTCCTCATCGCCGCCCACGGCGAGGATGAGGTGGCGCTTCCCGAGGCGCGGTCGAGTCGGCCGCCACGGCAGAGGTAGCGGCGGCATGAAGCTTGGGCGTCGCCGAGGCGGATCGCGGATCTCAGAGTGTGCCCCGTGCCACTTGGACCGCAGGACCGAGACCTCCATGGGGGCAGCAGATGCAAGTGTTGGTTGCGCCCCGTGATCCCAATCGAGAGGGCGAGGATGCCCAGCAGCAATGAAGTATCGCGATCCGGTGGGGCCAAGAGCCCCGCCACCGGCCCCGAGCACGCCGTCTCAAGACATTCTCGCGCCGACGAGCAAGAAAGGAAGCCATAAGGTCGGCAAGCAAAAAGATTCCAAGAAAGACAAGAGACCCAAAAGACTAAGAGAGCACTCACCGCCGAGGGCGACGCGACTCCATCATTGTCGCCGTAATACATCCAAAGCGGGCGAGTCTCATGCAGAGCGGGCGAGTCGGCGCAAAAAAATCGACTCACGACGAGGGTTCCGTGAGCTCGCTGCGGCGAAGATCGACGGCGCGCGCCAAGATCAGCCCTCCGCTGAATCGTCGCGAAGCCCCCTGGGCTGTGTGGGCTCAAGGACCTCAGAAGAGAAAGATCGCCGCAGCCGGAGTCCTCAACGTCATACCATTGTCGGTACCACCTTCCAGCTGGACTTGGACGCGACAGGATGAAGGCGGCGCGTTTCATGGAGCGTGAAGTAGCAGCCTCGGGTTCGCGACGGGCGCCGCCTCGCGCGCAAAGACGAAGAGCCGGCGCCAGAGCGGAGGCTTGGCATCGCCCCCACGAACATCTCGCAGAGGTGGACGAAGATGGCCAGCGAATGATGGAGTTGGGGGAAGGTGCACCACCGGATCTCGTGAGGGCGCAGCACCCCAAGAAAAATTCAGAGTACGGCGGATGAGCTCGCCACGCACGCCGCCGCATTTAAGGTGACAATCTCCCGTCGCGAGGGCTTGGCGCCATGGTGCCGGGCGAACTGGCGCGGTTGGCGCACGAACACTTGAAGCCGCCACCGAAGTCTTCGCCGGCGGAGGTAGGAAAGCCTGCCTAGACGACGGCGCGCCTCACGGCGATCCTTGCTGCGCTTAGGCGCCATTGGAAAGCAAAGGAGAAGTTGGCAAAGGGAAAGAAGGCTCTGTGGGGGCAGCGGCGAGGCAATTGGTAGTTTGTGAAGACTTAGCGTGGAAGGATTATCGCAATACCGAGAGAAGTATTTATAGGCGTGGGGCGAAAGCACGACGGTTTGATTCCGCTTCACGCGCTGGGCGCCATCATTGCCCCGCTGCTTTTGGTTTTCCGCAAAGCGCGTAGTTCCCAAGGAAGATCGTGGTACGATGGAGAATCAGCGACGGCGCCAGCAGAGGGGTGGGCCCCCACGATTCGCCTCCCCGCCACACAAGAAACGGAAAAGTGTCTCGCGCTGACGGTTCGGTATCATGGTGGACCCAGGGCTACCGTCGGTGTAATAAATACCGGGGTATGAAGAGTCCTGTCACAGCGGGCGAGCAAGGCTCAAATGCATGGAGGCCCCAAATAAGGTATGAGCCCCTCAGAGGCCAAGAGGCCCCACGCCAAAGTGGGCGAGCAAGGCCCCCAGCGCCAAAGCAAGGGCGAGCCCCTCGAGGTCAAGAGGGTCCCACGCCGTGGGGCCCGTAGAGAGCGCTGCAGTAATGAGTCTCGGACGAAGCGCTCCCCGCCGGAAGGACGAAGGGCATTTAATGAGACATCACGCCGGATAGACAAATGAAGAAATGATTACCGCCATGCTGACCTTTGCGTGTCTCGAAAGCGGCACCACCGTGGGCGCAGAAGAATTGACCTACAGAGAGAAGGTTTGCTTGAGGAGGCCGCCTGCTGCCAGAGGAGCAGTAGGCCCCACCCGCAGACTCATCGGTGTGATCAGCGGGTCGAGGCCACTTATGGCACGCGAGGGCGCGCAGCATGTGTGGGCAGCGGCACGCTGCTTCTTCTCGCTGTCTTGTCTTGTCAAGTACCGAGAGTATCAGACGCTTACCCCTCGGCTCTCCGAGCTCGCTAAAGCTTTTTGCGATCGGTGGCTTAGCCCGAAAAGGTCTGTTAGAAAGCATTCTCGCGAAAGTCGGTAGCGAAAGTACTTATGGTGATGGCCCTTAGTTGCAAAGGCAAACGCTATAACTTCTGTTGGTCGAGGCGGCGACGGAAGGCGGGTTCTAGCCGGTGTGTCGGCTCGGTCTAGGCAATCGCCAACAATGCACCGGCGACTAGACCACTTCCTAAGCTAAGTGCTCGCCACGTAATGTTTAAGTCGGGTTGCGAGAGGCCATAAGGGTTGAAGTAACCAGATGCCTAAGGAAACAGCGCTCACTTGCGGCAGAACGTTCAGTCTAAAGCCTTTGGTGGCCAGGTGCCCCGGTTCAATTCCGCAAGTTAAAATTATGCGAAGTTCAAGTGAGACTCACAACAAAAGAGCAAAAATTTGTTTGCATTGATAGGCAACATTTACAAGGCAAAAAAAAAAGACGGAGGAGTCTCGCTACTCCTCCTCGTCTTAAATCTTCACTGGCGGCGCCGCCCATCATGGATACGTGGCGGCGGCGGTGTCAACCCGCTACTACTCAAACCGTCCAAATGGCGTGAAAGGCTCCCGGTGGCGGCGTCGAGATCAAGCGCTGCATCTCGAGCAAGACAGTTGCCAAGATGAACCGCTTGCTTCGAGAGCGCCTTAGCGACCGTCTTGATCGCCCGCGTCCGCCGCGCCACCGGAAGACGCGCAGGCTTCGGCGGCTCGTCCCACGGCGCCAACGTCTCAAGGCCGTCTCCTCCCAATGGGGATGCAAGGTAACACCAGTGGATGCGAAGCGCCCGGGAAGCCGCGATAGGCGGTGCGAACATGTCGGCAAGGGTTCGGCGCTTCGAAGTGTTCCAGCGGAGGTCTTGATCGCTTTGTGGCGAGGCAGCGGCGGCTTATCTGCCTTGACCTCGCTGGTCATCGCCTCGCCAGCGGTCTCTTGGCCAAGGGCCCGCCAGCGGCCGCCAGTGATCGCCCGCCAAGGCAAGGGCTTCCTCCGCCGCCAGTGTGGGAGAGGTGCGGCGCCTCGAGCACCTACGCCGGGCGGTCACGCCGAGATGGCGGCGGCGCGGGCGACGCGATGGCGAAGGTTCCGACCGCGGCGCGGCGAACTCTCCGCCGCCGCGAAGCGACCTCCGTCGAAGGAGCGACGGCAGGTGAAATTTGGCGGCGAGTCGCGTGGAGCGGAGCTCGATGCCCCAAAGATCCGCCCTGTTCCAAGAAGGACAAGCAGGGTTCAGGTATGCAAAAAGTGTGTAGCATGCTAACCCTAATGTGAAATGTGCGTAAGCGCAGGGAAAGCCAACCTGAAGCGGTGCGCCCTGAAGGCGAAAGCCAAAGGGGGGAGCTCCAAGTCGCTTGTTTGCGGGCGGCGGTGGCGGCACGTCATGATCACCACCGTCGGCAAGCAGGCGCCGGCCGCGCGCCGAGTGGTGTCGGCAGAAGCACCAACACAGAAGAGAGGGCGACAACGTCGGCAAGCGCCGACGCAGGAGGCGTCGGCGCGTGGAGCGGAAGAAACTGGCGCAGCGGCGCCAGCCCTCAAGAGTCACCGCGCTCTCCCGGGCGGAGCGGGCGGCAGCAGCAGGCCCCTGGCTGGAGGGGGGGCGGTGCCGGGCGAAGATCGATCGAGGGGCGAGCCCTCTTTGGACTCGTCTCTCCTCCTCCTCATCATCGCCGCCCACGGCGAGGATGAGGTGGCGCTTCCGAGGCGCTTGATGAGTCGGCCGCCACGGCAGATGTAGCGCGCGCATGAAGCTTGGGCGGTCGCCGAGGCGGATCGCGGATCTGTAGTGGCCCGTGCCACTTGGACCGCAGGACCAGAGACCTCCATGGGGGGCAGCGCATGCAAGTGTTGGTTGCGCTCCCGTGGATCCCAATCGTAGAGGGCGAGGATGCTGCGCAGTGCCGAGTATCGGCCGATCGGTGGGGCCATAGTCTCCGCCACCCGATCCCGAGCACGCCGTCTCAAGACATTCTCTATGGTGACGAGCAAGAAAGGAAGCCATAAGGTCGGCAAGCAAAAAGATTCCAAGAAAGACAAGAGACCCAAAAGACTAAGAGAGCACTCACCGCCGAGGGCGACGCGGACTCCATCATTGTCGCCGTAATACATCCAGGCGGGGCGAGTCCTCATGCAGAGCGGGCAGAGTCGGCGCCGCAAAAAATCGACCACGACGAGGGTTCCGGTGAGCCCGCGGCGGCGAAGATCGACGATGCGCGCCAAGATCGCCCAGCTCCGCTGAATCGTCGGCGAAGCCCCGGTTAGCGTGGGCTCCGGGACCCTCAGAAGAGAAAGATCGCCGCAGCTACCGGAGTCCTCAACGTCTGACCATTGTCGGTACCACCCTTCCAGCTTGGACTTGGACGCGACAGGATGAAGGCGGCGGTTTCGCGGGCGTGAAGTAGCAGCCTCGAAGGCCCCGCGACGGGCGCGCCTCGCGTGCAAAGACGAAGAGCCGGCGCCCAGAGCGGGAGGCTTGGCATCGCCCCCACGAACATCTCGCAGAGGTGGACGAAGATGGCCGCCGAATGATGGAGTTGGGGAAGGTGCACCGCCGGATCTCGTAGAAGGCGAGCACCCCAAGAAAAATTCAGAGTACGGGGATGAGCCCTCGCCGCCGCCGACGAAGGTGACAATCTCCCGTCGCGAGGGCTTGGCGCCATGGTGCCGGGCGAACTGGCGGCGGTTGGCGGCACGAACACTTGAAGCCTCCACCGAGTCTTCGCCGGCGTGAGGTAGGAAAGCCTCGCCTAGACGACGGCGCGCTTCACGGCGATCCTTGCTGCGTTTGGGCGCCATTGGAAAGCAAAGGAGAAGTTGGCAAAGGAAAGAAGGCTCTGTGGGGGCGTGAAGGAGGCAATTGGTAGTTTGTGAAGACTTAGCGTGTGGAAGGATTATCGCAGCTACCGAGAGAAGTATTTATAGGCGTGGGGCGAGCACGACGGTTTGGATTCCGCCACGCGCTGCAGCGCCATCATTGCCCCGCGCTTTTGGTTTTCCGCAAAGCGCGTAGTTCCCAAGGAAGATCGTGGTATGATGGAGAATCAGCGCACGGGCCGCGCGGTGGTGGGCCCCCACGATTCGCCTCCCGCCACACAAGAAACGAAAAGTGTCTGCGCTGACGGTTCGGGTATCATGGTGGACCGAGGGCTACCGTCGGTGTAATAAATCTTGGGGTATGAAGAGTCCTGTCGGTAGGCGAGCAAGGCCCAGTGGCGTGGCGAGCCCCTCAGAGGCCAAGAGGCCCCCACGCGTCGCCGCGGGCGAGCAAGGCCCCAGCGCTGGGGCGAGCCCCTCGGGAGGTCAAGAGGGTCCCACGCCAAAGGGGCCCAGCAGTAGAGAGCGCTGCGAGAATGAGTCTTGGACGAAGGCTCCCCGCCGCTGAAGGACGAAGCGCATTTAATGAGACATCACGCGGATAGACAATTGAAGAAATGATTACCGCTTCTGATGACCTTTGCAGTCTGGCGGTACACCGTGGGCGCAGAAGAATTGACCGCAGAGAGAAGGTTTGCTTGAGGAGGCCGCCCTGCCGGGAGGAGCGAGGCCCCACCCGCAGACTCATCGGTGATCTGCGGGTCGAGGCCACTTGGCGGCACGCGAGGCGGCGCGCAAGCGGTGTGGGCAGCGCACGCTGCCTCTCTTCTGTCGTGTCTTGTCGATTATCTTCGAGAGTATCAGATCGCCTACCCCTCGGCTCTCTCCGCCATTTCAAAGCTTGTATAAAAGGGGAGGAGAGAGAGGAAGGGTGCGATGCACTAGCATTCGTGCATTCAAACACTCAGTAAACACATTCCCATTCAACCACAATCGTAAAAGAGCTAAGGCTCGGCAGAGTAGGACTATTACCCGCGAGGATCTCAACTCGTAAATCTGCGAAGTCGCTCCTCGTTGTGCCCGACGCCAAATCGAACCGAGCTTGATCGAGTTGGCTAGCAGTCTAAAAATCTGACCAGGGGTGTGATCCGCAGTGGTTGAGCGGAGAACACGCCGTCAGAGCCATCGATAAACCAAAGTGCCTAAGAATCAGGTTTTTGGATTGTTGGAATAATTAGCACTTTCAGGTTTATTTTAAACAAGAGATGTAACATGCACAACGTCTGAGAGATAGATAAAACAGGTTGAAACCACAAAAGCACAACCTAGATACACATGCAGAAAACTACACGTATATCTCTCTGGTGTACTCACGAAGGTGATGACTTCATCGGCGTGGTCGCTGTCGCCAGACGCAGTCGACAGTCGAGTTGCGGCGGGGTTTGGTTCTGGTTCTCCGAAACGGACGCCGTGTTGAAGAAGGTGTTGCCGACGCAGATCGCGACGACGTAGTGGAAGAAGTCCTCGCGAAGCAGAAGAAGGAAGCAATGAAAGATCAATGAAGCGCTTCCCAAAAACCTTATTCGCCCTACCCGGTGCAGGAGCTCGAGGGCGATCGGTTCCGGAGACCTGCTCTCCTAAACGTCGGTGCACGCCGGCGCACGGGATGGGACAGCCTAATGGTGGTAGCACAGGAAAAGAGAGAGAGACAATTCAGAAAGAGGCTCTTCCCTAACTTGGGGCTAAGCCTTCCTTCAGTTGTATATATCCTCTTAGGAGGAGGCATTGGGTTGCTTATATAGGGGATGAGAGAGGGCCTCTCCCCCACAATTAGCAATATGGTACTAAACTACCATGCCTTCCATCAAATGGGCCTCAAGCACACATGGGCCTTTGAGATTTTCTAGAAATTATTTAATTATATGGGCCAAGGCCCGATAATTCTAACGGTTGTTTTGTTCTCTCAAGGACCTAGTTCAGGAAACTGAGACCATTAAACATGAATTTCACTTCATCTAAAAAATCAGCTGGCGTACCTGGTCTGTGACTGGATCTGACCATGTGGGGCCTGGTTTTCCTTTCTGTGCTTCTTTGATATGGAGCAGTTCCATGACAACAAAGACAAAGACAGGAGAAGTGTGATGTAGGACGGTATTCAAGCAAACCTCTCCTTATCTTCACCCTGAACCAAAATAAAACAATACATACTGCTTTTAGATTACATGGAGTAAGTGTGACTACTCAACAAAATACAAACACGCCTTAACTGAATTAAGCATGACATTTGCAAAAAGTTGCTTGCATCATTTTGACAGCCACGTCTTTTGAACGTCCAAAGGGGAAAAACATGGAAATCAGTAGGGGAAGTGACTGAAAGGGCAGGAGGCGGCTACAGTAGGGGAGGCCGCGTCGTTGATGAGCAGGAAGAGCCACACTGTGGACGGAGATCACTGTCCCAGCGGAGGCGGCAGCGACGACCGGCAACGGGTATAGGTGTGTGAGAGTGCTGGTGTTTCTTGCTCGAAAACGCGATCCGACACGATCGGACGGCCTGCGTTTTTGCGGTGACGTGGCCTGGTGATGTGGCCTCGCGGTGTTTCTGCAAATCTGTTAGCTATAATATATAAGATCTATACTGCAGCTGTAGGTGGTACTAGCTAGTACTGTATTTACAGCACAAGGAATGAACAAATACAATACGCTTGTTAGGCGGAGCAGGAGTGGAAGTGGGAGTGGTTTGATGGGAGACTCCAGCGCCGGAAACGGGGAAGATGGTGATGGATTGCGCAGGTTTCCCGTTCGATTTGTGTCTTCCATTTTAGCCGAGACGGTGCTTTGTTCCTCCATGCCTATTTTTGATATGGATCTTGCCATCCGTTCTCTGTGGCTGAGGAAGCTGGTTGATGGGAGGCCTACGCTCTACATGATTCTAGTCTCTGTTTTTGGTGTGAGGAGATGGATGAACATCTTCTGGGGCTTCTTTTTACAGATTCTGTGTGGAATTCTTGGTTCTTGTTTCTTGTTCAAGGATCTGCTTATATGTATGAAGTTGTTCTATGAATGAACAAGCGAGAGGTTCCTGCTAAAAAAAAAAACGCTTATTAGGCACACATAATATGTAGGTACTAGCTAGCTCTAGGTTCCCATATATGTAGGAGACATACACACAACCAAACCAGCTAGCTAGTTATGATCGAAACCGAAATTACAAACCAAACCAAACCAAGCAAAGCCATGCTATGCAGATTACACACACTCGCTAGTGCAAGTATATAATGTATGGTATGGATGATGGATCAGTACTTCCACCTGGCTTCCATGCCCATGTTGATCGACGAGATCTCGGCGGCGGCGGTGGCGGCGTTGTTCTGGTCGTTGCACTCCTGCGACACCATGGACGACGGCCCGCTCGCCGGGCCGGCCATGAAGCCGCCCGCCTGCCCCATTATTCCCATTCCCATTCCGGCGGCCATCTGCTGGTAAAATATGGGCTCCGGCGCCACCGCCGGCATGGGGTTCATTCCTATCTGCAGCGGCCCCGCGTTGCCCAAGCCGGCGAACGGCGGGCCGCCGGCGAGCTGGTACTGGGAAGCAGCCGTCGCAGCGGCGTACATGGAGATGGAGGAGGGGTCCATGAGGGCGGTGGTGTCGAAGGGGAAGGCGGCGGCCTGGTGGTCGGGCATGGGCATGTGGTAGGAGGACGCCTTCTTGATCCCCGAGCTCTTGTGGAAGATCCGGCACACCACCCACTCGTCCTACAAATATGCATTTCAGCATTTGCATATGATCAGACATGTCGATTGATATTAGCTATAGCTAGGTTTTGCATGAGAGAGATCGATCATCGATGCATATGGTTATGGTACCTTGGAGGAGGAAGACAATGATGATGAGGAAGAAGGATTGTGGCGAGGTGTGGCGGTGGGGCAGGTGAGGTGGAGGGGTGTGCCGTAGAGCCTGTACTCGTGTCGTGCATGACCCAGGTGTGGCGGCAATGGCAACGGCGAGCTCCTGGCGCATCTGCTCGGGCAGCCACTGGCACCGGTGTCGGTCACGTTCACGGCGGCGCACGTGGCGCAGCTGAAGAGGCAGAGCGCCGTGAGGTGCACGTCGTTCGAGGCGCTGGCGGTGCAGGTGTGGCGCGCCTGGGTGCGGTGCCTCCTCATCCGCCCCTTGGAGGAGCCGGAGCTGAAGGTGAAGCTGCTGTTCTCGGTGAGTGAACGTCCGGCGGCGCGTGAGGCCGGAGCTCCCCCGCGGGTACTACGGGAACGGGTTCGTGCTGGGGTGCGCGGAGGCGGCGCCGGCGCAGCTGGTGGCGGCGTGGGGCGCGCGGCACGGGGCCAGGCTGGTGCAGGAGGCCAAGGACAGCATCCACGACGGCTACGTCCGCTCCGTCGTGGACCTGCTCGAGGAGCGGCGCGGCGACGGCGGCAGGAGGCCGGACCTGTCGGCGAGCCTGGTGATCTCGGCGTGGACGCGGCTGGGGCTGGAGGAGCTCGACTTCGGCGCGGGGAGGGCGGCGCGCATGGGCCCGCTCACCAGCGAGATCTACTGCGTGTTCGTCCCCGTCGCCGGCGACCCCAGCGCCGTGACCGTGCTCGTCTTCGTCCCGCAGGCCGCCGCCGACAGGGTCGAGCACTGCTGCTTCGAGTTTGACCTCGGCGCCGCCGCCATGCACCTCGATCAACACGACAACAACAATCAGAAGCAGAAGCAGAAGCAGCCGGAGGTGGCGTTGCTGGTGTCCTAGGCTAGAGGCGCCGGCTCGATCGGCTGCCCGCCTTATTTAATTACAGTAATTAACTGCAACTCCACATGCTCGCTCTAATTAATCCTTAGATTGGGTTTTGATCCGTGCTTCCGGATATATGATCTGCAATGCAATGAGATTATTATACTCCACGTACCAATGGCAATGGATCGAGAAGAGACTCTGCATCCGCATCTGCATCTGCATCCATGATCGCTAAATGACAGGCAACCAAGTTCCAGTTCAGTGCCACAGTTCAGTGCCAAGCCCACTCCACGTACTCAGATGTTCCGCATGTTTTATTCAGGGTAAATTTCATTATTGCAATTTTGAAACACCCGAGACCGTGTTTGTCGTTTTTATTTTGCCTCAATCACCAGTGCCATTTCAACTGTTTTTCTCTACCAAACGTGCCATTATGAGGCCTTACAAGATAAAATACGAATGAAATACATGGAAATACGGAACGTCGCAGCGCACTTGCGTCAATGCCCGCCACCGTGCCGCAACGCACCTGCGGCAAGTGCGGGGGAGCTCGTCGACGGCAGTTCTTCCACCTCCGACGGCGGAACAGGATGAAGAGAGTAGGATGAGGGGAAGAGGAGGAAGAAGCCCCATGGTGGTGGCGACCAGCAGCTCCTAGAGAGAGAGATGGAGAGGATGAGGAGGAAGGTGGTAGGGTATGACATGTGGGACCCACCGTATAGAGGTATTTTCATATGTATTTGGGCCAAGTATTATCCTGTAAAACCCCATAATGACATGTTTGAGATAAAAAAAAAAAACTTGCTATAATGGCAAGTGCGGTCTCAGAGTGTTTTACAATGGTAACAGTGAAATTTACCCTTTATTCAAACTGCTCCATATATGTAAAATCCTTACACCTCCTCCTAATCTCTTCTCTCTTGCCCGCGGTCCTTGGTTGCGGACCAAATCATCTCTTTCCTAGGCTAGGAGTAGTATTTTCTACCTCGATGATGCCGCACTACCAAATGTGGATGGTGGGTCTGGCGTCTAGGATCCGGCAGCTCCTTAGCCTCCGCCACAGACCCTACCTACGCTTCGGCGTCGCCGTCAAGGCACGCGGCTGCCACAGACCCTACCTCCGCCACAGACCGTGCCTATTACGTGAGAGTGTTTGGTGCCCTTGGGGAAGGGGGCCGTAAACTCCCCCCACCCTGTAACTTCCTCCTCTTTTTGATTAATATACATGGCAGCTCTTCTGCCCCTTGCTAAAAAAAAAAAGGCACGCGGCTGCAATGGCCTCTCTTACACCCTCAATTATGCCGGTCTGTATGCCTTGTAAGCTGCCTCTCATGTTCTGCAGCTTCATTTTTTTCCCATTTTAATTCAGCAAGCTCTGCAATGTTACAGTCATACAGGTAGCCACTAATTAGTCTGCCCAGCCCAATTCCATGCTATGACGGTAGCATGTTGTTACTAAGGCCCTCTTCGGCAGCTCGTTGCGTTGCGGTTTGGTTCGGTTTTTGTTGACCACGATGTGACTGCTCTGCCTACCAGACCAACGCGCGTTTGTGCCTACCGAACCAACGCGTTTTTGTCAACAAAAACTGAACAGAACGATGAGAAACGAGCTACCGAACAGGGCCTAAAACACTAATTCTGTCGACTCGAGTGGTTCATGTCAGACACTGAGCAATGTCATTAGAAGCCTCGTCCCTGCTCTGCCACCCCAAGCAAAACATACCACACCACAATATTTTGGCCAATTGCATCTATAAATCGACAGTGGCCCCAAGTATGACACTCTTTTGTAGGAAAATTTGGATTATGCCATTGTCGAGTGTAACATTTTCAAATTTTCTACTCGATGACATGTTGAGTGGCATATTTTGTAACACCAACTTTGAAGTGGCATGAATCTAAATTCTTTACGAGCCTTTTCCGCTAAAAATATACTCCGTAGGTCAATATATTCGATTAGAATCTCCTTAGGGGAACTGAAGCACCATATTCACCTCATCCCTGGCTCTTCCTCTGGTTTATTTGGTATTTCTGTCCTTGCTAAAAGAACACGGTCTGCTTATACAGATGAAAAAGGCAAGTTTGATGAACTCGTTAAGAGAAAGGAGTTAAAGTACTAATTGACCCAAAAGCACTTATGCATGTTATCGGCACCAAGATGGATTATGCTGACGATCCGCTAAAGTATGGTTTGTTACTTGTCTAGGTTTTGTACAAAGCAATAAAGCATCATTTCCAACCTCTTTTCAGTGGCTTAATTCTCTTGTAGGTCAGAGTTGGTGTTCATAAATCCAAATTCCAAAGGATGACTAGGAGCAGCAAAGGATCGACCTCATGATGCGTGGTTGCATACTTGCATGATGTAAATGGAGCAAAGCATGTGGAGGAATTTTTTACTGTACTAGCATTAATTTAAATCGAAATTAAAAAAATAATTGCCTATTTAAAAAAATTTAAAAATAGCATCCTGGCGCCCGTTGATCGGGCGGTATTTATGAAACGCCCGGCAGACGGACGACTAATTATAAAACGCCCGTCTATCAGGCGTTATTTAAATATCGCCCGTCCAACGGGCGGTTTTTAAATAACGCTTGATAGACGGGCGGTTTTTAAATCTCGCCCGTGTAACAGGCGCTTCAAATGAATCGCCCGTTCAGCAGGCGCTAAATGGTATCTCATCCGATTCTGTGAACGTGGTCTGCAGTGTCCATCGGATTCGCGCTGCCACCATCAATTCGTGCCTGCCACCACCGTCAATTCACGCTCGCCATCGCCATCGGATTCTCGACGATAATAATTGTGTGCAGTGCCGCGGATTCTCGACCATAAAGCATTAATACGTGCATGCAACCAGATATTTGTCGTAACGCGTGTTGATAATAAATTGGTAATTAGGGAGGAAGCTAATTAGATGTTTTTTGTATCACGTTAATCAATTTGTTTTAATATTTAAGCATCGGTTCTGAAAAAACCATAAAATTTGACGGTGACAACCGAGAATGATCGGAGAAGGTAAAATGACACTTTATTTTTTCTGACTTCGATCGGAATACAAGTACGCATGCGTTTAAGGCAATTGATCTGAAAAATGACATGGACAAATGCACCACCGAGTGCTGCATGAAAGGTTTTCTATGAAGTCTGTATCTTCGATGTGCCTATACTCCCTCCGAAATTTATTTCGCTTGTAGCGCACAAATTCGTTCAGACTGTCGGGGTAGTGACATCCGCAAAGACATTTATAATTGGTGCATGGGGTTCGCCTCAAATTGTGGGTCAAGAACTAATCGCATTCGCTCCCACTCTGTCGCTTGCACACTCAATAGACCATTTACTCGATCCTGTAACTGTTGTATTCTTCCGTGTAGATAGTCTATGTATGTAGATGTAGCCATGGGATATGGATCATCCATCCATTTTGTAAAGCCACAATCCTGTGTCTGCGAAAAGTTGAGTATACTGTTAATAACATTTGTGTAACGTAATAAGTTTAATTTTGATGGTATACGCACCTCAAACATGGGACATCGGTAAAATCTATGGTCCGTAAAACCATCTGTAACACGATCATAAATCTGCACGACCGTGTCGATCCCGTGGAGGCACTGCGGCTATCCTCTATAGAACTCTGGATCTCTAAGCATCATAGGATTTGTGTTGTAGTGAGCTCTCGATACGATCGGCAAATCTTCAGAGGGTGTGTGTGCTTGAACTCCTGGGCCATATGAAAGCCACCATCTAGGTGGCACAAATGAACGAGTAGTAGTATGCACGTTATCCATATACTACACATAAAAAGGACGATCAAACACATAGAACGCACATATAATCAGGTTGAACATCATAAAATCAAAAATATTGTCTCAATTAAACGGATTGAAATAAGAAACCACCTCCGAAACGATTGAAGATACAGTTCTTGTGCAAGTGACGAGTGTTCAAAAACTAGATATGTGCTATAGGTGTTAGTGCGGTGCGAGATTCGTGGGCACCGGGTGGTCCATTTAAAGGAAATTGACATCGGATTCGTACGAGAGCGTGGGCGAGAAGCTGCTTTGCAAACACTGTGTATAAGCACTGTGTAGAAACGCTGTGTGAGTAGCTTTTGCCTCTTTGTGCTGTCACGTCGCTTTCACCCTGTGTATAAGCACTGCATACAAACACTGTGTAGAATCCTGTTGCTACTCGTGCCGTCACGTCGCTTTCGGCTGCAGTGTCCACCGACGGATAGAGATAGGACACTCGGAAGGAAATGTTTGCACCGACGGAGAGAGAAAGACGTGGATTAATAAAGGTCGATAAAGGATCGATCAATTTCACGAATAAAGATACGCCGCCTATTGCGTAAAAAATATTTAACATTCATCGCTTCTAACCGTGCCAGTGTGGTACCCCTTCCATCTATAAATATCGTGCCTCTATAAGCTTCGAACCGCAGAACCTCACATACACCATGGCAAGCTGGGGTTCTTCCTCACGCCCTTTCATTCCTGATATCTGGTGGGAGTCATTTGACCCAGGAGAGCATGTTCGTCCGCCTGCATCTGACATGCGTGTGTTGGATTACGACGACTGGAGAGATGGTCCAGCCCTTCTGAGAGATCGAAGCTATGCTTCAATATGGCTATGGCCGAAATGCCAGTGTGGTAACCCTGCCGTTGTGCAGTGGTTCGACCATGTCCATGAAGGCTTCACCGATCGTAGATTCTACCGGTGCCCTGACTACAACATAAGTATCGTCCTTATTTTTTCTTATAGATCTCGTGCTCAGACTAGGTATATCAATTGAACTCACAGATTCCAGATGTTACGTGTAGATGGACTATGTGGATGGATGACCCTTACCCGAGCGCCGCATATTTTTACATCGCCAGCCTCCACGCAAAGATAGATCGCCTGAAGAGCAGGCTCCTGCACTACAGCCATCTGCATAGCAAACAACTCACCAGCGTCCTCAGAGGCGTCGCCAACAGCCGCCGACAAACGCGGAGCCGTCAAACCGCATGGTTCTCGATCAACACTACATCCCAACTCGTGTTTGTAGTGACACCTCATACCTCTGTGGATGCCATTACCCCAGCACACCGAACGCATAAGTTCTTCGGCGAAGATCGGTCATGCAACAACAATGTCCAGGGTACTTTGACACAACGTGGGAAGCGACTGCTCAATGTTCAGCCACGTGGTGTTCATGCGAATGCCACAACCCTTTCACACAGCCATGGCCATGCACGTAAAATAGTAGATATTTCAGGGTGACGACCTTATACTACAATTGTTGTATCATTGATGTTCATGCGACTTGTTATATATTTGATCTATGAGTTCAATTGCGATGTGTTTTTCCATAAAAGGGAAAATCGAAGGCATTTTAGACGTTGCGCTGCGCTGCGCTACCAGGGATGACAGACGCTACGTCGTCGAGCGTTCAACATTGCAGGGTACAGTCGAGCGTGGATAAAATAACATAAACGAATGAATAACAACACGATATGAAAGTGACATAGTAGCGGTACTAACAACACACAAAAGATATGGACTAACAAAGATCCTACGAACGCCCCCTCTTAGGCTTCACGCCCATAACAGAACCATTAGCTCGAGACTTGCGCGCACGTCCGAGCTGTGTAGAGGGAAAAATGAAGCGGTCCGGGGCTCCCACGTCTCGCTGCGGTCGGGGTTGTGGCTCTGGCGTCGCATGCTCGCCGCGATCGCCGCGAGGTGACAGGGGTGCCTCGATAAAGCGTGGACGGCCCTATCTCCTGCTGACTCCCGTAGAAGTAGTCCGAGTAGTCCGCTGGGAGAGGACTGCTCTGGTACACCGGTGGCTCGACGAGAGTGCTGTGATGCATCTCGGCGCCCGCCTCTGGACTGTCCCAAGCCGAGGTGTACGCAGGATCTGCAATGTGTTTATTTGTAAGCATCATGACATGTGCGACTACCGAAAATGAAAACAAGACAACTAACCATCAAAAGTGGGCGCAGCAGGTGGCCTGAACGACCCGTGAAACGTAGAGGCCGCCTGAGTGGACGAGCCTAGCACATCGACAGTAGGACAGACTGGGCCGCGAAACCCACCCGTTGTACCGGGCGCGTCGTGCCGGGGGCGGAAAGACGCCTGCAAGCCTCCGGACGACCCGGGCACGTCCTGAGGGGGACGAAAAGACCCCTGGAAGGCTCCGGACGACCCGGGCACGTCCTGTGGGGGCCGAAAAGACCTCCGGAAGCCTCCGAACGACCCGGGCACGTCCTGAGGGGGCCGAAAAGACCTCTGGAAGCTAACCGATGCCCCTGCGACACTCGGTGCTGGAGCACAGGGACGCTGGCTGACTGCACGCGACGTATATTTCATTATTATAATTCAAATGTGCATGTTGAAGGGAAAAAATATGTTTGCCCACTACTAGATTCCTAACTTTTTCCGAGGGTGGAAAAACTGTCGGTTATTAGTAAAAACCGTAGGCCACATGAATGGCCGAGTGTACACCGTCGGCCATTCCCCCTCGGCCACACGTTGTGGGGAAATGGTATGATTCCCGAGGAAACTTTCGGCAATTTAATTAGCGACGATACTTAGGGCACTCAGTATTTGATGCACATTAGTGAGAGGTCTGCTAAACCGTCGGTTAATATGAACACTCGTATATAACATGGGTGAAGGTTTTAAAACCCCGTCGGTGATTTAATTTGTGATGGTTTTGCGAAACCTTCGGTAAATGGAAACGCCACACATTGCATTCGTGATGCTTGACATAACTGCTTGCAAGTGTATTGTCATGTGTTCTATGAAACCCTTGGTTAATTATTTACACTCGGTTAATTACATTGTTAATGACGGTTTGCACAACCATCGGGAAAAACTTTTACCATGAGGTTCGCTAAACCGTCGCCCATTAGTAACCCTTGGTGAGACATTAATCTGAGAACCATTAAATGCTTGGTAAATTATATAGGGACACTCGAAAATGATTTTCCAAAATCAAAATGCATTCCAAAACATTCTGGATTGTGAATTGCGATGCATTGAATTCATGTACAAAGCTAAATATAATTAATTATACCCATCAACTATAGGCATATGCCATAAATATTCCTCTCATATCGATATTTCATCTAACAAAACCATAATATTTATCATCCAACAATACAAACGTGCATGGTAACACATGTCCTTGACTGATAACAAATTATTCAAAATAGTGAAACGAACAATGAAACTAAAACTCCACTTAATCGTATACAATATTGGCAGCCCTTGAGCTTTAGCAGCTCTAATCGTTGTTGATACCACCTTCCATGTCATCCTCCCCCCTCACTTTCTCCCACGCTGTAATCACCACTAGTGTCATCGCCACCCATTTCTCCAAGGTTGCGACTGATTCCTTGTTGACCAAAAGTGCTCTAAAATAAATGAGAGCATATTAATCAATATAAGTAGCAAACATCATCAACAATATTTTTCCTATGTTTTCAAAATTAAAAAAACGTGTCACTAACCTTGCCATTGTTGCTCCTTTGTTGTCATTCTGTGAACCAGAAGTATCCTACGAAACATAGAACAAAATAATAAGCAAAATAAATTAAAACTTTGTCATGTAATAGACAAATATTGTTTGGTGCAGTTTGTAATACCAATGCATTTGCAAATGTATCATAATCTAATCCTCTTTGTGCAGCCAATGCCTGCATCAACTCCAAAATAAGTCACATGAATGCTTATATTTGTAAATTTAATCTAGATAAAAAATTACCTTCACGACATTTTCCATTCGACGTAACGCGACCTCCTCTCTTTCTTTCTTCTCTCTCTCTTTGTAGTTGGATGACCTACCCTTCTAGATATATCTCTCTAGGAGATTTACTTGCATATGGCGCACTCCTTTTTCTTGATTTTAAAGAAACCTTTTCCTTCCGACTGATTGCTTCATCACCAATTGCCAGTCTACCATGTGGCATTTGACCCGTAGTGCTATAAATTATATTAGCATCGAAATCATGCTTCTCAGTAAAGGGTTCATCAAATGAAGTCTCATCATGCTAGTAGATGACTAACATGAATAAGGCACACACTATTCTAATATGCATGCAAAAGTGAAGTACGAAAGATAAATACGATTAACCTCCCTCCGTCCAAAACTGTTGCCCTAAATTATAGTCAAGAGAGCACATCTTTTTGGACGGACGGGGTTAGTAAAACATAGGACAGAAATATGCAAACAACTAGCGCTTGCCTGACAGCGATCGGCCTCGCAAGAAATCGTCGACGTTCTCGGTTAACATTGTTCGCGGAGACGTCTCGCTCCGAAGTCCACGTCCTTCTGGAAGTTGTCGGCATCCACGACTCCAACGTCACCAACAGCTACACCCTTGTGCATCTTGGGGTCTCGATAATTTTCCCGGAACCAATCGACACTCACGACACCGGCAAAAATATCGAAACGGCAACAACAAATAAACAGCAACACAGAACAATTGTAAAATCATGAAATAAATACAGTAGATAGTATAGAATATTACGAGACTAGGAAAATTGGTTTGGAGTGAATCGGACCTTCGGGTTAGGAGAAACAAAATTACGAAGGCGCACTGTTCATGATGAAATCCCCAACCGTAGCATCAAAGAGGGGTAAAATCCCCAATTCCCCATCTCGTCCTCTCAGCCACACACACTGGAGAGAGAAGAGACAGAGGAGGAAGGAGGAGGCGGATCAGGCAAGCTCCGGCGAGGGCACGGCCACGGCAAGGGGCGGCGCTGGGTGAAAGGTGGCGGTGGCGGCAATCACCCGGCGGCGGCAGCGGGCAGATGAGGCAAGGGCAGGGCAAGAAGAGCTCGTGGCGCCGGCCTCCACGGGCAGGCGGCAGCGTAACGCCAAGGCGGCGGCTTGGATGGGGCGGCGGCACGGCCGGGGCTCTCGGCGCGGCAAGGAGGAGGCGGCGTGGCGGTGCAGGCGCGGGGGCGCTCTCCTGAAACAGAGCGGCGGTGGCGGCTGCCTTTGTGGCTGGTCGCAGGCGTGGCGGCGCATCGATGGCGGGCCGAAACGGCGGGGAGGGCTGCGCCGAGGCGAGGCGACGTGTAGGCCACGGCGGCGCTGCTTTCGGTTCCACGGCAAGCGGCGGCATTCTCGAGAAGGGCGGCGGCATGGCAGGATGGCGCGTCGGCCTAAGCGGCACGGCGGCATCGACGGGCGGCGCCCGGTGTGGCGAGGCGCGCGACAGGCTGCGGACGCGTTAGGGCGGGCGGTAATCGCAGGCGGCGGCAGCTTTAGGAGGAGGTGACGGCACAGGAGGAGAGCAGGGCTAGGGTTTTTGTTGGGTTTATATGGGGTCGGGTTGTGACATGGGATTGGGCTTAGGGCCCAAATTGATTGGAAGCTAGGGGTAAAGCTTGATTGGGCTAATCGGCGAATCCGGTTGCTTTAGGGTTGGATGGTGGCATCGGCTCGGCTAAGAGAGACAGAGGTGGGGTTTCGAAGGATGCCGGCCGAGACGAACGTTCGATCGGCTAGGGTTTTAGTGGAGGTCACTCGTAAGTCGAAACTAGGGTTTCGGGCGTGGGAGATGGACGGCCGACTTGACCAGGGTTTTAGGGTTTTGATTGGAAGAGTCGAGCTAGGGTTTTGATCGGGAGAGAACGATAGGGTTTCGACTGAGAGAGGGACAAAGGTTGGCTCGATCAGGAGATCAGGGTTTCCGTCAAGGACAGATGGAGAGAAAAGAGAAAATAGGAAAGAGCTTTCCATATGTAAATTTGTAAATTGTAAATTATAATGAAAACAATTAATAAAATAAGTTCTTATATGTAAATAATTGTTTGAAAATTTATGGATTTTCATGTAGAATAATAAAAATTCTTTTTACTTGGTTTTTATTTTTTGAGAAACTTGGAACATTCTAATATTTATTAGGATGTCACATGGTGGCTACGACGGCTATAGTGGCGGAGGCAGCAGAGGAATGTCCTCTGAACACCTAATGAACGGAATAATTAGACATCAATTAGACAATAAATCAATGAATCATCATTTGACTTTAATCTTTGAATTAATTTTTTAATTCCTATTTACTAATTACTATTTTATAATTATCTGTGATCTGAATCTGATGCTATCGGCTGACGGGATGAATCGCGATGGGTGATCGCGATGGCCAACGGAGGTGATCCAAGCCAAGACGATTGAAGTTAGAAGAGCCCGCACTGCCGTGACTAACTGATCTGCCTTCTGCCGAAGAGGTGAAGTGGTGAACGTGATTAGATGAACTATCAGCCGCCGTCGCCTGCATTACTGTGTTGGCGTCTACTCTTCGTCTCTTCATGAGCTTTGCTTAATGGGCCTCCGGAAAGGCTGCGGCCAGGTGTTTATACAGAACTAATATGGCATCTTTACTTCAACATACCAATATCCATGGCCACCTATTATTGATCCAAGGGCAATATAGAAGAACTCACACTTAGCCGAGTGCTTGCCTTCCCCATCGGTAATAGCATAGGATGGCCGAGTGTTCGGCTCACCCCCACGCTAAATGTGTTTTTTTGTTGGCTATTGGTTATGAATATCTGAGTGTGCTTCTTCCCCGTCGGTGATTTTATGCAATAGCCGAGTGTTACAACTGTACACATGGTAACGTGTATTTCACCATCGGTAACTGTTTGCAATGACCGAGGGTTGTACTTCCACACACGGTAAAGATTTCCCCCTGTCGGTGTGCAATAGCTGAGTGTTACAACTGTACACATGGTAACGTGTATTTCACTGTCGTTAACTGTTTGCAATGACCGAGGGTTGTACTTCCATACATGGTAAAGATTGCCCCTGTCGGTGATTTTATGCAATAGCCGAGTGTTACAAATGTACACATGGCAACGTGTATTTCACCGTCGGTAACTGTTTGCAATGACCGAGGGTTGTACTTCCACACACGGTAAAGATTCCCCCTGTCGGTGATTTCGTCAAATGGCCGAGAGCCACTGACGCACTCTACATAAATGGCCTACCCCATCGGAGAAAGTAATAATTACCGAGCGTTCTCAACGTAACCATCGGAAACTACAAACCGCCGGCCACTTTTTTCTTTACCGAGGGTCCGTAGGATTTGCCTCTTTACACTCGATAAATGTTACATTTCTAGTAGTGGCCTGACTATACCGGAGAACGGGGATCTGGGGACCGCTGTAGGTACGGAAGCGACGACGCCTAGATCGCTGCAACAGGACGTCAGACGTACAGCTCGCGTGCACTTCTCGTAAATCCGCCTGAAGGACTCAAAGACCTCGCTTGTCGTCATCTGAATACCCGTCTGGATGCGCTCCATGGCATGGCGCGCTTCTAAGCCGGACAGTCGTACGAGGTCATGCTGTTCAACAATTATCGAAAACACGAAATCCACACACAAATGTAAGTTTTATGATGCAGACAAAGTAGTAATTATCCGTGCGAGATAGAAATGTTACCGCTTGATATGCAGCCTGTCGGTGGTGCTCAGGGTACGTGTCGGAGACGCTAGGTACGTGCACGATCTCCGTAGGAAGCGTGTATCCGACACGAGTACGTGTAGCAGGTACGTACCACCGTAGGTACGCGTCGAACGTGCTGTCTCGTACTCCCGGTCCTCGTCGACGACATCCTCCAGTGCATGTTCCCACTCTTCCACCCATGGGACCATCGCAGGAGCCCAAAGAGCGCCGGCACTCTAGCCTCGTCTGGTGACCCTACAGTATTATTAAATGTTTATACCATTACACTATAATAACAACAATTGTCAAGAAAGCACGTGTATCGAACGTACTGGTGAACGTGAGGGGAAACGGTGTGCACGACTGGTAGGGGAAACTCCTATCGGAGCCCGAACTGGCGCATCACCCTGTGCGGTGAGTACTCCTCGACAAAGATGTCGAAGAGTACTGGCTTCCTCGTAAGCCAGTACTCGGAGTCACGCGTACAGAGCGACGACAGGCCAAGAGGTGCACGAGCCTCGACGAGGTCATCCCGGTAGGGCTTCCACTGGAAGTCGTGGTCCTGCAGCTCGTCCAGCATCCGGACGTAGTCCGGGTAGTCCCTGTGGGGTGTGTCGTGAGCCCACGTCGGCTGCAAAATTGGTCAAATTGTTAAATTACATAATTACATAATATCAATTAGATAGGATGACAAATCGAAAGTGTGGTTATTTTATTACCCGTCGCCGAAACCACAAAAACCCCATCGTGGGTCTATCCTCCTCGGTTTCGTGGTAGTAAATAGCGCCGTACACACTGTGATCCATTAGAGGTCGACCGACGGCGATCCTCTCATACGACCACAACTGGAGTAGCGATGGGACAGACTGTGATCGTGGCTCGCCTCCTCCGCCTTTGTACACGCATCGACAAACCCCACATGACGTGGCCAAGCACCGCAGAGGCCCAATCAGAGGCGGGTACTGATCTCCACGAGTCGGCGATCGCTCGGGCGTCTGAAAGAAGAAACTTGTCCATCAGATTCCGGACGTGTTGCAAAACAACACGTACCCGAACAGCCAAAGCAGGTACGCCTCGAGGTGTCTGGACACCGTAGCCTCCTCTGCCTCCGGGTGGATGGTCTCCGCCTGTTAAAAAATTGTAAAAGGTATTATGCATGACATCATCTGGTTACAAAGAATATCATTTCGAATTTGTCTCTTACCGTAAACTGCAGTATCCACCTCTTCGTGGGCCCATGCGTCTTCGAATTTGGAATGGGCCTGTAGTTCGGGGAACCCGGCCGCCGCTGGATATTAGCGTCATCGCCATCACCAAGACGCCAAAGTAGCGACACGTCCACAGCCACCACTGGGTCACCCGCACAGGGAAGTCCTAGTATGTAGGACACATCCTGTAGGGTGGGGGCGACCTCACCATAGGGCAGGTGGAAGGTGTGGGTCTCTGGTCTCCACCGGTCGACGAGAGCTGCAAGCAGAGACCTGTCGAAGCAGAACCGCGTCTGCTGAAGCCGATGCGGAAGGGCCTGTCGCTCCTCGAGGGCAGTCGCCTCCAGCATCCGGCAGACTGGGAGCAAGCCGGCAAGGCGTAACCTACATGTCCATAATAAGAAAGATATCGTAAAATTTTATTAAGCAATATACATTTTTTTCCTCACCTATGAACCCAGCGGACGTCGATAGTCAGGAGCTCCTTCGGTACTCTAGGACGAAAGGCTGGGAGCGGACGCCCCTCAACGGCACTCCTGCGCGACCGATGCCTTTGGTCCACAGAGGGATCCAAAAGACGATCGGCCTGCTGTCCGCCACCCTCGTCCGTCATGCTGAAGCACCTGCATTACATAAAATTAACGAATTAATAAAATCTTTTGCAGCAACGTACGAATCAATGTAAAATGAATTTACGGGTTAGCATACTTCAAAATGCAGATAACACAAATTTTAATATGACAAACACTCCTCTTAGTACATAGTACATGTCTGCAACGGATATAGCATTATTACAATACATGGTGAGAAGCCCAACTGAAATGTTATGTCGTTACAACATGACATCCACGAATATAAATATTATAAATTTCGCCGCATTACATTACATGTCCAGTCAACGGAAAGGACGTCGACCATCGTGTGCTGAACCTGAAGGTCCAGCCTCGAAATCGTACATTCCACTCTTGGGATTGTTACGCTTTTAATACGTGTGGCGATCTCATTGCACTGCTTGATATCTTCACGGACGCCTACGCCTCGGTGATCTATGTCATTTCAATACGCCGATGCATCGGGCGCCCTAAGTTGCATTTCAGCTTGTTCCTATCGGGACATGCCTACGATTTAGTCCAACTGGTCGATGAATGACCCGCACATACCGCATGCCGTATATCTCGGCATGCCAAGTGTGGAGTATAGCTTCCTTCCTGTATTACTGAGAAACATAATTGTAGTTGATTGATTTGTCATCGACGCCGCTGCAAGTACGTGAGAGCAAGGCTTATGTAACAGTTTCGGCTTACGACACGAGCACTTGCATTGATCATCAGCAAGAATGCACTCGTGTCTGTTCCTCTGACGTTTACGCCCAAGACGAGCCCTATCCATGCAGTGAACTTCATGCCTAAACTCGTCGGTACCTATTGCGCGAGGTGAGTGTAGCTGTGTCTTCTTAACCTTTTCAATGATGTACTTTGTCACAACCCCAGAAAAGAACAACCGATTGTCAGACATGGCAATTGAGGCTGCTCGATACCGGTCCATGAAATACTTGCATGTTCGGTGCAGAATCCCCTCGACAATTGCTACGAGAGGCAGTGCCCTCGTCCCTCTCATAACCCAGTTGTATACCTCCGCCAAGTTTATCGTCATAATCCCGTATGTACGGCCTTCTGAATCATACAACAATGCCCACTTCTCTTTCGGACAGTCTTCAATCCACTCTGAAAAGTTTGTAATTCTTCTGTTCCTCACGTTCCCAGCCTCCCTAATATGCTTTGTGGTCAGCTCATCCAAAGTCTGTCAAAGCCGATTGAACTTACGCTGCTGATCTTGCTTACACAATCGCTTGAACAGATTCATTAAGTGCTTACTCTTGAACTGGCTAAAGAAATTGGCACCCATATGTCTCATGCACCACCGGGTATGTATGTCCGGCCACTGAGCAGCTCGATAGTCAGAGCCAAACTTAATTTCTTTGATCGCTGCCAACAATCCAAGATGTCTGTCATGAATTATACAAACATCTGATCTGCCAACAACAACCGCATGCTTCACCCACTCTAAAAACCAGTACCAGCTCTCCGTATTCTCACCCTCGACAAAAGCAAATACCACCGACAGAATCTGGTTGTTCCCGTCAACGGCGATTGCAGTCAGGATTTACCCCTTATACTTGCCAGTTAGGAATGTTCTGTCAACACATAGAACTGGAGGACAATTTTGAAATCCCCTGATGCACTGACCCAAAGCAAAGAAAACCCGCTGCAGAACGAACTTTCCAATATCATCACCCTCTGCCTCCACCTCTTTGTAATCATAATATGTACCCACATTTCTCCTAGCTATGGCCGCCAACAGAGATGACATATTCGCATAAGATGCTTCATATGTTCCAAACCTCATCTCTAATGCCTTTTGTTTTGCCCTCCAAGCAGTTGCATACGGAATAGTGTACTGAAATTGTTCCTCCATGGCTCGAATGATAGACCGAGACTCGTAATTCACGTTCTCTGGTATTTGAGTCTGCATTATATGTGCCACCATTGTCGATGTTAGATTCCTGTGCTTCTGTCTGACCTCAGTCACCGTACAATTATGCTCCCTCACTATTGAACAAGTCCAGTATTCCACCCACTTTCCTTTAAAGGCATGCACACGCCAAGGACAACCGGAGACAACACACACCACATCGTAAACACTTTGGCTAGACCTGACAACCCTGAATTCTCTCATAAGTGATAATGCCCAAATCTTCACGGCTGTCAGCAATTCTTCTTTCGAGAGGTATGTCGCTCCTTGTGTCACCTCGTTCTGATGGTATTCCCAGGCTGTTTGAGTGTCTTCTCGGATAGATAGCTCTGCAAAGTTTGATGAGTTCCACTCGACCGGGACGACATTTTGAAAGCCACCGGACTCTCATCGTCGACACATCTTCCTCGGGGACTTGCTCGTGCTCAAAGATACTCGGCCTCCATCTCCGCAACTATAGCTTCAATATACTCCCCCTCATCTGCCGCACCTATGGGTTCCTGTGTTGTTTCTTGCTCACTTGATCCATCCCTTGTCTCCTCCAGCTCCTCCAGCTCTTCCTGCACCACATGCTCAGTGTCGTCACCATCTTCCTGCACCTCTTCCTGCACTACATTAGCTCCTTCGATAGGTTGATGCAAATCTTCTTCATTTTGTTCCCTGTATTTGGCCTGAACAAGAAGTGCTAGTGGCTGTCCTCGTTCAGTGGCGATCTCGACATAACGCCTTCATCCTCGGGTTGCCTTTATCGGTAGCAACTCCCAATAAGGTCTTTTCGTAGTACGGCTAGCAACAACGCTGATATCCAGACCATATTCTTCGGGGTTAATTTTAAACGTCCTTAACAGCCAATTTTCAAGCGCGGAGAGAGTCTAGATATCCCCAACATCACTGACCGGAACATAGATACGTCTACCCCGTCTGGACCAAAATTGATATCCCCTTGTCCATAATGAACATTAAAATATTTTTTGTCTCCCATTGACCCTGTACAAAAACAAAATGAACTACTAATAAATTTTTAATTATTTTTATACCGACAAAAACATCTTAAAGATTTATCGCTTTTAATCCTTTGTACTATGCTTTAAACCTACGTGCATTATGCTTCATATAAATCGAGTCTGCTACTACCCTAATGACAGACCTACACATGTTCTCTAAATTTATAAGCCCTAACCGTAAACTGTAAAAAAATAAACATATGCATTAAATCAACGTATTGCCCTCATTTACATATTGCATCGAAATTATTAAACGGGAAATTATTTTAAACATACGCAATAAACATATTCTAGTTATAACCCTAAATATAGACTACAAACTATCGCATATATTATAAAACATTAAATCCTAAAACTCATTTACATATTCATACAAAAAACATATTGGAATATTATTCTAATTTAAACCTCTAAATCAAATGTATATAAAAATTACATAAAATAAAGCTAATTATTATCGAAACCTAATCACTAAATTTACGCTTTAAACGAAATATTGCTAACCTACCTTGTTTTGCAATATTGCGAAATAAATATACGAAAGGGTTTAAAAATTACCTTCCTTTTCTCTCCTCTTCTCCCTCTCTTCCTCCTCCTCTTCTCCCTCCCTTTCTCCTCTCCTCCTCCTCTTCTCCCTCTCTCTTTCTCCTCTCCTCCTCTTTTTTTCTCTGCCAATTTGCGCAAATGGTCATCAAGCTTGATCCAGTACGCCATGAGGGATATGGGGCGATTAGCGCTTTGTCCATCGGGCGATTTATTCTCACAGATTAACGCCCAACCAACGGGCGGTTTTATGCGACAGTGCATAAAACGCCCGATGAACGGGCGATTTATACCGCGCCCACGCCCTGGACCGTTGGAGCTATTAAACGCCCGTTGGTTAGGCGTTATTAGCTGTGCAGCTCTATAAACGCCCGTTGAACGGGCGATTCATAAATACCGCCCATTCAGCGGGCGCCTGGCGGCTATTTTTTAATTTTATTAAACGGGAAATTATTTTTTTTTATTTCCGAATTAAATTAATGCTAGTACAGTAAAAAATTCGCATGTGGAGACTCCCACAGGCTGGCACTGATATTCCTGAGCAAAAGATATGCTATTAGCCTATTGCATTGCATTGCATTAATTTAGCTGTAGGTTGGAGCCCACCTGAGTCTTCTTGTTGCAATTAAGCAGTATCTGCAATTTTGATATGCCCTCAAATGTTTAGCTACATATTCATATATGGCATGCTCACTGCCAACTACATTGACCAGCAATATTCAGATACATGTTATGCTTGTGAAGTTGCTGCAAATAATTTATACTTGTGATGCTTTGAATGGTAAAAAAAATCTCTAGTTAAGGGGGAGAAGAGAGTAGCAAGCACCGCAGCAGCATTACCTCTTTGTTTGTTGGCTATTTTTTAAATAGCCCCCTGGAGCAAAAACTATGTGGGGTTGGTTCATATAGGGCAAAAAATTCAAGTCGGACCAACTTAGGAAAAAAAAAACAAAGGCAGCTCAACAGGATCAATTTTCTCCGATGGCGGCGGATCCGGAGTTGGGGACGCGTCGTCTCGACATCGGTGCCGAAGATGCAACGTTGCGGCGATGCCGGTCGGTGGTGGAGGCGGTGTACCACATCCCCTGCGGGTGGGTGGGGTGGCTTCGCTCCGTCATCCGCATCCCACTACGGCACCGGCACGACAACGAGGGGAGCTTCTTCATCAACACGCCGACGGTCATCACCTGTGGCTAGGCGCTCGTCGACCGCATGTGCCGCCGGCTTCTCCGCGCCGCCGACCTCAACCCCAGCCCCCTCTCTCTCACCTTCGGCCGGTCCCCACCGCCGCCCTTCTTCTGTTTGCGCCGCTGGCTGGAATCCGTCCTCTTCCGTTCGCATAGGTACATTACATACATACGATACGTCTCTTCCTCCCCATCTCATCCGGTGACAGTCACGACTCTGATTTCAATTCTGCCTCCTCGTGTTCTTCGATTCGATTCGATACATCTCTATCTCTATCTCTATCTCTACTCCTTAATTTAAAAGCAGGAGTTTCCAATTAGACTGGGAGACACACTTCATATTAGCCGTCGATCGCTTCCATCGGACGGCTCCAATTGCAAATTGGATCCTTGCAGTCCTGGATCGTCCGATCGGACCCGTGCGCCTCACACCCTCCTCGCACCGGAATGAAAAAAAGGGGTTATAGGATCCATGCCACAAAGTTGATGGCTCCAGTGAAAAATGCCACCAAGTTGAGTCATATGTTATATTTGCCACAAAGTTGCTTGTCTCTCTTGTTTAATACCATTTTTCAAAATATTTGAATGAATTTGACCAAATTAGGGGCTAAAAGTACCCTTTTACCCTTGTCTCATTTCCCCAATTGGATAACCCAACGCAGGTCTCAGCTGAAGGCCACACGACCCGAGCCCGATAGGAGACACGGTTCTAGTAGCCGGCGGAGGAGCGAAACCCTAGGTCGCCGGCGGCGGGTTCGGCCGGCGGCGGCATGGGCGACCTCTCAGGCGGCGTAGTCCCAGTCGCCGGGGCCGCAGCGGCACGGGCGGCGGCGAGTTCCCAGTGGACGGCACGGGTCCAGGCGGCGGCAGGTTCCCAGTGGACGGCACGGGCGGCGTCGTCCCAGACGGCGGAGGCCTAGTGGACGGCGGCGTCGGAGGCCCAGTCGGCGGCGCCGGCAGCGGCAATGGCTACGTTGGGTATGTGTCTCAACCCCCTCATCCGCAGTGCTAAACCTATCCCTTTGCTCATATTTCCCATTGATGAATTGCTGTGAAATGTGATAAATTTGGGGGTAGGATCAATCCAGAGAACATATTCAAAGTCTCTCTTAGAGTTATGGAGTTTGTGGCGAAACTCGATGATGGTAGCAATGTCCCATTTGCTCGATGTGATTTTGAGTGGATCGTGAACCTGCATGGATACACATTTGATGCTTTTATGAAGGATGTTGCAGATCGAGTTAAGTGGGGTGATACACAGAGCCCTGTTATCTGGTGTTGGGATAGGGCTCTGTGTGAGCAATATAGAGTAATAGACACCCTTGGAATGCATAATGCTTTCAACCAGCGCTGGTCCTTGAAGTGGCTTTGCTTTATATGGAAATTGAGGATGCACCTGAAGGTACCACTTCAAGATCAAAAGGTCCAATACCCGATGTTGGTCCTTCAAGCTCAAATGTCGAAGCAAGCTCACATGTAGACAGTTCCAATGTGTGGACAAGTGCTGGAACCACAGATTGGTCGTCTATTCACATTGTGCAAAGTCCGAATGATCAAGATGACTACATGGGAGCAATGAATGAGGATGAAATATTTGCTCTTCTTGGCCTTAGGGATGAGGAAGGCATGGCCGCAGATAGAGAAGAACCAGCTACCGGTGCTAATGTGTGTCCTCCAATGAATGATACTGCTGATCATACAATACCAGTTGATGATGCCAATCCCGATGAGCCAACCATTTGCTATGATAAGGAGAACCCTAGGATGGAAGTTGGTGATAAATTTCCTAACATGAAAGCTTTCAGGATGGCAGTTAGGCAATATGCTATAAAGGCCGAGTTTGATATTGGTATCGAGAAGTCAGATCCTACTAGGTTCAGGAGGTTTTGCAAGGGTGAAGGTTGTAGATGGAAGATTTATGCTCGTGTTTCAAGAAATGAGAAGACCATAGAGGTGATGAAGAAATCCAACACACACAACTGCACTTCAACTAGCATGAAAGATAACAGGATGGCTTCATAAGGTTGGGTGGCTGATAGAGCTGTGGGTGTGCTAAGGAATACCCCCAATGTAGGAGCTACAGAGCTGAAGAAGAGATTGGAAGGTGAGTACCATCTGAGTATTCCCTACCTAAAAGTGTGGTGTGGTAGGCAAAAGACTATTGATGAGATGTTTGGAAAATGGGAAGATAGCTTCCACATGTTGCACTGTTTCAAGGCTGAGATTGAACTTAGGTCACCAGGAAGTATTGTTGAAATAGATACCAAGAAGATCAAAGGGTGTACTTTCATAGGTTCTTTTGTGCAATGAAGCCTTGCATTGAAGGTTTTCTAAATGGATGTCGACCATACATGAGCATCGACTCCACTGCTTTGAATGGGCAATGGAATGGCCACCTAGCAGCAGTCACAGCTTTGGATGGGCACAATTGGATGTTTCCTATTGCATTTGGGTTCTTTGAGTCTGTAACAGCAGACAATTGGACATAGTTCATGCAGCAATTACAAAAGGCCATAGGCACACCTCCTATCCTTGCCATTTGCACTGATGCATGTAAAGGTCTAGAGAAAGCTGTGGCCACTATCTTTCCAAATGCTGAAAAAAGAGTGTTTCAGATACATGATGCAAAACTTCATGAAGAAGTTTCATGGGCCCATTTTCAGCAACTTATACATGGCAGCTAGGTCCTATACAGTTCAGCAATATGAGCATTACATGAAGAAGATATTGGCCGAATATCCTCAAGTTGGTGACTACCTAGAGAAGCATCACAATCTACTATGGATGAGGTGTCATTTCTCTTCTTTAGTAAAGTGTGATCATATAAACAATAACCTAGCAGAGTCATTCAATAGTTGGATCAAAGATGTTAAGGATTTGCCCGTCGTTGAACTTGCTGATAGATTGAGAGCAATGATGATGCAGTTGATTGTCAAAAGGAGGAGGATAGGAGAAAGACTTGAAGGCCATATCCTACCAGCTATCATACAAGAAATAAATGGAAGAACAAGAGGATTGGCACATATTAGAGTGAATCTTGCTGCATATCCCACTGCTGAAATCAGTGAAGTTACTAGTAACCATTCAGTTCTAAGGCATGTGGTAGACCTTGAATCACACTGTTGTACATGTGGTGAGTGGCAGTTGTGTGGCAAGCCATGCCTCCATGCATTGGCATACATGATCTCTCTGAAAAATACAAACATGGAGGAATATGTGAACGAATACTTCTCCTTAGCAAGATTCAGGGCTGCATATGATGGGCTAGTTAGGCCTATAACAGATAAGTCACAATGGCCTCAAGTTGATGTTGGCTTCAAAATGCTTCCACCACTTGGAAAGAGATCTTCTGGCAGACCAAGAAAGAATAGGATACCATCTTTCCTAGACAAGCTAAACTTTTCTAAAGGAAAAAATAGATGCAAGAAGTGTAAAGAGTTGGGTCATCGACAAGCTGCTTGCCCTACAAATGGCCCAAAGAAGAAAAAGCCAAAGAAACCTACAAGGGCTGCAACAAGTCAGAGGGATGCTCCCAGTTCACCAAGTGTACCAACACCTCCTAGATCAAGGTTGCCTGCATTACTGCAAGAAAGCCCCGGTCCTGTCACAAGAAGGTAATTCCAAATGTTTTGTCCTGCTTCAATTTGCATTCAACCTTGTTATATCTTTCACTTCTGTTGATTCTTTCACTTCTGTTGAATGTCTTTGTAGGAGATTTGTCATGAGCTTGCCTGGAGAAGGAATAAAAGCTGTAAATCTTTCTCCTTCAGCTAGGACAAGGTCCCAAACAGCAATGCAAACTTCTTCTTCAACCAGGACAAAGTCCCAAACAGCTGGGCAAGCTTCTCCTCCACCCATGACAAGGTCACAAGCAGCCGCAAGAAAACTAACGCCAAGAAAAAGGAAGAAATGAGAAGACTTTATGAAGCTATAATCTTTTGTAAAGTGCAAGATATTAGAGGGTCTTATCTTTTGTAAAGTGGGAAAGAAATTTATCTTTTGTAAAGTGGGAAAGAAAGGTTTCTTTTGCTGCACTATATCAGAACCTGTCATATTTTGTTGTTTGTTGCACAGGGCTGGATAACTATGTGCTAATTACCTCATGGTTGGATGCTGAATGGTTAGTTGTGAATGTTTCAACTGAATGCTTGTGAAAATGTCATTACCTGTTACTCTGTGAGAATATATGTCACGTTATTTTATTTCCGTGAAGTGAAAGGATATATGATGAATGCATGTGATTGCTGTGTTGTGTAATTAGTGCTGGCCGTTGTGACCATATATCAGTGCTGGTTGTGTTTTCTTTTCATGCAAAACTGCTGCTACATGCTCTAGCACACATGTTGTCCAAGCAGGGGTAAAAGGGTCTTTTTACTCCTTGGGCTGGTCAAATTCATCAAAAAAAATTATTCAAAAAATGGTATTAAACAGGAGAGACAAGCAACTTTGTGGCAAATCTATACTATTATAAAGCGTCTTATAATGGTGACGGTGGTGATGGCGCCGATGGTGGTAGTGCCAATTTAGGATCTAAACCATCAATCCAAATCTGACGTCTCACATGAACAGACCACGGTTTCCACCCCATAACCCGTACCTGCGCCACCTCGCGCTAGCTAACAACCGCACCACCTCCTCCCTCCCCCTCCCATCCACTACCGCCCGCCTCCCGTCGGCGCCATCCTAACCCACCCGCGCCGCCCATCCCCCGCAGCCGCCGTCCTCCCCCATCGGCGCCGCGCTCCCCCACCAGCGCCGCCCGTGCCCCGCCGGCGCCGCCTTCCCCATCCCTGCACTACCTCGCCCTAGCTAACAACCGCACAACCACCTCCCTCCCCCTCCCCTCCACTACCACCCACCTCCCGTCGGCGCCATCCTCACCGACCCGCGCCGCCCGTCCCCCGCAGCCGCCGTCCTCCCCCACCGGCGCCGCCCTCCCCCACCGGCGCCGCCCGTGCCCCGCCGGCGCCGCCTTCCCCATCTGCGCCGGCCATCTACCGCCGGAGCCGCTGCGTCCTGGCGCCACCCACCTCCCCTGCTAGCGCCGCCCGTCCCCCGCCTTTGCTTGCCCGCGCCGGCTGCGACCTGCAGGTGAGGTGACCGTTCGCTTTCTTCCTTCCCTCGCTCCCCCGCGCCGCGCTGCTCGAACGGACGATGGATGGATCTGTTCCTTCCGTTTCTCTGTATTTTCTCTGGATGATTTGATGTGGATGATGGATGGTCCTCCGCGCTGGCTTCCACCCAAGTTTCTCTGCGCCGCCGTGGCGGTAAGCTAGAGAATTCATTGGTTCTATGTTGATGGGGGGCGAATGCTGTTGATTTCAGCAGTCTTGCCGAGCTTCAGAACCCCAGAATGCTGGTGCGGATTTCTCGTAACAGATGCCAAAAGTACCGATCGAGCCCCACGCATTGTTCCTTTTGAATTTTGTATAGAGTTGATAATTGCTAATTGTTTTGCTCTAAACAGCAAGCTAAACTGTATTATTGTCATCCATTTAGTAATTGCGCATGTTTGATCTCTGCCTGCTATTTAACTCTTGAATTAATATACCAACGAGCATGGCGTTCCCAAGTTTGTCTCGATCCTTAATTTGACGTGGACTTTTGTTCTTATGATTTTCAGTGCCTATCCATACCAGACTGAAATATCACACCCTCATCGATTATTATAAAAGGTACCTGTCAATGACCTGTGTTCACCCTCGTCAATTATTGTAAAGGCACTCTTGCTCATAATAGTTTACATATTGCTAATGATTGAATGCAATATGATATGTCTAAAAAAACTTCATTGGTATTAACGGGTTGATGGATCCAGTTTTTTGTTCTTCGCTTATAGAATTCAAAAACCCTGTGTATTCATGCCTTCAATGATTAGTTCTATTAGTCTTACTGTTATTGATGGACATTGCAAAATGTCTGTGCTTTTCATTTTTCAATAAGTAATTCTTATGTAGTTTTGTTTAATGACGACTCATTGGTAGATTACCAGTTTTGCAAATAAATTTGCTCATGACCTGAAAACCAATTTAGTTGATTTCACGTATAAAAGACGTGAGTAGGCTTTACCTTAAAAAAGGAAGAAGGAGTCATATGATGTGTGCTGATCTTTACTCCTTCATATTATTTTTTTAAATTTTGAACGTACTTCAAAAATTGGATGGCCATAATTCAATATTTTAGAACCTTGATGGTCATGTGTCTCCTTACTACGCTATACTTATACACTTTGGATGCCCAATGTTGTGCTGCTCTTTGTAGGTCTGCTTCCAAGTGTTTCATCGTTATCAAATTTTGTTACAAACTACACAAGGGACTTTTCTATAATATCGCATTCGACAAGCAATAAAACCACCAAAGGAAAAGAAGGTGCTTGCCATATATTTTGTAATGCCGTTACTATGCTTAGCATGGTCCTTAAAAATGTTGTTCTAATATGAAATTATCATTGTAGTAGTTGTGGTTTCTAATGGGTCAAAGAGGCCTTGTCGCGCTACTCCCGGGTCATTGTTTATTCGGGAAATCAACAATGCCATACTGCAGAGTGACTCAGATGACGAAAATGTTCCACCTCCAATATATTCAACTATTTGTGTGGACAGCACACTAATGTCATATTCTCCGGCAACACAGGCTGAATGTTCAAATGGTAAGCAACTTAATGCTATATAAATACTAGAGATATATTGTTGTGATTTTAATATTTTCATCATATGAATCCTTACATATGTGCACGCATACTTGTTGTATAGCAACAAAAAGACCTCTTCAGCCATCGAACTTAGAGAACATCATTTCTGGTCAAACTCAGTCCACACTAGATCACCGTAGCTTGACAAACTCAGTCTGTTCGCAAGAAAGAAGGTATTTGAATCGAGATCGTGAGCGGATACGACGTCAACGAATGACAGACCAACAAAGAGAAGAGAACAACGCTCGTCGAAGAGCATCAAGACAAAACTTGTCAACCGAGGATAGGGAAGCTATCAACGCGACGCGTAGAATAGCCAGACAAAATCGTTCGATTGAGGTTCTTCAAGAGGTCAATGCCTCACGACGAGCATCAAGGCTGAACCTACCTTCCGATGTGAGAGAAGAAATCAATGCTCGGCAGAGAACATCAAGACATAACCGACCAATCGATATCAGGGAAGAGGTGTCTGCATCACGGAGGGTTACAAGGCAGAACTAACCCGTTGAGATTAGAGAAGAGATCAATGCCTCTCGGAGGGCTGCAAGGCAAGACCAGCCAACCGAGGTTAGGGAAGAGATGTCTGCCTCTCGGAGGGCTGCAAGGCAAAACCAGCCAACCGAGGTTAGGGAAGAGATGTCTGCCTCTGGGAGGGCTGCAAGGTAGAACCAGCCCGTCGAGGATAGGGAGGAGATCAATGCCTCTCGGAGAAAGTCCTATGCAACTAGACGCAACATTCCATGTGCCGAGTCAATTGCAATGCAGTGTCTGAAAGATGCTCAGGATGTGATGAATACCCAGTCAACTGTTTTGCATTCTGGCGGTGATCCAGAAGACACGACACACGCAACTGTTTCACTAGGTAACTGTCTCATTAATCAATTTGGGATAGTGAACATACAGTTGTTACTGTCTTTTTAATCACCGACCATTGTTAATATAGAAGATGGCGACGAATACGTTGCTGGTGTCCTCGACGAGGAGCAATATGTCATTGATGATAGAGGTACTTTTCTTATTTCATCTATTTCTTTCACGTTAATTATATAAGCAGTAGTACCATAGCTTACGGTAATATTTTATGATTTGTTTCAGTTGATGAGAGTGGTATTTTAGTCGACGTCCAAGAAATAGAAGGTTCTTGTTCAACAGAACCTATCCTAAGTGATCCTTGTGATCATGTGTATAGCAACATCCCTCAAAACACACATGTGCTGAAGCCTGAGCAAGACTGTGAGAAGTGCGGTGCGAAGAGATTTCAGTATGAGACAAAGGGCTTCTGCTGCCGCGACGGAAAGGTCATTCTGGCAGACCCGGACGTTGATGATGAACTTGTGAGACTATGGACGAGCTCAGATCCCGATACAGTTTACTTTCGAGACAACGTTAGATTCTTTAATGGCCATTTCTCATTCACTACCCTTGGCGTCAGCTTAGATGAGCAATACGCCAACATGAGGGGCGGTAATTACACATTCCGTGTCCATGAAGGGATTTATCATAATGTATATTCTTTTGGTCCGAGGGAGTCTGGCCCGCATCATCTTGAGTTATATTTTTATGACAATGATCCCACACTTGCTCATCGATTTCGACATTCTCCTAACTTGGATCAACAGGTCATAAGAAATCTTGTCAGCATTATGCGTGGCAACCCGTATTCTCAGACCTTCCGGAATCTCGGGCAGGCTGGTGATCTCGATGAATATCGTGTCACTCTAAACCTTGATCCTAGGTTAGACCAAAGGACTTACAATACACCTATAACTTCAAAAGTTGCCGCGATATGGGTTGAGGGAAATGAGCTACGCCCGGGGTTCGATCGTAGCATCAACCTATACGGCAACAACAGCACGAGGCATACCATCCAGCCACACTTCGGCTGTTATGACCCACTGTCATACCCTCTATTTTTTCTAAAGGGTGAGCTTGGATGGCATCAGAACATCCCGAACGTTGGTGTGTCTACTGTACAGGCGACCGCTAATCCGTCGGACGACCATGATGAGGAAGGTTAGTGACTGTTTAACAGAACATAATGCTCATGCTTGCATTTTACATCCTTTGACACGTTGCCAAATCACCTTTGTAGAAGCGATGTAAGTTCACCGTGATCATTAGAGAGTATTATCGCTACAAGTTTGAATCGTCGTGGTATATTCAACCTGTTTTATATGGTTCGCGTCTCTTTGCAATCTGACGCTTGATATGTACATTAAGATAGAGACGGCGCGACTGAACTACATCAGATATAACCAGAACAACATAAGGGCGGACCTTTATCAGGGATTGCTTGATAGCCTTGGAGTAGGTGAAATTCGTTTCGGTGCGGTTGGAAGAAGGATCGTCCTTCCTCCTTCGTTCATAGGGGGAGGTCGTGACATGAAGCGTCGGTTTCTAGATGATATGGCTTTGGTACAGCGATACGGCAAGCCAGACGTGTTTCTCACGATGACATGCAACCCATATTGGCAGGAGATAATGGATGAGCTTTTGCACGGTCAGACCCCAAGTGATCGCCCTGACATCGTCGTAGTGTGTTCCGGGCGAAGCTGGAGGAGCTCAAGAAGCAACTCTTCGAGAAACATATTCTCGGGAATGTTGTTGCCTATGTTTATGTGGTCGAGTTTCAGAAGAGGGGCCTTCCGCATGCGCATTTTCTCCTAATAATGAACGGACGATATAAGTTGACATCTCCAGAGCAGTACGACTGCATCATCTCGACCGAACTGCCAAATAAGGCCAAGTATCCAGAGTTGTACAGGATGGTCGTAAAGCACATGATGCATGCCCCTTGCGGGCGACTCAAACCGAACAATGTGTGCATGAATGAGAAAGGTGAGTGTAAGTGCCACTACCCTCGTCCTTTTAACTCTGAAACCATCCAGGGCAAGGATTCTTACCCCTTGTATAGAAGACGTGACGATGGGAGTAAAGTTAAAGTTCGGGGTGCATGGCTAACAAACAGATGGGTTGTGCCCTACAATCCGTACCTCCTAAGGATGTTTAATTGCCACATAAATGTTGAGGTGTGTTCCAGCATAAAGGCTGTCAAGTATCTTTTCAAATACATATACAAGGGGCATGACCGGGCATCTGTTTCTCTCGGTGAAGCCGGATGCAACGAGGAAGTCGATGAAATTAAGCTGTATAGGGACGCTAGGTGGGTCACCCCGCCGGAGGCCCTTTGGAGGATATTTGGGTTTGATCTGAGTAAGATATCGCCGCCCGTGAAGCAGTTGCAACTACACCTCCCAAACATGCACATGGTCTCGTTCCACGCAGGGCAGGATCTCCATGACGTCGTCGACCGACAAGGTGCAGAGAGGACCATGTTGATTGCATACTTCGAAGCCAATAGAAAACACGAGTGGGCCCGTTGCATCCTCTATAGGGATTTCCCTGCAAGTTTTACCTGGCAGCCAAAGGGCAAGCTCTGGAATCCGAGAAAGAGGGGAACACAAATTGGGAGGGTTGTGTCAGCAAGTCCAGCTGAGGGGGAGCGATACTACTTGAGGATCCTCCTAAATCATGTTGGCGGCGCGACCTCGTTCGAGCACCTGCGGACAGTGGAAGGTGTGCTGTGTCCCTCTTTTCGGGAAGCTGCGGAAATGAGAGGCCTCATAGAGACGGACAACACTATAGAAGACTATCTAATAGAAGCCGAGGTGTTCGCAATGCCGTATGCCCTCCGGAGACTATTTGCGACCATATTGGTCTACTGTGAGCCTAGCGATGTTCGTGGGCTATGGAACAGACACCTCGATGCAATGTCCGAGGACTATGGTCGTTCCCATACGCTTGCACATGCGATCGAGCAGTTGGTCCTTATTGACATCAGACGCATCCTCCAGTCGATGGGAAAGGACATAAAAACGTTTCCCTTGCCTGCGATTGATGAGTCGTACGCTAGCATGGGAGTTGAGCCACAGGAGATCATAGACGAGACCAGCATTGCAGTCGAGCCACATGAGCTCACTATTTTCGAGTCTCTTAACCTAGAACAGAGATTCGCATATGATCGGGTACTAGCTGCGGTCGAGAGTGGTGAGGGAGGTGTATTCTTCCTGGATGGACCAGGAGTAACGGGGAAAACTTTTCTTTACAAGGCGTTGCTCGCCACGGTCTGTTCGCGTGGAGAGATTGCTGTGGTGACCGCGACGTCTGGTGTTGCCGCATCCATCATGCCCGGAGGAAGGACCGCGCATTCACGATTTAAGATACCCCTTGACGCTCAAGATGGAATGATGTGCACCTTCACAAAACAAAGTGGCACCGCTACTCTCCTGCGAAGATCATCACTCATCTTATGGGACGAAGCCTCCATGACAAAGAGACAAGCGGTCGAGGCCCTAGACAGTAGCATGCGTGACATCATGGAGCGTTGTGATGTTCCGTTTGGGGAAAAGACCGTTGTGTTCGGAGGTGACTTCAGACAGGTGTTACCTGTCGTACGGAAAGGGACACGGCCTCAGATAGTAAACTCAACCCTGCGCAAGTCATATTTATGGGAATACATGCACCAGCTCAGGCTTGTCCGCAACATGAGAGCTGAAGCCGATCCCGAGTTTGCAGAATACCTTATACGCATCGGCAATGGAGTGGAGGATGCAGACGAGGAATGTTATGTTAGGCTTCCTAACGAGATATGTGTTCCATCTTTAGGGGAGGGCGCCGATCTCGATGGCCTGATAGACAGAGTATTCCCAATGCTTGAAGCCGACCTAACCGATCCAAGCTACATCACCTTACGTGCCATACTCTCGACACGAAATGACTGCGTCAACAAGATAAATAGAAAAAATGATTGATAGGTTTCGTGGGGAGGAGATGATTTATAAAAGCTTCGACAGTGCGGAGGACGATCCACATGGCTATTATCCTGTCGAATTCTTGAACACCCTGACCCCAAGCGGGATTCCTCCGCACATGCTAAAACTCAAGATTAATTGCCCGGTGATTCTTCTACGGAACATCGACCCTGCAAATGGATTGTGCAACGGGACAAGGCTGGTTGTTAAGGGTTTTCAAAGAAATGCTATCAATGCCGAGATCGTCGTTGGCCAACATGCTGGGAAGAGGGTGTTCCTTCCTCGAATACCGTTGTGCCCCTCCGATACGGAGATGTTCCCGTTTCGTTTCAAGAGGAAGCAATTCCCTATAAGGCTCAGCTTCGTAATGACGATCAATAAGGCCCAAGGACAAACCATCCCAAACGTCGGTGTCTATCTGCCGGACCCGGTGTTCTTCCATGGCCAACTCTACGTTGCGCTATAAAGAGCTACCTCAAGAGGAAATATCTCCATGCTAGCTGTATCTGACAAGGCCAAATCGAAGCGACAGAGTTCAAAGAGCACCCGTGAGACGTTTACCAAAAACATTGTATACAGAGAAGTGCTTACGTCTTAGTTGACATGTCGGTCCATATGAATGTAATTTTTTTTCACTCGATACCATTGAGATGTAATATCGATACCAAAAAACTTGTGTTCTATGGTCGCTTGCTACTTTGTTCTAGCACTATTCATTTTATCACTTCTCATTATATTTTCTTAATCTAGCATGACCAACGACAGTGTAGTTATTCAATGTGATTTACCGGTAATTATCTGTGACAACTGAACTCTGATGTCACCAACTGAACTTGTTAAAGGTGACCGTTATGCTGCGAGAGGTACTAACTTTAGGTGGAAGAAGTGTCACCTTTTGGATCTGTTTATCTATTTTCAGTAATTTTTCATAGCTCGATGGTTTACACTTCTGACTGTCAGTAAATGTTCTCGGGTTACTACTGCCAATTTTCCTCGACACTATGAAGCTGTTACTACTAACATTTAAGGGCAGTGCATTCCTTTGATATCATATAGTTATCATTTCAAGATTCTTTCCTCAATTTTCTTAATTGTCATCATGTTTTTTATGATTTTATGATGGTCTAACATTATCTATTTTCTTGTTGCAGTCATTTGTTCTGTTTTGGACGTATCCTTGATATTGTTATGTTTACCAGTGTCCTAAATATTCCTATATTTTTCATCCACTATGCTTTTGTAATATTTTGTGGCTGCTAAGCTTGATTAAATTAACCGGTCTGGTGGTCCAGCACCATCAAATATGCTATAGCAGCTTAGTTGATTTAAGTAGTTGTCGATGTTTATGCTTGAGTTTATGCTTAACACGATCGGATTTGCCTATGATATTGTTCACATCTTCTGATGGAGGGACAAAGAGCTGGAATCCAGAAGGCTAAAGAATTGAATGAGACTGAATTAACGTGTAAATGCACCAACTTTGGAGGATTTTATTCAGTACCACCGTTGCTCATTTTGTTCTTTTTTTTTGTGTACCAGTTATGTTTGGAGAGCTGAAAGATTACGAAACTCGTGGCCATAGACTGATGTAGAGATGACTTCTCAAATCAAACTATGCTGCTGGATCTTTTTGAAGAATGATCTTGTGCCACCGAGAAAGTATTACATCTGTGCAATTGAATGGAAGTTGAGGATGTCATTCTTTATTATGTACTTTCAATCTGTAATCTACATAACGATATAATTATTTGAATGCACTCGTACTAATACCTCCTAATTAAATAAAAATATTATCTTGCGTGTCATGCGCACATTGGTTTGGTCATAAACTTTTACATTAATTTTATATGTTGTCTGATTTGATATATGTTTTCATTTTTTCCTTAATGGTCCGTTGCAAAGCACGGGCATTGTCTCTACTCCTTTAAAGTGAGAGTTGTTCGTGCGTCGGCTCGCCCTCACGCCCCCACCCCCGAGCCGTGAGCCGCTCGTCCCCGAGCCGGTAAGCCTCTACTCCGCCCGGCCCCGAGGTTTCCCTGCTCCGCCTCCCACGATCCTCGCCCACAGAACCGCCTCTCCAGTCCTCCCTCCTCTCCCTCACCTCACCTAAGCCGACGCCTCTCTCCCTCGCCTGGCCAGCAGCCCCGTCCTCCGTCACGCCCACTGCTGCAGAGAGAGAGAGAGCGGAGGAGGAGTCCGACAGAGGCGCGGCGCATTGGCGGCAGCCACATCAGCAGGCTACACCACTGCGGCGGAGGACCACGAGGCAGCGTCGCCACGGGCCTTGAGAGAGAGAACCACAGCGCCGCCACCGCCGCCAGCCGAGGAGGTGGAAGGCAGCGCCCTGCCACTGGGTGCATGGACAACGATGGCGAGGCGCATTGCACATGTGCAGGAGAGCGGCGGCCTTGCCACGGAGATGGGGAGATCTGGGCAACGATCGAGTCACAAAATCATCAATCTGTGGTATCACCTTACATGCTCCCTTTTCTCGTTTTTCATCGGTTCCTTACGGCTGAATTAAAAGGTTCGCTTTTTTAAAAAAACTAAATGTTCAGCTTTTGTTCATAGATTGCAATTGCGCTTTTAATAAATTTCATCGGTTTTGAGTGCGTACCATGATTTGGGGAAAAATTGGTTGAATAATACATATATAAATGAAAATTGCAAATATAAATGAAAATTGCAAAACTATGCCGTAGCTTTCGAATTGGGGAGTTGAGCCCGCTTCCACCAACTGGTGGCTTAAGCGGCTTCACATCACCGGCTGCGGCTAAAGTCGTCTTGCAAGACGGCGGAAGCAGCTGGCTTCCATCTTGCGTGGCCGCAATTTCTTGCCGCCGCTCGTCAGGCCAATTGCTCGCCGCCTCGCATGCAACACGCCGCCTCGCCTCGCATATGCGCACGCACAAGCCGCACTTTCACGCGACACGCACACACACGCACACACGCACATGCAGCACAGCACACACGCACGCACAAGCAGCATGCATGCTCACGCACAGTACCCATTCTGCATGCACACACACACACTTTCTTCTTTTTCTTTTTTCTTCCTCCTTTCTTCTTTCTATAAAATCAATTATATATATATATATATATATATATATATATATATATATATATATATATATATAAAATGTTAGCAATACGGTGGTGAAAACGGTTTGTCAATTGGAGATTTCAAAAAAAAAATTTACGGTAGAAAAAGAGAAGAAAAAAGATATCAACAATAGTTGCATACATGACGTCACCCATTGCATGCATGCATGGATGGCACAGCCGCACGGGACGGGAGAAATTTGTTGCATGCACGCGCGGGTGGGAAACTCATATAAAGGCCGGGGCACGTGTCATCATCTAAACATAGGAGTAATTTAGTTAAAATACTCCTAGGAGTAACGATCCGTCTTATATATATATATATATATATATATATATATATATATATATATATATATATATAGATAAAGACTATAGTACTCTTAGGAGTACTCTAGCTAAAGTACTCCACGTTCGCAGCGCAACACATGTCATCCCCATCCGCCCCTACGACCCGCATGCCCTCTCCCTCTCCCCCTCTCTTTTCAATTCTTCCCAATCCCCTCCCCCTCTCTCCCGCACCAAATCCAGCACCTCCAGACCTCGTCGCCGTCGCCTCCTCCATGCCCCGTCGTCAGCGCTACTCCCCCCATCAGCTCCTCCGTCCCCATCGTCAGTGGCTCCTCCACCCCCATCGGCGTCTCCTCCCCCCACGTTGCCGGCGTCTCCTCCGCCCCCTGTCGCCATCGCCTCCTTCGCCCCCATCGCCGATCCTCCATCCTTCATCGCCTCCTCCGCCCTCGTCGCCGGCCGCTCTTCGTGCCCCGTCGCCGGCGCTCCTCTGCCAGGTTCGCCACGCCCAACGCCGAGCTTGCTGCCCCCTGCTAGCTTGTTGCCCCAGGCTAGTTCGTCGTGCCTGATGCAACTTTGAGCTCGCCGGCTCGCCGCGATGCCTAGCTAGCTCATGGTGCCCCCAAAGCTGTTGCGATGCCCAGCTTGCTGCTCGTTGGTGAGTGCGTGCGTGTGTACCTACAGGTCTGCGTGCTTTACCTGGTGCTCCGAGCCCTCAACACGGTTGGTAAGTACGAGCAACCCCAAACACACCTCCTTTCAAGTTCTGTGCGCATTCTCATGTGCTATGACTGTATGATACTACACCTGGCTTGTTTAGATAATATTTTGCTACTCAGTCTGCATATGTGTAATCAACATGAACAATTTTTGGAAAGTGTAGAGGATGAATTGCCAATTCTTTTTTGCTATTTTCCTATTAAGCTTGGAGAGTGTATAGGATGGAAAGTGTACCTGTATCATATTTACGATTGCTAGTAGTTGTCTAGTCTTCTTCTTCAACTGAGGCCATGAGGTCTCTGCTGCTATGGGGTGGCCGACGAGGTGGAGGGTCCAGCACGAGCTCCTCCCCTCCAGACACCAGATGTGTGCATTGCGGTTGCTGATGACTCGTGATTGCTCCAATCATTTAGTTCGTCTGTGAGGGCTTGTTGTTCGTTGTGTGGGTTGTTGAAGCAGGATTTTTCTCAATTCTTTGATGTATGTCTTTGATAACTTACTAGCATCTTAGCTTGAATAATCCACATACACCAACGAACCAGAAGAAGACTAGAAATGATTGATCCAGGTTTATGTATCCAAATTCTTGTCATCCACTGCCGTCATACTCAGAATTTAGTTATCCTCACCATCATACTGTTTTCAGTTTTTTAAATATTTTGAGTGAGATGTTCCCAAAGTTTTTTAAATATTTCAGACTTTAGTTATGCACACATGTCACACCGTTCTTTTGCTTGGTAGCTTTACCCAAAGGTTGAGAAGAAGAAAGAATGGGAATGATGTGAGATGTTCCTAGAGAAGATGTATTAAAGTTGGCAACACTGATATTTATTTAGGGCACATGTATCAGGTTATTGATTTTTTTTTGGGAAACATATGTACCAAGTTAGTGATTTGGTGATTACAATTCAATGACACATGTACCTAGCCAATTCAGTTCATTATAACGCACCCTTTTTATTTAGAGTAGCCAAGTAAGTTAGTGATTTAGTGATTATTTAGAGAACATGTATCAGGTTATTGATTTTTCATGGCTTAAGAAGGAAAATTAGATTTACTATAATTTGGAAGTGACATTTACAATATTTCACTCAGATGCTTTACTATAATCTAAACATGGTAACACACCAATTAGAACCACCCCTTTTATGTATAACTCTGTCTTTTTTCTGAATCATAGATGGATTTTATTATTTTTTGACGGTGGTAGTGATGCCTATGATTGAGTCGTTGTTTCATTCACTGTGTTGATGAAGTAGTGTGTTGTTATTGAACTGAGCTCATCTCGATTAGCTAGGACTGTAGGGACAGAGGTCGTGGCTGACCTTGTTTTTATATGTGAACCGTTCACCTTTTTTATTCATTTTTCTCTCTAGGTTATTGGGAATATATCCTTGCTCTGCTAATTTGCAATGTTTGCTGCACCTGGGATGTTTTTGATTTTATTCTCTATGTGAGGGCTGAATGGTTTGGCTACTTTGGGAATATATCCTTGCGCAGGCCGTGAAGGAGGCGCAGGAGTTTTCCTCACCTTCATCTTGCCGAGCGCTGGCTCGCTGTGAGCTGAAGTCCCCGCGCCTGCAGCGAGGGACGCCGCCGCGCCGGGAGCTTGCCAGAGTTTGCAGCAGAGCCGCCGCCGGACATCTCCCTGAACGCCTCCCTCTCTCTCTACTCTCACACCCCGTATCTCTCTCTCTCCAGATCTGTGCACTGCGTGTAGGGATGAAGAACAAGGATTTTTTTCAATCTCTCATACATTATAGATGATTATGAATGAAGTTAGAGTAGAACTTCAACATCCCTCCCCTCCCTCATGTATTGTTATTCATCTGTTCTATGTAGCAAACAGTACTATGCTATTATTGTAAATGGCCTTTACCAATTGTAAACGTCGTTTTTTCATGTATTGTTCTTCAATTGTCCTTACCTAGTAAACAACCATGTCTATTATCATAAATGATCTTTTTTTATTGTAGTAAACCTTGTTGTAAGTACATATCTACTAGCCCTAATTTTTCATTTATTTTCCTGCACCATTTCTGCATCATTTACTATAATTGTGAAGCAATGTTTACAATAACTCATTAGTAGCTTTTACTAGAATCCGAGTCATACTAAAATATGTGTTAGGAAAGTCATAGCAAATCTGAAATTTCGTTTACTATAATTAGTAAATGACATTTCCTACATCTTACTGTTATGCTTTTATGAGAATCAGGTTATTAAACATTATGTGTTAGTAATTTTGATCATGGTAGAGTCATAGCAAATTTAGAATTTGATTTACTATAATGATGAAACAACGTTTACTATAGAATAATGTGACGCTATGGAATCCAGGTTATTGAGTATTTTTTTTGTAATTACATTGTCACTTGCATGTGAGAATGTATTATTTTACTTTTTATTTATCATAAACACTAATTCTTATAGTAAACATGTGTTCTTGCCTTTTCAAGACATCTGTCACGTGATGATAATTTTATAGTAAACGAAGACTCTGACTATTGTAAATCTTTATGTGCATTATAGTAAACAAGGACTCTGACTACTGTAATTTTTTCTGCATTTTGGTTATATGCACGGCTGCATGAATGTGGTGTTGATTTCAAAATATTTTGATGTCATCTGGGCAATGACCGGCCGGGGCGACGAGATAAGACAAGGGGAACTTGCAGGTTGGTGCTTTGTCGATGGAATTTTGTAGGCTGGCAGGTCCTCTCTGCCGATCAGACAGAGGTGTGTGTGTCGGACGGTGCCCATGGAAGCGTAGATGGGTTACAAAGGGACACGCAGGAAGAGGTGGTGTCGTGGGATGGCAACATGATGATGCGGTGGTCACAACAACACTGCCCATGACGATGGGGTTGCATTGGCGTAGATTCTAGTAAAGTACATTAGTATTTTATTGTAAATGTCCTTATCACATTATTGTAAAGTTTTTTGGCATATTATTGTAAAGTTCCTTAGCACACTTTTGTAAAGTTCCTTAGCATATTATTATGAAGTTCCTAGTCATATTATTATAAAGTTCCTGATCATATTATTGTAAATTGCTTAACACATTATTGTAAATTGATGAGAACACTATTATAAAGTTTGTTATTGTAAATTTATTATAATTTGAACTCAGCAACATCCTTGTAAATGCATTCCTTGTGAGCTATAGTAAACGTTGCTTCTCAATTATAGTAAACCAATTTATAGAAAATATTTTTTTAGTTCAACAAATCTAAGGAATCATGCATAGGGAATGCACTAAGAAAGCAATCTGACCAAATTTTTATTAGTGTTTACTATAATTTGAGTGTACGTTTACGATAATATATATGCAAGTTTACTATAATTTTTCTAATGTAACTCATGCGTGGGGAAGGGTGGGAGGCCCCCTGGGGAGCTGGGGTAGTACAACGTTTTGAGCAAAATAAAGCATGGGGCGAGTATTTGTTATTGTAAATTTCTTGGCACATTATTGTAACCGATGAGCACATTATTGTAAAGTTCGTTATTGTAAATTTATTATAATTTTAACTAATCAACATCCTTTGTAAATACATTCCTTGTGAATTATAGTAAACGTTGCTTCCCTACTATAGTAAACCATTTCACAGAAAATATTTCTTTACTTCAACAAATTTAATTTTTACTTTTATAAATAGGTTTACTATTAATTTTTTATTATAGTAAATTAGAATAGCAATAATAGTAAATCAAAATTTATTTGGCAAGACCGGTCTAGTTTTGTTGGAAAAAACGTGAAAAATACGTATGTGAAAACGGTTCGTCAATCGGAGCTCTCAGTTAACGGAAAAAGTAAAAATAAGAATAAAAATTCACGAAATTAATGCACCATGTGCATGTACCAGGGAGCAATCTGACCAAATTTTTTTTTTTGTTACCATTTACTATAACTTTAGTGCACGTTTACAATAATGCATACATACGTTTACTATAATTTCCCGACCGAACTCAAGGCGTGGGGAAGTGAAAGTGCCCTTGGAGAGGGGGGGCGCGGGGGAGGTGGAAGGGCCCTTGGGAGGAGGGGGAGGTGGGAGGACATGTGGCAAGCTCTAAAGACGGAGTACTTTAGCTAAAGTACTCCTAGAGTATTCTAGCTATATATATATATATATATATATATATATATATATATATATATATATATATATATATATATATATATATATCTCCAAAATCATTAGTCCAAGGTTAGTCCAATAAATCATCAATCATGCTCAAGATAGAGACTCACTGGAAAATCATCTCGTCATACAATATTTAAAAATTCACTCAATGATAGAGACTACTGCTAGAGATGATGAAAATTTAGGGAACAAATATGTTACTATGCTTGAAAAATATGTTACTATTCGTTCCTATGCTTGGAATATGTTAACAATTCGTCTTATTGAAAAGTCTAATGTAAACATACAAAAAATATAAATAATGCTTAAAATACCTTTAATAATAAAACAAATCACAAAAAAAATGATATTGACATAGCTTTGATTGCTGATTGCTGGATTCTCGATTGCTGGATTCCTCTCCGCACGCAAATCATTCATTAGTCAAGGGCGTGAGCGGCAAAAGACGCAGCTGTGGCTGGTACCCGGTCATTCATTGTCTGCCACGCACCCGTCTTTTTCTGAGTGTTTAGACCGTGTTTAATTAGTGAGTAATAAATGATATGTTTACGATAATTTAATCCACACTTCGGATATAAAAGCAGGGCTCCTACTGAGTCCGCTGCACTACATCCTCACTGCCGGGTGCTCACTAAGGACTCAGTTGGTTTTGCTTTCTTGCTCTCCTCGTCGAGGTACTCTGGTGTTCTGTTTTATCTTATTATTTCATGCGTTTGAATATGCAGGTATTGGTACATTGGCTGGAAGATGAAATAATTTAGTAGAGGAGTGTTCGTTGCAGGAATTTTAGCAAGGTATGTATTTTTTTAAACCGACATGAGCAGAATATAGTAGAAGCAAGTATAGATTAAGGTCGTAGAGTGTAGCGTTATGTTATACATGTTATAATTAAGTATGGACTAATTTGCAGTGGCGGTAAGAAAATAATAAGGCCGATTGTGCATGTCATGTTTCGAGTAATTTAAAGTAAATATAAAATTTTTAAATATATGAGCGCAGGTACCTCTTTATAACTTATATAAAATGTTACATTATTAACTTAAGTAATTACTCCTTCCGTTCTTTTTTGTTTGACGCTTTTGACTCTTACACATCTTTGACCATTCGTCTTATTCAAAAAACTATGTAAATATCATTTTTTTTTGTGATTTGTTTTATTATTAAAGGTATTTTAAGCATTATTTATATTTTTTGTATGTTTACATTAGACTTTTCAATAAGACGAATTGTTAAATACCCGTCCAAAACTTAATTTGTGATAATATGTATTTGGGCGGAAAAATGAAAATCTTACTGCGTAGTGCGACAGCTGAAATCTCGGGCTACAACGAATTCATCAATCGGTTTCCCGGAAATTTCGGTGCTCACTCCGAGGCTTACATCGTCGTAGTGCGTGTGACAGCAGAGCAGAGCAGCGCAGCGTGAGAATCCGAGGCGGCAACGCTACAGCCTCGTCGTAGTGAAGTGAGAAGGACACGTGTCGCGTTTTAAATATAGGAGCACTATAGTTATAATATTCCTAGGAGTATTTTAGTCTTCATGTGTGTGTGTGTGTATATATATATAATTGATTTTATAGGAAGAAGAAAGGAGGAAGAAAAAGAGAAAAAGAAAAATAAGAAAGTGTGTGTGTGTGCATGCAGAATGGGTACTGTGCGTGAGCATGCATGCTGCTTGTGCGTGCGTGTGTGGCTGTGCTGCATGTGCGTGTGTGTGCGTGCTGCATGTGTGCGTGTCGCGTGCGTGCGTGTCGCGCGCGCTGCGTCTTGCATGCGAGGCGAGGCGGCGTCTTTGCATGCGAGGCGGCGAAAGCAATTGGCTGGACGCTGCGGCAGCAAGCCTTTCCACCACGCCGCATGGCGGAAGCCAGCTTCACAGTGTGCAAGACGGCTTTAGCCGCGCCGGTGGCGGAAGCCGGTTTAAGCTTCGCCCGATGGCGGAAGCGGGCTCAACTCCCCAATTCCCGAAAGCTAAGGCATAGTTTTGCAATTTTCATTTATATATGTATTATTCAACCAATTTTTCCATGATTTGGTACTAGAAAGCAAACTAAACCACATGTAATTTGGATATTAGGCAAGTATTAGTGTTTTTACATCCAAATTGAGCTTGATTATAACGCCGTTAAATAATGTTATTTTTTTACTATTCTTGCTCAATCTTTGTTCAATCTTTTGGCAGCGACAGCGAGTCCGACTTCAGCGACCACTCTAAATGAAAAAGAGCCAGGTTTTGGGAGGCTCAAGTGGTTCAGATTCCGACCGTGAATCATTCTTAGACATAGGGGGGCGTGTGAGCAAAGCACAAACCCGATGGACATGAAGAGCATGAGACAGTATGATATACCAAGAACATGAACAATCATGCCTAGAATCGTATAAGTAGTCTTACTTGCAAATAGAACTTTGTTGTTTTTTGGCATTGAACAAAGAGCTTACATGAGGCACTGTATATGGTAATCCTAAAATGCTTGCTTTCAATTACAGGATGGTGTTGAACAGGGAATTGACGGTCGAGAAAGAGAAAGCAAGCTCACTTAGCTGGTCTCGAGTCACAGGTAATTAAATTCTTTAATACTATAAGACATATTTGTACTCCTTTGAAAGAATAGTTCAGTACTCCTTTTTTCTTGATGTTTGATGAAAGCAAATATGTGCAGGAAAGTAGAACCATGGTGGAGTGCTGCCGGTCAGCTGCACGACAACCACTAGATGAACAAAGACATTGGCTTTAGCCTGTGTTTTCTAAATACTATTTGTTTATTGCTACTTACTTTGTCTCTTATGTTTATTTGATAGGCATTATAGAAATGGTTTCTCAAATGAATTTACCAAGGGACCGATGATATTTAGTGGAAGCCCAAGGTGCTTTGTTAAAGCATCAGACCTGACTACAGTTAGTACCATTCTGACTCCAGCCTAGCTTAACAAAACTTTAGTATATTAAATTTTTGTTTAATGCTCCATTAATGCTCCATCCACTTTTATTAATATTTCTATGAACATTCAAGGTTTACAGGGATAATCCACAACTTTCTGATTACCTTGCCTGATTCATATACTTTTCTACTGATTTATAAGAATAAGAGCAGTTCAATACTACGAAAGGCCCCACCAAGCCGGTTGGACCAAAAGGAAAACAATAATTACAGGTGTGTTACCTGTCCTAATGTTTTCGTTGTCCTAACATTTATTCTTTGGGAAAGCACACATAATAGTTAGGCGCTATATTTTTATAGGGGCGTTCATGGAGCACAACTACAAGAATGAGGGTACAAAATCATTCTTGCCTTCATTAGTTCTGTTTTTTAGGCGCCACATTGCTTTTTATGTGTCTCCTTTTCATAGTTTCCATGTATTCCTATTTCAGCCTTATTGCTCACACTAATTGAAGTGCTGATAAAATTCTAATGACACTGTAGTTTCACTGTTTATGTTTTACATAGTGGCCTATTATTGGGTTTGTGATTTGTGGTTGGCCTATAGTTACGTTGTAATTTCGTTATTTACATAAATGAGCTTTTTTTTTGCTTCCTGAATTTCACTGTGCAACTTTAGCCAGAACCAATTCATGGTTCTTGTGGTTGAAGAATGTTGGTGCTTAAACATTCTTGTTTACCACCAAACAAACAATGCTACTTTATGGTCTAAAATGTTTAATATGAATAAATAAATGTCACTTGAATACAAATACACTTTATGACAGATCAGTGCATTGTTAAAAGTTTTATCTTCTCTAGGATGATGGAACTTTGTCTTTTTCTCTATCAGGGTATCTGGTTACTGGTAGAATTGGTAAAACATATGGACATAAAGCTAGCAATTTTTGGTACTCACATGGTTCCAATCCCACCTCCACGATGCCTACCATCCATGCCCACATTTTAAGTAAGCCCCACTTTAACACCCCTTCCATTGAAATTATGTAAAGATTGCTCAGGAGGAAGGAATAAAAAATATACAAAAGATATGTTTAGCGCATGAGCCATAGCCATCAGTGGGCAACCATGGCAATCAAGCTAGCAGATTCTATTATTTCTGGATTTTAACAAGTGACCCTATTCTTTCTGAATTTTAACAAGCAATACAATGCTTGCTACACATTATGCGGGATCCCATTTGTGCTGGTTTAGCCTTATTGTATTTCTTGATTTATGTTAATATTTTTCCTTTCGATATGCAATACAAGATTACCCAACCTGTACAGATTTCTCACAATCATTCTGCATACTTTAGGCTTGCTTGCTTCTGTGCTCCCTTCTTGATTTAACATATGTTAATTTGACTTACTTTGGTGGTCTCCTGATTTTAAACTTTTTGAACAGTTGAGATTAATTATGAGTTACCTTCCCATATGGCAAAATCGATGCTTACATGTAGTCTATATTAGCATGTAAGCTTCTATATACATCTCTTAAATTCATGCGTGCGCTACTAGCTACCGAAGAAGTGTAAGTGGATACCTCTGTGCCTGTTTATCCTCTCCCATCTAGCAAAATTAATGAATTCTGATGTTGGATTTCAGATTTGTACAAAGTCTCATGATTCCTGAAGACTACAGTCAGCTAGGTGCTTTGATTTGAGGGATTAAAATTTTGAAGAATGCTTATTGTCTCGGTGTATTTTTTTATGTTGTTCAATTGTAATCATGAATATGGGAAATATCTATTATCCCACAGAAAACTTTGTCAAGAGATGGTCTGTAGTGTCAAGATACTTAAACACGTATCTTGACTGTGTAAATTATTAATTGGATCCTTGACCGTCGGGTTGTATTGTTCAGATACTTATTCTTTTTGAGTAGGTGTCAAGAGATGGTCTGTAATGTAAGATAAACTGTTGTTGTGTCATTGTAAATTATTTACAAGATTTTATGGAGATAATAAAATCACCTATACATGCAACATGTGTTAAGGCTTATTGTCTACATGTGAGGTGTGATTATAGCTGGCCAAACGGGCGGCACGGCCCGGCACGGCCCGAGCCCGCCAAGGCACGGCACGAATAACATGGGCCCGGCACGGCACGAGTAAGTAATCGTGCCGTGCCGTGCCGGCCCATGGGCCGAGATCTCGGCCCAGGCACGGCACGACTAAGTATTAATCGTGCCGTGCTGGCCCGTCAACCCGGCTAGCCCGTAGGGCCGTGCCGGCCCGTTAGCCCGATACCAAAAACACCTATTCCAGATGCAGAAAAACGTGACAAACTCAAATTCGATCCCAGAATTCACATTTGACATACAAAACTTGATTGAAAAACTCAAATTCATATCTGTTATGTACTTATGATCCCAGAAAATCTAAAAAAAACTCAACAATGTTATGAACTCAGATGATCAGAATTCAGACCTCAGAGCCTCAGATTTTCACAGGCTGCCTCATTAAAAACCTTCTAGGTAAAACTCACACCTCGTGAGAAAAACCCTAGAAGGAAAAAAAGTACAATGCCACCATTTCGGTTCATAAGTTCATGATTCACCAAATCAACACACTACCGATCTACCACATGTCCATAGTTAACTACTTAAATTACAGACGAATAGCGGATCGCCAGACACGGATCATGCAAATATAACTATTAGTCTATTACACAAGGATGAGGTGATGGATCCTCTTCATCAAGGTATAAGTTCGAAAAAGCCTCCTCCAGTTCTTGGTTCTCGGCGTTGTGTTGTGCACGGCATCACCTTGCTCCAGTCCTTCAAGCAAGACAACATCTCCACCATGTCGATGGCGACGACGTCGCCTATCCTCGATGATCCCGCCAAGAAGACTAAAGGTAGACTCAAGAGATGGTTGAAACAGAATAGTCATAACATCTTTAGCCAATATAGAAAGAACGAGATATGAGAGCTTGTGTTCATGCCACCAAGCCAAGATGTTGAAATCATCATCATATAATGTGACCATGTCACTATCCATATAAGAAACCAACTCGAAAAGCAACCGCAACGCACGCAAACCCGAAGCGTAAGCGACCAAGATGTAAGCACCAAATGCCCAATACTACTAACGAAAGCAGAATAGGTCTTTGAAGCGAAGCATCAAGAACACTATAAATTTTTCCCAGTTCATTTTCTTCTTACCGTGTTGCCGGTTGTGATTGTCTCTGCAATCGAACTGAACCAAACTTACCCTCATATTGAGCAAAAGTGTTAGCCAATTCTGCTTTCACCTCAGTGAGGTAAGCAGAGTAATCAGTACCAGTGAGTTGAGACAGAAGCTGCAGCAAATTGCTAAAACCACGCATCTTAGCTCTAGGATCCAGAATAAATGCAAAAGCATAAAGCATAGGAATGTTTCTCCAATATTTCGTGAACTTATCCTTCATAGGAACAATGAACTTCTCAACAAAGAATCATTTTCATAAGAGCTCGGATGACCAAAGAATCTCAAGAATGTGGTGCAAGATTAGTGGTGAAGTGGGATAGTAAACACCGAAAAGAGCAACAAGGCAATCATAGAACAACTCCAAAAACTCCAAGATTTTGGCACCAACATACCAATGATCCTCTGTCGAGAAGAACGACCATCAACCTGCGATGATGTGTGTGTATAAAGACGAGAATGTTTCCTGTATGGAATAACATGCTTAAGCATGAAATATGTCAATTCAGTAGCACATCCATATCTAAGCCAAACTTGCGAGGCGCACTCCCATTGCAACACAATAGCTCTTATATGCGACTATCGTTGGTTGGAAGAATTCAAAAAGCGAAATAGCGGTTCGAAAGCCTCCAGATAAGGCTTAAGCCTTTTAGGCCGACTTAACAATAAGATTGATGATATGGCAAGCACAACGTTGATGCGTAAACGCAGAACCAACATAACCAGATAACAATGGAGTCAAAATACCAATTGCGAGAGTTGGAAGAAGCATTGTCTAAGGTAACAGAGAAAATTTTCTCTTTTAAACCAAATTCATCAACCACAGTGAAAACACGCCAAAGAATATTAACTCCAGAGCGAGAGACATCAATAAGCCGTAAAGCAATTACCCTTTTTCTAATTGCCACTCGAAATTGACATAGTGAACAACAACGCTAAGGTAATCTTCCTTAGCATTACCGCACCATATATCGAAGTAATAGCAATGTATAATGACTTCAAGCAATCAACCGCTTTAGCACGACAATCGGTGAAATACTTAGTCAAGTCCCTAGTGGTGGTTTGCCTAGAGACGAAAGCAAAACGAGGATTGTGGGCACGCTTGATATACTCCTCAAATGCAGGAGATTCTCCAAAACAGAGGCAAATCCTCTCGAGCTATCAATCTACACAATTCAGTACGAGCAACTAGTGGACTGTACTCCCAAGGACTGAAAGAACCATCAGGGTTCAACTTAAGCAACGACTGAGCCAAAGCAGTACCAGATTGCTTACCCTTGCATCTATCGCGGTGACGAATCAAGTGTCCAGTACCGCCACTAGAGATAGCAGTCAAGATTTTTTGCGATAATTACACTTAGCTGCATACCTTACCTTCTTACCGTTCTGCATCTTGGTCAGCTCCTCAAAATCCTCCCACACATCAGAGGTGGACTTACGGGTTCTACTCCTCTTACGGACGGAACTGGCCGGAGTACTGGAACCCGTGGTCGTGGCGTGCCGTGGCGAATCTTTCGAACCGTGGCAGCGCCCTCGGGCTCGGGCTCGCCGTCCAAGTTCACAGGAGCAACGCTGCTACCGAACAAAGCTTGGCGCTCCTCGTCTTGCTCATCATGCCCTTGAAGCTGCATGTCGTGGTCGATGGAGGTCGGGTCTAGCGCCATCGCCGGCGTCTCCGGTCACTCAACGGCGCCGCGCCACCACCTTACAAACAGATCAGAGAGAGAGATGGTCAGATCTGAGAAGAACACAAAGCCAATCTAAGATCTGACAAAGAGATGGCCAGATCTGAGAAAATAAACATGAAAAGATAAAAAAAAACTTACCTAGCGGCTGCGCCGGAGCCCAGAGACGCGGAGAGGCAAGATCTAGACCCTAGTCTCACACCAACTCGATCCAGATCCAGATTCAAGGACACGACGGCGAGTGACAGGAGGCCAGCTACTCCGGCGAGCGGGGGAGGAGGAGAAGGAGTGAAGGAGGAGGTGGAGGAGCTCCGGCGAGCGGCGGCGCTCCACCACCGCGGTCTGGACGCGCGGTTTCGAGAGGGAGAGAGAGAAACGAAGAGACCGCGAGACCGAGACTGCGAGACAAGAGAGAGTTAGGGTTACAAATTGGGGCCGAGAGAGCGGCGGTGGCGGCGCTTTATATGGGGCGCGCGCGGAGGGGCGCGAGAGCCAGCCGCAAGGCCCAGCCCAGTTGGCGAAGTGCGGCCTCTCCTCTCCCGATAAACGGGCCTCAACGGCCGTCTCTAACACGGCCGTGCCGTCTTAAGCTCACGGGCTAGGGCGCCGCCCGAGCACGGCACGCGGCTGCAGCCGTCTTGCAGCACGGCCCGTGTTAGATCGTCTTGGGCCGGACCGTCTTAGGCAAAACAATGAGCTCACGGGCGACCCATCGTGCCCGACCCATCCGGACATCTATAGGTGTGATAATCAAATGGTTTATGGAGAAATAATGAAATTCTTTAATCAAATTGTAGTTTTAGTTTGCAATATCAAAATTAATGTTTTAGTTTTCCTTGCATATGGGTGGAATAATAAAGATCCAAAGTTTATATTAGAATTTGAAAGGTTATGAGTAGGTTTGTGGTTTACCTGTTCAAAAAGTAGTCTAGGAGCTATATAAGATCTTTGTTTCTATATTTTAGTAACCGCATTTGCTATATTGAATGCACCTTCCGGACATCCATAGCGAGAAAGTTGGGCTAGGGGTGTGCGAGGATTTTTATTTCTCCGTTGCAACGCACGCGAAAAATTCTAAAGTTTTATTTCTTATGTGATTTAGTATTTTTATTTCTTCCGATGGTTTTTAAAGTTTGTCATAGTGTTAGGTGATTTAGTATTTTTATTTCTTTAGTTGGTTCCCAAATTTGGTTACTGTGGTGGTTGGTGACCAATAATTTTTATGTCAAATAATGTTTCAATCTAAACGATCCAAGCTACAATATGTCACGTGATACACTCTCGATCTTTCCTGCATATCACCCTTCATGCTTATATTTTTGTCTACGAATTATGTTTTCCTTTCATCCCTTTATGTTCCGTGGCAAAGCACGGGCATTTTACTAGTAGTATAATATATGACTCAACTTGGTGGCATTTTTCACTGGAGCCATCAACTTTGTGGCATGGATCCTATAGCCCCAAAAAAAACCTACCCACGATCTGAGTCCCACTCTCCACCTCCTCCTCTATCCCGCATCGCCGCTCCACGCGCACCTCCGCTCCGCCTCACGGTCGCGGCCTCCGGCCTCATCCCCTCCGCCGCCTCCCACACCCAGCGCCGGTCGCAGCATCCGGCCTCCTCCCCTCCGATGGCCACCGCCATGCCGAGGCATCTCCATGGGCTAGGACCGTTCTCAGATCCGCCGCCGGCGACCGCCATCGCCGCTCCTTCCCTAGACTCCGCCACCGCCCCGTCGTCGTCCTGCTCGAGGTGAACCCGTGGCCTCCCCTCCGTCTCAGGCTAGGTCTTCCCGGGGCAGCCGTCAGCGGCGGCATTGACGGCGACTCCTCCTTTCGCCGTCCGCAGCACACAGCTCAGCAGCCTTCATGATCGTCTTTAATATGTGTCTCTAACTCATTGGGAGCCGGTTCGAGAGCGAGTTCTGGTGGTGGGATCGCGTCGATCAGGTGTACAGTCTTATAGCCTCTCCATCCCTTGGTTTCTAATCTGCGTTATCATTCTGGAGCTGATTAGGAGTTTTATTAAATCTACTTTACTACTCTGGACCTGATTTAGAAGCTTTATTTTGGGTTATTGTTCTGTGATTAGTTTGTTCATCCGCCTGTCTTTGTTGGCTTCAATCAGTATGTGGAATTTCCAATATGGGGATCTAGGAATTAGGATGCTGATTTTATTAGGGTTAGATACTACAATTGCACGAAGAGAACTTTGGGTATTGGGCAGATATTGATTCTGTATACTGTATAGTGTTGCATATAGTTTGTGTAAAATTGTGGTGCTTCAGTGCTTGTCAGTAGTGATTGCTCTTAAGGAATGGACGTGAGGTTTGAGAGGTCCTGTGTAGCTCAATAGTTTTGTTTTGCCTCCATGAGTAGCTACTGCCAACCTGTATTGTAGTGTTTCCGTTTATTATTATGCATTTATTACTGATGCTATGCCTGGCTACTCAATAGTTTTGTTTTGCCTCCATGAGCACTATCAGTTAAATGAGTGTTGTGATTCCTGTTTAAGGTGTCAACTCTTAATATCTTTACAGAAAGTTGGATCAACTTATATTGTGAGTTTGTGTCGCTGCCCTGCCCCACTCCCCCCCGCCAGAAGTCACCGGAACCGCCCTCGCCAACGACTACTCCGCTGGCTTCTGCTTCGATCTGCATGTTCTTCCCGCCCTCCCTTTTCCACTTCCTTTCCTCTCTAAAATTTGTAGTTGTGTATTTCAGTGCAATTTTTTTGCGAAAATCTTGGCCAAATTTTATGCTTTGCTAGAGTATATCATATGTATATGTAGTTGGCGTATCTATGGAAACAGGAAAGAGCTCATATTCAGTTCAGTGCTACAACTGCAAGAATCTCAAAAGCTCTCTAGCTACTTGAGCTTTTTAATAAGGTTTGACTTTCAATGCATACATAATATTTTGTGGCCTCTGATCTTTTTTCCTCTTTGCTCAGTGCTACAACTGCAAGAATCTCAAAAGCTCTCTAGATACTTGAGTTATGAATAGCTAGATGAACATGCAATACTTTCATGTTTGTGATTTGTGAGTCAAGTCTGTTCGAAATCCTAACCATTTTTGCATTATACTTTTTGCTGGATAATATCTGAGAAAAAATTAACGTCCTCTTGAGTTGCTTTGCTGATAACCTTCATTCATTCATGTGGGCAGCTTCAAAAGGTCATTACCGTTAAATATGATAAGATGATCAATGTTAAAGATTAGTACAAATCTATCTGGGCAACTATATATTTGTTTTAGCCACCTTCCAACACCTATGTTAAATATACTTTTATTTGTTTAGAAGCATTTATCTTTTAAATTAATGGTATTAATATTAGTTTTGATGTCAGATCAAATATAAAGTAGCAAAGCCTTCTGTTGTACCACCGAAGAAATGTAGTTTCAGATTGTAAGAAGCAGTAAAAGTGAATAATTCTTGAAGAAAGTTGTCAGTAGTAGTACAAAATTACACAAATGATTTGTTTTCTGACAAGGAAGTAGTGTGGTGTAATGTGGTGTTGTTTTAGTTCTGGCCTCTAGCCGATAGCTTTGGAGTTGGAACGATCAACGCCGTCGTTATTCAAAACTATAGTCTATAAAATAAATTCAGTCTCAAGAGTGATTAGAATTTAGTACTAAATACATATGCAATGTCCAGGGTAAATAAAAATTAGAACAGGTGCGCCACCGTCCCATCGTCTTCTCTTCCCCTTGCTGGCTGCTGCCACCTCCAAAGCCTACAAGGCTACACCCTCTTCTCTGTTTGGGCGGCCACTGACTCCTATGCTTGCCACGATGGGTATGACCCTCTTCTTTCAGCCGTTTATGTGGGTGCAACGCAGAACATATTTAGCAAGAGTGCAAAGTACAGCTTATTTGATCCATGCAAGGAAATGGCTTACATTCCTTTGGATGAAAATATGAAGGTTCGTTCATCCTTACCAATTGCATTTTTATTCCCATGAATCCGTATGAGATTACTGTACAAGTTTTTGTATTCATTTGCTGATGTCCTATTCCCTCATGAATCATGCTTTATGTTTGTTAACCGTATTGTTTCTTGGGCCTCTTGGCAGCTATTACTATTAGTCTATTAGTATATTTGCTCTGATAGTGTATGTTCCTGACATACCAAAATTAGTAGCAATTTGACAATTTGTTCAAATTTTCTCAACATGCTTACGCTCAGGTATATCAAAATCCGATAGAATATTTTATCTTGATCCTGTTATTGTAAAGCCTGTGTTTTCCTGCTTGTGTTTGTTGCTTTAATTATTTGTTTTAGTTACTTCAGCAAGTGCAATTCCATATTCCTCTTGCCATGAAGTTTAGTTTAGTTAGCATGATGCCATTTGTCCTAAATTTACTCCAAATGCTGCACCCTTGCAGCTTGGGCTATGCCATGTTTGGGTAGCTCAATTATTCTTCATAACTCGCTGTCTTCATCATTGCTATGGTGTGGATGCTAATTATAGCTTCTCTGTTTGTAGGTGAAGGGAAAGGCAGCCATTGATGTTGTCTGCAACCCATTAGGGAAGTCCGGTGGTGCACTGATCCTACCTAGGAGGCATACTGTTGGTCATTGTTCTTGCATGGCTAGGCGCAGCAAAATCATTGGACAAGCAATTCTCAAGCTTAGCCAAGGAAGATCTTAACATGCTGGTAGCTGATGTGTTTAATGTTTTTTAATTCACCATCTTTTCCTAAAGCACATAATTTTTGCTACAATATCTGCCAAACCATAGTGATTATGATTTGGAGTTCCAAGGGTTATATTTTCTTTGTTGTCCCCTGTTTGAAACAGACCTAAAGTATCATTTGCTTCAGATACATTTCAGATATAAATGTAGCTGATCATAGAAGAGTGCCTCTGCTTAGTATCATAGGTAGGATGCCTAAAATTAATCTAATATGCACGTTGTTGCTATTTAGTTCCTGGTTCGAATAGTCTCTCATGCCTACGTGAGATGAATTGCTTGTTTAATGTTTGGGTGCTCAAAATTTGAGGACAAGGAGAAGATTCTAGCTAACACATGACAATTTGGTAAGCCTAACTTTCATTTTCTGCCCTGGAATTCATAGAGCTTTCTTCAACAAGAGCTGGTCTAGAACAACAGTCTTCCTTCTGATTGGCAATAATGTCCTCAAGCATGTCAATATCTTCCATCACTTTCATCAACCAACAACCTTACCCTTTTTGCAGACCCACCACCTTCTGGCAAAAGATTACTTGAGGCTGAACTGTAAGAAAAATATGTTTCTATTTGTTTTTTTTGGGCTGCTTTGCTGCAATGTATGGATCCAATACCTCATTTATAGCTAAAGTAAGTTCTCTGCTCTTAAAATATTTCATTACTAGCTCATGAAGTTTACCACGTGATAGGTTCTTGCCGACATGGAGTTGGGTTGGAAATTCCTCTCTATCTCACACACACACACACACACACACACACACACACACAGTCTCCGTGTTGTGTTTCGGTTTCAATTAATGATTGCAGGTTTTTAATTATGTAAATAGTAGACATAATCTTAATTTTCTCACCATCATGTTTTGTTGTTTATACTAATGTGTTTCATGGACCTTTTCTGGGAACTAAACTTGCATTCTTATATTGATCTAAAACAGTTTCAGAACTGCATGATTGTCTTCTCTACAAAATGTGATGTTCAAAAAATGAGAGTACGTTTACTATTTGCTTATTATTCTTTTCAGGAAATTCTGCCATCTTTGTTTGGTAAGATTCATGTTTCTTTATATTGCAAAAGCATATACTGCTTCTCCAAAAACTCTCCATTTTTTTGCAACCTGGCATAAAGATTATAATTGAGGATGTAGATTTAACCTTTTCTTTTATTCTAAAGCTGTCTTTTAGGGATAAAAAGCAGTAACTTCTACTTCGAGTCTGCTGTGCTACAAACAATATATCATATTCAGTGCTTTCAAGTGACAATATCTTTATATTGAGTTCAATTTTGGAAACTACCTAATAGTCTTTCGTGCAAATGTTCAAATGCCATTGAAAGTTTGAAACTATGTTTTGAACCATGGACTATATAAGCTCCATAGATTGTAAGGGAGACATGGACAAGGTGAAGGTAAGTAAGCCTTTGGAATCAGATCATTTGCTGATTGAATGCTTCAGGCGCTTGGTATTGTGTCATGAGATGAAACTGCCAATGACATTATCTTCTTAGAAGTACTACATCTTTATGTTGTCTTGACATAGTATTTAGGGTTATCGGTGTATTATTACTATGTTTATTAAGATTAAAATTCTAAAAATTCTTGAACATCCTTTTCAGTTACAGTGTCTTTTACACAGAAATAAAAAAAATTATAGACATGCACAGGTTTCAAGTCATCCATCTATGGGAACTTTGATTTTTTTTGGGTTGGACTCCATTTTTCCTTGCTTATTACCGAGTTTTTATTACTAACTTTTCACTATTATTTTCCTTCATATTTACAGGTTAATTGACATCCAAGAGCGATGAGTACAACTTTAGATGGTGCTGCCAGGCCTCATGATATGCAGAAAAATTAACTATAACAATCCAAACGTTGAGCAGAATATGAATGGTTGCACCCTTGTGGTATAGTACAAAATTCTATGGCATATTTGATCAAATACTAAAAGAAACTTCTCCAGTTTTTTTGTTTAATTACTTGAGACACTGTTTTGGTTCTCTGCCACAAATTGTTGTTTTAGTTGAAGCCATCAATGTTTTGGTGGCCATATGCAATGAGTTGTAAGAATCTATCGTTCCATTTTTTTTTATGATTTAGCCGTTAGCATAATTTGTAATGATTTATGTGAGCTTGTGCCCTAATCTTAAACAATCTATGGTGCAATAAAAATTACTAATCAATGTATTCATATATGTCAATGCTGAAGTTTGTTCGTATATTCATGGATAGTAATACACGGAAATCATATTCCTTGGTGTGCTTTGTTTATTTTTGGAAATAAATAGTGGCTATGGCCCTATATAATACGGTTTGATTTATGTTTCCCTTTTTCCCTTTGTAGTTTGGTTACAATTTATGGGCATTGTACCATTTATCTGTATCAATGCAAAGCTAAAACTCGAGCAAGAAAGCGGCATGTAGATAAATTATTGTTGTTCCTTTTGATTTCATACAATCATTAGGAAATCATTCAAGTCAAATGCTACTGCTGCCTCTTCTGGAAATAAGACTTGCAATGAATACAAACTTATGTAGTCGGCATCCATGAATTCAATTACACCAAAACTATAGTTATTCAGCATGTTTTGAAAAAAAGAATATAGTATAATTCTCATGCCTTAACAAATTAATGACTATATATCAACTAATGAATGGTTGATGGGTGGAAAAATAAATAAAATAAATGCGAACTATTTATTCTTATAATTTTCTTTGGTTGTTGCCGCTACTTGGTATAATACACATTTTGTACAAATTATTTTAGATGAATTCAAACAAATGTATTAGAGATTAATTCATAAATTCATGATAACTAACAATTCCTATTTTAGGATGTATTAACCTAACGTGCTTTGCACGTGCACGTTTACTAGTGTTGTTTAATTCTTCTGCAAAACAAATCTCAAAACATAGGGCCAATTGAATTATTGGTAAACAATCAAAGGCCAGACTTTAATTTGGTCAGTATCAGATCACATAACAAAGTGAGAACTGAGGTTGGCTCAGTTCTTGGTTGAATTCTGGTTGTGGGATCATACTCCCTGTTGGAATAATTAACACATTCAGGTTTATTTTAATCATGAGATATAACATGCACAACATCTGAAAGATAGATAAATACTTGCAGGAAACACAGGAGCACATCCTGAATACACATGCAGCAAAACTACACGTATATCCCTCTGATATACTCGCTAACAGCAGGCACATGAACAATAGAATTGACAGAGAGGCGAAAGACATGATGGACGTGGTCGTCGTCGCCGTACGGCACCAGCGGCGGCTGGATCTAGTTCTCGGCTTCGGACGCCGTCTTGACGAAGAAGTAGCCGACGTAGGTCGTGGCGGCACAGTGGAAGAAGACCATGCGAAGTGGACGGAGGAAGCAGCGAGCAGTCGCACGAGGCGCTTTCCAAAAACCTGATTCGCCCTACCCAGTGCAGAAGCTCTTGAGCGATCGGTTCCGGAGACCTGCTTTCCCGCACTTCGGTGCACGCCGACGCAGCAGGATGGGACAACCTAACGGTGGCAGCACGGAAAAAAAGAGAGGCAACTCAAAAAAGAGACTCGACCCTAACTTGGGGCTAAGTCTTCTTTCAATTGTTGTGGGATGCCTCTTAGAGGAGGTCTCATGTTGCTTATATAGTGGTTGAGAGGAGGTCTCTCTCCCACAACGCAATATGGTACTAAATATACCACCTCAACCAGATGGGCCTTATGGGTCTTTGAGATTTATTCAAATTATCCTCAAATATATGGGGCCAAGCCCATATATTCTAACAATCCTCCACCAGATCTCAAAGCCCATTCGAAAAAAATTTCCTTTTCTCAAATACTGTTTTATATACCAGTGTTTCGATAACAATGCACTATGCCTTGCATTGCACCTAGCTATTTAAGCTACACTCATCCACAACTTGGACAATGGACTACGCCTTGAATTGCAAGTTTTGTGTGAACAAGTTTCACTCAAAGCCAACTGATACTTGGCTGCGAATAGGCTACCCCACGGGTGGAGCATATACATCATACTCCATGGTCTCTTCATGAGCTTACTAGAGAATACCCAGGTCTCATAGACTGCGACTTCCAACAGTCGGGCTCATATAGGTGTGTCCTTTCAAGATGCTCTGTAGGATGACATCTTCGCTAATTAAAGTCAACAGAACAACATTAAGGCAAATGCCAACCTGCCATACAGATATCGAGAGTATTGCATCTCACATGGAATGGGTTTGAATATACTCTCATCCAGTTAACCAATAGCTTGTTTTTTCCAGGACCTAATTCACGGGATCTCCGATCACATAGGCTGAGTGACCACTATGGTGTAACTCACGTGGGTCTCATACCCAGTTTTCTCGATGCATTGTTTATCACACACCGTGATAAACCCTTTGTGAAAGAATCTGCTAGGTTTTTAGCCGTTTGGATATAACCCAAAGCTATCACTCCGGAGTTTCTTAATTTCCTGACAGACTTCAAACGTCTTTTCATATGTCTTGAGGATTTCATGTTGTCCCTAGAACTGTTCATCTTGACAATCACCGTTTGATTATCACAGTTCATAAGGATGGCCGGAATCGGCTTTTCAACCATCGGAAGATCCATCAAGAGTTCACGCAGTCACTATGCTTCAACAGTGGCTGTGTCCAAAGCAGTCAACTCTGCTTCCATTGTTGAGCGCGTCAATATAGTCTGTTTAAAAGACCTCCACGAGACAGCCCCTCCATCAAGAGTGAACACATATCCACTTGTGACCTTTATCTTATCAGCGTCAGATATCCAATTGGAATCACTATACCCTTCCAGCGCTGTTGGGTATCCCGAATAGTACCCCTCAGATAGCGCATTACTCTTTCGAGTGCCCGCCAATGATCATCTCTCGAATTAGAAGTAAACCGGCTCAGCTTGTTAACAGCAAACGAGATGTCAGGCCTTGTAGCGCTAGCTAGGTACATGAGTGACCCGATGATTTGAGAATAAGGCCCAGTTCTTTTCAGCTTAACAGCTTAACGGCTTAACGGCTTATCTATGTTTTGAAAACACATATGATTTGAGTTTTTTGAGTCCGTTTTTTCGCTGTTTTGAAGGTGGTGTCTAACGCTTTAAAAAGCAAGTCAAATGAAATGTATCCAAATCTCGAGACTAACTCGAGAAGCTCTCGAGTTCATCATTTCAAATTGCTCACCATTCAAATTGCTCGAGATCGACTCAAAAGAACAGGGCCTAAGTCAACTGATCTCTAGCAATTCTCTTGTTCTTTTGAAGTAAAATGCTAGGATCATAGGGTGTTGGAGAAGTTTTGCAATCAGTAAAGCCAAAGCGATTCAAAACCTTTTTCACATAATGGGACTGCGACAAAGTGATCCCATCCCTTGAGTAGCTTGATGTTCAAGATTACATCAGCCTCTCCCAGATCTTTCATATCAAAGTTTTGAGACAAGAAAGACTTGACCTAGTGAACCACATCAAGACTTGTCCCAAAAATTAATATGTCATCAACATAGAGATACATAATAACGCCCTGGCCCCCAGCATACCGATAATATACATATTTATCGGCCTCATTTACGACAAAGCCCGCAGAAGTTAAGGTTCTGTCGAACTTCTCATGCCATTGCTTAGGAGCTTGTTTCAGGCCATACAAAGATTTCAATAGCTTACACACCTTGCCTTCTTGACCTTCTACTATAAATTCATCAGGCTGATTGTCGGTGTCTAGGAATCACGCTCTTGAAGAGCAGTGGTCCACGGACCGGCAGATGAATTTGTAGTTGGAGTGAGGCCCAACGACGACCCTTCTCAGCAACCCGGGTGGCGGCCAAGCCTGCGGAGGGCTAGGGCCGCGCTGCCTTCCCGGACAAGGGCCTGGTGCGACTTGATGATCTGGGTACAGGTCCTCAGTACAGTGCAAGAAAGAAAGAGAGGAAATACGAACCACGAAGACGAGGTCGATTTACCTCGTTCAAGCCCCCATCTTGGGTAATAGCTCGCTCCAAATTTTAGTTGATTATATGGTAGAAACAGTACAAGGGTGCTGAGACCGGGCTTGAAGGCACCGATCCCGAGCTTACAATGAAGGTGGCCAAGAACTAAAACTACTCGCTAAGTAAGCTTCGGATGCGGGTGTTGCTTGGGCTTGAGTCAGATGGAATCGGATCGGGGAAGGCGGAAGGGAGGAGAGCCCCTTCGTTTGTCCAGGAATCCTCCTTTTATAGGCGCGGCGGGGTGCCCGGAGTTGATACCGTGGGCCCCACGCCGGTCTTTGCTTTAGTGGCGAAGTTCTTGTCTCGTTCCGGTTCTTACCCGTCCGAGCCCGCAGGAGAAACCGAGTTAGTATCGACACGTGTTTGTCTCGAGGCGCCTATTCGGGAGGAAGCCTCTTAGGGAGAAAGCACTTTCCTTTATCTCGAAATAGCCTTGACCGGATCGAAGGCCTCGCGCCACCTGTTGGGGCGTCGCAGAACGTAACAACCATCCGCCGCTCGCCAAAGAAGGCAAACGGCGGATGAGTCGCCCACGTACTCCACGGTCGCGGGCCCCGGGAGACATATTCATTCGGTCAAGGCGGAGAGCGATGGTGGACCATGACAATTGTCGCCACCTGCCCACGGGTGAGCAGATCACCCGAGCGACCTTCTCCCGGGCTAAGGGATAGCCTGGGAGGGACATGGTGCCGCACGGTTTGACCTAGTCAAGCCCGGGGCAGCCACGAGCGAGTTAGGCGGCTTCTTTAGTACGGCCAGGAATAGCCTGCTTGGTCTTCTGTTCGTGTGGTGGGCCGGTACAGAATCGGCCCAAGGCCTGCTTCAAGATAGGCCGTTTACTAATCACCAACAGCCAGCCCTCGAGCCTTGAGCGGGTCGCACAGTGAGCCGGTCTGAGGTTTTAGAGGAGATCCTCATCACGCGTCAAGCGGGAAGATTTGGCTCAGGGGCCAAAGTCTGAGCATTAAACTCGATTTGATGTAAAGGTGGGGCGGTTGCGCCTCCTTGGACACGATTCCCACGATCTCCGTCTCGACTGTTTTCTTTAAAGGGTAGCACCGCGCGGGGGGAACTCGCACTGCGACACCATCCCCCTTGCCTCTGTCTTCATCCTCTCCCTTCGCTCCTTGTTCCCTACCGCCATGGTTGTCATCGGAGAGAGCGGCATGCGCAGAGAGAATGGCGGAGCTAGAGAGGATGGCTTTGTCGCCGGCACGTGGAGACTCCCTGCGGATCCGAGCCAAGGCCCAATCCCGACGAGTTAGTTCGCTTCGAGGTTCGGCTATCTGCGATTTCGCATGCCGGAATTGCAGTTCATCATTGACTTCTTCGCATTCACCGAGCTGAGGCCGGAGAACCTGTCTCCGCAATCTTACATCCATCTGTCGATCTTTGCGTTTCTGTGCGAGGCGCACTACGGGGTGCGGCCGACGGTGAGCCTTCTTCAGCACTTCTTCGAGTTGAAACCCGTCGGCCACCGAGTGGGCAACGGCGGGGTTTTCTACCTGACCGCGCGCCTAGGCCGGGGCAGCCAATCGTACCCCGAGTATGAGGTGAGGACGAAGGTTGATGGTTGGGCCCGGCGATGGTTCTACCTGAACCGCGGGGGCTCGACCCTGGAATACTCCGCAGCCGCGCCGGATACGCCAATCTTCCAGCGGAGCGAGCCTCAGCCGGAGGACCAAGCCACAGAGGCCGATATCAAAGAGCTTGTTAAGGACGGCTTGACGGGCTATGAGGTCGTCGTCGGCTTCATCCGGCACCGGATCAGTCCGTTGGGGCGCCACGAGCAGTGCGTCAGCGACATGGATGGTTGGGAGGATCCGGACCGGGATTTCCACGAAGGTACGCGCGAGCCGCACCCTTACGCTTAACTTCAGGTTAAAGGCGCGTCGCGACCGCTAACGGCGTTATGCAGGGCTCTCGAACCGCGAGGTTGGGCGGATCGCAAGGATGCTGCTACCCCTGGACAAGACTCCTCGCCGCATACGTTTTGTGAAGGACAAACTGTCCGAGGTAAGTGCCCGGAAGGTGTTCGATTGAATTCAGCCGCTACCGAGGTTTTGACGAGGCGCACCTTTTGTTCTGCAGCGGACGTGGAAGGTGGTTGGGAAGACCACTCAGGCCACGGGCTCGAATGAGGGGCCCTCGCCGGCGGGAACGCCGGCGGCATCTAGCGGGGCGTCGGTTCCATTGCCGACGACGGGCAAGGGGAAAACATCACCTCGAGCGGCCGCGGCGGGCTCAAGACGGCAAAAGGTGCAGATGCACACAGAAAACGCGCAATACCGCGCAGTGAGCTCCCATTCTCCGACACGGGTTGGGTGCTAGGCACCAGCGGCCCTTAAGTTTCGTGTCGTGCGTGTTCAGGGTGCGGTGCCTACGAAGAAAAGGAGAACGTACCAGCCCGTCCCAGACAGTGACGAGGAGGAGGTTGTGCTGGTATCGGGTCCGTCATTAGCAACGGCGCCGCAGCGAGGGCCCACGAGGAAGACTCTTGCGGGGCGGAAGAGGACGGCTTTGCCCACCACGAGCCATGTCGGCGGGCTGGAGACAGAGCTCTTTCTGCGTTCTACGCCAGGGGTGTACGAGGACACCGAGCTTGAACCGGCGTGTAAGTTTCTCGCGCCGAACGTCGCTACTCTGTTCTAATGTCTGATCACCGCGCTCTTTCTTTGCGGTCTTGCGCGCCAAAGTGGCCGGCTCCGTGCTGCTTCCATCTACAGAGGCCGTGGCTGCCGAAGATGAGCCGGTCACACCTAGGGGAGGAGTGCCTTTGCCGCAGCAGCTGGAGGCCGCCGGGCTAGCGAAGGACGAAACAGCCGGGCCCAGAGGAGATGCGCTCCAGGTGGCGCAGGTAGAGGCCGCCGGGATGGAGAAGTTAATGGGCAAGAACCAGCCGGTCCGCGGAGGACCAGTATACTGCCTACCCGTGGCGGTACTGGACGCTTCCGAGGGGATTGCGGAAACGGTGCAAGTCGTAGTGGGCCATGACCCTGTGTGGATCACGCCCTTGCGCGTTGAAGGACACACGGCGCATGGGTGGTGGCCGATCGACCGCAGGGGGATCGCCGACCACTTCAAGACCCCGGTTGGGAAGGTGCTTCCGGCGCCCGATCGGCGGATGCTGCTGGTCAATCGGTCTGCCGATTCGCGTTTCACGCCGGACGGATGGACGGGCGTGGCGATGCCTAAGCGTGGCCCGCTGGCGTCAGTCGGATCTCGCCACCTGCAATGGGTGGAGAACAAGACGCCGCCAGTCGCAGGAGGCGGCGAACGGGCTTGCCACGCCCTAAGTTCCACCCGTCCTCGGTGGGACGACCCGCACGAGCTTATGGCGGCTAAGTGGACGGTGGACGAGCTGAAGGACGCGTTGGTAAAGCCACAGCTCGGCGGGCGATGCCGTGACGGGCCGCGGAGCGAGCCACCGTGGGCGGCCGAGCCGGCGCCAAACCGAGGACGCGGAGAAACGGGCGTCAACCGGCGTACCAAACTGGGACGCCGAGAGGCGGCGGCGGAGGAGTAACGGCCTCGTTTTCGGTCGCGCCGCTTAGCGCCGCCACGCCGCACCGCCGGAAGAGATCAACGAGAATCGGTCGGTTGTCCGCCCTCGGCGCTACGGAGGCTCCGTCCCGTGCTCGCAGAATATGCGCAGGGCCGTCGAAGCAAGGACGGAGAGCATGCTTGCTCAAACCAAACAAGTAGTGCCCTTGAACCCGCGCGTTATGCTTAAGTACCGAATCTTTCGCGCTTCTGAGGCGGCTTCCTTTGTTTCAGCTTTACACTCTTATCGCCGGTTCGTCCTCGCCGATGGGAGCGATGGGCGACACGGTCGATGACTACGCTGGCGAAGATCGAAGTCTTTTCAGTAGGGCTAAGCGCAAGCCGTGCCCGAGCAACACGTGCGGACAGGCTAACCGCCTTGGTCGAGGCTCGTGCCATGACACGTGTCACCGAGTTAGAGGCCGCGCTGAGGTCGTCGCAGGAGAAAGAGCAGGAGGCCAAGGCGGGGCTCGAACAAGCTCGGGAGGCAGAGGAAGCCACAAAGATCCAAGCCCAAGCGGCTCGCGAAGAAGCGGACAGGCTCGATCCTTTTGACGAGGAGTATAAACGCAGAGAGGCGGCCATTAAAGAGCTGGCGGCCACAAAATCTGAGCATATCTCCGTCGTTCGCGGGCTCGAGGAAACTTGCAGCAGGCTCATGGCGGAGAGCGCCGTGCTGCGCGAAACCGGGGCGAAGTCCGTGGCAGAGTCAGAGTCCCTAAAGAGGCAGGAGGCAGAGCTTGCTGAAGCCCGGGTCAAACTGCGCCAAGAGCAGAACGACATGGCCGCGCGAGCCATAGAGTTGCTTCAGGCGCAGACGCGGATCCGAGAGTTAGAGAACGAGCTAGAGAAGCCCAAGCTGCAGCATGGACCGTAGTTTGACCCGGTCCATCCGTTCCCGGGCTCTGCGCCACGTACTTTTGTGTATTTTCTTTTGAATGTTTGTTTAGTCGGATAAACATTGCGAAATGTGTGGTGGCCGAAGGGCTTAGCCGTTTTTCACCTTAGTTTATTGTGTCAAATAGTGCGCACTGTGGGCTCTGCGGCGCGGCACAGTGTTCCGCTGACAGCGAGGGTACGTTTGCCAGGCACGGATACGGAGGCGAAACCGCTCGCGCCGGTTCATGCATCCGGCCTGAGCCACGCGTCGAGCCGCGAACGCATCGCCGGGCTTTGCTTGCGTAGGTGGGCCAGGACCTACGGGGTAGGCCTTGACTCATGATGACTTCTCCCGTGCCACCGACGATTAGGGGGACGGGCGCGTCGTCTTGGCGATTGGTGCGATTGGTATTCCGTGAGACGGCGCGTGCGCTTGCGTCTCTTCAGCTCGGGTAGTGGGTTTTAATTACCTGCCCCTTCGCGCGCAGCGACACTTTGGGTAGTCCGCAGCGCGACAGGACATTTGTACGGTCGCCGGCCTATAAAGCAAGGCGCGGCAATGTTGTGCTACAACGTCTCCCACTTGGCTTTCCTCGGCCTCAAGCCAAAGAAAACTGAAGTTCCCAGGCGGCGAGAGGGAGACAAAGGAGAAGACATGGTTTCTGACGCCAACTCCGACGATCCGTTCGCCTGGCTACTAGCGGAAATCGATGATCTGCCGCCATTGTCTCCTCTGCCCGGGTCGATCCAGCCCGCGGCGAGGGAGGTGAACGCACCGGCGCCGATCGTGGCAAGCCAAGCAGCTGCGCTGGCGGCGCATGCTCAAACTCAAGCCGACGAGGAGGTGGCCATGGCGGCGGCGCCACACGTCATGGGCGGAGGTGGACACGGTGGCAGCGCAGATTGCCGCCGATCTTTGCGATGCCGCCGTTCTAGCGGCAGAGGAGGAGGAGGCTCTGACGCTGCCTGCGGCTGCGGCTGAGGGGGCTCCGCCGCAGGTCGTGGTCGGACAGGAGATCGGGGCGATTGCGGGGGCCATCATAGCGGCACCGCCTCCGCTGCTCATGGATTCCGCCATCTATCGGCCGGGCGGCGGGCGTGACCAGTCTTGCGCCGACCGCTGAGCCCTCGCCGGAAAGGGCTGAGGCGCCAGCGGAGTCATCCGATGCAGACCGGTGGGTGCGCCTGAGCGACAACAACCACGGCCGCCGGAGGCGCCATCCGAGTGCGCCCGGACCGATTGTACCTGGGCCGGGCCCGCTTTCGCCGTCGTCATTGTCGTCGTCGTTGGCGGAGTCTGCGGCTCCGCCGGCTCGTCGCCAGCGCCGCTGGTAGGCGTGGTGAGGTTGTAGGATTTGGGCGCCATTGTAGGTCTAGTAGCGCGGCGCCCTCTTTTGCGGTAGTCTAGGATGGCCGGGCCTTCTTTTGCTTGTAGAATCCTTTGTTCTTGTAAGATCCTCCATGTGAAATGCAGTTTCTTTTGGGAAATCCCATCGTGTTGCTCCTGCTTGTTTGTTCGTTTCCTTTTGTTGTTCGAATCCTGAAATGCGAAAAAGCAGGGGAACTAGATGAACAGTAACGAAGTTCTAAGATGAACTTAGGAAATTTGAGCAAACAGATCGCTATTTAGAGAGTTTGTTTTTGGTGCGCTTAATCATCCAAATTTCGGACGTGGCCAAGTCCAAGTGCGATCTTGAGTTGGGCGCCATCTAGAGACTAGAGTGATTTAGAAAAATTCACGAACTCTCAACCCCTAGTTTCATTGAAATGTGCAAAGGTGCAGCCTTCCAAATTAGGGACTTGGAAAAATTAAAAAATCCCCAAATCGAAGCTTTGGTGGGCAGCATGGCGACGGGGCTCAATGAAGTTAAGGAAGCTCAGGCGCAAAAAGAGCCTTGACCCCTAGCTTCATGCCCAAGTTAGCCATCCAAACAATCTCTCGTGGGCTTATCAGACTTTGGGTCATGGAATTCCACATCGCGCGGAGATTTACTAGGGTGCGAGAGATCGGCTTATCCCGTCGTGGAAATGCTCCGGAATGCTTTATCCTTAGCCTTCGGGCTTTTGGCCACGGGCTTGCTTGAAACGGTCAAGACTTAGACCGGCGTGACTCATGATTGGGGGAGAGGTTTTTTTTTTTTTGAATTGGAACTGAACTGAAATGAAGGAAACTTACGACCTGATTAAGCGTAGAAGCGTCGCAGAAGGGAGATGTTCCATGAGCTTGGGAGCTCGTTCCCATCCTTGTCGGCGAGGCGTACTGAGCCCGTGCGTGCTGCGCTGACTACTTTGTACGGTCCCTCCCCCTTGGGGCTAAGCTTATTGGAGCCCGCGAGGTTCTGAATGCGTCGTACAACCATGTCTCCAACTTGCAGGGTCCTTGTGTATGCGTTTGCGTCAGCAGAACGACGCAGGATCGCTGGTAGGCCGAGCTTCGGGTAGGGATTGCTCACGGCGAGCCTCAAGTAGATCGAGGTCCACCGCCGCTCCTCGCCGTTGACCACGAAAATTGGCGAAGTCGACGCGATCGGATCCTAGTCTCATTTCGCGGGAGGACTGCCTTAGAGCCATAGACGAGTCGAAGGAGTTTCTCCTGTGAGTCTTACCGGTCGTTGTCCGGACTGCCCAGAGGACTGACGGTAGCTCATCGACCCAACCTTGCTGTTTTGCCTTGAGGGCGTCGTAGACTCTTTTTGATGCCTTGGTTTAGTTGTCCGTTAGCTCGTTCAGCCGCGCCGTTGCTCTGTGGGTGGGCCACAAAAGCAAGGGCGAGCTTCATGCCAATTTCCTCGCAGTAATCATTGAATTTCCGGCTCGTGAATTGGGTGCCATTGTCAGCGATGATCCTGCTAGGTACACCAAATCTTGCAACGTTGCTTCGAAAAAAACGTACCGCGGCAATTGCAGTGATGTTGGAGACCGGCTCGGCCTCGATCTACTTGGTGAAGGTGTCGATGGCTACGAACAAGTATGTTCTGCCACGAAGGCCTTTGGGGAACGGTTCTAAGAGGTCCATGCCCCAAACCGCGAACGGCCACGCTAGTGGAATTGTTTGCGGCTTCGTCGCTGGTCAAAAGTCGCCATCCGCGCGATGATATTTGGTAAGCTTCGCAGCAACTAAGGCTTGCGTCGCTCATCGCATGGGCGATAGTAGCCCATGCGAACGCTTTGTCGACGAGAGTTCTCGTGCGGCGTCGCGCGCCACGATGCCCTCGTGAATGTCGGCTAGAAGGTACTTACGTTCTTCTTGGGTAACGACTTACAAAGCACGCCATTAGCACCCTTCTCAGACAAAGAAGCCCCGTGCGGCAGCGGTAAGCTCGGGCTCGCTTTTTAGCCGGGAACGCTTAGCAACGCCCTCGGCAATGTCCCTCGCTCTAAGAATCGGATGAATGGCGCTCATCCGGAGGTGCTTTGCTCGAGGAATGAGACAGTACCGGATGTCTTGGTTTGGGGGGTAACAGACGTCCCCTTGGCCTCCTCTCCGGAGGGAATGGAGGGCTTTAAAAGGTGCTGCACTAGCACCCCCGGCGGGGCCGGTTCTTGTGTGGATCCAAGCTTGGCGAGCTTATCGGCCTCGCCATTCTCTTCCCTGGGAATGTAGCTGATTTCAAAGCTCGTGAAACGCTTCTCCGCTTCTCACTTCCGCCAGTACCGCGCCATCGAGTCGTCGGTTGTTCGAACTCCTCCTCGACCAGCGGACGACGAGCTGCGAATCCTCTTCGCAACAAGCCGCTTAATGTCGAAGCGCAACGCATGCTCGTAAGGCCCGCAGTTAGGGCTTCATACTCTACGGCGTTGTTCGTAGCCGCAAAGTGTATTTGTATGATGTCTTTGGAGTCGCTCTCCGTTGGGGAGATGAGAACGATACCGCATTCGATCGCCGGACCGGTGTGAACCGTCAAAGAACAGAGTCCACCGAAGCTTCCTCGCCTGCCTTGACTCGAGTGCCTCTCTCGCTGCTCGTCCGCCTGGTCAATTCTACGACGAATTAGCGTGGCTCGGCCTTGATCGCGTTCGGGATACAAACCGGATGTCGACCACCCACTCGACTCCCCACTTCGCGACCCGCCAATGGCCTCCGGTTTTGAGAATGTCCTTGATCGGGTAAGTAGTCGGGACAATGACGTGGTAGGCTTGTAAATAGTGACGCAACTTGCGCGAGGCCATCAGCAAAGCATAGCACAGTTTCTGAAGGTCGGGATAACGCTTCTATGGTCCGGTGAGTACTTCGCTCACATAGTAGACGGTTGTTGCTTCCTTCTCGTTTCTCTCGCCAAAGACTGCGCTATGCGGCGCTTGGTGTCACCGAGAGGTATAGCAGAGGGCTTCCCGAGCTTGGGAGTAGTGAGGACGGTGGCGAGGCGAGATATCGCTTGAGTTGCGTAAACGCGCGCCTCGCTTCTCATCCACTCGAAACTATCGTGCTTTGCGCAGAGCTTGCGTAAAGGCGCGCCGGTCTCCAAGGCGGGAGATGAAACGGCTTAAGGCCACCATTTTGCCCGTGAGGGACTGGATGTCCTTTCACTAGTAGAGAAATGATTTTCAGTGACACTATTAATTCGTCATCATAAGTCGACAAAACGTCATCACATATCTTTTGTGACGATCTTATGACGAAATCAGACTCGTCATCAAAAGTGCATCACAGAAAACTTCTACTGACGAATTGCTTTTTCGTCATAGAAAATGCTATTTTCTATGACGCCTTACCTCTTCACATCGAAAGTTATTTTTTATGACGATAACAATTGTCATAAAAAGTACGTAAAGCGTCACGCAAAATCACCAATTCATCATAAAAAACGGTGTCGGTGAGTTGCGAAAAGCGTTGACCCAATCTTTTGTGACGAAAAATGTCATCATAATATGATGACACGTAGATAGATTATTTCGTCACTAAATATTCGACGTGGATGGTGACGAGTCATATCTGCCACATCATTTTCATTTTTTAATTTTTTTTAGCTATTAATGCGCACCTAACATTGGCCCAATATTTATATATATTTTCCATCGAAAAATCAATAATAAATATCAATAAGTACCATGTTACAAACATTTATAGACATGAATTAAAAGATATGATAACTCTTGCTTTGTACAAGTCTAAATTTTTCATCTAGCAAAGACAATTTTAGCATCCTTTCCTTTTCCCGTCGACACGTCAGATCCTTTCAATCATTTTTCCTCGCTAGTATTCACGGACCAAAATAACACACAAGAAAATAAGAATAAGTAACACGCAGATTGATTTGACTAGACATGTATACACTAAGACAACAATATATTTATAAGAATTTTGTAGTCTCTTCAATGAATTTATCAAAGAAGAATGAATTAATCAAAGAATCATTTCAAGATACCGCTGAATTTTAGATAGGTTCCAAAAAGAAATTCACCATCGCTACTAATGTGTTGCATAAATAAGGTGGTCACTAATGATAGCACTCACCAAACAACAATGAATTGGCAAAGAAACCAACAAATAAGAAAAGAACACACCGAACCCTCCTTTTAGTTTTGCCTCAAATCCAAGTCCTTATGTGCGATCCATTTGCTTCCTCAAAAGAAGAAACAATCGGAAGAGGAAACCCAATCGAATAACAAACAAGATAGGCTCATATCGAATCACAGCTTAGCTAGCCATGTACTTGATGTGCTTCTTGATGTTAGGTTGATGAGCTTGTGCACCTTGCCCCATTACTCAAAGATAACCAGCTCCTATATGCAAGATGATAAGATCATACAAGAATCACCAATTAGCGCTGGAGTTTGAAGGTCTAGCAATTGAAAAGCTCATACATAATCACACATATATTCCAATTAAGGTAATATTAGATGAAAACTTTCACAGATCACGAAGCCGCCGCGCCTTGATCAAGTCGCCACGGCGCCATATCTCGAAACCACCCACGGCCGCGCCGCCATGGCTTTAGCCATCGGTGCCCGCCGCCGTCGTGCCCTAGGTCACACCACCGAACGCCAGCGCCGCCCTCTCTTGCCGCCGCAGACTGCCATTGCCGCCACGCCGCCACGCCGTGCCCTAGGCCACACGCGCCCCAGTGCCGCCAGCCCGCCCGCCTCCTGCTGCCACCATGCATGGTCGCTGGATGCACACCGTCAAGCCGGCCGGCCCTGGCCACAGTGCCCTAGATACGCGCCGCCTGCCGCCAGCCTGCCCCTCCTTTGCCAAGACCACTGGCCACCTCTGCATACGGAACCACCGCCGCCAAGCCCGATCTCGCCGCCCTCTCACATCTCTCTCTCTACTCCTCTCTCTATCAATCTCCCCAATCTCAATCTCCCCGACCGCTTCTCTTTCCTCCAAGTCTCTCTCCCTATTTACATACCACCCATTCCCTTATCTCACTGTCCCAGTGGGACCATGTGCTACAAGATCTTTTCCAATTTCTGAATTTTATTGAACGGTAATCCTTCATCTTTTCCCCACCGGGTCGGAATCCGTGATTCCTGCTTTCTAAAAGTCCACAAAATTCACCACTGCCATCAGATTTTTGTATAATTTTGAATTTATTTTCTTTTGTTGTACTTATTTATTATTGTTTTTCTTGTTTTATGTGAGCTAGATCGCATGGGCGCACGAAGGAGGCATTGGTGTGGTGGTAAGGCCGTCGAGTTGACATGTAGAGGTCGATGTTCGAGGCCTAACTTCGTCGTGATATTTTACTTTTTTAGGTTTTTGCCCCTCGCTCAGTCTTAACTTTTTAGGTTTTTGCCCTTGTTCGGTCTTAACACATACAATACTCCCGTCTACTTCTCGGTGACACGTAGCACTTTTTTCTTACCAATGGCATTGAACTAACAGAGTCAAGCGGCACCGTATTTTTCTAATGGTCTCATTGACTAAGGAGATAAACTTGCAACAAAGGAAACATGCCAATTGCCAGAAAGAAGGTCAATAAAAAGTTTTAGTTTGTAAAAAATCGAAATTCAAAGAATTTTTTGAGTACTCATTCACTCCCTTTACTCCTCTGATGTATTATATAGACTTGAAAGAAAGGATAAAACATTCATCGTGACAAAAATATATTGTCACAATAATCATAAGCATATGACTTTAACCCAAGATTATCGGGCCAACCTGATGTCCGGTTTTCTATGACGATGCTTATAATTTTTTGGTGACGAAATTTCAACTTTTGTCACTAAAAAATAGGGCTACTTGACGCTTGGTGCGTGTTCTGACGATTGAAATAAAATCGTCACAAAAAAGTGATTTTTTGTGACGCCAGTTGACATCGTCAAGGAGTTTTTGTCATAAATAATCATTTTTCTAGTAGTGTTTACACAGGTCGGCGACCTCATCTTTTCGACGGCCTCGATCTTTTCGGGGTTCGCACCGATGCTCGCCCCGCCGATTACGTAGCCTAGGAGCATGCCGGACTTGACGCCAAAGACGCATTTCTCGGGGTTTAACTTGACCCGGTGCTGCCTCAGGCTGTCAAAGGTCTCAGCTAGGTCGGACACGTGGTCACGGGTATCCTTGCTTTTGACTACGATATCGTCGACGTAGACTTCTACGTTGCGCCCTATTTGATCAGGGAGAGTTTTTGCATGAGACGCTGAACGTGGCGCCAAAGATTTCGAGACCGGCGACATGGTCGATAGCAAAATGTGCCGAAGGCGCATAAAGGCGGTTTTTTCTTCGTCTTCTTTACACAACGCGATCCGATGGTAACCGGAATAAGCATCCAGAAACTCATCAAAGCTGAATCAGAAGGCCAACTAGCCGATCTATGCGTGAAGGGAAAATTATTCTTGGGCAGCGGAATTAAGGTCGCGGTGATCGGCACACACGCGCCATTTGCCTCCTTTCTTCTCGACGACGATCGGGTTCGCAAGCCAATCGAGTGCTGAACTGCGATGAAGCCCGCCAAGCGCCTTTGCCGAGCTGGTCTTGATGATCTTGGCCTTCCATGGGACACGCCTCGACATCGCTTTACCGGTTTCTTGTCGGCGGACAGTTAGCTCGTGCTCGATCACCTCCCTTGGGACCCCGGGCATATCGGACGGCTCCCATGCAAACGCTGGCCCTTGTTAGCCCGGAGAAAGGTAATGAGCTCGAGTTCCTATTGAGGCTTGAGGGTTGTCCCCATGTGGACCACCATGGAGGGTCTGACTCGTGAGGACGACGGTTTTGGTGGGCTTCTGCGGCTGCAGTGTTACCCTTGGGCGCCACTGTGAGCGCCTCCTGCTTCTGGGACCACGGGTAGGAGTCTGTCCTACCATGGCCAGCCATGTCTCGCTGCAATCTAGGGCCGCCTTGTGGTTGCCCCTGACGGTGATGACTTCGGATGCCGCATCTTCGTGCAATGGTAGGCGTGGGGAGACCGCCATGAACTTGGAGAGCGCGGACGCCCCAAGATGGCGCTAGGGGAGCTCGCTTCCACCACTCGAAGGTGACGACTCCGTCCGAAGTTGGCGGAGGAGCCGAACGTGACGGGCAAAGACGACCGCCTAACGGGCGAAGCGACGATCCCGGGACAATCCCGTGGAAAGGGACGGTGATGTCCTTGATCTTGGAGCTCGGGACCTGCATGAGGCCTAGGACGCGCGTCGTAATGATGTCCAGCGAGCTTCCGCTGTCCACGAGGACGCGGTCAACCCTGGTATTGCCAATGGTGGGGCAGAGTACCGCCGGGAGGCGCTGGGTTTGAGAGTTCCGCCGAGCAATCGTCACCGAAAAGGTGATGGCTCGGCTGACCAAGGCGAAGATTCGCCACGGGCTTGCCGCAGAGATGTGGAGGACTCACGGACGCCGCCTTGAGCTCGCGACGAGAGGTGTAGGCGACGTGCGTCAAGATGACGGCGATGTGGCCACGGCCTCGTGAAAGCCTCGATCCCGGCTGCCCGTGGTGGGCGCTGTGGCGCCCTCGGCGCTTCAGCATGGGACCGCGACTAGCGAAAATCCTCCACCGGCGGGCCCATGTGCGATGGGGCCATCGCAGCTTCGTGGTCGGGCGTTGATGAAGGCGAGAGAAGAGGCTAGGTCGTGAAACCGGTCCTCACCTCTGCTTCGCCAGGGACGGGAGGCCGACCACAGTGCCCCCGCCATGGCGCTAGCAGCCCGGCCTCAATGGGGGGAGGCTGCTGCGCACCGCCGAGTGGGTGCCGGCCGGACGCCGAGGCGGCGGGCGTGTTGGCAGAGGGCGCTGGCGGCGGGCTCGGGCTGGTCGGGCTCGACGGCGCGATGAACTTAGCGGCTGCTCCTGCCGCTTCTTCTTCTTCTTGTCCGCCTCGGTTTTGCCCGGGCCGTCGCCGACCTTGGCCTTCTTCTTCAGACGGCCCTTCTTGCGCTCCACCGCCGGAGGCGTTGACGAGAGCGCGGTGGTGCGGAAGAGCTCGCCATGTGTTGACCGGTGGAGCTCGAGGTCCTCGGTGTAGCCGTCCCTCACACAATCCTTGAAGGCCTCGATGATGGCCTCATCCGAGATGCAGGGGATCGTGTTATGGCTCACGAACCGCACACAAAATCTCGAGACTTTCATTGTCTCGCCGCACCACGAAGTTTGAGATCCTGGGCGCCCAGAGCGGGCGAGCACCCCGGAAGCTAGCGCGGAGGGCATCCCGCAACCGGTACCGCCACGGATAGAGCCGTCTTTGGTTGAACAGCCAGTCCCGCCATGCCCTCGAGCACCGTGGGGAAGTAATTGACCATGACGGCCTCATCTCCCCATGGCTCGGGACGGCGGTGGTGTAGATGGAGAGGAACTCATCGGTGTTCTTGCTCCGCCGAACTTCTCGATTGGTCCGGCTTGAACCTCGGCGCCATGGCGCCAACGGAGAGCGCGGAGAATGCGGGCATCCCGCGCGCAGCCTTCGGGCGAGGCGTCTGAAGCGGGCCCAGCGGAGAATACCCCGCCGGCACGGACGATCCTCCGCCGAGGAGGCCGCTCGGTCTGGCGCGATCGATCGCGCGACGGCGGAATGCACTGAAGCGCCGCCCCGACCAGTAACGGTTTCAACGCCGCGGCGGTCGGACTCGCTCTCGCTTAAATGTCCGGGCGACGCCGAGGTCTGCTGCTCGCTGGTCGATGCCGCAGTGATGACGCTTACACCTTCGGGCGATGGCGGACACGATCCGCCATAGTGAAGCCGCGGGATCCTTCTCCAGTCACGGATGACCGTGGTGATGGCGCCGCCTCGCTGGCTGCGTAGAGTGGGTTCATCATGGTCTCCACGAGGGAGTCGACCGGCGACGACCGCGGGTGCGCAGACGACGGTCCTCTCGCAGATCCCGGCCCATGACGCGACGGACAGATCGTTGAAGAACACCCGCCGCAGCTACGACGCAGCTGCTCTCGGCCTCCTTATCTCCTGCGTCGCGCCGACCGCGGCTGCGAAGACGCAGCGGGACGTGCGTGAGGCCGGGGGATACGTCCCGGTGTTGCCAACGGAAGTGGCGGAGTCACCTAGCAGCTCGAACTCCATGGGAGTCTCGCTGACATGGGTGACGGAGGGGTCCAGCTCAGGGAGCGATTCCTCGGGACGAAACGCTACCCCTGGGGCCAGAGAGGCATCGACCTCCATCTCATCGGCCCCGGCTTCGGCGAGGTACTCCTCCCGCCAGCCGTCATACGACGGGACCATATCGTCCAGATCGTCGCACTCATCGAACTCGAGGTCCGTGAGCCTCGCTGTTGCTCGAATCTCGACGCGTGCCGAGGAACGGAGGCCGAGGGCTAGTCATGGGCCCTACGGTGGGCGCCAAATTGCCGGTGTCGGGAATCACGCCTCGAAGAGCAAGGGTCCACGGACCGCAGATTTAATTTGTAGTTGGAGCGAGGCCCAACGACGACCCTTCTCAAGAATCCGGGTGGCGCTAAGCTCATGGAGGGCTAGGGCCATGCCGCCTCCCTGACAAGGGCCCGTGCGACTTGATGATCTCGGTACAGGTCCTCAAGACAAAGGTAAGAAAGAAAGAGAGGAAATACGAACCACGAAGACGAGGTCGATTTACTCTGTTCGAGCCCCCACCGCGGTAATAGCTCTACTCCAAATTTTAGTTGATTATATGGTGGAAACAAAGACAAGGGTGCCGAGACGGGCTTGAAGGCACCGATCCCGAGCTTATAATGAAGGTGGCCAAGAACTAAAACTACTCGCTAAGGAAGCTTCGGACGCGGTGTTGCTTGGGCTTGAGTCGATGGAATCGGATCGGGAAGGCGGAAGGAGGAGAGCCCTTCGCTTGTCCAGAATCCTCCTTTATAGGCGCCAAGGGTGCTCTGAGTTGATACCGTGGGCCCACGCCGTCTTTGCTTTAGTGGCGAAGTTCTTGTCTCGCTCCGGTTCTGCCCGTCCGGAGCTCGCAGGAGAAACCGTCGTTAGTATCGACACGTGTTTGTCTCAAGGCGCTTATTCGGAGAGGAAGCCTCTTTAGGGAGAAAGCACTTTCCTTTATCCTCGAAATAGCCTTGACCGGATCGAAGCGCCTCGCGCCACCCGCTGAGGGCGTCACAGAAGCGTAACAACCATCCGCTACCTGCCAAAGAAGGCAAACGGCCGGATGAGTCGTCCACATGTACTCCTCGGGTCGCAGCCCTCGGGAGATGCTTCGTCTTAAGTATACGGAGAAAGTATGGTGGGCCATGACAGCTTGTCGCCACCGCCCACGGGTGAGCGGATCACCGAGGATCTTCTCCTGCTAAGGGATAGCCCGGAGGGACATGGTGCCGCATTTATTTGACCTAGTCAAGCCCGGGGCAGCCACGAGCGAGTTAGGTGGCTTCTTTAGTATGGCCAGGAATAGCCTGCTTGGTTTTCTGTTCGTGTGGTGGGCCGGTACAGAATCGGCCCAAGGCCTGCTTCAAGATAGGCCTTTTACTAATCACCAACACTGATTCATATAGACCTCCTCATCCAACTCTCCATTAAGGAAAACTGTCTTAACGTCCATTTGATGAACAATAAGACTATGTGAGACAGCCAAGGAAAGTAGTAGATGAATTGTAGTCAATCTATCCACAGGTGAATAGGTATCAAAGAAATCTTCGCCTTCCGTTTTGGGTATAACCCTTGGCCACAAGCCGAGCCTTATACTTTTCAATAATACCATCAGGCCTAAGCTTCTTCTTAAATATCCACTTACACCCCACAGGTTTACAACCATAAGGTAGTTCAGTGATCTCCCAAGTCTGGTTCGCAAGAATGAAATCCATCTCACTACGAACCGCTTCTTTCCAGTAGTCCGCATCAGGGGATGTGTCGACGGTTGGGATATTGACCCAAGTCAACTAAGGTTGTTGAAAAAGGGAGATAGAAGACCCGCTTAAGCTATGCGAACAGCAATCAACGACGAACAGGGAGACACAGGGTTTTTATCCTGGTTCAGGCCTCTCGGGAGAGATAATAGCCCTACGTCCAGCCTTTCTTATATATCAGAGATGATTACAAGAGGATGCTCGACGAGACGGACAAGTCTCGGCGAGATTGTGATGTACAGGAAGCAATGTGCTATCAGATGATGGCTTCAAGTCATGCCGGCTTGACGTCAAGACGTGCTGGATTCGCCCCTCTCCACGCGGTAGGAGCCTTGTTTATATAGTGTTGAGCAACCGATCTACCAAGGGATAATTGGGCCGGGCTGACCACGAATCCGTAACGAACTCGATACATGCCAAATACATCCCGAGGTAGATAAGGCAACTCCAATTCTTGGGGATCACGACTTCTATTCCAATCTGGGAAACCAACGTCCGGGTCTTTACGTAGCCGTGCAGAACTCTTGTTCGAGTCGGACTCAAACAGGAATCCTAGGCCGTTACGCATCGTGCCGACCAAGAAGCTGTTCGGCAGGATGCATATGGGCCTGATAGAACATTCTAGGGAGCTGGGCCCTAGTAGGCTGTTCGGTTGGGCTGTCAGGGAGTGGGCCATGGCAATGGACTGTGATTTTATCCCCGACAGCTAGTCCCCGAGACTCAAGTGGAAGGACTCACTAGAGTGGGATCTTCCTCTTGAGACTCTAAGTCACGAAGAGGGTATTTTTTCTGCTACAAAGACGCAGCAATGCATTTAATCGAAAAGTTATGGTTCAACCGAACAATACTTGTTCGGGACCGAACAAACCCGCCCGGTGCCGAGCATCTCTGTCGCGTCGAACAGGGAACGACATCTGTCCGAGCAGAGTACCCAGCCCTCGATACAGAAATCGAAAGAAGTGAGTTGAATCATCTCCTTGAGGCTGAACGTCATCAAGGAGGGATTAGATTATTGGTAATGAAGAGCGTACCACCGCATCCTGTAAGATCAGATCTTCCGGGAGAATGAACATAGCAAGTCGCGAGACGGACTCGTGCTGCTGCATCCAGACATTCAGATGCCTAGAAAAAGATAGGGGAACCATCTCTCAGGCTAGAGCTTGCCCGAGGAAATAGAGATTGCGCTCTCGAGCAAACGTCGCGCTCAGGAGCGAAGTTGATGTGCTCCCAGACGTAGATCGTGTGCTAGAAGCACACAATGCATAAGAGAGAGAAGGTGACCCAGTTCCCGAACACAGAGCTCGTCAAAGGAACCAGGTAAAGAGATCCAGTCCCCGAGCACGGAGCTCGTCGAAGGGACCAAAAAGCGCGACCAGGAGAAGACGTACCCGATCGAAGACGATCCAGTCCCCGAGCACGGAGCTCGTCGCGGGAACCAGACGCGCGCCCCAGGCGAAGAGCTGCCCGATGCGAGGTTGATCCAGTCCCCGAGCACGGAGCTCGTCGCGGGGACTAGACACGCGCTCCGGGCGAAGAGCTGCCCGGTGCGAGGTGAATCACAACCCGATGCGGTCAGAGCCGCAAGAGAACGTGTGAAATCAACGCTTTACTCAGGACGTATTCCTTGCGACAGTGTAAGCGTTGTCTTGGTAGGTGCAGAACCGACGCTTGGAGTGCCCGTTGCGATGAGAATCGGCTTACGATGGGCATGCCCGCTATGGCGAGAATCACCATACAAAGGATGTGTCTCACAGGTGGCGCACTACCTTGACTTAGCCGTACTGTGAAGGTCAGTGCCGGGCAAAGGCAAGAAATCATGCGCGGGTGGAGTGAATCAGTCTCCGGACATGAGCGGAGCAAACCTAGGAAGAGAGGGATGCAGACATTAGTTTTGGTGGGGAAGCCTGAAACCTCGCCGCGACCATCACCGGAGTCTGACGTTCCCGCTTCAGATTTCCGCAGAAGACAAACAAGAAATGAGCCAAAAAGGGAAAAAGAGAGCAAGAACAGTTCTAAGAAGAGCAAAGCGAAGTTTTGAAAACACGCAAAGACGCGACCTACCCGCACAAGACATAATTTTTCCCGCACGCCCCCGATAGCGTTAGTGTCATCTCGGTGAATGCGTAACCGACTCAGGAGTGGCCGCTATGATGAGAATCGGCTACGGTGGGCGAGGACTCCGCTGGTGGTGCATTGCTCCAGACACCGTGCAAGGAAGGACGAATATGGATAAAAAGACGCGCGGGCAAGTGTAGCCCGCCGTGGTTAAGACCGCTAACCGTGGAAGGCGATCGGACCTTAGCCACGTGCAAGAAGTGCGAGGCGAAATCTTATTCGGGCATGGACCCGACAAAGATTGGTGTCACCTCGCCGGTCGCGAACTATCGCCAGAGTGCCCGCTATGGCGAGAATCGGCTTACGCGGGCATGCTCAATCGGCTACGGCGGGCGTAACTCCATCGGTGGTGCACCGCCGTTAACCGGATCTGCATGTGTCGCCGCCGATAAAAATACGCCGCACGCGGGAGCGCATGAGCAAAAGACCAACGAGGTTTTGGAAAACCAACGCTAAGGAAAGGAACTGGAAAACTGAAAATGTACCGGGGTTACCGAAACTCAGTTCAAGTCCTAACTGACCGAGGAGAGGCAGTCCTCCGAGGTTGTTCGGGAAGAAGCCGAGGAGCTTCGCGCGCTGTCCGTGAGGACTAGCATCGCGGAAAGAAGGGTCGAGGAGCTGGCCAAGCAGCTCAAGACCGCCGAGCAGAATCAGAGCGAGAGTCTAACCGAACAGATTTTTCCTGTAAAAAAGAGCAGCAAAAGACAAGGACGAACAGGAAACCAAGAGCAAGGCGAACAGCGCTAGAAAGTTTTAAGGAAAACCGGTAGAACGCTAGCCTAACTCCCAAATTTCTGCTAGTAAACCGACGAGGACTCGAAGTTTGCGAACTCGAACAGTGCACAAGCAAAAGAGCAACACTTAGCCCTCGCACGGACGATGCATGAAGACCTGAGTTTGCGACTTCAAGCACGCGGCGAGAGAGATAGAGCGACACCAGATCCCGATCGACTCGCCTGTGAACCGCTCGTTAATGTATGTTAGGCGATTCCGAAGGTAACCGAACAAGGAAAGTGCCTCTGCCACAGAGGGCTTACGAGAGTAGGCTTTGCCAAGTGGTTGTGCCGTGAGCGGTAAGTGCCTCTGCCGCGGAGGGCTTACGAGAGTAGGCTTAGCCGCGAGGCTGGATGCCGTGTTGCGCAACTCTGAGTTTAGGAACTTGTTGAGACTAGATACGGGCAGGGAAACCCTAAAGATCGCGGAGCCAAGAGTTCGCAAGTCCGGGCAGCCATCAATTGTTACCAGAGAGAAAGAGTAGTCTGAGAAGACAAGTGGTGAGAAGGGCCGCAGGGGGCCGAGAACATTCACCGATTAGTGGATTGAACTTTGCATGGCAGCCCGAGAGACTTGGACGAACTAAGGCGCGATGTTTGAGAAAAAGCGCAAAGTTAGGAAGGCAAACAAAAGACCTACACAAGGAACTTACGAAGCTGGTCGACGTTCCAAGTGCTAGTCAGCTCTCTCCCGTCATCCACTTCCAGGCGAACAGCCCTCGGGATCCGGAATGAGTTTTGATCCAGTCCCCGAGCACGGAGCTCGTCGCGGGAATCAGACACGCGCTCCGGGCAAAGAGCTGCCCGGCGCGAAGTGATCCAATTCCCGAGCACGGAGCTCGTCGAGGACTGCATAAGCGCCCGGTGAAGAGCCGCCTGCCGAAGAGATCTAGCCTCGAGCACGGGCTCGCTTGGGACCAGACGCGAGACCGCAAAGAGCCGCCGCGCCGGCGATCCAGCCTCGAGCACGGAGCTCGCCGAGGGACCAGACGAGCACCCCGGGCGAAGAGCTGCCCGACGCGAAGAGATTCAGCCCCGAGCACGGGCTCGCTTGCGAGGACGACGTGCGCCCGGGCGAAGAGCCGCCGGGCGCTGGTGATCCGGGCCTCGAGCACACGGGCTTGTTGCGGGACGACGCGCGCCCGCAAAGAGTCGCCGGCGCTGGTGATCCAGCCCCGAGCACGGGCTCGCCGCAGGATCAGACGCTGCCCGGCGAAGAGCTGCCCGCGCTGGCGATCCGGGCCCGAGATTCGAAGGCGATCGAGATCGAAGGGAACGATCCGATCTGACAAGGGATGTGACATCCTGCCCTTCTGAGTCATAGTCCTCAGGAAGAGATCCCTGGTTGCTGATGGAGTTCGACATGCTCGAACAGGCTTGATCTACTAGTCCCCACGGACGGCGCCAACTGTCGATGGTTGGGATATTGATCCAAGTCAACTAAGGTTCTTGAAAAAGGGAGATAGAAGACCCGCTTAAGCTATGCGAACAGCAATCAACGACGAACAGGGAGACACAGGGTTTTTATCCTGGTTCAGGTCTCTCGGGAGAGATAATAACCCTACGTCTAGCCTTTCTTATATATCAGAGATGATTACAAGAGGATGCTCGACGAGACGGACAAGTCTCGACGAGATTGTGATGTACAGGAAGCAATGTGCTATCAGATGATGGCTTCAAGTCATGCCGGCTTGACGTCAAGACGTGCTGGATTCGCCCCTCTCCACGCCGTAGGAGCCTTGTTTATATAGTGTTGAGCAACCAACCTACCAAGGGATAATTGGGCCGGGCTGACCACGAATCCGTAATGAACTTGATACATGCCAAATACATCCCGAGGTAGATAAGGGAACTCCAATTCTTGGGGATCACGACTTCTATTCCAATCCGGAAAACCAACGTCAGGGTCTTTACGTAGCCGTGCAGAACTCTTGTTCGAGTCGGACTCAAACAGGAATCTTAGACCGTTACGCACCGTGCCGACAAAGAAGCTGTTCGGCAGGATGCATATGGGCCTGATGGAACATTCTAGGGAGCTGGGCCCTAGTAGGCTGTTCGGTTGGGCCGTCAGGGAGTGGGCCATGGCAATGTGCCGTGATTTTATCCTCGACAGGATGCAAACGCTTCTGAAATCGACGTGGGAGTATCATCCACGAGGTACACAATGAAATCTTCACCAAAGGATTTTGCAATCCTCTGTCCCTTTCTCCTCCTCGGAGCCTCACTGTCACCCTCCTCAGGATTTATCTGAGGTGTCAGCTCAGGATATTCAATTTGAGTGGTAGGTTTAAGAATTATCTCAGAAGTTTTACTAAAACTGCTATGCTCAATTTTCATAGGAAAGATGTTCTCAAAGAAAGTAGTATCATTAGACTCCATGATCGTGCCAACATACATGTCAGACACCTCTGATCTTATCACCAAAAATTTACTGTCAACGCTACGAGGAGCATAACCCAGATGGACACAATATACTGTCTTAGGCCCAAGCTTGCGCTTCTTTGTGATTGGCACATTGACTTTTGCCAAACAACCCCAAGTGCGCAGATAAGAAAGTGATGGCTTTCTCCCCTTCCATATTTCATATGGAGTTTTCTCCTTATTCTTTGCAGGAACCTTATTCAAGACATGACATGCAGTTAATATGGCCTCCCCCCACCATGTTTTAGATAAACCTGCAGTGTCTAACATGGCATTCACCAAATCAGTTAGAGTGCGGTTCTTCCTTTCGGCAACCCCGTTTGATTGGGGTGAATAGGGAGACGTCCTCTCATGAATAATTTCATGTTCTGCACAGAATAAGTCGAACTCATTAGAAAAATACTCTCCACCACGATCCGACCTAAGTCTCTTGATTTTCTTGTCTAACTGGTTTTCAACCTCAACTTTATAGATTTTAAAGAAGTCTAAAGCCTCGTCTTTCGTTTTCAACAGATATACATAGCAATATCTAGAACCATCATCAATCAGAGTCATAAAATATCTCTTTCCACCCTTTGTCAACACATCATTCATCTCACAAATATCAGAATGTATGAGCTCTAGAGGTGCCAAATTTCTCTGCTCAGCGACTTTGTGAGGCTTACGAGGTTGCTTAGCTTGCACACAAGTCTGGCACTTAGAACCTTTGACAGTAGGAAGTTTAGGAATTAAACCCATACTTGCAAGCTGAGACATGGAACCAAAATTAACATGACATAAACGTGAGTGCCAAACATCGGCCTCACTCTCAATAGCATGATCACAAATATGGTTCACAACTTTATGACAATTATCAGTAAGGAAAACGCGGAACAAGCCTCAGCACTCATAGCCTTTGCCAATAAATAAACCATGTTTCGACAAGACTACCTTGTTGGACTCAAACATCACTGTATACCCATCTCTGCAGAGGAGGGACCCGCTAACCAGGTTCTTATTGATTGAAGGGACATGCTGCACGTTCTTCAGTTGCACGATCTTCTCCGAAGTAAACTCCAGATCTATCGTGCCAACACCAAGAACAGAAGCATTGGACCCGTTCCCCATCAAAACGGCTGAACCCCGGCCTGCCTGGTAAGAAGTGAACATAGATATATCAGAACACACATGCACATTAGCCCCAGTATCAATTCACCAATCGGTACACTGACTCACTGAAAGAATAGTAGGTAAAACATACCCGTCAGTTCCCTCTCCGGTGTCGCCAATGGTCACATTGACAGACTTTGAAGTCTGCCTAGAATTGCCCTTCTTATCTTTACGGTTTGGACACTTTTTAGCCCAATGCCCAACCTCACCGCAAATCCAGCAAGGCATCTCATCCTTGTTCATCCCATTCTTCTTCTTGAAAGCAGTGGTTTGCTTGATTTTATTTTTCTCTTTGTTCTTGCCATGCTGCTGGACAATATTGGCGCTAGACTATCCCTCAACTCCTTTTCCAGGTGCATACTTAGCCTGAGCTTTCTTTTCAACATCTAGAGACGCGATCAACCCCTCAACAGAGATCTCTTGTCTCTTATGTGGCAAAGTTTCTCCACGAAGAAGGTAACCTGGCAATAATGCCCCCAGTCACAAACTTATCGGGTAATTTGCACTTAAGGAGTTTGAGTTCCCTCACAATGACCAATATCTCATGAGCCTGCTCGACAACAGATCGGTTATCAACCATCTTGAAGTCGTGGTACTGCTCCGTGACATACAGTTCACTACAAGCGTCAGATGCACCGAATTTATTATTCAGCGAATCCCACAGCTCCTTCTCATCTGTGATGGTCATATACACATCACACAGACGGTCAGAGAGCACATTAAGAACTGCACTCAGGAAAAGTGTGGTGGCCTCCTGGAACACTTTCTCCTTTTCAGGAGTTAGGGTTCCCTCTGGTTTGCCATCCTTAACCCAGTACACATTCATAGCCGTCAGCCACAGCTGCATCTTTACTTGCCATCTCTTGAAATTTACTCCATCGAATTTCTTCGGTTTCAGAGCCTCAGCAAAACGAGCCATCGATAAACCAAAGTGCCTAATAATATCAGGTTTTTTAGATTTATTTTAATCATGAGATATAACATGCACAACATCTGAAAGATAGATAAATACCTGTAGAAAACACAGGAGCACATCCTGAATACACATGCAGCAAAACTACACGTATTTCCCTCTGATATACTCGCTAACAGCAGGCACATGAACAACAGAATTGACAGAGAGGCAAAGGACATGACGTAGTGGACGTGGTCGTCGTCGCCGTACGGCACCAGCGGCGGCTGGATCTGGTTCTCGGCTTCGGACGCCGTCTTGACGAAGAAGTAGCCGACGCAGGTCGCGGTGGCGCAGTGGAAGAAGACCTCGCGAAGCGGACGGAGGAAGCAGCGAGCAGTCGCGCGAGGCGCTTCCCAAAAACCTGATTCGCCCTACCTAGTGCAGGAGTTCTTGGGCGATCGGTTCTGGAGACATTCTCTCCCGCACGTCGGTGCATGCCGACGCAGTGGGATGGGCAACCTAACGGTGGCAGCACAGGAAAAGAGAGAGACAACTCAAAAAAGAAACTTGACCCTAACTTGGGGCTAAGTCTCCTTTCAATTGTTGTGGGACGCCTTTTGGAGTAGGTCTCATGTTGCTTATATAGTGGTTGAGAGGAGATCTCTCTCCCACAACTAGCAATATGGTACTAAACATACCACCTCAACCAGATGGGCCTTATGGGGCTTTGAGATTTATTCAGATTATCCTCAAATATATGGGGCCAAGCCCATATATTCTAACGCTCCTCGGTTCTCACCCACATGCTCGCCGTGCGAAAAAAAAAGTGGAAAAGAAGGAGAGGTGAGGAGGGCGCAGGTGCCAGCGAGGTGGTGTTGCTGTGGGCTGTGGCCGGCGTAGGAAAAAGAGAAGAGCCAGGCGGCGCACAGGGCTATTGCATATTTGCCACTCCTAATATTTGCAGGTACTCTTATGTGCCACTCTGTCACGATGGGCCAGGATGGCACATAAGCGTACCACATTCTTGGGGGTGGCAAAAAAGCAATTTTTCCAAGGCATACATATGCAAGAAAGAAAGAAAGAAAGGAGCAGCATCAAGTAGGGGTGGGCATTCGGTACTTTCGGTATTTCAAAACTTTGGTATTTGAAAAGTGGGTACCGAAATGTTTAATAAAATCTCTTGTACCGAAACCAAAATACCGAACAATTCGGTATCAGTATTTTGGTATTCGGTTCCCTTAGCTTCGGACATCTAAATTTGAAACAAAAATTGAAGAGGGTGGAGTAGGGACAGATTTAAAGGAAGGGAGCACCGGCATTTGGAAGCCACCACAGCGATGCAGGCAGCAAGCGTCTCCGAACGGTGGAAAGATGTGGAGACCGTTGGACCAAGGGGGGGCTACAACTCCAAGCGAGGGTGGCTGAAGGAACCTAAGGCCAAGAGAGGGTGAATCGGACTATTTCAATTTTTACTTTTGTTGCACTTAGTCACTTAGGCAAGTTAAGACACACAGCTAGCGCGTGGAATCCTACACAGGTCTAGTAGGCGAAAGCAATCAAAACACAAGTGTAGGAGGCATGAAGGCACTCGCAGACAGTGGATATCAAGATGCGGTAAGTAAATGAGGCAGAGAGGCGCAAACCGATCTTTTTACCGAAGTTCGGTGCTCAACACATGACCACCTACGTCTCCGTTGAGGAAACTTCTCACACAGAGAAGTCGGGACTCTCTCGTCCCTAACCCTCAATCTACTCGTGGTAGCACTTAACCAACACATGGTAGGCGAGCTCCAAACCTTTACAAGGAAGCGAGTTCTCTCACACGCGAGAGCTCTCACACCCCACCGGCACCGACACACGGCACCGACCACCGACGCATGGTGGATTTCACCTCAACACATGAGGTACCCCTAACACATGCAGGATTTATCTCCGACAAACGGACACCTTGGCACCACCGACACACGGCGGACTTTGCACACCCCGACGAACGGAGAGGAAGCACCGTGGGAAGCACGATGACCTTCACGAAGAAGGGTTTGCTTGCGGTACGGTTGATGGAGCTTAGCGATGACGACGTCTTCCGGTAGCAAGAATCCCAAGAGCACAAGACCGGAGAAACCACAACTCACACACCCTCATCCCACCATGGAGGATGGCAAGACAACCATGGGAGAGGGCACAAACCTTGGGGGTGACGAGGAGGAGGCTAGGGGATGTACTCTTCTTCTTCTTCCTCACTCCTCCCTCACTGTCTCTCACTCAATCTCTCAAGCACATGGAACCCTAGAGTAAGGATCCATAGAAGAGAGCTCTCACACCTCGGGAATAGTGGCTAGGGTTGCAAATGAGTCTCTCACCCCTCTCCCACGACCAGCAAAGCCCTTATATACTTCCTCACTTCGAAACCCTAGAAAATAGATCTCAGATCTAAACTTAAGCTCTAGGTCAACAACCCCGGACAACTCCCTTGACACCGATAAAGGCAAGCGCCTCAGAGAAAATACGATTCGAACAAAGAGACACAATAGGGTCCTGGACAACCGACGCCGAGGCCGGACAGCTCGGCCAAGGCGTGGTTTTACCGAAACCGAATTTGCAAGTCGGAGAGAAAACACTTGGGTCTGACAATCCGGGGGCGAGGATTACCGGAAAATGAATTTGCAACCTGGGAAAAATTAACACTTGGGACGGACAATCCGCCTCTGAGGTCGACATCCCGTACCGAAGGCAAAGTTTCAATGACTTCCTGTGTCCCTGTGTCACGAGAGCTTCCCGAATTTATATTATTTTTTCTGTTGCTCAAATGAAACAGTTGTCAACACGAAAAAGATGCGCCTCAAAATTCTCTACAACTTTCATGTTTTGATGTTTTTAATCCGAGCATGGAAAGGCTTTTAAAAATACAAAATACAACAGATCAGTCATGGAGGCCGAGCCCAACCACTTGGGCGGACCGTCTCGCCTGGGCTGTTCTGTGTCGGCCAAAGAGCCCCGTAAAACCCTCTCACATCGTAGCATTATCCGAACAAAGATATTTTTGAGGATTTAGAAACATTTGGCGTCAAAACTTAAGCTCAAACGGGCGGGAAGGTTCGTAGGCTTAGGCGGGAAGTTTCGTGCCTATAAAGGGTTTCGGTTTTTGGATGGCTTAGTGGCTACAAAACCTCGGACACGTGGCTACCCCTTATAATCCTTTGGACCTATCCCCAACTCTCTCGAAGACGAATGAGAATAAGAGACCGGAAATGTGCTCTGTGGGACCCTGCAGCCAGAGATTCGACGATCGGCAGGCATGATGACCCTAGACTACACACACGCAAGAAATAAAAAGAACTATGAAACAAATGTCCTTAATTTTGACGTGATTTATCACTACAACCTAGTTGCCATCAATTACCAAAATCAAATAAGCCCCTCGGGAGTTTGCTCTTATAGTGGCGAACGTCGGGGTTAGTAATCTAGTAGGATTTAGAATGGGGACAACAGTCGAGCGGCGAACGGCGGGGTTAGCAGTTGTCGCATCATGGTGTGATTAGATTTCTTGCGATTAGGTTTCCACTAGAAAGGCAAAAGGAGGCGGAGGTAAATCAAATTAAGCAGCGAACCACCTAGGCCAAAATGGTATACGTAAACGATATTTTGCTATTCCAGATGAGGGAGGCGGTCCAGCGCTTGGACCGAGTCGTTGCTCGATGCCATGTTGGCGTTGATCTCGATCCAACGGCCGTTAGATCTTGAGAAACATTTGTTTTTTGTTTAGCCAAGTAAAATTAAAAAATCAAAAACATCATAATATGCTCTAATCAATGTCGTACCACATATATTTTTATATTGGTATAAAACATTTATAAATTTAGGTTATTCTTTAAAAACGCTTATAAAAATGAATATTGGTCATGCCGATTTGAATAAAATATGTGGTACCGACATTGATTAGAGAATGTTTATGATTTTTTAATTTTTGAATTTTTTACTTGGTGAAACAAAAAACAAATGTTTGCTCAAGATCTAATCACCGGCCGCTGATCGAGATCCAACGGCCAACATGGCGTTGGGACGAGGCTCGGTCCGACGGGCGTTGGACCGCCTCCGCGTCCATTCCAGACCTTGATACTGAGGTTGAACCAAAAATACCGAAAAAATCGCTATTTCGGTTTCGGTTCGGTAATTTGTTTTTGGGATTTTTTGCCCACCCCTAGAAGCAAGAGAAGGCTTTGGCCAGCCTTGTGGCAGAAGGAAAGAAACAATGACCATGAGGAGGACTCAAGACCAGTAGGAGGAAAAGTAGAGATTGTGCAAAAAATAAAATAAAAAAGAGAATGTAGGATGGTAAAATTAGTTGTAGTAGTTACGTTGGAATGTAATAAATGTAGGACATTGTAACATGTTTCCGTTTCAATGGAAAGGAAATGGGGACGTTTCCCTTCAAAATAAATCACATAAGAAATAGGGGTGACATAAATAGACATGCAATTGATTCTCTGTTCTTATAAATTTGCTAGGGCTAATGTCCAAAGGTGGCTGGCTAACACTGCTAAACTCTGTCCTCTCTGCAATGCCCACTTACGTTATGTCTGCTGTGGTCGCCCCCAAATCGGTCATTCGACACATCGACAAGCTACGACGTGCGTGGTTGTGGTCGGGTAGCAGCACGGCTTCGGCTGGCAGGTGCAGAGTAGCTTGGGGGAAAATCTGCCATCCCACAAACCTTGGGGGCCTTGGTGTTCTAAACCTCTATTTCTTCTCCAGGGCCCTTCGCCTGCTGAAAGTGCATCTAGGCCCCCTAGTGGGTTTTGGTGGTAAATGACAATAAATTATAGAGCTAACCTATTTGTGTTAAGAGAAAGTGTAGGGATTAAAGAGAGAATGCCGTATTAAAATTTATGGACTTGGGTGACTCTTTTGGCATCAAGACTTGCTTTACTTTTATTGTATTTCATTTTATTGCGTATAGGGATGCCATACTATAAAGGGGGATGGTGCTGAGAAAAAGGTACAAAGGGAAATCTTAGTGCTCAAAAATTAGTTCCTAAGTCTAATGTTGAGTCACACCAAAAAAATCCTAAGCCTTGCACAACATCCACAACTCAATTCCCAAATTTAATTGTGCCTTGGCCGAACACTTATATCGGAAGTTCCGATTTCTACAACTTGACCAAATCGGAAGTTCCGATTTGCTGTCTCTGCTCAGCCCCGAAATAATTCCAGCCTAACCGACACTATATATCGGAACTTCCGATTTGCTCCACATACTGAAATCGGAACTTCCGATCTGCCTGACACAGTAACGGTCGGTTTTGAGCTAGATCAAATAAATACCCCCACTCACCTACCACAAGAACACTTCATTCACTCCAAAGATTCAACTCCATTCTCTTGCTCCCAACAACCTAGCTCTCCCTCTCTTTAGTTCTTCCTTGAGACATCAAATCGAGAGAGGAGATCAACCCTTGTGCTCCAATTAGTTCTTGGGATTCATTGTTGAGCACTTGGTTGTCCTTTGCCCCGGTTTCTCACCATCATCTATTACTCTTGGAGGCTTGAAGGGCTCCTAGAAGGCTAGGCGTCGCCGGTGAGCTCCCAAGTGTTGTGGTGAGCCGCCGGAAGTTTGTGAGGGTTCGAATCCGCCTCCGCAAGGGAAGGATTCACTAGTGGAACCGGCGTGGGCTTGGTGCTCCGCCACGAGGGTAGGGTCTTGGTGACTCGGGCTCAAGCGACACCGAGCCTTCCTCAACGGAGAGTAGGATCCCCCTTCAAGGATCCGAACTTCGAAATAAAAATCCCGTGCAGCTTCTCGTCACTTGTGGTTCATTCCAGCACTTGTTTTTCACTATCTTGTTTTGCTTGATCTACTACTGCTATTTTGTCGCGACCCCCTGTGTCTCCACAGGGAATCCTACACCATGACGGTACTATCCCAGGCGGCTAATACTCATGATGGACAATTCACTGGTTATCATCGCTGGCATTCAATATCTAGTTTAAATACAGGAGTACAATATAGCATTACCAGATATTGAGAAAGAACAATTAAAAAGAAGGAACACCAGAGCAGCAACAGCCTTCAACGACGATATCCAATCAATTGACCCGGAGACCCGCAGCTAGTCCTGCACACCTGAGTTCGGACCCTCCTGGTCCTGACTGAAACCTGAATAACAAAATTATTCGCGATATGTATAGTGAGTTCGCGGCTACCCAGCAAGCAATCCTTATTTTATGAATGCAATGGCAAAGGATAGGGGAATAGATTATTTTACACAAAGACCTATTTACTAATCAAGTTTTAATAAACAAGTTATAATTTGTTGAATGCATGAATTGATCCAGACATCTCGAACATCAAAGGAAGGTGCGTCATCGCACCAGGTCAATCCCAGCCTACACTAGTCAAGTTCAATTATTAAAAAGGTGGGACTACATGTGAAAACCTCTCGCCCCGTCCATGACCGTGGACACGGCTATCATGATAGTTTTAACTCTGCAGAGTGTGCACACGTTTCCCACAAGCCCCGTCTCATCCTGAGAGAGATACGGTACAAGGCCTTTCCAGCCTACTACGCCTACCACTTCGCCTGTTCTTTCTTTAGGTTTCCCCGGCCCACCCGATACACGCCGCAGAGGGGGCCCTTCAACTTATCGGTATCGGCGCGGGGTGTTCCCCATTGAAGCCATTCGGTCTCAGGACGCACCTACCCCTCAGTGGAGATTGCAAGCCTCCACCTAGAGTAATAGTGACGAATCGTAACCGGCCAATCCGCGAGCAAGTGGTTAGTAGGTTTCGTAGGGTACTGAGCCAGGACCTAAGGCACGAAGCCAAAGGCACCTGTGGCCGTCCGGTTTGGTTTGGTCTAGTAGTTCACAAGCTTGAGTCCTTAGAAGAGGAGATCTGCATACCACAGCCACAACCCAGAAACCATCTCATCCGGGTCTCTCCTATCCAACCACACATTGATTTTAGTTGATTAGGGTTTAACCGAAAACACCATCACGAAGCATACGCCTCACAAAGGCACAATTTATAGTGAATCCCAATGCAAACCCTAACAACCAAGCAAAAGACAGGCTAAGGAAATTAATAACAGGGTTAACAATGATGGCTAAGTACATTAGTAGATGACTAACGTACATTGGAACACACACACACACTATAGTTAACATGAATGCAACGAGGTGATAAATAAATAACAATAGATGACAGCTCTTCCCGTACAAGGTCGCTGCCCCTCACATGAATCAAATAGACAATCAAACTTGTACGGACAGAGGAATTAAAATATAGAACAAAGATATGAGCAACTCTTGCCTGGTACGACGGTCGCACGATTCGCAGGAAGATGTCGGCGGCCTCGGCTCAGCGGTGCTGGCGGCGATGCCTCAGAATACAAAACGCGCTTCGGATATAACCAAACTCCGGCCGGGATATTCTTCCCTTCATTAGTGTCGCTCGTCGCCCGCTCTGCAAAGTCGGCCACGACTATGCGCAAAGCGAGACGCACGCAAAACGACAGCTGCGAACAAAATTCAGAAAAATACGAAATAATTATTGTAGGTAGAATAAAATATTAGGAGGCTAAGAAAATTGGTTTGGAACGAATTGGACCTTCGGTTTAGGAGGAGCAAAATTACGAAGATGCACTGTTCATACACACGTGTACAAAAGTGCTGGTAGCCAGAAAAGGGGATCGGGCTCCTGTTCTTCATCCTCCCCACGCGAGAGAGAGAGAGAGAGGGTGAGGGAGAGAGATCAAGGCCAGGGAGAGGGGAGGCGACGGCCAGGGGGGAGAGTGGGGGCGGCGGCCGGCGGTGGCTCGGGTGGGGCTTCCCGGCGGCGCGGCAACAGGGGCGGTGGCGGCGCTCGGGCCTGGGGCGGCGGCGCAAGGGCGAGCAGCAGGGGCGGCAGCAGTGGGGACAGGGGCGGCGGCAGCGGGGGCAGGAGCGGCGGCGACGGGTTCGGCGACACGGCGGCCCTCCGGGGCGGCGACGAGGGCGGCGCAGCTCGGCATGGGCGGCGGCAGCGCAGGGCAGGGCGGCGGCGGTGCTGCAAGGCGGCGCGGCTGCGGCGGCGCTCCAGTGGGGGCAGGGCGGCAGTGGGGGGCAGGGGCGACGGCGCCTTGAGGGAGGAGGAGGCGGCAGCAGGGCAGCGGCGACGGCAAGGCGGGGTGGCACAGCGGCGGCGCACGGGCGACGGCGGCTCGGCCTCCGGCGGCGCGGCGACCACCTCGTCGTCTTCCCCGATCTGATCTGTGTGATGCTCCTGTTGGTCTCCGGTGGATTGATTGAGATCGGTTTTGGGGGGGTTTGGCCGTGGGTTTGGATCCGTATTTATAGTGTATGAGATGGATTGAGTTGTATTTGGAATTTTGGGTTGGGTTTGGATACGAACTGGTGGAGGGTCCAGCCCACGGGGTTTTGGTTTGGTTCGGCTTGGCCAGGTTTGGCTCGGCCGGTGGATTGTTTCAGATTGGTTTTGGTGGCTGGGTTTGCTCGCACGACGACGTTGACGGCTGCCGGTTGATCCTCGCGATCGTCCTAGCGTTGGGAGGGTTTAAGTAGAGCTGGTCCGGCTAAGGATATACGTCGGCCTGGGATTAGTTCGGTTGGCAACAGATATGGAAGGAAAAAGAGTTGCCATATGAATTAGAGTCCAACGATGAATCTCGGCAGCATATTGGGCAACGGGAAAGAGTAAGGAAAGGCCGAGCTAGGGTCATGCTGGCCCGCGGTTTGGTTCGATCAAGGGTTAGGGTTGGTCTTCGAGCTCAAGCCGAACGAGAGGAAAGTCAACCCGAGGAAAACTATGGTTCGGATTGAAATAGAGCCGGGTCGGCTCGGTAGAGAAGAAGAGAGACTAGGGTTCCGGCTCGAGACGAGGGTTTTGCCGGTTAGGGTTACTAAGGAGATCGACCGAGTTCGGGGCTCCGGCCGAAAGAGAGTCGAAGATTGGCCTAGCAATAGGGTTTAGGGTTTTAGGTGTTGGTCAAGAGTTCAAGGACAAAGGCACGGTCGAGAGGGATTCGACCGGCCAGGGTTACAAAGAGGGGTCGGTCGGGAGAGACAGAAGGCCGGCCGGATATTAGGGTTTCGGCCGAAAAGAGAGGAAAGATAAGAGAGGGAGAGATTGGAGTTTTGTAATTTTGTAAATCCAAATTGTAAAATAAATATTAATAAAATACATTTGCTTGAAATTTTAGGGTTTTTCGTAGGTTTTAAATAGAGATAAATATATAAGAATTAATTTACCTAGTTTTAATTTTTAAGTAAAACTTGGGACATTCTAATATTTGTTAGGATGTCACATATTTAATTGCTCTTTATTTGTATCTAGTAGATCTATGCTTGTTTCCTGCTAGTATTGCTTCATTTGCTCTAGATCTAAATTTCCGCTGCAGCCCATATCGGAAGTTTCGATTTCATACACATACCCAAATCGGAAGTTCCGATTTGGACTCTCGGGTTGAGTTGTTTAATTTGTCAAATCGCCTATTCACCCCCCTCTAGGCGTCATATTGGTCCTTTCAATTGGTATCAGAAGCTAATCTCCCGATATTAGCTTGACCGCTTGGAAGAATCAATATGACCGGAGGTAAAGAAAAAGAAAAAGATCTTGCTGACATTACTAATGATGGGGACACTAGTAATGCCAACAAGAAGGGGCCTGAAATTCCTTATGATTATTCTCAATTCACATCATCATCCAATGTCTCTATCCGCTCCGGGCGTGCGCCACCTTTTGTGTTGGACCATGTGGAGGGTCCCGGAATGATGAGTATATTGTCAAGTCATTTAGAGCGTATTAGAGTGAGTTTGAAGTATTTTTTCTTCTTGGCGGAAGTAGTATTTTTCAAATGTCAAGTTTGAAACCTTCTAGAGCTTGTGTGCATGGATCAGTGAAGTGCAGGCGCTAATTGGAGAGCTAGCTAAATGTGTGTTAAGTTTGCATATACGGCTGAGCTAGCTAGTTGTGTTTGCTGTGCTTGTGTGAGACCGAGAGTGTGAATAGCTAACTAGCTGCGGTGTGTACGTTGTGTACATGTGCTACCAGGTGAAGGCCGGACGGTCCGGCGTACATTCGATTCGATCCACCATGGCACCGAGGTGCAATGAGTAGGGGGCGGACGGTCCATGAAGCGTAAGGCAGACGGACCGTCCGGCCAGGACCGCAGTAAGTGTTGCCAGTTCTGGAATTTGCATGCGCGCGCGTGGGTAGTGACCGAACGCGTACGGAGGGCACCGGACGCGTCCGAAGGAGGTTAATTGACACCCGAGAGGGGTGTTTTTGGGGAGAATTGAGACCTAAACTTATCGGTTTATTTTGGAACTTTGCACGGAGGTTATTTATGTCGTTTTGAGGCTAACCATGCAGATGAAAGGTAAGTATTGTGTACGGACTAACCCAAATGGTACAAGTAAAGCGGCTAGTCGTCGGCAACGCGTCGGGACCCGAACGGGAGGTTCGGGGGTCCGGGACGACGCGAGGTTACGCGAGACGGTCGGGCTTCGACCTGTGACCAAGCAGGTTGATGCGGAAGACGGACATGGACTTGGCGGAGGACTTGAGGATCGACTGGAGGTCGTTGGCGCTCGAAAAATCCGAAGTCGTGTGGGACTGGCTGCGTCCGGTGTGTGTGGGCCCAAGAGGGGCATGTATCTGGAATGTGCGGGGCATATTCCGGGGACAAGAGAGTCATTTCCCATGAGGGAATGGCTGCGGTAGGTGTCAGTTAATCTCAGCCCTCCGATATGATCCAAGGGTGGAGATAGGTTGCTTAGGGATGACTCCACCTTGGAGGCTATATAAGGAGGGGAGGGGTGAGGGTTTCCCCCAACCTTTGGAGTTGAGATTGTGGGTGTGTTTGTGTGTGCTCTAGGCAAGAGCTTGCTGCCCCTTTGGGGTGGTTGATGTAATTCCCCACCAATCAAAGCAATAGACACCAAGTTCCATCCAAGTTCTTCATGTTCTTGTTCTAGCTTCCCTTTTTGACTCTTGTTTGCTTTGATTCACTTGTGGATGAGGTTTTGTGTTGTATGAGATGATATCCCTTGTACCCCATCCCTTCTCCTCTCTTTCCCTGTTCTTTCCCTCCGGTTTGGATTTTTCTATTTTCTGGAATTTTCGCAGGAATTTTGGGCTGATTTTTGAAAGAGAGATTTTGGAGGGGATTTGGGTGTCCTAAGGGGTAATCCGGCCTTGGGTTCAAAGGGGAACCATATTGGGTCACTTTGACCGTCTTCCCCCTTCGAATCAACCATTGGATCGATCCCTTGCACCACGCCCACCAAGTGTTCGTGCAAATGCCTACATGACATGGATTTGAGTTTTTGCACCGGTCTTTGAGACTACTCTCTTGATATTCTAAGGGGAACCATCTTGTGTCGTTCCGACCGCCAATCATCCCCTTTCTCACCTTGAGATGAGGTCTTTTGGATAGTGTTCACCAAGTGTTCGATTCTTTGCCTACAAGGGGCAAGCTTGTGGCTTTAGCAAGGACCAAGGGTCTAAGCGGGTTGAGAGCATCAAAACGATTCTAGAAATCGAATTGGCTCCATTCAACCCCCCTTCTGTCGCCGTAGTTTGAGCTCTCAGTGGTATCAGAGGGTTGGTTGCGCTCTTTGACAAAATCTTCACCGATTTTTGGGCCTTTCTTGTGCCGAAGCTATGGCGGATGACAAGTACTCCACCAAGCCCCCAATTTTCTCCAGAGTCGACTTTCCGTTTTGAAAGGCTAGGATGGAGAGTTTCATTAAGGCACAAGGGTACAAGATTTGGCTTAAGGTTAAGAATCCCTACAAGGTGCCTAAGGATGAGGAAATCAATGATGCCAACCAGCCTGAGGTTGAGCTCAATGACAAAGCAAGAAATTTCCTCATACAAGGGCTCGGTAGGAATGAATATGAGCGCGTGGCTCATCTCCCTACCGCTCACGAGATTTGGACCACTCTCATTGCCTACCATGTGGGGTCAGCCCAAATTCAAACCATGAGACAAGACCAGTACAAGAGGGAATACAACCGGTTTGTGCAAAAACCGGGTGAAGGGCTTGAATTGTGCTTTGGTCGCTTCACAAAAATCCTCGCGGATCTCCGGTTGGTGGGTACCACCTATACCGATGCGGAGAACGCTCGCAATGAAGGTCACTGCCATCAGACAGGCAGCAGACTTGACTCAGCTCACCCTTGATGGGCTTTACTCCAATCTCAAAACCTATGAACTTGAGCTTGACTTAAAAGATCACGCTACTCAGTCTTTAGCTTTGGTTTCTGACCCTTCTGGCTCTTCTTCTTCTGGTGTTGGAATCCCCTCTCTCGCTGCCCTGTGTGATCTGTCCGAAGAGCAAATGGACAAGTATCCCGAGGAGCAGCTTGCCCTGTTGGCTAGAAAGTTCAGCTACTCCTTTCGCAGAGTGAAGGAGAGAAGGACTGGGCAAAGGGGTCCCCCGAGGTGCTTTGAGTGTGGTGATTTGAGTCATATCCACAGGGACTGTCCCAAGCTGAAGAGAGGCGACTATAACCGCAACACGAACCGCAACAAGAAGCCGGAGGATGAGACCAAGAAAAATGCCAAGTTCTCCAACGGAAGGAAGGTGTTCCAGAAGGTTCTTGCTGCTCTCAATGGGCTCAGCATCACTGATGTGAGCGACCTCCTGAGCGACGATGGTGGAGAGGACGAGAAGCCAGAGAACGACGAAAACGACTACTCCGGGATGTGCTTTGTGGCAAGCAACGACGGCAAGGATGATGACTGCTTCCGGGACTCCGAGCAAGAGGATGACGAGCCCACCTACGAGGAGGTACGTCTCGCTTTCGGCAAACTCATGGATTTCCACCGTAAGCTGCAATTTGAGTATAGGTATCTAGGAAAGGAAAACAAAGTGTTGTCTTCTAGGCTAGATGAAATGAGAACTAGTTCTGAACCTGCTCCTAGAAATTCTGATGGTTGGGAGGAATGCCAAAAACTGATTGATGAATTAAATGACTTAAAGAAAATCTGTGATAAAATTGAGAAAGAAATGCAATTGCTTAGGGGGAGCAACTCTAGTCTGCTAGATGATCTTGAGAATGTTAGGAATGAAATTGCTAATACTATAATCTGTCCAAATCCCACTGTTCACTTGATTTCTGACATTGCTTGCTCTAGGGATAGTGAAACTAAAAACTTGCCTGTTGAAAACTGCTTGTTGCAAAAGATGGATGTCATGAACATGAAAAATGAAATAAGTGAACTAAAAACTGCCCTACTTGCTTGTTCTCAGTCAACCTGCTCTAGATGTGAGGAAATAGAATGCAACATGACCAAGGTTTATGATGAAATGTGTGCTAGGCTAGAAGGTCAGCTGTCAAGCCTTAGAAACACCCAATGCTTATCTTGCCTATCTCTCAGGAAGGAGGTAGAAATGCTCAGTGACAGGTACCGTAGGCTTCAGGGAAAAGACATTCAAAATTCCTCTTCTCCCTCTTGTGAGTTTTGCCCAAAACTTCATGAAGAATGTGAGTACCTTGTGAGCACTCTTGAGAAGTTCGTGGGTCGCAAAAAGAAATTAAATTTGATTCTGGACCAAAGCAAGATTTCAAACGGTAGGGGTCTAGGCTTTAACTGGCTTGAGAACATCAAAAACCATCCTCCCACGTAGTTAGTCTTGACAAGGATGGTAGGAGAATCATTGTGCGTCAAGAAGTTCCTGAGTCCACTGTCTTTAGGTCAGCAGGTTTGGCACAAGCTGACTCTTCTGTTCAGAAGGAGGTCACTCCAGACACTTCTGGTCAGAAGAGTGTCACCACTAAGACTTCCACACAAAACGAGACACCTAAGGACACCACACAGACTAGACCCTCTCTACCTAGGAAAGAGAAGCAATTCTGTAGATATTGCAAGAGAGAAGGGCACCTGATAGAAACGTGCTTCAGGCTCGCTAGGAAAGAAAGGGACCAGCGTGCAGAGAGTCTTAGGCGCATTCGGGGCTCCTATCAACCCCCGAGTGATTTTAGGACTCCCACGACTCAGAGACAAGTCCCTGTCCAGCAGTACCACCAAACTGTTAGTAGACCGGGTCTTGGTGCACGAACTCCTACTTTCGTGACACCTCCCAGGTTTGCTCGTGACCAGGGGTTCCGACGGCTTCAGGGTGAGTCCTCTTACTTCTGTGGAGGTAGACACCCGCATCAGGGATACCCTTCAGGCACCAGGTTCAACGATAGGACAGAGCGGCGGATGTGGGACAGTCCAGCCTTCTCACAGCGGGCTGCTCCCCATCACACGCCGAGGCGAGTTGATAACCGACCAGGGTTTGTTAGAGTCCAGTCAATCACCACAAACGGTGTTGCTCAGTATTGGGTTCACAAGTCAGCACTAATTAACCCCAATACTGAGCCACAACGTTTCTTTTGTTGATCCAGGTGCACAGGGCAGGGAAGGGCCAAGTGTGGCTCATTGACTCCGGGTGTTGTAGACACATGACCGGGGATTCTAGGTGGTTTTCTTCCCTGACCCAGGAGCCCCACAGTGAGATGATCACCTTTGGGGATGCTTCCAAAGGCCAAGTTCTAGCTAGAGGCTCGATTAAGGTGAGTGAGTCTGTAGTCCTTAAGGATGTTGCTTTTGTGAGTAAGCTTCGTTACAATTTGCTCTTTGTTTCTCAACTCACCGATGAGGGTTTTGAGGTGAGATTTCGAAAAGAAAACAGCTGCATTTTGACTTCTTCTAGGTATTTCGTTTGTGGGATTCACCGTGTTGGGAGGATTTTTCGTGTTGACTTCACTTCTTCGGTTGGACCTTCTCACTGTCTTCTTGCCTCTGAATCTCATGACATTTCTTTTTGGCATCGAAGACTTGGCCACATTGGCTTTGACCACTTGACCAGAGTTAGCAACCAAGATTTAATTCGTGGTTTGCCCAAACTCAACAAGGTCAAAGACTTGGTTTGTCCTCATTGCCGGCATGGCAAGATGGTTGCCGCGCCTCACCCACCAGTCACAATGTAATGACTGATGCACCGGGATAATTGCTTCATATGGACACTGTCGGTCCAGCCCGTGTGTAATCTATGGGAGGCAAGTGGTATGTGCTGGTAATTGTTGATGACTATTCTCGATATGCTTGGGTGTTCTTCATGGTCACAAAAGAAGAAACATTTGATCATTTCCAGAGCTTAAATAGAAAACTTTCAGTTGAGTTTCCTGGTGCACTTCGAGCAATTCGCTCTGACAATGGGACTGAATTCAAAAATACTTCTTTTGCAAAGTTCTGTGATAGGTTTGGAATTGAACATCAATTCTCTTCTCCGCACGTCGCTCAACAAAATGGCGTTGTGGAGAGAAAGAATCGAACAATAGTTGAAATGGCACGAACGATGCTCGATGAGTATTCGACTCCTCGAAGGTTTTGGGCTGAAGCCATTGCTACTGCTTGTTACATGTCCAATCGAGTTTTCTTAAGGGCTAAGCTGTTCCGAACATCCTATGAGCTGAGATATGGTCGCAAGCCGACAGTTTCACATACCAGGGTGTTTGGGTGTAAATGCTTTATTCTCAAATCTGGAAATTTGGATAAATTCGAATCTCGCTCTTCTGATGGGATCTTCTTGGGCTATACTGCTGCTTCTTCAATTTATCGAGTTTGGGATTTGAACAAGCAAAGGGTTGTTGAGACTTGCGAAGTCACTTTTGATGAGGCCAGCCCAGGGGCTAGGCCTGATATCTCTGAGTCTAATCTTTCCTTTGAGACCATCTTTGTGGAAGAGAAGGTTAGGGGTGATGATGACTTGTCTTGCTGTGAGCTTGAGTTGCCCTCACCGGCGGTACCACCAGTTTCAACGTCGGTTCCCCTCGATGGACCGACCCCTTCAGACTCGTCTCGACACTTACCTCCTGCTTCTCCTAGGAACTTACCTGTAGAATCTGCTATGCCCAGTGACTCTGTTCCTATCTCTCCAGTTGCTGAGGTAGAGGTCACTTCTGGGGCTCCTCGCCACATTCAAAAGATCCACCCACCTGCACAGATGATTGGGGATGTGATCGAGAGGCTGGTCACCCGATCAAAGTCAGGTGTGTCTCTTCTCTGCTTATCAGCTGCTTTTGTTGCATCCTTTGAACCGGTGGATATCACCCAGGCTTTGGCCAATCCGTCTTGGGTGAATGCAATGCATGAAGAGTTACAGAACTTTGAGAGAAACAAAGTGTGGAAGCTTGTTGAACCCCTTCTGGACACAACATAATAGGCACTAAGCGGGTGTTAAAAAACAAGCAGAATGAAAAGGGAGTTGTTGTTAGGAACAAAGCTAGATTAGTGGCTCAAGGTTTCAGTGAAGTCGATGGGGTGGACTTTGATGAAACCTACGCTCCAGTTGCTAGGCATGATTCTATACGTATCCTCCTGGCCTTCATGGCGTCCTTAAGCTATATCAAATGGACATTAGAAGTGCTTTCCTCAATGGCTATATCAAAGAGGAGGTATATGTAAGGCAACCTCCTGGGTTTGAGGATCCCAAGCATCTAAACCATGTTTATAAGCTAGATAAAGCACTATATGGACTTAAGCAAGCTCCAAGGGCCTGGTACGAGAGGCTGAAGTCCTACCTACTAGAACATGGTTTTGCGATGGGGCGAGCAGATAATACATTATTTATTAGGAGGGTAGATCAGGATTTCCTTCTAGTCCAAATCTATGTTGATGACATAGTATTTGGCGGCTCTTCTCACGTGCTAGTCTCAAACTTTGCTCATGTCATGAGCTCAGAATTTGAAATTAGCATGATGGGAGAGCTAAACTTCTTCTTAGGTTTTCAAGTCAAGCAGTCTTCTGAAGGCACTCTCCTCCACCAAAGCAAATACACAGAGCTAAACTTCTTCTTAGGTTTTCAAGTCAAGCAGTCTTCTGAAGGCACTCTCCTCCACCAAAGCAAATACACTCTAGACATGCTTAAGAAGTTCCAATGTTCGATAGCAAGCCTGTGTCTACTCCTATGGCTAGCAACACTGTACTTGATTCAGATGAGAATGGAGAACCGGTTAGCCAGAAAGAATACCGCAACTTGATAGGGTCTTTGCTGTACCTTACCTTTTCTAGGCCAGACATACACTTTGCTGTGTGTCTGTGTGCTCGTTTCCAGGCTGCTCCTAAGAATTCTCACCTCCAAGTTGTCAAGAGGATTCTTCGCTACCTCAAAGCGACCCCTGATTTTGGTCTTTGGTTTTCCTCAGCCTCTTGCCTGTCCCTTCGAACCTTCTCAGACGCTGACTTTGATGGCTGTAGGATTTATAGGAAGAGCACTTCTGGCACGTGTCAGTTCCTCGGAACATCCCTTGTCTCTTGGTCTTCGAGGAAACAAACAAGTGTTGCACAGTCGACAGTTGAAGCCGAGTATGTGGCTGCAGCTTCTTGCTGTAGTCAGGTAATCTGGCTGTGCTCCACTCTAAGTGACTTCGGGTTGACCTTTGAGAGTGTTCCACTTCTTTGACAACACCTCTGCAATCAATATTGCCAAAAACCCGGTGCAACACTCAAGAACCAAACACGTTGACATTAGGTATCACTTCCTTAGAGATCATGTGGAGAAGGGTGACATCGAGCTACAGTTCGTCGAGAGCAACCACCAGCTGGCGGATATCTTCACCAAGCCACTAGATAGACCTAGATTTGAAGCTCTTCGGGGGGAGCTTGGGGTAGTGGGCCTGGGTAGCACCTAGTAAGGGGGAGCAAGGGTTTTGTATATATGTATATATTTCCAGCTTTCTGCATTTAATTTCTTGCATTGCATTCGGAAGCATTTGGGCTAAAATTGTGTTAATAGGAATAGAGTTGAGCACTTAGTCTCCTGGCATTGTCACCTTACCTTCTGCTTTAGGTTGCTATCACGCGTAATAGGTTGTTTCTCTCCTCTGGTTAGATATCTCTCACACAGTTGTCTAGTACCCTTAGGTGGGCACTTGGGTAGACTAGAGTTGTCGTGTGTGTCTAGCAGCCGAGGTAGTAGATCTACCTGTCCTGAGGTTGAGGGGGAGTTCCTGGGTGTAGAGTGCTTCTTCTCTTCCCTATCCGTAGGTGATCGTGTGTTGCTCCGTTTGGGTTCTCAACTCCTTTGTTCTTAATTTGGTTCTTGTGCTTAAAACTTGACCTAAATCAATTTGAACCAAATTTGTGCTAAAATTTGACTCACGTGTTGAGGGGAAGTTGTGTTCCTTGCATCATGCATTTCATATAGGCTTATTCTCATTTGTTGAGCTTTGTCTCATATGCCTTTGCGCACTATCTTGTCTTATTGAGAAAAAGAATTTGCCATCTTGTTCATATGTGAAACTTGTGCACTTCTTCATTGGCTAGTCTAGTGGAAAACTGTTTTGAAAATCAATTACAAAACTTGATGAAGTATTTAGTTCTTACATGCTAATCTTCCTTCTATATGTTCTTGCTTTACATACGAACTTTTGGGCAATTCTTGTACACTTGTGTAAATTTGACTAAGCTATCCTTTGTGCTTGACCTTGCTCTTAAAATTTTTGCAAAAACAAAAATGCAAACAAACACGAGGAAGAGAGCACTCCGAAATCTGACGCTTGCACCATATCATGGAAATGAGAAAAAAAGAGAAGGAAAAATAAAAAGAGAGATGAAAAAAATGAGTGGAAAAACAAAAAAAAAGGAGCAAAAGAAGGAAAAATGAGTGAAAAAGATAGGTTGACTCAAAAATATATATGATGAATAAGTGATGATGAAAAGAGCCTTGAGCCAAATGAGAGAAAAATGAGTGGAAAAAGAGAGAGAGAGAAGCAAGCAAATATGAGGAGGAGTACTTTCCGAAATCTGAAGTTTATGCCACAACGGAGGCGAATTTCAAAGGAAGTATGGATGAGCAAGAAAGTCTAAAGCACACTGTTTAGCTTCTTCATTTGTTGCTATCTTGTACTTTGATTGCCCATTTGTTTGACGTTGAAGCATTGACATTTAGCATTAAGGTTAGACATTGTAAGTCTATTTGCCAAATCATGACAAAATGTGAAAAGCTTTGTTTTGCTACACTAGCCACTTGCGGATTTGAACATTTTCAAATATGAACTTGAGGGCTTAGCCTTGATCTTATGAAACTTGACGGCCCATTTGCATATGCTACAAAGCTCACATAGTCTTGCACTTGCATATGCATCCATGCCGTGTCTTGAGCAAAACTTTGATTTTTGAGCAAAAGTGGGGAGAGTGCATTCCAAAAAGAGAGAAAATTGGGCCTTGATTGTGCATATTGACAAAAGGGGGAGAGAATAGCATGAAAAATGACATTTGAAAACATTTTGCACACTCTTGTGCTTGGCATTTCAATGCTTTTCCCAAATTCAAAAAACTTCAAAACTTTTCGTGGGTGTTTGTCAATATACTCATCAAGGGGGAGGTTGTTGGACCATGTGGAGGATTTTGTCAAGGCATTTAGAGCGTGTTAGAGTGAGTTTGAAGTATTTTTGCTTCTTGACGGGAAGTAGTATTTTTCAAATGTCAAGTTTGAAACCTTTTAGAGCTTGTGTGCATGGATCAGGGAAGTGCAGCGCCTCGATGTTAGGCGGGAAGAGGGTGAGGACTACAAGACCATGTTCAACCGACTCATGGAGCTTGTCAATGAAGCTAAGGGACTTGGTTGCAAGACCCTCACAAATCATGAGGTGGTCAAGATCATGCTTCGAGCAATCACTCCAACCAATGTCCTTTGAAGGCTAGCAAGGGAAAAGCGAAGAAGGAAGAATCAAGCGATGAAGAGGAAGAAGATGATGAAGAGATGGCACTCTTTGTAAAGAGGTTCAAGAAATTCCTCAAGAAGAGTGGTTACAAGAACAAGAAGAGCTATGGCAAGTCAAGATCAAGGGAAGGCAAGAGAGGATGCTATGGGTGTGGTCAAACCGATCACTTCATAGCGGATTGTCCACAAAAGAAGGACAAGGACAAGGAAGAGAAGAAGGACAAGCATAGCAAGAAGGGCAAGGACAAAGAGAAGGAGAAGAGCAAGAGCCGAAAGAAGAACTCAAAGGGCGAAGCTCATATTGGCGAGGAGTGAGATTCAAATGAGGAATCCGGCACATTGTCGGGACCCAAAAATGGAGTCGAGTCCCTATTGTGCTTTATCTGTTCAAGTCCCTGGATCACGTAGCTTGAACACACAATATACAGCTCTTGGACCACAACCATAAGCGCAGAAAACCATTACATCATAGTATTCGCCAACATGGCGTTATTACAATAAGTCTTAGGCACTACGGCCATTACATAACACTGCAGCGGAAGTCTTCAATCACATTAATTAAACATAAAACGCGAGCAGAAATCTCAACTCCACAGGCACTGCTTGTAGAGAAGCGGCGCTTAGATAGCTAAAGTCTTAATCACCGGATCCCACCAATGAATCCATCGTCTTCATAGTACTCTTATCCGGATTCTCCTCCGATGGTCCAACACCCTTTCGTTGGAATGAGCAGCCCATGAAAGGCGAGGGTGAGTCTGTGAATACTCAACAAGCAAGGTGACTAAATGCAACTAAGGCTCCAAAGGAATGGTAAGGTTATTTTGCATAAAGCCGACTTTTCAAAGGTTTTCCTATATCTTGAAATATGAGGAAAAACATGATTTAAAACAAATATTTTGTTTTTAATTTCTTTTCTTTCCTTGACATGTAGAAATTTTCCCAAGTGGCTAGATCATGGTTCCCGCCATGAACCTATACCCTCATCACTCACGGTTCCCATTTGTGAGGAGAATAAAACAAATCTCTTTGAAAAACATTTTGAAAATCAAAACAAACTTTACCATAGAGGCTCCGTCGTCGCCCTTAATCTCGGGCAAGGCTATCATGATAGTTGTACACTCTGCGAGAGTTTGGGATTTTGGGATGAGTAAATTACCTTTGTAGCCGGAAGTTGGCACAAGTTTCACTTAGCCCCGAAAGTTGTAAATTACTCTGCGTCGTTTTAGGCCCCTCGAAGTTGTACACAGATTTGCACCAGACCTGGACCATTATATCTACATTATATGATGGCGTGGCGTGACGTGGCATTAAAAAGCGAGGAAAAAATTAAGAATAACCTAAAAAGTCGGAAAAATTATAAAAAATTCAGAAAAATCATAAAAACATAAAAAATTAGAAAAATCATAAAAACTCGAAAAAATCATAAAAATTCAGAAAAATCATAAAAATTTCGAGACATCATAAAAACTCAGAAAATAATAAAAATTCAGAAAATCATATAAAACTCAGAAAAATAATAAAAATTTGGAAAATCATAAAAACTCAAAAAAATCATAAAAACTCGGAAAAATAATAAAAATTTAGAAAATCATAAAAATTCAGAAAATCATAAATAATAATCAAACACGCTTTGCTCACTGCGTTGTGAGCTACATGCATGCTTGATTGCACTTGATTGGCGAGATCGATGGATGTTAGCACTCGAAAGTACTATATCGGCATGCCATGCATCGTGTATTACTAACCTACTTACGGCCTCTCTTGATCGATCACGAAAGGTATAAAGCGCAATGTTACTCTTAGGATGCGGATAGCGAGGATCGCGGCATGTTTATGATTTTTCGATTTTTATGATGATTTATGATTTTTTTTTATTTTGATTTTATGATTTTATGATTTTTATGATTTTTTTTTGATTTTGATTTTTATTTTATTTTTATATGATTTTTTATGATTTTAATTTTTAATGATTTTATGATTTTTAATCATTTTTGAATTTTTAGGTTATTCTTAATTTTTCTGCTTTTTAATGCCACGTCGGCGTCATCCTATAAGGATATAACGGTCGAGACTGTGCAAGCAATGCAATTCGATTTACAACCAGGGCTATGTGAAATTGGTGCCAACTTTGAGACTCTGATGCAATTATCCTTTGGATTGGTTTTGGCTTAGTGATTTGGGGTTTGAGGATTCGGGTTGTAGGTTTAAATAGGGGAAGTTGGAGATAAAGGCGAATTGGATATGGATCAATTTGGGATTGGTTTGGAGTCCAAACCGAAAACTGCATCGGCCAGGAGATGGGGATTGGCTTGGGGATCGGTCGGGTTTGCCTTGGCCGACCTAGAGAGAAAGGAAAGGGAAGAGAAAGAAAAGAAAAGGAGAGTAAGAGATGGAAGGAGAGAAAGGAAAGAGATAGAAAAGTTTTTCTTTTTTTTTGAATTTGTTTTGTAAACAGATGAAAATTTGAATAAATATAGATTTGCGATGAAAATTAATTTTTGAATTTTTCGGGATGTCACAACATCCAAGTGAGAGCATTACTTTTGAAGATGATAGCAAATGTGATATTCTTGGGTTAGGTAACATTGCTATCTCAAATAATGTACTTCTTTCAAATGTGCTTTATGTTGATTTCTTGAAGTACAATCTATTATCCGTGCCACAATTTTGTGCTACGGGTTTTGATTATAATTTTACTAATAATGGTGTGAACATCGTTCGAAAGAGTGATGGTTTGATAGCTTTTAGCGTAGACTCAAGGTAGGCTCTATCTTGTGGATTTCTCCATAGATAGGCCCGACTCTAGGGTAAGCCTTTTGGCTAAATCTAGCAGGTTGGTTATGGTATCGCCGACTAGCTCATGTTGGTATGAGAAACCTTCACAAACTTATGAAAGGTGATCACATCGTAGGACTAACAAATGTTAAGTTCGAAAAAGATAGGGTTTGTAGCTCATGCCAAGCGGAAAAACAAGTTGGAGCTACTCATCCCTGAAGAATGTGATGACTACTAGAAGACCGTTGGAGATGTTGCATCACGGACCTCTTTGGGCCAATCGCCTATCTAAGTATTGGAGGTAACAAACACGGTCTCTTATAGTAGATGACTATTCACGCTTCACTTGGGCATTCCTCTTGCATGATAAGGCGGAGACTCAAGGAGTACTCAAGAAATTCTTAAGAAGAGCCTAAAAGCGAGTCTGACGTGAAGATAAAGAAGATAAGGAGGCGACAACGGGATGAATTCAAGAACAGGCGTCGAAGAATATCTCGATGAGGAGGGATCAAACACGAGTTCTCGGCACCTACTCCCTCAACAAAGCGGGGTTGTCAAGAGGAACAACTACACCCTCATCGAGATGGCAAGAACCATGCTAGATGAATACAAGGTTTGAGAGGTGTTTTGGGTGGAAGGACATGCGACTAACCGCCTATACTTCCACAAGCTACTAAAGAAGACTTCATCTGAGCTCCTTACTTGTAACAAACCCAATGTATTGTACTTTCGTGTCTTTGGTAGCAAGTGCTTTATTTTGAACAAAAAGTCCAAAAGTTCTAAATTTGCTCCAAAGGTAGATGAAGGTTTTATGCTTGGTTATGGCTCGAAACACTTGCGCCTGTCGAGTCTTTAACAATACCTCCGGGGTTGTTGAAATCTCGCATGGCGTAACGTTCGATGAAACTAATGGCTCTCAAGTGGAGCAAGTTGATTCTAGTATGCTTGATCAAGAAGATCCACCATGCGAGGCGATAAGAAGGATGGCTATTGGAGATATCAAGCCTTAAGAAGGAGTAGAAGAAAAAGATGTACCATCTACTTCAACTCAAGCCGAACCACCTTTAACAAGTCGGGGCCAAAGCGTTGGCCAAGCAAATGATGATGAAGATCAAGAGGATGACGCACCTCCAACATCAACCAAGGTCCTCCAAAAGTGCATCAAAGCATTCAGCAGGACCACCCGTTGATAATATACATGGAGACATCTGAAAGGGAGTAACAAGTCGATCTCGTCTTTGTAATTTTGTGAGCATTACTCTTTCGTCTCTTCTATTGAGCCAATGAATGTAGAACAAGCTTTGAAGGATCCGGATTGGATCATGGCAATGCAAGAAGAGATAAACAACTTCACAAGAAATGAGGTATGGGAGCTTGTGGAAAGGCCGAAGCAAAAGCGTCATTGGAACAAAATGGGTCTTACGCAACAAACAAAAGCGAGTTTGGGGTGGTGACAAAGAACAAAACACGGTTGGTGCGCCCAAGGCTTCACTCAAATCGAAGGTTTGGATTGCGGTGAGGCGTATGCTCCGTGGCTAGAGTAGATGCTATTAAGTATTTTGATTGCTTTTGCTACTCACCATGGCTTTAAGCTTAAGCAAATGGGCGTTAAGGCGCCTTTCTCAATGGGCGCTCTCGAACTCGTGTATGTGGAGCAACCGCTTGAACTTTGAAGATCTTAAACACCCAAACCACGTCTACAAGCTAAACAAGGCACTATATGGTCTAAAGCAAGCACCCGTGCTTGGTATGAGTGCCTAAAGGAGTTTTTAGTAAGAAAGGGCTTGAAATGGGTAAATCCGATCCCTCTATTTACCAAAATTGTAGATGGTGATATCTTTGTATGTCAAGTTCGTAGATGATATTATCTTTGGATCTACTAATGAGTTGTTTTGTGTGTTAAGTTTGCATATCTGGTGAGCTAGCTAGTTGTGTTTGTTGTGCTTGTGTGAGGCAAAGTGTGAATAGCTAGCTAGGCTGCGGTGTGTCGTTGTGTACTTGTGCTACAGTGAAAGGCAGACGGTCCGGCGGTGGCAGACGGTCCGGCGTACCGATTCGATTCGATCATGGCACTAAGGAAGCAGCGGAGTAAAGGCAGACGGTCCGTAATGTGAAAGGCAGACGGACCGTCCGGCAGTCTGATAAGTGTTGCCGATTCTGGAATTTGCATCTGCGGCGCTTAGGTAGTGTAGCGTCCGGAGGAGGTTAATTAGCACCGAGAGGGTGTTTTAGGTGAAATTGAGACCTAGACTTGTCGATTATTTTGGAACTTTACGGAGGTTATTTATGTTGTTTTGAGGCTAACCATGTAGGTGAAAGGTAAGTATTGTGTCGGACTAACCCAAATGGTATAGGTAAAGCGGCTAGTCGTCGGCAACACGTCGGGGCATAAGCAGGAGATTTGGGGGTCGGGGCAGCGAGGTTGTGCGAGGCAGTCGGGCTTGACACATGACCAAGCGGGTTGATGCGGACGACGGACACGGACTTGGCGGAGGACTCGAGGATCGACTGGAGGTCGGTGGCGCTCGAAAAATCCGAAGTCGTGTGGGACTGGCTGCGTCCAGTGTGTGTGGGCCCAAGAGGGGCTCGTATCGGGAATGTGCGGGGCATATTCCGGGGACAAGAGAGTCATTTCCCATGAGGGAATGGCTGCGGTAGGTGTGAGTTAATCTCAGCCCTCCGATATGATCCAAGGGTGGAGATAGGTTGCTTAGGGATGACTCCACCTTGGAGGCTATATAAGGAGGGGTGGGGTGACGGTTTCCCCCAACCTTTGGAGCTGAGATTGTGGGTGTGTTTGTGTGTGCTCTAGGCAAGAGCTTGCTGCCCCTTTGGGGTGGTTGATGTAATTCCCCACCAATCAAAGCAATAGACACCAAGTTCCATCCAAGTTCTTCATGTTCTTGTTCTAGCTTCCCTTTTTGATTCTTGTTTGCTTTGATTCACTTGTGGATGAGGTTTTGTGTTGTATGAGATGATATCCCTTGTACCCCTTCCCTTCTCCTCTCTTTCCCTCTAGTTCTTTCCCTCCGGTTTGGATTTTTCTATTTTTTGGAATTTTCGCAGGAATTTTGGGCTGATTTTTGAAAGAGAGATTTTGGAGGGGATTTGGGTGTCCTAAGGGGTAATCCGGCCTTGGGTTCAAAGGGGAACCATATTGGGTCACTTTGACCGTCTTTCCCCCTTCGAATCGGCCATTGGATCGATCCCTTGCACCACATACCAAGTGTTCATGCAAATGCCTACATGACATGGATTTGAGTTTTGCACGGTCTTTGAGACTACTCTCTTGAGATTCTAAGGGGAACCATCTTGTGTCGTTCTAGCCACCAATCATCCCCTTTCTTTGCCTACAAGGGGCAAGCTTGTGGCTTTAGCAAGGACCAAGGGTCTAAGCGGGTTGAGAGCATCAAAACTATTCTAGAAATCGAATTGGCTCCATTCAACCCCTTACATCGCCGTAGCTTGAGCTTTCATTTTGATGGCACATTCTACGCAATGGAGGCATAGGATGAAGATGTATCTAATCTCTTTGCATCCTACTATTTGGAGAATTGTAAAACAGGTTTTAATCCGTGGATGGAAAAACCTCACTCCGTAGAAGAGCAAAGCTTCTACATAACTACCAAGCCGTCAATGCTATACTTGGAGCTCTTAATCCAAGTGAGTTCAGCGAGAGTTAGCCGGGCTTGAAGGCATAAGAAATTTGGGATACTCTCAAGGTTTGTCATGAGGGCACATCAAGCGTGAAGGAGACCAAGATTGAGCTTATCATGGGCACCTTGGGAAGGTTAAGTCTTGGAAGAGGTGAGGACTACAAGACCATGTTCAACCGACTCATGGAGCTTGTCAATGAAGCTAAGGGACTTGGTTGCAAGACCCTCACAAATCATGAGGTGGTCAAGATCATGCTTGAGCAATCACTCCAACCAATGTCCTTTGAAGGCTAGCAAGGGAAAAAAGCGAAGAAGGAAGAATCAAGCGATGAAGAGGAAGAAGATGATGAAGAGATGGCACTCTTTGTAAAGAGGTTCAAGAAATTCCTCAAGAAGAGTGGTTACAAGAACAAGAAGAGCTATGGCAAGTCAAGATCAAGGGAAGGCAAGAGAGGATGCTATGGGTGTGGTCAAACCGATCACTTCATAGCGGATTGTCCTAAAAGAAGGACAAGGACAAGGAAGAGAAGAAGGACAAGCATAGCAAGAAGGGCAAGGACAAAGAGAAGGAGAAGAGCAAGAGCGAAAGAAGAACTCAAAGGCGAAGCTCATATTGGCGAGTGAGATTCAAATGAGGAATCCGGCACATTATCGGGACCCAAAAATGGAGTCGAGTCCCTATTGTGCTTTATCTGTTCAAGTCCACGGATCACGTAGCTTGAACACACAATATCTGACTCTTGGACCACAACCATAAGCGCGAAAACCATTACATCATAGTATTAGCCAACATGGCGTTATTACAATAAGTCTTAGGCACTCGGCCATTACATAACAACTGCGGTGAAGTCTTCAATCACATTAATTAAACATAAAAGCGGCGAAATCTCAACTCCACGAGGCACCTTGTAGAAGCGGTAACTTAGATAGCTAAAGTCTTAAATCACGGATCCCACGGAATCCATCGTCTTCATAGTACTCTTCCTCCGGATTCTCCTCAGATGGTCCAACACACCTTTCGTTGGAATGAGCGACCCATGAAAGCGAGGTGAGTCTGTGAATACTCAACAAGCAAAGGTGACTAAATGCAACTAAGGCTCCAAAGGAATGGTAAGGTTATTTTGCATAAAGCCCGACTTTTCAAGGTTTTCCTATATCTTGAAATATGAGGAAAAACATGATTTAAAACAAATATTTTGTTTTTAATTTCTTTTCTTTCCTTGACATGAGAAATTTTCCCAAGTGGCTAGATCATGGTTCCCATGCATGAACCTATACCCTCATCACTCACGGTTCCCATTGTGAGGAGAATAAAACAAATCTCTTTGAAAAACATTTTGAAAATCAAAACAAACTTTACCATAGAGCGGCTCCCGTCGTCGCCCTTAATCTCGGGCAAGGCTATCATGATAGTTGTACACTCTGCGGAGGTTGCGCGCTTTACCCACGAGGCAGAGTTGCAGGGCCAAAGGTCTTCGACAAGGCATTTGGCGATCTTCCTCCTAATTCGGTAACCCGCTCCCAGCAGCTGTGATGTGGTACCATTGGCCTCGGCTTAGTACCACGCTCGGCTGGCTGACTGCGGATTACACCATTGGCCTCGGCATAGCACAATCCGGACCATTGCCCTCGGGATAGTCCCACGGATGGGCACGAATTAGAATTCAAAAGCTACTAAGCGGGGCACCCCATCTGGGCACTCAATGGTGCTGTTGTAGTACTTAGCTCGACTACCTCAAGGAATCGGTCCTTAGGGAATCAGGGTGGATCTCGCACTGGACCCAGATCTCGTGCAACATTGACCTCAGCATAATGCACACCACCTTGCATCCAGCCACCCCAAATCAGGTTTTGCTAAAACTCTTTTATCCCAATAGCTCCCCGCTATTATCTATACCCATTTACAAATAGGACAACACCGGTTGTCGTTTTTTTAAAAAAAAATACACGCATTTCATCGGTATTTCAATTTTAAATAGGTGCTAGTCGGGACAAGCAAGTCTAAGCATTTCTAGTAACGCAAAACCTAATTTTCAAGGAGGCTATAATAACAACATATATAATCATGCAATTTCTAGGGCGTCAAGGCTTGGGATATAATACAATTAGATTTATCGGGGTAACTACTCTAACTAAATACTGGTTTTCTAAGGTCAAATATACATGCATCATTTGTGAACCGCTAATAAATATTTGCAAAACAGTAGGAAGTGAAATTTCAGCACTTGCCTTGTTCAGTACAATGGACACACCCCCTCGGTGCGTCGGCGAAACGTTCCTCGTCGACCGATCCTAACGTACGACAATAACGGAAATAAATTCAACAATGCATGAAATCCAAAATAGATGAATGCAATGCATATGACAATTTTACAGCAGGTTTATTTCTGGTCAAAATAATTTCTAAAATTAGTTTCACAATTTTTAGACCATTAATGTATTTATTAAAAATGCTACAAGTTTAGTTAAACAATAAATCATACAAAAATTAATATGTATAGTTACAGAACCAAACTTGGTTGTAAAATACTAGATTTTGGCAAGAACCTGGAAAATTTTGTTTCTCATTTTTATCAACTACAGAGAAACTATAATAAATATTTCAAGTGCTAGCTTTTTCTGTAAAATTGGAAAATTGGAATTTTTTAGTGGGCCGGCCCATTTAGGGGTTGTCTTCAACCTCCAGCCATGACCATGGCTGGGAGGGAGGCACGCGGGGAGGCGGCGCTTCGGCGACGGCGCGGCGACGGTGAGCGGCGGCGCAGGACGGTGGTAGTGCGGCAAACTCGCCAGCAGCTGCGTCTCGGCGCGGGGTGGCCCGAGGCGACGGCGCGGCGGCGACGTGGCCTGCTCATGGCGGCGGCGGCTCGGTGGCATGGGGGCTAGGGGAAGAGGCGGCGCGGCTTCGCGCCGGCTCGGGGAAGGCGATGGTGGCGGTGGCTTGGGCTGGGAAGGACCGAGGCGGCGGCGCGGCGCAGAGGCTGCGCGGCGGCCATGGATGGATGGTGGGAGCTCCAGCGAAGTCGGATCCAGCCCAATTGATCGAGGGGAAATCTTCTAGACGCCATAGGGATGCTACTGGAGAGATTAATTTGGATATTACTGCTCGGCAGCGACAAATTCGACGCCGGTACCTTCGGACGACGCTCCGGACAGCTGCTGCTTCGACGTCCAACCGGCGGCGTTCCGGTGGTCGTCTCCTGCGGTTCCAAGGCAAAATGGATTCACAGAAGGTCAAGGTAGGACATGTCGGCAAGAACTCAGCAAGAAATCTTACCCACTGCTCCAAATCGAAGGAGAGAACAAAAGGAAGAGGGAAGAGCTCGGGTGTGGGAATTTATAGGGAAGAACAGAGGAAGATGGAGAGGTTTGGCTGCGAAAAATGGGATGAAACTGGTGCATTCACCCTCTAGTAACTGAAGATCATCAATGGCTTGCATGATGGGTGAGTGGTGCATCAAATGGGCACTAAGCATGGCCATTAGGAGGCTTGGAGTGGGTTTTCAAGAGGGAAGAGAAGGTAGCTGCGAAAATTATCGGCCTGTACAGCATGGGGAAGGTAGGGGAGAGGTCTAGGGAGGCTTACAAGCGGGCCCGAGAATTTCTAGGTATTTTCCTATTTTTCCTCTAAGCAAAAATGCTAAAACATGGGTTAAAATATTAAATAAATATTTTATGAAATTATTTTTCAAAATAAAATATTTTATTATTTAATTATATTCATTTAAAAATTAATTTCACAATTTTTCCAAATTTTTATAAAGCCGGAATAATTTTCGGAAGAAAGGATCAATTTCTTGTTAACTAGAAATGTTTTTACGAAATAAATAAGTAACAAACTCATTTTGGGTTTTAAATTATTTTAATTCACAAAATAATTTAGATGAAATGCACATGCATGAGTTTTAATTTTTCAAAATTGAGGATGTTACACATCCTCAGAAGAAGAAGAAGAAGAAGAGAAGGAGGCATCGCTTGCATGGGAGCTTTCCTCGCTTCCTCACTTCACCAACTCCATCCACTTCACTCTTCGGTGATTTGAGCGATGATGATGGAGATTCAACTCCAAGATGCTTCATGGCCAAAGGCCGTAAGGCATCATCAAAACTATCGAAGCTCATAGATGATTCTAGTGGTGATTCTAGTGATGATGAGCTAGACATTAGCAATGCTAACTTGTTTAAGATGCTTAAGACTCTTGACACCGATAAAATGAGTGAACTTGTGGCTAGAGTTGAGCAACAAGAGAACTTCTTGAGGAAGGAGGAACTTGCTTCCTTGAGATGGAGAGAAACCTCCAACTTGAGAATGACCTAGCAATAGAGAGGAGAAGAGTTGAGGAGATGGCCAAAGAACTTGTTGAGGCCAAATCCAAGGTTGATTCTCTTGAGATCATCAATGCTTCACTCGTAGAGGATCTCTCTTGTGCCAAAGCGGCGCATGAGACTCTTGTGGTGAAGTTTGATGATCTCTTGAAGAATACATCTCTTGAAGAATACCTCTACTCCCTCTAGTGCAACTTATGATTCATCTCCTTTCACTAGTAATGGTTGTGCAAAATGCTATAATGTTTATATTGATGCTTGTACGACTAACTTTGCCACCATGCAAGACTTGGCTTGTGAGAATGAGAAGCTAAAGGGATTGCTAGAGGATGGCATCCAAAAGTCTTACAAATCAAGTAAGGGACTTGATGAGATCTTGTATAAGAGAAGAGGCAACTATAAGAAGGCCGGGCTAGGCTATATTCCTCCTCCCAAGAACAAGAGGGCTTACATTGTGGTAGCCCTGGCCACCAAGCCCATCTACTTTGTGAGAGAGCAAGGTTCAAAGGCTCACATTCTTCACTCTACCTTTAATGCTTCATATGTTCTTAGAAAGAATGAATTTAGTAGAGTGCTTGCTTATCATGTTGGGCCTAAGCGTAATAATGTACCTTTGGTGAGATCCATTTGGGTCCCAAAAGCTCTTGTGACTAACCTCCAAGGACCCAATCAATATTGGGTACCTAAGAACAAAGCTTAATCTTTGTAGGATTATCTCTCTGGTGGTCCAAATTGGGTGCTCGATAGCGGTTGCACACATCATATGGCCGGGGAGAAGGAAATGCTCTCTCAACTCGATTGCTATGAACATCTGTCGGGACCCGGTTTTACTAAACCGGAACCCTCTGTGTTAACAGTATGAGTCCCAAGGATCAGTGCTCATACCCACAGTAAAACAAAGTTGAAATATCATACCAAAGCTGCACTAACTAATAAAGTAAACAGAGTGCGGCGGAGCCTCTTATTACATAAGTTTATAATATCAAATCCTGATAATTGCAAATGGAAAATAAATAAACTTGGCGTCCCATCGCAGCCACAGGCACACACTGAATGGGAAACCGCTAGTAGTCCAGCACATCCTCCGGAAAAACATCAACGTTGTCCTGCGCATCATCGATCTCCTGACCTACTTGTCGAATAAATAGCCCATATAAAAGCGAGGTTAGCATGTATTTGCTAGCAAGTCTCCACAGGAAGGGCCAAGTAAGGGCTCATCCTAGGAAGGCAATGGTTTATTTGCATAAAAGCATTTAACCTAGTAATGCAGGGGCATTTAGGAAAAACGTAAATAGATAAATAAATTCTCATAAATTCTCATGATTAACAAATGATATAATAAAGTTCTCAATCTCGGGTTCATATTCTCAATATCTCATGTCCAAATCTCATCACGGTTCTCGTCATAGTTCTCAATCTCATGCTCATCATCAAAGATCATCTAGCAGCGGCACCGCAGTAGGAATAACCTTACCGGGCAAATTAATTAAAGGTGTAGCTACGATATGAAAAACCACCAAGATGCTCATAGCGGGAACACGGCCATTGAATGGGTTTACACTCTGCGAGAGGTTATGCGCTTTACCGCAAGATATGGTACCCTCCGTCGGAAAGCACCATAACAAAATCCTTGAGAATCTAACCCGAAATTGCCACGATCATACAGCGGTCATCTAAGTAGCGGTAACCTCAAAGTACCCACGGAGTTACGTCGAGGGCAACACCCGGCGACCACGGCATCCCTCGGGATCTCATCTACGGTGCAAGCGATGCTTGATCCGGCGTTATCCTCCTTCTAGATTAGGACCGTCCCATCACAAGACTTGCGGTCGCTGAAAAGATTCTCGATTAAATCCATCACGATCATCGGTCCTTAGGGACGGGCGTTGACATCGATCACCTGCTCAAGAGTCAATTATTAGTTGGTCAAATTTTAATTAGAGAGTGAATACAACCCACCATATACCAATTCTCCAAGCTCAAGATAAATGTCTCAATGCTCATGATGATAGATGAAAGAGTGGGATTCACTCTGCGATTACCTAAGCGAGCAACACTAAGCATCTAATATCTAAAAACAGCGGGTAATAAAATAATAATTAATCCTAGGGTTCAAGTTATTTTGATGGGTGCATATATCGGTGATACATACACTAGGCAACACTATTTAAGCATCGTCGTTTTAATCAATATAGCGGTTTGGCAAAATCTATAAAATGGGATTCTAGTGGAAGACTTGCCTTGGTCTTGAGCTGAAAGGTCTCCGGAGCGTTAAGCGGCGTCGAGGTAACCTCCTTAAATCCCACGCGATCTATTACATAAATCAAGAAAAACAACAATAAACAAATACAGCAGTAGAAAATAAATGTAGAAATTATATAAAAATTACAGTAGGTAGATATGAATTTTCTGGATTTTTAGAAACTGGAATTGCGGATTCGGAGTTGGATGAAGTTGAAGTGAAAAGATAAAGACTCTGTTCACTGAAATTCAAGAAAATGAGAGATTTACTGTAGCAGGGCCCTTCTTGATGAATAGAAGGAGGCTGCGGTGTGAAGGAGAGGTGGCCGGCGGTGGTGGCGAGTTGAGGCCTTGGCGCCTGGAGGAGATAAGCGCCGTGGCCCGGCTAGAACATGTGGCTCGGCAAGGAGGCCTTGGCGGGAGGCAACTATGGCGTGGCGCAAAGAACTCCGACTCGGCGCCAAACGAGGAAAATGGCGTGATGGCCATGCAAGAAGAAGAAAGCGGCGGTGCAAGGAGGAATTCTGCGTGGATGCTCTGTAGCTCGATGTTAGGCGGAGTTTGGGATTTTGGGATGAGTAAATTACTTTGTAGCCCGGAAGTTGGCACAAGTTTCACTTAGCCCCGAAAGTTGTAAATTACTCTGCTAGGCCCTCGAAGTTGTACAGATTTGCCTACAGACCTGGACCATTATATCTACATTATATGATGGCGTGGCGCTGACGTGGCATTAAAAAGCAGGAAAAAATTAAGAATAACCTAAAAAAGTCAGAAAAATTATAAAAAAATTCAGAAAAATCATAAAAAACATAAAAAAAATTTTGAAAAATCATAAAAAACTCGAAAAAATCATAAAAAATTCAGAAAAATCATAAAAAATTCAGAGACATCATAAAAAACTCAGAAAAATAATAAAAATTCAGAAAATCATATAAAACTCAGAAAAATAATAAAAAATTTGGAAAATCATAAAAAACTCAAAAAAATCATAAAAACTCAGGAAAAATAATAAAAATTTAGAAAATCATAAAAATTCAGAAAATCATAAATAATAATCAAACACGCTGCTCTGCGTTGTGAGCTACATGCATGCAGTTGCACTTGATTAGTGAGATCGATGGATGTTAGCTTTTCGAAAGTACTATATCGGCATGCCATGCATGCGTGTATTATAACCTACTTGCGGCCTCTCTTGATCGATCACGAGAAGGTATAAAGCGCAATGTTACTCTTAGGATGCGGATAGCGAGGATGCGGCATGTTTATGATTTTTGATTTTTATGATTTTCTAATTTTATTTTTTTATGATTTTTATTTTTAATTTTTTTTTATTTTTTAATTTTATTTTTTAATTTTATGATTTTTAATCATTTTTGAATTTTTAGGTTATTCTTAATTTTTTCCTGCTTTTTTAATCATTTTTGAATTTTTAGGTTATTCTTAATTTTTTCACCTTATAATGCTCGAGACGTCATCTTAAGGATATTTCGATCGAGTCGCGAGTAATTCGAGAGTAATTTACACCGGCTATGTGAAATTGGTGCCAACTTTCGAGCTGTGAATATCCCTTTGGGATTGGTTTTGGCTTAGTGATTTGGGGTTTGAGGATTGGGTTGTAGGTTTAAATAGAGGAAGTTGGAGATAAAAGCGAATTGGATATGGATCAATTTGGGATTGGTTTGGAGTCAAACCAAAGCGCATCGGCCGGGAGATGGGGATTGGCTTGGGGATCGGTCGGGTTTGCCTTGGCCGACCTAGAGAAAAAGGAAGGGAAGAAAAGAAAAGAAAAGGAGAGTAAGAGATGGAAGGAGAGAAAGGAAAGAGATAGAAAAGTTTTCTTTTTTTGAATTTGTTTTGTAAGCAGATGAAAATTTGAATAAATATAGATTTGCGATGAAAATTAATTTTGAATTTTTAGGGATGTCACAACATCAAGTGAGAGCATTACTTTTGAAGATGATAGCAAATGTGATATTCTTGGGTTAGGTAACATTGCTATCTCAAATAATGTACTTCTTTCAAATGTGCTTTATGTTGATTTCTTGAAGTACAATCTATTATCCGTGCCACAATTTTGTGCTCGGGTTTTGATTATAATTTTACTAATGATGGTGTGAACATCGTTCGAAAGAGTGATGGTTTGATAGCTTTTAAGCGTAGACTCAAGGTAGGCTCTATCTTGTGGATTTCTCCATAGATAGGCCCGACTCTAGGGTAAGCCTTTTGGCTAAATCTATACAGGTTGGTTATGGTATCGCCGACTAGCTCATGTTGGTATGAGAAACCTTCACAAACTTATGAAAGGTGATCACATCGTGGGACTAACAAATGTTAAGTTCGAAAAAGATAGGGTTTGTAGCTCATGCCAAGCGGAAAAACAAGTTGGAGCTACTCATCCATGAAGAATGTGATGACTACTAGAAGGCCGTTGGAGATGTTGCATCTGGACCTCTTTGGGCCAATCGCCTATCTAAGTATTGGAGGTAACAAACACGGTCTCTTATAGTAGATGACTATTCACGCTTCACTTGGGCATTCCTCTTGCATGATAAAGCAGAGACTCAAGGAGTACTCAAGAAATTCTTAAGAAGAGCCTAAAAGCGAGTCTGCGTGAAGATAAAGAAGATAAGGAAGCGACAGCGGGATGGAATTCAAGAACAGGCGTCGAAGAATATCTCGATGAGGAGGGATCAAACACGAGTTCTCGGCACCCTACTCCCTCAACAAAGCGGGGTTGTCAAGAGGAACAACTACACCCTCATCGAGATGGCAAGAACCATGCTAGATGAATACAAGGTTTGAGAGGTGTTTTGGGTGGAAGGACATCGACTAACCGCCTATACTTCCACAAGCTACTAAAGAAGACTTCATCTGAGCTCCTTATGTAACAAACCCAATGTATTGTACTTTCGTGTCTTTGGTAGCAAGTGCTTTATTTTGAACAAAAAGTCCAAAAGTTCTAAATTTGCTCCAAAGGTAGATGAAGGTTTATGCTTGGTTATGGCTCGAAACACTTGCGCTGTCGAGTCTTTAACAATACCTCGGGGTTGTTGAAATCTCGCATGGCGTAACGTTCGATGAAACTAATGGCTCTCAAGTGGAGCAAGTTGATTCTAGTATGCTTGATCAAGAAGATCCACCATGCGAGGCGATAAGAAGGATGGCTATTGGAGATATCAAGCCTTAAGAAGGAGTAGAAGAAAAAGATGTACCATCTACTTCAACTCAAGCCGAACCACCTTTAACAAGTCGGGGCCAAAGCGTTGGCCAAGCAAATGATGATGAAGATCAAGAGGATGACGCACCTCCAACATCAACCAAGGTCCTCCAAAAGTGCATCAAAGCATTCAACAGGACCACCCCGTTGATAATATACATGGAGACATCTGAAAGGGAGTAACAAGTCGATCTCGTCTTTGTAATTTTTGTGAGCATTACTCTTTCGTCTCTTCTATTGAGCCAATGAATGTAGAACAAGCTTTGAAGGATCCGGATTGGATCATGGCAATGCAAGAAGAGATAAACAACTTCACAAGAAATGAGGTATGGGAGCTTGTGGAAAGAAGCAAAAGCGTCATTGGAACAAAATGGGTCTTACGCAACAAACAAAAGCGAGTTTGGGGTGGTGACAAAGAACAAAACACGGTTGGTGCCCAAGGCTTCACTCAAATCGAAGGTTTGGATTGCGGTGAGCGTATGCTCCGTGGCTAGAGTAGATGCTATTAAGTATTTTGATTGCTTTTGCTACTCACCATGGCTTTAAGCTTAAGCAAATGGGCGTTAAGGCGCCTTTCTCAATGGGCGCTCTCGAACTTCGTGTATGTGGAGCAACCGCAAGAACTTTGAAGATCTTAAACACCCAAACCACGTCTACAAGTTATCAGAGCAGGCCACCGCGCAGTGAATAGAAGGGAGGGCTGCGTGTGAAGGAGAGGTGGCCGCGGCAGTGGCGAAGTTGAGGAGGCGCGCGCGCTGAGGAGATGGCGCCACGCCACGGGCGTTGGGGCAACGCGGCGTTTCGGCAAGGCGAGGCAAGCATGGGAGCTGGCTATGGCAATGCAAGCAAGGAAGCCCGGGCAAGGCGCCGACGAGGGGAAGGTGGCAGCGGTGGCCCGCACGGCAAGAAGGAAGGGCGGCGGTGCAAGGAGGAATTTCTGCGCGTGGATGCTCTGTAGCTCGATGTTGGGCGGAGTTTGGGATTTTGGGATGAGTAATATCAGAGCCTCGAAGTTGGCACCAAGTTTCACTTAGCCTCGAAAGTTGTAAATTACTGCCTCAAGTTGGCACTGCTTGCACCACAGTGCCCGACCATTATATCTCATTATATGATGACGCATACGACGTGGCATTAAAAAGCAGAAAAATTAAGAATAACCTAAAAAGTCGAAAATTATAAAAATTTCAGAAAAATCATAAAAACATAAAAATTTCGAAAAATCATAAAACTCGAAAATCATAAAATTCAGAAAATCATAAAAATTAGAGACATCATAAAAAACTCAGAAAATAATAAAATTCAGAAAATCATATAAAACTCAGAAAAATAATAAAATTTGAAAATCATAAAAACTCAAAATCATAAAATCAGAAAATAATAAAATTTAGAAAATCATAAAATTCAGAAAATCATAAATAATAATCAAACACGCCGCCTCCCTCGCTGACGAGCTACATGCATGCAATCGATTGCACTTGATTCACGAGATCGATGGATGTTAGCACTGAAGTATTATATACTAAGATGCCATGCATGCGTATTGCTAGCCTACTTGCACGGCCTCTCTTGATCGATGCGTATGTATAAAGCGCAATGTTACTCTTAGGATGCGATAGCCGTGATGCGCATGTTTATGATTTTTCCGATTTTTATGATGTTTCTGAATTTTTATGATTTTTCTGAATTTTTATTATTTTTCCGAGTTTTTTATGATGTTTCAATTTTTATGATGTTTCGAGTTTTATATGATTTTCTGATTTTTTTTATTATTTTTCCGAGTTTTTATGATGTCTCCTAATTTTTTATGATTTTTCTGAGTTTTTATGATTTTGTGAGTTTTTTTTATGATTTTTCGGAATTTTTATGTTTTTATGATTTTTTATGATTTTTCTGAATTTTTAATGATTTTTATGATTTTTAATCATTTTTGAATTTTTAGGTTATTCTTAATTTTTTTCTGCTTTTTAATGCCACGCCGCCACGCCATCCTATAATCGGGATATAACGTCCAGACCTGTGCAAACGCAGCTAACTTCGAGGGCCTACAGAGTAATTTACAACTTCCGGCTATGTGAAATTGGTGCCAACTTTCGGGCTACAAAGGCAATTATCCCTTTGGGATTGGTTTTGGCTTAGTGATTTGGGGTTTCGGGATTCGGGTTGTAGGTTTAAATAGAGGGAAGTTGGAGATAAAGGCTAATTGGATATGGATCAATTTGGGATTGGTTTGGAGTCCAAACCAAAACCAGATCGCCAGAGACGGGATTGGCTTGGGGATCGGCCGGTTTGCCTTGGCCGACCTAGAGAGAAAGGAAAGGGAAGAGAAAGAAAAGAAAAGGAGAGAGTAAGAGATGGAAGGAGAGAAAAGGAAAGAGATAGAAAAGTTTTTTTTTTTTTTGAATTTGTTTTGTAAATGATGAAAATTTGAATAAATATAGATTTATGATGAAAATTAATTTTGAATTTTTCGGATGTCACAACATCCAAGTGAGAGCATTACTTTTGAAGATGATAGCAAATGTGATATTCTTGGGTTAGGTAACATTGCTATCTCAAATAATGTACTTCTTTCAAATGTGCTTTATGTTGATTTCTTGAAGTACAATCTATTATCCGTGCTACAATTTTGTGCTACGGGTTTTGATTGTAATTTTACTAATGACGGTGTGAACATCGCTCAAAGAGTGATGGTTTGATAGCTTTTAAGCGTAGACTCAAGGGTAGGCTCTATCTTGTGGATTTCTCCATAGATAGGCCCGACTCTAGGTAAGCCTTTTGGCTAAATCTAGCACGGTTGGTTATGGTATCGCCGACTAGCTCATGTTGGTATGAGAAACCTTCACAAACTTATGAAAGGTGATCACATCGAGGACTAACAAATGTTAAGTTCAAAAGATAGGGTTTGTAGCTCATGCCAAGCGGAAAAACAAGTTGGAGCTACTCATCCCGCCAAGAATGTGATGACTACTAGAAGACCGTTGGAGATGTTGCATACGGACCTCTTTGGGCCAATCGCCTATCTAAGTATTGGAGGTAACAAACACGGTCTCTTATAGTAGATGACTATTCACGCTTCACTTGGGCATTCCTCTTGCATGATAAGACAGAGACTCAAGGAGTACTCAAGAAATTCTTAAGAAGAGCCTAAAACGAGTACGACGTGAAGATAAAGAAGATAAGGAGCGACAACGGGACGGAATTCAAGAACACGGGCGTCGAAGAATATCTCGATGAGGAGGGATCAAACACGAGTTCTCGCACCCTACTCCCTCAACAAAACGGGGTTGTCAAGAGGAACAACTACACCTCATCGAGATGGCAAGAACCATGCTAGATGAATACAAGGTTTCAGAGGTGTTTTGGGTGGAAGGACATGCGACTAACCGCCTATACTTCCACAAGCTACTAAAGAAGACTTCATACGAGCTCCTTAACGGTAACAAACCCAATGTATTGTATTTTCGTGTCTTTGGTAGCAAGTGCTTTATTTTGAACAAAAAGTCCAAAAGTTCTAAATTTGCTCCAAAGGTAGATGAAGGTTTTATGCTTGGTTATGGCTCGAACACTTGCGCTGCCGAGTCTTTAACAATACCTCCGGTTGTTGAAATCTCGCATGGCGAACGCTCGATGAAACTAATGGCTCTCAAGTGGAGCAAGTTGATTCTAGTATGCTTGATCAAGAAGATCCACCATGCGAGGCGATAAGAAGGATGGCTATTGGAGATATCAAGCCTTAAGAAGGAGTAGAAGAAAAGATGTACCATCTACTTCAACTCAAGCCGAACCACCTTTATCAAGTCGGGCCAAAGCGCTGGCCAAGCAAATGATGATGAAGATCAAGAGGATGACGACCTCCAACATCAACCAAGGTCCTCCAAAAGTGCATCAAAGCATTCAACAGACCACCCCGCTGATAATATACATGGAGACATACGAAAGGGAGTAACAAGTCGATCTCGCTTTTGTAATTTTTGTGAGCATTACTCTTTCGCTCTTCTATTGAGCCAATGAATGTAGAACAAGCTTTGAAGGATCCGGATTGGATCATGGCAATGCAAGAAGAGATAAACAACTTCACAAGAAATGAGGTATGGAGCTTGTGGAAAGACCAAGCAAAACGTCATTGGAACAAAATGGGTCTTCGCAACAAACAAAACGAGTTTGGGGTGGTGACAAAGAACAAGGCACGGTTGGTCGCCCAAGGCTTCACTCAAATCGGGTTTGATTATGTGAGACGATGCTCCCGTGGCTAGAGTAGATGCTATTCAGATTTTGATTGCTTTTGCTACTCACCATGGCTTTAAGCTTAAGCAAATGGACGTTAAGAGCGCTTTCTCAATGGGCCGCCTCCTAACTCGTATGTGGAGCAACCGCGGGCTTTGAAGATCTTAAACACCCAAACCACGTCTACAAGCTAAACAAGGCACTATATGGTCTAAAGCAAGCACCCCGTGCTTGGTATGAGTGCCTAAAGGAGTTTTTGGTAAGAAAGGGCTTCGAAATGGGTAAATCCGATCCCACTCTATTTACCAAAATTGTAGATGGTGATATCTTTGTATGTCAAGTTTACGTAGATGATATTATCTTTGGATCTACTAATGAGTTGTTTTGTGTGTTAAGTTTGCATATACGGCTGAGCTAGCTAGTTGTGTTTGTTGTGCTTGTGTGAGACCGAGAGTGTGAATAGCTAGCTAGCTGCGGTGTGTACGTTGTGTACTTGTGCTACCAGGTGAAGGCCGGACGGTCCGGCAGGTGGCCGGACGGTCCGACGTACACAGTTCCAGTTCAGTCATGGCACTAAGGAGCAGCGGAGTAGGGGGCCGGACGGTCCGGCCAGCAGAAGGCCGGACGGACCGTCCGGCCAGGTCTGCAGTAAGTGTTGCCAGTTCTGGAATTTGCATGCGCGCGCTTGGGTAGTGACGCGTCCGGAGGAGGTTAATTGGCACCCGAGAGGGGTGTTTTTGGGTGAGAATTGAGACCTAGACTTGTCAGATTATTTTGGAACTTTGCACGGAGGTTATTTATGTTGTTTTGAGGCTAACCATGTAGGTGAAAGGTAAGTATTGTGTACGGACTAACCCAAATGGTATAGGTAAAGCGGCTAGTCGTCGGCAACACGTCGGGACGCAAACGGGAGATTTGGGGGTCCAGGACGACGCGAGGTTGTGCGAGACGGTCGGGCTTCGACCTGTGACCAAGCGGGTTGATGCGGACGACGGACACGGACTTGGCGGAGGACTCGAGGATCGACTGGAGGTCGGTGGCGCTCGAAAAATCCGAAGTCGTGTGGGACTGGCTGCGTCCAGTGTGTGTGGGCCCAAGAGGGGCTCGTATCGGGAATGTGCGGGGCATATTCCGGGGACAAGAGAGTCATTTCCCATGAGGGAATGGCTGCGGTAGGTGTGAGTTAATCTCAGCCCTCCGATATGATCCAAGGGTGGAGATAGGTTGCTTAGGGATGACTCCACCTTGGAGGCTATATAAGGAGGGGTGGGGTGACGGTTTCCCCCAACCTTTGGAGCTGAGATTGTGGGTGTGTTTGTGTGTGCTCTAGGCAAGAGCTTGCTGCCCCTTTGGGGTGGTTGATGTAATTCCCCACCAATCAAAGCAATAGACACCAAGTTCCATCCAAGTTCTTCATGTTCTTGTTCTAGCTTCCCTTTTTGATTCTTGTTTGCTTTGATTCACTTGTGGATGAGGTTTTGTGTTGTATGAGATGATATCCCTTGTACCCCTTCCCTTCTCCTCTCTTTCCCTCTAGTTCTTTCCCTCCGGTTTGGATTTTTCTATTTTTTGGAATTTTCGCAGGAATTTTGGGCTGATTTTTGAAAGAGAGATTTTGGAGGGGATTTGGGTGTCCTAAGGGGTAATCCGGCCTTGGGTTCAAAGGGGAACCATATTGGGTCACTTTGACCGTCTTTCCCCCTTCGAATCGGCCATTGGATCGATCCCTTGCACCACGCCCACCAAGTGTTCATGCAAATGCCTACATGACATGGATTTGAGTTTTTGCACCGGTCTTTGAGACTACTCTCTTGAGATTCTAAGGGGAACCATCTTGTGTCGTTCTAGCCACCAATCATCCCCTTTCTTTGCCTACAAGGGGCAAGCTTGTGGCTTTAGCAAGGACCAAGGGTCTAAGCGGGTTGAGAGCATCAAAACTATTCTAGAAATCGAATTGGCTCCATTCAACCCCCCTTCTGTCGCCGTAGCTTGAGCTTTCATTTTGATGGCACATTCTACCTGCAATGGAGGCATAGGATGAAGATGTATCTAATCTCTTTGCATCCTACTATTTGGAGAATTGTAGAAACAGGTTTTAATCCCGTGGACCGGAAAAACCTCACTCCCGCCGAAGAGCAAAGCTTCTACCGCAACTACCAAGCCGTCAATGCTATACTTGGAGCTCTTAATCCAAGTGAGTTCAGCCGAGTTGACGGGCTTGAAGACGCCAAGGAAATTTGGGATACTCTCAAGGTTTGTCATGAGGGCACATCAAGCGTGAAGGAGACCAAGATTGAGCTTATCATGGGCACCTTGGGAAGGTTCGTCTTGGAAGAGGGTGAGGACTACAAGACCATGTTCAACCGACTCATGGAGCTTGTCAATGAAGCTAAGGGACTTGGTTGCAAGACCCTCACAAATCATGAGGTGGTCAAGATCATGCTTCGAGCAATCACTCCAACCAATGTCCTTTGAAGGCTAGCAAGGGAAAGAAAGCGAAGAAGGAAGAATCAAGCGATGAAGAGGAAGAAGATGATGAAGAGATGGCACTCTTTGTAAAGAGGTTCAAGAAATTCCTCAAGAAGAGTGGTTACAAGAACAAGAAGAGCTATGGCAAGTCAAGATCAAGGGAAGGCAAGAGAGGATGCTATGGGTGTGGTCAAACCGATCACTTCATAGCGGATTGTCCACAAAAGAAGGACAAGGACAAGGAAGAGAAGAAGGACAAGCATAGCAAGAAGGGCAAGGACAAAGAGAAGGAGAAGAGCAAGAGCCGAAAGAAGAACTCAAAGGGCGAAGCTCATATTGGCGAGGAGTGAGATTCAAATGAGGAATCCGGCACATTGTCGGGACCCAAAAATGGAGTCGAGTCCCTATTGTGCTTTATCTGTTCAAGTCCCTGGATCACGTAGCTTGAACACACAATATACAGCTCTTGGACCACAACCATAAGCGCAGAAAACCATTACATCATAGTATTCGCCAACATGGCGTTATTACAATAAGTCTTAGGCACTACGGCCATTACATAACACTGCAGCGGAAGTCTTCAATCACATTAATTAAACATAAAACGCGAGCAGAAATCTCAACTCCACAGGCACACTGTAGAGAGCAGCGCTTAGATAGCTAAAAGTCTTCGTCCTGGATCCCACCAGCGAATCCATCGTCTTCATAGTACTCTTCCTCCGGATTCTCCTCCGATGGTCCAACACCTGCTCGTTGGAATGAGCAGCCCCGCATGAAAGGCGAGGGTGAGTACGCGAATACTCAACAAGCAAGGCTGACTAAATGCAACTAAGGCTCCAAAGGAATGGTAAGGTTATTTTGCATAAAGCCAGCTTTTCAAAGGTTTTTCCTATATCTTGAAATATGAGGAAAAACATGATTTAAAAACAAATATTTTGTTTTTAATTTCTTTTCCTTCTTCCACAAATTAAATTTTCCCAAGTGGCTAGATCATGGTTCCCCGCCATGAACCTATACCTCATCACTCACAGCCTCACGTGAGGAGAATAAAACAAATCTCTTTCAAAAACATTTTGAAAATCAAAACAAACTTTACCATAGAGGCAGCCCCGTCGTCTCGCCTCTTAATCTCTGCAAGGCTATCATGATAGTTGTACACTCGCAGAGGTTGCGCGCTTACCCACGAGACAGATTTGCTGTGCCAAAGGGTCTTCCCGACAAGGCATTTGGCGCCTTCCTCCTAATTCGTAACCCCGCCCCAACAAAGACAACAAAGGTGGTACCATTGGCCTCGCTTAGTACCACACTCGACCGGTCATGCTCATGGATTGCACCATTGGCCTCAAAGATAGCACAATCCGCACTATTGCCCTCGTGATAGTCCCACCAGATGGGCAATCAATTAGAATTCCAAAAGCTACTAAGCTGTGGCCTGCCCATACAGCACTCAATGGTCGTGACCGTAGTACTTAGCTCGACTACCTCAAGGAATCGGTCCTTAGGGAATCAGGGTGGATCTCAGATCGACCCAGATCTCGTGCAACATTGACCTCAGCATAATGCACACCACCTTGCATCCAGCCACCCCAAATCAGGTTTTGCTAAAACTCTTTTATCCCAATAGCTCCCCGCTATTATCTATACCCATTTACAAATAGGACAACACCGGTTGTCGTTTTTTAAAAATAGGTGCTAGTCGGGACAAGCAAGTCTAAGCATTTCTAGTAACGCAAAACCTAATTTTCAAGGAGGCTATAATAACAACATATATAATCATGCAATTTCTAGGGCGTCAAGGCTTGGGATATAATACAATTAGATTTATCGGGGTAACTACTCTAACTAAATACTGGTTTTCTAAGGTCAAATATACATGCATCATTTGTGAACCGCTAATAAATATTTGCAAAACAGTAGGAAGTGAAATTTCAGCACTTGCCTTGTTCAGTACAATGGACACACCCCCTCGGTGCGTCAAGGCGAACGCTCTCGTCAATCGATCCTAACGCATTTACAATAACGGAAATAAATTCAACAATGCATGAAATCCAAAATAGATGAATGCAATGCATATGACAATTTTACAGCAGGTTTATTTCTGGTCAAAATAATTTCTAAAATTAGTTTCACAATTTTTAGACCATTAATGTATTTATTAAAAATGCTACAAGTTTAGTTAAACAATAAATCATACAAAAATTAATATGTATAGTTACAGAACCAAACTTGGTTGTAAAATACTAGATTTTGGCAAGAACCTGGAAAATTTTGTTTCTCATTTTTATCAACTACAGAGAAACTATAATAAATATTTCAAGTGCTAGCTTTTTCTGTAAAATTGGAAAATTGGAATTTTTTAGTGGGCCGGCCCATTTAGGGTTGTTCAACCTCCAGCCATGACCATGGCTGGGAGGGAGGCACGCGGGGAGGCGGCGCTTCGGCGACGGCGCGGCGACGGTGAGCGGCGGCGCAGGACGGTGGTAGTGCGGCAAACTCGCCAGCAGCTGCGTCTCGGCGCGGGGTGGCCCGAGGCGACGGCGCGGCGGCGACGTGGCCTGCTCATGGCGGCGGCGGCTCGGTGGCATGGGGGCTAGGGGAAGAGGCGGCGCGGCTTCGCGCCGGCTCGGGGAAGGCGATGGTGGCGGTGGCTTGGGCTGGGAAGGACCGAGGCGGCGGCGCGGCGCAGAGGCTGCGCGGCGGCCATGGATGGATGGTGGGAGCTCCAGCGAAGTCGGATCCAGCCCAATTGATCGAGGGGAAATCTTCTAGACGCCATAGGGATGCTACTGGAGAGATTAATTTGGATATTACTGCTCGGCAGCGACAAATTCGACGCCGGTACCTTCGGACGACGCTCCGGACAGCTGCTGCTTCGACGTCCAACCGGCGGCGTTCCGGTGGTCGTCTCCTGCGGTTCCAAGGCAAAATGGATTCACAGAAGGTCAAGGTAGGACATGTCGGCAAGAACTCAGCAAGAAATCTTACCCACTGCTCCAAATCGAAGGAGAGAACAAAAGGAAGAGGGAAGAGCTCGGGTGTGGGAATTTATAGGGAAGAACAGAGGAAGATGGAGAGGTTTGGCTGCGAAAAATGGGATGAAACTGGTGCATTCACCCTCTAGTAACTGAAGATCATCAATGGCTTGCATGATGGGTGAGTGGTGCATCAAATGGGCACTAAGCATGGCCATTAGGAGGCTTGGAGTGGGTTTTCAAGAGGGAAGAGAAGGTAGCTGCGAAAATTATCGGCCTGTACAGCATGGGGAAGGTAGGGGAGAGGTCTAGGGAGGCTTACAAGCGGGCCCGAGAATTTCTAGGTATTTTCCTATTTTTCCTCTAAGCAAAAATGCTAAAACATGGGTTAAAATATTAAATAAATATTTTATGAAATTATTTTTCAAAATAAAATATTTTATTATTTAATTATATTCATTTAAAAATTAATTTCACAATTTTTCCAAATTTTTATAAAGCCGGAATAATTTTCGGAAGAAAGGATCAATTTCTTGTTAACTAGAAATGTTTTTCTGAAATAAATAAGTAACAAACTCATTTTTGGGTTTTAAATTATTTTTAATTCACAAAATAATTTAGATGAAATGCACATGCATGAGTTTTTAATTTTTCAAAATTGAGGATGTTACACACATCCTCCGAAGAAGAAGAAGAAGAAGAGGAAGGAGGCATCGCTTGCATGGGAGCTTTCCTCACTTCCTCCGCTACACCAACTCCATCCACTTCACTCTTCGGTGATTTGAGCGATGATGATGGAGATTCAACTCCAAGATGCTTCATGGCCAAAGGCCGTAAGGCATCATCAAAACTATCGAAGCTCATAGATGATTCTAGTGGTGATTCTAGTGATGATGAGCTAGACATTAGCAATGCTAACTTGTTTAAGATGCTTAAGACTCTTGACACCGATAAAATGAGTGAACTTGTGGCTAGAGTTGAGCAACAAGAGGAACTTCTTGAGGAAGGAGGGAACTTGCTTCCTTGAGATGGAGAGAAACCTCCAACTTGAGAATGACCTAGCAATAGAGAGGAGAAGAGTTGAGGAGATGGCCAAAGAACTTGTTGAGGCCAAATCCAAGGTTGATTCTCTTGAGATCATCAATGCTTCACTCGTAGAGGATCTCTCTTGTGCCAAAGCGGCGCATGAGACTCTTGTGGTGAAGTTTGATGATCTCTTGAAGAATACATCTCTTGAAGAATACCTCTACTCCCTCTAGTGCAACTTATGATTCATCTCCTTTCACTAGTAATGGTTGTGCAAAATGCTATAATGTTTATATTGATGCTTGTACGACTAACTTTGCCACCATGCAAGACTTGGCTTGTGAGAATGAGAAGCTAAAGGGATTGCTAGAGGATGGCATCCAAAAGTCTTACAAATCAAGTAAGGGACTTGATGAGATCTTGTATAAGAGAAGAGGCAACTATAAGAAGGCCGGGCTAGGCTATATTCCTCCTCCCAAGAACAAGAGGGCTTACATTGTGGTAGCCCTGGCCACCAAGCCCATCTACTTTGTGAGAGAGCAAGGTTCAAAGGCTCACATTCTTCACTCTACCTTTAATGCTTCATATGTTCTTAGAAAGAATGAATTTAGTAGAGTGCTTGCTTATCATGTTGGGCCTAAGCGTAATAATGTACCTTTGGTGAGATCCATTTGGGTCCCAAAAGCTCTTGTGACTAACCTCCAAGGACCCAATCAATATTGGGTACCTAAGAACAAAGCTTAATCTTTGTAGGATTATCTCTCCGTGGTCCAAATTGGGTGCTCGATAGCGGTTGCACACATCATATGGCCGGGAGAAGGAAATGCTCTCTCAACTCGATTGTTATGAACATCTGTCGACCCGGTTTTACTAAACCGAACCTCTCAGTTAACAAAGATGAGTCCCAAGGATCGCTGCTCATACCCACAAAGAAACAAAGTTGAAATATCATACCAAAGTCGCACTAACTAATAAAGTAAATAGAGTGCGGCGGAGCCTCTTATTACATAAGTTTATAATATCAAATCCTGATAATTGCAAATGGAAAATAAATAAACTTGGCGTCCCATCGCAGCCACAGGCACACACTGAATGGGAAACCGCTAGTAGTCCAAAGACATCCTCCTAAAAACATCAACGTTGTCCTCGCGATCATCGATCTCCGACCTACTTGTCGAATAAATAGCCCCGCATAAAAGGCGAGGTTAGCATGTGATCGCTAGCAAGTCTCCCCGAAGGGCCAAGTAAGGGCTCATCCTAGGAAGGCAATGGTTTATTTGCATAAAAGCATTTAACCTAGTAGTACAGGCATTTAGGAAAACGTAAATAGATAAATAAATTCTCATAAATTCTCATGATTAACAAATGATATAATAAAGTTCTCAATCTCGTGTTCATATTCTCAATATCTCATGTCCAAATCTCATCACAGCTTCTCGCCATAGTTCTCAATCTCATGCTCATCATCAAAGATCATCTAGCAACGGACACTACCGAATAACCTTACCCCGCAAATTAATTAAAGGTGTAGCTACGATATGAAAAACCACCAAGATGCTCATAATCGGAGCACGGCCATTCAATGGGTTTACACTCGCAGAGGTTGTACGCTTTACTCCGCAAGATATGGTACCCTCCGCCGGAAAGCACCATAACAAAATCCTTCAGAATCTAACCCGAAATTGCCACGATCATACCGATACCATCTAAGTGACAAGAACCTCAAAGTACCCCCGAGTTACGCCCAGGGCAACACACCGGCGACACAAAGATCCCTCGATCTCATCTACGGCAATCGACAAGAGCAATCCCGACGTTATCCTCCTTCTAGATTAGACACGCCCCATACCGGCTTGCGGTCGCACAAGAAGATTCTCGCTAAATCCATCACGATCATCGGTCCTTAGGGACTGTGAGCGCTGACATCGGTCACCGCCCGAGTCAATTATTAGTTGGTCAAATTTTAATTAGAGAGTGAATACAACCCACCATATACCAATTCTCCAAGCTCAAGATAAATGTCTCAATGCTCATGATGATAGATGAAAGAGTGGGATTCACTCATGATTACCTAACCGAGCAACACTAAGCATCTAATATCTAAAAACAGCGGTAATAAAATAATAATTAATCCTAGGGTTCAAGTTATTTTGATGGGTGCATATATCGAATCGATACATACACTAGGCAACACTATTTAAGCATACGCCGCTTTAATCAATATAGCGGTTTGGCAAAATCTATAAAATGGGATTCTAGTGGAAGACTTGCCTTGGTCTTGAGCTGAAAGGTCTCCTGAACGTTAAGCGGCGCCGAGGTAACCTCCTTCGTCGCCACGCGATCTATTGCACGCAAATCAAGAAAAACAACAATAAACAAATACAGCAGTAGAAAATAAATGTAGAAATTATATAAAAATTACAGTAGGTAGATATGAATTTTCTGGATTTTTAGAAACTGGAATTGCCGGATTCGGAGTTCGGATGAAGTTGAAGTGAAAAGATAAAGGGCTACTGTTCACTGAAATTCAAGAAAATGAGAGATTTACTGTAGCAGGCCACTCGCAGTGAATAGAAGGGAGGGCTGCGTGTGAAGGAGAGGTGGCCGCAGTGGTGGCGAAGTTGAGGAGGCGCGCTACTGAGGAGATGGCGCCACGGCCGGCGGCTAGGGGCAACGCGGGCGGCTCGGCAAGGAGCAAGGGCGGGGGAGCGGCAGGCGGCAAGGCGCAAGGGAGTTCGCCCAAGGGCGGCCGACGACGAGGAAGGTGGCAGGTGGCCGCACGGCAAGAAGGAAGGGCGGCGGTGCAAGGAGGAATTTCGCGGGATGCTCAGAGCTCGATGTTGGGCGGAGTTTGGGATTTTGGGATGAGTAATTGCATCAGAGCCTCGAAGTTGGCACCAAGTTTCACTTAGCCTCGAAAGTTGTAAATTACTCACGCCCCTCGGTTGGCACTGCTTGCACCACAGCCCTGGACCATTATATCTCATTATATGATGACGCCGACGTGGCATTAAAAAGCAGGAAAAATTAAGAATAACCTAAAAAGTCGAAAATTATAAAAATTCAGAAAAATCATAAAAACATAAAAATTCAAAAATCATAAAACTCGAAAAATCATAAAATTAGAAAATCATAAAAATTAGAGACATCATAAAAAACTCAGAAAATAATAAAATTCAGAAAATCATATAAAACTCAGAAAAATAATAAAATTTGAAAATCATAAAAACTCAAAATTATAAAATCAGAAAATAATAAAATTTAGAAAATCATAAAATTCAGAAAATCATAATAATAATCAAACACGCCGCCCTCGCTGACGAGCTACATGCATGCAATCGATTGCACTTGATTCTACGAGATCGATGGATGTTAGCACTCGAAAGTATTATATACTAAGATGCCATGCATGCGCGTATTGCTAGCCTACTTGCACGGCCTCTTGATCGATGCGTATGTATAAAGCGTAATGTTACTCTTAGGATGCGATAGCCGTGATGCGCATGTTTATGATTTTTCCGATTTTTATGATGTTTCTGAATTTTTATGATTTTTCTGAATTTTTATTATTTTTCCGAGTTTTTTATGATGTTTCAATTTTTATGATGTTTCTGAGTTTTATATGATTTTCTGATTTTTTTTTATTATTTTTCTGAGTTTTTATGATGTCTCTGAATTTTTTTATGATTTTTCTGAGTTTTTTATGATTTTTGTGAGTTTTTTTTTTATGATTTTTCGGAATTTTTATGTTTTTTATGATTTTTTTATGATTTTTCTGAATTTTTTAATGATTTTTATGATTTTTAATCATTTTTTGAATTTTTTAGGTTATTCTTAATTTTTTTCCTGCTTTTTAATGCCACGTCAGCGCCACGTCATCCTATAACGGGGATATAACGGTCCAGGACCTGTGGTGCAAACGGTGCCAACTTCGAGGGGCCGGCAGAGTAATTTACAACTTCCGGGGGCTATGTGAAATTGGTGCCAACTTTCGGGGGCTACAGTGCAATTATCCCTTTTGGGATTGGTTTTGGCTTAGTGATTTGGGGGTTTCGGGGATTCGGGTTGTAGGTTTAAATAGAGGGGAAGTTGGAGATAAAGGCGAATTGGATATGGATCAATTTGGGATTGGTTTGGAGTCCAAACCAAAACCCAGACGGCCAGAGATGGGATTGGCTTGGGATCTACGGGTTTGCCTTGGCCGACCTAGAGAGAAAGGAAAGGGGAAGAGAAAGAAAAGAAAAGGAGAGAGTAAGAGATGGAAGGGAGAGAAAAGGAAAGAGATAGAAAAGTTTTTCTTTTTTTTTGAATTTGTTTTGTAAACAGATGAAAATTTGAATAAATATAGATTTGCGATGAAAATTAATTTTTGAATTTTTCGGGATGTCACAACATCCAAGTGAGAGCATTACTTTTGAAGATGATAGCAAATGTGATATTCTTGGGTTAGGTAACATTGCTATCTCAAATAATGTACTTCTTTCAAATGTGCTTTATGTTGATTTCTTGAAGTACAATCTATTATCCGTGCACAATTTTGTGCTACGGGTTTTGATTGTAATTTTACTAATGACGGTGTGAACATCGCTCAAAGAGTGATGGTTTGATAGCTTTTAAGCGTAGACTCAAGGGTAGGCTCTATCTTGTGGATTTCTCCATAGATAGGCCCGACTCTAGGTAAGCCTTTGGCTAAATCTAGCACGGGTTGGTTATGGTATCGCCGACTAGCTCATGTTGGTATGAGAAACCTTCACAAACTTATGAAAGGTGATCACATCGAGGACTAACAAATGTTAAGTTCAAAAAGATAGGGTTTGTAGCTCATGCCAAGCGGAAAAACAAGTTGGAGCTACTCATCCCGCCAAGAATGTGATGACTACTAGAAGACCGTTGGAGATGTTGCATACGGACCTCTTTGGGCCAATCGCCTATCTAAGTATTGGAGGTAACAAACACGGTCTCTTATAGTAGATGACTATTCACGCTCACTTGGGCATTCCTCTTGCATGATAAGACAGAGACTCAAGGAGTACTCAAGAAATTCTTAAGAAGAGCCTAAAACGAGTACGACGTGAAGATAAAGAAGATAAGGAGCGACAACGGACGGAATTCAAGAACACGGCGGCCAAGAATATCTCGATGAGGAGGGGATCAAACACGAAGTTCTCGGACCCTACTCCCTCAACAAAACGGGGTTGTCAAGAGGAACAACTACACCTCATCGAGATGGCAAGAACCATGCTAGATGAATACAAGGTTTCAGAGGTGTTTTGGGTGGAAGGACATGCGACTAACCGCCTATACTTCCACAAGCTACTAAAGAAGACTTCATACGAGCTCCTTAACGGTAACAAACCCAATGTATTGTACTTTCGTGTCTTTGGTAGCAAGTGCTTTATTTTGAACAAAAAGTCCAAAAGTTCTAAATTTGCTCCAAAGGTAGATGAAGGTTTTATGCTTGGTTATGGCTCGAACACTTGCGCCGTCGAGTCTTTAACAATACCTCCGGTTGTTGAAATCTCGCATGGCGAACGCTCGATGAAACTAATGGCTCTCAAGTGGAGCAAGTTGATTCTAGTATGCTTGATCAAGAAGATCCACCATGCGAGGCGATAAGAAGGATGGCTATTGGAGATATCAAGCCTTAAGAAGGAGTAGAAGAAAAAGATGTACCATCTACTTCAACTCAAGCCGAACCACCTTTAACAAGTCGGGCCAAAGCGCTGGCAAGCAAATGATGATGAAGATCAAGAGGATGACGACCTCCAACATCAACCAAGGTCCTCCAAAAGTGCATCAAAGCATTCAACAGACCACCCCGCTGATAATATACATGGAGACATACGAAAGGGAGTAACAAGTCGATCTCGTCTTTGTAATTTTGTGAGCATTACTCTTTCGCTCTTCTATTGAGCCAATGAATGTAGAACAAGCTTTGAAGGATCCGGATTGGATCATGGCAATGCAAGAAGAGATAAACAACTTCACAAGAAATGAGGTATGGGAGCTTGTGGAAAGACCAAGCAAAACGTCATTGGAACAAAATGGGTCTTCGCAACAAACAAAACGAGTTTGGGGTGGTGACAAAGAACAAGGCACGGTTGGTCGCCCAAGGCTTCACTCAAATCGGTTTGATTATGTGAGACGATGCTCCCGTGGCTAGAGTAGATGCTATTCAGATTTTGATTGCTTTTGCTACTCACCATGGCTTTAAGCTTAAGCAAATGGACGTTAAGAGCGCTTTTCTCAATGGGCCGCCTCCAACTCGTATGTGGAGCAACCGCCGGCTTTGAAGATCTTAAACACCCAAACCACGCCTACAAGCTAAACAAGGCACTATATGAGTCCAAAGCAAGCACCCCTGCTTGGTATGAGTGCCTAAAGGAGTTTTTGTAAGAAAGGGCTTCAAATGGGTAAATCCGATCCCACTCTATTTACCAAAATTGTAGATGGTGATATCTTTGTATGTCAAGTTTACGAGATGATATTATCTTTGGATCTACTAATGAGTTGTTTTGTTACATAAGTTTATAATATCAAATCCTGATAATTGCAAATGGAAAATAAATAAACTTGGCGTCCCATCGCAGCCACAGGCACACACTGAATGGGAAACCGCTAGTAGTCCAGCACATCCTCCGGAAAAACATCAACGTTGTCCTGCGCATCATCGATCTCCTGACCTACTTGTCGAATAAATAGCCCCGCATAAAAGGCGAGGTTAGCATGTGACTGCTAGCAAGTCTCCCTGGGAAGGGCCAAGTAAGGGCTCATCCTAGGAAGGCAATGGTTTATTTGCATAAAAGCATTTAACCTAGTAGTACAGGGCATTTAGGAAAAACGTAAATAGATAAATAAATTCTCATAAATTCTCATGATTAACAAATGATATAATAAAGTTCTCAATCTCAGGTTCATATTCTCAATATCTCATGTCCAAATCTCATCACAGTTCTCGTCATAGTTCTCAATCTCATGCTCATCATCAAAGATCATCTAGCAACGGCACACGGCCGGAATAACCTTACCCCGGGCAAATTAATTAAAGGTGTAGCTACGATATGAAAAACCACCAAGATGCTCATAACTGGGAGCACGGCCATTCGAATGGGTTTACACTCTGCAGAGGTTGTACGCTTTACCCGCAAGATATGGTACCCTCCCGTCGGAAAGCACCATAACAAAATCCTTCAGGAATCTAACCCCGAAATTGCCACGATCATACCTGACAGTCATCTAAGTGACAGTAACCTCAAAGTACCCCTGGAGTTACGTCCAGGGCAACACACCGGCGACACAGCATCCCTCGGGATCTCATCTACGGTGCACCGACAGTAGCAGTCCCGACGTTATCCTCCTTCTAGATTAGGACACGTCCCATACCGGGCTTGCGGTCGCACAAGAAGATTCTCAGTTAAATCCATCACGATCATCGGTCCTTAGGGACCAGAGCGTTGACATCGGTCACCTGCTCCGAGTCAATTATTAGTTGGTCAAATTTTAATTAGAGAGTGAATACAACCCACCATATACCAATTCTCCAAGCTCAAGATAAATGTCTCAATGCTCATGATGATAGATGAAAGAGTGGGATTCACTCTGCGATTACCTAACTGAGCAACACTAAGCATCTAATATCTAAAAACAGCGGGTAATAAAATAATAATTAATCCTAGGGTTCAAGTTATTTTGATGGGTGCATATATCGAACTGATACATACACTAGGCAACACTATTTAAGCATACGTCGTTTTAATCAATATAGCGGTTTGGCAAAATCTATAAAAATGGGATTCTAGTGGAAGACTTGCCTTGGTCTTGAGCTGAAAGGTCTCCCGGAACGTTAGCGGCGTCGAGGTAACCTCCTTCGTCGCCCACACGATCTATTGCACGCAAATCAAGAAAAACAACAATAAACAAATACAGCAGTAGAAAATAAATGTAGAAATTATATAAAAATTACAGTAGGTAGATATGAATTTTCTGGATTTTTAGAAACTGGAATTGCCGGATTCGGAGTTCGGATGAAGTTGAAGTGAAAAGATAAAGGGCTACTGTTCACTGAAATTCAAGAAAATGAGAGATTTACTGTAGCAGGGCCACTGCGCAGTGAATAGAAGGGAGGGCTGCGGTGTGAAGGGAGAGGTGGCCGGCAGTGGTGGCGAGTTGAGGGAGGCGCGGCGCCCTGGAGGAGATGGCGCCGGCGCCGGCGGCTAGGGGCAACGCGGCGGCTCGGCAAGGCAAGGCCTTGGGGGAGCTGGCTATGGCGGCAAGCAAGAAGGAGCTCCGACTCGGGCCATGCAAGCGACGACGAGGAAGGTGGCGGCGGTGGCCCATGCAAGAAGAAAGAAGGGCGGTGCAAGGAGGAATTTCTGCGCGTGGATGCTCTGTAGCTCGATGTTGGGCGGAGTTTGGGATTTTGGGATGAGTAAATTGCACTGTAGCCCCCGGAAGTTGGCACCAAGTTTCACTTAGCCCCCGAAAGTTGTAAATTACTCTGCCGGCCCCTCGAAGTTGGCACCGTTTGCACCACAGGCCCTGGACCATTATATCTCTGTTATATGATGACGTGGCGCTGACGTGGCATTAAAAAGCAGGAAAAAATTAAGAATAACCTAAAAAAGTCAGAAAAATTATAAAAAAATTCAGAAAAATCATAAAAAACATAAAAAAATTCCGAAAAATCATAAAAAACTCGAAAAAATCATAAAAAATTCAGAAAAATCATAAAAAATTCAGAGACATCATAAAAAACTCAGAAAAATAATAAAAATTCAGAAAATCATATAAAACTCAGAAAAATAATAAAAAATTTGGAAAATCATAAAAAACTCAAAAAAAATCATAAAAAACTCAGAAAAATAATAAAAAATTTAGAAAATCATAAAAAATTCAGAAAATCATAAATAATAATCAAACACGCCTGCTCCCTGCGTTGACGAGCTACATGCATGCACTGATTGCACTTGATTCGGCGAGATCGATGGATGTTAGCACTCGAAAGTACTATATACGGCATGCCATGCATGCGTGTATTGCTAGCCTACTTGCACGGCCTCTCTTGATCGATGCAGAAGGTATAAAGCGCAATGTTACTCTTAGGATGCGGATAGCCAGGATGCGGCATGTTTATGATTTTTCTGATTTTTTATGATGTTTCTGAATTTTTTATGATTTTTCTGAATTTTTTATTATTTTTCTGAGTTTTTTTATGATGTTTCTGAATTTTTTATGATGTTTCTGAGTTTTATATGATTTTCTGATTTTTTTTTATTATTTTTCTGAGTTTTTATGATGTCTCTGAATTTTTTTATGATTTTTCTGAGTTTTTTATGATTTTTGTGAGTTTTTTTTTTATGATTTTTCGGAATTTTTATGTTTTTTATGATTTTTTTATGATTTTTCTGAATTTTTTAATGATTTTTATGATTTTTAATCATTTTTTGAATTTTTTAGGTTATTCTTAATTTTTTTCCTGCTTTTTAATGCCACGTCGTATACGTCATCCTATAATCTGGGATATAACGGTCCAGACTGTGGTGCAAACGGTGCTAACTTCGAGGGCCTACAGAGTAATTTACAACTTCCGGGCTATGTGAAATTGGTGCCAACTTTCGAAACTCTGATGCAATTATCCCTTTTGGGATTGGTTTTGGCTTAGTGATTTGGGGGTTTCGGGGATTCGGGTTGTAGGTTTAAATAGAGGGGAAGTTGGAGATAAAGGCGAATTGGATATGGATCAATTTGGGATTGGTTTGGAGTCCAAACCGAAAACTGCATCGGCCAGGAGATGGGGATTGGCTTGGGGATCGGTCGGGTTTGCCTTGGCCGACCTAGAGAGAAAGGAAAGGGGAAGAGAAAGAAAAGAAAAGGAGAGAGTAAGAGATGGAAGGGAGAGAAAAGGAAAGAGATAGAAAAGTTTTTCTTTTTTTTTGAATTTGTTTTGTAAACAGATGAAAATTTGAATAAATATAGATTTGCGATGAAAATTAATTTTTGAATTTTTCGGGATGTCACAACATCCAAGTGAGAGCATTACTTTTGAAGATGATAGCAAATGTGATATTCTTGGGTTAGGTAACATTGCTATCTCAAATAATGTACTTCTTTCAAATGTGCTTTATGTTGATTTCTTGAAGTACAATCTATTATCCGTGCCACAATTTTGTGCTACGGGTTTTGATTGTAATTTTACTAATGACGGTGTGAACATCGTTCGAAAGAGTGATGGTTTGATAGCTTTTAAGCGTAGACTCAAGGGTAGGCTCTATCTTGTGGATTTCTCCATAGATAGGCCCGACTCTAGGGTAAGCCTTTTGGCTAAATCTAGCACGGGTTGGTTATGGTATCGCCGACTAGCTCATGTTGGTATGAGAAACCTTCACAAACTTATGAAAGGTGATCACATCGTAGGACTAACAAATGTTAAGTTCGAAAAAGATAGGGTTTGTAGCTCATGCCAAGCGGAAAAACAAGTTGGAGCTACTCATCCCGCGAAGAATGTGATGACTACTAGAAGACCGTTGGAGATGTTGCATACGGACCTCTTTGGGCCAATCGCCTATCTAAGTATTGGAGGTAACAAACACGGTCTCTTATAGTAGATGACTATTCACGCTTCACTTGGGCATTCCTCTTGCATGATAAGACAGAGACTCAAGGAGTACTCAAGAAATTCTTAAGAAGAGCCTAAAACGAGTACGACGTGAAGATAAAGAAGATAAGGAGCGACAACGGGACGGAATTCAAGAACACGGGCGTCGAAGAATATCTCGATGAGGAGGGGATCAAACACGAGTTCTCGGCACCCTACTCCCCTCAACAAAACGGGGTTGTCAAGAGGAACAACTACACCCTCATCGAGATGGCAAGAACCATGCTAGATGAATACAAGGTTTCAGAGGTGTTTTGGGTGGAAGGACATGCGACTAACCGCCTATACTTCCACAAGCTACTAAAGAAGACTTCATACGAGCTCCTTAACGGTAACAAACCCAATGTATTGTACTTTCGTGTCTTTGGTAGCAAGTGCTTTATTTTGAACAAAAAGTCCAAAAGTTCTAAATTTGCTCCAAAGGTAGATGAAGGTTTTATGCTTGGTTATGGCTCGAAACACTTGCGCCTGTCGAGTCTTTAACAATACCTCCGGGGTTGTTGAAATCTCGCATGGCGTAACGTTCGATGAAACTAATGGCTCTCAAGTGGAGCAAGTTGATTCTAGTATGCTTGATCAAGAAGATCCACCATGCGAGGCGATAAGAAGGATGGCTATTGGAGATATCAAGCCTTAAGAAGGAGTAGAAGAAAAAGATGTACCATCTACTTCAACTCAAGCCGAACCACCTTTAACAAGTCGGGGCCAAAGCGTTGGCCAAGCAAATGATGATGAAGATCAAGAGGATGACGCACCTCCAACATCAACCAAGGTCCTCCAAAAGTGCATCAAAGCATTCAACGGGACCACCCCGTTGATAATATACATGGAGACATACGAAAGGGAGTAACAAGTCGATCTCGTCTTTGTAATTTTTGTGAGCATTACTCTTTCGTCTCTTCTATTGAGCCAATGAATGTAGAACAAGCTTTGAAGGATCCGGATTGGATCATGGCAATGCAAGAAGAGATAAACAACTTCACAAGAAATGAGGTATGGGAGCTTGTGGAAAGACCGAAGCAAAACGTCATTGGAACAAAATGGGTCTTCTGCAACAAACAAAACGAGTTTGGGGTGGTGACAAAGAACAAGGCACGGTTGGTCGCCCAAGGCTTCACTCAAATCGAAGGTTTGGATTGCGGTGAGACGTATGCTCCCGTGGCTAGAGTAGATGCTATTCGTATTTTGATTGCTTTTGCTACTCACCATGGCTTTAAGCTTAAGCAAATGGACGTTAAGAGCGCCTTTCTCAATGGGCCGCTCTCCGAACTCGTGTATGTGGAGCAACCGCCGGGCTTTGAAGATCTTAAACACCCAAACCACGTCTACAAGCTAAACAAGGCACTATATGGTCTAAAGCAAGCACCCCGTGCTTGGTATGAGTGCCTAAAGGAGTTTTTGGTAAGAAAGGGCTTCGAAATGGGTAAATCCGATCCCACTCTATTTACCAAAATTGTAGATGGTGATATCTTTGTATGTCAAGTTTACGTAGATGATATTATCTTTGGATCTACTAATGAGTTGTTTTGTGAGGGGTTTAGTCGGTTAATGACTAAATGGTTTGAAATGTCGATGATGGGGGAGTTGAAGTTCTTCCTTGGGCTACAAGTGAGACAATTGAAGGAAGGAACGTTCATCTCCCAAGCCAAGTACGTGAAGGTCATGCTGAAGAAATTTGAGATGCAAGATGCTAAACCCATCAAGACTCCAATGCCAACAAACGGGCACCTTGACATGGATGTAAACGGTAAGAGCATCGACCAAAAGGTATATCGTTCTATTATTGGTTTGCTTCTTTACCTTTGTGCATCTAGGCCCTATATAATGCTTAGTGTGTGCATGTGCGCAAGGTTCCAAGCCGTAAGGAATGCCATTTAACGGCTTCCAAGAGAATTTTGCGATATTTGGTATACACTCCCAACTTTGGCCTTTGGTATCCTAAAGGGTCAAACCTTGACCTAATCGGCTACTCCGATGCGGACTATGCCGGTTGCAAAGTGGATAGGAAGAGTACCTCCGGTACTTGCCAATTCCTTGTGTAACATCCCAAATTTTAAACCCGATTTGGCACGTTAATAATTTCTTAAATGCATGATTTAAAAATGTTAAATCATCCATTATTGCATCATGACATCATCACTTCATGCATTGCATTTAAATTAGAAAAAAAATTTAAACTTTCCAAGTCTATGCCCTTTGGTGGAAAAATTTGGTAATTGGTTTAAAATAATATTTTCTTAAAACCAATACCCCATGTGAATTTATTTGAAAATATATTATAAATGTTGGGGAAACAAAATAATATTTCCTAAAAGTATTAATATGTTAAAAAGGTTTTGGAGAATATAGGTTCTTTGGAAATCAGACAATTCAAAACATCTTATTTCCCTCCTCAGCCCAGGTCTCGGCCCAGTTTCACCCTTTCCTTTCTTTTTTCCCGCGCCCCTCTCTTTCCTCTGGTTGGGCCGCCAAGCCGGCTTGGCCCATCTCCCTTTTCCCTTCTCCCCTCCCGTTTTTCCTCTGTTGGGCCGTGGTAGCCGCGCCGGCCCATTCTGCCAAGAGTCGTCGCCTTCTTTCATGAAGGCTGAGTCACGACAGTGGAGCCCACCGCGTCAGCCTCTCCTCCCTTCTTCTTCTCCCCTGTTCCTCTGTTCGCGCCCGCTGTTTGCTTCGCCGCCGCTGTTCGTCCTCCTTCCCGGGGCCGCCAGGGCTCCTTTCCCCACGCAATGCTCACCCCTACCTCTTCCACCGGACCCCTCTCCGTCCCCTACCCTTCTTGTCTTATCGCCGGCCTAACCACCTCGGTGCCGTCGCGTCCGAGCATTCACTTCACGGCACCGGCCGGGATCGACGCCGGCGATGGCCAACCCCGCGAGTCGCATTGAATGTGTTCCGGCCGGAGCTTGCCTATAAGTGGGGTACTGCTACCCTATTGACCGCTGCTCCGCGCCACCGCACTGTCGCAGTTCCGAGCCGGTGCGCCGCTGCCCACTCCTTCGCTATCCTCCTTACCCTCTCCTACCTCGCCTCACTCTTTTCGGTTCAAACTCACCCCGATGTTGGCACGCAGGTCGCCCCAGCGAAGCTCGCGCCAGGAGGATTGACGCCATGAGATCCGCGCGCGTGTCCCGGAGCTCGCGTTGTCGCCGCCGCCGTGACTCTGCCACCTCGACGTCTCCGTCGGCCTAGCGAGCCCAAGGTAGCCTCCCTGTCTTCTATCTCCTTCCCGGCCAGTGGGATTGGGCACCGGTTAGTCGCCTCGCCGGAGCCGCATAGCTACCGCGTCGCCGCCGCCGCAAGCCGTCGCGCCGCTTACTCTGTTCGCCTCGCGGGACGGTTCGATCCTCATTGGGTTCGCCTCGCTCGTAGCTTGCTCCCCGCGTGGCCAATCGATTTTCGGTGGCCGGGATCGTCGCCGCCGTTGGCAGCGCCACCGCCAGAGTCCATCCCCTGTTTTTCCCCTCTTCACCGGGCGGGTCCCGCTTGCCAGCCGCGCGTACCCCTCCCTTCGCCCGCGCGTTGCGAGCCTCGCCTTCGTGTTGGGCCGTTCGGCCGGGCCGGCCCAGCTCGAGAGGTCCTCTTTTCTTTTATTTTCTCTTTACCATTTCTGTTAAATCTTTATTGACATCCTAAAGCATTTGTCAAAAATTAGTTAGTGCATGATAAAAAGTCTGTAAAAATTCCTGAAAATGCTTTATTAGTTCTGGACCCTAGAAAAATTATGTATTTGCATGTCATACATTTGGAATCCATTTTTAGTTAAATAGATAAGCTCTAGGTGCATCATTTCATGTGCATTTGAGAAGTGTCATAACATTTCTTTTAACTAGAAAGAAAATACTTTAAAAGCCCCTGTACTTTAGAAAATATTGTTTCCATACCATCCATGCAGTTTGCACTTGTTAGAAGTACTCATGATTTAGTAATGGCATCATTCCATGTGTGCATTAACCATTTAGCATCATGTTTCCTTTAAATGAAGATACATGAAACAAGGAGTTGTTGCATCTTCCTTAAAAACAGCATAGCATAAAATATTTTACTTATGTGGTTGTATTGCTTTGCATGCGTGTGCGCGTTTAGGAGGTCAAGCCCTCGAAGACCCGATCGACGACGTCCCCTTCGCTTTCCCCGGAACCGATCAAGGCAAGTCCCCCTTCGATCATATCGTGAAGCCATTTTCGGTTATTTAGAAAATGCTTGCTAGATTTGAAAATATGCATGCTAGTTTAAAAAGGATAAACGCCGTATTTCCTAGATTTAGATATCATGCCGAATAGAAAGGTAAGAAATATGGTAGGATTAAACCTAAGGCTAAACTACAAGTTGCTCATATTTATATACTCGTTGTGGTAGGATAAATGCTTAAAACTATTTTATACGGAATGATTCAATCATTTGTGTGAAATGAGATTGTTGTTGAGAAATGTTTGGGAAAGGATGATTTAAAGATAGCGCATCAAGGGTGATGCTTGGTAGGAAATGAATTTCCACTTACCCCAAAAACATTCTGACTAGGGAGATATTTTGTCAGTTGGTGCAGTATGGCACCGGTTTCGGAAACTGGGCTAAAATATAAACTCTCCCCTAGTCTAAGGAGTGCTCATCCTATAATCCTATGAACTGAGCCATTACAGTACGACCTCGAGCCCCGGTATGGGATGGGCCCGATCGTTGGCCCTCGTGGTTGGCGGTCTTGTGGTGAAACACCGTCTAGGTGCGTAGCCTCTCGAGGGTAAGGCGTACCCACTCTGCAGAGTTAAAACTGTCATGATAGCCGTGCTCGCGGTTATGAGCGTGCGAAGGGACTGATTATATGGTAGTTTCTTCATTTCAAAACCAATTTAGAAAAGGGGTTTTTAAAGAAAGGATTTGAGACGAGTAAGGATTTGAGAAGGATTTCGTTTGAGTTAGGTGCCACCGGCGATATTCCGAATTGGGTGCCATAGGATTTGAGAAGGAAGTGTCGCGCGGAATGGACCTAGCCGGTTTGTGAAAGGAAAATGAGAAAGGATTTTGTTCTCGCTATGGCACTGAGGCCAAGTGGCGGGAACCGTTTGAGAAGAGCCCAAAGAAAATGTTGAGATTTAATGTTTCCAAATCGCTTTGTCAAAACTAGGCTAATAACTGCAATTTCCGCAAAATATCCTAAGTTTTCCTTGTACTAAACCACATTTGCATAATTCCGGACTTGCGAGTACAATTTGTACTCACCCTCCTTTTCTTCTCTCCCTTTTCAAAATTTCAACAGCTGGTCCATCTGAGTATGGCCCGCCTTCCGAGGAGGAGGACCCGGACTACGTCGAGGAGGCGTTTTCCGATGAAGAGTATGAGGACTAGGGTTACGCGTTCCTACAGCCGTCGTGCCTGTGGGATGAATAAAATTTTAGATGTTGTATTAGGCTTGTATCGTTGTGTACTCTGATTTGCGGCCTGCGAGCCGTTGTATGTGTTTGTACTGGACTATGTTTCCGCTTGTATTAATAAGATCGTTGGCACTGTTCCGTTTCTGTATATCTGTGTGTACTAGTCATGATCCTTGGGACTAGTACGAGTTTACGCAGGTGGAATCCGATCTTGTAAATCGGGTGCCGACACCTTGGTAGGTCGCTCGTCTCGTGGACGTCCAAGAAACAACACTCCGTAGCCCTATCCACGGCCGAAGCCGAGTATATTGCGGCGGGACAATGTTGCGCCCAATCGCTTTGGATGAGGCAAACTTTGAGAGATTATGGTATGAACCTAAGCCATGTCCCACTTTTGTGTGACAATGAGAGCGCCATTAAAATAGCCAATAACCCCATCCAACACTCTAAAACAAAGCATATCGATATTCGCCACCACTTCTTGAGAGACCATTCAACTAAAGGCGATATCGATATCACACATGTGAGAACCGAGAACCAATTAGCCGATATATTTACCAAACCATTAGAAGAAAAGAGATTTTGTGAGTTGCGGAGTGAATTAAATATCCTTGATTCTCGGAATGTGGCATGAGATTTTGTCCACATTGAATGATGAATGAAAAATGTATTCAAAACTTTTGTCATCTATTTTTTCATAGTTATATAGGTCTATTAATACTTGTTTGATTTGGCTCTTTGGACACTAAAGTCCATTTATTGTTATTTGACCTTAGTTCAACTTGATTGCATGTGCTTCGGGTCAAATATTGAATAAAATCAATTCATAGGTTCCACTTCATATCCCCGGTGAAATCTTACCTCTTTGTGAAGTTTCTGGAGAATTATTTGTGCTGTGGCCGAGGCTATACATCGGAAGTCCGATATGTGTGTATGGAGCCAAATCGGAGTTCCGATTTTCCCTCTCTGGTTCGCCCGATTGTAATTATCGGAGTTCCGATTTGTCCCTATACAATTCTATCGGAAGTCCGATTTAGGGCTTCGGGTTCCCTTTTGTAACTCCTCCCCGCAGTCTTCTCTCTCCTCTTCACTTCTATTCTTCCATCCCATGTGAGAGAGACTCAAAGGCGGCGGCGGCGTCCCTCTCTCCTCCGGCGACTCCTCCACCGTGGGGGCGGCTCCTCCTCCCTTCTCCCAAATCTGGGCGCTCGTGGAGGTTCCCCTCTCGGGCTTCAACTCCTCCACGGCCATTTCTAGGTGAGGAGCCTTCTCTTTGAACCCTAATGTCTAGCTTCTTCCTTGCACTAGTTTCTAGCCCGATTTCTATTCCTTGTTGATATCTTGGCTAGAGCTTGTGATTCCCCTGCCCAATCCGCTCTCTTAGTGGCCACATTGCATTCTTTTGCTAGGGGATGGATCGGAAGGGTAAAGGTGTTGCTCAACCGAAGAAGAAGGCAAGGGATCCTCATGGTGACCACGCTGTGACTATGGCCAGCTCGGGTTCCTCCAAGAAGACTCCCGCCAGTTCCCCTCCGCTTGCTCTCACCATAGGAGGTCCTGCTCGCCGGAAGCCGGGAAGGAAAGTTTATCGAAGGCAAATACTTCTCCTCCTATTGAGCGTACATTTCCTTGGGATGCACCTTTTTCTGCTGAAACGGACGAGGATATGCATTCCTATCATGCCAAGATGGCCGAATGGAGGCGGAGAACATTGACGGCCCCCATTGGTCCTCTTGAAGTGCTTGCTACAACTAGGTTTGCTTCGGGGTCCTTTGCCCGGAAAAGCGATTTCTATGCGACGCCGGAGCATGTCAGAAAGCTCTGGTCAAAGGATCCCCTTCTCTATCACAAGGAACAAGGCACCGATCGTCGTTTTTGGAACTTCGGCCAACAAGACTATTATGACAAGGCACTAGCTGGCAAGCAAACCCCGGTTGTGGAAATGAGATGGATTGATTGGGATAAGATGGCGGCGGTGAACAATGATCTATTCAATGTCATCATCAATAAGTGTAATGAGAAGGGACTTTGTGGGCTAATGAGTTTTTCTTATCCATGGAATAAAGAAGTTATCTGCCAGTTCTATGCCACATGTTTCTTTGTGGAGGATACCGTTTGGTTCATGATCGAAGGCGTGTACTACCAATTCACTATAGAGCAATTTGGCCGCCACCTCAAGATTCCCACAAGCGGCAACATGGCAAAGCTTCACAATGTTCAAGCTCTTGGAGATGATGTAATGGGGTTTCTTTATGTCAATGGAAAGGTTCCATCAAAAAGTGGGTCAACCAAAGGAGCGAAGCCTTTTTACCTTTTGCTAAACCGGCTGCTTCGCTATACTCTTGCCCCAAAAGAAGGTGAGGTGACCCGTATCCTCTTCTACTCCAGAAATTTGCTGCATAACATTGGGGAGTGTGAGGGGCAATTTGATGTTTTGGAGTTCATTTTGGCTGAGATTAAGTATGGATCAATGGATTCTCGGCGCAGTTGTGCTTATGCGCCATATCTCATGAGTATGATTGAAGAAGTGACCGGGGTGCGCTACTTTATGGATGAGAAGCACTTGAGCTATGTGCCATCCACCAGTGGTCTCAATGATCCTACTAATCCTCCTGAACCTGCTGCACCTGCGCCTGAGCCTAGTTCTCCTCCACATTCAGGCACTACTCCACCTGGCTCCTTCAAGAAGCTGCTGCGGTCTCTTTTTTGCTTGGGCCGCAAGCACTACAACAAGACCCAAGAGATGATTCGAAGGCAGAGGGAGCACCGCAAGAAGCTGGCAGTTCTTTATGAGAAGAACAATCTACAGATGTCCGATGATGATTCCTCCTCTTCTTACTCTACTGTGGGGACTGCGGAGCGTCAGCTTTGGGGTCTCCCTCCTCGGCGTGTCGAGTCTTCGAGTGAGAGTGGAGATGAGGCCACAGGTGGTGGTGGTAGTTCAAGGACAGCTCAGCGTGGAAGTGATGACGACGACAACGACTACATTCCTTCTCCGTAGGCTTTTCTAGTCTTTCTCTCTTTTTGGTGACTTGATGCCAAAGGGGGAGAAAATGGAGAAATGGGCTAGGAGAGCTTGCTTCAACTCAATCCGTCAACGTCATTTCATCTATCTCTATCTCTATTCACTAGTGCTCTTTGTGTGAAACCGGATTGCTTATTATGCTACTATTGTGCGAAACTATGTTCTAAAACTACCCTTCAATTTGGTTGTAATATTTATGTGTGGTGGAAGAAATTATGTATGGACATGTGTGATGGATGTTTAATTAGAAGTATCTTCTAGTTGGCTTAAACTCTATCTTGTGCTTGTGTGGATAATTATTGTCATATGCATTTGTTTCTTGTCACACATTTGACACATGTATAATTGTTGCACCCCACATTCACAATTGCAAAGATATAGGGGGAGCTTCCGCTATATCCTTTATCAATGGAATTATATATATCTCTCGTTGAAGCTATAATTGTTGTCATTAACCACCAAAAAGGGGGAGATTGAAAGTGCATCTAGGCCCCCTAGTGGGTTTTGGTGGTAAATAACAATAAATTATAGAGCTAACCTATTTGTGTTAAGAGAAAGTGCAGGGATTAAAGAGAGAATGCCGGATTAAAATTTATGGACTTGGGTGACTCTTTTGGCATCAAGACTTGCTTTACTTTTATTGTATTTCATTTTATTGCGTATAGGGATGCCGTACTATAAAGGGGGATGGTGCTGAGAACATGGTACAAAGGGAAATCTTAGTGCTCAAAAATTAGTTCCTAAGTCTAATGTTGAGTCACACCAAAAAAATCCTAAGCCTTGCACAACATCCACAATTCAATTCCCAAATTTAATTGTGCCTTGGCCGAACACTTATATCGGAAGTTCCGATTTCTACAACTTGACCAAATCGAAAGTTCCGATTTGTTGTCTCTGCTCAGCCCCGAAATAATTCCAGCCTAACCGACACTATATATCGGAACTTCCGATTTGCTCCACATACTGAAATCGGAACTTCCGATCTGCCTGACACAGTAACGGTCGGTTTTGAGCTAGATCAAATAAATACCTCCCCACTCACCTACCACAGTAACCAGCTCATTCACTCCAGCATTCAACTCCATTCTCTTGCTCCCAACAACCTAGCTCTCCCTCTCTTTAGTTCTTCCTTGAGACATCAAATCGAGAGAGGATATCAACCCTTGTGCTCCAATTAGTTCTTGGGATTCATTGTTGAGCACTTGGTTGTCCTTTGCCCCGGTTTCTCACCATCATCTATTACTCTTGGAGGCTTGAAGGGCTCCTAGAAGGCTAGGCGTCGCCGGTGAGCTCCCAAGTGTTGTGGTGAGCCGCCGGAAGTTTGTGAGGGTTCGAATCCGCCTCCGCAAGGGAAGGATTCACTAGTGGAACCGGCGTGGGCTTGGTGCTCCGCCACGAGGGTAGGGTCTTGGCGACTCGGGCTCAAGCGACACCGAACCTTCCTCAACGGAGAGTAGGATCCCCCTTCAAGGATCCGAACTTCGGGATAAAAATCTCGTGCAGCTTCTCGTCACTTGTGGTTCATTCCTAGCACTTGTTTTTCACTATCTTGTTTTGCTTGATCTACTACTGCTATTTAATTGCTCTTTATTTGTATCTAGTAGATCTGTGCTTGTTTCCTGCTAGTATTGCTTCATTTGCTCTAGATCTAAATTTCCGCTGCAACCCAAATCGGAAGTTCCGATTTCATACGCATACCCAAATCGGAAGTTCCGATTTGGACTCTCGGGTTGAGTTGTTTAATTTGTCAAATCGCCTATTCACCCCCTCTAGGCGTCATATTGGTCCTTTCACCTGCGCTGGCTTTGGCTTCAACGCTCTGACCAATCTAGACCTTGGCTGCAAATTCAAAACTGTGACGACCAGCTAGACTTGTCGATCTTCAGAGCTGCCACTAAGCCAGTCTTGGTCTCTAGGACGACAGTCCTATTCTGGTAGGACCACTGGCTTCATGGTCAGTCGCCTTCTTCTGTGGCCCCGGGTTTGTTTGCCATCTCCAATGCCAAAAAGATGACGGTATATGATGCCCTGTCTCAGCAACGCTGGATCCAATCAATCAGGCCCAATTTCCGGGTCGAGTTCTTACCTCAGTTCCTGGTTCTAGTAGCGAAGCTCGCTGAAGTCACCCTATCCCTGCAACATGACCAGTTTGTGTGGTGGCCCTCCACGCATGGCTCCTTTGATAACAAGTCGGCCTACCGTCTTCAATTCTCGGGCTCCATTTTCACCGACCTTAAGCAACTCGTTTGGAAGCCCTAGGGCCCAGCTAAGTGCAAATTCTTCGCTTGGACCGTCCTCCAGGGAGGGTTGCTCACGGCGGATCGTCTGCTTCGGAAAGGGTGGCCAAACAACTATTTCTGCCCACTTTGCCTTCGAAACCTTGAAACCACAGATCATCTCCTTTTATCCTGCAACTACTCATGGTGGATTTGGACCGAGGTCGCCAGTTGGGTCAACATGTCATCCCTCAAGCCCATGGCTGATTTGGACTTCCTAACCTGGTGGCGCGATAAGGCCCTTCGGGGAAAACGGGCAAAAGTAAGGAAAGCGATCTCGTCTATCATCATGAATGTCTCATGGGCGATCTGGTGTGAAAGAAACAGACACATCTTTAAGCTTAAGGAGATGACCCCCCATGATCTCCTTCAGGCAGTTAAAGATGACCTGGCACTTTGGGCTCTCGCAAGGGCAGTGGGTATACGAACCCTATTGCCGCAAAGGGATGTTCTACAAGGAAATTTGTAAAATTTTTCTTTAATTTTGTAACCACCCGCCCCCCAACCCTCCCCTCCTTTGTAATTATCCCCCTTGTACCCGTTCTTCTCCTTCTAATGAAATTGGGTGGCCACCCCGGCCCTCCCTTTCAAAAAAATAAATTTGCTAGAGAAAAGGTGTACAATTCTTCAATTCGATGTTGTTAATTTAATTCTGCAAAACAAAGAAAAATAGGGTGCCATGGACAGACAACCTGCAATTGATTATTCACACTTAAGCTGGCAAAAACAAACAATCAAAGGCCAGACTTTGGTGTAGCAAATTAAATCATATAAGAAAAATACTCCATCATATCCTCCATTGTTGTAGGCCAGCCTTTGGTGTAGCAAATTGGAGTACCAATCACTTACAAAAATTGGAGTACCAATTAGACTGAATTACCGATGAGAAAAATATTACATGACAACCTTGTTATAAACATGGTAATGATGAAAGATCATGATATGCATAGTTGTCATGATTAGTACTTGATCTGCTCGGCGAATGCTTTTCTCTGTTTATTTTCATGACATCGCCTCCGCTTGACTGATGAACTCTCTGTTTTTACAAATTTGCTAGAGAAAAGGTGTACAGGCAGACTGAAAGAGCATGCCTTGAGTACTACAACTCCATGCACTCGGTAATGTATCCTGTCCGTCGTGCCTCATCTATCGTTTAAATTGCAATGTTTAGGAAATTTATAATGTGCTCGTTTGGCAAATTTATAATGTGCTCTTTACTATCTATTTATATATCTTGCTTTCCTCATCCTCTACCTGTTGACTAATCAGGCCTCTGAGTTTGAACTTGCTCCTGGAGACATGACTAAATATAGATTGACGGCGGTGAAAGGTGGTGGTATTTTTGAATGGATCCATGGTAACTTTCTAGCATGTCGGAAACGCTCAGGTTTCTTCTCTTTCATGCCTGCTCCACGTACCCTCTTCTTTTATGAGGTCAGCTTCAACAAGGTTGTGACATGCGTCCCCTTAGGTATGACCTCGAAAGATCCTTTGACGTAGTGATAAAAGCAAACAGGACAGTGAATTGATTATGTATTTGATGTTTAACTTTGTGTTTTCAGAAGATGAATCGGTTGATGAAACCTACAATTGGCTTGGATTTTGGCTTGGGTGGGGCATCCGCAATAACGAAACATGTATTCTTTTTTTTCTTTTTTCTTTTTTTAAAAAGAGGATTTTAAAAAAAAAAGAGGAGATTTTTTCCCATTTTCCATTGCATCAAGATAGGAATACAACGGAAACCATGTCTCTTAAAGATCTTACACGCAAACAGGCTAAGAAAAGGGCTTAGAACTAAACAGTAGTAGCAAAATTATTACAAACTTAACATCGCTAGACAGCACACTTCATGAAGGACAGGAGATGAGGGATAACAGCAACAGAAAGGCTGCAAAGTAAAGATACACCACTAGGGGGAATAGCTCTAAGTCAGTAGTAGATGAGAACGCTTCAAACAACAAGCTTGAATCCCCACAGCAGCACCCTCAATCAGCGAAGCACCTTTCGCCAGAATTTCTTTTTCATCACCTGCAAACAAGTCTGCCCAGTAGCGCAACATCGCACAGATGGAATGAATAATTTGAATAGGAGAATCAAAAGTCTTTTTATCAAAACACCATTTATTTCTAGCGGTCCAAATGCACCACAGGACAGCAGCAATGCAAGTACAGTGAAATTTTTTTCCAGAAGACCAAACTGTTTCAATCCAAGTAAAATACCCATGCCAACTAATAGGCCTAGAAGAAACACCAAAGACACTAGCAATAATACACCAAATAGAAGAGGAAACTGAGCATTCAAAAAAAAGACGTTGAATATTTTCCAATTTTCCACAAAAGAAACAGAAGGGATTCCCTGGCCAATTCTTACTCCTAAGAACATCTTTAGTTAAGATAACACCTCTACAAACCAACCAGAGAAATATTTTGATTTTCAAAGGGATAGTAGCTTTCCAGATGAAATTATAATCAACCAACTCACCACCCCTAGAAATTAATCGGTAGGCTGATTTGACAGTGAAACTACTACTCTTCTTTCCTTTCCAAATAGGCTCATCAATTTTAAGAGGATTTATTTTAATGAACACTTCTTGTTTAAAAGTCCCCCAAACAAAAGCCAAATTGTTATCCAGAATCCTTCTGAAAGACAGATTTAAACCCTTATCAACAGCATTAGCAACTGACAGGTATTTATCAAAACAGATATCATATATCTCAGGGAAAAGTGAGTATATGGGCTCCTCACCCCACCAAATATCATGCCAGAAATCAATTTTTCACCATTACCGATCTTTGAAAGCTCTTCTTTTTGATAATAGCTCCGATTTTCGAAGTTGAGACCAAAAAAAGGAATCGAAGCTTTAGCCTTAATCAAGGAAAGAGGTTTATTATTAAGATACTTGGCCTGAATCAAGGAAGTCCAAATGCTATTTTTAGATTCAAGTTTCCACAGCCATTTACATAAGAGGCTAATATTTAGGGTACGTAAACTTTTTATTCCGAGACCACCAAACTTTTTAATAGAACAAATTTTGTCCCAACTTACTAAATGATACTTTCTTTTATTACTAGAGCTCCCCCAGAAAAAATCTCTTCTGATCTTATCAATTTTAGACAGAACCAAGACGGGAACTAAAAACATGGACATATGGTAAATAGGGATGCTAGAAAGACAAGAGTTGATAAGCACCAACCTACCTCCCTTAGAAAGAGAACTACACTTCCAGTTATTCAATTTTTTAGAAACTTTGTCCACCATAATAACGAAACATGTATTCCTTCCTATGTGTCAAATTCTTTTTCATTGACAACCTCTTACAATAAATTACTCACCCTTGGTTATCTCCTATGTTACACAGTTGATCATGTTTGCCGGACATGTAGACATCGTCTTGCTCCGCCAGGCCCTTTCCGAGCAATAACGACAAAATTGGAATGTGAGCATCAAGAATTCGATCATGCTTGTGAGATGTGTTATGTTAAATGTCATGTTATCATCCTAGCCCCGAAAAATTCGAGTTTGGGCGTCAAAAGAACTACAACTATTCCTTTAGTTTGGTAATTAGATGTTTCTCCCAGTAGTCCAGGAGCAAGATCGTTTTTTTTGCTTAATAGTGAGCTACACTGTATTCGTACTCTTAGCTTGTTGTATGTTCTTTGGCTTTTGTATTAAAGCTCGCTGGATTCGGTCCCTCTTCAGACATCCACGTCTCTCCGGTCTCGCCGCGCAATCGTCCCACTGCACACACTGTGAGCCGTCCGATCCTCTGTACGGTGTTGCCAAAAAAAGCTCCCCTCTACTTTCAAAGCCAATTGTGATTTTACCCTCATTTTTTCAGCTTTGTGATTTTGCCCTCGCTTTTTTGAATTGTAGCTCCAGTTTACCCCTATTCCGTTAAAACATGCAACGGTGTTAATTCTAAAGATTTTCTTCCACTTATCTTAACTAGGACTTTGTGATTTTACCCTATCTCTCAATCTATATATGTACTAGCAATGAAAACGCGATGCGCGTGTAAGGTGACTTTATTTTGATCACCAACTGTCACATATCATCACAGGTTGACATCCATCCAAGTTTGCAAAGTTGCCAAATATTATTAACATTGATTATGTAATATCTGCATAATTAAGACAACTGCAAAAACACAAGGTTACCTCCTCAAATTTGTCAAAATTCTAAGTATCCAGCCTGCCATTGACCTATGACATGAAATCAACTTTCATCTTATACAATTTTTTGCCAATGGCCTATAAATCATGGATGTGCCTAAAGTAGAAAACTAACGACATCAGCTATGTATATGGACATGTACAATATGCGGAAGAGAACATAGTTTTATTCCATGAGCCACTTTTGTTCGAAGCCTCTGCTCAACACTACACGCAAGTTTACTGATGAGATCATTAGCTTCAGGAGAAAGCTTAGCTTGTTGAAGAAATTTTAAGTGACTTGTCCATTTCACAATCTGCAAGAGGAAAACAATAGTTTATATTTGATTCAAATGTATGATCCTAAGCTTGGTTAAGTAAAAAAAAACATTAACTGGAAGCAGTTGTATTTTTTGTTCTAAAGTAAAGAAAAAACAATAGTTTATATTTTTTTGTTCAGACATCCTGCTTAGAAATGCTCATTTGAAATATTAGTCCTTTTACATCAAGTTGTTATTGACCACCAAATCAATTTTAATTCAATTAATCACTTTGGGTGCCTAGATACACTTTCACATTGTGTTTTAGGGCCAAAAGCAGTTGAAGCCAATAGCAAGCCAGCCCTCCTCCACGTGACCTCCCCCATTGCCCTTCTCTTTCCTCTCTTCCCCTGCTCGATCTTTCCCGTTCATCCATCCCACCCTCTCTTTCAGAAGTTATTTTAATTGAACTTTGTTCACCTATACAGCCTAGGCACTAGGTGTCCCCACTATCATCCAACTAGCACCTCACGTTTTCTATAACACTATAATAAGAGATATTGGCATATTGCCAATCTTCAACAATCCATTTTGTGCTGCTTTGGTTGGTGCCTTGATCAATTTTTAATTCATAAGTTTGAAATATAAGGACTAATAATGATGATTTTAGTTTGTTCTGAGTTTCAATATTCAACGATGTTTGTGTAGGGATCAAACTATTAATTCCCTTAAATTTTATTCCAAAATTTAGTTACTTTGAAACTAAAAGGTAAGTTATTATTATTATTGTAACATCCTGAAAATTAAAACTCTAAATTTGGCATTAAAAAAATTATTTAAATTAAATGGATTTTCAAATTTGCATCATGGCATGGCATAGCATCTCATTTGCATTAAAATTTTTTTTGAGTGTTGGAAAAATATTAGGAAGTATTTTGAAATGAATTCTTCAAGAATAAGAAAAAATGTTATTTAAAAATTTTGAAAAAATCTTGGAAAACTATTTTGTAAATGAGAAATTTTTTTAAAATATTGTTTTATAAATTTGTGAAATTTCATTCATATTCATAGCATTCATGTGGGCATTGAAAATAATTTTTCTAAAAGAAAATCAAATTTGTAAAATTGTGAAAAATATAAAATCTTGGTTTTCCAATAAAATCTTTGATAAAATAAATTTTGCAAAATTTCATAAAAACATTTTTACAAATGTTTCATAAGTTAAAAGGTAATTTGAAAATAAAAAAAATTAGGAAATCCTCCCTATTTCGGAATGGGCCCTAAGGCCCATTTCGCTCCCTCTCTTCCTCTCTTTCCAGCCCACCCCCCTCTCCCCGTTTCTCTCTATGACAGGTAGACCCCACCTGTCATCCCCTTCCTTCCTCTCTCTTTCTTCTTCTCTCCTCCCCCACCCGCAGCGCCCCGCTCCCTCTCTCTGCTCTCTGCCCCGCTCTCTCCCCTCGCCCCCACCTCTGAGCTGCGCCAGGAGACGCCGCTCCCCTTGACGCCGCGCCCCCACCAGCTGCCGAAACCGCCTCCTCGCCCTCGGATTTGCCCCCGGTTTCGCCAGTGCGCAAGAGCTCTCCGCCGCATGGCTAGCTCGCTCGGGAGGACGCCGCCGCGTGCCTCATCTCTCCCTCGCCTATTTATGGAAAAAGCCCTAATTTGGTCCCTAAACTTTGGCGCTCGGATTGATTTGGTCCCTCAATTTTAAACCAGACCGATTTGGTCCCTGAACTCTTAAAATCTTTTGGTCCTTTGACCAGCCCAACCAGTCACAGGAGTGTTTTTGGGCCAAATCATCGCCGCACACGTGGCGGCTAAGGTGTATTTTTTGGCTAATGTTGACTGTTTTTGCATGTATTAGCCATTGTTACACAGTAAATTATTAAAATTATTTTATGTTGTGCATAGTTTTACAAGATAATTTTTTTGGAGACTTGCATATTTTACATTTTAATATTTTATTGTGTAACAATGGCTAATACATGCAAAAACAGTCCACGTCATAAAAAAAAATCCACCTCAGCTGCCAAGTGTGCGGCGACGTGGCGCAAAACCACTCTTGAAGTTGGTTGGACTGGTCAAAGGACCAAAAGGTCTGGTTTTAAGAGCTCAGGACAAAATCGGTCCGGTTTAAAGTTCATGGATCAAATTGGTCTGAGAGCCAAAGTTTAGGGACCAAATTGGGACTTTTCCCCTATTTAAACCCCGCCCCGCCTCTCGCTCTCGTTTTTCCCCTCCTCCGCCGCCTGTCCGCCATTGCCGCCGTCGCCCGGAGCTCAAAGCTCATCGCGCCGCCGCCCCGGTGAGGCCCAGCCACCTCTCCCCCTCGTTTCTTCTTCGCCCCGCGCCTCTAACCCCTCCGCTCCCCTCCTCTGCCCCCAGGAAGCCCGGAGCTCCGGCGTCGTCGTGCGTCTCGTTCCGCCGCCGCTGTACATCGTCGCGCCGCCGCCGTCAGTCCCAGTGAGCTCGCCGCCCCCGCGTCCCCCTCTGCGCCGCGCCGCTCCTCCTCCGGGCGCCCCAATCGCCGGCGAGCCGAGCGCCGCCCCGCCCCTGCCCCTCTCTCTCTCTCTCTCTCTCTCCCGTTTTTCCCCAAACCGGAGGAAGAAGATGACCGGGAGACGTCGGATCTGGGATGGGCGGCCCAGATTTGTTCTCTCCCTCCTCTCACTGCCCTGTGGGCCCCGGCTGTCAGCCGTGTGGGCCGCCTCTCCCGCGGGCGGTGCGTGCAGGAATTTTTAATTTTTTTATATTAAATTTTATTCGTTTATGCAAAATTATGTGTCAGATTGAAATTTAGACAAAAACAGCGCCGGTCGCACTTTCAATTCACGACAAGTTGTCCTGTCGCACATTGAAAGCACGATAGGCCGCTGACAGGAAGGTGCATGAGGGAGCAGCAGCAGTCGTGCAACCAAGGCACGACCAGCCTCTGTGCTACAGTAAATTTCGGAGAGTTTGCACTTCTTATATCAATTAACATTTCATACCATATTCAACTTACACGAAACAAATTTTAAAATTCATGTCAAATCCTAAAGAACCCATTTTTCACACTTTCAATTTTTTTAAATTTTTTTGAATTTTGAATTTCGAATTTACACTTGAATTGGTATTAAAATTTTGAAATTTTGGAATTTGAATTTCAAAAATTTTAAGTTTAAAAAATAGGTTCTTTAGGATTTTACATGAATTTTAAAATTTGTTTCATGTAAATTATTTTATACCATATCCAATTTACATGAAATAAATTTTAAAATTTATGTAAAATCCTAAAGAACCCATTTTTCAAGCTTAGAATTTTCGAAATTCAAATTTTAAAATTTCAAAATTTTAATACCAATTCAAGTGTTAATTTGAAATTCAAAATTCAAAAAAATTAAAAATTGAAAGTGTGAAAATGGGTTCTTTAAGATTTGACCAGGATTACAAAACCATGGGTCTTCTCCGAACACTTTGTGGCGCGAGCCATTTACATGATTAGCGGCGATTTAACCAGCAGTTTTGCCGATTTGACATCAAAATCGAACCATGATTCGGCAAATTTCGCCCGGCTAGCCATGGTTTTCGGCGGTTAATCATGGTTTTACACTGACTAGCCGCGGTTTTGGCAATAAAAATTGCTGGACAAAGGGAAAAATGAGGAAAAAATAAAAAATAATAGAGACATACATGATATATGCTATGCTATATTATTTAAGAGATATACATGATATATAGGAGCATAATCAAGACAAATAATCATATTCCTAAATTCCTAATTGATGTTATAAATTCTTCGTACATGAAATATTGGAGAAACCAAATTTCTAGTCATAAGAAATGGGGAAGTGTACAATCTAGAAAATCCTCTTAGGCCCCAAGCCCCCAAGTTCATTGATTGGTCTACGAGACTACGACAAATTAAAAAAATAATCGATGCATATTCAATCTGAATGAACCTCAACAGATGGACTGATGGATTACGACACTTCTACAGAGATTCGACATATAAAATTGTTCAACATATAAAATTGTTACAAAATAACAGTGCAAGTGTGCAACAGAGAGTCAGAGATTCGACAATTAATCAGTAGTAGCTGAACTGAACTGACAGAAGCCCTTAGCAATAGATATTTCAGATAGAAGCCATACATATATTCATCATTTCATGTTCATGGTAGCAATGTAGCAATATCATAGAAGCCATACAGAAGCCCTTAGCAGTAATATGCAATCTGCAAATGCAATGAGCAACGAAGTAAATAAAGAAACCTAAGTTGTCAAATGGTAAGTGCACGCATTACCTTTATTTCGAGTCTACTACTGGTGATATTGCTGGGACTGGGAGTATTGATCTTCATTTGAAATAATTATGACCCCTTGAGTTGCCCTTAAAATGGCTCTGAACTCATCCCAACTCTGTCCTGTCGTCCAGCTATTTGCCTGCCAGCGTGCATATATCATGTTATATTGATCAGGCTCTTCACTCTCATACAAATACCTTCTTGGCTGTCATGTGTCTTTGCGGGGGTAAGCCGCCACTCTGAGGGTATCCTGTGGGAGGTATCCATATACTCCTTGGGGTAAGGCGGGGTAGTAAGCTCACAGGGGTGGGGGTAGTAAGCTCTGAGGGAGGGATAGTAAGCTCCATATTGCCACCGTGGTGAGTGGCGTCCTTTGCTTGAACCGTAGTCAGACTCATGTGGAGCATGACCATGCATTCTTCCCCTGCCCCTATCGATGCTAGACCGACGAGGCGCCCTATCGATGCTAGATGGAGGAAGCATTCTCTGCGAGCTTGCTTCATATGATGAATGACGACCACAGGTAAACCGAGCGGCGGTGGCGAAGAACAGTGGAATGACCACCGCCAACATCAGCACCTTGACCACCATCGTCGTCGCCGTCATCGTCGTCGTCGTCGTCGTCATCATCAGAGGCTGATGAACTCAAGTTAGATTCTTGATATGGAGGGCTCCATGAGCAAGTTCTTGGAGGATTCATCACCGTCCATCTCCTCTTCTTCGCCCAACATTTGTTTCTTTGGGTCACGCTCTTTGGGTGGATTTTTCGCTTCCTCTTACCCACATGTGTTTCTCCAACATGTTTAGATGCCCACCCGCAATTGTTGGCGCCTGTCTTCTTTCTCATATCACCAATGTCCGTAAGATCGGTGGCGGCACGATTAGGGCTGGGCGTCGAGATCACTTAAGTCCTCATCTAATTCGGATCAGCATTTGACTGTAAGTGTATAAAGAGCAAACACCGATAAGTACTTAAGGATACTTACCTTCGTAAAAAAAATAATAGTTACATTCTTACTGTCAACCGCATCCACTCAACGATTGGGTTCGTGTCATCTGTGAGTGAAAGCTCCGTGAACAGAGAGAGTGGATCCATGTCTTGTGATTCGCTTTGTATTCCTTGTCTTTCTAATCTTAGACGGAGGTTGTAGTGGACGTACACCAAGTCGTGGAGTTTTTGATAGGACAACCTGTTGCGTATCTTGGAGTGGATGAAAGCAAAGGTACTCCAATTGCGCTCGCATCCACTAGATGAGCAAACCTGTGACACTATACGCTTTGCAAGTTTCTGCAAATTTGGTGTATCTGTGCCCATCATGTTCCACCACATCGCTGCCACGAGAAACATCATTGCATACGATACAAGATCATTCCACTTATACGATATCATTGTATTTGCATATCAAATTTTCGATTACCTTTATTTTGATCATTGGAAAGAGCCATCCTTCTGGCAACCTCTCCTGCGAAAGAGCCGGTGCGTAACCTCCAGTCCTCGATCTCATTAAGTGCTGCAGCCGCGGTATCTTCATCAGCAATTCTTTCAAAAGTTTTTCGGACATATGGCAACATATTTATGTTCCATCCATCAGTATAGTTCACCGTCGGGTTCAGAATACAAGCTGCAGTAAATGAGGTCACAATGTAATTTAGAATTTTATACCAAATAAAATATTGTATACTCATATTTATATATACCTGTTTCAATAAGCGTGCCTTCACTAAGGGTCTCAAATCTCTTATCGATGACATGTACGACTCTCGTGTAATCTTTTTGACTCAAGTTTTTCTGGAGATTTTGGAGCATGCCACGATATTTGATTATGACATCACAGATGGTAGGGTTCTTATCTTGGTCTGCGAACCGAAGAAAGCTATAGATTGGAGCAACCATATGTATTGCCTTGTTCATTGCATCCCACCATTCTAGGTTACTCAAGCATCCATGGCAGTACTTTCCTTGTTCGGATTTAGCATACGGGCTTGATAGAAATTCATCAGAAGCCATCCATTTCATGAATTCTCCTCTGCGCTTGGCAAAGCTCTGAAGAAACATGTAGTTCGTACCAAAACGAGTTGCACACCACTTATCCAACTCACCGCCGATGTGTTTCTTCATCATTGCATGCAATTTGTTCGAGTTATACATCCATCTGCACACTCTCCTTGCACTCTCAATGATAGCATGGTGGTCTGGGAACTCCCCTATGTCCTTCAGCAACAAATTTATGGTGTGAGCCAAGCAAGGTTGCCACATTATCTTGGGGAACTGCTGACAGATCAATTTCACGGCCTTCTTGTAGTTCGAACCATTATCGGTGATGATTTGGACGACATTTTCAGGCCCAACTGAATTGATCACTGACTTAAATTCCTGCATGACAAGTTGATGTATACCCGCATTAATTTTTATCATATGACATAATAGGACTATAGGAGTAGGACAATAGGTGTATCAGTCTATGCATACCTGCATTAATTTATTTGCATCTTGAGTTTGCCCAGTCATATCGACGGACTTGTAAAAAACATCGTCCATTGCAATATAGCATGAAGTTCATGATGGCCATGCCTGTTGGTCCCGTCCAAGAATCAGACATTATGGATAGACCAAAATCATGCCAATCCCGTCTCCATTGCATCATCTCACGGTCTATGTCACGCTTGTTTTCCTCCAAATACCTTCCATCGATCTCACGTCCTTTCGGTGAACTTACACCCTCACCTGCACGATAATTGTTATTCATGAAAAAATAGTAACTATTAAGTAGTGATGTAAATATGTAATCATGTATGCATGTTCACTAACCGAGCCTCTGCGTCTCCTTAATAGCTGCAATAAAATAAGGGTTATCTGCTTTTCTTCCCGGAATGCCGGCTGCATGAAACCACGATGACCATTTTTTTCCAAGTTTCTCCCTAAGTGTTTTGTTTGCTTTTGTCCAAACACCCTCATCAATCCGTGGTTGCACGGTTTTGCGCGTGTCCGGCTGCGACCTTGAGCCTGATCGGCTCATAAATTTTCTTAACAAATTTTCTTTCCCACCCCTAGACCCACTGCCACCGCCATGCTCATAATGATCACCAGCTCGTGCCCTGAATTCAGCATGTGCCTGTGATGCAGCCATGGCATGCCGCATCTGCTCTTCTTCGTCAGCACCCCCAGTCATCTCATCCCTCCAGTCCCCTCCCCACTCACCTAAGCCTTCTGCGGCCCTTTGTCTTCTAAATTCCTCTTTTATTTTATCTTCCTTTGCCTTTCTGAACCTATCAAGCTCCCTCTGAAAGTATGTCTTCACATCGGGTGGGACTGCTTTACAAGACGCCACACCTTTTCCACTTCGGCACGCCAAGTGATACTTAAATCTTGCCGCACCACCTCCATTTTTCTCTGTTCTACAGTATTTGCACCTAAATCCATTGCCTAGCTTATCGCCATGCTCCCAAACACTGTCGTGGTCCCGCTCTGCCATTCCCTAATACCTGCAAAAATAAATTACCTAGCAAACTACTAATTACATTAGTACAATACTATTACTGACCTTATTAACTAATTAATCTAACATGCTAACCTAATTACAATTCTACTAGACTACAGTCTACAAGTCTAACGGTCCTAACCTAATTACCTAACTACCTAATTGGCTAATTACCTAACTACTAAGCAAAAAAAACTTAAATACCAGTGTATCACTAACAAGTACCAAGTACTAACCTAAGTACCTTAATCTAGACATCTAGTAAGCCCATGCCACACAAACCAACCAAGCCACGCACTGGCCAGTGGTCATAGCAAATTAAAACGACAAACCGCGGTTACCTCGGGTAAAGCCGGTAGAAAATCCCGGTTAGCCGGCCGATTAAGCGATTAACCAGCCATTTCTGGCTGTTGTGGCGGCTTTAGCTCCCACCACTTCACTGGCGCCCGAGTCAGGTTTACCGCTAAAACCGTCGGCGGCTTAGCCTTTTTATGGCGATTCAATGACCGGCGGCTCGGCTCGGCGTCCTCGGCGGTGGGCGCGGATCTGGCCGAGAAGAGCTCTGGCGCGAGGAAAAACGAGAAGACAGAGTCAGGGTGGGGAGTGGGAAAGTGAGGCGCTCGGTTCACGGTGCGATAATTATGAAACCGAGGCATGGGGGAATCTCTAGCAGTGTATAAGTGGTACAACACGGGTAGCACACAGCCAGGCAGCCAGCATTGTGTTACTAATCATCCGAAAAGACTATATGGCCATTAAGATTTGTTTGCCAGAACGTATTTAACACATACAATCACATGAAATAATGAGATATATTTACAATTTTTAAATTTTGTTTGAACCAAAATGCTTAGAATAACGAATACTATTTTTACAAATTTTATAGTAATTTTACTTCAAATTTGAATTTGATTTAATTCATGGAATTGCGTAGGTTTACCCGGGTTTTCCAAACCATGAAGTCAAGTGAGATCGGTTAGCCGTGACTAATGATGTTAGCCGTGATTTTGTAACATGAGGATTTGACATGTATTTTGAAATTTGTTTCGTGTAAGTTGGATATGGTATGAAATGTTAATTGATATAAGAAGTTCAAACTCTCGAAATTTCTTCAGAGAGAGAGGTTTGGTCGTGCCTTGGTTGCCGATCTGCTTCCGCCACTCGTCGCTTTCTGTCGGCGACTGTCGTGCTTTTAAAGTGCGACAGGGCAACCTGTCGTGCATTGAGAGTGCGACCGGCGCTATTTTTTCTAAATTTCAATCCGACACATAATTTTGCATAAACGAATAAAAATAAATATAAAAAAATTAAAAATTCTGCGCGCAGTGCGCTGCTGCTGGGCCGTGGCCCAGTTAGCGGCAGTGGTCGGCCCACGCCGTTTTCTCTATTTTAATTAGTGGCGCACACTAGGGTCCGGACGTCCTGCGCGAGCCTCCCCGGATCGGACCAGCGTCAGCCGCTGGATCGCCATCCGAGCGCTCAGAGCGCGCGCGCGTCTCCCTGGGAAAAACACGGCCACGCGCTGTCCCCTAGGTGTGGGCCCTGCCTCAGCAGCATGCGTTGTCTTCTTCCCACGCATGGGCCACGCCCCACTGCATGCGAGCATGGGCATGAATGCATGACGTCCGTGTGCTCCCCAATGAGGGCATGCAGATGAGGATTATCTGCGGTTCCTATCATTGTGTTGCTCATTAGGCTAGCCGGTAGTTGCAACTCAAGAATCTACTAATGAAACTTAGATAGTGTACAAATGAAACCTGAGAAAACTTCTGATGAAACCTAAAAATCTAATGATGAAACCGAAGAACCTACTGATGAAACCTAAGAACCTACTGATGAAACCCGACAAAACTACTAATGAAACCCAAGAACCTACTGACAAAACCTGAGAAACTACTGATGAAACCCGAGAACCTACTGACGAAACCTACGAAACTGCTGACGAAACCTGAGAAACTACTCATAAAACCTTTGAACCTACTAGTGAAACCTAAGAATTTACTGATGAAACTTGATAACATATTAATAAAACTTGAGAATATACTAATAAAACTTGATAGCGTACTAATGAAACCTGAGACGCCATAGCTGCAATAGTTCGCGCTGTGGAGAGTTCAGTGAACAGCGCAAAAGCTAAAACAATCTCTGCTGTGTCTAGACCATATGGTGCCAGCGCAGAAAATCCCACCTCGTGTCCCAATGCAGGCAGCTCTCTGCTCTCCCTATGCATGCGGGCCCTATGCGCGCGTCCCCATGCAGTAGCGGCTGCATAGCTACTCACTCGTCCCGATGCCCCTCTGCGCGCCAGGCGTTAGCGGGATCCACCATGTATGCGTGAGGTAGGCGGTCAAAAAAAAAAAGGCAGCAGCGCTGCAAAATTCTCCATCGCGCGCGTGAGACGTCCGGCGCGGGTCCGGCACGTCGGACGTGCGGACGATAGCCTTTCCGATACTATAAAGCCTTTCCGATACTATAAACCAATTTAGTAAAAATAGTAAATGACTTCTAAAATTCTTGGAAAAATTATCAAAAATATTTTGAACCGTACTGGATTTTATAAAATATAAAATACCACTGTTGTCTTATGAACTTTGCAAATAAAATTGTTAGTTAACCCTAGGCTCATCATTTCATGTGCATATTTCAAAAATGCATTAAAAATTCATACTAGCTCCAAAAATTGTGATTCCAATTTCTGTAGGTTCATAAAAATCATATCTTTCATCATAATTTTTCTAAAACTTATTTATGCATATTGTTGAATGATTGTATTGTTGTGTGATTCGTTCCGTTTTATCATACGCTAGTACTCAGAACCGAAGCTGGGGAGTTTGGTGATGCCTCCCACGTCATCGACTTCCTGCAGGAACAACGAATTAATCTCTTGGGGAAATTTATCTAACTATTGAATTTGATATATGTAAAGTTATAAACACGGTTTCTTTTAATATAACAATTAAAATGTAGATACACCTACAGTGTTACTTGATTTGAGCTCTTTTTTTTGGCAACAGATCTGGTGCAACCGACACTGCCTGTGCAACTGTGCAATCCGTCCATCTCAGCCGCACGATTCCAATCCGGCGGATGGGTTCATTCCCGTGTCTTTTTTGGACAAAAGTGCCCGCCTCCTCTGGGTTTTCTTGCATCCATGCCCCTGCCCTCCTCGCCTGTCTCCTCCCCCAAATTCCCGATGCGATGGAAGGTTCCCGCCCTCGTGCCCTCGACGCCGTCGCCGGGAGCCCCTCCTCGCCGTCGGGAGCACCTCGTCGGCAACCCCTCGTCGCTGACTCCGTCGCCCAGTTCGCTCGCCGCGCCGACGGGGCCTTGACGCCGCCCCACCGGAGCCCCATGTCCCCACCCCACGGAGGCCCTCGCCGTCGTTGCCGTCGCCCACGGAGGCCCTCGCCGCCTCGTCGTCGCCCCACGGAGGACCTCGCGCCCGCCACGAAGCACCTCGACGCCGCCCACGGAGCCCCTCGACGCCGCCCCACAGAGCCCTTGTCCCGCCCCACGGAGGCCCTCGCCGTCGCCCCACGGGAGGACCTCGCCACGCCCCACAAGCACCTCGACGCCGCCCACAGGAGCACCTCGGCCGCGCTGCAGCTGTTGATTTATGTGCTTGGTTTATGTATAGTTCGTGTGTATGTGTGTTGGAATTTTGTAGAATTTTGTACAGATTGAATGTTTGGCATTGGATTTCTTGAAATTTTTCTGATTGCTCGAGAGAATTTGTCTTTGTTGGAAGTCTGTGTGTATGTGAGTGTTTGGAAATTTGTTGTGTGTATGTGAGTGTTTGGCAAATTGTCTTGAAGCTTATTGCTAAGCATGTTCAGATCGCTATATGGATCAAACATGAAGATGATTCATGCCGACAGAAAAATCTTGATATGAAATCGCTGAATATTTGTGACTCAATGATAATTCTCAACTGTCTTGGAAAATCCCTTTAATGAACTGTGTGAGATTGAACAAAGACCAATCAACTCGCCTTCTAGACACGACCTTTGTCATTTTATTCCGTGAGTTTGGAGATGATAGGTTAGCTCATTTTCATTGCCTATAAAAGGAAAAGGTTCATTTCTGTGCTAGAAATTTGGGCCAAGTTCCATACTGGAGCTTAATTTCTTGATAGAGACTAAATCTTCTTTAATTTCAACACCTCTTTATAAAAGGGTTTTCATTTTAAAATTCATCTAGTGCAGTATTAATGTGTTATTGACATAGGGGACTTGCATTTTTTGTCGGTGACATAGAGGCTCCTTATGAACCAAGGCCCATGCTTTAAGTGCTGTTTTGGTTCCTCAAAATGTTGTGGCCTTTCCAAATAATATTAAAAATCAGTACTTTTCCACATAAAGATTCTATGTTGGGTTAAAACTTTCCTCTCTTGTCTAATTATTATTTATTCTTGTTGAAGTGTTATTTTTCATTCTTGAGCAAACCTTTATGCAAGTCTCATTTAATTTTGGATGTGATTTTGTATTGCATATTTCAAGGATAATGAATCTGAACAAACTTGTAGTTGCTATCAACCAACAACCCAACGGCCATACATCATTATGTACATTAACTTTGTAAATAAACATGATTGTAACAAAGACATATCAAAAGAAGGTACTTTTGGACAGCAAAATATCACATTATCTCAATATTTCATCTGAAGACCTAATGACCAAATAATAAAGGCTCCAGCTACTTGTTTGGGCAATTGCGCGCATCATGTAGCCCTATTTTCTTACAAGTACTGCACATTCGTGGTACTTTTTCCTTGCCTCCTGACTTGACAACCACATTGATTTCCTTGGTTTTTTTTATTCTTTTGCATCTTCCCTTCGTATGGATATCATTTGGTGGATGGATGTTAACTTCATTTGGAATTTGGCTACCAACAAAAGCTTCATATTCGTCTTGTTTAGTATAGTATAGTTATGGACGGGGACCATATGTTGGAGAGGTGCCTCCAGGTTGGATACACTAGTGTTTAGGAAGTCCATGGCTTCGTCGGAATGCCTGGCCGTTTGAATAAGAACTTCAAACTTGTTACGTACATCTGAAATTTTCTTCTTCATTGCTGCCTCCATTGGGTTGATAAGTTTTCTCTTCTAGTAGGTTTCCATCTCCATCATAGACAAAGTCCCTACAAAATTATAGTTGGATCAAAGCTTACTCATTATGTTGGATCAAAGCTTACAAAATTATAGTTGGATCATAGACAAAGTACCTCAATATATGGCATACCTTTTACATCTCTTCTCCCATCTTTTCAATATATAACTTCTTGGCAATTCATTATGTTTCTCGCCTCTAAGCACTTGAATGATATGGCGCACGGGATACCCATTGACTCATACAATTTACAAGAGCGTGAGCAATCATATCGATGTGTTGAAATGAACCTCTCGATCTTTTTGTGAAGCAGTGCTAATGGTCACAATTTTTATCTCTTCACCTTGCGTAATGCCTTGAACGCAACAATGGTCTCTAGCAGCTAATATTTCCTCTTGAAATTTAGCAAACACTTCATGTGTATATAACATACTACATTGCTTCTCCATTGCCCATGGTGTCAACAACAGAGGTGAAGTATGTATGCTTTTGTTGTCAGCTTTCAGCTCTTCTTGGCGTTGGCACTCTAAAGCTGTGTCAAACCTAAGCCAAAACTCAACAAATGCCAACTTTCGATGAATAAAACGATTAAAAAATGAATTGGCACTCTCGGACCGTGATGTAGTTCTAAGAATGCCCGCTAAAGATATGTCCATAAAGTATGCCGGTATCCATGAGCGTCGGATGTGATACCTTTTGGAGAGCCATTCATTTTCGGTGAGCTGAAAATCAAACATGATAGAATTCCATTGTGACTCAAATTCATCCGGAGTTTCAGAACCCTAGACACATGACTGCAATCTATCCCAAAAGATTGATTCCTGCCTAACAGATGGCCCTACCTTCTCATGCATCTTTTCCATGATATGCCACATGCAAAGCCTGTGAGTTGTGTCTGGTAGAGTTTGATTAATAGCCGCTTTCATGCTCGCATCTTCATCGGTTATGATAAGGCAAGGTGCTACTCCACCCATAGCTGCAAGAAAGGTCCTAAACAACCATACATAGGAGTCGATTTTTTCATTTGCTAGAAATGCAGCCCCCAAAAAAACACTCTGCAAATGATGATTAACTCCAGTAAATAGCGCAAATATCATGTTATATTGGTTGGTGGTATAGGTTGAATCAAAAGAAACCACATCACCAAAAAGGCTATAATTTTTTCTACTCATAGCATCAGCCCAAAATACATGCACCAGCCTTCCTCGTTCATCCACTTCAAAATCAAAGAAAAATGCAGGATTAACTTCCTTCTTTCTCTCAAGTTGTGCCACAAACATTTCAGCATCTGTATCCTTGATTTTTTTACGAAGGTCGCGATAATAGTTCTTCAGATCCCTTAACGTGCATCCAACATTCTCAAAGCCCCCCTCACTGACATGAAGAAGCCTATATGCCTGTGATGTGCCGATGCTAGCTTTGTGACATGTAAACAATGTATTCTTTACCCTCTCACTGACTTCACGGTTGGATCTAATCAAGTGACGCTTATTTGGCGATACAAGACCATGGTTATGATGCTCAACCATCGAAGCTATCCTATATTTGGTATCACTACCAACCTTCACAAAAATGTGTGCATCACATCCACATCGACTTTCCGCTACCTTATATGTCTTTTTCTTTTTACTAGATTCTATCACATTTTCTTTAACTTTCTTTGACCGATATCCTTCCCTTGAACAATAATATCTCTTGGTTAGAATAACATCATTCTCCTTCTTTTGCTACCCAATACGGACTGAAAATCCGACTTCATGTGCATAGAACTTGTAGAATTCCTCCACAGCCTCAATATTATCAAATGACATACCCACAACAGGCTTCAATTCTTCTTCACACTCAGGAATAAATGAGGAACACTGCAATATTGCATAACAGCACCACTGATTAAAAAAAATTAATAAATTCACATGTTGCTTATCAATCAATCAACGCCTTAACTTATACTCACATTTAGAGGCAAAGTAGATTTCCGTTTAGGTGTGTTCAGTATAGGTTGCATCTGGCTTGTGGTCATGGACTGCGGAATAATTTGTCCTGGCTGATCCAAGGTTGAATTATGGGGTGATTCCATAGCTATTACATAATATTTTCGCTTAGTCATTGCAGGTTTGAGAGATGCGATCAAGACATGCTACAGGGAGAACGGTGGGTGAAATGGAATCCTTGGGGCCAATTGCGAGGATCATCGGTGGCGTCGGAGGCACCGAACACGGCGGCGACGGTAGTAAACATGAAGAGGCGGGCATCGCGAACCGGGCACCGCGGCATCGGGCACGCACGGCGAACTGCGGATCTTGACGCGAGCGGGCATGGCGGCACTAGACACATCGGAGGCATCGAGCTCGACAATGCCGCCCCGACGACGCCTCGCTGCCCATCGCGCCGATCATGGGGCGGCGACGAGGTCTGGCGGCGGCGACGACGGGCTCCGACGACGGCGTCGGCCACGACGGTCTCCGACGAGGTCCTCCGATGGCCATGAGGGGCTCCAGACGACGGCGTCGGCCACGACGGGCGGAGTCGTCGAGGGCATCGATCGTGGGAAGCGGCGTCGAAGGCCCCGTCTGCGGCGGCGAGGGCTCGCTGGCGATCGAAGTCGGCGACGAGGGCTGCCGACGAGGTGCTCCGATGGCGACGAGGGCTCCGGCGGCGGCGTCGAGGGCACGAGGGCGGAACCTTCCATCGCGCGGGAATTTGGGGAGGAGACAGGCGAGGAGGCGAGGGCATGGATGCAAGAAAACCCAGAGGAGGCGGGCGCTTTTGTGCAAAAAGACACGGAATGAACCCATCCGCGGATTGGAATCGTGCGGCTGAGATGGACGGATTGCACGGTTGCACAGGCAGTGTCGGTTGCACCAGATCCGTTGCCCTTTTTTTAACATAAGTATTGATATCTTTGTTTTAATCGACAGAGGATTAAAGATGAGCTGAAGAACACTTGCATGATATTAAATACGTGCATGCCATTATTAATTCTTTGACATTATACTGTACTCCATTAACTAATATCCCCTGACACAGTTAATAAATTTCAACAGGGAGCTATGCGCGTGCATTTGAAAACGTTGACTAATTGATCATATTTTAAAATAACTACTTTATTCCATGAGACGCATGCCCACCGTCAAGCGTCAAATAGAATAAGAAAACACAGATATATATACAAATCAATCCATTTTGTTGTATAGTAAACGCCCGCATTCTAATTAAACAACATAATTAATTCACATGGGTTCCAAATGACATGCATATGCTGTATAGGTGGGGTAATAGTAATACTGTAGCTGTACAGTACAAGGAATGAACAAATACATTATACTCCACTTATTGGGCACACGCATATATATGTAGGTACTAGACTAGCTATAGGTATACCATGGTATGTACTATGTAGGAGACATACACACAACCAAAGCAGCTAGCTAGCTAGTTACTCCGTATGATCGAAATCGAAATTACACAAGCCAATGCAAACCAAGCCAAGTCATGCCATGTAGATTATACTATACACTGGCTGTTGCAAGCATATATATATAAATGGTATGGAATATGGATCAGCTAGTACTTCCACATGGCCTCCATGCTCATGTTAACCGACGAGATCTCGGCGGCGGCGGCGTTCTGGTCGTTGCTCTCCTGTGATACCATGGACGACGGCTCGCTCGCCTCCCATCCCCATTCCAGCCATCTGCTGGTAAAACATGGGCTCCGCCGGCATCGGGTTGTTCATGCTCCATGCAAGTTGTATGATGTCTAAATGTCTTCAAAGAAACTTAAGATGACATGCTTGGTTTGTCTAAGCTAGCAAACATATCAGTGTCTGTATGTAGATTCCTTGGCAAGACAGGTGATTTAGCAAAAAAATGTTGTAGTTCCAAAGTAATTTAAAATACAGAGAGGACCGGTAGTACCAGTCGTGTTTCAGTTTCATGGATATGGATTGTTAGACTTAGATCATAAGACTAGCAAAATTGCCCGTGCGTTGCAACGGAAGAAATAAAAAACTTCACACACCAATTCATTTAAAAATTGTTCGCTAAAAAAATATCATTCATAAAATTGATTATGGTACATGTTAATTTGTGGCCATATAGACTTTAAAGCACATTGTATTTTCATTTAGATAGGAGCTTGTCAAGCATATCTTTTGATTGTTTTCACATCGGTCATAGGGTGCCCTTATTTATACTTCCTCACGTTGAAAAAACTGTTTTGGATATCAGAGCGGCCCCCAAAATGCAATTTAATCACACATTTACCATCACAATTTATTTATAGAACCCATTAAATTTACAATATTATGGAAGTAACTTACAAATCTACACACATGATATTCGTGCATTGAATATAAATATTTAAAAAGATACAAATAACCAAAGTTTAAAAAATTACAGTATGTTTTAGGCCCTAAAACGATGACTTTTCATGACAGGGAGGAGTATGTTCAAGCATTTAGTACAAAGAAAAGTCCGAATTCTAAGTGTGAAACTATTGAAAGATTCCTGATGTTTATACACAACCATCGAATTTCTTCTCTCCTCCGAAAATTTTGCTCCCTCAATATCACGTCAAAACCTGGCTGCCTCCTGAAGAATGCAAGTGCGATCCAACTGATGAAAGATTCCCTGACCCTGCCAATGATGAGCAGAGGACACGGAGATTAGCAATCAGCACCAACTCTGATCTGCTTATCTGAACAACAACCACGCATGATTTGCTTTAATCTCATCATTTGCGCAAGTCAAAGGACAGTTCATGCATTGGAAAAGGACTCCTCTAGTCCTAGCTTTAGGTAACATCACAAACTTCTTGCAAGTTTCGATGTCTGACTACGAAACAAAAGGTGTCTATACAAAGTTTCAAATTATTTATTTCTGATATATCTTTCTGGTATTAATCATTCATAATGATACCCTTTTCTTAAGATCGTTTACTAATTTTTTTCTACCTTGTTTTTAAATCTGGGGGTTATTTATGAGTTCCTGTTGCGGGGAACAAAATGGATATGTGAATGTGCTATATGTGAACAAAATCGGAAGGTTAATTATAGGGAGGATAGATCTTGGAAAGCTCCATGGCGAGGTTAATTTCGGTAACTCCAGAGGATGTGGAGCTCCACCTGCTGGGTGAGGCAGAGCAGTGAAGTGCAATGAATGCTGTGCTCTGCGGGAGCAAGCAATTCAGGCTGCAGGCATTGACCGAGGAGTAGATGGATGAAGTGGTCGCGTACCGATGCCGGGATCGGTGTCGATGATGACCTTCTCCCGGCGCCGGCGCCGGCGCAGGCGACAGGTGGCGGATCTGGTGGCCGTTCCCTCCATCTCCGGCCGCCGATCAGACCTCCGTGAGCTCGTCCTTGCTCTCCTTCTTCTTGACTGCCTTGTTGCATCTCACAATTATAACTCTGCAGGCATCGGTGTAGATTAAATCAAAGAACTGTCTTACTTGACTTCAGCGAGCAGGCCAAGCTTTCGCCGGTTCAAGCTCTCTAGCCTCCTCTTCTTTTCTTCAGTGTACTGCATCAAATATTACATGAACTTCAAGCTCAATCGATTATATGAAGTGTCTGCCATTAGTTCGTACTGGCACAATAGAACAGATTCGAAAATTTTTACTGTTTACCCATAAAAAATCGCGCAAACGAAAAAATACGCATGGTTTCGGCGCAAATGCAAAAATGCCCCTAGGCGCCCTCGCCCAGGGCGCCAAGCAAGCGAGGCGCCCAACAAGATGGCGCCAAGGGCCTAAGCGCCACCGCCAGGCGCCAAGGCTTGGCGCCACCGCCAGAGCGCCAACGTTCTAGGCGCCACCGGCGAGCGCCACGGACGGTGTGGGCCCGGCTCGGCCTCTTGGGCGAGACAAAGGGGCCGGTGCCTGTGAGGCTCGGCGCTCCCGGCGAGGGCGCCAAGCGCTCGGCGCTCTCCGCGAGGGCGCCAAGGGGGGGACCGCCGTATATAAGCCCCGCCGCCATCACTCTCACCCGCATCGCTCTCACCCATTATCACCCGCACGGATAGCTTCCCAGACAAACAGAAGAGAGCCGAGCGATTCTCTGGCAGTGGACAGGACAGAGCTTTCTTTTCCTTCTTCTCCTACGGGTAAGTGAAAAAATTATTGTAATAATATTATATAGTAATAATTTTTATGGTACGTTTAAAACCATGGTAGGATAGTCATTATGTTATTATATTACTAATAGTATAGTAGTTAAATTAGTACTATACGGTTAATTACCGTTCTGAATTTTAGGGGTAATTAAGTATTATGTATAGACGATAACATTATACTTAATTTAGCAGGATAATAAGTAGCAGTTTATTTGAACATAATAGGTAGTAATAATGAAGTACTTAGTTTTGTTGTTAATTTATCATGATAATAACCAGCACTATATTTTAACACATAGTTATTAGTAATGAAGAACTTAATTTTTTTTTGTTAATTTCAGAAAATGGACACGTTACCGTTTATCATACATTATGGTCCTGGCAATATCGTGGAAGGTCCAAATGGGGTAGACCTTAGTCAATTAAACACATGCGCACAATTTATCCGGATGTTAACAACGTAACACTTAATGGATTGCAAATGTGGATATGTCAATTATTTGGATGGTCACTGGAGAACCATATAGTTTAGATACAAGCTTTATGGTCCAAGTCTGTAGAAACCCCATGTTATAAGCTAACTGCCCTGAACACGGATAATGGGCTGTTGAGATTTATCTGAGGGGTGTCGGAGGAGAAATTCTTGAAATTTGTTGTGTTGGTGCAAGCTACCACGAGACCGACTATCCCTATAGCACAAAATGTTAGCGAAATTGGACAAAGCGATGGGGCGGCAATACGAGGGAGGCTTAAGTGGCATGTTGTGGAGCAAGCGAGAAGGTATTGTGCGAACAATATGTTTACGAAAGAGTAGGTGGGGAAGAACATCTTGTGGAGGAACAAGATGGAGATGAACAATCGTGGGCGATATGGGAGAGATTAATGAAGCAATTGTGGATGATATGAATAATGATGATGCACGAGCAATGGAGGAGGAACAATTTGCAAGCGGATGATAGTTCTAGTGATGAGGAAGATAGAGCTATTAGGAAGAATGGGATAGAGGCAATTCAAATGAGCTTCTTGTAGATGATGGTCATGGATCGTCAAGCTGTCGTTGGGGTGAGTGAGGTGCGTGAAGGACAAATATATAGTTCAAAGGCGGTACATGCAAAATCTTTGTAAAGATGTGGTCCATACATATGCAGCGGGAGTTCAAGGTGGACAAATCGACAAGAGTAGGTACACGGTTCGATGCATGCATGATGATTGTGACTTTAGGGTGCACGCGAGTAAGTCTAAATTTGCTTTGAAGTGGCGATTTCAAGCGTGCACCCACACACATGTACCTTAAGTGGCATGTTGCAGAACACCGCAACATGAGTTCAACTGGATTCTTTGCTATGTTGAAGCAAGAGATAATTGAAGCGAGATATAGCGATGCAGTTTATTATGAATGCATGTGAAACAAGATATAAATATAAGATAGATTATGGAAAAGCATGGAGGGCTAAGCAGAAGGCATTAGTATCTCATTATGGTAGCTACGAGGCGTCGTCGACAACTTACCTCGTATCTTTGCGAGTTCAAGACAAGAAATCACGGCATGTATTTCAATATTCAAGACCATCTAGATGATGACCATTACGGGTTTAAAGTCCTCAGCGTGCTTTCTTCGCATTTGGTACATTGTGTTCGAGCATTCAAGCATTGTCGACCGGTGTTATGTTGTGATGGTACATTTTGACCGGAAAGTATAGAGGTACAATTATGATGACTATTGCCATGGATTCTAATGATCGGTTATTACTGTTGCATTTGCTTTCGTTGAAAGCGAGAACTATGATAGTGGTTATGGTTCTTGGTGAGTGAAGTGCGGTGTAATTGAGGAGAGGCGGACATATGCTTGATACATGACCGACACCTAGGTCTTTGCGGTTGCAATAAAGACTCTGCGGAAGATGAGGCTTATCCGTTTCATTGGCGGACATGACAAATAGGTGGTGCATCGTCACCTTGCCGCAAATTTTCACGAGACGGTTTAAAAGCAAAAAACCATGGTTCTATTCAAAGCTTTATGTAAGCGTAATCAACAACGTAAATTTGATCAATTATGGGCCCTTCTCGATGAGTGACGGAAGCTCCATCCGAGAAATGACTCGACAAGCACCACCAGCGACCGATATTGTTGAGCCTTGTGTTCGCTCCCGGAGTAGAAGCATCGAGTTTGATTAAATCGTAGTGGAAGGAATATAAGGTGCTTTTCGCCTTGGATTGAGAATGAGCCAAGGAGAAGTGGGCCTTCTTGTATGACACAAATGGTGCTCGGTTTGGGGTTATGACAACTAACCTAGCCGAGGTGTACAAGCTGGTCATTAAGCGGTTAAATCCCATTGCCGTTAGTTACAATTGTGGAGGGTATAATGCATAATATAAGAGGGTACTTCCATGAGAGGCATCAAAAGGCTGCATTATGCGCACAAAGACACAGGGTTATTCTGACTCTATGATGACAAAATATTTAGAAGAGAAGTGTGGCGGGCGGACTACATACGGCAATCCCTACGGAAGCGAAAGGGAAAGTACGAGGTGTGGGTAAGGTCCAGGGCGGGTATGGTGGAGCGAACATGCAGCAGCTGCGCATGAGGTTCATACCGATGCAACTCAACTTGGAGATGTGTGCACATGCAAGAAACCATTGTTGTTGCGAGCCTTGCTCACATTTGATTGCCGTATCTTGTTGCTATGCGACAGGACTTAAAATGACGTCGTGTCTCATTATTTCGTCAAGGAGAGGTTGTTGATACATGGACCGGAAATATAAATGGTTTGAAATGTTCGGTTCATTTATTGAGGAAAGGGCGCAGACGAATATGGATTCGGATAGCGACCTATTCACTTTGCGGGAAAGAGAATTGACGACATACTCGGCGCATCCGTAATGAGATGGGCGCGTGTCGAGGCGGAGGAAGATTACGGCGATGTGGGGCGTGTAATGGAGTCGGGCATAGGAGAGACAAATGCCTGCACGCAATGCATAATTTATTAGTTAACTCTCTAAAATTTGAAGCGTAAGTTAGCGTTAACTCCGCAATGCATAATATTTGTCTGCTTTATGTATGATAATTGTTTATGTTTTTTTTTATGATAGATTTGTTTTAAATTTGAGTGGGAGCGAATGCGATTAGTTCTTGACCCACAATTTGAGGTGAACCCCCCATGCACCAATTTTAAATGCCTTTGTGGATGTCACTACCCCGACAGTCCGAACGAATTTGTGCGCTATAAACGAAAGAAATTTCGAAGGGAGTACGGGCACCTCGAAGACCCAGACTTCGTGCAAAACCAGTCATGCAGTACTCGATGGTGTATTTGTCTATGTCATTTTCCAGATCAATTGTCTTAAAATCACATGTACTTGTATTTTGATTAAATTCACGCGTACTTGTATTTCGATCGAACTCACAAAAAACGGAGGATCATTTTACCTTTTGCTGTCATGTCCGGTTATCACCGTTAAGTTTATGGTTTTCATAACCGGTGATTAACATAATAAATCATTATGATTAACATGTTGCATGAAAGGATATCGACCGAGCATTTTTATTTAAATGTTAAATGATACATTTCACTTAAACAAGTGAACAATCTATTGCGTGCCGAGGATATTTTCCTTCCTTAGTGCTTGGTGAAGCATCTATTTGCTTCACGAGTTCTTGCGCCTATGTCGCTTGGCCTCACGTTCACCTCACGAGCACGGGCTTGGCGCTCATGTTCACTTTGAGCCTCTCGGTTTGCGCACGTTGTTTATGTAGTTCGATCTCCTCTCCTGGCGCCTCTCTTCCTCGGTGACACGCCTCTGATCATACTCGCGCCAGATTCATCAATCCTCATGTGTAGCGAGATCCTCCTTCATCTCTTGCGTCGCTCCATGTCGAGATCTTGCACAAACTTCGCATAATCTGAGGCTAACAATTTTGAAAACATCGATCAATGTGTTCAAAAATATGTAATCCCACAAGGATGGCCAAAATAAAGTAATCTCACCGGACGTTTCCCTTTCGCGCATCTCTTGATCGGATCAAATGCAAAGTTTGCGCATGACCCGATACCTCGTCCAGAAGGTGTATGACGATTCAGTATGACTTACTCAAGCAGCGAGGATCCCATAAACATTTTGCCACATCTACGCCGAGCAGGATGTATGTTGGCGAGACTTCGAGCGGTTACTGCGGAGGCGCCATACCCTCGAACACTAAATTTAAAAAGCAGTCACTTCTTCCTATTGTTTTCAAATTTCCTCACAGCAAATATATTGCTCGCAAATCGCCTAGCGAGTGATCACCTATTTATAGGCGGTGCTCACCTCCTTCTGGTGGCGAGCACAATGTGATGGCGTCGTGGCGGGCAAGATGTGATAGCGCTTTAAATCGTCTCGGGATGTGGGCGGGAAAGAAATCGAAATGAATCACGGACAACGGCGGAAGGAATCAAGGTGAGCGAGGGCAAAACAAAGGTGTCGGTGGGGTCTGAGTGCCGGGCGAGGCCTAGCCCTTGGCGCCTGGCGGCGCTAGGCTTGGCGCCGTGGGCGGCGCCTAGGTGGGCGCCATGGCGAGGCGCCAAGGGCTTGGCGCCGTGGCGAGGCGCCTAGGGCTTAGCGCCTGGCCGAGCGCTAGGGGCTTGGCGCCGTGGCGAGCGCCCTCGCTTGCTTGGCGCCCTGGTCGAGGGCGCCTAGGGGCATTTTTGCATTTACGCCGAAACCATGGGCATTTTTTCGTTTGCGCGATTTTTTATGGGCAAACAGTAAAAATTTTCAACAGATTCTATGTACAGTATCTAGTCCGTACTGGAACAGGAACGAATTCTCGAAACCCCAATGCTACCAACAATAGCCTTGCAACAAAATCCCCAATCTCTGATGTACCAATGCAAGTGCAGTACTTGTAAAACATCAATCAGCAAGGAAAAAAAGGAGCGACGCGAAATCAGACAGCGGCGCAACAACGCGAATCGCTGCCGCACCATGAACGAATCCAACAACAAGTGAGCGGGAAGAGAAGCACAGATTCATAATGGGCCAAGAACCGACGAACCTTGAGCAGATCGTGGTAGTCTCGCAAGAGCACGTGGTACCTGTCCTTGCTCTCCGCCTCCCTATCCCTCCCCGCCGGCGGCGCCGCCAGAGGCCTCTTCTTGCCCTTCTTCTTCACCAGCCGCACCTCACCGCCACCGCCGTCCATCGCGCCGGAGCGGTCAAGAACGCGGCTTTATCCGCCGGAGACACGGCTGCGCGGAGGAGGGGGAGGGGGAAGCAAGATCCAGACGGTGAGTGGAGGAGACCGAAGCAAGGAGGGGAGGTGGCACCGACGGCGCGGGGGAGCACGAGGTGAGCCGCCGGCCTGGGGGAGGCCGCGTTGGGGGCAGCGGCCTGCGAGATGGGTGGGGGCGCCGGCCTGGGAGAGAGGCGGCGTGGAGATGGGGAGGGAGGCAGAGAGAGACGTGAGGGATGAGGGAGAGGGAGGGAGAGGGTTTAGCGAGAGAGAGAGCCGAGAGACGGGGGCGGGGGCGGCCGGTCAGGGGCGGGGGCGGGGGTGGCCGCCGGCCGAGCACGGCTAGGGTTTCGGGAAAGGGCGAGGCCGAGGCCGCGAGCAGGAGAAAGAGAGACGGACGAAGAAGGCTCGGACGGACGAAGAAAACGGAAGACGGAAACTCTAACCGCCCGAAGGCACCGGCCGGGAGGTCGCCGTTGCCTTCGTAGCGCTCGTCGTGCTTGGGCATGGTGCGTGGCTGGTGCGGCGGCGGCGAGGAGAGGGGCGGCGCGAGCGGACGGTTGGGTGCAGGGAAGGAGCAGTTCAAGGAGGGCGAGGCGGAGAAGAAGGGAAAGTGCACGGCAATTTCGGGCGCGGGTGGGAGACGAGATCGTGGTAGGTCAGTTGTGTGCGCTGGGCGAGCGGCTCACCGGCTCGGGGGCGGGCGGCTCGGGGGCGAGCCGACGCACGAAAAACTCTCACTTTAAAGGAGTAGAGATTTTCAAAAAAGTTGCAGTTATGAAGTCATTTTAAATGCTTCCCCATTGTCTCCATTTTATCAACGAGTTCAAAAAAACAGAGAAGCGGTATGGATTGCCAAATCATACAATTTTCTTTTTTTTTTTGAACGAATCATCATACAATTTTCTGCCCTGCATCTAATTCTGATGAATGAATTCACAACATTCTTGCTAGATGTCCAGAGATTTATATTTCAGCTTTTTGGTACAAAAGTTGATTGCTCTAGAATTAATCTCTACTACTTTAAAGCACGGATTGGTGGTGGTGGTGACGGTACTGCCAACTTCAAATCAAAACCATCCATCTCGCGTGGTTAGATCTGCTCCATCCAATATGTGCAGTCCCCATCGCGATCCAACTGCCACCTGGTGCCAATACCAACGATCCCTTCCCTGAGATCACGAAACACTTCTATTCTGTCGCCCGGTTCCCGCGCTTCATAGCCGCTCTCGCCAGTCACCAGTCGCCCCCACGAGCTCTTCGCCCACCGCCCAAGTCACTCCTTCGTCGCTCCCGACCCCGTAACCCTTCGTCGCCCCGCCTCCGCCTCTGCCTTCGTCCACGACCCCGCGTCTCCTTCGTCGCGCCTTTCCGTTTCCCCAGGGTCCACGCCGTCGATCCTGCCGCCGCGGACACCGGTGTGGTTCTTGCTCGGCGAAGTCTCCGCCCTGTTCGTCTCGTGACGTCACCCTCGGTGCTCCTGCTACCGCCTCCACCACTCCGATTCGTGGCCCCGCCCGGGTCACCGCCTCCACAACCGATGTCGTCGCCGACACTGTCGCCGCCTGTTCCTCTGGCGCGCTTCCTCTAAACGCCGTCGGTGATTGCAACGCCCTTCCTCTTATTTTTTCTCTATCGTCTTATTGATGATCAGTGAAATCGTTTTTTTTTTGAAATATTAGATTACAATCTGAGCTCGTAATCAGATTGCAAAAATTCCAGGTAGAAGCTCAAAATCTTGCTTATTCCGAGATCTGGCTCGATTTTGGAACAAGAGAAAACACTAAGCTTCTCTAATTTGTTAATGACACTGTTGCTATGCTCTTTTAAGCTTTAACATCGTAAATGGGTTTGAAGTAGTCGCGCCATCTGTTAAAGAGTATTGTCTCGCTTTTCTGACATAGGAGTAGCAGTATATACATGTGTGCCATTGATCTCAAATAAGAAGATCTTGATGCAGACGATGTGTCTTTGAGTGATAAGAAAAAATATGAATGCACATTTGTTGAAACAGATCATGCAAAACAAAAATCAGTTGCAACCATACAAAAATATTACGAAATGATATGTAAAAGAATGACACAGTATACTACTATCTGTGAAATCTCTCATAAAGAAATGCAGGTTGCAAATCATACATTTCAATGATTGAAGCTCCTTTGGTCAAAAGATTTTGAAAATCTTGGGCAAAATGCTCCTTGTGTTGTGAAATCGAACCTTGAACTCCATAGCTCGATAAGGTAATTTTTGAACAGAACCCAAGAATTACATCTAGAACAAATCAATCAAGATTAAAATCAATCAGGTGGTTCTAATTCACCATTGTGAGAATGAATGCAAAGCTTTAGGTGACCATGTCATTTATAGATGTGAAGGCTTAAAAAGCATGGCAGCAGTAGTGTCATTAACACGTCAATGCCAAAATTAATAGATGTTAAGGCTTATAAATTGAGGTTGTCATTGTTCAGTAAAGAAATCATGGGGCATGTTTAGAAAAGAAATCATGGAGCATGTGCAAGAACATATTATGAGCTGAACACAATCTGAACACATGAGTTCTATTTACAAGCTCATTGATTTATATACTTCAAGCAACATAATCTGAACACAATATGAAAATTGTGTGATCTTGAAATCTACATGTATATGTTGTATTTTTAGCTTGCAGCTTTTATATAAGTGTTAAATCAAGTGTCAGTCAATCGGTTTATTCGTTCAGACTCTATATGTTTCAGTATTTGCTGCCATATTGCTTTCTTTTAAGTTTTAACAGCTGCTATCTATCTATCTATCTAGTCTAGGAGATCGATGAAAGAAGATGTTGATGTAATTGATTATACCAAACATGTACATGTACTGTATGCAATGAAGATGAAGATGAAGGTGAAGGTGTAGCAATGCAATGCAAGCAACTGAATAGCTAGGGGTCGGGGTTAAATAGGAGGGAAAGCGTGCACACACAAGGCACTTGCGCCGCAAGCCTCTCCACCTTTCCGAGCTGCTATTTTGCATGCATGGATGCTACCTCCTCCTTTCCAACTCTGCCTGCTTGTCCTGGCCCGCCTGCCAGTGACACCTCTCCAAGCTCTGCCTTCTTCATGCTTGCCCTAATTGTCTCATCTCCACCTCAGGCCTTCCCTTTCAGTTGCTGCCTGGCCACCTAGCTGCAGCCTGTTGCTTTATGCAGGCAACTCCAAATGCATCATATACATATAACATATGAATCTATGATCACATTGTGTGAGCATTCTGTGTCATACACTCGCTGTAAAGATCTCTCAAGAATGTACACATGTGTGTGCTGTCTTGTCTGTCTCATCTTGTTGCGTGTGACGTCGATCCAGTGCGGTCGGGCTCAGGCTCATCTCGCACACAGTTTAAAGCTGAGTTCCTTTGGGCTAATCTGAACGGCTGAAATGACTAATCTTTGAGAGTTTCCCGAGATAGAATTGAGATTTGAAACCATCTTAATTACGTTAAAAAAAAAGATTCGGAACCATGTCATTCGACTTGCTTGTTAAAGCATTAGAACATCTCTTCGTGACAGTAAAAAAATAGACTTAAAAATTAAAGTGTATGTTTTTTTACGAAGATATGTCATTTAGTTGTTAAGACCTAGAGGGAGGGGTATGTTGCATGTGCATATCGCGTGCGCGGTTACTGAGCTAGGGCCTAGGGTACAGGTGCCTGCAGGTTTTGCTCAAATCCGGCCTGCAAAGTTGCACCACCTCACGTACGTAGTCACGTTGTGCATGCATACATGCATGGATGCTTGCTCTACGTACCTCTATGTCCGTTTTATTTTTGTTTTGTTTACCTACTTTCCAGCCGTCAGATGCCACGGCATATATGGCCAGGTGTAGCTCACTCCGTCTCTACGTGCTTATCACTTCCCTAATTTCCTGCCTGTCTATATATCTATCTATCTTCTCGTGCGCCCTCAGCCTTACATACACATGGCCATCATCCACATGTACTACTATACATATGCGTTAAGTTCAATATATATTCTCCCAAAAAAAATCTTCTAAAAAAAAGTTCAATACACACACACACTACATCAATAAATAGTTAGCAAGGTGACTCGCGCATTTGCGCGGCTAGACATTTTTAAGACTTATATTGGATCATTAATTTTCTATAATTTTTTTTGAGTTTTATTTATCTCTATATTTTATTGTGGTTGATAGGAACTCCTTTTCTGCTTCGTATTTGATATGAACTCATTTTCTATTTTGTCTTTTACTTATACAATCTCTTTCTTTATTTTTGTTTGAGATGGACTATTTTGTTCTAGTATTGTTTTATTTGAATTCCTGCTTTTTAACTTTAGCTGGCATGGTTTTTGTGAAGAATGATGGACAACAGTTAGCATCTAGTGCTATTGGATTTTGCTATTAGCTAATAGCTAATAGGTAGCATGCAACAACACATGACCCAGTACTCCGTGGCTCTACGTGACCTATCCCAGTTCACATGCAAGGATACAGTTCCAAGTTGGCATGACTCGCTTGGGCCCTCGGGTATCTCTAAATAAAGGAAAAAAATGAGTCGGTTAGAGATTGAGTTCAATCCAATAAATTTTACATGAAAGTAGCCTCTAAAGTCTCTAGTAGAGTTATAGTTGTATTGGTCATGAACTTATGGTAAATTTTGATGCAGTTTTATCTCAAAACTTGTTATATCTACACTGTTATAATCCAATCCAATAAAATCGATGATGCAATTTTTTTCTTATTCTTTATCTAAAATTTTGTTAAATCCACACCATTCTAATTCAATCCACTATATTTGATGGTGGAGATATTTTTCTCTAAATAACGTGAGAATTTATAGTATTTTTTTGATTACTATGTGAATTTCTAGTATTTTTCGCTTAACGTAGTACCTATGTTTTATTTTGTTATATATACAATTGATAGATGATAACTGGTATAGACTCTTTCTTTTAATTCTACAAGAACTCTTATTATATTTTTAAATAAAAATTTTATTTAATTATTTTATTATGACTGATATGTGGACTCTTTATTTTAATCCTTATGGACTCTTATTATATATTTTAAGTTTGAATTTTGGTATATTTTTATTGTAACTGATACAAACTCTTTCCTTTAATTCTATATGGACTCTTATTCATATTTTTTATCTTAAATTTTATAACATTTTTTGTTGCAGATAATATGGGATCTTTCTTGTAATCCTACATAGCCAATGCGTGAACGGCGCAGCGGTGTGACCACATGTTGTGGAGGCCACCGGCCAGGGCTCGAACCCTGGCTGGCATAAAAAAAAATCCCCTTACTATTCCCTCCGGGGGGCAGGGTTCGGGGGGTTTTCTCGGCTGGGCGAGTTTTCAGGCCTCGACCGAACTCTCTCTTAAGCCTAGCAGCAAGGGTTGTGTGCGCCTTGAGTGCCGGCCCTAGGCATTAATACCGTGGGGCGGTCTTACCCCACCGGCCGAGTTTTTTTTTTTTTTTTGTAATCCTACATATGGACTATTATCTCTATTATTTTTCAATTTGAATGTGATATGTTTTTTCTTTTCAAGCATATATGTGCAAATAAGAAGATAAAAAATAAATAGATACCCCTCTACTTCTTTCTACCTCCGAGTTTTTTCTCTCCAACCTTCTAGTCTCTCTAAAGTATGAGCTCCTTATGCTCTTTGATTTATCAAGTTGTAGTTACATTAGGCACAATCTACTAGACTTTAAAAAAACTCTTAAAAGATCTGCACCACTATAATTGATGGTGTTTACTTTTCTACTAAGCTCAACTAAAAACATATTTAAGATCTAGTAGGATGTCCCACACATTCACACTCTCTCTTTTAATTTACATGAAGCTTTTTTCTATTTTTTTAAACTGGCACAATATATTGGACTTTTATCTTTCTAAAAAGACTGCACTCTTTCTTTTAATTTACATGAATTCTTTATTTTCTTAACATGAATTTATTTGTTTAGTTAGTATGAGCTCTTTCTTTTAATCCAACATGGACTCTTATTTTTTAATATGAATTTATTTATTTATTTATTCTACATTCCATCAATGACACCCTTATCAAAGAATTGCGTTAATTTAGCTAATCTTCTTACACCAGGGTAAACAACCTACTAGTAAAGAAAATATCTATAAAACCATGATTACATGGCCTCTTATTTTTATTATTTTTAATAGAAAATAATATATTTTTTTAGCTGATATATACTTGTCGACGGTTGAGATATCGATCTCAAGTCGCTAAGGTTCTTTAGAAGTGAGATAGGAGACAGTAGAACAACCACGAGCGACAGCGAGCAGGAGGCGGGGTTTTATCACGGTTCGGGCCTCTCGGGAGATAATAGCCCTCGTCCGGCCTTTCTTATATATCACGGTGAATACAAGAGGAACCCGTGAGATGAACAAGTCTCGTGAGTAATGTCTGTCTGAGAGTAGTATCGATGATCTCGTGTCGTCAGATGATCTTGGGCGTGCCTCTACACTGCGCCGTAGGGGCTCGGTTTATGTAGTGTTGAACAACCGACCTCACGGGATAATCGGTAGGGCTAACCACGAGTCGTAACGAACTCGTACATGCCAAATATATCCCGAGGTAAATAAGGTATACTCCAATTCTTGGGGATCACGACTTCTATTCCAATCCGGGAAACCACGTCCGGGTCTTCACGTAGCCATGCAGAACTTTTGTTGAGTAGGACTCAAGCAAAATCCTAGGCCGTTCGCCTGACCGTGCGCCTAAGGGCATTATTGCAGATTCATATGGGCAGATAGAACCTTCCAGGGAGCTGGGCTCTGGTAGGCTGCTCGATTGGGCCGTCAGGGAGTGGGCCATGGCAATAGGCCGTAATTCTATCCCCGACAGCTAGCCCCGAGACTCAAGTGGAAGGACTTACTAGAGTGGGGTCTTCCTCTTGAGACTCAAAGTCATGAAGAGGAAATTTTCTTTGCTACAAAGGCGTATAACGAGCGGCCAAACGGGCTATGGTTCAGCCGAACAAGACTTGTCGGTACCAAACAAACCCGCCAGTCTTGAAACAACTCATTACGTCGAGCGAGGAACAACATCTGTCCGAGCAGAGCACCCAACCTTCGATGCAGAAATCGAAAATCCAGTTCCCAAGCGCAGAGCTCGTCGTGGGGACCAGACGCGCACTCCGGGCAAAGAGTTGCCCGGTGCGAGGTGAATCATCTCCTTGAGGCTGAACGTCATCAAGGAGGGATTGGATTCTTGGTAGTAAAGAGTGTACCACCGCATCCGGTAAGATCAGATCTTTCGGAAGAATGAACATAGCAAGTCGCGAGATGGACTCGTGTTGCCGCATCCAGGTATAAAGATACCTAGGAAAGTATGTACGAAAATAGGGAAACCACTTCCCGGGCTAGAGCTTGCCCGAGAAAACAGAGAGTGCGCTCTCGAGCAAATGTCGTGCTCAGGAGCGAAGGTGATGTGCCCCCAGACGTAGATCGTGCGCTAGGAGCGGACAATGCATACGAGGGGAAAGGTGACCCAGTCCCCGAGCGTAAAGCTCGTCAAAGGAACCAGGTAAAGAGAACCAGTCCCCAAGCACGGAGCTCGTTAACGGGGCCAGAAAGTGCGACTAGGTGAAGACGTACCCGGTAGGAGACCATCCAGCCCCTGAGCACGGAGCTCGTCGCGGGGACCAGACGCGGCGCTCCGGGCGAAGAGCTGCCCGGCGCGAGGTGATCCAGTCCCCGAGAAAGGAGCTCGTCGCGGGGACCAGACGCGGCGCTCCGAGCGAAGAGCTGCCCGGTGCGAGGTGAATCACAACCCGATGCAGCCAGAGCCACAAGAGAACGTGTGAAATCAACGCTTTACCCATGACGTATTTCTTGCGACAGTGTTAGCGTTGTCTTGGCAAATCTTAACCGGCGCTTGGAGTGCGTTGCGATGAGAATCGACTTACGATGGGCATGCCGTTGCGATGAGAATCGACTACGGTGGGCGGGACTCCGTTGGTGGCGCACTACCTTGACCTAGCCAAAGCGTGAAGGTCGGTCTTGGGCAAAGGTAAGAAATCATCTGTGGTGAAGTGAATCGGTCTTCGGACATGCGGGCGTGCGGAAGAGAGGATCACGACATCGGTTTTGGTGGGGAAGCACGGAACCTCGCCGCGACCATCACGGGGCGAGCGTTCCCGTTCTGTATTTCTGCGGAAGACGCAGACAAAAAACGAGCCACAAAGGGAAAAAGAGCAAGAACGAGGCTCTAAGAAGAGCAAAGCGAGTTTTGAAAAACACGCAAAGGCGACCTACCGTACAAGACATAAATTTTTTGGTCGTCCCCGATAGTGTTAGTGTCACCTCGGCGAATCACGGAACCGACGCTAGGAATGCCCGTTATGATGAGAATCGACTACGGTGGGCGGGATTCCGTTGGTGGTGCATTACTCCGGATCTGCGTGCGAAAGGGCGTATACGGATAAAAAAACGTGTCGCGGCAAGTGCAGCCCAGCGTAGCTAAGACCGCTAACGGGGAAGGTGATCGGGACCTTAGCCGCGAGCAAGGCGTGTGGCGAAATCTTATCCGGGCATGGACCCGTGTAGCGTTAGTGGCGCCTTGGCGGAGTCGCGGAACCAGCGCCGAGTGCTGTTGCGATGAGAATCGACTACGGTGGGCATGCCGTTCGCGATGAGAATCGACTTACGGTGGGCGAGAACTCCATCGGTGGTGCACCGTTTGGTTAACCGGGCTGTCTGGTCGTCGCCAGGATAAAAGACATGCTAAATGCTGGGAGCGCTCACGGGGCGAAAGACCAACGAGTTTTGGAAAACCAACGCTAAGGAAAGGAAAAGGAAAGCTAAAGCGTCGGGGTTGCGAAATTCAGCTCAAGTCCCAACCGGCCGGGAGAGCGATCCTTGAGCTCTTGGGAAGAAGCCAAGGAGCTTCAGCGTCTTGGCGCGAGGACTAACATCATGCGGAAAGAAGGGTCGAGGAGCTGGCCGAGCGACTCAAGATCGCCGGCGGCGCTTGAATCGAGTGAGAGTCGGCCGAACAGATTTTCCTGCAAAAAAGCGACAAAAGACAAGGGCGAGCGAAACCAAGAGCAAAGCGACAGTAGCTAGAAAGTTTTAAGAAAAACCGGTAGAACGCTTAGCCTAACTCCTAGCCCGTTGCGTGGCCTTTCGAGACTGAGTTTGCGAGCTCGAGCAGTGCACAAGCAAAAGCGACACCCTACCCCGCTACAGACGATGCATGAAGACACGAGTTTGCGACTTCAAACACATGCGTAGAGATAGAGCGACACCGTATCTGATCGACTCGTTCGAGGCGCTCGTTAACGTAAGTTAAGCGATTACAAGGTAACGAACAAGGAAAGTGTCTCTGCGGCGGAGGGCTTACGAGCGAGCTTTGCCAAGTGGTTGTGCCGTGGCGGTAAGTGCCTCTGCGCGGAGGGCTTACGAGCGAGCTTAGCCGCAAGGTTGGAAGCCGTGTTACGCAACTCGAGTTTAGGAACTCGTTGAAACTAGATACAGACGAAAGCGTAAGCGGTTGAGATATCGATCTCAAGTCAGCAAGGTTCTTGAAGATTGAGATAGGAGACACGCCAACAACTCTGACGACAACGAGCAGGAGGCGGGGGTTTTATCTGGTTCGGGCCTCTCGGAGAGATAATAGCCCTCGTCCGGCCTTTCTTTATGTCAAAGAAATTACAAGGGAACTCGGCGAGATCGGGAGGTCTCGTGCGTAGTATGTGAAATCTATCGGCTAAGGTCTCGGATGCCGTCGTCTAAGATCGGCCCCTCAACACGCCGTAGGGGCTCTGTTTATATAGTACAGAACAAACCGACCTACCGAAGGAATATCGGGCCGGGCTAACTACGAGATCGTGAATGAACTCACACATGCCAAATATAACCTCGGTAGATAAGGTAATCTCTAATCTTGGGGATCACGACTCCTAATCAATCCAAGGAAACCAACGTCCGGGTCTTCACGTGGCCGTCTTGAGAACTCTTGTTAGTCGGACTCAAGCAGGAATCCTAGGCCGTTCACGCACCGTGCCGGCCAAGAAGGCTGCTCGGCGGGATGCACATGGGCTGATAGAACCTTCAAGGAGCTAGGCCTTGGTAGGTTGTTTGATTGGGCCGTCGAGTGGACCATGGTAATGGGCGTAATCTAATCCCCGACAGCTAGCCCGAGACTCAAGTGGAAGGACTCACTAGAGTGGGGTCTTCCTCTTGAGACTCAAATCCTGAAGAGGAAATATTCTTTGCTACAATGGCGCAACAAGCGGCCGAACAGGTTATGGTTCAGCCGAGCAGGACTTATTCGAGATCGAATAAACCCGATCGATCTTAGAAAAACCCGTTCGTCGGACGAAACGACATCTGTCGGCGAGCACTCGACCTTGGTGTGAACCTTGGAAAAAATAGCCGTTAGCGATTCCAGCGGTAACTTCTGTCATTGCTTGCAGTGAAAACAGCGACCGTTTTACCTAGCCGTTCTGATAAAAACTAGCCGTTTTGGGACTAAACCGTTCTTGAGCTGCTTATACGGGACTATAAAAGCACCCAAGCCGCCCACGACGCCCACTGTTCTCGCCTTTCCTCTCTAAGCCTTAGCTCCAACCAAGCGCTCGACATCAAGCACCCAAATTCCACCACCAAACACCTTTCGTCCAATCACAGGAACTGCTATGGCCAAGTTCACGGCACTAACTGACCGAGGAGGACCTTAGGATTTGGGAGGAAGAGAACCACATTGGCGGTGATGGCTGGAGGTTGCCGGAGAGGAGGATACTCGGGCATTTGGAGGGAGAGTTCGTTAACCGAAAGATTCGCCTTGTTGGGTTGCGATCTCCAGCGACTTCGTCGAGCCTTCTTGAACATTAGCGGATTGGAGGTGGCGAACCTCAATCGAGCAGTATCCTCCGGATGGCCGTCTTCGCACACTTGTGTGAAGGCTATCTGAGAATCGATCCACCGGTGAAATTTGTTCCTCCACTACTATCTGATGTGACGAGGCGGCTCCGCGCTTCAGCAGGGTGCTACTACCTCAAGCTCAAGGCCACCGCCGACGACGCCGCCCAGTATCCTCGCCCACATTGCTTTCGACTCGATGGGCGCGTGGTGGAATGAGTGGTTCTCTGACAAGCGGGCGGCGACAACAACTTCGTCTTCACCGGAAGGCGCAAGCAAAGGAACCTCAATGCCTCGGCGGAGATGTCCGCCGAGGATTGGTACTGACCGGAAGATCGCCTCCTCGTGAGTCTCGGGCTCCGCAGGCGAGGAGATCATCCGGGACTTCACAGTGAGCGAGGATCATCGGCTGCGGAGAAAGTCCTATCCCTTCTACAAGATAGAGGATGGGAAGACATCACAAGGAAACGCGGGTAAGTGCCTTTAAGACTCAACCTCTTCATTGATTCTTTCCTCGAGCGAGAACTAACAATCCCTTACCTTTCGGGCGGAGAAACCAACCGACGCATGGGTGACCGAAGCGGTCGGCGCCATCTTGAAAGCGGCGAAGAAGGACGGGGAGGTCACCGGCGAGTGGCGCACACCTGTCCGCGCAATGTGCTCGTCCGCGCAGACGAGGTAAATTACTTACACCCAGTCTGCGTTGCTAGACTTGCAATGTTGTTTAGTGCTAAAGCTCACCGACAGCAGGGGAGGACGGTGATCCTTGGAGGGATCGTCGAGGATCTCTCCGGGTCCGAGAAGGAGAAGCCGAAGAAGGGCAAGGCCAAAGCGCCACAAAGCCCAAGGTGGCGGTCGCGCCGAGCAGAGCTCGCCAGCGCCATGTCGGCCGCCACCGACGAAGAAACCAACAAGCGGCGACGGGCGCGCAAAAGCGAACCAAGCGGTAGCGGTCGGCCAATGAGGAAGAGACCAAGCCCCTCCCTCCTCGCCGAAACAAAGCGGCGAAGAGGTAAGAGCATGACCCTCGGCTTAGCGTTACTCGCATGACTCACCGGAGCCATTTGGCGCGGCTCGAGCAGTCGCCGTGCAAAGGAGACTCGAGGAAGAGGTTGCAGCAGGAGAAACTCCTTGCGTTGCGAAGAGTGCTCACTCACCGAGTGAGCTCAGCTCATGCCAACGCCCAAAGGGCCGGGGAAGCCGCCAAGAGACCCCGAGGAAAAGCGAAAAGTTACAGCGAGGAAGATCGAGATCAAGCCCTCCACGGCGGTATGTAGAAATAGATCTTTTGATCTTTCCACCTTGACCGCATCACACTTAATGATCAACCCTCGTTCATCACCGCCCAAGAAGAACCGCCACAGACGACGCCGAGGGAGCGATTAATGATCCTTCTTTGCCCGAACATCTGCGGCGCGTCATGGCGGTGAAATTTGGCGAGCCTCAAGGACAAATGGCGGCGTGGAACTGCTTGCCGCCGGAACTCCAGCGAGCGAGATCAACGCTCAAAGACAGCGTGAAGCGGCTGGGCGAAAATAGCGGCGGGTGGCGCCACGGACTTGAACCAAAGCGGCAACTCCGGAGCTGCCGAGCAGAGACCAGCGGCCGGTACCGCCAGGTAACCGTCGCGAGGCGGCTTACCCACAAGCGGCAGGATTCTCCGGCGGCGGTGGGAGCCCAGCTGTCCGGGAACAAGAAAAGCCCCGAGCGGTCGAGCAAGTCGTCCTGCCGGTGGACCGCAACAGTGCCGCCGAGCGGGCGGCTCGGCCTCGCCGAAACGCGTTGGGCGGAAGGGAAGAAGAAAGAAGGAGCGCTGAGACGAAAGCGCTTCGCCGTCGCTCCGCTCCCGGCGAGCAACGCTCCCCCATAAGAAGAAGGAGGCGAGCAAAGCGGCGGCAGCAAACACGCCGCCTTATCCCGCGCAGGCGGGGCCGTGGCCTTGTAGCCTCGAGGACCGCCTGCATCGCGGTGAAAGCGCCGACTTGCAAGGTAAACACAAAACCAAACTTTGCTCAACTTAGCCACATCATCATAGCGTAGTTGACTTGTTCTTCCTCTCGGGTCTTGAGGGACACCATGGCGGAACTTCGAGGATGGGGTCACCATCGAGCAGACGCCGTCTTGGCATCACTCAGGAACATCTTGGTGGGGATCCGGCGGGCGTTCATGGCCCAGCCGGAGCCAGTGGCCAGCGAAGAAGCTCAAGGCCAAACCGACCAAGGAGAGGCATTCCTCTCGAGCTCTCCTAAAGGAAGCCGAGGAGCTTGTAGCATAGCCGTGAAGGCGAAGTCTGGAGGAGGCTGCCGCCGCACGCCTGGCAGAAGAGCGGCTTCTTTGAGCGTCCCATCGGAATCGGCTCTCGGAGGAAGCCAAGAAGCTTAAAGCCCAGCTCGCCAGGAGGAGGCGGACATCCGGGACTCGAGGCTAGGATCTCAACCACATGGGCTTCACGGAGGAGATTGAGGAGATCTGGCGGGATGGCGGTGAGGGCAATCACCATGGAGAAGAAGGTCGAAGAGGTGGGCGAGCAGCTCAAGACCGCCGAGCGGCCAGAGTTAGCCAGGCGAGGCTCGACCGACCAGTGCAGGCCAAGACCGAAGAGGTCGAGGCTCTCCGTCTGAAAGCGGACAGGCGAGGCCAAGAGCAGCAAGGAGGAAGCCGATCGTCTCAGTGAGGCCGGAGAAGGTTCAAAGCCCAAGGGAAGTCCTGCGACTTAAAGAAGTGATCGAGGAGCTCAAGAGCAACTCGCTTCTAAGTAGTCAGAGGGTCAGAACTGTAACAGGTGGACTCTTGTACACTGCAAATTTTGTTAATAAAGACTTACCTTCTTCCTGCAAAGAGAGCGACAAAAAAGACAAGAACGAAGCAGAACTAAGAGAAAAGCGAATCGGCGCTAGGAGTTTGAAAAACCGGTGGGCGCTTAGCCTAACTCCGGCCCGTTGTGCATCGCTCGGAAACACGAGTTTGCGAACCCGAGCAGTGCACAAGCGAAAGCGCGCCCTAGCCCCGTGCAGACGATGCTCGAGAACCTAAGCTGCGAACTCGAGCACGTCGTAGGGAGAAAAAGCGACACCGTACCTTGCCCGATTCGTTCCGTGAGGCTGCTTTCGTTGGCGTAAGTTAAGCGGTTCAGAGGGTAACCGAACAAGGAAAGTGCCTCTGCCGCGGGGGCTTACGAGCGAGCTTTACCAAGTGGTCGCGCCAAGCGATAAGTGCCTCTCTGCCGCGGAGGGCTTACGAGCGAACTTAGCCGCAAGGTGGAAAGGCCGTGTTCGCAACCACGAGTTTAGGAACTTGTCGAAACCGGATCGGGTAGGGAACAATCCTTAGGATTGCGGAGCCAAGAGTTAGCAAGACCGGGCAGCCATCAAGTGTTACGAGAGAAAGTAGTGCGAGAAGACAAGCGGTGAAAAGGAGCACGAGGCGCGAGATTCAGCGAGGAATTGGATTGAACTTTACATGGTGCAGAGAGACTTGGACCGAACTAAAGTAGCGAAGTTTACAAAAAGCGCAAAAGCTAAGCAAACACAGGAAAGACCTACACAAAGAACTTACGAAGTGGTCGATGTTCCAAGTCTTGGTCGACTCTCTCCGTCCTCCATAGCGAGCGAACAGCCCGGGCGGCGGTAGAAGCGACCGTGAGCGGGCCCTCCCATCGAGGAGTTAACTTGTTGGCATTGGACAAGTTCGGACACGGCGCGAGCAGGTCGCCCGCCTTCAAAGCCCTTGGTCGAACTGTTTTGGCGGCGTGCGTGCGAAGATCTTCTTGGTAGCGCGCCATTCGACTTGTGCCCGGTCGCGTGTGCCTTCGAGGAGATCGAGATCGAGGCGCTCTTGCTCGTCGTCAACTAGGTTGACCGAGCTCGTCTTGAGAAGCGAACCGAATCTGATTTCGCGAGCGAGGATAAACCGCACCATAGACCAATTGGAAGGAGTTTCCCGGTTGCGGTTGGCCGTAGTCTGAATCGCCCGAGAGGACGGAAGGAACCCGTCAACCGAGCCTTCTTGTGCTTTCGGCCGAGGCGGCAAATACCGCCGTTTGATACCTGGACTATCTGTCCGTTAGCTCGCTCGGCTCCATTGCTCGTGGATGTGCCCGAGGCGAACAGAACCTTAGTACCCGGTATTCGCGATATTCACAGAATAGCTCGCCCGGGCTGGTACCGTTATCCGTGATCGGCTTATGGGGAATCCAGCGGCGTGACCACGTTGCTTTTGAAAAAGCGAACAGCCGTTTTGGCGTGAAGAGAGCGACACGACTCTGCCTCAATCCACTTTGTAAAAGTGTCTATGGCGACAGCGGTGTGTGTAGCCCTTGTACCCCTTAGGGAATGGGCGGCGGATCCGGACCCCATGTGGAAAAAGCCGGGATGGGGATTGTTTGGAGCTCTTGGGCGGGCTTGTGTGCCTTCCGGCGTGAAATTGGCAAGCCTTGCACTTATCACGATGTCCGGGCATCTTATATGATGGGCCAATAATAGCCCATGCGAAGCGCTTTGACCGAGTTCGGAAGGGCGTGGTTGCCACGGGCACCCTCGTGTATGTCCCTAGAAGAACACACCCTCGATGCGAGATGCACTTGGAAGAACTCCCGAGCACCTCGGCGGTAAAGGTGCCATCCATAAGCTTGTATGGGCGGCCGCCTTATGGCCGGAAACGCTTCGGCCGTCGTCGAGGCGGTCCCATCGCAAAATCTGGGACAAATGGCGTCGTCCGATCCGCGGCCTTCTCGATGGCGGAGACAGCACCACTGTCTCTATTGCCTCGTCCGGAGAGCGTGATTGAGGGCTTGTGAAGGTGCTCGGCGAGCACCCTGCCGAAGCAGTGCGTGAGGATCCATACTTGGATAGGCTGGTCGGCCGAAGTTGTCCTTCACAGGCACGAAGAGCTGCCGAAAAATCGAAAATGCCGCTCCAACTTCCTCCACTTCAACAGGTGTCGCGCCATTGAGTTATCGCGGCGATACTCCTTGTTAACTGATTGATGACCGGTGTGAATCTCCTTTCCGCGGTCGGTCGTTGGGCGTAAGCGACTTGCGCTCTTAGTCCCGCGAGGAGGCCTCGTACTCTGCGGCGTTGTTAGTCGCCGCAAAGTGTAGTTGGATAGAATCTGGAGTTGCTCTCCTTGAGGAGATGAGAACAAAACCAGCCCCGAGTTTTCGGTCTTGTGAGCCATCAAAAACATGGTCAAGAGGGTTCATCGGGTTGCTCGGGGCTTCACGGGATTTAGGCGGGCAAGTCCATTCGGCGACAAAGTCGGCTAGGACACAGTGACTTGATAGCGGTTCGAGGCGACAAATAACGGTCGAACTCGCTAGTTCCATTGCCCGTTAGCTATCGTCCGCTAGATTCCTTGTTAGTAGGATTTCTCCCGGAGGAGCGTGGTCGGGACCCGATGTTGATCTTTGGAAGTAGTGGCGAAGCTTCACGGAGGACATGAGCAAGGCGTGGAGTAACCACGGACCTCGAGTAGCGCTCCTTTGATCCGTGAAGTACCTCGCTCACGTAATAGATTGGTCGCCAGTATGCCTTCCCTTTCGACCGTTAAGACGCGCTCACGCTTGTGGCGTGCAACCTAGGTATAATAAGAGCTGCTCGCCATGCCGCGGGGTAGTCAAGGCGGGAGGATTGGGCGATATCGCTTCGGATCTGGAAGGATCTATAAACTTCTTCATCCCTCGAAACCATTGTGCTTGCGGGGCCTTAAGAAGGGCAGCCGCGTTACGCCTTGACGGAAATAAACACCTTAGAGAGCGACCATCCGTCAGTGAGGCTTTGTACTTCCTTCACGGTAGTTGGAGCTGCATATTTTCAATAGCCTCGATTTTTCGGGGTTGGCGAAATACCTTGCGAGCCAATGACATAACGAGCAACATTCGGATCGAACACCAAAGGTACACTTCTCTGGATTTAATTTTATTCGATGCTGGTGAGATTACGAAAAGTTTCTGCGGGTCTTTTACATGATCTGGAGCATACTTGCTCTTTACAACTATGTAAATCGACATAGACCTCCGAGTTTTGTCCGTATTTGTTACAGGAAGGTTTTCTCCATTAAAGCTATTTGGAGCGTGGCACCGACATTCTTGTGAACCGAAGGACATGGTGAAGTATAGCGAGAATGTGCGAAGGGGTGATGAAAGCGATCTTCTCTTCATCCTCGGGAGATGCTTATTTGGTGGTAACAGAGTAAGCATCTAAAAACTCGAAGGCGTCGTCATGATCGCATCGACCAATTTAGTCAATCTGAAGCGAAAATTATCCTTAGGACAAGCGGCGTTCAGATCGTGTGATCGACACATCCTCCTTGCCGCCTTTCTTCTTTACAATGGCGGGGTTGGCTAACCACTCGGTGTGATCAACCTCACGGATGAACCAATGACGGTTTGCCAAGGCGATCTTTGATGATCCCTGTTTGAATTCAGCGGCAAGCTTACGTGAGCGAGCTTCTTGTCGGCGGACTGACCGGTTTATTGCTCGATTACCTCCCTTGGGACTCGGGCATGTCGGATGGCTCCCGGCGAATACATACTGCATTAGCTTCGGAGGAAGGCAATGAGGCTCGCTTTCCTATTTGGGGTCAGATTGGCCCCAAGTGAGCTATCTTGGAAATATCGTCAGCGGCAATGGAACTTCCTGGTTTCTCCACTGGTGGAGGGAGACCCTAGAGCGTCTGAGACTTAGTCTGCGGAACTTGAGACCTGTGGCGGAAGTTGGTCGACCCGGGGCAAGGGTACTTTCGTCGCAATCGGTCTGACTTTGTAGTTGCCCTTGGCCGTGATCACGCCGTTAGGACTGGTATCTTCACGCAATGATAAGCGTGGTGGGACCTGACCATAAACTTAGAGAGATGGCTTTGCCCAAGATTGCGTTGTCTGGCCGACGGAAGTCGACCACATCGAAAGTGATCAACTCTGTCCGGAAGTTGCTTGGGTTCTTAGAAGGTGACGAGGCGGGACAACACCTTTAGCGACAACGACTTCTCCGGAACAATTCCGTAGAAGGGCATTGCGACTTCCTTGAGTTTGGAGCGAGGAATTTGCATCTCGTCCAAGACTTTAGCGACAAGTCTAAAAAGCGCTCCGCCGTCCACTAAGACCGGCCAACTCTCGCGTTCTTGCGATGGTGGGCGACCACCGATGGGGCGGCGAGGCTTAGTCATCGATGGGGCAATCCTCCTTAGAAGGAGATGGAGACCTCGATCCACTTCATCGATTCGATTTGAGGTTTTGCCTTTTCGACGTTGTGGACCTCGGCGGCTTCCTTGAGGCTGCGGCAGAGAATGTAAGCCGAGGCCGCCGAAAATGGCGATATGGTTCCGCGGGCTCTTGATATTAATCATCATCTTCCGATCACCATCGTCGGTTTGGCGCTTAGCCTTACAGCATCACCATGTCAAGGCGGGGTGGGCATTGGGCCCTTGCGTTGTAGAAATCTTGAGCTTTGCAGCCCAAGTTCTCTGATGGCGTATATCATGCCGTAGTCTTTGGTGGAACTTACCAAATCGATCGCTCGGACCTTTCTTGCCTTGTCCGCCTCCTGAGCGGGCTTTTGCCCTTATAATTATTGTTGGGCTTCTTACGCCCATCCTTGGGAGGAGGTCTTGCGATCCATACCTGCTGACGGTATTGTTAGCATCACCTTTGTTCTTCTTCTTACAGGACTTCTTGTCACCGGGAACATTCTTCTTTGTTCTTCTTCTTCTCATCCACACCGAGTGGTGGGCATTTCATCGCCCTTGTCGAAACGCCTTTTTGTCTTGAGCAGCGCTCTGCCGCGTTGGCATAGCGATCGGCCTTGAACAGGTCGTTGGCGGTCGGTCTCGTTGATCTCGAGATCTGGGTGAGCCGCTTCGTCGCGGACTCCGTTTTTGAAGCGCGGACAGCAGATTCATCCGAGATGTTCGGGATCGTGTTGCGGATCTTAATGAAACGCTTCACGAAGTTGCGGAGGTCTCCCGTTCATACGGATCATCGGTGCGAGATCATCCTCCTTGCCCGAGCGCGCGTAAGCTCACGGAAATTAGCGATCGAGGCGTCACAAAGGCTGGTTCCATGGTGATGGAACCCTCTTGCTTGATTGAACGACCCGTCCGGCGGCACCCTCAAGGGCGATCGGGAGGTAATTAGCCATAACGAGCTCGTCACCTCCGGCCGCCATGATGGCGTGGCGTAGATGGAAAGGAATTCCTCTGGGTTACGAGTCCCATTGTACCTCTCCATGTGGCCGGGCTTGGATTTTGAGGGCCCGGACAGCCCGGCTTCGTCGGAGAAAGCCTGCAGCCGAGCATATGGCCAAGCCACCTTCCCGGCGAGAACCTAGTCTTGAGAAGGCGTTGGTCTGTTCGCGGAGGAACTCGGCTGAGCAGGAGGACTCGGCTGGAGAAACTCTCTCGGGGACGATCCACCACGCTCCTTCCTCGTGGTCATGACAGCCAGCGCTCCTCCGCAGAGGCAAATCCGTGGTCATCAGCGTCTTGCGCTTGCCCCCAATGGTCGTGATGACTACGAGGACTTGGCGGCGGCAGCGACCACGGGTGCTTGCTCATGGGCCAGTGATCCTTTGATGGTGGCGGGGGTCCGCGATCGTCGGCTGTCGAATCATTCGGGCAGCTTAGGCTGCCTTTGCTGGAGGAGTTGTTGACTTCTCCTAGAGACTTTAGGCCCTCGGCGATCGCTCTAGGTTAGTCGCAGCATCTCCCATGCGGCGAGATCAGCTTGATTAGTGGATCTAAGGACCGTTGCCATAGCCGAGCCGTTCCGACTTTGATCTATGGGTCCGGGATCCACTGAACCATCCGCGTTCGACCGGCCGAGTCCAGGTCCGCGAAATTGTTCCGAACGGAGAAGCTTCTGCGGGAGACTTAAGCGCAAACCGCGAGGTGGGTCGCGACAGCTATCGCTTACACGGTCGCGAAACCGTGCTAAAATGCAGTTAATGGAATCATCGAAATTGCGGCGAATGGCGTCACCTTTCGCGGCGACTGGCGACCTCGTCTTGATGCAAGCGAGTTAATCTGCCGACCTGCCCGCCGCTTCTGGCCCGTCACGGGATCCTCGAGAGGTTCCTACGCCGGTCATGTTAATCTTTGCGGGGCCCGCGAAAATGCAGCTAGGCGGTGTCATCGTTGTGTCTCCACGAGTGGAATCTACCGACATAGCCTTGGAATCCGATAAATCTAAACCGTCGTAAAGATCATCGGTTCCGTGGCAAGTAAATGCGATGGCGAAGTGCGATCTGAGGCTATCTCCGCCATATGGCGGAGACATACGCCTCGGATGCGAAGCGTTCGAGACGAAACGGTCGTCTGGCCAGCGAGGGATGAGGCGTCTGTCGCCGAGTCGTAGGCCTCGGGAAGTATCTCTGTATCGGCGACGGAGTTCGACATACTCGATCTGCGTGTCCCCGCAGTCGGCGCCCATTTGTCGGCGGTTGAGATATCGATCTCAAGTCAACCAAGGTTCTTGAAGATTGAGATAGGAACCGCCCGAACAACTCTGACGACAGAAACGAGCGAGGAGGGGGGTTTTTATCTGGTTCGGGCCTCGGGAGATAATAGCCCTCGTCCGACCTTTCTTTATGTCAAAGAAAATTACAAGGGAACTCGGCGAGATCGGGAGGTCTCGGCGAGTAGTATCGAAATCTATCAGCTAAGGTCTCGGATGCCAAATCGTCTAAGATCGGCCCCTCAACACGCCGTAGGGGCTACTGTTTATATAATCTGAACAAACCAGGCCTCGAAGGAATATCGGGCGGGCTAACTACGAGATAAATAACGAACTCACACATGCCAAATATAACCTACGGTAGATAAGGTAATCTCTAATCTTGGGGATCCACGACTCCTAATCCAATCAAAACCAACGTCCAGGGTCTTCACGTGGCCGTCACGGAACTCTTGTTAGTCGGACTCAAGCAGGAATCCTAGGCCGTTCGCAGTGCCGGCCAAGAAGCTGTTGGCGGGATGCACATGGGCTGATAGAACCTTCAAGGAGCTAGGCCTTGGTAGAATTTTTGATTAGGCCGTCGAAGTGGACCATGGCAATGGGCCGTAATCTAATCCCGGCGAAACCACGAAGATCAGAGACCAGAGTTCATAAGGCAGGAAGCCATCAAGTGTTACGGAGAGAAAGTAGTATGAGAAGGCGAGTGGTGAGAAGGGCGCGAGGGCGCGAACATTCACCGATTCTTGGATTGAACTTTACATGGCGGCAAGAGACTTGGACGAACTAAAGTAGCGAAGTTTGAGAAAAAGCATAAAGCTAGAAAGCGAAAAGACCTACGAGGAACTTACAAAGTGGTCGATGCTCCAAGTCTTTGGTCGGCTCTCTCCGTCATCCTTTGCCCGGCGAACAGCCGGGATCGAAGGAGTTTTGATCCGGTCCCGAGCCGGAGCTCGTCGCGAGGACGAGCAGCGCCGGCGAAAAATTGCCGACACGAAGAGATCGGCCCAACCACGGAGCTCGTCGCGGGGACGAGCAGCGCCCGGGCAAAAAAGCTGCCCGTAGCGAAGAGATCAACCCGAACACGCAGCTCGTCAGCGGGGACGGACGGCCCAGGAACCAGATCTGGAAGCGCTCAAGATCGAAGGATCGATCCGATCTGGCGAGGAAAGAGACATCACGCCCTTCGAGTCGTGCTTGCGTGCGTGCTCGCTCAACCGCTGCGGATCACACCTGGTCGATTTTTGTGTAGCTAGTCGATCGGTAGAGCTCGATTCGATTGGCGCTGGGCCTTGACAAGGAGCAACACCGCGGGGATTACCGAGTTCGGACCCCTCGCGGGCGATCCTACTCTGCTGAGCCTTAGCTCTTTGGTTGTGGTTGAATGGAATGTGTTTCTGAGGATGTTTGAATGCACGAATGCTAGTGCACGTACCCTTTCCTCTCTCTCCCCTTTTATACAAGCTTTGGGTGGCGGAGATAGCCAGAGGGGTAAGCGATCTGATGCCCTCGGTACATTGACAAGACACTGACGGAAGAGGCAACGTGCAGCGCCTCTGCGCAGCGGCTCAGCCTCGCGATGCCGCAGTGGCCTCGACCGCCGCAGTCCTGCCGGTGAGTCTGCGGGTGGGGCCTACCTGCTCCTCCTGGCCAGGCGGCCTCCTCAAGCAAACCTTCTCTCTGCGGTCAATTCTTCTGCATACAGATGTGTGCTTTCGGTGGCGGGGGTCAGCATGGCGGTAATCATGTCTTCATTTGTCTATCCGCGTGATGTCTCATTAAATCGCTCGTCCTTAGCGGCGAGGGAGCCGACGAAGACTCCTTCGGGATGTTCCACACACGCGGGCCCCTTTGTAGCGTGGGGCCCTGCTGGTCTTGAGAGGGGCTCAGCGCGCACACTTTGGCGTGGGGCCCTCGCCTCGCCTTGAGGGGCTGCGCCCGCGTCTTTGAGACCTACTCGCTTACTTTGGCGTGGGGCCCGCCCTGTTGAGGTCTGATCGCCACGCGTGGCGTGGGGCCAGCAATCTGTAGTGGGGCCGCGCCCGCTGTTGAGGTCTGATCGCCCGCTTTGGCGCGTGGGGCCCTCGCTCGGCGCCACTGAGGGGCTCGCCCGCCTTGGGGCCTTGCTTGCACTTTGACGGCGTGGGGCCCGCTTGATCTTCTCGGGACTCTTTGTACCCGGTATTTATTACCAACGGTAGCCGGGACCACCATGATCTGTGAACCGTCGCGCCGATATCTGGTTATCTTTTCTTGGCCGGGAGGCAGATCGTGGGGGCCCAACCCCATAGTGATCGTCGTCGATTCTCACTTCCTTGCGATCTTCCTTGGGGAACCCGCGCTTTCATGGAAACAAAGCAGCGAGGCAATGATGGCGCCCAGCCTTAGCGTGAAGCGGAATCAAACCGTCGCTTTCGCGCCCGCCTATAAATACTTCTCTTGGCTAGCTGCGGCTAATCCTTCAGCTTAAGTCCTCAAGCGCTACTTGCCTCCATCACTATCACCACGAGCCTTCTTTCTCTTAGCCACCAAGTCTTCGCCATGCGCCACCGTCAAACTTTCCATGGCTCCCAAGCGCAGCAAAGGGCATGCATGAGATGCCGCGCAAGCCGGGCAGTTACGCTGCTTCCACCGCCGAAGAGAATGACGTGTCGCGACTCGAGCCGTCGTGCCACCATCTGCCGCGCGGATCCGCAGCGCGATACCGTGGCCGCCGCCCATGACAGAAATCGTGACCTTCATCTGGGCAATCTTGGCGGGGCTCGTCCGCCATATTCAGTTCTTCTTGGGGTGCTCGCCTTCTCGAAATCGAGGCGCGCACCTTCCCCAAATTCAATTATTCTTGTCGGTCTTCGCCCACCTCTGCGAGATGTTAGTGGGACGGCCAAGCCTTCCGCTCTGGCGCCGACTCTTTGCTCTCCATACGCGACCGGGCTCGAGTGCGGTTGGGAGCTGCTACTTCACGCTCGCGAGATCCCGCCTTCATTCGGTCCCAATCAAGTCCAGCTGGAAGGATCGGTACGGCGATGGGTCAGACGTGGAGGACTCCGGTGTGCGACGATCAGCCCTCCCCGAGAGCCTCGCAGAGCCCACCGCCAACTGGGGTCTCGCCCACGCACCCAGCGATGGACGGAGGAGATGATGGCGCGCATTGCGGAGCTCCGCCGCAACGGGCTCACCGGAGCCCACGTGGTGCAAGATTTTCTGCGGCGCCGCCTCTGCCCGCTTCAAATGCGGGCGCGCCCCGCCTGGACGTATTATGGCGATGACGACGGGACCCGCGTTGCTCCCGGAGGTAAGCATTCTTGTGCTCTTCTAGATTTTGTGTTTCTGGTGGAACGTCTTGTCTTCTTCTGGTCGTTCGCCAACCAGTGTCTTCTTCTTGATGCGCCCGGCGGGGACCGTCTTGGGAGGGCGATGCTTGGCGATGGTGGTGGGGCTCTGACGTCGTGCTTGCGGGCAATATTTCCTTGCCGCGGGCATCCGCCCCTCCGCGATCGACGCAGGGCGCGCAACGCGTACTGCGGCGCGCCTCCGATGGTGGTTTTCGGTCCGCGGTCCAGCCGTCCGGGACCTTGCAGATCCGTGACCCCGCCAACGACCGCTGAAGTTCTGCGGCGCGCGCGCTCGATGTGGCGGCCGACTCGGCCGCGCTACGAAAACGCCGCCTCATCCTCGGCTGTCGGCAGCGATGACGACGAGGAGGGAGGACGAGCCTAAAGAGAGCTCGCCTCGGTCTTGAGCTACCGTCGCCTCCTCCGCCCCCTCCGACGGGGCCTCAGCCATCGACGCTGGCCCGCCACGGGCGAGCGCTTGGCGGTCTCCGAACCAGCGCCGCTGCCAGCGCTGCCGTGCTTGCCGGCGCTTGCCGCGCTGCCGCCGCCGCTATCGCGCATTGGCGCTTCTGCGCGGGCGCCACTCGCGCCAACGCCTTTCCGGCAGTGGTGGCGCGACTCAAGGCCCGCCGGCTTGCCGCCGCCCGCTCGCCAAATTTCGCTTTCGCCGCGCCCGTAACTTTTTTCGCACGAGACGATTCGGCGTTAGGGTTAGTACGCTACACGCTTGCATACCTGAACCCTATTTGTCCCTTCTTGGAACAGGATGGATGCTGGGGCATCGAGCTCCGCCCACGCGACTCGCCAGCCCACCACCGCCCGCGCTTCCTTCGACGGAGGTCGTCTGCGGCGGCGGAGAGTTCGCGGCCCCAAGGCCGAGAACCTTCACCCATCAAGGCTGGCCGGCGCCGCCATCTCACCGTGACCGCCGACGTAGGCGCTCTTCGAGGCACCGCACCCTCTCCCGCACTGGCGTCATGCGGAGGAAGCCTCGCCTTGGCGGAGCGATTCGCCGACGAGTCAAGGGGCGGGCCTTGGCCAAGAAACCGCCGCAAGGAGGCGATGGCTCGCGAGCTGCACAAGACAAGCCGCCGCTGCCGCCGCCAAGCAAATCAAGACTCTCCGCTGAACACTTCGGAAGGCCCGAACCCTCGCCGACATGTGCGCGACCGCCATCATGATTTCCGGACGCTTCGCATCCACTGGTGTTACTTGTATCTCATTGAGGAGACGGTCAGAGCAGTACGCCTTGATCTGCCAGGACGAAGCCGCCAAGCCTTGCGCGATCTTCGAGTGGCGTTGGCGGACGCGGCGATCAAGACGGTCGCCAAGGCGCCTCGGCAAGCCATGATTCGCCTTGGGCAACTGTCTTGCTCGAGACGCTGCGTTGATCTCGACGCCATGCCATCGAGTTCGCGCCACCGGACCGGTTTGAGCAGTAGCGGAGTTGACACCGCCGCCCGCCACGTGTCCATGATGGGCGGCGCTCAGGGCAATGAAGATGAAGACGAGGAGGAGTAACGACTTCGCTTTTTTGCCTTTGTAATGTTGCCTATTAATGCAAACAGACTTTTGCTCTTTTGCTGTGAGTTTTACTTGAACTTCGCACAATTTTAACTTGCGGAAATGAATTGGGGCACCTGGCGCCAAAGGCTTTAGATCAATGTTCTACCGCGAGTGAGCGCTGCTTCTTAGGCATCCGGGTTACTTCAACCCTTATGGCCTCTTGCAAACCGACCTTAAACATTATGTATGCAGAGCTTAGCTTCAGAAGCGGTCTAGTCGCGGTGTCATTGTTATGCATTGCCTAGACCGAGCCGACACACCGGGCTAGAACCCTCACTTCCTCCGCCGCTTCGCCCAACCGCAAGTTCAAGCGCTGCTTTTGCAACTAAGGGCCATCACCATAAGTACTTTCGCTACCAAATTTTGGCGTATCGCTTTCTAACGACCTTTTCAAGGCTAAGCCACCGATCGCCAAAAAGCTTTAGATGTAATCGCTCACTGAAAGTGAGCGCTATTCCTTAGGCATCCGGGAACTTCAACCCTTCGGCCTCTCAAACCGACCCTAAACGCTATGCGGCTAGAGTTTAGTTTCAGAAGCGGTCTAGTCGCCGGTGCATGCTGTTACGCATTGCCTGAGACCGAGCCGACACACCGGCTAGAACCTCACTTCCTCCCGCTTCGCTTAGCCCAACCGCAAGTTAGGCGCTTGTCCTTTTGCAACAAGGGGCCATCACCATAAGTATTTTTCGCTACCACTTTCAATGTATCGCTTTCTAATGCATTTTTTGCGAAAAAGAACGGATGTCCAAAAAAAAAGACGAACTTATCTCTTTATCGCAGATGGTTTTGTACAGTCAGCCCCAAAGACAGCGTGAAGGAGGAAGACCTTGCCGCTTTCGGCTCCAAAGGTAGGCCGAAAAGAAGCCCTTGATCGCTTACCACGGGTAGAACTTTCTCACCGCCGACGCTCCAAGTGTTCGCCAATTCGCGATCGGCCCTCGAATCTGAGCCCGACCGAGCTCAAGGGAGATCTGAGACCACCTTGAAGGGTCCTCCCATGGGAGATAGCTTTGTTGCGCCTCGCCATACCGATTTTATGCGCAGAACGAGGTCGCCATCGCCAAGATGTTCTCACACACCCGCTTTGCTTGATACCGCGCAGCTACCGCCGATATTTGGTGGCCCGGATCGCCGCTGTCTCGGATCTCTCCAGAGATTCACTTCATCTGACGCCGGTCGGTCTCTCTTCACTGAACGCCGCCACCCTTGGGGACCCAAAGGCGAAGCTCGATGGGAGCACCGCTTCGAGCAGACACCAGAAGAAGGGGTCTCGCGGTTGCTCTGTTGGAAGTTGTCCGCAGCGCCCAAAGCACGGTGGGAACTTTTCCGCCAGCGCTTGTCAAGGCTTCTCCAGCGGTCGAACGCCTTGTCTTGAGTCCTTTGAGTACTTCCGATTTGCCCGCTTCCACTTGCCCATTGCTCTTCGATGCGCAATGCAGGCGGCACACGCTTGGTGCCTAGCTCCTCACACCAGTCTTGGAAATCGGCACTCTTGAACTGAGCGCCGTTGTCGGTGATGATCCTGCTGGCGACGCCGAAGCGGACGAAGATGCTCTTCATGAATTTTATGGCTGCGGCGGACGTAATCGCCGGGACCGGCGAGGCTTCAACCCACTTAGTGAACTTGTCGATGGCGACGAACAGATGAGTGTAACCTCCGTCGCTGCTGAACGGGCCCAGATGTCCAAATTTCTGCATCGCGAACGCCAAGAGAGCGGAATGGTTTGCAGCGCCTTTGGGCCGGTCGGTGGATCTTCTTAGCATGAAATTGGCACGCTTCGCATCTCCTCACCAGCTCGAAGGCATCCTGGAGGGCAGTGGGCCAATAGAAACCGTGGCGGAAAGCTTTCCCAACCAACGCCCGGCTCCCTGAATGGCTCCCGCACATGCCTCCATGGATCTCAGAGAGAATTGAACTCCCCGCTTCCGAAAGTGACGACTTCAAGAGAACTCCGCTTGCGCTCGGCGATCTGTGTCCCCACCTACCGTATGTGAGCGCTGGCCTTGCGCGCTTATCTTCTCACCGACGCCATCGCTGGGATCACTCCATCCCGCAGTAGGCTAGATCGATCCATCCACCGACCTTCCCGGACGAGTGTGGCGACGTTTCGTACATTGCCGACGACGACTGCTCGCCCGCATTTCCGCCTCAACCGCCTCGGCAGCTTCCGCCTCCTCCTCCAACCGGGAGCCGCAGCAGGTCGGTGACGCTCCTCCGAAGCGGGAGCTGCGTCAGGAAAGCGCCGCCCCGCCAGAGTTGGGGGTCGATTTAACGGTCACAGAAGTCTTTCTTCAAAGACCCAACGGAACAAGTGCCCTTGATGAGGCAATTTGGGATGCTTCATCCGCCATATAGTTGTCGCGCGAGGGACGTGCACGAAGCCCAAACCTCGGCGTCCGCTCCAACCGGCGTACCGCCAGTAGGCCGCCATGACGGTATCCGAGTTAGGGAAATCCTTCCTCGCCGGTTGATGACCAGAGAGAGTTGTTTTGACTTGTAACCGCCGGATGCCAAGGGTCGGCCACCCCGAGCCCGGCGAAAGCAATCCTTCAGACCATGCGACGTTGTTGGTGGCGCTGAACTCAAAGACCACCAGTGCCGGACTATGTCGCTGTGGAGACACCAGACGACACCGCCCAAATTTCCCTCAAGCCGGAATGAGCCGTCAAGAAGAGAGTCCACGGCGAGGGCGCCGACGTCTTCATCTTTTTCATCCGCCGAGTCCACTCACGATTTAACTCCGCCAGAGCTTGCCCTTTGATGGCCGTTCGGGAGCGAACTTGAGATCGAATCGCCAGCTCCATGGCCCACTTGGCGATGCGTCGCCTCAGCGGTTGAAGAGGATCTCCGCAAGGGTACTTGGTCAGCACCGTGATTTCGCCCTCGAAGTAGTGACGCAGCTTCGGATGCCGCCAAGACGGCGCATAAAGATCTTCTCGTGTTGCGAATACCTTGTTTCAAGGCCGTGGAGGACTTTGCTCGATGTAGTAAATGGGGCGCTGAACTCCTTCTTTCCGCCACCAAGACCGCAATGACCACTGGGGTTTGCTGCGACGAGGGATCACGGCTCGCCTGGTCCGGGGCGACCAAGACGCGGGGAGGTAAGGTACTTCTTCACCCGTCGAGCGCCTCCTGCGCCTCCGCCGCCCACTCGAATCGTTGGTCTTCTTGAGAGCTTGAGTAGTGGGAGACTTTTATCCCCAAAGTAGCTATAAAGCGCCCAGGAGGTCAAGCACCCCACCAAGCACCGTGATCCGCCAAGTCGCGTCTTGGGCTTCATGTTCTCGATCATTGCGATCTTGTCGGTTCGCCTCAATCCTCTCGGAGACGAGGAATCCCAAGAATTTGCCCGACGGAACGGCGAACACACATTTCTCGTGATTGCTTGATGCGATTTCCTCGTTGGTGAAGGTTTCTTCCAGTCGCCGATCAACTCCTCCGCTTTCTTGGACTTCACCACTGTGTCATCGACGACACCTCTGTGTTCCGCCTTATCTCGGGAGCGGTGAGCGATATGCATGGCCCTTTGATGAGTAGGGCCCGATTCTTCAAACCGAACGCCATCCTCAGATAGCAAGAGACGCCCATGGGCGCCACGGCGGTCTTGTCTTCATCTTCTTCGCCATGCTAACTGGTGGTACCCGAGTACGCATCCGTAGCATACCGCCGCGCACCCGCAATGAAGTCGACGATGAGGTCAATGCGGGCGCTGGTACGGATCCTTCGCACGCGCTTTGTTGAGGTCGGTGAAGTCCACGACATCCTCCACCGCTGTTGATTTCTTGACGAGGACGGGTTCGCGAGCCACCGATGGGCGACGCCACTAACGACCCGCGCCGAGAGCTTGTCCACCTCTGGCGGATAACGCCCCGGCGCTCCACCGACCGCTTCCGGACCTTCAGATGACCGTCGCGACCGGGAACGCCGCCAATTTGTGCTCAATCACTTCGGGACCCCAAATGGCGTCGGACGGTTGCCAAGCAAACACGTCTCGTTAGGATCGAGGAAGGAGACGGGCGCGCTTCCTATTTGGCGCCGAGAGAGCGCCACCGAACGGCCTTCGCCGGTCCGACTTCGCCGGGAGACCGCTTAACCTCCGCGGACGAACCGGGAGGCACGGGTTCACGGAGGAGCTCCTGAGTCGGCCTCACCTTCGAACCGACGCTTCGCCAAAGCGAGAGCGCCCTTGTCGCGAACGGAGCGCCCGGGCGGTCCACTTTAAGACGATGGGGCCGTTGGCCTCGGATCTTCACCACCATGTACGATAGTGGCAAATCGCCATGAACTCAGCCGGCCACGCCGCCGACCTAGTATGGCGCTGTAGGGAGGTCAAGTCCGCCACCAACTCGAGCATCTCGGTGCGGAAGTTGTCGAAGCTCAAGGTTACCGAGATCGATGCGCCCGTAGGGACGGATCACAGCCCGGCGTGATGTCAAGAACGGGAGCGCCGGGCGAAGCTCCGCGGCCGGATCTCGAGCGCTTTGCGGCCCCGACGGAGATGAGGTTGAGAGAGCTCCCTCCGTCAACCAAAGACCGCCTCTAACTTTACATTCCGACCGCGGGCGCAACCACGATCGGAGATGCCAGGTCGGGCGGTATCGGGCCGGATGATCGGCTCGATCGAACGCGATGGTCGCTTCCGACCACGCCACCGCTTTGTCGACCTTAAAGCGCACGGGCGCACACACTTCTCATTGCACGCTTAAAGCTAGCGTGGGGCGGATATGTGGTCGAACCGCCAGGATGACGGCAACTTCGGCCCGCCGCCGGAAGCTGCGCCGCTTCTTGCCCTTGCCGCTGCGGACGCTTGTCGCCGCTCGTGGACGCGCTTTGTCCACCATCTTGTTAATGACATGGCAATCCGCCAAGTCGGGAGTTGTTGCGTGGATGGGGCAGAAGGCCCTCCGCTTCCACTCGCGGGACGGGCGGTTCGCCCGTCGCGTCGGGGGGCCGCCGGTCGCGGCGATCGCTTCGCCGCCGCCCACGGGACCGCTTCAGCCGCCGCCGCTGCCGCCGCTGCGGCGGCTCCACCGCTGCCCGCTTCTTCTTGTGCTCGCCCGCGTTCGCCAGACGGCCGCCGCCGCCTTCGCTGTCGTTGTTGTCCAGGTTTCGGCGGCCATGACCTGCCCGGTCTCGCCGCTTTGCGCTTCTTCTTGTCCTTGTTGCCGGATTTTTCGAGGTCCCGCCTCGCCACCCGCTGGCTGTCCCCGATCACAGAATCGGGCGGATGCGAGCCTCACTCAAGGGCGACTTGTGCGCCAGGTGAAGAGCTCCTCCGCTGCTTTGATCTTGCGGGTGGCCATCTTCTCTTTGACCTTGGGGTCTCGGCGCCTCCAATGCCGTGACCACGGCGCCGATGGAGGTGTCGGGGGTGGTGTTGCGGACCGACCGAAAGCGCCAATATAGTCGCCAGCAATGACTCTCCTTTCTTCCGCTTCCACGCCAGGAGGTCGCCTTTCACCCCGGCTGCTCGAAGGTGCCCCGAAGTTGGTGACGAAGAGCCCGAGAGCTCCTTCCATGACCCCACGGACTCGGGGCGTTCATGAGCCACGAGCGGGTTCACCGGTGAGGACCGCGGAAGTAGTTCGCGAACCTTCCCCGACCCTCCAAATCGGCTGCATCACCGTGGTGTAAATCTGCAAAACTCGCTGGGTTGGTGGAGCCGTCAGATTCTCGATGGGGTGGGCCGGAACCTCTCCGCCATCGGACTCGGCGCAGCTCCTTCAAAAGACGCGGCACCCAACGCCGGAGCCTCCTGCCTCGACGCGGGCCGCCCCGCCGCTTCGCCGTCCGGACGGCGCTGAGGAGGCGCCGCTCTTCGACGGAAGCGGCACTGGAGTCCTCTCGCTGGTCCTTGCGAACGACAACTTGGCGCGTCGCAAGACCCGGTCATGTTACTGCGCGAGCTTGTCGCGAAGTCTTCTCAGCGCCGCAGATGGCGGTCCTCCGTGGGATCGGAGATCTCGCCCACTCAGACGCCGCCAGCCAACCCCGTAGGAGTCGCCCGGCCTCGTTGTCTGGCCCGCCCCTCCCGCCAGAGATCTGCGAGAGGTGTGCGAGGGCAGGAGAGAACGAGAAGAGGCGGAAACACCGGTTCCCTCCCCTCCCGAAACTTGTACCACCGCCGCGGCGGCGTCGACGTAGCGGGTCAAACTGGCCAACCACAGAGCCGCCGGGGAGTCCGGAGTCACCGGAACCGGTGGGTTGTCCAGCAGGGCCCTGGCCGCATAGAGGTTCTGTGCCGGAGTGCACTCCTTCAAGGCCAGGCGCCGCCTAGCTTGGCCGGGACGGCTACCGCCCGGCTGATCCACCGCCATCGCCGCGGCCGACGCCACGCCGCGCTCTAGCGCCGCCTCGATCCATCGCGATCGCCGATCCGCCATCGCCGCCAAGAGAGGTTGAAGAACTCGAACCGCTAGCACTTTACTACGCGCGCCATCGACGGGCGTGTTTCACCGCTTCAACCATCGCGGATCACACCTGGTCAGATTTTTGTGTAGCTAGTCGATCGGACGAGCTCAGTTCGATTGAGCGCTGGACGCAGCAAGGAGCAACACACGGGGATTACCCAGGTTCGGACCCCCTCGCGGGTAACAGTCCTACTCCTGCTGAGCCTTAGCTCTTTGGTTGTGGTTGAATGGAATGTGTTTACAGGATGTTTCGAATGCACGAATGCTAGTGCACGTACCCCCTTTCCTCTCTCTCCTCCCCTTTTATACAAGCTTTGGGCTGGCGGAGATAGCCGAGGGGGGTAGGCAGTACAGTGCCCTCGGTACATTGACAAGACACGACAGAAGAGACGAAAACGCGCGCCGCCTACGCCATGGCAGCTGCCGCTCGCGCTTCGCAGTGGCCTCGACCAAGCCAAATACACCGGTGAGTTCGGGTGGGGCCCTCGCCCGCTCCCTCGGCAGGCGGCCTCCTCAAGCAAACCTTCTCTCTGCCGGTCAATTCTTCGCGCCACAAAGGATGTACCGCCGACCGGGCAGGGTCATCAGAAGCGGTAATCATGTCTTCACCGCCTATCCGCGTGATGTCTCATTAAATGCGCCGTCTTCGCAGCAGGAGGAGCCTTCGACCGTAAGACTCCTTTCGGGATGTTCTCGCCATGCGGGCCCCACCGACGCGTGGGGCCTCGCCTGTCTTCGAGAGGGCTCGCCACGCGACCCGCTTCGGCGCGGGGCCCTCGCCTCGCCGGAGGGGCTCGCCACGCACTGGCCTTACTCGCCACCGACGCGCTGGGCCCGCTGATACGCCGTGGGGCCCGCCCACGCTGGGTCTCGACGCCCACCGACGCGTGGGGCCCTCGCTCGGCGCCTGAGGGCTCGCCAGCCGGGCCTTGCTTGCCCGCCCGACTCGTGGGGCCCGCTGATCTTCTCAGACTCTTTGTACCCCAGATTTATTACAATCGACAAGACTCCTCAGGAGAATCTCCGTCGCCGAGAGTTCGACATGCTCGACCACAGATCCCCACGGACGGCGCTAATCGTCGACGGTTGAGATATCGATCTCAAGTCGCTAAGGTTCTTTAGAAGTGAGATAGAGACACGCCCGAACAACCACGAACAACAACGAATGAGAGATGGAGTTTTATCCTGGTTCAAAGCTTCTCGAGAGATAATAGCCCTACGCCCAACCTTTCTTATATATCGAGGTGAATACAAGAGGAACCCATGAGATGAACAAGTCTCGGCGAGTAATGTCTGTACAGAGAGTAGTATGCGATGATCTCGTGTCGTCCGATGATCTTGGACGTGCCCTCTACACGCCGTAGGGGCTCGGTTTATATAGTATTGAACAACCGACCTACCGGGGGATAATCGGGCGGGGCTAACCACGAGTACGTAACGAACTCGTACATGCCAAATATATCCCGAGGTAGATAAGGTATACTCCAATTCTTGGGGATCACGACTTCTATTCCAATACGGGAAACCACGTCCGGGTCTTCACGTAGCCGTGTAGAACTCTTGTTCGAGTAGGACTCAAACAGAAATCCTAGACCGTTACGCACCGTGCCAGCCAAGGGGCTGTTCGGCAGGATGCATATGGGCCAGATAGAACCTTCCAGGGAGCTGGGCCCTGGTAGGCTGCTCGATTGGGCCGTCAGGGAGTGGGCCATGGCAATAGGCCGTAATTCTATCCCCGACAATACTCTTTCTTTTAGATCTACATGAACTCTTATTTCCATTTTTTTTATTCTAGAGATTTTTTATGTAATTTTTTGTTACAACTAATACAGACTGTTTTAATCTTACATGGATGCTTTCTTTTAATCCTATATGGAGTCTTTCCTCTATTTTGTAGTTAATTATATGGATCTTTTCTTTTAATCCTATATAAACTCTTATTTTTATTTTTTAATCCAAATTTTGGTATGTTTTTTGTGGTAAATGTTATAGACACTTTCTTTTAATCCTTCATGAACTCTTATTCATATTATTTTTATTTTAAATTTGTAATATTTTTTATGGTATCTAATATGCACTCTTTCTTTTAATGTTGCCTAGGTTGATTAGGTATATATAGGTAATTAGTATTAAGCACTAATACAATATCCTAATGCATCCAGACAATAGTTATGACTCGGTAATTAGATTATTGACCATATGTAAATTGTAACAGTGATTAGCTAACAACGTGTCATATTCGCAATTAGCTAACCGATATTAGTTTATCCCCATGTCATATCGCGATGAACTAACAACGTGCCGGTCATTTTTTCCTTAGTTGCCACGGATCATCCGTTCGATTAGAGTTTGATTTTAGTTGGAGTTTGTTACTGCGTATAATTCAATCATATGCCTCCTAATCTCGGTAATGTTTATTTATAATCTTGTTAGATCCTCACCGTTATAATTTGAATCTGTTGAACCGTTATGTTCGACGATGTAGATCATTTCTTTTTTCCTTTAATAATAGATTCAATTAGACCGTTATAATCTAGTCCCACCTTTGATCGAGCGGCTGAAATAATGTAGATGATGTGGACTAACGTGGCGGCTTCTTTTCCCCCTCCTTTATATATACACACACACATAAGGCTCCATGGAGCCTAGGCCCCCATCTCATCTGCTGTTGATTAATTCCTGATCAGATTTGGAATACTGCATTTGCTTAGCGGGTTTTTTTAGCCGTATACCCGTTTAGCTAATTCAAATATCTGCGATCAAAGTGATTAATTGTACCCATTAATTATTTTCCTTTTGACCAAATCGTTGTGTCCATCGAAGGGGCGGCAACTTGGATCTCCGGCAACACGGCGCGTGCATCTCCGGCTGCGTACCGCCACCATTCTTCCCGGCATACTCGACGCGGCTCGCTCCAAGCATCTACCGCGTCGATTTCTCACCGTCCTCGAAATTCGCAAATCGCTTCATCTACCGAAGGCCTAGCAGCTTTCATCTTTGGCGGCGCGGCACGACGGCGTGCATCTCCGGCTGCGCACCGCCCCGATTCTTCCCGTCGCCGAGCCAGGAAGGTCTATGCTCGTTATTTGTTTACCTTGTGCTCATCTGATTAAAGCTGTGTTGATTTTATCCGTAGTTAAATTTGTTTATATGTGCTAGGATTTTGAGATCCTGTACAGACTGGAAAGCCATCTTATTTTCCTCATTTTCACCGTGCGATTGCTCTCTCATTTATTTCGATTTTGGGAAAATTTCAGCGGATCTTTCTTATTGATTGGTGTATTAGACCTGCAGTGAATCATTCATATTGATTGGCGAGATCAGACCTGGTAAAATTAGTCCATCTTTGGTCAGCGTCGACATTCTTTCTAGCCGAGAGCAACCAAATTGGTTTTGTCAAGGTTTACTGTATTCAGTATTGCTAATTTTTGGTACGTATGCACATTACCCTTTGTTTTTTTGGCTTCCATGTGATTTTTGTTTTCTACGTATGGCAGGAATTATCAAAATGCCAATGTTACCAAGAGCGTTAGTCGAAATCCCCATACACCAATGGATCACAGAGCATGTCGTCACTCAATTGTTGCTCAACTCAGATGATGATGATTTTGTAGTACCACGCAACAATAGAGTGGAGGATGGGAAATTTGTTCCACCGACATCGCGCTGCATTTCGCTTGCAATATGGTTACTGTCGAATATGTTGTCTTTAGAGAAAAAAAAGTTTGGTTAAGCAAATGGGATTTGGTGGACTAATGAAAGTTCCAAATATTACCAATCATAGAGAGTTTAGTCTCTGGCTTTTATCTCATGTTGATTGTGCAAATCAAGCCGTCAGAGCAAGAAATGACTTCCTATACATTTGTAGTGTATATACACTAAGGATAGCAATATGACCGTTCATATACACGCGCCCCAATTACTAAGCCTCCTAGTAATGTTGAATATGCAGAATTATGTATGCTGGTTCTAGTCAATTTCTAGTAATTATGGATGTTGGTTCTACGTATGATGAGCCATCCAAGCATGTTACATACTCAATTTCTAGTCAATTTCTAGTAGATACTACTTACGAATTTTATAGGTTTTTGTCTATCAGCCACATGTACACGAATTAACCATGTATATACTACTGGTGTTTGTGCAGACATGCACATACTACTGTTGTTAAATATACTCGAGTATGATACTCGAAAGTATCTGTATATACACGAAAGTAACATTATATAACTCCATTATATAAAGCGTTGACTATGTGTTATCGGGTATGAAGCCTAGGTATATACTTAAACAATATACACGACAGTGTATATACTCCTATGTCAGTTTATACATATACATGTTTCAATACAAGAGTGTATATTGAAACAGAAAATAAGTGCATAAAAGGTTTTGTTACAGATTTCATATACACTGATTTCATTGCTACGTTCAATTTTTTTAAAAAAACCAGGGACTTGTTGAAGCAGGTATTAGGAGGTGATTAAGAAATAAATTAATTGCTACGTTCAAATTTCAAAGAGTGCATGCAGGTTTTTATTAGCTTAACGTGGGTATCTGATGGTAGACCTGTTAATCCAACGGTTGACTCGTTAGGGAATCAACGGTGGATATAAGCGGAGCCTAGGCTCCATGGAGCCTCGAACGGGCTTCCTCTGTGTGTGTGTGTAGCATGGTGACCCGCGCAATTGCACAGCTATACTTTCTTTATTTTATTTTATCTTATCTTATTTTTGATCAATATTGATCTTTTTAGTCATGTTGTAATTTTATACATATCTTTTTATGTAGTTGAGATGGACTTCTTTTATAGTCCGTATTTGATATGGACTCTTTTTTCTATTTTATTTATCACTATAATTTGTTGTACTCAATAGGTACTATTTCTTTTGATCTAAAATGTTACTTTAAATGTTTAGATTAAACTAAATACAATTAAAATACTACATCATTGTAATATGGACCCACATATAATTGATGGTGTATATCTAGTGCAATTTTTAATTTTTTTCTTTTATGAACCGAGAAATTCTGATATTCTAGATTGATGTGGTCGCTCCATTGAATCATGTTTGTTTCAATTATATATATAATAGATTTTTTATTTTCTCGTGAATACATGAATTGTTGGCCAACCTTTCTTTCGTTTAAGGTTTGTATTGATTTTTGAAATGCTTGTATTAGCATCAATGTGTATTGGTCATGTCTATTCCGAACTGAAAATATGCGTTGCATTGAGAAAGCTTGCTCGATGCATACACTTGTGTTGGCAACTTGACATCATGCGATAGCATGAACCCTTATTGTACAATGATATTATTGATCTACACCATTATAACTTATATCAACACAAATGTAAAGTTTTTCAAGTACATCACCTTATGTCTAGATCCGAATGATCCTTGTTGTTGTTGCTAACACCGCACCCCTCTGCCAGGAGGGCCATGTTGTTGCTTATTTTCAGGGCTATCGAACAAGTGGTTACACCTTCGGGGCGACCGAAGGGTCTTCGGACACTAGAGGGCCTTCGGACTCTGAAGGACCTCCGGCCACGGAGGAAGCCTCGGGCCCAAGAGGGACCTTCCGGCCGGGGCCGAGGCACTCGCGCCGGTAAGGGAGCTTCGGGCAGTGGACGGCCCGTGGCCCGTGTGGACGAGGCTACGTACGGGCTGCCGAAGGCCCCAATATCCCAGACGAGGAGGGCCTCGGACGGAGGCAGGAGATGACACGTGTCCAGGGACATGTGTCCGCTCCCAGCTGTAGCAACAGGGGCTCTGAGAGGCCGACGCGTGTCCCTGGACACATGTCGGATACGTGTAATATGCGAAAACCCTATAATACACCTGCGCGGGTGTCGACGGTTGGGATATTGACCCAAGTCAACTAAGATTCTTCAGGAAGGAGATAGGAGACACGCCGAACAGAACGAACAACAACGAACGGGGAGACAGGGGTTTTTATCCTAGTTCAGGCCTCTCGGGAGAGATAATAGCCCTACGTCCAGCCTTTCTTATATATCGAGATGATTACATGAGGTGGCTCGACAAGACAAACAAGTCTCGGCGAGATTATGGTGTACAAGTGCATAAATCAGGTGTCTACGAAGTGCTAAGATGCGAAAGCTCTAAGCCAAATGCTAAGACGTGTATCAGGTGCCCTCTAAATGCCGTAGAGGTCCTGCTTATATAGTGCTGAGGAAACCGACCTACCGAGAGAATATCGGGCCGGGCTAACTACGAGATCGTAACGAACTCGACATGCCAAATATATCCCGAGGCAGATAAGGCATACTCCTAGTCTTCGGGATCACGACGTCTGCTCCAATCCGGGAAACCAACGTCCGGGTCTTCACGTAGCCATGCAGAACTCTTGTTCAAGTCGGACTCAAACACGAAGTCTTGGGCGCCACACGATCGTACCGACCAGGAGGCTGTTCGGCACGATGCTCATGGGCCTTATAGAACCTTCCAGGGAACTGGGCCCTGGCAGGCTGTTCGACTGGGCCGTCAGGGAGTGGGCCATGGCAATGGGCCGTGATTTTATCCCCGACAGTTAGCCCCCGAGACTCAAGTGGAAGGACTCACTAGAGTGGGATCTTCCTCTTGAGACTCTAAGTCACAAAGAGGGTATTTTTCCTACTACAAAGACGTGCAACAGGCGACCGAACAGGTTATGGTTCAACCGAACAATACTTGTTCGGGACCGAACAAACTCGCCTTGGGTGCCGAGCAACTCATTGCGTCGAGCGAACGACGCTGTCCGAAAGCAGAGTACCCACCCTCGATACGTAAATCGGAAGAAGTGAGGTGAATCATCTCCTTGAGGCTGAACGTCATCAAGGAGGGATTGGATTCTTGGTAGTGAAGAGCGTACCACCGCATCCGGTAAGATCAGATCTTCCGGGAGAATGAACATAGCAAGTCGTGAGACGGACTCGTGTTGCTGCATCCAGGCATTCAGATGCCTAGGAAAAGATAGGAGAACCACCTCTTGGGCTAGAGCTTGCCCGAGAAAATAGAGATTGCGCTCTCGAGCGAATGTCGCGCTCAGGAGCGAAGGTGATGTGCCTCCAGACGTAGATTGTGTGCTAGGAGCAGACAATACATACGAAGGGGAAGGTGACCCAGTCCTCGAGCGTAGAGCTCGTCAAAGGAACCAGGTAAAGAGATCCAGTCCCCGAGCACGGAGCTCGTTAAAGGGACCAGAAAGTGCAACCAGGTGAAGACGTACCCGATCGAAGACGATCCAGTCCCCGAGCACGGAGCTCGTCGTGGGGACCAGACGCGCGCTCTGGGCGAAGAGCTGCCCGAGGCGAGGTGATCCAGTCCCCGAGCACGGAGCTCGTCGCGGGGACCATATGCGTGCTCCAAACGAAGAGCTGCCCGGTGCGAGGTGAATCACAACCCGATGCAGTCAGAGCCGCAAGAGAACGTGTGAAATCAACGCTTTGCCCATGACGTATTCCTTGCGACAGCGTAAGCGTTGTCTTAGCAAGTGCAGAACCGACGCTTGAAGTGCCTGTTGTGATGAGAATCGGCTTACGATGGGCTTGCCCGTTGCGACGAGAATCGGCTTACGGTGGGCAGGACTCCGTTGGTGGCGCACTACCTTGACTTAGCCGAACTGTGAAGGTCAGTGCCGGGCAAATGTAAGAAATCATACGCGGGTGAAGTGAATCAGTCCTTGGGCATGCGCGGAGAAAACCTGGGAAGAGAGGGATGCAGACATCGGTTTTGGTGGGGAAGCCTAGAATCTCGCCGCGACCATCACCGGAGTCTGATGCTCCCCGTTCCTGTACTTCCTGCAGAAGACAAATAAGAAACGGGCCAGCAAGGGAAAAAAGAGAGCAGGAACAGGCTCTAAGAAGAGCAAAGCGAGTTTTGGAAAACACGCAAAAGACGACCTACACGCACAAGACATAAATTTTTCCGGGTACGTCCCCCGATAGCGTTAGTGTCACCTCGGCGAATGCGGAACCGACGCTAGAGTGCCCGCTATGGCGAGAATCGACTTACGGTGGGCGTGACTCCTTTGGTGGTGCATTGCTCCGGATTACCGTGCGTAAAGGACGAGTATGGATAAAAAGACGCGTGTCGGGGAAAGTGCAGCCTCAGCGTAGCTAAGACCGCTAACTAGGGAAGGCGATCGGGACCTTAGCCGCAGGCAAGACGTGCGAGATAAAATCTTATTCGGGCATGGACCCGTGTAGCGTTGGTGTCACCTTGGCGGGTGCGGAACCAACGCCAGGAGTGCCCGCTATGGCGAGAATCGACTACGGTGGGCATGCCCGCCAGATGAGAATCGGCTTACGGTGGGCGTAACTCCATCGGTGGTGCACCGCCGTTAACCGGAGCCGCATGTGTCGTTGCGATAAAAGACATGCTCACACGCCGAGCGCTCACGGAGCGAAAGACAGGGCTGATTTGTCCCTTTATTAATCGGGCAGGGGTACAGTGACAGCCCTAGGTTTATAAAAAGCTAAATGCGGACCCGAGCAAAGAGGTTTTGGAAAACCCACGATAAGGAAAGGAAACGGAAAACTGGAAACATACCGGGGTTGCCGAAGTTCAGCGCAAGTCCCAACTGACCGAGGAGAGACAGTCCTCCGAGGAGCTGGCCGAGCGACTCAAGACCGCCGAAAGCAAAGGCCGGAATCAGAGCGAGAGTTCGACCGAGCAGCTTTCACGAAAAAAAGAGCAAAGAAAAGACAAGGACGAACAGAAACCAAGGGCAAGGCGAATAGCGCTAGAAAGTTTTAAGAAAACCGATAGAACGCTTAGCCTAACTCCCCCCTTCTGCGGTACCTCCGAGGACCTGAAGTTTGCGAACTCGAACAGTGCACAAGAGAAAGAGCGACGTCCTAGCCCCCGGTACGGACGATGCATGAAGACATGAACTTGCGACTTCAAGCACATGCGTAGAGAGTTAGAGCGACACCCGTATCCTGATCGACTCGTTCCAGGAACTGCTCGTTAACGTAAGTTAGGCGATTCCAAAGGTAACCGAACAAGGAAAGTGCCTCTTCCGCGGAGGACTTACGAGAGCAGGCTTTGCCAAGTGGTTGTGCCGTGAGCGGTAAGTGCCTCTGCCATGAGGGCTTACGAGCGAGCTTAGCCGCAAGGCTGGATGCCGTGTTACGCAACTCTGAGTTTAGGAACTTGTTGAAGCTAGATACGGGCAGGGAAAACCTTAAGATTGCGGAGCCAAGAGTTCGCAAGACCGAACAGCCATCAAGTGTTACCAGAGAGTAAGGTAGTCTAAGAAGACGAGCGGTGAGAAGGGCCGCAGGGGGCCGCGAACATTCACCGTTCAATGGGTTGAACTTTATATGGCTGTCCGAGAGACTTGGACGAACTAAGGCGCGAAATTTGAGAAAAAGCGCGAAGCTAGGAAACAAAAGATCTACACGAGGAACTTACGAAGCTGGTCGATGTTCTAAGTGCTGGTCAGCTCTCCCATCATCCACTGCCAGGCGAACAGCCCCCGGGATCCGGAAGGAGTTTTGATCCAGTCCATGAGCACGAAGCTCGTCGCGGGGACCAGACGCGCGCCCGGGCAAAGAGCTGCCCGGTGCGAAGTGATTCAGTCCCCGAGAACGGAGCTCGTCGCGGGGACCAGACGCGCGCTCTGGGCGAAGAGCTGCCCGACGCGAAGAGATCTAGTCCCTGAGCACGGAGCTCGTCACGGGGACCAGACGCGCGCTCCAGGCGAAGAGCTGCCCGGCGCGAAGAGATCCATTCCCCGAGCACGCAGCTGGGAACCAGATCTGGAAGGCGATCAAGATCGAAGGTATCGATCCGACGGCAGGGAAGAGACATCCTGCCCTTCTGAGTCGTAGTCCTCAGGGAGAATCTCCTGGTCGCTGATAGAGTTCGACATGCTCGATCTGCGTATCCCCACGGACGGCGCCAACTGTCGACGGTTGGGATATTGACCCAAGTCAACAAAGGTTCTTCAGGAAGGAGATAGGAGACACGCCGAACAGAACGAACAGCAACGAACGGGGAGACAGGGGTTTTTATCCTGGTTCAGGCCTCTCGGGAGTGATAATAGTCCTACGTCCAGCCTTTCTTATATATCGAGATGATTACATGAGGTGGCTCGACAAGACGAACAAGTCTCGGCGAGATTATGGTGTACAAGTGCATAAATCAGGTGTCTACGAAGTGCTAAGATGCGAAAGCTCTAAGCCAGATGCTAAGACGTGTATCAGGTGCCCTCTAAACGCCGTAGAGGTCCTGCTTATATAGTGCTGAGCAAACCGACCTACCGAGGGAATATCGGGCCGGGCTAACTACGAGATCGTAACGAACTCGACATGCCAAATATATCCCGAGGCAGATAAGGCATACTCCTAGTCTTGGGGATCACGACGTCTGCTCCAATCCGGGAAACCAACGTCCGGGTCTTCACGTAGCCGTGCAGAACTCTTGTTCGAGTCGGACTCAAACACGAAGTCTTGGGGGCCACACGATCGTATCGACCAGGAGGCTGTTCGGCACGATGCTCATGGGCCTTATAGAACCTTCCAGGGAACTGGGCCGGCAGGCTGTTCGACTGGACCGTCAGGGAGTGGGCTATGGCAATGGGCCGTGATTTTATCCCCGACAGCGGGTTAAAAGGCCCAAGGGCTTGTACGTCCTTTCGCATGTACGGGTCTTGTCATTTTGTAAGCCCCAAGGCTATAAATAGGGCATGCCCCTAGCAATAAAGACAGGCAAGTACAGGCTCAGTTACTGAAACGATGTTGTGTAGTGTCCTCGCACATACCCCGAGGTCTGTGCAACAACATTTGGCGCCGTCCGTGGGGACCGGCACAAAAAGCCACCGAAGATGCCTCCCAAAAAAGGCGGTTCGGTAACTGACAACACCAGATCTAAAAGACCAAGGGCTTCGGGGTCGCAAGCCTCGGACCCTCCCGAAGCCTTCACCCCCATAACTCCACTCCCAACATCCATCCCACCCCAGGTCACAGATCCACCCGAAGGTGACGCGGACACCATCAATCGAAGCCCGTTGACCGCGGACACCACCTTCGGCGCGGACCTAACAGGCGAAGGTGACGAGGGTCACCAACAGGACCAAGATCACGAAGACACGGGCTTCTCCTTCGTCCGGAATGTAGCGGGGCACTCGGGGTCGCTCACCCAGGGACCCTTGGGCAAACAACGGCGGAGGAGCAACAAGCCGTGGCAGCGGCTGCAGCTGCACAAACTGCGGGAGCATGGGGGGCTTCAACGTTAGGAGAGCCGCGCCCGGAGGACGACCAAGCAAAGGCGGAGGCGGCAGCAGCAGCGGTCGAGCGCAGAGCTCCGGGGGCTCCCACTCTCGAGGACATCTCGAGGGCGGCGGCGGAAGAATGAAGGGCCATGAGGGAAATGATGGAGACCCTCCGGAGGGACAATGAGGACCTTCGGGCCAGGCTACATCAAGTGATGAACCAACCTCCGGCGCAAGCGCGTGCCGCCAGAGCGGAGTCAACCGACTCACTCCATGCCTCTCCGAGGTCGCAACCTCCGCAGACGCTGGCATGCGCACCTCCGCAGGCGCCAGTCTACGCGCCTCAACCGTTTCGGGCGTACGCACCGCCTCCGGCCCAAGCCCAGCCACTACCGCCCGCTCAGCTAGCCAGACCCGAGGCCCAGCTACCGCCCGTGTGGAGGCACATCCCTGTGAGCAGGAACCCCCTCTCCATCCAAATACGGAGTGAGGCATGGCCAAAGGAGTTCAAGCTGACAATCATTTTGAAGTTCCAAGGCGAGACCGACCCCGCGGAGTTCCTCGAGGTGTATGAGACGGCCGTCGAGGCCGGGGGGGATGATACAACGAAGGCCAAGGCTCTGGCCCTCGTGCTACATGGGAAGGCGCTCTCTTGGTACCTCTCAATCCCAGGGGGCTCCATCGACTCATGGGAACGCCTTCGATCAATGATGATGTGCAATTTTTAAGGCAATTTTGTGGCAGCGAAGGAGGAATCTGACTTGTTCGCTACAAAGCAGCTCGAAGGAGAGTCTATCCGAGACTACTTCCGAAGGTTCATTGAGGTCAAATGCTAGCTCCGGGGGGTCACGACAAGACCATCATCGCGAATAATGGGTACGGCCTTCGGCCGGGTCACCTGAGGGAAAGAATGAACATGAAGCCCATCAGAATGTTAGAGAAGCTGTTCGAGAAGATCGAGGAGTATGCTCGTTCGGAGGAGGATAGTAAGCTCGTGGTGTTCGAAGCACAGCAGCAACCTAAGCCGAAGCCTCAGCCAGAAAAAGTCGCAGATCCCGTACAGGAGAAGCTTAAGAAGGAGGTACTGGCGCTTCATCAGGAGTTCAAGAATGGCGGAGGCGATGGAGGTCGTGAAGGTCAACATGAAGGTGGCCGCGGCCGTGGCCGAGGACGGGTTCGAGGCAGAAACCAGGGCCGAGGGCAGGGGAACCTCGGGCCATGGAAACACTGCGACTAGCACGGCCAGTGCAACCATACCTCCGAAGAGTGCAGGAATATCGCGGTGCTTAAGCAAAAATTGGCAAAGGATGACAAACCGAAGGGCCAAGCCATCGTGGCAGTCCCCCAGGGGCAGCTTCGCATCGAAGTAGCCCCAGAGGAGCCGAGGGTCATCAATACGATCACCGAGGGCTCGTCTCTACAACTAGAGTCGAAAAGGCAAAGGAAGGGGTACGCGAGATAGGTCACGCACGTGTCCTCAGGCATCGCAAGACCTTTGTACCCAGGGCCGAGCATAACCTTCATGTCGGAGGACGCTGAGGGCATCCATTTCCCCATCAAGATCCACTAGTGGTCACAGCGGGTATCGCGGGGTACAAGGTTCAGAGAATCCTGGTGGATGGAGGAAGTTCTGCGGATATCCTGTTCCTAGAAACTCTGAGCGAAATGCACATACCTCTTGACAGGCTCACGAAGCCCGTCACACCACTGGTAGGCTTCGGTGGCCGACCAATCAATGCGTTGGGTCAAATCACACTCACGGTGACCTTCGGTGATGAGCAAGCAACCTCCGACAGGCAGATCATGTTCGACGTTATGGATATGTCATACCCATAAAATGCTATTTTAGGCCGAGGCACAATCACAGGCTTCGGGGTCATCATTCACCATGGCTATCTATGCATGAAGATACCGGCGGAGGAAGGAGTCGTGATGGTCCGAGGGGACCAAGCATGCGGACGCCAGCCAGAGATGAAGGAGAACCAGGGGGTCCGTCATGTTCACAACATGGAGAAACCTGAGAATAGGCTAAAGCCTCTGAAAGCGCGTCCCGAGGGAGCAACCAAGAAGGTTGCCATCGGACAAGATATGGAAGTCATGATCGGAGCAAGCCTCGGTCAAGAAGTAGAACAATCAGTGGTCGAAGTACTCAGAGAAAATATCGATGTCTTCGCGTGGAAGCCAAAAGATACCAAAGGAGTATCTCTGAACATCATTGAACACTCATTGGCAGTCAAACCGAAGGCCCTACCAAGAAAACAAAAGCTTCAACAAATGTCAATTGAGAGACAGCAAGCCACGAAATTGGAGGTCCACAAGTTGCTCGAAGCCAAAGTGATACGTGAGGCCTAGCACACAGAGTGGCTCGCGAACGTCGTACTGGTCAAAAAATCCAATGGCAAGTGGAGGATGTGTGTTGACTTCAAGGACCTCAACAAAGCGTGTCCGAAGGATGATTACCCGCTACCCCGGATAGATCAGATTGTAGATTCCACTGCAGGGTGCGAAGCCCTGAGTTTCCTTGACGCATACTCCGGTTACTATCAAGTCTACATGAGAAAGGAGGACCAGGATAAGACGGCCTTCGTCATGTACGAAGGCACTTACAGCTTCAACAGGATGCCCTTCGGCCTTAGGAACGCAGGGGCAACGTTCGCAAGACTCATAGCAAAGATTCTATCGAAGCAGTTAGGCCGTAATGTGGAGGCCTACATGGATGATATAATGGTAAAGAGCAAAGAGGCATCGGAGCATGACAAGGACCTTCAAGAAACGTTCCAGAGCCTTCGGGAAGTCGGAGTAAAGCTCAACCCATTGAAGTGTGTCTTCGGGGTCGAAGTCAAAAAGTTGCTGGGATTTATGGTATCTTGACGGGGAATCGAAGTAAACCCAGAAAAGATCACAGCCATACAAGCAATGAAGCCACCTCGGACAATCAAACAAGTGCAAAGACTCAAGGGCGCCTCGCAGCACTTAGCAGATTCTTGCCGAAATCCGCTGACAAGTATGCGACCTTCTTTCAGGTGCTTCGGGGCGCAGATAATTTCCGGTGGACCTCGCAGTGTGATGAGGGCTTCAACGAGTTGAAGGCATACCTCGAACACCTCCCGTCACTGAAAAGCCCCGAGGAAGCCGAAGTGCTATGCCTCTACATCGCCGCCAACGAATGAGCGGTGAGCGCGGTGCTCACCAAGGAGGACGACCAAATGCCAATCTACTTCGTATCGGAGGCCCTCCGCGACTCCAAGAGAAACTATACACAAATGGAGAAGCTTGCCTACGCTGTGCTGGTGGCTTCAAGGAAGCTAAGGCACTATTTCCAATCGCATTCAATTACTATCTTGACTTCGTTTCCAGTGGGGACGTTGTTTGAAAACAGGGAATCCACAGGGCAAATAGCGAAATGGGCAATCGAAGCGTCAGCCTTCGACGTGAAGTTCAGGCCCCGAACAACGATCAAGTCGCAAGCATTGGCGGACTTCATCCTCGAGTGGACATCGCCGCCCGACGAGACACCTGAAGCATCACCAAAATGGATCATCTGGACTGATGGAGCTTTCGGGGCTTCGGGCGCGGGGGCCGGAGCGGTGATCCAGGACCCGAAGGGGGGCGAGACAAGCTACGCCGCAAGGCTGCTGTTCAAGGCCACAAACAACGTCGCGGAGTACGAAGCCCTAATGCTGGGGCTCCGTAAGGCAAAGGCACTGGGGACTAAATGCATCCTAATCAAGACGGACTCCAAGCTGATAGCAGGTCATGTCAACAAGGAGTATGAAGCCAAAGACGAGGAGATGATGAAGTACCTGCAAGCTGTCCGAAGTATGGAGAAAGGCTTCCGAGGCATCGAAGTCTTGGTCATCCCAAGGACCGACACTGAAAAGGCCGACCACCTAGTAAAGTCAGCCTCGACGGGAAACCCGCTCCCCCAAGGGTCGTTCTTCGAGGTGCTTACCAAGCCTTCAGTTGAACCGGAGGTCCTCACAATCGATAGAGATTGGATGAAACCCATCAAGCAATACTTGGAGAGCGAGGACCTGCCAGCGGACAAGCACGAAGCCAAACGCATCATCCTTCGGGCAAGAAGCTACAGGCTATCCGAAGGTCACATGTACAAGAAAGGCGTATGCGCCCCATGGCTGAAGTGCATTAGCAGAGAGCTGGGCATCGAGATGCTGCGGGAAGTTCACGAGGGAGATTGCGCCTCGCACCAAGGACCTCGGACAATGGTCTCGAAGGTCTACAGAATGGGTGTTTACTGGCCAACGACACTCTGAGATGCACATGAAATGGTCAAGCAGTGCCAGTCATGCTAATGGGCGGCAAGAGTCTCCAAAGCGCCACCTTCGGCGCTATAGGCGTACGCTCCGGTATGGCCGTTTTCCCGATGAGGAATCGATATCGTTGGCTAGCTCCCAATAACAAAAGGAGGTTTCAAGTTTGCAATTGTGGCAATCGAATACTTCTCAAGGTGGGTGGAGGCCAAAGCCATGGTCACAGTCACAGCAACTTCAGCTGAAAGGTTCATTTGGAAGAACATCATATGCCGCTTCGGCGTACCCTTCGAACTGGTGGCCGACAATGGTGCACAATTCATCTCAAAAGACCTCAAAAGGTTCTCGAAGGCCTCGACATTAGGATAAACTTTGCGTCCGTTCGCCACCCTCAAGCGGCGCAGTTGAACGTGCAAACGGAGTTGTGCTCGAAGGGATAAAAAAGAGAATCTTCGAATCAGCAAAAGGGCTGTGGGCAGAGGAACTCCCAAGTGTCTTGTGGGCTTCGAGAACAAGTGTGTCAAGGGCAACGGGGGCATCACCACTCAAGCTCTTATTTGGCGACGAAGCAATGACTCCCGCAGAAATGCTCGCGAAGACGCGGAGGGTCCAAGAGCCATCGGAACAAGAGAGAGATGCTTCGGTCAAATCGATCGAGGGGGAAAGACTCGCAACCCTCGAGCAGATCGAAAGGTACGCAGCAAGCACATCGAAGGTCTACAACAGGAAGGTCAAGCCGAGGGTCCTCTGGCCAGGGGACTTGGTGATCAAGCTAGCTCATAGCCAAAAAGACAAGCTCAGCACATGATGGGAGGGCCCCTACATCACCAAGGAAACCTCCGGAGAAGCACACAAGCTACAAACGCCCGGAGGAGAAGAGCTGCCTCGTACTTGGAATATGATGCAGAAGGTACTACACATAGAAACGTAGGCTGCATTCAGGGAGGGTACTCTTTTCTTTGACCCGCTTTTACCCACTGGGTTTTACGGGCAAAGTTTTTAACGAGGCCCGAACCGCGCAGCAAGTTTTTCCTTTTTCCTGTTCATGTAAAAGCGGCTGCGACAGCAACCCGAGGCATCAAATGCCTATGTAATGAATGAACAACGAGTGAAAATGAAATGGTGTTTCGGGAAAAATTCTCTTCCATATTTCTAATCTATCGGAGCATATGCTCTCGCATAGCGCCGAAGCGCGTAAACAAGGTGGGGAAGGACCACAAGGCGAAGGACCTTCCATAACGCCGAAGTTCGTAAACAATGTGGGGAAGGACCACAAGGCGAAGGACCTTCCATAATGCCGAAGCGCGTCAACAAAGTGGGGAAGGACCACAAGGCGAAGGACCTTCGAAAATGCAGAAGCGCATAAGCCTAAGCGGCTAAACATTGACAGGGCAAAGGACCCTCGGGTGAGCCGAAGCGCATAACCTTAGCAAAAAAAGGAAAAGCGTAAAATGATGAGAAAACATTGAAAAATGCATAATTAGCAAACCAATCAAAATGATTGAAGTGCTCGATACATCTCACAGCAAGTCAGTCGAAATACTAAGTCATTTCATCGAAGCGTAAAGAAAAAATTTACATACAAGCTTCGGACCATACAACGTTATACAACTAGCGAAAAGTTATACAATCACTCGCGAGGGAGCCCACAAATATCCTTTAAAGCTAAAATTGTCCGTTCTACCTGACCTCGGGAGAAGTTGCTATGAATAACATCTGCGATAAGCGCAGCCCGGTGTTGGTTGAAGGCCACCTGACGCTCTTCTAACGAAGCGTTGGGGGGAATTTCGCGAACATAGGGACCAGAAATGCCCGGATCGATGCCAACGCTTCGTAGAGCCTCTAAAAATTGAGGATCAACGAATACTTCGGTTTCTTCATCGGAAAAAAACCAAAGGCACCGGAGGCTCTTGCACCGGGGCATCTTCGGGACCCGGGGCAAAGGGTACTTCGGCACTCTCGGTAGAAGGACCGGCATAAACAATGAAATATCATGATATATCGTGTGAAGAGGCGCCTCGAAAGGCGAAAAGACGCTCCGGAAGACATAGCGATATAGGCTAAAAAAATACACAAAATAATAATACCAATAAATATATGCAAATGCGACACCGGTACAAGCAGGATCCGAAGGTTATCAAAACAAACAACCTGCCCCTCGAGGCGGAGGAGGCGGGTGTTAACCACCCACAACATGCCGAAGCATGCCCGAAAGAACTAGACGGACAGGTTCTTCGACCATGGGGGCTTTTGTTGTCGCTAACACCGCACCCCTCCTCCAGGAGGGCCAAGTTGTTGCTTATTTTCAGGGCTATCGAACAAGTGGTTACACCTTTGGACCGACCGATGGGCCTTCGGACACTAGAGGGCCTTCGGACTCTGAAGGACCTCCAGCCACGGAAGAAGCCTCGGGCCCAAGAGGGGCCTTCCGGTAAGGGAGCTTCGGGCAGTGGATGGCCCGTGGCCCGTGTTGACGAGGCTACGTACGGGTTGCCGAAGGCCCCAAGATCCTAGAGGAGGAGGGCTTCGGACGGAGGCAGGAGGTGACACGTGTCCAGGGACACGTGTCCGCTCCCAGCTGTAGCAACAGGGGATCTGAGAGGCCGACGCGTGTCCCTGGACACGTGTCGGATCCGTGTAATATGCGAAAACCCTGTAATACCCCTGCGTGGGTTAAAAGGCCCAAGGGCTTGTACGTCCTTTCGCATGTATGGGTCTTGTCATTTTGTAAGCCCCAAGGCTATAAATAGGGCATGCCGCTAGCAATAAAGACAGGCAATTACAGGCTCAGTTACCGAAACGCTGTTGTGTTGTGTCCCCTCACATACCCCGAGGTCTATGCAACAACACTTGCGACTCAGGTGTCCTTCATGGTGCCGAGAGAAAATGGACCAACTGGCTGCCGGTGGTGGCTCCGTTAACGATTTCTCGAGTATTTGTTCGGTTTTTCGTTGAAATCGATCAAATTTTTGTAAACCCCTAGCAATTTTCCATTTTCCGAATGCTCCATGGATCGAGTTTTTAGATTTAAAAAAAAATCAAAATTTGAAACTTTTTAAGTCTCGTGGGATGTCGTGGGAATCGAAAATCAATCGTAAACGACATTTGCTTGATGAAAGATTTTTGAAAACATAATAGAAATGATAGTATGGTTTAGTTGATCCTGGAGCTCCATGAGGACCGTGATAGCCTAGAGGTAATATAGGTTTGACGTCGTATTCAAACTTGAGTACATGCCAGTGCAAGATGTAGCCGCAAATTGTATGATAACTCTAGCTTGTGGTAATTCTATTGTGCCATCTAGCGGCCAGAAGAGCCCCTCGTTGATATGGGAAGCGGAGTCATGGCTGACCACACGATGTACAAATATATGGTCTCCAAGTCCAACACGATCGATCATCATGGCCTAATTAGGCAACGTGAGCATGAACCAAGTTTGGTACTGTAGTTGATTCACTATGTATATTAAACATATACACACATACATTTCAATTAAAAATTTCGGTTCAATGAGTCATGACTGTCGCTATGCATCATGCAGCAGATTGGATTGCTTCTAATTTTGATGCCAGCTGCATGCTATTATTCCTTGTTTTCTAGTGCATGTTCGTTGCTAGCTGATCAAGCACGTAGATGACGGTGGCCGTGTGGTGGATCCTTTGTACGCAGACTGAAGTTTTGATCTGTTATGCGTCTCACCGATTTGATCTTGCCGTCATGGCGTCTCGCCGATTTGATCTCGCCATCATGGTGGACATCAGATGGAATCAATCTGCATGCTATGTGTCTCCCCGACTTGGTCCTCGCCAACGTCTTCTTATGGTCCATCCTAGTTTTTCTAATTTTATGGAACCAATCTACATCATTATAACCTGGTCCTATAATTATGGAGGGTGCAGATCTTTTTTTTTACTGCTAGATTTATATAATATTATGTTTCCCCTCCTTTTTATTTCAATAATAATAGTTCAATAATAATGTATTTGATCTGAGCCGTTATAATCTGGTCCCACCATTGATCGAACGGCTAAAATAATCTAGGTGATGTGGATGAACGTGGTGGCTCCGTTTTTTCTTCCTTTAATTATATATAATATAATAATAATAGATTTAATTATATAATAGATAGATAAACAAATCAATAGTTGTGAATAGTAAGATCGGTACCTTGAGATTGGATCCATAACTCTTGAGCCTCCCTTAAGCTGATATTCGTCCATGGCCATGACACCAATGAACCATGACCGTAGGTGAGCAGTGAGCACCTCCTCGATTGGATTGGAGTAATCACGGCCGCAAGGTATGGTCCAAGAGCTACTTCAGCCAATTAATTTGCGCGTGAGTTCGAGACACAACAATACATCATCGTCGATCTAGTGACATGTTGAGCACCACGTCGTTCTTTTGGAGCAACTGGTGCCATGTTGTAGGCCACTCTGATACAGTTGTGACAATATGCTTGATCAAGCAAGGTTTCCATGTCCAACGTCTAGTCACGGCATCTTTAAAGGATTTCTAATCATGATCGACTCAAAGAAGCAAGGTTCTGATCGATGTCCATTGTCTAGGTATGGCAAATTGGCAATACATCTTTAAACGATTCCTATACGGGACCTATTCAAACTGTTCGTTGTAGGCTTATAGTTTGACCGGGCAATTTGATGATTCTATCGTATGGAAAAAGGACGCGAACTCTGCTGGCCAAAAAGGTTGTTTCAATGTTTTGTATTTATATACCTGGTATGATGAATCTTGCACTGTACGGATATGTATTCCAATTCTGTTGTCTATCGTAAGTATATCTCTAGCATCAATCGAATTGATAGATCATTCTAATCTAGTTATAATCTAAACCGTTATAATCTGGTCCCACCGTTCATCAGACGGCTAAGATAATTCGGATGATGTGGATCAACGTGGTGGCTTCTTTTTTTTCCTTCTTTTAATTACTAGCAAATGTGCCCATGCGTTGCAACGGGAAACGATCAGCCTCGCAAGAAGTCGCTGGTCAACATCTTCACCAAGAATATCTTGGTCCAACGTGAGTTCTCGGTCAACGCCTTCATCGGTAACATCTTGGTCCAACGTGAGTTTTGACGTTCTTCCAGAAAATCATCTGCATCCATGGCTCCAGCGTCAGCGATGATGACGTTTTGACTTGAGTCTTGGTATTGATGATTTTCCGAGTCAGTTGGCACTCACGATGTCGGCAAAAATACCGGAACGACCTACACATAAACCGAGGCACATATAAATACACAACAACATAGAAAATTACTAAACTCATGAAATAAATATAGTAGGTAAAATAAAATATTAAAAGGCTAGAAAAATTGATTTGGGGTGAATCCGACCTTTGGTTTGGGAGTTAGAAAATCGGAAAGTAGCACGGTTGAGGCACGGCGGCGGCTCAGGCTGTGCCTAGCTCCAGAAGGACAGAAAGCAACGAATAAGGAGTTGTCGTACCAGAGTACCGACAGTCCGGCCAGAAATCAAGTGAAGAGTGCACTTTAAATTGATGTACGTATTTATAGTGGGCAACATATCTAGTGCAAATGTTTATTGGGTGCTAATATGATAACAGCGGATCTAGACCATCAGATCCACGAGGAGTGGCTCAGATCTGAAAATGTGGAAGCCCCTTTCCATTTAGAAAGTCAGGGGGTTTTTCGTGAAAGTGTTTAAGTGAGAAAAGTGGCTTCCACCTCTTCAGATCTGAACCGCTCCTGATAGATCTGATGGCCCAGATCTGTTATTAGCATGTTAGCACTCAATGGGCATTTGCACTACATACGTTGCCTTTATAGTGTTAGCCACATTGAATCTGACTTATTGGATTAGGAGTACGTATTGCATTAGGAGTCCATATGTGCAGCACGTATTGGGATTGTATTAGGAGTCCATATTGGATTGGATTGGACGTGCTATCAGCCAACACGGAATCTAATGTGAATAAGAACACTTATGAATACGAATACGTATGGATTTGTTAAGAAATTAATTATGTGGATAAATTAGTAGTTGCTTAACCTTCAAGCAAGGGAGTTAGAGAGGGAGTTAGAGATGCCTCTTGGAGGCATCCCTTCATTGTGTCTCTCCCTACTCTATATAAAGGGGAGTTTCCCCATTTGTAAACACTTCTATCCATTGTACAAACACAAAAGCAATAAAGAGTTCCTCTTTTCTACATGTCTCTCTCAATCTCTCACACTGAGTTAATAGTGTACTTAAACACGTTATCTGCATTGTTCTCTAATCGGTGAGAATAGAGAGTGATTCCTATCATGGTGATTACTCCTAATCTCTACTATTATAAAGCACCTTATGGTCGTGGTGGTGGTGGTGGTAGTTCGAACTTTCCATCCGGGCCGTCCATCTCGTGTGACTCCTCTGCTCCGTTCGATCTGGATTGGCGAAACCTACCGCCGCCGCCACCACCTCCGTCCCTCACCTCCCCCCAGTCCGTCTCTCTCTCCTCCTCTTCCCACCACCCCCTCACCCCACCACACCACGCCCCCCTCCATCTCCCTCATCCGCCGCCTCCTCACCTCACCACCCGCCGCCTCTCCATCTCCCTCGCCACCCGCCACCTCCGTCCCTCACCTCCCCAGTCCGTCTCTCTTCCCTCCTCTTTCCACCACCGCCACCCCCTCCCTCACCTCACTTGCGCTGGGCCCTCCTCCCTCTTCCCCCACCCCCCCTCCATCTCCTCATCCCCCTCCTCACCCCCTCCCCACCCCGCCTCTCCATCTCCCACGCCACCGCCGCCGCCCCTCCGTCCCTCACCTCCCCAGTCCGTCTCTCTTCTCCTTCCTCTTCCCACCGCCACCCACCATCCCACCCCTCACCACCTCACTGCGGCCACGGCAGCCTCCTCCCTCTCCCACCCACCGCCGCCTCCATCTCCCTCACCACCGCCGCCACCTCCATCCTCACCTCCCCAGTCCGTCTCTCTTCTCCCTCTCCCTTCCTCCTCCTCACCGCCGTCGTCCCTCTTCCCACCACCGCCAGTCCCCACGCTGAATCCGCGGCCGCCACTCCGCTCCTCCTTCGCCGTCTCCTCCGCTCCATGCCTCACTCTTCTCGGCCTCCCCGATTGATCCTGTGTCGTTCTACTCATGGTTCCTCATCACGCAGCGTGCGTTAGAGCCCTGTGATTTCGGATTGGTTTCTCTTGGCTTTGGTGGTAGAGTGTGATCATCGTGGGTTGGGTTTGTGCAGTGGGTGAGGCGGAGGGTGAAGGAGATGGTGTGCTGGCGTACCCTGTGTATGTGGCTGCGGTAGATCTCACCTGTAAGTGGAATTCTGTTGCTTAATGCATTCCGATCATGGAATTTTATTCATGCCTTTTTCCCTTTGTAGCGCCGCCCCAGCGTGCACGCGCGCGTTAGAGCCGTGTGGTTTCGGATTGGTTTCTCTTGGCTTTGGTGGTAGAGTGTGATCATCGTGGGTTGGGTTTGTGCAGTGGGTGGGGCGGCGGGTGAAGGAGATGGTGTGCTGGCGTAGCCTGTGTATGTGGTGGCGGTAGATCTCACCTGTAAGTGGAATTCTGTTGCCTAATGCATTCTGATCATGGAATTTTATTCATGCCTTTTTCCTTTGTAGCGCCGCCCCATCGTGCTTTCGGCCAGCGCCGCGCCTCCTCATCCAAATTTCAGCCGCCTCCTATCTCCCTCCGACGCTTCAGTTCTTCGCTACCGCCACCGAGGAGGTTCCGAATCATCAAGGTACTGCCAACGCATCAACGCATCAATGTTCCGAATCATGTTTTGCCTTAATAATTTATTTTCAAGATTTCTAACATGTTTAGCCTTATAGTTTGTCACGTTGGAATTAGATTTGTCATTTGATAAAGATAAAGGATATTAGATTGAGTTAATGATGCTAGACTACTATAGCTCCTCACTGTTCTCTAATTGGGTGTTGATGTGCTGATTCTATCATGTTCTTTTTTCTATGCTTGTTTTGGTACCGTGTAAAACATCTTTGAATTTCCATTGCTGTTTCGGAATGCTTTTATTGGTTTTAAAAATACAAGAAGGGTTTTCTTTGCGGTTTTTATCAATTGATTATGATATGAATTTTCTGATGTATGTTCTTGTATGCGTACGTTAGGATTTCTGCTGTCATATCTTGAATATTGCCAAAAGCCTAATAGCAGATTTATAAAGAAGTTTCTTGCACCATTTCCTTTCATTGGATTAGAAACACATAAAGATTCTATTTTTCATTAGAGTTTTATTTTCCTTGGTCCCTGATAGAAATTGTTACAATTCTATTTTTCATTAAAGATCCCTTGGGATAATACTTTGGACTGTGACTGTTGAAAATGTCTTTAGCATTATAGAAGAGGCGCATTTTAGTGAACCTTCCTCTAAGGTTGTTATGTGTGGCGTATGAAAAATAGTGTCTGCTTTGATTTCTTGTGAAAATTGTGCCTTTAGAAACACATAACCTTGGATGAATCAATTGTTGCTGGGTGTCACCGGACCGCAGCGAATTGGGTGGTCATACAGCTAATAAATCCCCCAGTTTGGCGAGCGTTGAGGCTGCAAATGGCGGAGGCGGAGGGGAAGCCGAGGCTGTACTCGTACTGGCGGAGCTCCTGCTCCCACCGCGCCCGCATCGCGCTCAACCTCAAAGGTCGCTGATCCGGCGACTCCCCCTTCTCTCTCTCTCTCTCTCTCTCTCTCTCTCTCTCTTCGTTTGTTGAGTCCGATTGGGTTAACTCTGGTGCGGCCGCGCGTGTGGATGTTGTTCCTGCAGGTGTGGCTTACGAGTACAAGGCGGTGAACCTCCTCAAGGGCGAGCAGTCCGATCCCGGTAGATGCCACTGCCGTCCTCCGTCCGCCGCTGCTTGTTTGCTTCCTTGCTGTCATGCTGTGGCATTATGGATTCAGTGGAAGGAACAATTTTGAATTGAGGAGTGTTAGCTCATTAGCTAGGATTGGATTATGATAGAAATATTGTTTAGATGCTCACCGGGTTGGTCACCTTTTTGGTTGGCAGAATTCGTGAAGCTTAATCCTATGAAGTTTGTCCCCGCGCTGGTGGATGGCGATGTGGTAATCGGGGACTCTTACGCGATAGCAATGGCAAGTATTAGGGTATTGGGATGCACACGTTTAGGGTCTGACAAATGGGCATTGCTTAATGCATTTTTGGTGATAACTTGTTTTCCTGTGACTCTGCAGTATTTGGAGGACAGGTACCCTGAGCGTCCTCTCTTACCTCAAGACATTAAAAGGAAGGCCTTGAATATCCAGGTAATAATTTAGCTAAAAATACCAGGTAATAAAATACTCCCTCCGGTCACAAAAAGAAGTCGCCGTTGACTTTTGGACACGTCTTTGACCATTCATTTTATTTAAAAAAGTTATATAAATATTATTTATTTTGTTATGATTTGGTTTATTATTAAATGTATTTTAAATATGACATATTTTTACATATTTGAACTAAATTTTTGAATAAGATGAATGGTCAAATCGTGTCCGAAAGTCAACGGCGACTTCTTTTCGTGACCGGAGATAGTAATATAGTATTATGCCATATGTTTGTGATGGTGGCCACATTTTCTTTTTTCACAGTCACTTAATATAGAGGTGTCATATATGGAGGAAATTTGTTTCTGAGCTCTATCATTCAATATTTAGATATGCCATTGTTGTACAGTTGTTTACATGTTGCTTTTCTTTCCCCCCGGGGATTTTGTGTCATTTTCCCCATATAGTTCATGGATTGATGTATTCAACTCCACCAAAAACTGTACCAGCAATCCCCAAGTATGTAATCGATTCTTCATGCCAGATGTGATTTTTTTATGGCAGATAGCGTGCATTGTCTCTTCTGGTATTCAACCTCTTCACAATCTTACTATGCTGGTAAGTACTGACTTATTGTGCATCACTTTGTTTGCAGCCATTCCTTATAGGCAAATATGGTTTTTTTGTCTAGAATTTGATTGCTTATTCCATATAGGAATGGCTTCACGTCACGTGCATTGTGCAATGATGTTTTTTTATTGTTTTCCTGTAGATCAATTTTAATAATCCATGTTTTGAAGCAAAAAATATTGTACAGATCATTTTAATGTACATAAGCATAACTTGGTATGGTGCTTATTTCCTTGCAGAGGTTCATTGAGCAAAAGGTTGGTACTGGGGAGAGCCTCCCATGGACTCAACAACAAATTGGCAGAGGTTTCACTGGTAGTCTTCACAGACATAACCGTTATTTATTTATGGAACTGTCTACTAATTTTTTTGCATCATTACTATGATTCAGCAAATTATATTTTAAGAAATATTGCTCGCCATTTTAATTTGGTTATCTTGTGTGTTTTTGAGAAAATTCTAGCTCTTTTTGATCTCGATTTTCCACATTTATACTTACTTTCTCCATTATGAAATAGTAGCCGTTTTGGACATTGACATGTTCTCTTAGACAGAACTTTAATCATAAAAAACATTTTTAAAAGTTTATTTATAAAGCATTAAAAATTATAATATTATTATGAAAATCCTTTTCAAGATGAATCTATCTATACAATTTTTATGTATTCAATCTGAATAGTTTAAAATTTCTGTGGATAAAGTTTTAAAATTTTGACTTAAGACAAGTCTAAAATGAGTACTATTTCATAACGGAGGGAGTAGTATTTTTTTTTGTTTTCTTGATCTGTATTGCTTCGTGCTTGCTTGCTATGCTACAATGTGCTAACTTTCTCCCCCAATGGTTTAGCTATTGAGAACCTGATAAAAGGCTGTGCTGGAAAGTACGCTACAGGAGATGATGCCCAGCTGGTTAGTATGCTCTCTTATATGTTTATGTCATCAACTGGTTAGTATGCTGCCTTATTTTTTTTATTTCCTATTTTCTATATTATTTTTCATTTGGAATGAATTTCTTGCAGTATGTTCATGTCTTGTTGTATCTTGCTTGCAGGTGTTTTTTTTCCCTTGAAACAGAGTACAGTGCGCTCATATTGATCTGAACTCTGAATTAGGTTTATCTATGTGTTAAAAATAAACAGAATTAACAAATCAAAACAGATCAGCAGTCTTTTGTTTTCTTAGTGCCGGGGATAATTTTTTCTAATAATTATTTTGAAACTTGATGCAACAATGTTTAGTCCTTGTTCCAACAAAGGAGAGGGCATGGATTATTGCCAAGAAGTGATGTTAAGGATAAGTTCTGTGCTTTCTTAACTTGAAACGGATGGATTCCTTTATAGCTATATCCCATTATAGTTTAGTACCTACTACAATTGCACAATATCATAGTGGCATCAAAATATGGTGTAGTCCCGTCTGAAATGCAATAGAATTTCTAATGCTACACTTGTATTGTACAATTGTAGTCTGATACGTCATGCAATCAGTGCACCAAAGATGATGTGAATAGTCCTCATTCTTGCAGAATTTAAACTCTGGAGAACAACCAAACCAAAGCATGGTTCCGTTACTCGCTTTACCTTCCATGAGAATCCTAGACTGCATTTAGCAACTTGCCTCTGTTTATTAATTATGACTACGTACTGCAACATCACTGCAAGTGTAAACCATCCATTGTTGACTTTGCATTTTCTTTACATGCAGGCAGATGTATTCCTTGCACCCCAGATTTATGCAGCAAAAACCCGCTTTCAAATTGACATGGTGCTGTTCTTTTGCCTTCTTGTTATTATCATACATTTCCTGATGGCATTGTATCTTCCTTTGAGTAACTAAAGTAATGTGCTGCCACAGTCAAACTATCCCACTCTCGCAAGGCTTCATGATGAGTATATGAAACACCCTTCATTTGAAGCAGCTCTTCCTGACAGGCAACCGGATGCTCCTTCCTCTACCTAGAAAATACATCGCTGCCGCTTGATCACTCCTGTATATCGGTCATATAGTCATCAACTATTATTTTGTACTGTACCCTTCGTATTTTGCTTTAAATGTAACAATAAGCCCAGAACTTCCTGTGGAAAATGCAGGCAAGCAGTTGTATTCTTTAAAACATATATCCATATTAGTAACGTTCCAATAAGGTCATTGGATGACTTGTGGCTTCATGTGTGAGATTTAAGGCCCAGGCAAATAATTGGCTACTTGGCTGGAATTCTAGAAGTCATGGAATACCAGTGATGAAATATTAGTGGACACTCTTACACTTTGTTGATTGGTTGCTCTCTCTTATTCTTGTAGGAATGCAATGGGAGCCCATCAAATTTAACACCCTGTTGGATACCAGTTGTTCCAAAGTCAATTTCAAGAGACAAGATAGAGCTAAAAGCAGCTCTTAATTTCTACTCCCTCCGTTCCAAATTATAGGTCGTTTGACTTTTTGATACGTACTTTGACCACTCGTCTTATTTAAATAATTAGTGAAAATATGAAAAAACTCAAGTCATTATTAAAGTATCTTTCATGATAGACTAAATCATAACAAAAATAAATTATAATTATAAATTTTTTTGAATTAGACGAATGGTCAAAGTACGTGTCAAAAAGTCAAACGACCTATAATTTGGAACGGAGGGAGTAGCTTATTATTTACCAGAATTCTTTTATTAGATTAAGAAAGCTAAAAGCAGCTCTTAATTTCTACCTTATCTCCAATTCACACCATGACGTCCCCCCTTTCATTTAAAGATGGATTTGGTGTGCAAAGAAGTTTGTTTATATGCATTACCAAGGTTAGGTGCACAAGCGGCCCCGTAGTCTTGCAAAGACCGATTTTGTAAAAATCAAATATTTTGAATTTTAATCGTCTGAATTTTCATTAGAGGTGATTTAGTTTGTAGTGTGGTTGTAACTTGTCTTGCGGAGGTGGATTTTATAGATATTCCAAACTGCACTCAAAACAGAAAAGGCGTATTTATATTGACAATCACATGCTTGTATTTTGTGACTATCATGTCATAATGCTTATGTGATTTAGTATTTTTATTTCTTTCGATGGTTTCTAAATTTTGTCATAGTGTTAGGTGATTTAGTATTTTTATTTTTTTAGTTGGTACCTAAATTTGGTTACTATGCTGGTTGGTGATCAATAATTTTTATGTCAAATAATGTTTCAACCTAAACGATTCAAGGTACAACATGTCACGTGCTACACTCTCGATCGTTTCTGCAAATCACCTTTCATTCTTATATTTTTGTCTACGAATTATGTTTTTCTTTCATCCCTTTATGGTCCGTGGCAGAGCACGGACATTTTACTAGTCACGATTAAGGCAGAATCGATGGAGAGAAGAACTGAAGGATGAGACAACAGGTTGTGCCGTGTGCGTTCTCCCTGTCCTTCAACAACTGCCGATGCATCAAGACAATGTCCTTTGCGGTTACAATTCATCCAGTGGCTTCCATATGCATGCAAGAAGAAAAATCAAGACAAACTGTAAGTGCAATTGCAGTATTTTTGCTGTTTGATTTGATATGCAAAGGCAGTGAAATCCATTGCAAGAACAAGGCAGGGATGTAGGAGGGGGTACGTTCGTCGGGGATGAACGGAACCGGTAGGGTTCCCCCTCAAACACTGTCCATGATGGTAAAACACTGCAAAATTAATTGAATTTGCGGTAGTAATCTGGATGCCATCACTCCAAACCAAATTCCCATAGTGTTCATACACATATGGAGAAGGGGAAGGGGGTATACCTGTTTGGAACAGGAATCGGCTATCATTGGTGCTTCGCATCAACCAAGGGCGGTGGCCCTCGTCCCGGCCGTCCACGGGATGGCGACCCGCATCGACAAGGGGAAGGAGGCGGTGCTCTTTGCCCCCAACCGCCACAGGGTGGTGGCGTCGATCGGCGGCGCACGGCGCTGCCTCGGAGAGGGCCATCGACGCCAACCCGTGGCCAGCCTCGCAGTCGTTGCACCGTGCGCCTCGCGCGGCTGCTCTCCCCAACTCCGACCGCCCTCCGCTTGACGGCCGCCACGGGGTGGCTGCGGCTTGATCTGCCCCAGCGCGGGTGGATCGTGGTGTGGAGTAGCCGGTGATGCGGCGGATGGAGGTGGCGGTGTCGGACCCGACAAGGGCTCGGCGGTGCCCTCTGCCCCAACTGCCTCGGGATGACAACGGCGGTGCCTACCAGGGCAGAGGACGAATCGAGGCCGGTGGTGGTCGTCGGCGCGACGGCGGCGGTTGGCTGTGGCCTAGGGGATATGCGTGAATTCCACAAGATGGTGGCGCCGGCTTCACCCACGATGGCGGCCGCTACTCCCGATCCGCCCCACCGCGGGAGGCCTCTTCTGCGGGGTCGGCGGAACCGACGCCGGCGGCGGCCGGTGAGGCGGAGGACGGCAGAGGCCCTCTCCGAGGCGGTTGGCCTCGGTGCAGCCTCATCGTGGGAGAGGAGGCGGCACTTGTCCCTCTACCCGCAACCGCCACGGTGTGGCGGCGATGAACGCCGGCGCGGGCCACCACGGGGGAGGCGGCGCTCTCCCAATCCCCATCTCAGGCCGCGCGGGGCGGCGGCGGCTGCTCTCGATCCGCCCCGCCGCGAGAGTGTACGCCCCAGGACTCCTAGGTATAGAGTTTTGGCATTTGGTGCCACGTCAACCAAGATTAAGGACCTTATTTTTCTAGCCTTTCTTTTAATGATTTTGGTTGCGTGTGTGTCGAGGCTCAAGCATGCCAGGTGCGAGTCTCAGTCTCTAGCAGGTCAGTCCCATTGAGCACTCGAGTCGTCGTCTCTATCCTAAGTCTAGCTGAGTCTAGAAGCTTCGAGAGCGATCGAGAGAGTGCCAGGTGTCCAAGGGTAGTTTGCTTCGGGTCGAAGTCACTGGAAGGGCCCAGATGGATCTGAGGCGCCTTTTGACGTGTTCGGGTAGTTTTTGTAGTGTCCAAGTTCACTCCAAAATATCCGGCGCGAAAAATCTCGCCCAAAGACAAGTCGATCCTATCAGTGTACAAAAGTCGACAAAATATGCCCAACAACCTAGCCAAGGTATCCGAAGAGCAAGAGAGAGAGAGGAGGTGAGAGAGATAGGGTTAGTGTCTCGGGCTGCAGAGTTTGGGCCCGTCGAACGGCGTCCGACGGCGGTCGGACGGCGTCCGGCGAGCCCCGGGCATTATTTTGGCAAAGTCCCTAAACCACCTGTTAGGCAAGCCCTCGGTCGGACGGCGTCCGATGGGCCGTCGGACGGCGGCTGAGAACTGAGTCGAACACCTCCCGTGCACCATCTCCCGTGCGCCAGTACACTCCCTCGGACGGTGTCCGATGAGCGTCGGATGGCGTCCGACGGACAGCTCCGCCCAGATCTGTTTTAATCCAAGCCACACGTTTGAACTGAGAGCTATCCGATGCGTGCCACGTGTCTTAGGCGGGATGGGGCTATAAATAGAGGTCATGGCTAAGGTTTAGACTTGAGAGAGCTCTTCCATTTGTTCCCCCCTTGGCTTGTGTGTTCTTGAGAGCTTCTCCCCATGGGTTTCCCCTTGCCCATGGCCACCTCCACCTAGGGTTTGCTAGTAAGAGAGAGAGGAGAGGAGAGGGAGAGAAGAAGAAGCTAAGGATGGTACCCCTCTTCCTTCCCCCTAGGTTTGCCTCCGTTTTGGTCAATCTTTGGTGAGTCTCCCGGTCATCTTCTCGAGTGCTCTTTGGGTCTTTCCCGCCGGAGTTAAGACTACACCTCGCCGTCCCCGAGCTTCACGGGTCCAAGTCTTCGTCACGCGTACGACTACTTCCTTTACAACCTCTACACCAACGAAACCCTTGTCGGTGCAAGGTCATCCGGTTGGGAACCAGGTGCTTCCACTTCTCCGCTGAAGAAGTCCGAGGGAAGCCATGTACGCCTACATCTCCAGGGCGCCGGGTCATCATCCAAGGTGCCAGGGCGCCGTGCGTGATCAAGGCCTCCGCGACTCCGGCAACGTCAAGGTCTCCGTCTACAAGGTCACGTGTACAAACACCTTCTTCGCGAAGGTCGGTGCCACATCCGTGGTGCCGGGGTGTCGGAAAAGCCTCCGACTTGTGGAGGATTCCTACCTCGGTGTGAGGGTCAGGAGCAAGTCTTGGGCTTACGCCCTAAAAGCTCGCCCAATGGATTTGCGGGCACGGGACGAGAGAGTCCCGGTCTCTCTTCGGGGAGATTCCGCATCGTGGAGGTAGGTGCTTTGCGCCGAGCCACGTTAAAAAATCGGTGAGCCCACTTGTCTCTATTTACTTCCTGCATTTAATTACTTGTTGCCTCGGCTATTAGGATAGTTTATTTCCGCGCCTCTCTCTCGGTAGTTCAAGTCGAGTAGTTAGTCAATTTAGGTATTCCCTCTAGGATTGGTTAACTAAATTGACTAAGAACAAAAACATAAAAATTAGGATTAAAATTGTCTACTTAGTCCGCTTCACCCTCCCCACACTCGCGCCCTTAGATCCTTACAAGTGGTATGAGAGGGCCGGTGCTCTCGATAGTGCTTAACCGCATAGAGTCAATATGGCCGACGGGGGTAGTGTCGCCAGTAATAGGATTCCTCTGTTTACTGGCACCCACTTTAGCTATTGGAAAGCTAAAATGATAACATACATTCAGCCCTTAGGTCATCAAGTTTGGGTAGTGGTTGAGTCTCATTTTGGCTTTGAGTTGAACAAGGAGACAGGTCCCATAGCTGATCAAATCACAAAACTTGACCTAGATGCTAAGGCTAAGAATGCTTTGTTTTCTGGTTTGGGAGTAGAGGCTTTTGAGAGGGTAAGCAATCTCACCACTGCACATGACATCTGGAAAACCTTGATAGAGATACACGAGGGTACCGATGTTGTGAAAGAAGAGAAAATTGTAGTGTTGAGAAGGCGCTTTGAGAAATTTAAGATGCTCCCTGGCGAAGATGCTAATGCCATGTATTCTCGTCTTAACCCCATGGTGAACGAGCTCAAGGGGCTCGGGTACGCCATCACTGACCTGGATGTCTGTAGGAAGATGATACATGTGCTTCCAATGAAAGGGTACAGGGACTTCGTCGTCCTCACATCAAGGAGCCCTGAGATCAAGACAATGACTCCTTCTCAGCTTCTTGGGCAAATCTGTGCCCATGAGATGCTGGTGAATGAGAGTGAAGACAATGAACCTCCCAAGGCCAAGGAGAAGGCAATTGCTCTCAAGGCCAAGACGTCCAAGTCAAGTGAGAAGCCAAGTACCAACAAGTCCAGTTCTGAGGGCGAACAAGGAAGCCCGAGCCTAGCTCTTTCGGTTGTAACATCCTCATTTTTATGAAAAATAAAAATCATGCATCGCGTTGCATCAAATAAAATTTGTGAATAATTTTTCTTAATAATATTTATAAAATAAAAATGAGTATGTTACTTTAAAAATAATATATATTTAATTTTGATTTATGATGAAAGGCTTCTATATTTGTGAGAATAAAACTTAAATTATGGGTGAATTCCTAAAAATCATATTCAAGTAATTTGTTTTGATGATTATTTTCCTTCAACTGTGCAACCCTAGGTCACGGTTGTTAAATTTCTAAAATCAAACAAATATATGGATGCCTTACCAAAAATAAGTTTTATATTTTGTCTTCAATAATTTTATTTGATAAATTATTTGGGAAAGAAAGAGAAGCATATTTTTGTTACATTGGATTTGCACCTAATATTTATTTAGTCTTCTTTCATCTTCCTTTGGACCCACTTGTCATCCACTCTCTCAACTCTTCTTCTCTCCTCCAACCATCCCTTGCGCAGCCCTCTCTCCTCCCCTGCGCAACCCCCTCCCTCTCTCTGTTCGTAACCGATGGAAGTACAAGAGCACTAGATATTCCCTCCACTTGCTTAATTCATCATCAAGCCTTAGTGGCATCAGTTTCTATTGTAATGGTCATTTATGAGGTCATCAACTGCCTCCTTGATCTCTTGCCTGCGTCCCCTCTCCTCCCCACGACACACCACCGTGTTCCTATGAAAACTGAGCCGGTACTTTCTCCCTCCTTTCAATATTTTCACTACGTAGCTCTCTCTCTGTTTATTGCATGCAGCAGCACTCTATCTCCCTGTTGCTGTGCGCAGCAACTTCTCAAATCCTTGTGCATGGCCATGAATCACTAGAAACTTCCCCTATTTACTTCCATTTGCCATTGATAATCATCAAGGGTGGGTGCAGAAGTTTCTACTCACATTGGTGGTCATCAAGGAGAGCATTTGAGCAGCCAAAACTCTCCATCTCCTCTGTTGATCCTCTATAAATCCCCACACCCGAGCTCTTCTCTCCACTTTTGTTCTCTCCTTCGATTGGAGCATTGGGTGAGATTTCCTGCTGATTCTTGCCAACATGTCTTTCCATGATCTCCCGTGAATCCATTTTGCCTTTGAACCGCAGGAGACGACCACCGGAACGCCGCCGATTCGACGCCGGAGCCGGAGCTGTCCGGAGCGCCGCACGAAGGAATAGGCGTCGAATTCGTCGCTGCCGTGCGGTAGTATTCCGATTAATCTCTCCAGAAGCATTCTCATTGCATATATAAGGTTTTCCCTCTATCGATTGGGCCGGAGCCGTCCTCGCCGGTGCTTCCGCCGCCTACCCATGGCCGTCGCATCGCCTCTGGATCGAGCCGCCTTCTCAGGCACTCCCAGCCCAGGCCGCCGCCACCACCGCCTTCCCCGTTCTCGCGCGAAGCCGCGCCACCCTTTCCCCTAGCCCCCAGGCCACCGCCACCATGAGCAGGCCGCGCCACCCCCGCTGAGCGCCACCGCGCCGTCGCCTCGGGCTGTCCTGCGTCGCGCCATAGCCGCCGGCGGGGCCGCCACGCCGCCGCCGACCTCCTCCGCCGCTCGCCGTCGCCGCCCCCTTGCGGGAGCGCCGCGCCTCGCGCCTCCCTCTCCCAGCCATGGTCATGGCTGGAGGTTGAAGACAACCCCTAAATGGGCCGGCCCACTCAAAAATTCCAATTTTCCAATTTTACAGAAAAAGCTAGCACTTGAAATATTTATTATAGTTCCTCTGTAGCTGATAAAAAGGTGAAACCAATTTTTCCAGGTTCTTGCCAAAATCTAGTATTTTACTACCAAGTTTGGTTCGGTAACTATACATATTAATTTTTGTATGATTTATTGTTTAACTAAACTTGTAGCATTTTTAATAAATACATTAATGGTCTAAAAATTGTGAAACTAATTTTAGAAATTCTTTTGACCAAAAATAAACCTGCTGTAAAATTTTCATATGCATTACATTCATCTATTTTGGATTTCATGCATTGTTGAATTTATTTTAGTTATTGTAAATGCGTTAGGATTGGGCGACGAGGAAAGTTTTGCCGACGCACCGAGGGGGTGTGTCCACTGTACTGAACAAGGCAAGTGCTGAAACTTCACTTCCTACTGTTTTGCAAATATTTATTAGTGATTCACAAATTATGCATGTATATTTGACCTTAGAAAACCAGTATTTAGTTAGAGTAGCTACCCCGATAAATTTAATTGTATTATAGCCCCAACCTTGTCGCCCTAGAAATTGCATGATTATATATGTTGTTATTATAGCCTCCTTGAAAATTAGGTTTTGCGTTACTAGAAATGCTTAGAATTGCTTGTCCCGACTAGTACCTGTTTAAAATTAAAATACCGATGAAATGCGTGTATTTAAAAAGCGACAACCGGTGTTGTCCTATTTGCAAATGGGTATAGATAATAGCGGGGAGCTATAGGGATAAAAGAGTTTTAGCAAAACCTGATTTGGGGTGGCTGGATGCAAGGTGCGAGATCCACCCTGATCCCCTAAGGACCGATTCCTTGAGGTAGTCGAGCTAAGTACTACAGTGCGACCATTGAGTGCCTGTATGGGCAGGCCCTGGCTTAGTAACTTTTGGAATCCTAATTCGGTGCCCAGTAGGTGGGAGGACTATTCTCGCGTGGCTCTGGTCCTGGGTTGTTCTATTCGCGTGGTGCCTCTGGTACAATTCGCAGGTAGTTGTTGTGGTACTATTCACGTGGTGCCTCTCGTACCACAAGGCTGGGTTGCTGGGAGCGGGGTTCCGAATTAGAAGGAAGATTGCCGAAAGCCTTGTCGGGAGGACCTTATTTTAGGGAAATCCTGTCTCGTGGGTAAAGCACGCAACCTCTGCAGAGTGTACAACTATCATGATAGCCTTGCCCGAGGTTAAGGGCGGACGACGGGAAGCTGCCTCTTTGGTAAAGTTTGTTTTGATTTTTGAAATGTTTTTCAAAAGAGATTTGTTTTATTCTCCTCACAGCGGGGAACTGTGAGTGATGAGGGTATAGGTTCATGGCGGGGAACCATGATCTAGCCACTTGGGAAAATTTCGGCTGCGGCCGAAGGAAAGAAAAGAAATTGAAAACAAAATATTTGTTTTTAAATCATGTTTTTCCTCATATTTCAAGATATAGGAAAAACCTTTGAAAAGCTGGCTTTATGCAAAATAACCTTACCATTCCTTTGGAGCCTTAATTGCATTTAGTCAGCCTTGCTTGTTGAGTATTCGCGTACTCACCCTCGCCTTTCATGCGGGGCTGCTCATTCCAACGAGCAGGTTGCCACAAGAATATGTTCCCTAACTAGAAGATGGACGAGGATGAAGGTTTCACCAATGGGTTTCAAGATGAAGATTATGCGACACCTAGGAGCGCTAACTACAGCTTGCCTGTGGGAATTGTCTTGTTTTGTTCTTTTGAAGTTGAACTTGTATTTTAGTCTTCCGCTGAATTAAGGCCTTCGGCCTAACAAACGCCATGCTGGTGCATACTCTGATGTAAAGGCCATCTTGGCTATTATTCTGATGTAATAAAGTTTGTTCGTTTGATGGTTGTGATCCAAGAGCTGTATGTTGTGTGTTCAAGCTACGTGATCCAGGGACTTGAACGGGTAAAACACAACAGGGACTCGACTCCGTTCTCGGGTCCCGACAGCGGTGAACAGGCTCACCCGAGCTTTCAAGAAGTACGGCGCCAAAAACCTCAAGGACAAGAAAGCCTTTGCCTCCATACGCTGCTACGAGTGCAACGAGCGAGGCCACATCGCCTCGGTGTGCCCGAACAAGAAGAAGAACAAGTCCAAGGGCAAGGACAAGGCGAGCAGTGGTGAGGACAAGGGCAAGCCCAAGCACAAGTCCAGGAGATACAAGTCTGGTTTCTGTCGCACTGACAAGAGCGGCAAGAAGCAAGCCTTCGTCGGTGAGTAGGAAACCGACAACAGCACGAGCGACGAGTCTTCCTCCACTGCTTCAAGCGACGGTGGTGCCAAGGAGAAGAACAAGGAGAAGCCAAAGGCGCTGATTGGCCTCACACTGCCTGAGTCAGTGCCTCCACCGCCTGCTCTTCCACCTGTGAGCTTGGCGGCTTCCTCAAGTGATGATGGCGGATGGCAGTCCGACATCGAGTTTGCACCTGATCCTGTTCTTCCTCCAAGGTGCCTCATGGCACATCCCTCCAAGGCTTCAGAGGATGAGGTGAGTGTGTCAGCTTCTTCTGATGCATGCTCTTTGCCCTTTGAGTTGGGATCTCCAGAGTCCTTTGAGCACTTGATAAGCTTAGTTCAGCAAGGAGAATAGATGTCACTGCAATATATGAATAAGTGTGAGAAACTTAAAGTAAAACATGCTGAAGTGTGCAAGAAAAATGAGGAATATAATAGTGAACGTTTAAAATTGCAAAAGATGGTAGATGGATTGGTAGATGACTTGTTCAAGCTAGAAGATAGGAATGATATGCTTGTTGCTGGATATGCTTTGGATGATGCTATCAATGCTCTACCTACCTTTGAGTATGCTTCTAGTGTAGATTGTGCTGATGATGACTTGACAGTGCTTGACACACCTGCTTCACCCACTGCACTAGATGCTATGACTTGTGATCCTCTACCTGCTCCAGCTAGTAGCACACTGCATGTTGCTTTGCTTACACGTGCTAGCTCTGTTGCAATTGTACCTGACTTGCCTGCTTCAGCTAGTAGTTCTTTGCCTGTTGCTCAGCCAGCTGTTCTATCTGCAAATGTGTCTGATCCTAACATTCCTGTTGATAGCTTTTTTTCTAGTGTTTTGTGTGTTGATGCTCATGATACACCTGCTCTTTTACTTGCTTTGCCTGAACCATTACCTGCTATTGTACCTAGTGCTAGTGACAAGCAAAAATCTATTGCTCCTGTTGAAAGCTTGCTTATGCATGTTCCTTCAAGTTCAAATGCTTGCTCTACTGGTCCAGCTTTGATTCCATCTTCTTCAAATGGGTCTAGGGGTAATAGTGGCTTGTGTGATCCCGACCATTGCAAGGGTGCATTGGCGGCAAGGGAACTGATCATAGAGAATGGGGAGCTTGTGAGAGAAAATTGTGAGCTGAGAGCTAAGTTAGCCAAGTATGAGGGACTAGGAAGCGAGAATGGTGAGCTGAGAGCCAAGTTGGCTAAGTTTGAGGTTAGGAGTTATGAGGGGAGTTTGACCTTGGATAAGATGCTCAAGGACCAGCGACCTGTCTCCGAGAAAGGTGGATTGGGGTTCACCCCCGAGAAGAAGCCCAAGGGGAGAAAGGGAAAGGGTCCTGGTCCTTGTGCATCTACCAATGGTGTCGATACCTCTCGTGCTACACCTAGGGGCAACTACTACTACTCTTGGCAATACACTAGAAACCCTCGTCCTAGGACACAAGCACCCAACACATGGCAGCCAAGGTCTTGGAATAGAAATGGGCAATGGATGAACTCTAGGACTAGTCCAGGGAACACTAGACAAGTGCAAAACTATAGGCAGAACACTTGGAACACTAGTGCCTGGAATGGCTATAGGAGTGACTCTTGGGGAAGGTTCCCAGCTAGGCAAAACTGGTGGGATAGTTGGGATGGGTACAGGCAGGATAGGAACTACAGACCAGCTAGACCAGTCTTTGTGCCACGTAGGTTCCAGGGAGCACCTAGGGGTTTTGGAGGTAGAGTACCATCTAGAGCACCACGTAGGACTCAGCCTAGACCTTACACGTGGACTAGGCTCAATCCCAACCTTCCTAGGAACCACTTAGAGCTTGATGGGAACTACATGCTCAGGATGGGAGAGCATGGTAGGATAGTAGCTAGATTTGTGGGACTTCCTGAAGAGAACGACCACCGAACACGAGTTTGGGTCAAGAAGTCAGTGATTGATGCATTTACTGTTCCTAAGTCTAACCCTCGGGGACCCATTAAATGGGTTCCTGAGTCTTCAAAGTGACTCTTCTTTGTGGCTGTGAGTGCAGGTGAACTACAGGACCGGCGGCCGTCATTGGATCATGGACAGTGGGTGTACTCAACATATGACGAGCAACGCACGGTTGTTCACCTCACTCAGGGAAGAAGGAAGCTTCCCAAAGAAGGTAACCTTTGGTGACGGGAGCTGGAGTCGAGTGATCGGTACAGGGGAGGTACATATTTCTTCAAACTTTCAATTCAAAACGTCCTCCTCGTAGAACCTCTGCATTATAATTTGATCTCCGTTGCCTAGTTGCTCGACCTGGGATTCCATTGTCACATCTCACGACTGAAATGAGGTTCTTGGATCAAAATGATAATTTGGTGTTAAAAGCTTTTTGTTTCCAAAACCTGTTTCTTGCAAAGTTTGATTTGCCACCCACGTCAGACTCGGTTTGCTTACTCGCCAAAGTCGAACTAGGATGGCTTTGGCATAGGCGTCTTGGGCACGTGGGAATGGCAAATTTGAAAAAGTTGGTGAAAAATGATTTCATTCGGGGTGTCAAGGACGTTACTTTTGAGAAGTCTAGACTGTGTAGTGCATGTCAAGAGGGGAAGCAAGTTGCTAGTCCACATCAAGCAAAGAGTGTCATGTCTACCTCGCGTCCACTTGAGCTTTTGCACATAGATCTCTTCGGTCCTACCACGTACGTCAGTCTAGGAGGAAACTTGCATTGTCTGGTAGTGGTAGATGACTTCTCCTGTTACACGTGGGTCTTCTTTTTGCCTGATAAAAGCCCCGTTGGGGATGTTTTCAAAAGCTTTGCAAAAAGGGCTCAAAATGAATTTGAATGTCCAATAAAACGGGTGAGAAGTGACAATGGATCGGAGTTTGTGAATACTAATGTGCAAGAATTTTGTGATGAGCTTGGCATAGGGCACCAGTTCTCCGCCACATATACACCAGAGCAGAACGGAGTTGTAGAGCGGAAGAACAAGACTTTAATTGAAATGGCAAGGACACTGTTGGATGAGTACAAGACGTCAGATGAGTTTTGGGCTGAGGCGATCAACACAGCTTGCTACTGCATCAACAGATTGTACCTACATAAATTGCTGAAGAAGACTGCCTATGAGCTCTTGATTGGGAGAAAGCCAACTATTAGCTACTTCAGGGTCTTTGGCTGTAAGGCGTACATCTACAAGAAGCGCCAGCACTTAGGGAAGTTTCAAAGCAGAGTTGATGAGGGGTTCTTCTTGGGATACGCCTGTCGACAGGTGACTAACTGGGGGGTCACCGCCGGCAATGAATTTGTACGAGGGGACGCTAATCAAGGTCTAGAACAGATGGATAACACAAGACAGGGTTATACAGGTTCAGGCCCTCAACGGAGGAGGTAATACCCTACTTCCTGTGCTCTGGGATTATTTGGTGAATCGGGATGCCCGATGATGATCCTCTCCCCCTCCCTTTATATAGTACAGGGGGGACATAGTTTACAGAAAGTCGCAATGTATATGGCAGCTATTTCCATTATGATGTTACATGGAATGCATGCAAGGATCTGCCAATTACATGGGGATATCCCATAAACTCGGACTCTTTCTTACGGCTCAAGTTCCGCCCTATCCGAGTGGTTACCATCTTCGAGCCAACCGATCCGGGTCGCCCCCTATCTGCTCCCTTATGGGCCTTCTAGAGGATACCCGGGGCCCATGCAGTCCACAGTAGCCCCCGAGTGCTTTACGATCGAATCAGGTGTTTGGCCGACTGGTTCCTGCTTAAATCCCCTGTAACGTGAAAAGAGATTGTAAAGGACTCAAGAGGTTTTAAGTTTTTTGCGTCGAAACAGCGCCTAGACTCGGCAATACCAAACCCTAGCTCACTCGGCCCGTTGGGCACGCCGCTTTGACAGGAGAATTCGGCTCCTGGGCATCTACTCCTGTGATGCAAGAATAGCTTCTGGCCCATCATGGGGCATGCCTTAAGCCACGCCATTACAGCTTCTGTCTTGCAGTATGCTGTAACCTTAGCGTTTTAGAGATTTCGGCATCAGGCGCCCGGTCTTAACTTGTAAGATCCGACTCTTGGCCCAACATGGGGCACACCTTTCGGCCGAGTGGTATCTGTCCCTACCATGGCAAGGATCAGCGTAGGCCTTTGGGGGCATACCGATTGGACGCAATTTTACCGAGAGGTATTTGTATCCGCGTAGCAGCATACAACTGGCGACCTTACGAAGGCATACCTCAAGAAATTGAACCCAAACTTCACCAACACCCAACCTTGAGCGTGCAAAGTTGGCTAGCGACCCACATGGAGTATGCCGTGAAGTATTTTTAATTTTGGCGCTGCCGTTGATATGCCCTCTGGGGTGCACCGAGGCCAAGCTAGGCTCGATTTTAACACGTTGCCGCCGTCAGCGGCGTGTTAAGAAAGCCTGTTAAGGAGGTCTCCCTTTGTAATTTTAGCCCAAGCCCAGTTAGGGGGAGGCGAAGCGTTTTCGCGCCCTTTTTTTTTTTTTTTTACAGCCGAAGGGGCGCGTGTTTCCGCCGGAAACCGGATCCGCTCCCACTTCTATCCCATCGCTATGATGGTTTTACTGTATTCGAAACGGATTACCAGGCGCGACCCTTGAACTTCCTTCGTGTATAAAAGAAATCCCAGGGGCTGCGTATTGCCTCACCGCCAGCCTTTAAGTTTTCAAGTCTTCTTCTTTTCGGCAACCCCGAAAAAACCTCCACCTCCGTCTCACTTCGAGCGCAATGGCCAACATCTTGGAGGCGATCATGGTGTGGGTCGACGAGGCCCGCGCGAGGGAGAAGGCGGAAGCCGCCGCCAAGGCTGCCGCGAAGGCCTTCGAGGACGAACTCTGGGAGGACTTCGCCCTAGCGAAGGCGGAAATCCGCGCGGAGGAATCCCTTAGGGTTCTGATCCGCGGGTTCCCGCAGCTCCACAAGGTGCGCTTCCCCCTCAAGGACGCTTTGGTCGTCGCCCTCCGCGCCGATGGGGGGTATTGAAGCTCTTCCGCCGTGAGGCCCTCCCTTTTTTTTTGTTCCTCCGCGAGCCAGTGACGAGCCCTAACTCGATGTGCTGTGCCACGGAAAAAATATGTAATCGGGCCTAAGTGCCTTTTAATGAAAGTCTTTTGATCAATCTGATGTCTTTCGCTTCAATTTTGAATCTGCAATGCCACTTTTCCGCAATTTGATCTCGAATCCGCAGCCTCGCCTCATCCGAGTAGTTAGGCTTGTCCGCTCCCGGGCGGGCAATTAGCGCGTAACGCAGATCTCTCGGGGGGAACCACTCGGACAGCCGAGTGATTATTGGGCCCCTCGCGGAAAGACCGCATCTGACGCCAGACCTAGGCCCGGCCCAGAACGCCAAACTTTGCCCGTTGTTATAAGTCTGGAATAGGGGAACGAAACGAGTTCACCTTGCCTGTTTTTCGCGCCAGTCTGTTGGCTTCCTCAGTAAGCTCCGCCGCTAGGGTTTTTCGCCACCTCCGCCGCCACCCGTCTCCGATCGCGATGGCTCCGTCTTCCCCCTCCGCCCCTAATGCTGCTAAGAGCGGGAAGGGGTGGGTGAAGTCCATCACAACCGAACGGAGGCTACAGAAGCTAGTCTCCTCGGCGTGCTCCTCCAAGAGTCATTGTCTTGGCGTCCCGCCACGGTGAGTCTTGCCCCACCCCTCGCTCGGACGAGGTGGTGGTCTTCGAATCTTTCTTTCTTCGCGGCTTCGGCCTTCCTTGCTCCTCTTTCTTCCGGGGTCTGCTTCATTTTTACGGGGTTGAAATTTCGCATTTGAATCCCAACTCCATTCTTCATATCGCGATCTTCATCCACGTTTGTGAGGTCTATTTGGGGGTCGCTCCCCACTTCGATCTTTTCAGATTCCTTTTCCTTCTCAAACCCTATCCCAACAAAGAGAATCCCAAGGCCGCGGGCGGCGCGGGATTTCAATTGCGGGAAGGGGTTAAAAAGTACTACTTCGACCTTCGCTTCAGAACCTCCAACAAAGGCTGGCACTCGGAGTGGTTCTATTGTGCCAATTCTCCTCCAGCTCTCCCTTCCTTCTCCGGCGAGTGCCCCACAGTCCGTCCCTCCTGGTCTTCCCTCGCCGCCGATGACGGGGGGAGCCAAGTGAAGGAACTTCTTGTTATTCTCCGCAGAGCCAAGTCCGCCGGGCTGAGCGGCGTCGGGGTAGTATGGAACTACACCCAGCGCCGTATCCAGCCCATCAAGGAGAGGGCGCATCTTGCCTTTGAGTACTCGGGGCTCCAGGACGCCACTCGGGAATCCGATGAAAGCTTGGCGCAGAAAGAGATCTCTGGCCGAGTGGCTGAGCTTCTTGCTCCGGGTTTGGAAATAGCTCCGTCGGAATGCCCCGCTCCATATCATTTGGGTTTCTTGCCGCCAGCGGTAAGGAGAGGATCCTCCTCAGCTCAGCCGCGGTTTGTCGACGTAGGACTGAAGTCAACGTAATTTGATGTGCTGCAGGGGCGCGATGCCTTCTTTTCCGTCGCCCCGGTCCCAGAAGCTCCACCCCGCAAGGAAGCATCCCGCAAGCGTCCGGCTGAGGGCTCTACGAGTGCTCCCCCGGCAAAAAAGGGCAAGGGGGACGCTTCAAGGGACTCGGATGAGGAGGACGATGATGAAAATGTTCCGCTTCTGCGGCGCCGTCGCTCGGCGCCGAAACCGCCACCAGCCCGGGCCGCGCAGCCACAGAGCCCTCCGCCTCACCAGTCGGCTGACCCAAAGGCTGCGCCTGGGATGAAGAAAACTTCCGGCTCGGGCCCGAGTGGTTCGGGCATGAAATTCAAGATGAAATATGTGCCATCGCACAGGTAATCCTTCACGATGTCATAACTTCGTAATGCGTAGGGATGTGTACCTTGAAAGGCCTTCGAATGCTTTCAGAAAGCCAGTGAACGTCAATCAGACACCGAGCTCTAAGGACTCGGCTCGGCCGACCGCGCCTCATCATGACTCTGGCCCGCCCAACACCGAGCGCCAATCCTCGTCGGCGAAGGGGAAAGCTCCTGCTTCGGCCCCTGTAAGCTCAGAGCCAGAGATCGAGGAGATTCCTCGCCCTTCCACCAAAGCACACACTCCACCTTTCCGCCTGAAATGGCGAAAAGAGATGGAGGGCTACGAGGTCGACGACGGGCAGGAAGTCGAAGAGTGGGAATTTTTGGACCAAGTGACCACAATTCAAGCTGAAATATTTAAGGTAAACTTTTGCTTCGTCGTGATTTTTTATCCTGCATGGGGGAATCCCACTAATCTCCATCCCTTTTCCACGCAGCGCATGAAGGAGAGGTCGAAGCAAAAGACCCTGTGCATGGAGCGAGCGGTGGGCGAGCTGAAAACGCGCGACGAATTTGACAACGCGTTATACGCCGCCAAGCGACAGTATCGCGGCCAGATCGAGGAAATGCACCGCGAGGTCACCGAGCTCCGATTTCGTCACGTGGAAGAGTCCAACACAAACCAAGGTATAGACCTCGATTCGTGCTAAATCTCTCAGAGAGGATGTCCCATAAATGGTAATCTTCAATATTTGCCGTTGAATCCAGCTCTGGCGGCAAGATAGAAGGTCCTGGAGGAAGAAGTACTCCAAGCCAACGCTCGTGCAGAGGAGGCGATTAAGGAGTTGGTGAGGCAGAAGGCCCTTGTGGAGGAAGTCCGCCAAGCCAACGCTCGAGCCGAGAAAACGGCTAAAGAGATGGAAGGTAACTTTCCCCGACCGGCTCTCCCTGGCTCAATCTTCCTGAAATCCGACTGATACGCCTCACCCGACTGGTTGCGCAGATTTTCGCCGCCGAACCTCGGCGGGAATAGCCCCGATACTTGAGTGCCTTTATCCGGACGAAGATCCGCCGAATAGTTCTGACCTCCTGGTGGCTCGTCTCGAGGCTGTCCCCGAGCAGATCAAGATGTTTGCTCGGGAGGCCGCAATAACGTGCACCGGCCAGGGTCTCGCCCTCGCGAAGTCCAATTTCCCCCACTTGGATTGCGGAGCTGTCAAGGATGGATTTGCTTGCTCGGAGGAGGAGGCCGTATCGCTGCTAGAAGAAGTTCATCCGACCGCTGTCCAGATAGTCGATCAGCTGGATTTGTAATTGTTCATGTGATAGAAACTTTTGGTTGATCCTTAGCACCGGTGATCCGACTTATCCAAATGATACGTGTTTATCCTTTTTCATGAAACGCGTCTGTAGATCGTCCAAATTTCGAGTGCCAAGGAGTAGCGCTTGGCTTTCTTCCTGCGCAGCTGCGGGGTAGCTAAACATTGTCGCTAGGACGTGAAAGCGCCATTACTCAAGAATTTTCGTACCACTCGAATGCGATCAGCATATGTAGAGAGAAGACAACTTTATTGATAAGATAGGGTGCGGTTGACTCCGCACACTATTTAGTGTAGCCCCCGACTTACTGCTTGGTCGTTTACGGCCAAGTAGCAAGTCAAAGAAGGGAAACTAATTACACTAATGCTGCTTAAATACATGAACTAAGGGAAAAAACGACGTAGCTGCTCGATGTTCCAGGTGTTGGGCACTTCAGACCCGTCTTCGCGTTGTAGCCGATAAGCCCCCGGGCGGGTCACTTCAGCGATCGCATAGGGGCCTTCCCAGAGTGGGGAGAGTTTATGCTCGTGCTTCTGATTCCTTCGGAGGACCAGATCTCCTTTGGAGAATGCACGGCCCCGTACGTTGCGCTGATGATAGCGACGCAGGCCCTGTTGGTACTTTGCCGACTGGATCAATGCTGCTTCCCTGGCTTCCTCGAGCCGATCGAGGTCTTCCCGCCTTGCCTCATCCGACTGATCATCATTGTATCCGGCAACCCGTGGGGACTGAAATTTCAATTCAGTCGGGAGGACCGCCTCAGAGCCATAGACAAGGAAAAAGGGTGTCTGCCCTGTCGCTCGGCTTGGGGTTGTCCTAAGCCCCCAAAGGACCGAGGGCAACTCCTTAACCCAGCGCGTTGTGTACGGCTTTAGACGATCAAAGATTCGGGCTTTGAGCCCTTGTAGCACCAATCCGTTGGCGCGTTCAACTTGCCCGTTGCTCCTCGGGTGGGCTACCGATGCGTAGCAGATTTTGATGCCCAGCTCCTCGCCCCAATCTTGAAATTCGCTGCTCTTGAACTGAACGCCATTGTCGGTGATGATGCGATTGGGGACGCCGAAACGCACAACGATGTCTCGGAAGAACTCGCGTGCTCTGGCCGCCGTGATGACAGCGACTGGCTTGGCCTCAATCCATTTGGTAAACTTGTCGATGGCGACGAAGAGATGAGTGAATCCGCCTTGTGCTCACTTGAGGGGGCCCACCATGTCCAGATTCCAGACGGCGAAGGGCCAAGAGATTGGAATCGTTTGTAGATCTTGCGCCGGCATGTGGATTTGCCGTGCGAAGAACTGACACCCGTCACATCTGCGTACTATTTCTTCCGCATCTGTGACCGCGGTTGGCCAGAAAAAACCTTGCCGATAGGCTTTGCCCACCAGGGTGCTAGCAGCCGCGTGGTGCCCGCACTCTCCCGAGTGGATTTCATAAAGCAGGTCTCTGCCTTCTTGCTCAGATATGCAACGCCTCAGTACTCCGGAACTGCTTTTTCGGAAGAGCTCGTCCCCGACTACCTTGTAGCTTTTGCTTCGGCGTGTAATGCACTCGGCTAGGCTTCGATCCTCGGGCAACTCATCACGAAGAATATAGTCTAAGTAAGGCTGAGTCCACCCTGGGTTAATTGCGAATACCTCTGCGTCGGGTTCTGGCTGCTTCTCTTGGCCTTCTCCCGGTGCAGATGGTATCTTGATGGATGGTGCGCGTAGCTCCTGGACGAAAACGCCACTCGGGACTTGGGCCCGAGTGGATCCCATCCGCGCTAGCTCGTCTGCTGTCTCGTTGTCGCGGCGGAGCACGTGAGTGAGCTCCAAACCGTCAAACTTGTCTTCTAGCTTTCGAACCTCCCGGCAATAGGCCGCCATGCTGTCGTCGATACAGGACCACTCTTTTTGGACTTGATTAACCACGAGTTGAGAATCGCCACGCACCATTAACCGCCTGACACCAAGCGAGATGGCGATGCGAATCCCGTGGATGAGTGCCTCGTACTCGGCAGCGTTGTTGCTGACGGGAAATAATATTCGGAGGACGTAGCGTAGCTTTTCTCCAGTCGGCGATATGAGCAAAATCCCAGCCCCCGCGCCGCTGAGCATGAGGGAACCATCAAAGTACATTGTCCAGTACTCGAGATTCTCCTTTGATGCTGGGGTTTGGGCCTCTGTCCACTCGGCAACGAAGTCGGCTAACGCTTGAGACTTGATGGCTAGTCGAGGCCTGAACTTTAGTTCAAAGGCTCCAAGCTCGACTGCCCACTTGGCAATCCTCCCAGTGGCCTCCCGGTTGTGGAGTATTTCTCCAAGCGGGAAGGAGGTGACCACTGAAATTTCATGCTCTTGAAAGTAGTGCTTCAGCTTCCGCGACATAAGTAACACAGCGTATAGAAGTTTTTGCACTTGTGGGTATCTTATTTTAGAATCGCCCAATACCTCGCTTACGAAGTAGACCGGACGCTGTACCTTCTGGAGGGAGCCCTCTTCGTCACGTTCCACCACCAAGGCGCTGCTGATAACGTGCGTCGTCGCACCGATGTAGAGTAGGAGGGGCTCCTGGGGCACGGGAGGAACCAACACCGGAGGCGTGGTGAGGAACCTTTTTAGATCTTCGAAGGCTTGTTGCGCTTCTGCTGTCCACTGAAAATCATCTTGTCGGCGTAAGAGCCTAAAGAAAGGCATGCTTCGCTCCCCGAGTCGGGAAACGAAACGACTGAGTGCCACGATGCATCCAGTGAGCTTTTGCACGTCCTTCTGATTAGTCGGTGGCTTCATCTTGATGATGGCGTTGACTTTCTCCGGATTTGCTTCAATCCCTCGGTTGGAGATGATGAACCCGAGTAATTTACCAGACGGAACTCCAAAAACACACTTCTCGGGATTTAGCTTCATCCGAAATACCCTTAGGCTCTCGAATGTCTCGGTCAGATCTGTTATGAGATCCCTTCTGGATTTTGTTTTTATGACGACGTCGTCGACATATGCCTCCACGTTGCGTCCGAGTTGAGTGTGAAAACACCGCTGTATGGTGCGCTGATAGGTCGCACCAGCGTTTTTCAACCCGAATGGCATTGTGATATAGCAGAAAGCACCAAATGGCGTTATGAACGACGTCTTGATGCAATCTTCCTCCTTCAGACTGATCTGATGATAACCTGAGTAGGCGTCCAGAAAACTTAAGAGCTCGCACCCGGCGGTGGAATCCACCACTTGATCGATGCGTGGGAGCCCGAAAGGATCCTTGGGGCACGCCTTGTTAAGGTCTGTGTAATCAACACACATCCGCCATGTCTTATTCTTCTTCTGGACCAGGACCGGATTGGCAAGCCACTCGGGATGATACACCTCCTTAATGAACCGAGCGGCCAACAGCTTGGTGATCTCACTCCTAATGGCGTCTTTCCGATCCTGGGCGAATCTTCGCAGGCGCTGCTTTATGGGCTTTGCCTTTTCGTCGACATAGAGAGAGTGCTCAATCACCTTCCTCGGAACACCGGGCATGTCCGACGGCTTCCAGGCGAACACATCCCGGTTGGCCCGGAGAAAAGTGACGAGCTCGTCTTCCTATTTGCTATCAAGCCCTGTCCCAATCACGGCCGTTTTTGCCGGATCAGACGGGTCCAACAGGATCTTCTTGGTTTCTTCGGTGGCTTGGATGGATGTTTTGGCCTGCTTTTTGGCGGGGACGTCCCCCTCCTCCTGAAGGTTCGCGACCTCCAGTCGGATCTTCTCCATTTCAGCAGATGAGTCGAGCGCCTGCGCCATTTCACAGCTTTCGCTGTCGCATAGCAGTGACTGTTTAACGTCACCAGGGAGGGTGATTACACCGTTTGGACCTGGCATTTTTAAGACGAGATAGGTGTAGTTGGGAACCGCCATGAATTTGGCAATCCCCGGCCTTCCCAGGATAGCATGATATGCCGTTTCGAAATCAGCCACTTCGAAGCTCAGACTCTCGGTCCGATAATTCTCCTTGGTCCCGAACGTGACCGGTAGGGATATCTGTCCGAGTGGTACCGCGGACGTCCCGGGGATTACCCCGTGGAACGGAGATGACCCTTTCCGTAGCTCAGAACGTGGGATACTCATTTGGTCGAAGGTCTTGACGAAAAGGACGTTAATCCCGCTCCCGCCATCAACCAGGACCCTTTTTAGCTTGCTTCCTTGAACGACCGGATCCAAAACCAGCGGGTACCTTCCAGGGAAAGCGATCCGGTCTGGGTGGTCCGATCGATCAAAGGTAATGGGCATCTCGGACCAGCGCAAGTATTTCGGAGTGGCAGGCATGATGGCGTTGATCTCCCGAGCGGTAAGCTTTTGCTTCTGCTTGGACTCGTACGCATCAGAGCCTCCAAAGATATAGCTAATCTCGCGCTCAGCGTCCTGGTAGTCTCCGTCGGGTTTCTTGCCTTGACCGCCCCTGGCCGACTGGTTCGAACTCTCAGCGAACTTCTGCAGAATAAGGCAGTCTTTGGCAGAATGCTTTCCTCGAGGGTGGAAGGGACATACCGAATCCATCACCTTCCTGTAGTCGTTGTCGTTGGGGGGTTTTGGTCGGTAGGGCTCCGTGTTGGCGACCATCTCGTCCCCCTTCCTCTTCTTGTCCTTAGGTTTGCCTTGTTCGTCGTTAGGCTTCTTCTTCGGGCCTCCGTCGTTGATACCACGGTGATTCGCGATGGCCTCTTCGGCTTCGGCCTCTCGATCCGCCATTGTGAACATGGCCTTGAGACTGCGCGGGGGGTCCCGGGTCATCTGCCTGATCAGCTCCTCGGATTTGCATCCGGCGAAGAAGGCGTCGATGACCGTTTGCTCCGAAACGTCCCGGATCTCGTTCTTCTTCTTAGTAAAACGCTTGATGAACTCACGGAGAGTCTCGCTCTTGCGCCTGTGTAACTGTCCAATCTCCCATCTCCCCGCGGGCCTTTCATAGGTCCCTTGGAAATTGGCGATGAATTGTTCCTGGAGGTCATCCCAAGACTCGATAGAGCTCTCCGGGAGTCCCGTCAGCCAGGTTTGGGCGGTTGGGGTCAAAGCGACTGGCAAGTAGTTCGCCATGACGTTCTGATCACCTCTGCCTTGGATCGCTAAGGCGTGAACTGCGGCCGATTCTTTGGGTCCCTCTCGCCATCGAACTTGTCGATGCCTTTGAGGTTAAATCCGTCCGGCCAAACCACTCGGCGAAGGTCCGGGGTGAAGGCCCGAATCCCCTCCAACGGTCGTGGCCGCCTCCGCGCCGGGGATCTGCTACGATGCTCTCGGCGCGGGCCTTGACGCTGCTCCTGGCGATGGTCGCGCCGACTGGCGGTGCTCTCGGCTTGATCGTCGTTGCGGTGGCTATGATGGGCCCGAGAGTGCTGCCCGCCTTGGCTGCGCTCCCGTCGCCTGGCTTCGATTTCTTGACGTAGATCGCGCGCGGGCGACTGGTGGGACTCACCAGGCGCTGAGGCGCGAGCCCGATTTCGATTGCGTGTAGACCGGCTGCGAGCCGAAGCGGTCGGGGCGGGAATCGCCTCGTTTTGCTGGATGGCTGCCATCTCCACCATGGCCGTCGCTCAGGCAAGGGCCTGGGTGCAGGGGCTGCCTTCCGGGAGTTGCTGCGCAATCGTCTCGAGGAGAGTCTTGGACGCGATGACGTTAGCTTGGGGGGTGTTGTAAACCTCCTGATCTCTTAACTTCACCGCGCAGAGTTCATTCTGGACGTCACGGCCGCGCGCGCGAAGCTGTCGCGCACGGTCTCGGTCTTCAACAACGACTGCGGTCGCCTCGGGCCTGACTAGTTGAGAGGTAGAGTGATGATCATCTGCCCCAAGGACAAAAACCTCGCGGCAGAGGGCCTCACGATAGTTACGAATCTCAGCGCTCCCATCGGACTCTGGGTCAGAAGCGGAGAGGCTGACTTGTTCGCTCTGTCCAATGGGTTAGCCACCGTTGATGACACCCACGAACGCTGCAGGATCCGATCGGATTGATCCAACCGAACTATCAAATTGGATTCCCGACTGGTTATCTCTCGTCCGAATCTCAGAAGTGGCCTGCGCGGAGGCCGCGGCAAGACCCCCAAGTCCGGAAAGAAATCCAGTCAGGGACTTGTAGACCTCACCGGGCTGGAGGATGTCCAGGCCGGGGTAGGCGATCTCGTAGGGCTCTTCTTCGCCTTCCTCGCTGAGAGGGGCGAAGTGAGACTGTGAACGGATCTTCCTGAAGAAGACACAAGCGGAATTCTTCAAGCCGAAAGGCAATGGGTCCCGTTGATCGCGCGTGCCTTCTGGTTGAACAATCTCCCGTGGAGAGGAGAGGCGAAGATTGCCGATGTCGTCGGCGATGAAGTCCAAGGTGCCAAAGCGAAGAGTCTCCCCTGGCCTCATGTCGACGTACGGCGATCCTGAAAAAGCCATCTGATCTGAAAAGATGAATCTTGACGCTACCCCCTACCTGGCGCGCCAACTGTCGACAGGTGACTAACTGGGGGGTCACCGCCGGCAATGAATTTGTACGAGGGGACGCTAATCAAGGTCTAGAACAGATGGATAACACAAGACAGGGTTATACAGGTTCAGGCCCTCAACGGAGGAGGTAATACCCTACTTCACGTGCTCGGGATTATTTGGTGAATCGGGATGCCCGATGATGATCCTCTCCCTCCCTTTATATAGTACAGGGGGACATAGTTCTGAAAAGTCGCAATGTATATGGCAGCTATTTCCGTTATGATGTTACATGGAATGCATGCAAGGATCTGCCAATTACATGGGGATATCCCATAAACTCGGACTCTTTCTTACGGCTCAAGTTCCGCCCTATCCGAGTGGTTACCATCTTCGAGCCAACCGATCCGGGTCGCCCCCTATCTGCTCCCTTATGGGCCTTCTAGAGGATACCCGGGGCCCATGCAGTCCACAACGCCTCTAGATCACTGACCTTCAGAGTGTTCAACAGAAGGACAGGGCTAGTTGAGGAGAGATGTGACGTCAAGATTGACGAAACAGCGGGGTCTCAAGGGCAGTTTGACAACCTGGATGACGTGGCTGACGAGGAGTTGACTAAGCGGTCTGCGAGATGCCATGGGAGATGTCGGACACAGGAGGCGAGCACGAGGTTGAGCCAAGACCAGCCTCCTCCACCGACACCGACAGGTACGACTCGGGGAGCTTCACCTCAACCAAGGCAGCTCCAGAAGTTAGTTCCTCCCCAGCTCGGCTTGAGAGGACAAAGATAGCTCTGGGGCGGTGCGAGGCGAGAGTCACAGCAGGAGGAGTCAGCAGCACAACACTTGAGGCAACACCACACCGTTGCCCGGGATCACCCAGCCGGCAGGTGATTGGTGATCCGACACAAGGAGTTCAGACCAGGTCCAGGACAGCCAACATTTGTGAGTTTCAGGCCTTCGTTTCCGAGCTTGAGCCCAGAAAGGTTGAGGAGGCACTTGCAGATGCTGACTGGATAAATGCAATGCACGAGGAGCTAAACAACTTCGAGAGGAACGAGGTCTGGACACTTGTGGAGCGACCAAGGGACTGCAACATGATCGGTACCAAGTGGGTATTCAAGAACAAACAGGATGAGTTTGGATCTGTGATCAGAAACAAAGCTAGACTTGTGGCACAGGGCTGCTTACAGATTGAGGGGATTGACTACGGAGATACTTATGCTCCAGTGGCTCGTTTGGATGCTATCAGGCTGCTTGTGGCATTCGCGACATGTCACATTATTGTGCTCAAGCAGATGGACGTCAAAAGTGCATTTCTGAACGGGTACATTGGAGAGTTGGTGTACGTTGAGCAGCCTCCAGGCTTTGAGGACCCATAACACCCAGATCATGTGTACAAGTTATCAAAGGCACTGTATGGACTGAAACAGGCTCCACGGGCTTGGCACGAGAGACTGAAAGAGTTCCTCACACTGCAGGGTTCAGAGTTGGACGGGTCGACTCGACCTTGTTCACCAAGATGACAGATGGGGATCTCTTTCTCTACCAGGTCTACGTGGACGACATAATCTTTGGCAACTCCAATGAAGCACTGTGTACAGAGTTCAGTCAGCTGATGGCCAGGGAGTTTGAGATGTCGATGATGGGGGAGCTCAGTTTCTTTCTGGGGTTTCAGATCAGGCAGTTGCGCACGGGCACCTTTGTCTCTCAGGAGAAGTACATCAATGACCTGCTTAAGCGTTTCAAACTGCAAGATTGTAAGCCCATCAGGACTCCTATGGCGACTAACGGGCATCTCGGCACTCAAGGTACTCCTGTTGATCCCAAACTTTACCGCTCAATGATTGGTGCCTTGCTGTACTTAACTGCTTCTAGGCCTGATATAATGTTTAGTGTATGCATGTACGCTAGATTCCAAGCTGCTCCTAGAGAAATGCATTTAAAAGCTGTTAAACGCATATTTAGATACTTGAAGCATACACCTAGCATAGGAATATGGTTCCCGAAGGGTGCACGGTTTGAGCTCCTCGGTTACTCCGATTCGGACTACGCGGGATGCAAAATCGACCGTAAAAGCACTTCGGGGGCATGTCACTTCCTAGGTAGATGCTTAGTATCTTGGGCTTCAAAGAAACAGAACTCCATGGCGCTATCAACGACGGAGGCCGAATACATAGCAGTAGGGAGCAGCGTGCTCAATTACTCTTTCTCACACAGTCTCTCTACGATTATGGTATAAAACTTGACCACATTCCCCTGCTATGTGATAACGAGAGCGCTGTGAAGATAGCTTGCAATCCGGTCCAGCCACTACAAGAAATATGACCTTCTGTGACGTATTTTTTGTGACAACTGAGTAATATGTCATTGATTTATGACGTTTTTCAAAGAAAACGTCATAAGAAATAATAAGGGGTGTAATCCTGCATTTTTTGTGACGAATAAAAGAAAACGTCACAAATAATATCACTAATGACAAGAAAAACGTCACGGACCAATATACCAAAATGTTATGACGAAATAATTTTGTCATAAGAATTTTGAAGTTTAAAATCTTACTGATTCAAATATTTAAAATACAATTGAACCTAAAACGTGCAAATCTAACTTATGTAATATTTCCGTTGTATTGAATTCAAAAAATTCAAATATAGATAAATTTGAAGTGAAATGAAATTTGATTTTTTTAATCCCGATTGAGTCTAAAATTCGAAGTTGACCTAATCTAAATTTTGAAATCTAAACAAATTTATTAAATTTTAAATCGTAACATACATTGAAATACTAGTTGTTTGATTATTATAACAAATAGTACAGATTTAATTCGATTCCAAAATTTGATCATCTCATATATGGTAATATGGGCATTAATAATTTGATCATACAAATTTACCCCACCGGCCCACCGGCCCATTTCCATTCCCCATCCCCTCACTCTCTCTTAGGCTCAGTCTCAACCAACCCGATCCCCATCCCCCACTCCCGATGCCCAAACCCTAGCCGCGGTGGCTCGGGCGGCTCCTCCTCCGCTGCGGCGGCAGCTCCTCCTCTGGCAAGCGTGGCAGCGGCGGGTCCTTATCCTCCATTCTCCACGACAAGCGACGGCGGCAGCTCCTCCTCCTCCATGGCTTGCTTGGCGGGCGATGATGACGGCAAAGAGCGATCTGGCGGCGACAAAGACAGTGAGTTTCCCTCTCGCCGCCAACGACACGTCTCCTCCCACGCCGTCGACACCTCCCTTCCCTTCACGAAAATCCCAATCCCGAGCTCCGCCACCAACGAATCCCCTAGATCGGGAACTCCCGTCTTTGAAACCCACCACAAATTCACCAAAATCATAGCTCCTACCCGAAAAATCCTCACAAATCTAAAAGGAGCAAGGCTTCGAGCCTCTTTCCCTAAATCCGGTGGGGGAGGAGGGTGCAGCCATCTCTGCCGTGCCCTCGGCCGGGACGCCGCCACAGCTTGAGAGGAAGCCGCCGCCCCCCACGCAGCCCGTCTTCCGGCGCCGCCCCTGACTGGTGCCTCCTCTGACGCTGCTTCCCCAGTCGCACGGCCATCCCTTCAACGCCAAATCAATCTCTTGCGGCCAAATCATCCAAAAATTCGCACCTACTGCACCTAGAGGACCGTCACCTTCGTCGAGGTGGGGAGCAAACTTGCGGTCTTGTTAATATAGTTTCGACAACGCAATTGGTTAGCTTAATTGCTTTTGGTTAATGCTTAGTATCTTTGCATCAGTAAATCGGAGAAACCATGCAGCATTTGGGTGAAATATGTAATTGCTGTGGTGTATTATCTCATACATTAAATATTATCTCATACATTAAACTGATCATTGTATTTCAATGCCACATGAGGAATTATGATTTTTGACCTTGGAATACATGGATAGATAATTAGAGATTACAGATATTTCGCTTTAATGGCTTGGCCAGGCATCTTTCTTTGGATGCTAGCACACTGTATAGCACAAGTTATCTTGCTGGAATACTGAGCGAGCTTAGATGGTACGTGATAATGGATGGCAAAGTTGAAAGTATAAATAGATCCTGAATTTAGGCTATGAACCACTACAGTCAGCTTATTATTAGTACCGATGGTGTGATTGTTTTCAAAAATCATGTTGGTGCTCGTTTTTATTGTTGGATCTATTAGTATATTGTTTACTTTGTTATAATATCCATGATTTCTGCTCTTTCTATCACAAATTTTGATCCTCACAGTTCTCTGCTGCTAGAGCATTTAATTTCATTTGACCCTAAAGATCGACGTACTGCAGAAGAGGTATGTATTTTTTTTTTTTGGAAAATGGGTGTTCTTGCTTATGTTCAACTAATTTGAAAAGTGATGAGTACATTAGTATATGTTTTTCTACTTCCGGGCTTTAGCTGATTCATATTTCCGATTGCTTCCATCCCACCATAACGAGTGCAGGAAATGCTTAGTATCCACGTTATAACAACTTAATGATGACATAGTATGATTTGTATATCTGTATGACCTGTGTCACATTTTATTTTCATATTGAAATTATTATAAGATTGTATCCTGGTTGAATACACCTGTTAGGAAATGTGGATATATTTTGCTAATGCTTCCTCATTGCAGTGGGGTCGATCGCTTCAAACAGCAGTTTGCACACCTTGAGGAGAACTTCAGGAGAGGACATGCATCTTTGCCAAGGTGTGTTTATCAATAGAAGGTAGAAATTTTAACAGAAAAGGAGCTGCTTTAGTTCTGATTCAGCATGCTTCTTTATCTATTTTCATGTGACAGAGAAAGAGTCTGCTCATCAAGAATGCAACAATGAAAAGAGGAGAACAACATCTTACATTGCTGCAAAATTAAGTTGTGATTTTACGATTAAATTGGAACCATGGTTATGGGGCTTGGGTCTTTGGGCCATGTTTATGGGGCTAGGGTTGTGCGACGATTTTACTTCTCCCCGTGCATACGCATGGGCATTTTGCTAGTCTTATACAATTTGATATAGCGTTGTCCCCATAAATTAATTGTACTCATGTAATCTTTTGCCATATTTTTGCCAGCTGAAAATACTATGGCCTCAGCTGCAGCTTCAGACATTATAGAGTAAGCTACTAAGCTCACCTCTTATCTCTATTGTTCTTCATTTACTTCTGATTTCACAAATAGACTTGATTGAGTTAGTGAACATGATATCTGATTAGTTTGTTGGATAGACACGATGAAACACATTTAAGTCTGAGTTCTGCTAGATCTTGTGCCTATTTATGGTATGTACACTCGTATGTCTATTATTAGTGTTGGCATATATTAGTTGCTATGGTGCTATAGCTCCTCGGTTACAAAGGACTAGACTTTTACTTCTTTGATCACCCTTAAAGCTTTCTTTCTTGACTAAATGTCCATTATGTTCATCTATATTGCTTCCTAAATTCATACATTTTAATTTTAACGAGAAGTTAGCCACGTCTTATTTGCGGTTTGTGGGTTGTGTTGTATATACAATTAATTTGGTTGTGTTGTATATATCAATTATCTGATTTAATTATTTTGATGCAAAATTTATTACAAGCTGTTTTGAGCGAGGATGAGGTATTTGCAATGGTGATATAGTCGATCCAAATGTTAAAGAAGCATCGAGGTTGCTGCTATGTTTTGGTTAGAAGCAAAATAATCAAGTAGAGTAGATGAAGCAATGATTTAGGAATATTTAGTGCCATGTTTTGGTGACAATGAAATCAATTGTATTTATGTTGCTATGTACTATGTAATCGATGAATATTTGTATTACTTGGTCACTTGTGAATTTATAAGGAATATATTTATGTACAAAAATTGTTTGGATTTATTTATGTGATGGCAAATTGTGAGCTATATATAATTGTGCTACAATTAGTGGGCTTAGAATTGGTTTAAATAATTATAGCGTTAAAATTTGTCACAACATTTACGCCACGTCCGTGCCACGTCATCTTGCTGCTACCATGTCAATCACCTTATGACGTTTTCTGTTTCAAACCATGACGATTCATAGCGTCATAGTTCTTTGTGACGATAGAACGTTTGTCACTAATTTTGTGACATTTTCCTTGTTTCGTCACAGAAGGTCTTTAGAGACGCACCTTTTGTGACAGATGGATTTTCGTCACAAGAGTGTCATAGATTAGATACAGTGACAAAAAAAACCTCTGTTTGTGACGAAATCTGATTGTCATAGAAGGCCATATTTCTTGTAGTGAGCATTCACGTACTAAGCACATTGACATCCGTCACCACTTCCTCAGAGATCACGTAGCAAAGGGTTACATTGTGCTTGAGCATGTGCGAACAGATGACCAGCTTGCAGATATCTTTACAAAACCACTAGATGAGAATAGGTTTTGCAAACTGCGTAATGAACTTAATGTGCTTGATAAGTCAAATGCAGTTTGACATCTAGACTGGACTACGGGAGAGGTCCCATTATAATACTTGTGCATATGAGTTTGTGATTTTGAGCTTTGTCTTTTATACCTGCTTCTCTAGTTGGTTCTTTTAGTTTCATTACATGTTCTAGAGAGCTAGTGCTTGGAAACTGAATCACTTACTCATATGAAGCTTAATTAACATACCTACTAAATCGATGCTATGACATGTGCTAGGTGTGCTTAGAGCCACTGTTTTTCTCATTACTGTTCTTGTTCATTGGATCATCTAGAATCTAGCACTTTAATTGGGCATTCTATTATTTGGAGTAAGCAGGATGGCTAATTGGGAACCTTTTAAAAAACTGTTGAGCAAACTAAATAAATAAGCTGAAAATGTCTCACCAGTCCTCCCCGACGAGATGGCTCATCATTGCACTAGATGTGAACTTAGGGGGAGTCTGGATGACCAAGACGGTTGCCTCTAGTGTAATGCTGGGTGCCGTCGACAAAGGCTTGAGACAGTCCCACCAGTCATTCCCAACGAGATAGCTCGCCATTGCACTAGGCATGAACTTGGGAGAATTCTGGATGACCAAGACGTTCATCTCTAGTGTCATGCTAGGTGTCGTCGACTAAGGCTTGGGACACAGGCAAATTTGAAAAGAGCCCAATGGCCAAAATTTAAAATGAATAAATTTGCTCAACATAAATACTTTATCTCTTGAAGCTTGAAAGTCAAACATTTGATAGATTAGCTCCAATAGAGATGTTAGACTAGCATTCTCCTTTGCACATGAACATCTTGTTAGGAACTTGTGGCTATAGGTTCACCTTGTGCTTGTGCTTGGTTAATGCTTAGTAAAGATCACATGAAAATGGGTTAATTTGAACTAAGCTGATAAAGTAACCTTGCACTAGGCTTGATAGGATGTGTGGTGAACTACTAGTTTCAACTAGGTGCTAGTATAAACTACCAAGCTCACAAGTTCGCTTGCTCATGTGTACTTCCAAAGTGGTGCCAGTTTAGTGTCTTTTTGCATTTTGCTTACAAGAAGGGGGAGGAAAATGTGCAAACCAATCTCAATCGCTTAAAAACTGGCTATGGGAGTGATGGAGAGAGCTTGCTTTAGTTGTAGTGAGCATGTGTTGAGGGGGAGCATGAGAGCTAAGAGCAAAATTGAGCCCTTTCAGTTCAGCACTTCAATTTACTTCAATTTTCATATGCATTGATCTAGGGGGAGCTAGGAATCAAGTCCATATGCATTTGCTATTGTATGCCTTGACTTGTGGTTGAGCTAATGTTTGCTCTAGATCATTGCTTCAGCTTGTGCTCAATGCCTGCTTCTACTCATACCATGTATATATGTATCTTGCTCTCAGCTAGTTCACATGTGCTCATGTGTTGTAACTTGCTCCTTCCTTGGTCCATCTATATCTTGCTCTTGCTATGGTCATGCATATGCATATGTATCTTGCTTTTGCTTAGAGTTGTGCATTGTATCTTGCTCTTGACCAGTCCCATGCATATGTGTTGTATCTTGCTCATGTTTGGACCAAGCTCATGCTCACTAGTTGACTTGCTCATATGCTCACTTGGATCATGACTAGAGATGTGCTTAGGATTGTTTTTGGGTTGGCTTGTGATGTGCTCTAGTTCATGTTGATAATGCTTTGGCTAGTGCTTAATTGCTCAAATATGGCTTGGATTTTGGTTCATATGCACTTTCAACTAACCCCTTGCCATAGACCATATGCTCTTGTACTTGTGAGATTGATTTTGCAGGTCTTGTCACCAAATTGCCAAAAAGGGGGAGATTGTAAGCTCTAGGAGTCCTAGGTATAGAGTTTTGGCCACATCAACCAAGATTAAGGTGCCGGGGATTAAAATACGGCCCATTGCCATGGCCCATTCCCTGACGGCCAATCGAGCGACCTACGGGGCCCGGCTCCTGGAAGGTTCTGGTAACACGGTGCGTGCGGCCAAGGAATCGTGTTTGAGTCCGTCTCGAGCAGGAGTTCTGCGCGGCTATGTGAAGACCGGACGTTGGTTTCCCGGATTGGAATAGGAGCCGTGATCCTGAAGACTAGGAGTATGCCTTATCTGCCTCGGGATATGTTTGGCATGTCGAGTTCGTTACGATCTCGTAGTTAGCCCGGCCCGTTATTCCCTTGGTAGGTCGGTTTGCTCTGCACTATATAAACAGGGCCCCTACGGCGTTCAGGGGGCATCGAGTTTTGGTATTAGCACTTCGTAGACACCCGATCTTCGCTTGTACACCCATAATCTCACCGAGACTTGTTCGTCTCGTCGAGCCACCTCTTGTATTCACCTGTGATATATAAGAAAGGCTGGACGTAGGGCTATTATCTCTCCTGAGAGGCCTGAACCAGGATAAAAACCCCTGTCTCCCTGTTCGCTGTTGTTTGTCTTGTTCGGCATGTCTCCTATCTCCCTCTTGAAGAACCTTAGTTGACTTGGGTCGATATCCCAACCGTCGACAGCTGGCGCCGTCCGTGGGGATACGCAGATCGAGCATGTCGAACTCTATCAGCGACGGAGATTATTCACGAGGATCGACTCGAAGGACAGGGGCGCCTCATCCTGTCGATTCGGATCGATCTGTTCGGTCTCGAACACTTTCGTATCTGAGGCATGTAAGTCTCGCCTATATGGCGGAGATAGCCTCGAATCGCACTCCGTCATTGGCGATGACTACGGGCGATGATCTTTACGACGGTTTAGATCTATTGGACTCCAATGCTATGTCGGTAGATTCCACCTGTGGCGACACAGTGATGACACCGTCAAGCATACCTTCTCATGGCCCCCGCAGCATCAACATGACCGAAGCAGGGACCTCTGGGGATCTCAGACGGGATCTGGCGGTGGCGAGATCGAGCAGATTAACTCGCTCGGCGGCAAGATAGTCGCTACCGCTGCTCACGAGCAAGATGTCATTCGCCGCAGCCTCGACGCCTCTATCAATCAGACCTTGGCACGGTTTCACGACCGGTGCAAGCGACAGCGTCGCGACCCACCTCGCGTGCCGACGCTAAGTCTCCCGGCAGAAGCTTCTCCTATTCGGGTCAATTCCCGCGGATCGACTCGGTCAGGCGAGCAGCGGATGGTTCAGGGATCCCAAGACCCATAGATCAGAGTCGGGAACGGCTCGAAGCTATAGCAACGGTCCTCAGATCCACCAATCAGGTCGATCTCGCCCGTATGGGCGATGCTGTTGCTTCTAACCTAGAGCGATTGGCCGAAGGCTTAAAGTCCCTAGGCCAAGTCAACACCTCCAGGCAGCCCAGTCAACCTGCCCTGAATGACTCGGATAGCTCTGATCGATCGCGTGACCCTCGTCGCCATCGAAGGAATACTGTTCATGAGCAAGCTACCCCGTGGTCGCCGTCGCTCGCCAAGTCCCCGTAGTCGTCACGACCACAGGGGCAAGCGTGCACGTGATGATCACGGACGGTCTCCTCGTGAGGAGCGCGTTGTCGCGACCACGAGGAAGGAGCATGGCGGATTGTCCCGGAGAGAATTTCTCCAGGCTGAATCTTCCCGTTCAGCAGGAGTCCCTCCGCGCAACAGGGCCAACGTCTTCTCGAGACTAGGTTCTGCGGGGAAGGTGGCCGGTCATATGTCTTGGGCTGCAGGGCTTTCTCTGACGAGCTTCGTGCTGTCCGGTGGCCCTCAAAGTTCAAGCCCGGTCACATGGAGAGGTACAATGGGACTTAGAACCGGAGAATTCCTTTCCATCTCGCTTCTGACCATCATGGCGGCGGGGTGACGAGCTCGTCATGGCTAATTACCTCCGATGTCCTTGAGGTCTTTGCTCGGGCGTGGTCGTTCAATCAGCAAGAGGGTTCCATTAGCTCATGGAACTAACTTTGTGACGCTCTGATCACCAACTTCCAGAGCTGTTACGTGCGTCTGGGCAAGGAGGATGATCTGCACCATATGATCCAGATGAACGGGGAGACCCTCCGCAACTTCGTGAAGCGTTTCATTAAGATTCGCAACACGATCCCGAACATCTCGGACTAATCTGTTGTCCGCGCCTTCAAAAACGGGGTCCGCGACGAGCGGCTCACCCAAGATCTCGAGATCAACGAGACCTGGACCGCCAACGACCTGTTCAAGGCGGTTGATCGCTATGCCAACGCGGCAGAGCGCGTTCAGTACAAAAAGGCGTTCGACAAGGGCGAGCTGCCCGCCCAGCCTGGTGTGGATGAAAAGAAGAAGAGCAGTAGCAACCCTGGTGACAAGAAGTCCTAGAAGAAGAAGAATAAAGGTGATGCGAACAATACCGTCGCTGATATAGATCGCGCACCTCCTCCCAAGGATGGGCAGAAGAAGCCCAACAATAACTACAAGGGCAAAAAGCCTGCTCAGGGAGGCGGACAAGGCAAGAAAGGTCCAAGCGACCGATTTTGCTAGTTCCACCAAAGACTACGGCACACGACATACGCCATTGCGAACTTGGGCCGCAAAGCTCGAGGATTTCTACAACGGCAAGGGCCCAATGCCCACCCCGCCGAACAAGGTGATGCGGCAAGGACAAGCGTCCGGTAGGCGGTGGTGATCGGGACGATGATAGCGAATATCAAGAGCCCGTGAACCATATCACCGTTATTTTCGGCGGCTCTCGGCTTATCCTCTCGTGCAGACCTCAAGGCACCTGCCGAGGTCCTAGCGTTGAAAAAGGCAAACCACAGTCTGAATCGATGAAGTGGACCGAGGTCTCTATCTCCTTTTCTAAGGATGATTGCCCCACTGGGATGACCAAGTCTCAGCGTCTTCCTCTGGTGGTCGCTCCGACCATCAGCAACGCAGAGTTGGCCGTGTCCTGGTCGACGGCGGGAACGCTTTGGACCTGCTATCAGCAAAAGTCTTGGACGACATGCAGATTCCTCGTTCCAAGCTGAAGGAAGTCGCCATGCTCTTCTACGGGATCGTTCCGGGAGAAGCTGTTAAGCCGTTGGGGCAGGTCGTTCTGCCCGTTACCTTCGGCAACCCGAGCAACTTCCGGACAGAGTTGATCACGTTTGACGTAATCGACTTCCCATCTGCGTACAACGCAATCTTGGGCCGGCCATCTCTAGGCAAGTTCATGGCCGTGACCCACCACGCATACCATAGCGTGAAGATACCGGGCCCTAACGGTGTGATCACGATCAAGGGCAACTACAAAGCTGCTCTGGATTGCGACGAGCAGTCCCTCGCCCTGGTCGACCAACTACCGCCGCGTGGCCCCGAAATTCCGTAGACCAAGTCTGCACGCCCTAGGGTCTCCCTTCAGCCAGGAGGAGAGACCAAGGAAGTTTCGCTGTCCCTTGATGACACTGCCAAGACAGTTCACTTGGGTGGCAATCTGGACCCCAAATAGGAAAACGAGCTCATTGCCTTCCTCCGAGCTAACGCAGATGTGTTTGCCTGGGAGCCATCTGACATGCCCAGAGTCCCAAGGGAGGTTATCGAGCACAAAGCGGCGTCCGGCGGACAAAAGCTTTGTTCAGCGAAGCTTCGCCGCTTTCGGACTTCAGCGGGGATCATCAAAGATCGACAGCAAGGTGCTCATTCTTGGTTTCATCCGTGAGGTTGATCACACCGAGTGGTTAGCCAACCCTGTCATTGTAAAGAAGAAAGGCGGCAAGTGGAGGATGTGTGTCGATCACACAGATCTGAACATTGCTTGTCCTAAGGACAATTTCACGCCTCGCATAGACCGGCTAGTCGATGCATTGCGGATCTTGACTTTTTGAGTTTTTGGATGCTTACTCGGTTATCACCAAATAAGCATCTCCCAGAGGATGAAGAAAGCGCCTTCATCGCCCCTTGGCACTTTACGCTACGACCCATGTCTTTCGGTCTGCGCAATCTTTGGTGCCACGTTTGGTAACTTAATGGAAGACTTTCTCGAGCAGTGTGAAAAAACTCGAAGTCTATGTCGACGACATAGTTGTAAAGAGCAAGCATGCTCCAGATCATGTAAAAGACCTGGCTGAGACCTTTCGTAATCTCAACAGGCATCGAATAAAATTAAATCCAGAGAAGTGTACTTTTGGTGTTCGATCTGGAATGTTGCTCGGTTATGTAATTGGTTCGCAAGGTATTTCTGCTAACCTTGAAAAAATCAAGGCCATTGAAAACATGCAGGCTCCGACTACTGTTAAAGAAGTTCAGAGCCTCACCGGGCGGATGGCTGCTCTAAGCAGATTTATTTCCCGTCAAGGCGAACGCGGGCTGCCCTTCTTTAAGGCCCTGCGCAAGCACAATGGTTTCAAGTGGACAGAAGAGGCTGATAGGTCCTTCCAGGATCTAAAGCAATACCTGTCCAACCCGCCTGTCTTGACTACCCCGCGTTACGGTGAGCAACTTTTGCTGTACCTTGGCTGCATGCCGCAAGCGGTGAGCGCGGTCTTGATGGTGGAAAGGGAAGGCGTCCAGCGGCCAATCTATTACATGAGCGAGGTGCTTCACGGATCTAAGGAGCGTTACCCTGAAGTCCAGAAGTTGCTCTACGCCTTGCTCATGTCCTCCAGGAAGCTCCGGCACTACTTCCAGGCGCATCAAATATTGGTCCCCACCAAGTTCCCTCCGGGAGAGATCCTAAGGAACAAAGAAGCAGGCGGATGTATAGCTAAGTGGGCAATGGAACTGGCAGAATTTGACATTTTGTTTGCTGCCCAAACTGCTATTAAATCTCAGATCCTGGCTGACTTTTTCGCTGAATGGACCTGCCCGCCCAAATCCCAGGATGCTCCCGAGCAACCTAATGATCCCCCTTGGACCATGTTTTTTGATGGCTCACGCACTGGAAACTCGGGGGTTGGCTTTGTTCTCATCTCCCCTCAAGGAGAGCAACTCCAGTATTCTATCCAATTACACTTTGCGGCGACTAACAACGCTGCAGAGTACGAGGCCCTCCTCGCGGGACTAAGAGCGTGCAAGTCGCTCGGTGTCCAACGACTGACTGTGAAGGGAGATTCACAGCTGGTCATCAACCAGGTGAACAAGGAGTATCAGTGTTGCGATGACTCAATGGCGTGATACCTGGTTGAAGTGAGGAAGTTGGAGCGGCATTTTCGATTTTTCGAGGTGCTCTTCGTGCCCAGGAAGGACAACTTCCTGGCCGACCAGCTATCCAAGTATGGATCCTCACGCGAACCTGCCCCGGCAGGGGTGCTCGTCGAGCACTTGCACAAGCCCTCAATCACGTCTCCGGACGAGGCAACAGAGACAGGTGGTGCTGTCTCCGTCATCGAGCAGGCTGCAGATTGGACAACGCCATTTGTCCGGTACCTTGCAGATGGGACCACCCGCTCAAGACGGCCGGCGTTCGGCTTATAAGGCGTGCTGCTCCATACAAGCTTATGGATGGCATCCTTTACCGTCGAGGTGCTCTGGGAGTTCTCTTCAAATGCATCTCGCAGCAGGAGGGTGTGTTCCTTCTTAGGGACACACACGAGGGTGCCTGTGGCAACCACGCCTCCTTCAGAACTCTGGTCGGCAAGGCGTTTCGCATGGGCTATTACTGGCCAACCGCGTTACAAGATGCCCGGGATATCGTGACAAAGTGCAAGGCTTGCCAATTTCACGCTCAGAAGGCACATAAGCCTGCCCAAGAGCTCCAAACGATCCCCCCATCATGGCCTTTCTCCACATGGGGTCTGGATCTGCTCGGCCCTTTTCCTAAGGGGTATAAGGGCTACACACACTTGCTCGTCGCCATCGATACTTTTACAAAGTGGATTGAGGCAGAGCATGTGTCATCTCTCCACGCCAAAACGGCTATGCGCTTCTTCAAAAGCAACGTGGTCACGCGCTTCGGGATTCCCCACAAGCTGATCACGGATAACGGTACCAGATTGAGCGAGCTATTCCGGAATCTGCGAATACCGGGCACCAAGGTCTGTTTACCTCGTGGCACATCCACAGAGCAATGGAGCAGTCGAGCGAGCTAACGGACAGATCGTCCAGGGTATCAAACGGCGCGTGTTCGCGGCACTCCGCGAGCACAACAAGGCCTGGGTTGACGAAGTTCCTTCCGTCCTTTGGGCTGTTCGCACTACGGCCAGCCGGGCAACCGAGGAAACTCCTTTCCAATTGGTCTACGGTGCAGAAGCCATCCTGCCGGCCGAAATAGTACTCGGCTCGCCTCGCACGAGCTCGGTCAACTTGGTTGACGACGAGCAAGAGCGCTTACTCAATCTCGATCTCCTCGAAGGCACACGCGAACGGGCACAAGTCAGAATGGCGCGCTACCAGCAAGATCTTCGCCGGCATGCTGCCAAGTCAGTTCGACCAAGGGCTTTGAAGGCGGGCGACCTCGTTCTGCGCCATGTCCAGAACTTGTCCAATGGCAACAAGTTAACTCCACGCTGGGAGGGCCCATTCACGGTCGTTTCTTCTGCTCGCCCGGGGGCTGTTCGCTGGCAATGGAGGACGGGAGAGAGCTGACCAGCACTTGGAACATCGACCAGCTTCGTAAATTCTTTGTGTAGGTCTCTTTGTGTGTTTCCTTAGCCTTGCGCTTTTTGTCAAACTTCGTGCCTTAGTTCGTCCAAGTCTCTCGGGCACCATGTAAAGTTCAATCCAATTCTCAAGTGAATTCTCGCGGCCTCGGCGCCCTTTTCACTTCTTGTCTTCTGAAGACTACCTCTTTCTCTCTGGTAACACTTGATGGCTGCCCTGTCTTGCAAACTCTTGGCTCCGCCATTCTCAGGTTTCCCTGCCCGTATCTAGTTTCGATAAGTTCCTGAACTCAGGGTTGCGTAACACGGCTTTTCCACCTTGCGGCTAAGTCTGCTCTCGTAAGCCCTCCATGGCAGAGGCACTTACTGCTTGGCGCGGCCACTTGGCAAAGTCTGCTCTCGTAAGCCCCCCGCGGCAGAGGCACTTTCCTTGTTCGGTTACTCTCGGAACTGCCTAACTTACGACAGCGAGCAAGCTGTGGAACAAATCGAGCAAGGTACGGGTGTCGCTCTTTCTCTCTACGCATGTGCTCGAGTTCGCAAGCTTAGGTTCTCGAGCAGGGCTAGGGTGTCGCTCTTTCTCTTGTGCACTGTTCGGTTATAAACTTCGGGTTTCGGCAGATGCACAACGGGGGCTGGGAGTTAGGCTAAGCGCTCTACCGGTTTTCTTAAACTCCCTAGCGCTGTTCGCTTTTCTCTTAGTTTCTGTTCGTTCTTGTCTTTTTGCTGCTCTTTTTTGCAGGAAGAAAGGTAAGTGCTATATTGCATTAATCAAAAGTTTCAGGTACAAGGCCCTTTCGGGTTACAGCCGCTGTGCTACTTGGGAGCAAGCTGCTCCTTTAGCTCCTCAACTTCTAACTTGAGGCGCACGACTTCACCTTGAGCCTTGATTCCTTCCCGGGCTTCAGCTCGGAAGCGTTCTATCTCCTCCTTGCTCCGCTTGGCCTGTGCCGCAGCTTCTGCCCGGATGGCCTCGACCTCTTCGGTCTTGGCGCGCAGCTGGTCGGTCAGAGCCTCGCTCTGGCTAACTCGCTGCTCAACGGTCTTGAGCTGCTCGTCCAGCTCCTTGACCTTGTTCTCTGCAGTGATCGCCCTCACCGCCATCCCGCGCATCTCCTCGATCTCTTCCTGTGAAGCCCACAGGGTTGAAATCTTCGCCTGGAGTCCCGCGGAGGTCAGCTCCTCTTTGGCGAGCTGGGCCTTGAGCTTCTTGACGTCCGCCGCGAGCGCCTTCCGCCAATGGGACGCGTCGGCGAGCTGCTCTTCAAGCCACTTCGTGCGGCCCGGCTTCTCCTCCGCGGTGCTCGCCTTCACGACCTGCGCGCGAAGCTCCTCGGCTTCTTTTAAAAGAGCCTCAGAGGAATACCTCTCTTTGGTCAGCTCGGCTTTGAGCTTCTTCGCTTTCGCCTTCAGCCGGCTCCGGCTTTGGGCCAGCGCAGAGGGCTCCGCCCCGGGCTCCCTCGTCTGGAGATGCTCTCGGAGGGATGCTAGTACGGCGCTCCGTTCGATGGTGACACCGTCCTCGAGTTCCGCCATGGTGTCCCTAAAAACCTGAGGGAGAAGATCAAGTCAGTCACTTTGCGATGATATAGCTAAACTGAACAAGGTTTGGTCTTGGAGTTTACCTTGCCAAGCCGGTGCTTGATCCCGGCGTAGCGATCTTGAGACCGTCGTCCACGAAGCCCCTTCGTCTTGAGGATGAGGCTCGGCGCTACTGCTCTTGCCGCCGTCTCCTGTGCTCCTTCTTCCTGCGAGAGCTCTTCTGCTCGGGAGCAGGGGCGACTGGCGAAACGCTTTCGTCTCCCCGCTCCTTTCCTTCTTCCTCCTCTGCCCGATCACCTTCGTGCAAGGCTGGTGTCGCTTCACCAGGCGGCACCGGAGCCTCCACTGGCATGGCGACTTGTGCCGCCTGCTCGTGGACCTCTTCTTGTACCTCGGCGGCAGGAACTTCGCCGCCGCCGATCACCCCGCCGGCTCGAGGATGGATCGCCCTGCGACGGAGTGCCCGTAGGACCGCTGCTCGGTCCCACCTGGGCAGCTTCCGGAGCCATCGCCTTGGCCCCGCAGTCCGTGGCGCCGCGCGCCGCCTCTTCTGCCTCCAGCCGCTCCACCGCGCCTTTGAGCGCGTCGAGCTGCTCGCTGGAGTCTGGCGGGAGCAGGCTCCACACCGCCAAATTGCCTTGAGGTGGCGTTACCTCGCTTGCGCGATGCACCGTGTAGGTGCTCGGGCAGTAACGAACGCTCGAGCGCCGCCTCGACGTCGTCTGTGGCGGTCTCCTCCTGGGCAGCTGATGAAAAAGAATTTGTTAAGCCCAACGCGGTCAGGAAGTTCGTAAGGTCAAAGAGATTCATTACTACATACCTGCCGTGGAAAGCTTGATCTTGATCTTTTTTGCCGGAACCTTCCGCCTCTTCCTCGGGGGCTCCTTGGCGGCTTGTTCGCCCTGGTCCCTGGGTGTTTGCGGCGATGAGCTCAGCTCCCTGCTGAGCTGAGCACTCTTCTCGCGCAGCGCAAGAAGTTTTTCCTTGCGTGCGACTTCTTCCTCAAGCCTCCTCTGTTCGGCGACCTGTTGTAGCCGTGCCATATGGCCCGAGTGAGCCTGTGTGTAACGCCTAAGCCAAAGGGTCATGTTCTTTATCTCTTCGTCGCTCTGCTCGGTGAGGAGGGGGGGCTTGGTCTCTTCCCGCTGGGTTGACCGCGCGCCCGCTTGGTCTGTTCGGCGCGCTCCGTCGCCGCGGGTGGTCTCTTCGATGGCTGGTGGCCGCCATGGTGTGGCGAGCTCCGCGTAGGCTCGGCCGCCACCTTGGGCTTTATGGCCACCTTGGCCTTGCCCTTCTTTGCCTTCTCCTTCTCAGACCCGGAGAGCTCCTCCACGATCCCTCCAAGGATCAGCTGGTCCTCCTGCGCGTTTTGAGAAGCGGACATCAGCATTAAACAACGGTGCAAATCTAGCAACACAGGCTGGGCATGAGTGATTTACCTCGTCTATGCGGACAAGCACGTTGCGCTGGCAGGTGTAGGCCACCTCGCCGGTGACCTCCCCGTCCTTCTTCGCCGCCTTCAGCATGGCGTCGACCCGCTCAGTCACCCACGCGTCGGTTGGCTTCTCTGCCCGAACAGAGGGGATCGTTAGTTCCTATTCGGAGGAAATAATCAATGTAAAGGTTGAGTCTTAAAGGCACTTACCCGTGCTCTCCCTTGTGATGTCTTCCCATCCCTCTATCTTATAGAAGGGATAGGGCCTTCTCCGCAGCGGACAGATTCTGTTCGCTGTGTAGTCTCGGATGATCTCCCTGCCCGTGAGCCCGAGACTCACGAGGGAAGCGATCTTCCTCGTCAAGTACCAGTCCGCGGCGGACATCTCCGGCCGCGGCATGGGAGTCCCCTTTGCCGGCGCCTTCCCGGTGAAGGAGAGCTTGCTGTCGCCGCTCCGCCTGGTGTAAAACCACCTCGTCCACCACGCGCCCATCGAGTCGAGCAGCGGTGGTCAGGGGTACGGCGCGTCGTCGGCGGTGGCCCGGAGCTTGAGGTAGTAGCACCCCAGCACCGAAGCGGCGGAGCTGCTCCTCGTTACTGTGTAGTAATGGAGAAACAGCCCCACCGGTGGATCGATGCCCAGATAGCCCTCGCACAGGTGTGCGAAGACGGCCATCTAGAGGATGGAGTTCGGATTGAGGTTCGCCACCTTCAATCCGCTGATGTTCAAGAAGGCCTCGACAAAGTCGCTCTCAGGAGATCTCAGCCCGAACAGTGCGAACTGTTCGAAGCTGATGAACTCTCCGTCTAGCGGCTCCGGAGTATCCTCCTCCCCGGGCAGCCTCCAGCTACCAGCGTCGATGTGGCCCTCCTCCTCCCAAGTCGTCAAGTCCTCCTCGGTCAGGCTAGTGGCTAAGAATCTGGCCATAGCGATCCCCAGGGTTGGACGAACAAGTTCTTGGGTGGAGTTTGGCTGGTTGATGTTAAGCGCGGTTGGAACTAGGGCTTAGGGAGGAAAGGCGCGCAGTGGTGGCTGGCATGGCGGCTTGGGTGCTTTTATAGGCCTAAACGAGCAGCTCTGCAACGGTTCGCCACAAAAAAGGCTAGTTTTTACCGTAACGGCTAGGTAAAACAGTCGTCTGTTTTCACTGCGCAGCGACAGGAAGTTACCGTTGGAGTCTGTCAACGGCTATTTTCTCTAGCGTCTGCACTAAAGGCTGAATGCTCTGCTCGGACAGATGTGGTTCCCTGTTCGGTGCAACAGAGTTGTTCGGCACTGGGCAGGTTTGTTCGGTCCCGATCAGGTCCTGCTCGGTTGTACCTTTAGTCTGTTCAGTCGTTTGATTCACATCTTTGTAATAACGAAATTTCCCTCTTCGTGACTTGGAGTCTCAAGAGGAAGACCCCACTCTAATGAGTCCTTCCACTTGAGTCTCGGGGGCTAGCTGTCGGGGATTAAAATATGGCCCATTGCCATGGCCCATTCCCTGACGGCTCAATCGAACAGCCTACCAGGGCCCAGCTCCCTGGAAGGTTCTATCTGGCCCATATGCATCCTGCCGAACAGCTTCCTGGCTGGCACGGTGCGTAACGGCCAAGGAATCGTGTTTGAGTCCGTCTCGAGCAGGAGTTCTGCGCGGCTACGTGAAGACCGGACGTTGGTTTCCCGGATTGGAATAGGAGCCGTGATCCTCAAGACTAGGAGTATGCCTTATCTGCCTCGGGATATGTTTGGCATGTCGAGTTCGTTACGATCTCGTAGTTAGCCCGGCCCGTTATTCCCTTGGTAGGTCGGTTTGCTCTGCACTATATAAACACGGCCCCTACGGCGTTCAGGGGGCATCGAGTTTTGGTATTAGCACTTCGTAGACACCCGATCTTCGCTTGTACACCCATAATCTCACCGAGACTTGTTCGTCTCGTCGAGCCACCTCTTGTATTCACCTGTGATATATAAGAAAGGCTGGACGTAGGGCTATTATCTCTCCTGAGAGGCCTGAACTAGGATAAAAACCCCTGTCTCCCTGTTCGCTGTTGTTTGTCTTGTTCGGCGTGTCTCCTATCTCCCTCTTGAAGAACCTTAGTTGACTTGGGTCGATATCCCAACCGTCGACATAAGGACCTTATTTTCTTAGCCTTTCTTTTAATGATTTCGGTTGCATGCGAGTTGAGGCTCAAGCACGCCAGGTGCGAGTCTCAGTCTCTGGCAGGTCGGTACCGTTGAGCACTCGAGTCGTCGTCTCTATCCAAAGTCTAGCTGAGTCTAGAAGCTTCGAGAGCGATCGAGAGAGTGCCAGGTGTCCGGGGGTAGTTTGCTTCGGGTTGAAGTCACCGGAAGGGCCCGGAAGGATCTAAGGTGCCTTTTGACGTGTCCGGGTAGTTGTCATAGTGTCCAAGTTCACTCCAAAATATCCGGCGCGAAAAATCCCTCCCAAAGACAAGTCGATCCTATCCGTGTCCAAAAGCCGACAAAATATGCCCAACAACCTAGCCAAGGTATCCGAGGAGCAAGAGAGAGAGAGAGGAGGTGAGAGAGATAGGGTTAGTGTCTCGGGCTGCAGAGTTTGGGCCCGTCGGACGGCGTCCGACGGCGGTCGGAAGGCGTCCGGCGAGCCTCGGGCGTTATTTTGGCTAAGTCTCTAAACCACCCGTTAGGCAAGCCTCGGGCGAGAACTGAGTCGAACCCCTCCCGTGCGCCAGTACACTCCATCGGACGGCGTCCGACGGACAGCTCCGCCCAGATCTGTTTTAATCCAAGCCACACGTTTGAACTGAGAGCTGTTCGATGCGTGCCACGTGTCTTAGGCGGGATGGGGGCTATAAATAGAAGTCGTGGGTGAGGTTTAGACTTGAGAGAGCTCTTCCATTTGTTCCCCCTTGGCTTGTGTGTTCTTGAGAGATTCTCCCCATGGGTTTCCCCTTGCCCATGGCCACCTCCACCTAGGGTTTGCTAGTGAGAGAGAGAGGAGAGGAGAGGGAGAGAAGAAGAAGGCAAGGATGGTTCCCCTCTTCCTCCCCCCTAGGTTTGCCTCCGTTTTGGTCGGTCTTTGGTGAGTCTCCCCTCTTTATTGGTTTTATCTCTTTGTCATACAATTGCCAAATATTTGGTTTATGATGGGTGACTATCTTCTTGATGTGGAGTCAATTAACTATGGCAGTGATAAAATATCACCCACAGTCAATACATGTTAAGATATACACCTGTCATAGTGACCCATTAATCATGATAGTGACATTGATGTCACTCGCTTGTTTGCTAGCGGATATCATGATTGGCAAAGTGAACATTAAGCCATTTTAATTGGCAATTGTTCCATGGTGGAGGAAAATCCTCAAAATTGTCATTTATGACAAATATTTGACAAAAAGAGATCATTTGGCTATGAAAATTGACTATATAAGTCAGTTGTGTTGTCTTGGACGACAAATCAATGTCCAAATTTCATATTTGGATTGAATAAGTCCATATGTGGATGTATTCACCATGCACAATAGTTTTTTAGCTAAAAGACTATGTAACTTGAATGTTACATGTGCTTGTCTTAATTGACAAGAAAGTGCATTGGAAGGTGAATCATAGCCAAATGGTATGGAGAATTTTGCTATAATTCTCGCTATATGATCTTGAGATGTCATTATCTTACAAGAGTTGCATCATTGGTATAAGGATAACTCATGAAGAGTTTGGTTATGTTCATTATGATGAACAAATGACATCTATTCACTTTAGATGAGATCTAATGTGTTACATGTGATTTTTCCCAGAATTCATTAGACCATAGAAATGGTCTAGATTGTTCTATTTAAAACTTTCTGTTGGAGATGAGTTGAATGATTGATAAGAAGAATACAACATTATGCTAATAGCATATCTTACTTGGAGTAAGATGACTAATCTTGCTTGGAATAAAGTAATTTGTATGCTTTGAATTATTTACTTTGCCTTTTTCCTTGAAAAGGACCAAGTGTCGAGGACATTTCTTAAGCCTAAAGCGCACCAATGTCTTGGAGACATATGGAAATATATTTTTCCATGGTGGCGCATGTATAGCCTAATCAAGTTTTGATTCACGATGGATCAAATTGGCTATAATAAGTCTTATGACTTAAAATCTATATGATACTCCAAAATTTCATACTTAACTGAGAGTATGATTTTAGTTTTGAGTTAATTTCAAGTATTTGCTTTATGCATATGCTATTACTCAAAATTGATTTGAAAAGGGAGGACACTATTTGATTTTAAAAAGGGCTTATAACAATAGAAATTTTGAAAATTTCTATTTAAAGGCACTGTGAAATATGCTTATGATGATAAGGATCTTGGAGATTTCCTTTTACAAAAGCACGTTAATAAATTAATAGATCATTTTGGGCGAATGAAATGATTTTGTATCCGGTTGATACAAATGTAAGTCATTTATTCTATTGCCAATGTTCACATGGTAATAGTTGAATGTTATTTTGACAATATGATAGTCACTTTAAAGTAGCATAATGCACATGAAAATTTTTACTACAAAAAGTAGTTTCATGTGTGTATTATGACTTGAAGTCATACTCATTTGTTTGGAACAAATGAAATCCCAAATTATTGATTATGACCTATATTATGTTAAGATGATCATTTGTGATCATGACAAAATTAACACTAGATAATTGCATACTAAGAGTATGCATGATTGTGTTATTGTGCATTTCTGGCATACAAGGTAATTGTTTTGGAAGAACAATATTCCAATGCAGATTTAGTTTGGTCATGTAAAATATATCAGCTTTAAAGTTGTGTTCATATTGAGCATTTGAAAACTTTATATTATGCTGATTTCTAGTACAATACTAGTTATGACCATGTCGCATAAATTGAATGACCCAAAAGTAATTGCTACAATAGTATGAGTGTTTGGGTCAAATGGGCAAATATTATAAGAAACTATACTTGAAATATTCAGTCGACTAAAGATCCTTTTGTGGGCATCTTGTCGAGAATATTATCCCAAAAAGTTGATGGGATAACTCACTGAACGTGAGACAATGCAGTTTGTCATTATACTATACTGCATTATAAAAATATAGTTCACTGCATATAAATCAGAACCCCTAATTTATGAGTGCGTGGAAGTATACATTTCCCATGTAATATCACCACTACAACATACAAGGGCTATTTGATGATTTTTGGATATGAAGTTTCATTAATCATATGCCCGTCAAAGGGGATTTTTGAAAGTATGTTGTTAATAAAGATCGTATCTCGGCATTAGGGGGAGAAATGCCCAAATATTCAAATGCCTTGATAATTTCTTTAAAAAAATGATTAGAGAAATGATCTTTATATTAACCAAGAGTTACGCACTCCAGTAAGACTAAACAAAGGTTTAGTTTATGCTTTTGTTTGTTGAAAACAGAGCTTGCCAGAAAATTGGAGTTACCATTTACTATGGTGTAAATGGATCGCTAAGAGTGGAATACCCCGGGATAATTGTATTTCCATCTTTGCGAATTTGACTTGCTAGTCAATGATCTAAATATGCAGGACGCCTGCTAATATTAGATCTAATGACTTAGTCAAAATAGTACTCCTTAAGAAAGATCACCTTTGAGATGATACATCCCGGTTGCGCGCATATGATAATTCTAGGAACATGGAACAACCATGAATGTTAGTTTGGAAAATGGCAAAATTCTGGTTAATGTTGTGATATCCTTAGTACGAGGATATACGATATGAGAAATATGAGAAGTTTGTCGACAAATTGCCTCTAAAGGTTGCTAAAGTACAGATCTGGAATGAAAAGTCCATGGCATATGACACATGAAGTGTGCATATCGGGTCTTAAGAAAGCAACTGAGGCTGAACCATATAATAGCCGTAAGTCTTAAAATTGATTAAGACTTAATGGGTCATTGCACAAAAAGTGGTGATAAGGATATGGTTCAAATGTCTCTAGAAGAGACTAGTGTTCTCATATGTAAAATGTTCCATATGTGTATATTCTGGCACATATCATAAAAGAATATGCAGTAATGGATTTGAAAAATCCTTGTGGATATCCTTGGAGGATTCATAGTTTCTTATAAAAGAAACAAAATGTGACACATGTAAACTCATACTTTGTAGTTTCTTCGAATAAAGAATTCCTTCACAAAAGTGATAATATCTTTCTTGGAGGAAGAATAGTATGTGGAAGGAATTTCGAAGAACTTCTTCCTAAAACAGGAGAACATCTTTCTTGGAGAAAGAATATCTCATGGAAGAATAATACTTTCAAATGGAAAGTAATTTTCCTAAAAGGAAAATGCAAACCAGTCAAATGCACCAATTATCCATAGGAATTGAATAATGATCCATCACGACCCGATGGATTGAAATGAGGATTTAAAATTTTACCACATGAACATTTATCATGTTCATCTCTTCTAAAAGGTTAAGAGAGTGGTGATATCCTCTAATACCTTGGAGGTATTAAATGTATTGGTGTAATTAGTAAAATCCCCTGAAAGACTGGTTATACTTTTCTCTATAGTGATACAACCATGTATTGCAAGTCCTGAATATCAGGCTATTTAGTTGCATATTCAATCACTTAAGAGAAAGTTGTGGAATATCGATACCTTATATGTTTGATATATTATACCCAGAGAATGTATGAGATTCTTTGGAGTGAATAATGGAGATGTTTTTAGGACATGAAGTTCCTAATATTAATGCTATGGGAGCATTAGCGCATCAGGCCTGATAGATATGATCAATGTCAATTATTAACAAGATCGATACAGTTCTAATATGAGAAATTGAACTGGCATTAAAATAATCTCCATATATCTCCGAAGTATTGAAAAGTCTTGACCTATATATGTTTATAGGACAATCAAGACATGATAATAGTGGGAAACACAGATTTGGGAAATCTGTTTAATCTGCACATTGTTAAGTCTCATACTAAATTATATTTGGTGATATGACGTAATATGAAAGTCAAGCATAGTGACTTTGGTAGTCACTTCCACCATATTGTGACATGATTGCATTCGATAAGATATTACATGAATATGACTACGGCTGGTCATATCTAGAAATCATGTAATTTGAATGCAATTAACCCCTTACTATTATCTGAAAAGATAATGGCTTGTATTGCACACATAAATGGGTTATATGATACATCACAAGCTTGAGAAGCATTGTGAAATAAAAAATACAACAGAGTCTTAAAGACTTTGTGTGTGGCAAAGTTCAGGGGGAGTAAACTCTTGAACTATAACCCACAGTGGACATTGATGATCTCGGAAATCACATATTGCACTCTTTCCTTATATGAGTTTTTCCATAAGGTTTTCTCATAGTAAGGTTTTTAATTAGGCAATATGGCAATACAAGTATTTGTATGCGATGTACTCTTTTCTCCATCCATTTTGTCCCACTGGGTTTTTGGAGGAGTTTTTAATGAGGCATGTCTGTAACACCCCGGCTGTTATTTCCAGTTAAGCATGCATGCCATTGTTGTGTTCATTTGGTTTTTCTATGGTTCTTTAAAACTTTTCATTAATATGCATTCATCCACCGAGCTATATGGTGGGAACATAGGACTTTAAACCAAAACCATTAGAATACTAGTCACCCAAGCCACCAGAATGGTGAGATAGATATTGACCGGGCTTTGGCGAGCAACTATATAGCCTGCCAAGCATGTTCCTTAGATGGCCGAGATGGAAAGTGAAGGGAATATGCCCTAGATCAATCATGAGATGATTATGTAATACGTCTTTGTTCATGTACTTTTCGATAACTAGCTTATCAGGTTCCATGAATAATGGTCATAGCTTTGTTCATCAAGTATGACTTGGTTGTGAGACACATTGTTTGTATGACATTATTCTAAACTGATCCCTGATCCAGAATCATTATGAGGAGCAGTAATGATTGATCGGCACATGTATTGATTGATGGTACTGTTTCACATACCATAGATATTGTGGATATCGAATCAATAATGTGGACACGTGTTAGAGAACACGGATGGTTGGATTGACCTACTCTCCGAGACACTGCTGAGATTGTTATCTTAATAGTGCCATCAGATTGTTGTCTCGAGTGGTACACCTATATGGTCCTTAGACCTGAGATCATCATAGAGTCCTAGCATGCGTAGTTGTATACTTTGGGGTTATCAAACGCTACTCCGTAACTAGGTAGTTATAAAGGTAACTTACGGGTATGCCGCGAAACATGGCGTAGGGGTGTGATAGATCAAGATGGAATTTGCCCTCCTCGTAACGGAGAGATACCTCTAGGCCCCTCGGTGTGGATGGATAAGGAAAGTGCTTGCGGCGTGCCAAAGGTGACTAATTGTTAGCCACATCTTATATCCATTACACTAACGAGTGAATGGGTCGAGCTATCACAAGGGTGGCACGTATCTTGCCTTGAGCTTGACGGTGTCGCGTGGCAAAGGGATCGGTATGTACGCGTGTATCAAGGTTCAGCCGATGAGATCATTCTGTGCATTCGGGGGTCAATATGTGTTGCTAGATACCGCTATTGATCTGTGGACTGGAAACGGGTTTCCGGGTCCGCGGCCGACTTGCATATGAACCTAACGGGTCACACACTTAACGGGTTGGAACATGCTTAACGGATTCACTTCTGTTAATGGGTTTCGGCGCGTGGATATGGATCCACGTAGGAGATAGAGTTCTAACGGGCCTTCTAGTGTAGAAGCCCGTTAGCACGTCTATATAAGTTGGAGGCCAGGGACGGCGCGGGGTATGAGTTAGACGCACTCCACCAAAACCCTAGCCGCCGCGCCCCTCCCGCTCCTGAGGAAACCCTAGCCGCGCGACGTGGTGCTAGCATCGCGCTGCGACGTTCCACCCCTGGACGTGTGGATACCTTAGAGGCACTGCCGCTTTCGTGGACGTGCTTGCTGATCGGCGACCTCTCCCCGAGCCAGGCGACCTCTCCGCGAGCACGGGCGACCTCTCCCCAGCACCGGCGACCACTCGGCGAGCACGGGCGATCCCTCGGCGAGCCGGGCGACCCCACCCCAAGCACGGGCGATCCCTCGGCGAGCCGGGCGACCCCACCCCAAGCACGGGCGATCCCTCGGCGAGCCGGGCGACCTCACCCCAAGCACGGGCGACCCCTCGCGAAAGCACCGGCGACCCCTCGGCGGTCGGCGACTTGATCGGGCGTGTTCGACTACTTCCTCTACGTGCGCGAATCTTCTTCCGCTGCATCCGCGCGTCGAGGGTAACGATCCATGGTCCCCTACTTACATGTTGATCCTGGGTGTGCGCGAAAATTTTGATTTTCGGCTGGCGTAGCCTGCACGTTTCCCATCAGAAAGCACTTAGCCGAGCTAGGCTGAGTGATCCTTTACTCGCGCCTAGTCTCCCCGACCAGACTTGGACGTTGGACGACTAGAACCCGTGGCCGCTGACCTAGCAGGCGAGCGAGCACGCCGACCGAGCTTCACCGAGCTCGGGGGAAGATTAACCAAGCCTGGAAGAACCCGAGCTTGATCAGGAAGACTATCTCTCTCTATTAGAGGCAGCCCGAGTGAAGTAAATCCCGATTATTCTTTTGTTCTCTTTGACCCGGACAAAGACCCGGGCAGATCAGTGAAGCCTTTCCCTCATTGGACGAAGTGGGCAGTGCTTCAGACAGTGTGACACGTGGCCCAGAGCGACTGCGCGCAGCGACCAGATGGCGAAGGACGGCTGTGAAAGAAGCCAAGTGGCAAGGAGATTCGTCCAGCTGCAGCACCCCACTTTTCTCACCCATTTTCTTACCCAAGGCCTCTCATTTACAGGTGGGACCTAGCCCCACTTGTCACCCACACATGGTAGCTCTATTTAAGGCCCCAACCAGCCTTCTTCCACCCCTCTACACCCTCATTTTTGCCTCTTCTTCCTGCTGCTCGAGCTGAGCAAGAACAACAGCAGTTCTTCCCATTCTCCACCCTCAAACCCACCCAAATACTTTGAGAGAACTTGCGCATGTCAAGATCCAAGCTCTCCATCACTTGAGCTCCCTACACCTTCGGGGCCATTTGCATGCACGAAGGATTTGGTGAGCTCTATCTTGTTTTCGTCACCCTCCATGTTCTGAACTTGCAGCAGCAAGAACTCATCTAGTTCTTCTTCTTGCTGCCATTTCTTGTATTCTCAAGCCTAAGGGAGTACATTGGGAGCTTCTTCACCATCTAGAGGAGTAGAGCAGCAGTAGGAGACGCACCAAGAAGGAAGGAGAAGGCAGCAGCAAGAACCGGGCGTGTACAGCAGCAAGCAATGGAGGAGAAGGCTGCGGCCAAGCTTCTTCCTCTTTGATCCCTCCATTCATTGGACGTCGTAACCTAAGCAAGGCACCCTTGCTTGGTAAGAACCTTAGAACATCCCTTTTTTCATGATTTGCATCATCTAAGGCCCGTTCATAAGTTCATCCTTGAGCTAAACCGGGCTTAGGTACAGTAGTCCCAAACCTGTTCAGTTTCAGTCCGTATCCAGAAACAACCACTCAGTAAATAATTTCTGTAAAATCAACCGTAGCCTGGATCGAGAAGTGTTTTACATAAAAGTTGTGCGTCAGGAAATCCTCTACAACTTTTATGTTGACCCCAGGCTTAGCCGAGCTTGTCTCCTGCCCCAAAAGATGCCCGCACGGAGAGACATACCTGCTGACTGACTTACCCGAGCTAAACCTATTAAAGCCCGACCAAGATCTTGAGATAACCAGCTAAGATAAGCCACATCCGACCTATGGGAACCCTTATTTGACAGGAGAACATCCTCGCCTAGCAAGGGGGCTCAGTTCCGAGCTACCTTGAGCATTTCCGAGCTTACTACTTTTAGCCCGAGCTACCCTTAACACCCTGACTTCCAATAGTCATATCTCACTCATCTGAGCTCGGATTTGAGTGATTCTTTTTGCAAAACCTACATTAGCTCATGAACTTTCTGAGATATTATGTTATTCCATGCTTCTCTGTGATTGGCATTTTATTTGGATTTTATTTGATGCGATTGTTACCGAAACGATAGGAAACGACGTTCCGGAGGAGCCCGGACTTGAGCAAGCCGCTCTCCCCCTCGACGACCAGCAACAAGGCACTTATTACTCCCCTCATTTGACTCAATCATATTGAACTCTATTTACTTGCATTACTTTGCTTATATTCTATCAATGATTGCATGCTAGTTTCTACATGATATTTGATGGGTAGAAGTAGTTATGTCCTACTAGTGGTCAGTTTATTAATAGGTTGATACACCCATTCCTTGATAGCCTAAGTGGGTATTATTATCTATGGTTGTGTCACTAATGCTTAGCTCGGCTTAGAGTCAACGTGGTCAACTGGAATACTTGGTCATGATCTCTTAATTGTTCAGTATGGATGGATCTATGGTTTATGGTGATGGTTTGGTGTGATGGATTGATGTTGGGTCTGAACGGGTGATAGGGATATGACGAGAGAACCTCCCTGGCATGTAGCCCCGTTTGGACAATTAAGGACCGAGCGTTGGTCCCGTCTCTCAAGTTACTATACGTACGACCACACGTGTCATCATGGGAACACTTTGCCAACTTTATGTGCGTGCTTGCATCATTGGCGACATTGGGTGCTCTTTTGCATTTGCCGGTGTTTTGTTGGGGGGACTGCCCGGGGGCTGTTTTTTCTCCACAGGTAGCTTCCGTGGGGGTTCAGGGACGGCTGGCTAGAAGGCCCTGAGCATCGTCCACAGTAACGGTTAACTCCTTTGGACCACAACACGTCACGTGGGACTTTGGGCTAAAGTTACCGGGCGACCCAATGATCTGGCATGTACATCTAGGAGGCTTCGGCATAGCTCGCTATGTCGTGTGGGTAAAGACGTACACCTCCGCAGAGTGTTTAAATTGTTCGAACAGCCGCGTCCCGGGGTTAGGGATGAATGCTTGAGTTGACCCACCTTTGCTAGCACTGGGGTTCTGGGTTGGGTTTGGAATTGGTTGGGCTGTATTCCGAGCATTGGGTTGCTCGTGGACGGAGGGAGTCCATTGATGATATGTTTTAAGGTCGGTGGGAGACCTTGGGCGGATATAGCCCGTGGATTGATATTGATGAGATTGAGGATGATGATGATGCACTTGATGATTACATTATTGTTGGTCTATATGTTTTTAACATGTTTATGCAATCGCCATTTACAATCTACTTATGTTTACGTCTTGCAAATGTTGTTTATGCTGAAATGGTCTTGCTTGCCCTCCATTGAATATTTGTTATGCATGAATGAGGCTATAAGTACCTCCTAGTGCTGAGTACCATCTGTACTCAACCCACAGTTGCTATTATTTCAGGTGATAGTGATCTCACGCTTGAGTACTACTATCAAGCAGGGAATGACAACGCTAGCGAGCACGGTGCTGAGTTCTAGCTTCCAGTCATTTGCTCCTTGGGTTTTGGATTTTGGAGGCATACCACGCTGGCCTTGATGATCTTCCACTGTTTTTGTCGAACCACTATCTATGCCACTGCGAACATTATGAACTATGTTAAACTTATGTGTATGGACAGCAGTCCGTACGTCTTTTGTAATATAAAGTTATGTCCCTTCATATATGTGTTGTTGTATCGATCCATGTTAGGATATGTGTGTGATGGTAGCAGATCCTGGGAACCATCGCGTGAGCACATATCCGGTACCCGAGTTCACCTTCGTTTCAATTGAGGTAGCTTGCTCTTGTTGATTGATGCCCGGGCTGGGAGTTAACATACTTAGAGTGCCCGCGGGCTACTCGTTTGTTAGTTTTCAGCCATATGGGGCAAAAAGTGAGCATTATCTCCATTGAGCCGAGTGTGAAAATGGGGGTACTACACATGTGCGTATTAGTTATTTGTGAGGAAATATATGCAACGTACTCTTTCCTCCGTCCATTTTTCCCATTGGGTTTTTGGAGGAGTTTTTAATAAGACATGTGCACATCAGTGATTAACTAAATGAGATTGTGTAAATGCAATGTCAATTTCTTCATCCCTTTTTCCCACAGGGTTTTGGAAGAAGTTTTTAAAGACGCATCTACACAAGTAATTTGTCCAAGGGGGAGTGTTAAGAAATTAATTAAGTGGATAAATTAGTAGTTGCTTAACCTTCAAGCAAGGGAGTTAGAGAGGGAGTTAGAGATGCCTCTTGGAGGCATCCCTTCATTGTGTCGCTCCCTACTCTATATAAATGGGAGTTTCCCCATTTGTAAACACTTCTATCCATTGTACAAACACAAAAGCAATAAAGAGTTCCTCTCTTTTACATGTCTCTCTCAATCTCTCACACTGAGTTAATAGTGTACTTAAAAAGGATTATTGGTATTTTGTGTTTTCGGACGGTGGGGTGGGTTGCGACGGACGAAGAAAAAGAATCCCACCTCTCTTTAAAAATAGGTATAGATATAATAGATTGCTACGCTTGTTTGTGGCACGTGGATCGAATGCTAATAAACTTATAAACCCCGTGCACCAGCAAGAGCAAGGTGTCCCGTGGGTTTGCACGGCCACATTCATAATTTGCGTATACAAAGATCTGTAGTCCTTTGTATATATTGTGTTCATGATAAGATGATCTATTTCACAAATCGTCCAATATAGTTGAGTTTGCTTTGGATCCATAGTGGTACGGTACTAATTGATTACGGTAAGCTCTGATATACTCTTGAGGTCTTCTCTGACAGATCAATGTCGATGCTCCTTGCATTGCATACGTACATCCATGCTTGCACTAATTAACTGCTCCTTGATCTTGGCTATTGTGGCTCTAGTCCTCCTCAATCTTAATTAGTTGTTGCTCATCGAGGTGTGGATAATTAAGTTCGTCGAACCATGTTAATTATCTTCGATAGTTACAAACTATGATATGGTATGGTTCTAGTTAGTGAAGATGCTAAATTAAATCGATTTGTTGGCTTCACAATCGAGAGAGAGAGAGAGAGAGAGAGAGAGAGTAGGGTAATATGGTTGTTGAGTCACTGTTGATGTGGCAAACAATTCAGTATCCACATGAGCCAAACTAGCCAGATTTGTTGCCATGTCATCAAAACCGCCCACAATTAATCATGTCAAAGGACTGGTCATGTTCGGTTTTCACAATTCAAGGACTAGCAAGTCTGGTTTTGGAGTTTAGGAACAAAATTGGGGCCGGGGCTATACTTGAGGGACCAAATATGCACTTTTTTCTAAAATCAATCTTAATATATTTCAAAAGTAATTACATATGATTATATATTATTTTGTATCACATAAATGACATCTTCATAAAGTAATTGTTAATCATTGTCCTAACAAAATAAACTGCATACGTCTAATATTTTTGGACGAAGGGAGTACATGAGAAACCAAATAATTATATTAGTTGTACTTCGAGAGATTCATGAATCAGCTTTGGAATCCTATTTAATAAATGGCTTTGAGAAGCCAAGCTGTGCTATTTGTAGCTAAATGCTAGCTAATTAATTGATCAGTTAATTACTCAATGCATCCACTAGCTAGGATTGGATCAAGTATCACTTTCATGTGTAGCTACCTTTAATTTCATGCGATCGAGGAACTAAAAGTATGCATATTCATGCACTTGATTCATTATACTACAAGATGGCAGCAAAAATGCACCGAGGTCAATGGAGACAGGACTACAGGAGCAAAGTGGGGCATTGCATCGCAGCTTTTCATTCAATCCAACCTATACATCTCATGCTTAATTCCTTCTTATTTGGAGGCCCCGGACTTAGAGCATGTACAATGACACACATTAGCTTTCTCCGAGCTGTCTATAAGACTTATCATGTAGGGACGAATAATGACGTGAAAGAGAGAGATTGTGCATAGAAAGTTAAGCCGTCTTCAATGCAAAAGTCAACCCTGCACGTGAATTAAAAAATTTTGTGTGTGAGCAAGTGGCATAAAAAACTGTGTAGTTGTCTCTAAGCCATCTATACCAATGTACATTATAAATTGTCTCTAAGCAATCTCTACAAGTGACATGGTATTGGTTAGAGACGATTGATGTATCAAGAATTATGTCGACGGTTGTGTCGGGGATAAAATCACGGCCCATTGCCATGGCCCACTCCCTGACGGCCTATCCGAATAGCCTCCGAGGGCCTGGCTCCCTAGAGGGCTCTATCAGGTCCATGTGTATCCTGCCGAACAGTCTCCTGGTCTGCACGGTGCGTTGCGGCCTAGGATTCCTGTTCAAGTCCGACTTGAACAGAGTTCCACATAGCTACGTGAAGACCCGGACGTAGGTTTCTCGGATTGGAGCAGACGTCGTGTTCCTCAAGAATTAGAGATATACCTTATCTACCTCGGGATATATTCGGCATGTATACGAGTCCGTTACGGGTGCGTGTTCAGCCCGGCCAGGTTATCCCTCGGTAGGTCGGTTGTTCGACACTATATAAACCAGGCCCCTGCGGCGTATAGAGCGGCAAGCTCTTGGGCCAAGATCTGATCCAACATCTTGTACACACCGAATCTCGCTGAGACCTGTTCGTCTCGTCGAGTTCACCCTTGTAATCATCTTTCACATAGTGAAGCACTGGAAGTAGGGTTATTATCTCCTCGGAGAGGCCTGAACCAGTATAAAAACCTGTGTTTGTTCGTTGCTCGCTGATTGCTGTTCGCTCTGCTCGGCAGTGTCTTCCATCTCCCCTTCTCAAGAACCTTAGTTGACTTGGGACCGATATCCCAACCGTCGACACTTGGCGCCTTCCGTGGGGATTCATTGGTAGATCAAGCCTGTTCAAGCATGTCAAACTCATTCAGCGACCAAGAAATTCTTTCTGAGGGCTATGACTCAGAAGGGCAGGATGTCACATCCCCTGTCAGATCAGATCAATCTTTTCGATCTCGATCGCCTTCCAGATCCAGGACGGAAGTCTCCGGCTACGTTCCGGAGATGGTCTTGGATCACGCTCCCGTCATTGACGATGATTACGGAACCAATGATCTTTACGCTGGTTTAGATCTCTCGGATTCCAAGGCCATGACGGTCGATTCCTCCTTTGGCGACACAGTGATGACACTGTCTGGTGTGCTACCACACGGCCGTCGCAGCGTCAACATGGCCGGCACCGAAACCTCAGGGGATCGTGCGCAGGCCGCGGCGGCCGACGAAATCGAGCAGGTCAATTCTGCTCGGCGGCATGATGGGGGTGCGATGTCTGCTCGCGAACAAGAAGTTTGTCGACTGGTGACTAACTGGGGGTCACCGCTGGCAATGATTATATATGGGGCGATGCACAAGATCCAAACTCGATGGTAGCACAAGACAAGGATTTATACAGGTTCAGGCCCTCATGGCGGAGGTAATACCCTACGTCCTGTGCTCTGGGATTATATGGGGTATATGTGTACAAAATGATGATCAACCTGGGAGATGATCAAGCTGTAGATGTGTGATTCTCTTCTAGATGCCGATCTATGGCCCCCAACCCCCTTTATATAGTGGAGGGGTGGGGTTACAAGGAATAGTCCTAGTCGGTTACAAGGTAGGATTCCTATCTCTATCCTCTAACTAAATACATAGTTATCCGGGATTACAAGTATATCTTCCCTATTAATTAGGGATAGGCTTCTATCTTGCCGGTCAAGCCTTCTAGAGTCCGAGTGGTACACGTCCTCATCCACCGACTTGGTCCATCCCCTGTCGGGTGGTCTCTTAGGCCCGCCGTGTGGATACCCGGGGTCTATGTTATCCACAGTAGCCCTCGAGTGCTTCATAGTCGAGTTGCTGCTCTTCTTTATCGCACCTTGGATGAGTCATGCTTCATGCCGAGTGCTTGTAGATTGTTGCTGCTCCTTCCCGACTGGCTTTCTGCTTGTTATCTGTGAGGAGACTGTGAAGGACTCATAGAGAGTTGTTAGTGATACCCAGCCCGGGATTGCCGGAGTTCTGGCGATTGGCCCATTGTAAGGCGCATCACCTTGATTTTGATGAAGTGGTACCTGTACTCGTCTTGCGATGTACAGCTAGCGACTCAATATGAGGCGTACCACTGGTTTTTGGCTAAAAAGCCGAGTGATACCTGTACTCGTCTTGCGATGTATAGCTGGTGACCCAACATGGGGCATACCACTGGTTTTGGCTGAAGAGCCGAGTGATACCTGTACTCGTCATGCGATGTACAGCTGGCGACCCAACATGGGGCGTACCACTAGTTTTGGGTTTGAAGAGCGAGCGATACTGCATCCGATCGGAGGGGATATACCGGTGGCCCCAGAGGGCATACCGTATTTTAACCATCCGTACTGTGCTCAGAGAATACAGCTTGGCCCAACATGGAGCATACCATCTGGATAGGGTTTAGCCCAATGATACCTGTATTCGACTAGTGCGGTAACACAGCTAGTGTCCCAACATGGGGCATATCATTGTTGTCAGCCAGGCGGTACATGTATCCCATCAGAAGCGAATACACCGGCATGACCCCACCACGGGGCGTACCTTAAGGAAAGAGTTTGGCCGTATGGTATCCATACCCGGGTTGCGGTGTACAGCATAGGCCCCAACTGGAGCGTACCATCGAAACTCAATCCCGACATCACTGGTATCTGATCCTGACATGCAGCGACCAACTAGTGACCCAACATGGGGTATACCAAGAGATGGGTAAATTTTTGTAGCTCTGCCGCTGATATGCCCTCAAAGGGGTGCACCGAGGCTGAATTTGGCTTAGCCCGGCTGTGCTTGTAGCCACTGGTTGTGACGCGCAGCTGGAAGGCCGTAGTTAGCGCTCAGGGCGCAGGGTGGCTTATTGCCATAGGCGTAAGTATATAGCCGTACCAAAGTTGGTGTAGGCATATAGCCGTACCGAAGGTGGCGTGGAGCTGTGCCATAGACTTGAGCGCTTGAGGAGCTGGCTAGGCTTGTAGCCATGCCGGGTGCTCGCCGAGTTATAGATTTGGACGGTCGAGGCGCGGGCGTAGGCTTGTAGCCGTGCCGGGTGCTCGCCGAGCCGTACTTGTCGCTCATGGCGCTGGTCCTTCTTGCTCGTATACGGAGTCATAGAAGGTACTTGATGAGATAAAAATCCATGAACCCTGTAGCATATACATGTAGGATTTAGGTAGTATTTGGATGAAAAAACAATCACTTGGATGTAAGGTCCGACTGCTTTATTTATGTAATTTTTATGCTTTTGCTACTTTTTCTTTTTTATGTTAAATTCCTCCAAGTAATCTTCCTTTTATTAAGCACTCTGCCCGACTAGTCTAGCCCTCGGGCGTCGGTAATTGGCTCATGGCTCTTTTCCCAGGCAAGCGTATCGAGTGACTAGAGTTCGCCGTTTGTGGGTTAGAGCTTCACTACTCGGAAAAACCACTCGGATTTATTTGCGATCATTAAGAGAAAGTAACAAAAAGTGCACGCAAGTGCACCTATTAGGTGTAGCCCCCGACTTACTGCTTAGTTGGAAACCAACTAAGTAGGAAGTCAAGAAACAACTTAGATTTATATGAAAAAGATTATGGTAATGAGAACTTAGCTCTGATGTAGGCGTAGGCGTGTCGCCGAGCCGTAGACTTGGACTCTCGTGGGCGGGCGTAGGCGTGTCGCTGAGTGTCGTGTCGCCAAGCCGTAGACTTGGGTGCTCGTGGCGCTGGCGTAAGCGTGTAGCCGAGTGGCTTGTCGCCGAGCCGTAGATTTGAAGCTACAGGCGTGCAGCCATACCGGCGCTCGTGACTCGCGATGGCGTACAGCCGAGCTAAAAACTTGGACGCTCATGGCGCAGGCGTAGGCGTGCCGCCGAGTAGCGTGTCGCCGAGCCGTAGACTTGGGCGCTCGTGGCGCTGGCGTAGGCGTGTAGCCGAGTGGCTTGTCGCCGACCCGCAGATTTGAAGCTGTAGGCGTGTAGCCGTACCGAGCGATCGTGGCGCGCGATGACGTACAACCGAGCTGTAAACTTGGACGCTCGTGGCGCGGGCGTAGGCGTGTCGCTGAGTGGCATGTCACCTAGCCGTAGACTTGGGCGCTCGTGTCGCTGGCGTAGGCGTGTAGCCGAGTGGCTTGTCACCGAGCCATGGACTTGGGCGCTCGTGGCGCTGGCGTAGGCGTGTAGCTGAGTGGCTTGTCGCCGAGCCGCAGATTTGAAGCTGCAGGCGTGTAGCTGTACCGAGCGCTCGTGGCGCGCGATGGCGTACAACCGAGCTGAATACTTGGGCGCTCGTGGCGCGAGCGTGGGCGTGTCGCTGAGTAGCGTGTCACCGAGCCGTAGATTTGGAGGTGCTCGTGGCGCTGGCGTAGGCGTGTCGCCGAGTAGCGTGTCGCCGAGCCGTAGACTTGGGCGCTCGTGGCGCTGGCGTAGGCGTATAGCCAAGTGGCTTGTCGTCGAGCCGTAGATTTGAAGCTACAGACGTGCAGCCGTACCGGGCGCTCGTGGCGCGCGATGGTGTTGACACGAAAACGTGAACACACGTGCAGAAGCGTCGATTCAGTGATCGCGTCGCAACTCAAACCAAACGTGCCAATTGATTTGACCTGTAAATCAATAAGGAGAAAATCATCAGTAATATAGGCCTAATCGGCTTCTCAGATTAGCCAGATCAGGTTATTTGTGATCGGTTTCAAATAATCCGATTACAAGATCTATCGGCTAATAAACCGATAGAGCGAATAGATTCGAATAAGCATTTAAAATATAAATCCTGCTTCTTTTTGGTATTTTTACTAATATCAGTATTAAGCCTTTAAATCGAAATACTAGATCAAACTAGAGAAATAGATTGAATAGATCGGTCAGGCCAAGACAGTATTCAAATCCAAAACCAGATATGAACTAACAGATCGGTTTATCAGTTTAAGACAGATTGGTAGCACAATACTAATCGGCAAACATCTGAACATACCACACCCTAAACAAGAGATACGCAAGATCGATTTAACGAGACAGTCGCATACATCAGATTTAGGGAAAAAACATGCAAGACATTTGATAATTGGCATTGCAAGGTAAATACATATTACAGATCGATTAAACCGAGACAGTGCAATATGCGAGAACATGTTAAAGATCGGTAAATCCCGAGACAGTCTAACATGGTTTGTATACATGAGATCAAATTGATACAGCCATGCACACGGGTTGCAAGGAGAGAATCGATTATCCCATCGAGATAGCTCTACCTGCGTTTGAAGCCTCTCGACGAAGTCGATCGGGTTCGGAAAAGGGTTTTGTGTTTGTTGTAGATTGGATCCCTTTCTATGAAGCCCTAAAACCCTATTTATAGTGTTTACAAAGCCGATACCGATACGACCTTGATCCGATCGTATTCCTTCCAAAGTCTTCATCGTTTTCTGAATATGTATTCTTTCTTCTTCGATAAAGCCCAATTCCGATTTAGCCCAATAATTCCGACATATTCGGCTTTCTCTGAATATCCGATTTTCTGCCAAATTTGGGTGTCAACATATGCCCCTAAGTTTGGCAATGAGCTCTTCTCATCAGCTAAACTTTCAAGTGGAAATCGGATTTGTCACATTTTCCTCACGATGCCTTGTCTGCGGCCCATTTGGAGAACACGTGTCATCTTAACAGACTATATGGGCCGAAACAGTACCGCCGAAATGCGCGGTAAAACCCTAGTTTTTACCACTGCTATAAATAGTCGCCCATTCGCCGTCACTTTCACACTCTTCTACTCGCGCACGGCTCTCGCATCGGAAATTCCAAGACCTTCAAACTCAAATACCAATACGATCATCGCTAATCGGCATCATGTCTCAGGTACTGATCCAATGCTCGGACTCTGAAGCTTTGTATTCTTTGGGCCCAGTAGGAGATCGAGACCCATCGGATTTCATACACCACTCCGTAAGCAGACTCCCTCTTTTCGCCGATAAGATTAGTGCCAACAGCTGGAAATCGGCTTTTAGGTCATGGCCTAGCCCGATCAAGGGATATAAGGACTGGCTCATCCTGGTTTATAGCCAAAAGCAAGAGCAATGGGATGAGTTAGGAATAACCAATGCCATTCTTCTCTCCTTATCTCCGCCACCAGCAGATGAACCGTTCATGGCTGCATCGGCTTATTTTTGGTGCGATACTGCAAACGCTTTCCTTTTCCCGACCGGACCAATCAGTCCCACACTTCTGGACGTAGCCATGCTGACCGGTCTTAGCCCCGATGGCGAGATGCTATCGGCTTTCGACTTAACTGCAACACTGAAACTAGTACCCGAGAAGAATTTTGGCTGGCAACGCTACATCAGTACTCATCAGAAAATCGATGTTGTGGATAATGAAGAACACATTGCCTTTCTTAACATGTGGCTCGATCGGTTTTTCTTCTGCGGACAATCTCTGAGCCCTAGCAAGGTATACCAGGGAATAGCCGAGGCACTGGCATCAGGCCAAAAATTAGCAATCGGAAAATACCTCTTAGGAGCCACCTATCGGATGATGCACTAGATCAGGGAAGGTCTCTGCTCACCAAAAGCCCAATACTCGGTTGGTAACCTCGGTGGTCCCTTTTGGTTTGTCGGAATGTTCTTGAAACTTCAGATATACAACTCCCTTGGCGAATTAGATTTCAGCTTAAGATTTCCAAGCGAGCATGAATCCGATAGCATGGATCGGCCGTGTAAATCATACGGGGAAATGATCTCAGTTAACTGCAACAGGCGGCGTTTAAACCAAGAAGATCTTGCCATGTCCATGGCTGCCCTTTATACAATGTCGGAATCGGAATACGGATTAGAACAGTTCAATCCCTACACTGATCTAGATAGATATCCGATTCCCTCGTTTTTTCGATTAGATAACACTTTGAAAGGAGAAACCCTAGCAACATACAAGGAATTCATTTCTCCAGGAATTTTCTTTGCCATTCTGAGCACAAGGACTCACATCAGAAAACCATCTTACGAGTTTTACCACCCGGCCGTGGTTGCTCGGCAATTTAATTTGGGACAGAATATTCCCGATTTATGCATATACCGTCAATTGAACGCCAGAGAGGACCTCAACTCTCAATCGGCATACGGGATCCTATCTGCTGCACGCATAGATTTTCAAATGCCGATGGAGCTTAGAATGTGGTCTGACACTTCTCCAGAGTTCGATCTCTGGTGGGAAACAATCGCCAAAGATATATATGCCACCAAGGGTGGAGCTACAACCTTAATCGAGCGAATCACCAGCAGAAAGAAAACTTGCAGGCCCAACTGGCCAAAGATCGCTGGTATAGCTGAACCCCCATCAGAATCGGAAACAAGCAGTAGTGACAATTCAAGCTCTTCCGATTCCGATGACAACAATGATGAGAAAGAGGAAAATTCTTCCGAGTCAGGGCCTTCTTCTTCAGATTCAGACGCTGAAAGAACAGAATCCCAAAACCATGCGTCTTCTTCTAACCGCGAGGTCATTAACTTGCATGCGTTTAGTAACTTGCAATACTTTCATTTTTCTGATTACTAACCTGACATTGTTTTTCTTTCAGAGCGGGGATAAGCGCCCAAAGGCCAAACTCATTGGTGATGCGGCTGGCCAGCTCCATTCAACTGCTAAGTCTGCATCGGCTTTCATCCAAAGCTCCTCTCAACAACCCAAAAAGAGAGGTACAATCGGCTCACATCTTATATTTCTTATTCCGATCGTCTAATTATTCAACCAACAGGAAAACCCGAAAACGAAACTGGCCAAAGGAGAAAGGTGCTCGCCAAGAAACCACGTCCCCAAAAGGTGCGTACGCCTGATACCACCGAATCGGTATGTGACACAATAAGCACTCGGTCCTTTTCAAACTTCAATCACATTCAATCGATTTTTTAGCTCATCGGGATCAGACTCGAGATACCTCTCCGTCCCGTAAAAAGAAGGACGCGACTCCTGCTCCCCCTCCGGCTTCACAAACACCACCAGCCTTCGACCCGAAAGATGTAATTGGTTTTCCCAAACTTACTTGAAATATTCATTTTAAAATACCGATCTTTTGTAACATCAGATTTCCTTTCTTCAGCATATGTTCCAACCTCGCAGCCCCGTCAAGGTAACCGTGGTCTCCACGCAGGTCATTACCTATGATGGGAAAAAAGACGACGAGCTCAACTTTGATCCATCCAGCATGGACTGGCTCGACGACGAGCTCGACTTCTTATCTTCACCGATCAGGACTTCACCGCCGCCAGTTGTTATTATTGATTCACCAAATTTCAACACCCACTAGAAAGAATCGGTTTTCACTGGAGACCATCACCAAACTCAAGCAGATGTGGGAGTTGTTCGGCGATGAATCGGCTTTCTTAGCTAACCTTTCCGCCATCCGGGAAATAGCTGATTCCATCAAGGACATCCTCCCGAAAGCGGTGGTTTCGCCATTCAAAGTAACGCCTCGGAACATAAGAAAGCCGATTTTGATGCAGCCCTCGATCGGCTCCATCAGAGAGAGGCACTCAAAGAGGCTGAGGCAGAGCTGAAGGGGCTGATTCAGGACGCCAACGCTCAAAACGATAAACTCCAGAAACTGAAACGTGAAGCTGAATCAGCCAAGCTCGCCGCTTCCAAGGCAGTTTCAAGGGTCAAATCCCTCGAGCTGGAATTGGAAAAAGCAAAGAAAGCCGAAGTGGCCGCTCTTTCTGATTTCGAAGAGACTAAATCAACAGCCAAAGAGCAGTACAGCACCGTGAAGACTTGCGGCTTAGCGGTACTGGAGGCGAAAAAGAAAATCCCGATTATACCCGGTTCAATCGAAGAGGACACCGCCATCGTTAACCAGGTTCGGGACACAATGACCAGTGCAGCCGCTGCGATTTTTGAATTCTGTGACTGATTGGCCTGCGAGCCAAATATTTACATGTATAGATCGGTTTATACCGATCGGAAAACAATGTCTCACTCTGCCTGCTGGACGAAAACAATCAAGGCCTACTTGCCTTTGTAATAACTTTATTTTATGCAACTGTTTTCATTCTATGTCTTTAGGCGATTCACTTAGAATCGGCTTTTACTCAACAGCAATGAGCAAAGTCGCATAATAATTAGATCTGTAGACGATTCATATAATCGACTTTCGCTCCACCGCAACATTTCGAGTCAAACTTTTAATAAGTCGAATACACTATAGGCGATTCTCCCAGAATCGGCTTTCACCCAACAACAACGCGTTGGTAAAAATTGACTTCTAGGCGATTCATGTAGAATCGGCTCTTAACAAACATCTACTCAAGCTCCAACCCAAACACTAGGATAATACTTCTTTAGATATTTGGCATTAAGGGCTTTACCGAAAACTTCCCCTTCAAGCGTCTCCAAAATATAGGCGTTTCCAGGAATGATCCGATTAATTCTGAACGGTCCTTCCCAATTTGGCGACCACTTTCCGTACTTAGGATCTCTAGAACCAATCGGTAAAAACGTCTTCCACACTAGTTCTCCCATTTCAAAAGCTTTTGGTACAACCTTCTTGTTATAATGTCGAGCCACTCTTTGTTTGTCTCGTTCCATATGCTCCAAAGCTCTTAACCGAGTTGCTACCATATCATCCAGCTTGTCCATCATCAGATTTTTATAATCATCGACTTTTACATTGTTCTGTTCTTCAACCCTCGTGGATCCGACGATAGCTTCAACCGGCAGAACAGCTTCTTGACCATAAACTAACTCAAATGGTGACACCTTAGTGGCTCCATGCTTAGCAATCCGATATGCCCACAGCGTATCCGCCAAAGTATTATGCCAACCGCGCGGCCTTTCATCAATTTTTCGCTTAATCAGCTTTATGGCGCTTTTATTGGAAGACTCAGCCTGGCCGTTGGCTTGAGCATAATATGGCGAAGAATTAATCGTTGTGATCCCCAGGTTTCGAGCGTAATCTTGAAAGGCTTCTGACATAAATACCGATCCACGATGCATTTGACATGCAGGGAATTCCAAATCGGTAAATTATGTGCTCCTTGACAAATTCGATTGCTTCGATAGCAGTCACTTTCTTCAACGGTACAGCTTCAACCCACTTAGTGAAATAATCCGTCGCCACCAAAATATACCGATGCCCCTTGGACGAGGAGGGAAATATTTCTCCGATCATATCAATTCCCCACCCTCGGAAAGGCCACGGTTTCACGATCGGGTGCAATATCGATGCAGGCGCATGCTGAATATTTCCAAACCTCTGACAATCTTGGCAACCCTTGTAATATTTAAAACAATCTTCCGCCATGGTTGGCCAGAAATATCCGACACGCTTTAACATCCACCTCATCTTATAAGCTGATTGATGTGTCCCGCACAGCCCTTCATGAACTTCTCCAATTGCTATCTTAGCATCCTCTTCATTCAGGCACTTAAACAATAAACCATCAAAACTCCGATAGTATAATTTGTCACTTATTAAAACATACCTTTGAGCCCTTCTTTTCAGTTTCCTATCGGCTTTTCCCTGGGGGTCTTTCAAATAACAGATAATTTCTGCCTGCCATCCCATTGGAACTGGATTTTCAATCGGAACAATCTCCAAACCCATGATCGGTAATTTATAGCCAGATGCTCCTTGAGCTAAATCATTGGCCTCACAATTCTGTTCCCTCGGAACATGGTGAATTGTAAACATAACGAAATACTTTGCCAAATCAGAAGCCCTTTCCAGATATTCTCGAAGATATTCACTGTGGCAATCATATTCACCGATCATCTGGAAAACTACCAACTGTGAATCTCCAAATACTTCCACAGCGATAGCACCAGCCTGGACCAACCACTCCAATCCATGAATCAAAGCCTCATACTCAACCTGATTGTTGGTCAACCCAAAATCCACGGTGACGCCAAATCGGTAAGGAACACCACCAGGAGAGACAATAAAAATACCGATTCCACATCCTTTTTCACAAACTGATCCATCAAAGAACATTACCCATGGCAATAAAACTGAAAGATTAACACTCTGATGGTGTGCAATGAAATCGGCTAACACCTGCCCCTTGACGGCTTTCGGAGATTCATACGTCAAATCGAATTCTACGAGGGTAAATGCCCATTTACCGAGTCGTCCTTTGATAATTGGAGCATTGAGCATGTACTTGACGACATCGGTTTGACAAACAACTTTGCATTCAGCACCCACCAGATAATGTCTCAGTTTAGTGCAAGCAAAGTACAAGCAAAGACAATACCTTTCTACCACCGTATATCGGGTTTCCGGGTCCAACAACTTTCTGCTCAAATAAAAGATTGCGTGCTCTTTTCCACCTACTTCCTGGACCAACACTGCCCCTAGTGTTTTTTCCGACACCGATAAATAGAGCTTAAATGGCAAGCCGTCTTTCGGAGCTACCAGAACTGGCGGGCTCGCCAAATAACCTTTGATATCATCAAATGCTTTCTGCTGTTCCGGCCCCCAAATAAACTTATCGGAATTCTTCAGCTTAAGCAACGGCGAAAATGGAATAATCTTTTCCGATAAATTCGAAATAAACCTCCTCAAATAATTAATTTTACCGATCAGTTCTTGCAAACGAACCTTTGAATCCGGAGGCTTGGTATTCAGGATTGCCTTGACTCGATCAGGGTGAACTTCAATTCCTCTCTGATGCACCATAAATCCCAGGAACTTACCGGCTGATACTCCAAAAGCACACTTCTTTGGATTCATCTTCATACCATATTTCCGAAACCGATCCAACACGGTTATAACATCGGCCAAGTGTTGTTCCTCCTCCTGGGATTTAATTACCACATCATCGATATAAATCTCAACAAGTTTACCGATTAAATCATGGCAAATCAGGTTCATCCCTCTCTGATATGTAGCCCCAGCACTGATCAGCCCAAAAGTCATTACGACCCATTCAAACAAGCCGATAGAACCAGGGCATCTGAACGCAGTTTTGCTCACATCTCCTTCGGCCATAAAGATCTGATTGTAACCAGCGTTGCCATCTAGAAAACTAATAATCCGATTGCCGGAAGCAGCATCAATCAAGCGATCGGCAATCGGCATCGGGTATTCGTCCTTATACGTTGCTTTGTTTAGGTCCCGAAAGTCGATGCATACCCGTATTTTATCGGAATCTTTCTTCCCTACTGGCACGATGTTAGAAATCCACTCGGCATATTTACACGGCCGAATAAACTTTGCGTCCAGTAATCTTTGAATTTCGGCCTTTACCTGATCATAAATCTTCCAACTGATTTTCCTTGGTGACTGTTTTACTGGCCGAAATCCAGGTTTCATCTTAATCCTATGTTCAACTATAGATCGGTCTAAACCAGGCATCTCATGATATTCCCAGGCAAAACAATCAACCCGTTCCTTGAGTATCTGAATAAGCCGATCCTTATATTCCCGCGGCAACTGTTTACTGATGTAAGTGGGCCTTTCTTTGCCATCAGATCCAATATCGACTTTTTCAAGTTCATCAGCCGATATAAATCCCTGGCCCATCTTATTCTCTACTTCCTCTAGTGCCGCGGTTCCCATAAAAAACCCTCATGTCCTTGAGTTACTGACTGCGCTTCCAACGTCGTTGGCTTGAAGCCGGCCTTGCTAAAACTGAGAAAATCGCAATCGTCTAGAGGTTTTCCCGATAACGCTTCTAAATTATCATGTATTTCAGCGCAATCGGCTTCCGCCGTCAGGGACTCTCCTTTGACCACTTCTATTTGTTCGCCAATCCACTGGATCAAAAGCTGATGCAACGTCGATGGTATGCAGCAATTGGCATGTATCCAGTCTCTACCTAACAGTACATTGTAATTTCCTTTTCCTTCGATTACGAAAAAGGCTGTCGGGATTGTCTTACTTCCAACAGTCAACTCCACGACCAGAACCCCTTTTGCCTCGGTCGGATTTCCGTTGAAGTCACTTAATACCATATTGGTCTTGACCAAATCCTCCGTGGATTTCCCGATTTTGCGGCACACAGCATACGGCATCAAATTAACCGTCGCACCACTGTCAACCATCATTCTTGAAATCGGCTTCCCGTTCATATATCCCATTATAAATAATGGCTTCAGGCGTAATCGGGAATTCTCGGGCTTCTTAAAGATAGCATCTTCTGCACCAATCACCAGTTCTGCGGCTTCTTCCTCGTAATCGCACATGAATTCCCGAGGCAGTATACAAACCATATTATTGGCGACTGACACTTCATCAGAATCTTTTCCGATAATAACAGCCAATCTCAACCTAGGCCTCCATTCCTGCTTGCCCCTAGTCGGTTTCATCGGCTTTACTTGCTCCAAAAGAGCGTCTCTAAATTTCTCGGCTTCTGCCTCTTTGGCTTCTGCGTGCCTCATTCGCTGTAAGCGCCGCTTCTGGGATTTAGTGATCCCACTCGGGCACCATCTTGGCAGCGGTACCTTGGGAGGCCGATGCACATTAGTATCTGTTTCTATCGGCTTTTCTTCGGCCTCTCTGTTTGGAAATAAAAGCCGATCTTTCACCGATACTCGCTTGGGTGGAACAAAGGCGTGATTCATCGGGCAATCCTCCAAAGTAGGCAATGACATCCTCTCTTCCCAGCAATACCGGAAAAAGGGGCATTCCCAATGCTCCATTTCCCAATCTTGGTCTTCTGAACCTCCATGGACTGATTCAGGAATATTTGCTTTGTCCTCCCTGCGAAAGGTCTGCTTTGCCATCCGATCATATTTCTTCATTAACTGGTCAAAAGTCGGTTTAGGTTTTGGCTTAGTGATCGGGTTATGATCCTGCCGTGCTTCACCTCGCGCCATTCTCCAGTTCTTATGGCGCCTCGCCGGTTCGAGGATCGAAATTGCAACTCCGGTTTTTCTTCCACCACGATCCTCTTGGGTCCAACGAGTACCTTAAACCGATTCGAACTCTCGGGTTCGTCGGCTTTCCTCTTAGCGTCCACCATCCCAACAAATCCGACCGGGAACGGTTCTGTTTCGATTTGCGGATTTTTACTTTGGTATCGCAATTGACCGCTTTCGACCGCTTTCTGTACAACTTGCTTAAACACGTTGCACTCGTTGGTAGCATGCGAGTAGGAATTGTGCCATTTGCAGTACTTACGCCTTTTCAGTTCCTCGAGTGGTGGAATAACGTGTCCCTGTTTGAGCCGAATCTGTTTTTCCTGCAACAAATGATCGAAAATCCGATCACACTTGGAGGTATCAAAAGAATACTTGCCCTTCTCGGGACCCTTCGGCTTAATCCACCCTAACTCGAATTCCTTCTTGCTAGTTACCCACTCGGCAACATAAGCACTGACCTCATCAGTATCAGAGTCGTCGGAACTTTCTACATCTTCTGTATCAACGATATTGACAGCTTTATCTTTGCTCCTGTTGTTGTTGTTATTGTTCCGATAATCCTTCTGGCCAGGGTAAGAATTATCTGAAAATCGGCTTTCATAAAGCGCGATCTTATGGGCCAGATGGGAGATGTCCGCAAACTCTTGGTTACCCACCTTTTTCTGATTAACGGGTAAGAGGCCCTTGAAAGCCAATTCTGCCAACTCGTTATCGGGCAGTGAAAGGCTATAGCACCGATTCCTCACTTCTCTGAACCGGCGCAAGTAATCATTTACCGATTCACCAAATTTCTGCTTGATCATCATGATATCGGTAATTCTCGCCTCATTCTCCCCAGAATAAAAGTATTCATGGAATTTCTTCTCCAGATCTGGCCATGAGGTGACACTGTTAGGAGGAAGGGATGTAAACCAGTTGAAAGCCGATCCCGATAACGACAACGGGAATAATCGGCATTTGAGAGTATCTTTAGATGCCGCCTCGCCGCACAGTGCAAGAAACCTGGCGATATGCTCACGCGTCGAGGTGTGATCGCTCCCACTAAACTTGGCATTTGCAAAATCGGGAACGCGGTATTTATGCGGATACTCTGTTTCGTTAAAAGCTGATGGATACGGCATAGTGTAATGCGGGGCAATCTTAGGCGTGTTGAACCCGCATTGCTTCATCATGTTGTAGACTAAATTCCTGGTCATATCCTCTAGATTTCCATTGAATCCAGGGTTAATCGGCTGATATACCGGTTCTGGGACCGGGACTATAGCCTGATTACCCGATAGCATTTGAATCGGAGTTGGGTTGATAGCCACCGGAGGAGCCGACTGAGAAGTCCCCGCATGTGATGCCCCTGGCTGAGCGTAAGTAGGGTTCATCCCCGGCGTAAAATTCCGATTCACTTGCGGTGCCTGTCCAGTCATGATGTGGTGCAAAGCAGCACTGGTTCCATCCTGGACGATGCGCCCCAAGACCGATGATTGGTCCAGCATCGATCGGTAAACTGAATTGTTGATCTGATCTCTTATTATTTCAGAATAGTCTCCAGTCAACAGTGGATCTCCAATGGAAGTCTTGGTAATCTGGCCGCTACGGGTTTTCCGATAGCCAGTTAGCATTCTCTTCTTGTTTTCTTCATGGATCTCCGCGAGCCTATCCTCAATCTCCTTTTTCTGATCTGCGCTCAGTTCATCAAACGTTACTGGTTCAGCGGCGTGCTTGAGAGCCTCCACTGCTGCTTCGGCATTGGTGAGCGTCATTGCGTCGTATTCGATTGTTGGTCCCACCGAGCGTGCCAAAAAGTGTGTTGACACGAAAACGTGAACACACGTGCAGAAGCGTCGATTCAGTGATCGCGTCGCAACTCAAACCAAACGTGCCAATTGATTTGACCTGTAAATCAATAAGGAGAAAATCATCAGTAATATAGGCCTAATCGGCTTCTCAGATTAGCCAGATCAGGTTATTTGTGATCGGTTTCAAATAATCCGATTACAAGATCTATCGGCTAATAAACCGATAGAGCGAATAGATTCGAATAAGCATTTAAAATATAAATCCTGCTTCTTTTTGGTATTTTTACTAATATCAGTATTAAGCCTTTAAATCGAAATACTAGATCAAACCAGAGAAATAGATTGAATAGATCGGTCAGGCCAAGACAGTATTCAAATCCAAAACCAGATATGAACTAACAGATCGGTTTATCATTTTAAGACAGATTGGTAGCACAATACTAATCGGCAAACATCTGAACATACCACACCCTAAACAAGAGATACGCAAGATCGATTTAACGAGACAGTCGCATACATCAGATTCAGGGAAAAAACATGCAAGACATTTGATAATTGGCATTGCAAGGTAAATACATATTACAGATCGATTAAACCGAGACAGTGCAATATGCGAGAACATGTTAAAGATCGGTAAATCCCGAGACAGTCTAACATGGTTTGTATACATGAGATCAAATTGATACAGCCATGCACACGGGTTGCAAGGAGAGAATCGATTATCCCATCGAGATAGCTCTACCTGCGTTTGAAGCCTCTCGACGAAGTCGATCGGGTTCGGAAAAGGGTTTTGTGTTTGTTGTAGATTGGATCCCTTTCTATGAAGCCCTAAAACCCTATTTATAGTGTTTACAAAGCCGATACCGATACGACCTTGATCCGATCGTATTCCTTCCAAAGTCTTCATCGTTTTCTGAATATGTATTCTTTCTTCTTCGATAAAGCCCAATTCCGATTTAGCCCAATAATTCCGACATATTCGGCTTTCTCTGAATATCCGATTTTCTGCCAAATTTGGGTGTCAACAGATGGCTTACAGCCGAGCTGTAAACTTGGACGCTCGTGGCGCGGGTGTATAGCACATGCTCGTCGAGGTCTCGCCGAGCCGTAGTCGTAAATGATCTCCATGCGGTTGGTGTAGCTTGATGAAAGTCGATGAAAGTCCTCGCTGGTCTTCAACGTCCCACGAGATGTGGCACGATCAATCCTCACGCCGTAGCCGGCACCGACGAGCTTAGGAGCTCGCCGAAATCCGCGACCTCTCTGCGCAGACTACCTTGAAAAAGGCGTCACGGTCGTATCCGAAGTCGGATTCAGGCGTTCTTGAATTCGTTGGAAAGATAACGAGATAAGCTTTCCAACGCATCTTATATTGTCCTAAAACTCCTTCTGAGTCAACAGGAAATCGTGACGTTCCCCAACAGACCGGGAGTCCGAGTGAAGCGCTGTTGAATTCCATCCCGGATCGGATCTTGTCCGAGTCCGAAAAAGTGTTGTTGAAATCCTTGGTCGAGTTCTCGTCGTATCCGAGTCGGGAATTTGAGCCCCCGGCACACCACTCGGGAGTAGATGGCGGCGTCGTTCCTCGACCCGAACGGGAGTCCAGACGAAGCAATGTCGATGTTCTCCTCAGACTAGATCGGATCCGAGTCCGAAAGAAGTGCTGGTCGTCAATTGTTTGGAGAAGCTCCTTGCTGATCCTCGATATCCTTAGAGGTGTGCCACGGCATACCCGCATGCCGTAGCCTCCGCATATAAGTTTTACGAGCTCGCCGAGATTCGCGACCATCCCGCGCAGCCAGCCTTCAAACGGATGTCCCGGACACATCCGGACTCCGTTTTGGGCGTTCTTGGGCTTCACGGAAAGATGATGAAATTATCTTTCTAACGCATCCAGTCTCATGCTGAAATTCCTTCTGAATCAACAGAAATTAAAGAAACAATATGACGTCCAGAATCTGTCTTCGAGCTGTCGCCGTATCCGAGTCGGGAAGTGAGCCGTTGGCGTACTACTCATGAGTAGATGGCCGTGGCTTCCCCAATCCGAGCGGGAGGCATTGTTGTAGTTCTCCACAGATTGGATCTGATCCAAATCTGAGAAGTGGAGATCGCCGAAGTCGTTGATGACGCAGTCGGCTCCCGAAGCGGAGAGCTTGGCTAGGGGCGGAGATGATGGCGACTCCGGTGATTGATGCCATCAAGCTTGATGAAGATGATCTTGACGCTTCCCCTACCTGGCGCGCCAACTGTCGACTGGTGACTAACTGGGGGTCACCGCCGGCAATGATTATATATGGGGCGATGCACGAGATCCAAACTCGATGGTAGCACAAGGCAAGGATTTATACATGTTCAGGCCCTCATGGCGGAGGTAATACCTGTCGACGGTTGGGATATCGACCCAAGTCAACCAAGGTTCTTCAAGGAGAGGATAGGAGACACGCCGAACAACCACGAACAGCAATGAACAGGAGACAAGGGTTTTTATCCTGGTTCAGGCCTCTCGGGAGAGATAATAGCCCTACGTCCAGCCTTTCTTTATATCAAAGAGAATACAAGGGGAACTTCGGCGAGATCGGCGAGTCTCGGCGAGTAGTATGCGAAAATCTAACTGCTAAGGGTGTAAAACTCAATGCCAGGGATCCTCTAAACGCTGTAGGGGCCCTGTTTATATAGTATAGAGCAAACCGACCTACCGAGGAATATCGGGCCGGGCTAACTACGAGATCGTAACGAACTCAGTATATGCCAAATATAACCTACGATAGATAAAGTAAGCTCCTAATCTTGGGGATCACGACTCCTACTCCAATCCGGAAACCAACGTCCGGGTCTTCACGTAGTCGCGCAGAACTCTGTTCGAGCCAGACTCAAACAGGAATCCTAGGCCGTTACGCACCGTGCCAGCCAGGAAGCTGTTCGGCAGGATGCACACGGGCCCGACAGAACCTTCCAGGGGGCTGGGCCCTGGTAGGCTGTTCGATTGGGCCGTCAGAGAGTGGGCCATGGCAATGGGCCGTAATTTAATCCCGACAGCCTAGCCCCGAGACTCAAGTGGAAGGACTCACTAGAGTGGGGTCGTCCTCTTGAGACTCAAGTCACGAAGAGGGTATTTTCTTGCTACAAAAGCAGCGTAGCAAGCGCTTAAAACAGGTCATGGTTCAACCGAACAAGATTTGTTCGGAAGCAGACGAACCGATCGATCCGAGCAACTCGTGGCGTCGAGCGAGGAACCACGTGCGCTCGGCGGATCACTCGACCTTCGTGGACATTGGAAAAACTAGCCGTTGGCAGACTCCAACGGTAACTTCCTATCATTGCTTGGCGAAAAAGCGAGCGACCGTTTTATCCGGTAGTTGCGGTAAAAACTTAGCCGTTTGTGACAAAACCGTTCTTGAGCCACTCACACGGACTATAAAAGTACCCAAGCTGCCCATGACTGACCACTCTGCTCTCGCCTTTCCTCTCCAAGCCCTAGCTCCAACCACGCCCAGCACCAAGCGCCCAAACTCCCTCACCAACCCTGCTCGTCCAGCCCTGGGGATCGCTATGGCCAAATTCACCGGCACCAGCTTGACCGAGGAGGACTTGAAGGTCTGGGAGGAAGAGGGCCACATCGACACTGGTAGCTGGAGGCTGCCCGGAGAGGAGGATACTCCGGAGCCGCTCGAGGGAGAGTTCATCAACTTTGAACAGTTCGCACTGTTCGGGTTGAGGTCTCCCGAGAGCGACTTCGTTGAGGCCTTCTTGAACATCAGCGGATTGGAGGTGGCGAACCTCAATCCAAACTCCATCCTCCAGATGGCCGTCTTCGCACACTGCAATGTCGAGGGCTATCTGAGCATCGATCCACCGTGGGCTGTTCCTCCACTATTACAGTGTGAGGATTTAGGCTCAGTCGCTTCAGCTGGCCAGGGTGCTACTACCTCAAGCTCGGGCCACCGCCGACGCGCCAGTACCCTCGCCCACCACCGCTTTCGACTCAATGGGCGCGTGGTGGGTGAGGTGGTTTCTGACAAGCGGAGCGGCGACAAGAACTTCGCCTTCACCGGAAGGCACCGCAAAGGGGCGCCAATGCCTCGGCGGAGATGACCGCCGAGGATCGGTACTGACGAGGAAGATCGCCTCCCTTGTGAGCCTTGGGCTCACAGGCGAGATCATCCGGGACTTCACAAATGACGAGGATCATCGGCTGCGGAGGAGACCCTATCCCTTCTACAAGATAGAGGGATGGGAAGACATTACAAGGGAGAGCACGGGTAAGTGCCTTTAAGACTCAACCTCTCCATAGATTCTTTCCTCCGAACAGGAACTAACAATCCCTTCTGTTCGGGCAGAGAAGCCAACCGATGCATGGGTGACCGAGTGGGTCGACGCCATCTTTGAAAGCGGCGAAGAAGGACGGGAGGTCACCGGCAGGTGGCGTACACTGTCACAAGCGTGCTTCGTCCGCATGAGCGAGGTAAATTACTTACTCGATCGTGTTGCTAGACTTGCAATGTTGTTTAGTGCTAAGGCTTACTTTCGACCCTTGGATGACCAAGCTGATCCTTGGAGGATCGTGAGGAACTCTCGGGTCGGAGAAGGAGAAGGTGAAGAAGGGCAAGACCAAAGGCGGTGCAAAGCCAAGGTGGCGGCCGAGCCGACGCTGGAGCTCGCCATGACACGGCGGCCGCCAACCGTCGAAGAGACCGGCTCACGGCGAGGCGTGCATCGAAAGCAGACCAAGCGGACGCGCGTCAGCCCAATGAGGAAGAGACCAAGCCCTCCCTCCTCGCCGAGCAAAGCGGCGAAGAGGTAAAGAACATGACCCTCTGGCTTAGGCGTTACTCGCAGACTCACCCGGGCCATTTGGCGCGGCTCCAACAGATCGCCGAGCAGAGGAGGCTCGAAGAGGAAGTGGCACGCAAGGAAAAACTTCTTGCGCTTGCTGAGAGGAGGCCTTCGGCTTACAGGGAGCTGAGCTCGTCGCCACGAACACCCAAGGGCCAAGACGGAGAAACCGCCAAGGAGCCCCCGAGGAAGAGGCGAAAAGTTCCAGCGAGGAAGATCAGGATTAAGCCTCTCACAGCAGGTACGTAGAAACCCAACTTCAGACCTGCCACCTACCGACCGTATTAGACTTAACGACGGTCTCTTTTTCATCACCGCCCAAGGAGATCGCCACGATGGCGTCGAGGCGCTCGGCGGTCGCTGCTGCCTGAAACACACTGCACGCGCGCCATGGGCGGTGAGGTGGCGTGTCTCAAAGACAAGTCAAGCGTCGTGGAGCTGCTACCGCCCGGAGTTCAATGACGACTCGGCAGCTCAAAGGCGCGGTGGAGCGGCTGGAGGCGAGCGGCGGCGGCGCCACGGAGAGCGGAGCGAGAGCGGCTCGGGAGTTGCCTGTGGGGACCGAGCAACCGTCCCGCCAGCACTTCGTCGCAGGCCAACTCATCCCGAGGCGAGGATTCTCCGTGAGCAAGGCGAAACCCGATCGCCGGGGAGCAAGAAGAAGCGACCCGGCGGTCGTCGCGGGGCATACTCGCCCATGGAGGTACCAGCGCCACCAAGCGGAGCGACTCCGTCTTGCCCAAGAAGTTCGGGCGGAAGAGGAAAAGGAAGAGGAGAGGGCGCGGAGGCGAAGCGCCGCCTGTCGCTCCCGCTCCCGAGCAGTGCGCTCCCGCAAGAAGAAGGAAGCGATCAAAGGCGGCGGCGGCAAGAACGCCCGCCTCATCCCAAGACTAGCGGGCTTCGTGGACGATGGCCTCGAGGACCGCTTGCGCATGGATCGAAAGCGCCGACTTGGCATGGTAAGCACCAGGACCAAATCTTGTTCAGCTTGGCTACATCATCGCCAAGCGGTTAACTTGTTCTTCCCTCTCAGGTCTTCAGAGACACCATGGAGGAGCTCGAGGACGGCGTCACCATCGAGCGGAGTGCCGTACTGGCGTCGCTCCGGGAGCACCTCCGGACGAGGGGGTCCGAAGCGGGGCCCTCTGCACCAGCCCAAAGTCGAAGTCGGCTGAAGGCGAAGGTGAAGAGGCTCAAAGTCCAACTGGCCGAAGAGAGGCGTTCCTGTGAGTCTCTCCTAGGAGAGGCCGAGGAGCTTCGCGCGCAAGCCATTAGGGCGAGCACCGCGGAGGAGAAGCCTGGCCGCTCAAAGTGGCTCGAAGGCGGCTCGACGCGTTCCCAGCGGCGGACGAGCTCATGGCGAAGCCGGGAGACTCAAGGCCCACTCGCCAAGGAAGAGCAAACTTCATGGTCTCAAGCCAAAATCTCGACCACAGGGCTTCACAGGAAGAGATCGAGGAGATGCGCGAGATGACGGTGAGGGCGATCACCGCAGAGAAGAAAGTCAAGGAGCTGGACGGGCAGCTCAAGACGGCCGAGCAGCGAGTCAGCCAGAGTGAGGCTCTGGTCGATCAGCTGCGCGCCAAGACCGAAGAGGTCGAGGCCATCCGGGTAGAGGCCGCGGCGCAGGCCAAGCGGAGCAAGGAGGTGATCGAACGCCTCCGAGCTGAAGCCCGTGAAGGAATCAAGGCTCAGGGCGAAGTCGTGCGCCTCAAGTTAGAAGTTGAGGAGCTGAAGGAGCAGCTTGCTTCTAAGTAGCGCCGCGGCTATAACCCGAAAAGGCCTTGTACCTGAAACTTTTGAGTAATGTAATAAAGTACGTACCTTCTTTCCTGCAAAAAAGAGCAGTAAAAAGACAAGAACGAACAGAAACTAAGAGAAAAGCGAACAGCGCTAAAAGGTTTAAGAAAAACCGGCGGAGCGCTCTGCCTAACTCCCAGCCCCCGTTGTGCATCTGCTCGGAAACCTGAGCTTGCGAACCCGAACAGGTGCACAAGAGAAAGAGCGACACCCTAGCCCCCGGTACGGACGATGCTCGAGAACACGAGCTTGCGAACTCGAGCACGTCGTGAGAAAAAAAGCGACACCGTATCTTGCTCAATTCGTTCCGTAGTCCGCTCGTTGGCGTAAGTTAGGCGATTCAGAGTAACCGAACAAGGAAAGTGCCTGCTGCGCCATGGGGCTTACGAGCGAGCTTTACCAAATGGTCGTCCCAAGCGGTAAGTGCCTCTGCCGCGGAGGGCTTACGAGAGCAGACTTAGCCGCAAGGCGAAAAGGCCGTGTTACGCAACCCTGAGTTTAGGAACTTATTGAATCCAGATACGGATAGGGAACAATCCTTAAGGTCGCGGAGCCAAGAGTTATAAGGCCGGCAGCCATCAAGTGTTACGGAGAGAAAGAGGTAGTCTTGGAAGACAAGAAGTGAAAAGGGCGCAGAGGCGCGAGAGTTCACTTAATTTTGGGATTGAACTTTGCATGGTGCCCGAGACACTTGAACGAACAAAGGCGCGAGGTTTACAAAAAGCGCAAAGCTAAGCAAACACAGAAAAGACCTACACAAAGAACTTACGAAGGTGGTCGATGTTCCAAGTCTTGGTCAACTCTCTCCCGTCCTCCATAGCCAGTGAACAGCCCGGGCGGCGTAAGAAACGACCGTGAATGGGCCCTCCCAAATGGAGTTAACTTGTTGGCATTGGACAAGTTACGTACACGGCGCAGCGAGGTCGCCCGCCTTCAAGACCCTTGGTCGAACTGATTTGGCGGCGTCGTGGCGAAGATCTTCTTTGGTAGCGCCATTCGACTTGTGCCCGGTCGCGTGTGCCTTCGAGGAGATCGAGATCGAGGAGGCGCTCTTGCTCGTCGTCAACTAAGTTGACCGAGCTCGTGCGAGGCGAACCGAGTAAAATTTCGGCGGGCAGGATGGCTTCTGCACCGTAGACCAATTGGAAAGGAGTTTCCCCGGTTGCCCGGCTGGCCGTGGTGCGAACTGCCCAAAGGACGGAAGGAACTTCGTCAACCCAGGCTTTGTTGTGCTCGTTGAGAGCAGCAAACAACCGCCGTTTGATACCCTGGACGATCTGTCCGTTAGCTCGCTCGACTGCTCCATTGCTCTGTGGATGTGCCACAGAGGCGAAAGCGAACCTTGGTGCCCGGTATTCGCGATATTCTGGAATAGCTAAACTCAATCGGGTACCATTATCTGTGATCAGCTTATGGGGGATCCCAAAGCGCGTGACCACGTTGCTTTTGAAAAAGCGGACAGCCGTTTTGGCGTGAAGAGACGACACAGGCTCTGCCTCAATCCACTTTGTAAAAGTGTCTATGGCGACGAGCAAGTGTGTATAGCCCTTGTACCCCTTAGGGAATGGGCGGCGGATCCGACCCCATGTGGAGAAAGGCCAAGATGGGGGATTGTTTGGAGCTCTTGGGCGGGCTTGTGTGCCTTCCGGCGTGGAATTGGCAAGCCTTGCACTTAGTCACGATGTCCGGGCATCTTGTATGATGGGCCAATAATAGCCCATGCGAAGCGCTTTGCCGACCGAGTTACGAAGGGCGTGGTTGCCACAGGCACCCTCGTGTATGTCCCTAAGAAGGAACACACCCTCCTGCTGCGAGATACACTTGGAGAGAACTCCCAGAGCACCTCGACGGTAAAGGATGCCGTCCATGAGCTTGTATGGAGCAGCACGCCTTATAAGCCGGGAACGCTCGGCTTCGTCGTCGGGCAGGGTCCCATCTGCAAGGTAACGGACAAATGGCGTTGTCCAACCCGCAGCCTGCTCGATAACGGAGACAGCACCACCTGTCTCAGTTGCCTCGTCCGGGGACGTGATTGAGGGCTTGTCTAGGTACTCGACGAGCACCCCTGCCGGAGCAGGTTCGCGTGAGGATCCATATTTGGATAGCTGGTCGGCCAGGAAGTTGTCCTTCCTGGGCACGAAGAGCACCTCGAAAAATCGAAAGTGCTGCTCCAACTTCCTCACTTCAACCAGGTATCGCGCCATTGAGTCATCGCAGCACTGATACTCCTTGTTCACTGGTTGATGACCAGTGTGAATCTCCTTCCGCGGTCGGTCGTTGGACACCAAGCGACTTGCGCTCTTAGTCCCGAGGAGGCCTCGTGCTCTGGGCGTTGTTAGTCGCCACAAAGTGTAGTTGGATAGAATCTGGAGTTGCTCTCCACGAGGAGATGAGAACAAAACCAGCCCCGAGTTTCGGTCTGCGAGCCATCAAAAACATGGTCAAGGGGTTCATCGGGTTGCTCGGGGAGCTTCACGGATTTTGGCGGGCAAGTCCATTCAGCGACAAAGTCAGCTAGGACTTGTGATTTAATAGCAGTTCGGGCAGCAAATACCAGATCAAACTCTGCTAGTTCCATTGCCCACTTAGCTATACGTCCGCTAGATTCCTTGTTCCGTAGGATTTCTCCCAGGGGGAACGTGGTGGGGACCAGTATTTGATGCGCCTGGAAGTAGTGGCGAAGCTTCCTGGAGGACATGAGCAAGGCGTAGAGCAGCTTCTGGACCTCAGGGTAACGCTCCTTTGGTTCGTGGAGTACCTCGCTCACGTAATAGATTGGTCGCTGTATGCCTTCCCTTTCGACCGCCAAGACCGCGCTCACCGCTTGTGGCGTGCAGCCTAGGTACAGCAGGTCGCCGCCATGCAGCGGGGTAGTCAAGGCGGGAGGATTGGGCGGTATCGCTTGAGATCTGGAAGGATCTATAAACTTCTTCCGTCCACTCGAAACCATTGTGCTTATGCGAGGCCTTAAAGAAAGGCAACCAGCGTTAGCCTTGGCGGAAATAAATCTGCTTAGAGCGACCATCCGCCAGATGAGGCTCAGTACTTCCTTTACGGTAGTCGAGCTCAGCATATTTTCAATGGCCTCGATTTTTTCAGGGTTGGCAGAAATACCTTGCGAACCAATGACATAACCGAGCAACATTCCAGATCGAACACCAAAGGTACACTTCTCTGGATTTAATTTTATTCGATGTCTGGCAAGATTACGAAAAGTCTCGGCCAGATCTTTTACATGATCTGGAGCAAACTTGCTCTTTACAACTATGTCGTTGTAAGGAACCTAGGCCGAGAGGGGGGGTGAATCGGACTCCTAATTCAAATTTTAAACTTGTTTGAGTGATGGCTTAGTCCGGTGATTACCCAAGCTATCGATTAAGCCCTAATGACTAGGTGAGGAAGCAATCACAATAGAACTCAAGCGACTACTAGGAGGCTCGACGGCTCTCACATGCAGGCGATCAAGACAATATGCGTAATTAAACGAGTGAGATGAAGAGACACAAACCGAATTTGTTTACCGAAGTTCGGTGCTCAACACATGAGCACCTACGTCTCAGATTGAGGAGACTTCTCACCTGAAGAAGTCGGGACTCTCTCGTCCCTAGCCCTCAATACACTCGAGGTAGCTCTTCACCAACACATGGTAGGCGAGCTCCAAACCTTCACACAGAGGCGAGTTCTCTCACAGGCGAGAGCCCTCACACCCACCGGCACCGACACACGGCACCGACCACCGACACACGGTGGATTTTGCCTCAACACATGAAGCACCCCCAACACATGGAGGATTTGGCTCCGACACACGGACACCGTGGCACCCCCGACAAACGGAGATGGCCGCCGACACACGGCGGACTTGTGCCTCCAACGGATGGAGCGGATGTAGTCGTACGGTTGATGAAGCCCGTGGTGTGACGACGATCTCTCCGGCGACGAAGTCCCAAGAGCACAAGATCGAGATCGTCTCTCACCACTACCCCTTCTCTCTCCCCATGAAAACTAGGGCAAGAACACCATGGGAGATGGGGCAAACCTTGGAGATGATGGGAGGAGGTAGGGATCACCTTCTTCTTCTCCTTCCTCTCTTCTTCTCCCTCTCAATCTCTCAAGCACATGGAACCCTAGATGGAGGTGGGTGCCATGGGAGGAGCTCTCATGGGTGGCTAAGGCAAGGGGTGGCTGCTAATGATGGCTCTCTCAATTTTCTCCCGTACACCAAACCTCTATTTATAGGCCCAAAGCGAAACCCTAGAAATGGACGGCTTGGATTAAATCGCGAGTTTCAGAACACTCGGTCGGACGCCGTCCGGTTCCCGTCGGACGCCGTCCGACAGTGGGTTTTGCCAAAATTTGTGCTTCGTCGGACGCCGTCCGGTGGATTACCGGACGCGTCCGACAGGGCGCTGCCTCGTGCGTGAATAGTGCCCACCAAGTGTTTGGTCGCGGGAATGGCCGGCATCGGACGCGTCCGGTAGCCTTATCGGACGCGTCCGACAGTGTGCACTGTCGCGCCCTGGTTGGCCAGACGCCGTCCGGTGCCCGTCGGACGCTGCTGGGTGATCAACAGTCAACTTCATCGGACGCCGTCCGATGGTTTCGAACGCCGTCCGGCGTGGGGCGATATCGCTGGACTTAGCCATTTTCGAGTTCGCCACGAGAATACGGGTATGTCGGACCCGTCCGGTGCCGATCGGACGCCGTCCGACGAGCAGTGTTCAGCTGACTTAGCCAAATTTTGGCTCGGGCTCGCCGGACGCCGTCCGACAGTGGTCGGACGCCGTCCGGTGGGGCTAAAATTTCTGCCCCTCTAAAGTTTTGGCTATACCGACTTCGCCCGACGTCACACCTAGGGTTGTTGGCCTATCTTGTCGACTTGTGGAATCGGCGGGAGGTTTCGCGCCTAAAGAAAATATCTGGCTTTGAACTTGGCGGCTACGAAAACCCTGGACAGCTGGACTCCGAACCTTCTCGACCCTGGGACAGGTGTACACGCCCTAGTGGTTCTGTAAGATCAAGCCTCCCTTGGGCTTAATGTTTTGGTAATTGATGCCAACTGGGCCTCGACGGATCGCATCAAGGCTAAGGATGTTATTTGCTAGTTCTTATATTTTCCTTGTGTGCGTGTCTGCTTCTAGCCCATCCGGCCCATTGATGTCTGCAAGATCATCTCTCTCTGGTTGTAGGTCCCACTGAGCACAAGTTCCAGTTAAATGCGAGTGAGTTCGGCGGGTTCTAGAGATGCAGTGTCGGGGTTCGAGAGAGTTCGGGGGAGTACAGCTGTCCAGGGTTTTCGTAGCCGCCAAGTTCAAAGCCAGATATTCTTTCTTTAGGCGCGAAACCTCCCGCCGATTCCACAAGTCGACAAGATAGGCCAACAACCCTAGGTGTGACGTCGGACGAAGTCGGTATAGTCAAAAACTCGAGTGGGAAAAATTTCAGCCCCACCGGACTGCGTCCGATAGCCGTCGGACGGCGTCCGGTGAGCACAAGCCAAATTCTGGCTAAGTCCCAAAATCACACCCACTGTCGGACGGCGTCCGACGGTCTTTGGACAGCGTCCGACAGCAGCGGATTCCAATGACCCAACTCAAAAATTGGCTAAGTCCTGAGTTCACAGCCAGCCGGACGGCGTCCGACAGCGATCGAGCGGCGTCCGATTAAGTTCATCGTTGATCACCCAAAGAAGCGTCCGACGGGCACCGGGCGGCGTCTCGTCATCAGGGTGCGACGATAATCATCGTCGGACGGCGTCGATCAGACCGGACGGCGTCGGTGAAGAAGAAATTTGGCGCGAGATCTTGGACGGCGTCGTAGCGTCCGACGGCGGGCCACCTTCACCGCCGGACGCGTCGATAATTTCTTTGACGCGTCCGATGGCGGCTAAACCAGAGACCTAACACCTGGCGGGCGCCCTGTTCACACGCGGCAGCGCCCTGTCGGACGCGTCCGGTAAACCACCGGACGGCGTCCGACGAAGCACAAATTTTGGCAAAACCCACTGTCGGACGGCGCCGATGGGAACCGGACGGCGTCCGACCGAGTGTTCTGAAACTCGCGATTTAATCCAAGCCGTCCATTTCTAGGGTTTCGCCTTGGGCCTATAAATAGGGGCTTGGAGCACGGGAGAAACTTGAGAGAGCCATCATTAGCAGCCACCCCTTGCCTTAGCCACCCATGAGAGCTCCTCCCATGGCACCCACCTCCACCTAGGGTTCCATGTGCTTGAGAGATTGAGAGGGAGAAGAAGATAGGAAGGAGAAGAAGAAGGTGATTCCTACCTCCTCCCATCATCTCCAAGGTTTGCCCCATCTCCCATGGTGTTTTTGCCCTAGTTTTCATGGGGAGAGAGAAGGGGTAGTGGTGAGAGACGATCTCGATCTTGTGCTCTTGGGACTTCGCCGCCGGAGAGATCGTCGTCACGCCACGGGCTTCATCAACCGTACGACTACATCCGCTCCATCCGTTGGAGGCACAAGTCCGCCGTGTGTCGGCGGCCATCTCCGTGTGTCGGGGGTGCCACGGTGTCCGTGTGTCGGAGCCAAATCCTCCATGTGTTGGGGGTGCTTCATGTGTTGAGGCAAAACCCACCGTGTGTCGGTGGTCGGTGCCGTGTGTCGGTGCCGGTGGGTGTGAGGGCTCTCGCCTGTGAGAGAACTCGCCTCCGTGTGATGGTTTGGAGCTCGCCTACCATGTGTTGGTGAAGAGCTACCACGAGTGAATTGAGGGTTAGGGACGAGAGAGTCCCGACTTCTCTGTGTGAGAAGTTTCCTCAACGGAGACGTAGGTGCTCATGTGTTGAGCACCGAACTTCGATAAACACCTCGGCTTGCGTCTTCTCTTTTCACTCTGTTAATTACGCATATTGACTTAATCGCTTGCATGTGAGTGCCATCGAGCCTCCTAGTAGTCGCTTGAGTTCCATTGTGATCGCTACCGCATCTAGACACTAGGGATTAATCGATAGCTTGGGTAACTACCGGACTAAACAATCACTCAAACAAGTTTAAAATTTAAATTAGGAGTCCGATTCACCCCCCTCTCGGCCTAGGATCCTTACAAGTGGTATCAGAGCACGGGTCTCTAGTTGCTTAACCGCATAGAGATGGCTGACGGGGGTAGTGTAGCCGCCAATAGGATTCCTCTGTTTAGTGGCACTAATTTTAGCTTTTGGAAGTTGAGAATGAAAGTATTCCTCCAGGCTATGGGAATGGATGTTTGGAGGGTTGTAGAGTCTCCTCATGGTGTCACACTCACCGACAATATACCTGCCACACCCGCTCAAAACAAACTCCTAGAAACCGATGCTAAGGCCATGAACGCTTTGTTTTGTGGTTTGAGCATGGAGGTCTTTGATAGGGTTAGCAATCTCACCAGTGCACACGACATATGGATCACACTCATTGAGATTCACGAGGGCACTTCTGCATTAAGGAGGGTAGACTAGTAGTTGTCAAGGAGCGTTATGATCGATTGTAATGCTTCCAAATGAGAATGTCAATGCTATGTTTACTCGGCTTAACCCCATCATAACGAGCTTAAGGGGCTCGGTCACACTGGTTGCAAATGATGAAGTGTGCGAGAAAATGTCTGGGATCCTCCCAAAGAAGGACTACCGGGACATCATCACCTATCTCACCAACAGCGGTGATGTGGAGAAGCTGGCACCCACAGCTTTGCTCAGCAAGATCACCGCGCACGAGATGATGCTCCTCAATGATCATGAGGACTCTCCTGCTCCTGCAAAGAATCAAGTGATCGCCCTCAAGGCCAGTGGTTCCAAGCAGAGTGGACTCAGGTCAAGTCAAGCTGAGGATGGTGGAGAGATGAGTTGGAATGAACTCGAGGAGGGCTTCCAACACTTCGGTCTGTTCATGAAGCAAGCCGGCGCTTCATGAGCGTAAATGGCTATGGAGGCAAGAAGAGGATGAGCCGAAACACTCATGCGTCATACCGATGCTATGAGTGTCAGGAGAAGGGGCACATCGCTTCAATGTGTCCTCAGAAGGGCAGCACCAAGTACAAGGACAAAGGAAAGGAGAAGGGCGATGACGAGAAGCCGAGGCAGAATGACTACAAGAAGAAGAATCCCCAGAAGTCAGGATTCAAGGGTCGCTCTTCACAAGGCAAGAGGCTAGCCTTTATGGGAGAATGGGTGGTGACGACACTCAGTGACACTTGACTTCAGGAGATGAGGAATCAGCTGATCAGGAGCTGGCCACCATGGCGATAGCTGAGTCCGTGCCACCTCATCCAGTCTTTGCTCCAAGATGTCTCACAGTCGTCACCGAGCCTCGAGAGTGGTATTCTGATGATGATGGATCTTCTTCCACTACTTCCTCTGCATCGGCAAAGGCTTCACCGACTTCTGCTGGCACTTCCAAGTGCCTGATGGCTCGACCTAGTGGCGAGGTGAGCGACTCTGGTTCTGACTCTGAGGAAGATGTTGAAGGCATGCGTGATTGTCTTAGGGAAGCTTGTGAGCGCTATAAGCATGAGACACTAAAGAACCTAGAGCTTGGTAAAACTTTGATTGCTTTGCAAACTAAGTGCAAAAACCTTGTCTCTAGATGTGATAGCTTAGAATCTGAGCATGATACTTTGCTAGGTTCTAACAAAAATCTGTCATCTAAGTGCAATGTGCTAGAACAAGAGCGCGATGCTTTCAATGAATCCCTAGATGATCTCATGACTACTTATCATGCACTTAGGGAGAACCATGAGACACTTTTAGCTAAGAATGATGAGTTGGTTGCTTTGCCTCTTGCTCAACTAGTCGATACACCTGTTGATGCTTTGGATGTTGCTTGTGCCATGCCTGTTACTTCATTGCTATTACTGTTATTGATTTGACTCTTGCTTGCCCCGAGGTTGTCCATGATTGCCTTGTATTGGCTTCCACTTCTAGCGGTTCCTCTAGCAATGCACTAGTGTGTACACGATAATTGTAAATTTGCACTAGGCGCTAGGGGCTCGCTATTGAAAATCTTGAGTTGAAATCTAAACTAGAGAAATTTGATAAGGGGCTTGGGAAGTGCTATGAGGGTAGTCTAGCCTTGGATAAGATGCTCAAGGAACAAAGAAAACCTTCCCAAAAGGGTGGCTTGGGTTTTACCCCTGAGAAGCCAAAGTGGAGGAAGAAATCAAGTGTTCCTCGAGCATCTACCCATAGGCAAGGTTACTATCAGGCTCATCCCAAGAAAAGGCATGGTAACAACTTGCACACTAGCAACAATGTTTCTAGGATGCACAATGGGCACAACACTTGGCAAGGACCTCCTAGGCACTATAACTTCACATGGCAGCAAAGAAACAATAGTGCTTGGCAATATGGTCCTAGATCCTATAACAACTGGCAAGGCCCTAGGTATCACAACACTTGGCAATCACCTAGGCAAAACTTCTGGAATGGATCTCCTAGGCACAACATTGGTAAGACACACCCACCAAGGAACCAAAACCGCAATACTCCCATTCACACACAACCAAGATTCCCTAGAGCACATACCGAGTTGTATGGTCAATACTTGCTCAAGAAGAATGATCAGGGTAGGATGACTGCTAGATTTATTGGGCTCAAGTCTGAGAATGAGCACAAGGCACATGTTTGGGTGCCTAAGTCATTGATTGATCGCTTTGCTCGTGTTGCTTCTGGTTTGAAGGCTAACCCTCGGGGACCTCCTGTGTGGGTCCCTGAGTCACATAAGTGATCTTCTCTCATGACAGGTGAACTACCGGAGTGGAGGGTGCCATTGGATCATTGACAGTGGGTGCACCCAACACATGACCGGCAACCCCCGGTTGTTCACCTCATTAGGGGAGGAAGGAAAGATTCCCCCCAAGGTCACTTTTGGAGATGGAAGCAAGAGCAAGGTTCTTGGAGCTGGGAAGGTAGCAATTTCTTCAGATCTTTCAATTGATAATGTGCTACTTGTGAAAACTTTGAGCTATAACCTCCTCTCTGTGCCCAAATATGTGATTTGGGGTTCCATTACAATTTCTCACGAGAGGGTTTGTTGGTTTTGGACAAAAAGAAAAACTTGTGTTCAAAGGCTTCGTTTTGAAAACATGTTTCTTGTGAACTTTAATGAGCTCTGCCAGCATCCGTCTCGACTTGTCTTGTCGCCAAAGTCTCTCTTGGTTGGCTTTGGCATAGGCGTCTTGGGCATGTCGGCATGGCAAATTGAAGAAACTTTTCAAAAGCAGTTGATTCTTGGTGTGCAAGATGTGACATTCGAGAAAGACAAGGCATGCGATTACTGTCGGTAGGCAAGCAAGTGGCAAGCTCACATCCTGCCAAGAATGTCATGTCTACATCTCGACCTCTTGAGCTTTTACACAAGGATCTGTTTGGGCCAACTACCTATGTGAGTATCGGGGGAAATCTCTATTGCTTGGTCATTGTTGATGACTTCTCCCAATACACCTGGGTCTTCTTTCTACCTGACAAAACTCCAACTGGAGATGTTTTCAAAAAGTTTGTAAAGAAAGCCCAAAATGCTTTTGATTGTACCCTCAAGAAGGTGAGAAGTGACAATGGGGCGGAGTTCACTAACATACATTGAGCTCTTCTGTGATGAGTTAGGGATTGATCACCAGTTCTCGGCTACCTACACCCCTCGGCAAAATGGGGTGGTTGAGAGGAAAAACGGGGCGCTCATCGAGATGGCGAGGACAATGTTGGATGAGTACAAGACTTCACATACATTACAGGTGAAGCGATCAACCACACTGTCCTTTGCATCAGCAGTTGTACCTTCACAAGCTCTGAAGAAGGCGTCCTCACGAGCTGCTAGTGGGAAGACGACCCAATGTCTCCTACTTCAGGGTTTTTGGCTGCAAGGTCTACATCAAGAAGAAGCGGAAGCACTTGGGCAAGTTCGAGCAAAGTGGACACGGAGTCTTCTTGGGGTACTCGGCGGAGGGTCTTCCTTGAGGGTGTACAACGGAGCAATGGTCAGATTGAGGAGACTGCGATGTGAAGTTCGAGCGAATCAATAGGAGCCAAGGAGAGCATGAGAACTTGGATGATGTGGAAGGTGAGCGTTGGCAAGAAGCGATGGAGGAGATGCTGCTGGTGATGTGAGACCAATGGAGGTTGAGAGGGAGGCAGAGACGGTTCCATCACCTCTCACCCCGAACCAATGCAGGACTCGGGGAGCATTGCCTCAAGACAGCTCAAGTGTGGAGCCGGCTCAGGCGAGAGGCGAGTGAGCGGATCAGAGTCGGTAGAGCTACCACCTCGGTTGATCAAGACCCATCACACCATAGCTCGTGATCATCCGGTGATCAAGTGATTGGGGAATTGACTCAAGGCGTGCAAACAAGGTCAAGGACAGCCCGGCGTCGGTGAGGTCGGTGCTTTGGCAAGCTTCGTGAGCACACGGCGTTTGTGTCGAGCTTGAGCCAAAAAGGTGGAAGAGGCTCTTAGTGACCTGGACCGATCAATGCTATGAGCGAGGAGCTGAACAACTTTGAGAGGAACAAAGTCTGGACCTTAGTGGAAAGACCAAGCGGCCGCAGCGTGATTGGAACCAAGTGGGTTTTCAAGAATAAGCAAGATGAACTTGGAGTGGTGGTGCGGAACAAGGCTAGATTAGTCGCTCGGGGTTCACAGATCGAGGGAGTTGGTGTGGTGACACCTATGCTCTGTGGCTCGTCTGGAAGCTATCGGGCCGCTTGTGGCATTCTCTACATGCCACAACATCATCCTCAAGCAAATGGATGTGAAGAGTGCCTTTCTCAACGGGTACATTGGAGAGCTAGTGTATGTGGAGCAGCCTCAGGGGTTTGAAGATCCTCATTACCACGACCATGTGTTCAAGCGCCGAAGGCTTTATATGGTCTCAAGCAAGCTCTCAGGGCATGGTACGAGAGGCTAAGGGACTTTCTGATCGGCAAGGGATTCACGGTCGGTAGGGTTGACACGACTCTATTCACTAAGGTGGTGGATGGAGATCTGTTCCTGTGTCAGGTCTACGTGGATGATATCATCTTCGGCAGCTCAAATGAGTCCTTGGTCAACGAGTTCAGCAACATGATGAGTAAGGAGTTCGAGATGTCGATGATGGGAGAATTGAACTTCTTCTTGGGATTTCAAATAAAGCAACTCAAGACCGGGACATTCATGTGCCAAGAGAAGTACATCCACGACCTGCTCAAGTGCTTCAACATGGATGATTGCAAGCCAATTCGGACACCAATGGGGACGAACTGCCACCTCGACCTCAATCAAGAAGGTAAACATGTCGACCAAAAGCTTTACCGTTCCATGATTGGTGCTTTCTTTGTGCTTGAGCGCATCTAGGCGGACATCATGTTTAGTGTATGCATGTGCGCTAGATTTCAAGCCTCCCTAGAGAAATGCATATGGCTAGCGTAAAGCGAATTCTTGATACAGAAACACACACCTAGCATAGGCCTTTGGTTCCCGAAGGTCTTGCGCAGTTTGAGCTCTAGGCTATTACGACTCAGATTATGCGGGTGCAAGATTGATCGCAAAACACTTCGGGGCTTGTCATTTCTTGGGTAGGTGTCTTGTGTCTTGGGCGTCAAAAGCAGAACTCCGTGGCGCTATCTAGTCTTGAGGCCGAGTATATAGCGGCGGGGAGTTCTTGTGCACAACTTCTTTACTTGACACGATCCTTTGTTTGACTTTGGGCTTAAACTTGACCATGTGCCTCTCCTATCGACAATGAGGCGCGGTGAAGATAGCGTGCAACCGGTCCAACACTCACGGACCAAGCATATTGGCGTCCGTCACCATTTCCTTCGGGATCATGTGGCGAAGGCGACATTGTGCTTGAGCACGTGCGGACGGAAGGACGACTTGCCGACATATTCACCAAGCCACTCGATGAGGCACGATTCTGCAAATTGAGAAATGAATTGAACGTCTTAGACAAGTCAAACATTGCCTGAGTCGGTCGTGTGGCTATGTTATTCATTGAAAATCTTTTGAAGCCAGATTGAATATTTAGGTGCTTTGCTTGTTATACTGGATGTTATTCATTGCCTATATGTTCATTACATGAAATTGATAGCTATAGCATGTGTTTTCCCTGTCACTAGCTCAACCTGTGCTTAACTCAATATATCATGTAATTGGAAGCCATGAGCTTGTGTTAGGAGGGCTATAGCTTCTAGTTCCATTTGATTGCTCTAAACTCTTTGGTTGACCATGTGCTTCTAAGCCTAGATTGTGTTCTTCCATTTTGCACATGTCTATACTTCGCTGAATTGAGCAATTTTTGAGAAAATGTTGAGCCAAAATTTGCAAAATGTGCTAAAAGTGAATAAGGCCACAAGTGGTCATACATGTCTCACTAATGTCTCCTCGATGAGATAGCTTGCCATTGCACTAGGCATGAACTTAGGGGGAGTTTTGGATGACCGAGATGTCCATCTTCAGTGTCATGCTGGGTGGCGTCGCCTATGGTCTGAGACATGGCAAATTTGGGAATATTCAAAATGCAAAAATGTGATATGTTTCAAAATGAGTTCAACCAAACTGTGTTTAGTCTCAAATTGGCATGGTGATAGCATGTGTAGTTTGGATTGCATTTTCTAGTGCTATGATGCATTGTGTGTCTCCTTTGAATTATGGAGCAACTCTTGATACTTCTAGCTATTGTTCATCTTATATTTGCTCTAGGTCATAATAACTTGAATTACACATCTACCAATTTGGCTCTAGTTGATCTTGTGACATTGTGACCTTGAGATGGCTAGATTTTGAGTGTGGTGGACTTATCGGCGTGTTTGCACTAGTATAACTTCCAAAGCACTTAATTAGTTCTCACTCCCATGTTTTGCTACTTTATGGTCATTGATGACAAAGGGGGAGAAATAATGGCAAATCCATGTCCATGATTTGGATATGCTTTGCTCCATGAAATGTGATGAATTTTCAAGTGGTATGCATTAATTTAGGGGAAGCTCTAGTCTCACATACATTGCACTCTATTAATTGGCCTAGTATCTTGTATGTGTTGATTGGCGTGCAATGTTTCTGAACTAACCCATTGCACCAGAGATTGTATTTTGTTTGTCTGGTCATGTTGGATTTGCAGGTGTTGTCATCAATTACCAAAAAGGGGGAGATTGTAAAATCAAGCCTCCCTTGGGCTTAATGTTTTGGTAATTGATGCCAACTGGGCCTCGACGGATCGCATCAAGGCTAAGGATGTTATTTGCTAGTTCTTATATTTTCCTTGTGTGCGTGTCTGCTTCTGGCCCATCCGGCCCATTGATGTCTGCAAGATCATCTCTCTCTGGTTGTAGGTCCCACTAAGCACAAGTTCCAGTTCGTCTAAGTGAGTTCGAGCGGGTTCTAGAGATGCCAGGTGTCCAGGGTTCGAGAGAGTTCGGGGGAGTACAGCTGTCCAGGGTTTTCGTAGCCGCCAAGTTCAAAGCCAGATATTCTTTCTTTAGGCGCGAAACCTCCCGCCGATTCCACAAGTCGACAAGATAGGCCAACAACCCTAGGTGTGACGTCGGACGAAGTCGGTATAGTCAAAAACTCGAGTGGGAAAAATTTCAGCCCCACCGGACTGCGTCCGATAGCCGTCGGACGGCGTCCGGTGAGCACAAGCCAAATTCTGGCTAAGTCCCAAAATCACACCCATTGTCGGACGGCGTCCGAGCGGTCTTGAACAGCGTCAAAGAAGCGGAATTCAATGACCCAACTCAAAAATTGGTTAAGTCCCGAGTTCCACAGCCAGCGCCGGACGGCGTCCGGCAGCGGCCGAGCAGCGTCCGATTAAGTTCCTTGTTGATCACCCAGCGGCGTCCGAGCGGGCGCGGACGGCGTCTGATCAACGAGAATGCGACGATAATCCTTGTCAGACGGCGTCCGTCGAGACCGGACGGCGTCGCGGTGAAGAAGAAATTTGGCGCGAGATCTTGAACGGCGTCGTAGCGTCGACGGCGGGCCACCTTCCTGTCGGACGCGTCGATAATTTCTTGGGGCGCGTCCGATGGCGGCTAAACGAGACCTAACACTGGCGGGCGCCCTGTTCACAGCGGCGGTACAGCCGAACGCGTCCGGTAAACCACCGGACGGCGTCCGGCAACCTAAATTTTGGCAAAACCCACTGTCGGACGGCGCCGATGGGAACCGGACGGCGTCCGACCGAGTGTTCTGAAACTCGCGATTTAATCCAAGCCGTCCATTTCTAGGGTTTCGCCTTGGGCCTATAAATAGGGGCTTGGAGCACGGGAGAAACTTGAGAGAGCCATCATTACCAGCCACCTTGCCTTAGCCACCCATGAGAGCTCCTCCATGGCACCCACCTCCACCTAGGGTTCCATGTGCTTGAGAGATTGAGAGGGAGAAGAAGATAGGAAGGAGAAGAAGAAGGTGATTCCTACCTCCTCCATCATCTCAAGGTTTGCCCCATCTCCCATGGTGTTTTGCCCTAGTTTTCATGGGGAGAGAGAAGGGGTAGTGGTGAGAGCGATCTCGATCTTGTGCTCTTGGGACTTCGCCGCGGAGAGATCGTCGTCCACGCCACGGGCTTCATCAACCGTGCGACTACATCCGCTCCATCCGTTGGAGGCACAAGTCCGCCGTGTGTCGGCGGCCATCTCCGTGTCGGGGTGCCACGGTGTCCGTGTGTCGGAGCCAAATCCTCCATGTGTTGGGGTGCTTCATGTGTTGAGGCAAAACCCACCGTGTGTCGGTGGTCGGTGCCGTGTGTCGGTGCGGTGGGTGTGAGGCTCTCGCTTTGTGAGAGAACTTCGCCTCCGTGTGAAGGTTTGGGCTCGCCTACCATGTGTTGGTGAAGAGCTACCACGAGTGAATTGAGGGTTAGGGGCGAGAGAGTCCCGACTTCTCTGTGAGAAGTTTCCTCAGCGGAGGCGTGGGTGCTTATGTGTTGAGCACGAACTTGATAAACACCTCGGTTTGCGTCTTCTCTTTTCACTCTGTTAATTCGCATATTGACTTAATAAGCTTGCATGTGAGTGCCATCGAGCCTCCTAGTAGTCGCTTGAGTTCCATTGTGATCGCTACCGCATCTAGACACTAGGGATTAATCGATAGCTTGGGTAACTACCGGACTAAACAATCACTCAAACAAGTTTAAAATTTAAATTAGGAGTCCGATTCACCCCCCCTCTCGGCCTAGGATCCTTACAGGTTCGCTCAAGGCTGACACCTGGCACTCTCTCGAACTCACGGCTGATGTATCTGAATCTGTGCTCAGTGAGACCCTGCAACCGGAGAGATGTAATCGAACCAGCATACCTAAGAAATCAGAAGAACTATAAAATAAAAGTCCTTATCCTTGGCGTTCCAGCTGTACGACTTAGTTGCCATCAATTACCAAAATCATTTAGCCCATGGGGAGGCTTGATCTTACAGTCGTCGACATAGACCTCCAGGTTTTTTCCGCGCTGTTCTGGGAAAGTCCTTTCCATCAAGCGCTGAGCGTGGCACCGACATTACTTGTGAACCGAAAGACATGGTCGTATAGCGAGAAAGTGCCGAAGGGTGTGATGAAGGCAGTCTTCTCTTCATCCTCAGGGGAGATGCTTATTTGGTGATAACCGGAGTAAGCATCCAAAAAACTCAGAAGCTGGGCATCCGCGATTCGTCGACCAGTTGGTCTATCTGAGCGTGAAAATTGTCCTTAGGACAAGCGGCGTTCAGATCGTGTGATCGACACATCCTCCACTTGCCGCCTTTCTTCTTTACAATGGCGGGGTTGGCTAACCACTCGGTGTGATCAACCTCGCGGATGAATCCGCGTGGCGGTTGCTCGGTGATCTTTGATGATCCTTTTGAATTGAGCGGCGAAGCTTACGGCGAGCGGGCTTTTGTCGGCCGGACAACCGGTTTGTGCTCGATGACCTCCTTGGGACTCGGGCATGTCGGATGGCTCCCAAGCAAACACATCTGCATTAGCTTCGGAGGAAGGCAATGAGCTCGCTTTCCTATTTGGGGTCAGATTGGCCCCGGGTGAAGCTATCTTGGAAGTATCATCAAGGGACAATGGAACTTCCTTGGTTTCTCCCTCTGGTGAAGGAGACCCTAGAGCGTCTGAGACTTAGTCTGCGAACATCGAGACAGCGGTGGAAGCTGGTCGACCGGGGCAAGGGATCGCTAAATCGCGATCGAGCGACTTTGTAGTTGCCCTTGACCGTGATCACACCTTTTGGGCCGGTATCTTCCGCTTTTGTGATATGCGTGGTGAGTGACGACCATGAACTTGCCAAGGGGCGGCCGACCCAAGATCGCGTTATGGCGGATGGAAATCGACCATGTCAAGCGTGATCAACTCTGTCCGGAAGTTGCTCGGGTTGCGAAGGTGGCGGGCGGGACGACACCCCCAATGGCTTAACGCGGCTTCTCCGGGACAATCCATAGAAGGGCATGGCGACTTCCTTCAACTTGAAGCGAGAATCACCTTCGTCCAAGACCTTAGCGAAAGTAAGTCCAAAGCGCTCCGCCGTCCACTAAGACCACGGCCAACTTTGGCGTTCTTGATGGTCGGGCGACCACGAGAGGAAGCGGCGAGGCTTGGTCATCGATGGGGCAATCCTCCTTAGAAGGAGATGGAGACCTCGGTCCACTTCATCGATTCGAGCTGCGGTTTGCCCTTTTCGGCGTTATGGACCTCCCGAGCAGCGACCTTGAGGCTGCGCCGAGAAGAGATAGGCGAGAGCCGCCGAAGATGGCGGCGATATGGTTCCGCGGCTCCTGGTACTCGTCGTCATCCCGATCACCACCGTCGGCTTGGCGCTTGTCCTTGCCGGCGTCACCTTGTTCGGGCAGGGTGGGCATTGGGCCCTTGCCATTGTAGAAATCCTCGAGCTTTGCAGCCCAGGTCCTGCAGTGACGTATATCGTGCCCGTAGTCTTTGGTGGGCTGGCGAAATCGGTCGCTTGGACCTTTCTTGCCTTGAATTTACCTCCACAGGCGGGCTTCTTGCCCTTATAATTATTATTGGGCTTTTTCTGCCCATCCTTGGGAGGAGGTGCGCGATCCATACCGGCGACGATGACTACGAGGACTCGGCGAGCGTCGGCGACCACGGGTGGCCTGCTCATGGGCGGTGGTCGCCGATGGTGGCGGAGGTCACGCGATCGTCGAAGCTGTCCGAACCATTCGAGCGGTTTGGTTGCTTGCTGCTGGAGGAATTGTTGACCTCTCCCGAGACTTTAGGCCTTGACAAATCGCTCTAGGTTGGAAGCAACGGCGCCGCCCATCTCTGGCGCGGTCGGCTGGTTGGTGGATCTAATCACGAAGCCATGGCATAAGTCGTTCCGACTACGCTCTGGGGTTACGGGACCCTCGGGCGTCCGCGTTACGCCCGACCGAGTCCGATCCGCGAGGAACTAACCGGACGGGAGAAACTTCTGCGGGGAGACTAAGCGAGGAGCACGCGAGGTGGGTCGCGGCGTGGTCGCTTGCACGTCGCGGAACCTTGCCACGATCGGTTGATAGAATCATCGAGGTTGCGGCGAATGGCGTCTTGCTCGTGGCGGCCAGCCAGACCTCGTCTTGATGCGGCGAGTTAATCTGCCCGACCTCGCCCGGCCGCGAGCCGTGCGAGATTCTCGGAGGTTCCTACGCCGGCCATGTTAATCTTTGCGGGGACCGTGCGAAGGAATGCTAGGCGGTGTCATCGGCTGTGTCACCACGGTAGAATCTACCGACATAGCCTTGGAATCTGCCTCGGATCGCGGAAAGTGTTGAGACCGAGCAGATCGATCTGAGCGGCGAGGATGAAACATCACGCCCCTCGAGTCGTAGCCCTCGGGAAGTATCTACATGTCGGCGGAGTTCGACATGCTCGACTGCGTCTCCCCACGGTCGGCGCCCGGTTGTCGGCGGTTGGGACATCGACCCAAGTCAACCAAGGTTCTTCAAGGAGAGGATAGGAGACCGCCGAACAACCACGAACGACAGCGAGCAGGAGACAAGGGTTTTTATCACAGTTCGGGCCTCTCGGGAGAGATAATAGCCCTCGTCCGACCTTTCTTTATATCAAAGAGAATACAAGGGGAACTTCGGCGAGATCAGCGAGTCTCGGCGAGTAGTATCTGAAAAATCTAGCGCTAAGGGTGTAAAACTCAATGCCGGGGATCCTCTAAGCGCTGTAGGGGCCTGTTTATATAATCTGAGCAAACCGACCTCTGAGGAATATCGGGCAGACTAACTACGAGATCGTGCGAACTCGATTATATGCCAAATATAACCTCGATAGATAAAGTAAGCTCTAATCTTGGGATCCGACTCCTACTCCAATCCGAAACCAGCGCCGGTTTTCACGTAGTCATGAGAACTACTGTTGAGCAGACTCAACAGGAATCCTAGGCCGTTCGCGCAGTGCCCGCCCGAAGGCATTGGCGGGATGCACACAGGCCAGCAGAACCTTCGAGTGGGCCTGGTAGGCTGTTCGATTGGGCCGTCAGAGAGTGGGCCATGGCAATGGGCCGTAATTTAATCCCCGACAATACCCTATGTCCTGTACACTGGGATTATATGGGGTATATGTGTACAAAATGATGATCAACCTGGGAGATGATCAAGCTGTAGATGTGTGATTCTCTTCTAGATGCCGAACTATGGCCCCCTACCCCCTTTATATAGTGGAGGGGGTGGGGTTACATGAAAGAGTCCTAGTCGGTTACGATGTGGGATTCCTATCTCTATACTCTAACTAAATACATAGTTATCCGGGATTACAAGTATATCTTCCCTATTAATTAGGGATAGGCTTCTATCTTGCCGGTCAAGCCTTCTAAAGCCCGAGTGGTACACGTCCTCATCCACCGACTTGGTCCATCCCCTGTCGGGTGGTTTCTTAAACCCTTGATATGGATACAGGGTCTCTGTTATCCACAAAGTTGTTCACCGCATGCGGGCATACAATCAATCAAACCTTGGTGCAGATTCGTGATCGGCGCAAGCGACAGCGACGTGACCCGCCTCGCGTACCTCCGCCAAGTCCCGGAGGCGTTCCACTGCTCGGGCGAGTTCAGTGCGACCAGGACCCGATCGGGCAAAAGCAGCGGACGCCGAGGATCGAGGAGCCCTTGGCGAGTCGAGAGCGACTTGAGCCATAACAGCGGTGATCGAGATCCTGGCGGCCAATCTCGCCCTCATGGGCGACGCAGTTGCTTCTCACCTAGAGCGATTGGCTGAAGGCTTTAAGCTCATAGGCGAAGTTAACACCACCTCCGGGCAATGCAGTCAGCCTGCCCGGAAGGACTCGGGCAGCGAGAGCTCCGGTCGATCGCGTGACCCTCGCCATCGTCAAAGGGCGACTCGCGACGAGCAAGATCCCCGTGGTCGACAACGCTCACCAAGTCAGCGTGGTCGCCACGACCACAAGGGCAAGCGGGCGCGCAGCGACCACGGACGATTCCCTCGGGACGAACACGTTGTTACGACCACGAGGAAGGAGCGCGGAGGACTGTCCCGGAGGGAATACCACCAGGCAGAATCTTCGCGCTCAGCTAGAGATCCTCCGCGCAACAGGCCTAATGTCTTTTCAAGACTAGGGGCTGCAGGAGAAGATGGTTGGGCGTACAGCTTGGGCTGCAAGGCTTTCTCAAGCGAGCTCCATGCTGTCGTCGTGGCCTTCAAGTTCAAACACAGCCCACATGGAGAGGTACAATGGGACCCAAAACCCTGAAGAGTTCCTTTCCATCTATGCTACCACCATCATGGCAGCCGGGGGTGACGAGTTAGTCATGGCTAATTACCTTCCGACTGTTCTTAAGGGTGCTGCTCGGACGTGGCTGTTCAATCAGTAAGAAGGTTCCATCCACTCTTGGAACCAACTTTGTGGCCTTCGATAGCCAATTTCGGAGGCTGTTATGTGCGTCTGGGCAAGGAGGATGACCTACACGGATGATCCGGATGAGCGAGGAGACCCTCCATAACCGTGAAGCGTTTCATCAAGATCCATAACCACGATCTCGAACATCTCGGATGACTCGGTTATCTGCGCCTTCAAAAGCGGTGTCATGACGAAGCATCTTGAGATCTCGAGATCAATGAGACCTGGACCGCCAATGATCTGTTCAAGGCAGCTGATCGCTATGCCAACGCGGCAAAGCGTGTTCAGTACAAGAAGGCGTTTGACAAGGGCGAGCTTCCCGCCCAGCCAGATGTAAATGAGAAGAAGAAGAATAATACCAATCCTGGTGATAGGAAGTCCCAGAAGAAAAATAATAACAAAGGTGCGCCAAACAACACCGTTGCAGGTATAGATCGCGCACCTCCTCCAAGAACGGGCAGAAGAAGCCCGCCAATAACTACAAGGGCAAGAAGCCTGTCCAGGGAGGCGATCAAGGTAAGAAAGGTCCGAGTGACCGATATTGCCAGTTCCACCAGGGCTATGGCCACGATATCAGCCATTGCAGGACCTGGGCTACAAACCTCGAGGATTTCTACAGCGGCAAAGGTCCATGCCCACCACAGAAAAAGGTGATCTGCGGCAAGGCCAACCGCCAAGCCGATGATGGTGATCGGGACGATGAGGATAACTATCCTGAGCCCGTAAACCACATAGCCGTTATCTTTGGCGGCTCCTCAGCCTATCCCTCTCGATGCAGCCTCAAGGAAGTTGCTCGGGAGGTCCACAACGTCGAGAAGGGCAAACCACAGCCCGAGCCGATGAAGTGGACTGAGGTTCTCTAAGGAGGATTGCCCCATTGGGATGACCAAGCCTCAGCGGCTCCCGCTGGGGGTTGCTCCGACCATTAGCAACGCCAGAGTCGGGCGTGTCCTGATCGATGGCGGGAGTGCGTTGGACTTACTTTCCGCAAAAGTCTTGGACGAGATGCAGATTCCTCATTCCAAACTCAAAAAGGTCGCGATGCCCTTCTATTGGATTGTACGAAAAAGAAGGCATTACGACGTGCATGAGGCGATTATTACGCCGTTACTTTCGGCAGCCCAAGCAACTTTCAGACAGAGTTGATCACGTTTGACGTGGTGAATTTCCATCCGCCTACAACACGAAAATTCATGGCCGTGTCCCATCATGCCTACCGCGTAAAGATTCCGGGCCCCAGCGGCGTGATCACGGTCAAGGGCAACCACAAGGCTGCTCTAGATTGCGACGGCGATCCCTTGCCTGATCGACCAGGCTTCCAGCGTGGTCGAAGAGGTGCAGACCATGTCCGCCCGTCCCAAGGTTTCTCTCCAGCCAGGGGGAAAGACCAAGGAAGTTTCGCTGTCTCTTGACGATCCTTCCAAGACAGTTCATATGGGGGCTAATATAGAACCCAAATAGGAAAACGAGCTCGTCGCCTTCCTCCGAGCTAATGCAGACATGTTTGCCTGGAAGCCGTCTGACATGCCCGGTGTCCCAAGGGAGGTTATCGAGCACAAACTAGCAGTCCGGCCGGACAAAAAGCACATTAGCGGAAGCTTAGTAACTTCGGATTTCAAGCGGGGATCATCAAAGATCGACTTGGAAAGCTGCTTTCATTCTTTGGGTTCATCCGCGAGTTGATCACACCGAGTGGTAGCCAACCCTGTGATCATAAAGAAGAAAGGCGCCAAGAGGAGGATGTGTGTCGACCACCTTGACTTGAGCAGCGGCTTGTCCTAAGGACAATTTCAGCCGCCTCGCATAGACCGGTTTGGTCGGCGCATTGCGGATCTTGACTTTGAGTTTTTGGATGCTTACTCGGTTATCATCAAATAAGCATCTTCCCGATGATGAAGAAAGCGCCTTCATCACCCTTTGGCACTACGCTGCTCGACCATGTCTTTCGGTCTGCGCAATGCTGGTGCCACCTTCCAGCGTTTAATGGAGAAAACTTTCTCAGAACAGCGCGGAAGGAACCTGAAGGTCTACGTGGACGACATCGTAGTAAAACAAGTATGCTTGGGATCATGTAAAGACACGGCGAGACATTTATTAATCTCACGGGAACAAAATTAAATTGAATCCAGAAAAGTATACCTTTGGTGTCCGATCCGGCATGCTGCTCGGCTATGTGATTGGTTCATAAGGAATCTCTGCCAACCCTAAAAAAATCAAGGCCATTGAAAATATGAAGGCTCCGACCACCGTTAAGGAAGTCCAGAGCCTCACAGGACGGATGGCTGCTTTAAGCAGGTTTATTTCCCGTCAAGGCGAACGCGGGCTGCCCTTCTTCAAGGCCCTGCGCAAGCACAATGGTTTTGAATGGACAAAGGAGGCTGACAGATCTTTCAAAGATCTAAAGCAATGCCTGTCCAACCCACCTATCTTGACCACCCCGCGACATGGCGAGCAGCTTTTGTTGTACCTTGGTTGCACGCCACAAGCGGTGGCCTTGATCTTAACGGTGGAGAGGGAAGGCATTCAGCGGCTAATCTATTACGTGAGCGAGGTACTTCATGTATCAAAGGAGCGCTACCCTGAGGTCCAAAGTTGCTCTACGCCTTGCTCATATCCTCCAGAAAGCTATGGCATTATTTCTAGGCGCACCAAATTCTGATTCCGACCAAGTTCCCTCTAGGCGAAATCCTACGGAACAAGGAAGCTGGCAGACGTATAGCTAAGTGGGCAATAGAACTAACAGAGTTTGACATTACATTTTACTTGACGCTATTAAATCCAGTCTGGTGACTTTGTCATTGAATGGACCTACCTTGAATCCCAAGAAGCTCAAAACAAGTGAAGAAACCCCACGGACCATGTTCTTGACGGCTCGCGCCTTTGGAAACTTCGGGGGCTGGTTTTGTTCTCATCTTCCTCAAGGAGATCAACTCGATATTCTATCCAACTACACTTTCGGCAACTAACAACGCCCATGATGCGAACCCTCCTCGTGGGACTAAGGCGTGCAAGTCGCTCGGCGTCCAACGACTAGCTAATGAAGGAGATTCTGGCGGTCATCAATCGGGTAAACAAGGAGTATCGGTCTTTGCAATGACTCAATGGCGCGATACGGTTGAAGTGAGGAAGTTGGGCGGAACTTTCGATTCTTGAGGTACTCTTCGTGCCGGAAGGACAACTTCTTGGCCGACCAGCTTTGTCAAATTGGTTCCTCCGTGAACACCTTTCCGGCGGTGCTCGTCGAGCACCTTTACAAGCCCTCTATCCGTCTTGGACGAGGCGCGAGGGCAGTGGTCTTGTCTCTCATCGGCGAGCGCAGTGCGGACGAGAACGCGCCATTTGTCCGTACCTTGCGATGGGACCCTACCGGCGGCGAAGCGGCGTTCCCGGCTTATAAGGCGTGCTAGCCCATACAAGCTTGTGGACAGCACACTTTACCGGCAAGGTGCTCTGGGAGTACTCTCCAAGTGCTTCTCGTAGCAGGAGGGTGTGTTTCTTCTTAGGGATATACACGAGGGTGCCTGTGGCAACCACGCCTCCTTCAGGACTCAGTCGACCAGCGTTTCGCATGAGTTATTCTTGGCCTGGCGCTACAAGATGTGCGGGATGTGGTAACTAAGCGCAAGGCATGCGGTTTCACGCCGGAAGGCCCACAAGCACCTTGAGCTCCAAGCGATCCCCAATCATGGCCTTTCTCCACATGGGTGCGGATCGCTCGGCCCATTCCCCAAGGGTTCAAGGGCTGCACACACTTGCTTGTCGCCATCGATACTTTTATAAAGTGGATTGAGGCCGAGGCTGTGTCATCTCTTCACGCCAAAACGGCTGTGCGTTTCTTCAAAAGCAATGTGATCACGCGCCGGGATTCCCCATGGCGATCACCGATAACGGTCCCGGTTGAGATCACGAGCTATTCCGAATCTGCGAGCAGTTTGGGCACCAAATCTGCCGCCTCGTGGCACATCCACAGAGCAATGGAGCAGTCGAGTGAGCTAACGGACAGATAGTCCAGGGTATCAAACGGCGGGTGTTCGCCACACTCAATCGCACAAGAAGGCCTGGGTCGACGAAGTTCCTTCCGTCCTCTGGGCGTCGCACCCGACTAGCCGGGACAGCGAAACTCCTTTCAAGCGGTCTCACGGTGCGAAGCTATCTTGCCGGCTGAAGTGGTACTCGGCTCGCCCCGCACGAGCTCGGCCAACATGGTTGACACAGAGCAAGAGCGCTTGCCCGAACTCGACCTCCTCGAAGGCACACGCGACCGGGCACAAGTCAGAATGGCGCGCTACCAGCAAGACCTTCGCTGGCACGCTGCCAAATCTGTCCAACCAAGGGCTTTGAAGGTGAGCGACCTCGTTCTGTGCCGCGTCCAGAACCTGTCCAATGCCAACAAGTTAACTCCCCGTTGGGATGGCCCATTCACGGTCGTTTCCGCTACTCTCCCGAGGGCTGTTTGCCTGGCAATGGAGGACGGGAGAGATCTGACCAGCACTTGGAACATCGACCAGCTTCGTAAGTTTTTTGTGTAGGTCTTTCGGTTGTTTTCTTAGCTCCGCGCTTTTGTAAAACTTCGCTTCGTAAGTTCTTTGCGTAGGTCTTTCGGTTGTTTTCCTAGCTCCGCGCTTTTGTAAAACTTCGCGTCTTGGTTCGTCCAAGTCTTTCGGGCTACCGTTTAAAGTTCAATCCAATTAATAGTGAATGTTTGCGGCCCCCTGCGGCCCTTTTCACATCATGTCTTCTCAGACTATTATCTCTCTGGTAACACTTGATGGCCGCCCGGTCTTGCGAACTCTTAGCTCTGCGATCTTTAGAATTTCCCTGCCCACATCTGGTTTCAGCAAGTTCCTGAACTCAGGGTTGCGTAACACGGCTTTCTGCCTTGCGGCTAAGCTTGCTCTCGTAAGCCTCCCGTGGCAGAGACACTTACCGCGCTTGGCACAACCACTCGGCAAAGCCTGCTCTCGTAAGCCCCCCGCGGCAAAGGCACTTTCCTTATTCGGTTACCTTTGAAATTGCCTAACTTACGTTGTGGCGAGTTCACGGGCAAGTCGATCGGGATCGGTGTCGCTCTATCTCTCCACGCACGTGCTTGAATTATAAACTTAGGTCTTCAAGCATCGTCGTGCAAGGCTAGGGTGTCGCTCTTCTACTTGTGCACTGTTGAGTTATAAACTCGGGCTTTTGAGCAGTTTGCACAATGGGGAATTGGGAGTTAAATTTGGCGTCCTAGCGTTTTTCAAAACTTTCTAAGCATTGCTACGCCTTCCTCTTGGTTTGCTCTTTTTTCCAGGAAAAAGGTAAGATTTTATTTCCACTAACAAATTTTTACAGGTACAAAAGGCCCTTTCGAGTACAGCCCTATGGCTACTACTTAGAAACAAGCTGCTCCTTCAGCTCCTCAATTTCTAGCTTGAAGCGTTGGGCTTCCCCTTGGGCTTTGAGACCTTCCTTCGCTTCCGCTCGGAGGCGATCGGTTTCCTCCTTACTGACCGTTCTGTGCTTGGCCTGCTCCTTGGCCTCTGCACGGAAGGCTTCGACCTCCTCGGTCTTGGCCCGCACCTGCTCGATCAGACTTTCGATCTGATTCCGGTGTTGCTCAGTGGTCTTGAGCTGCTCGGCCAGCTCCTTGACCCTTCCTTCCGCGGTACTCGCCCTTGCGGCCAGCGCGCGAAGCACCTCGGCCTCCTCCTGTGAGATCCACAGGGTCGACACCCTCTCTTGGAGGGCCGCAGAGGACTGCTTCTCTTCGGACAGCTGGGCCTTGAGCTTCTTCACCTTCGCCTTGAGTCGCCTCCGGCTTTGGGCTGAGGCGATGAGCTCCCCCTTGAGCTCCTTCATCTGGCGCTGCTCCTGTAAGACTCCCAAGATGGCGCCGCGCTCAATGGAGACGCCTTCTTCGAAGTCCTCCATGGTGCCCATCAAGACCTAAAGGGGAGAAGAACAAGTCCGTCATTTTGGGTTGCTGGTAACTTAAACGGACAAGTTTTGGTTTGGGGTTTACCTCTTGAAGCCTATGCTTCAAGTTCCGGCGTAGGCGCTCTCCGAGGCCGTGGGCTGCGAAGCCCTGGCTGCTCGAAGTGGGCGCACCTCGCCTAGGGGCTCGCCTCCTCTCCTTGGCACCTTCAGTCCGGGGAGGACGGGCGGCGGCATCCCTGTCGTCTCTGAGCTCCTCAACTCTAGCTGGCGAGCTCGTACTCGCCAATGCCGTGCCCACAGGAGGCACGATGACCGATGCCTGCTTTCGATGGGCTGCTTGGGAAATTTGGGCGTCCATGAGTCCAGCCTTTGTTGGCTTAGAGGCGTGTAGCAGGTGAGGTTGGTTCACCCCCGAGCACCTGCCCTTCTCCTTCTTCCTCCGCCCGAGTTCCCTCGGGAAGTACCGGCGTCGCTCTGCTCGGCGACGTCGGTGTGGCCACGGACAGGGCAACATGTGCCCCCTGCTCACGGCTATCTCTGCTCCTTGAGTTCTGGTCTCTCGCCTGTTAGCGAAAGTTTACATCGCCACGGGGATGAGTCGCCCTATGACGAAGTGCTGGCGGGACCGCTGCTTTCGGTCCCGCCCGAACAAACCGACAGAGCCAACTCCTTGGCCCCGCTCCTCGTGGCCTTGTGCCCCGCCTCCTCGCTTGAGCCGCTCGCTGCGCTCTTGGTAACCGACTGGCGGTGGAGTCGGCGGGAACCTTCATCCGCAGCTAGCTTGTCCTTAAGGGCGGCCAACCTCAACGTCCGTGTTGCACCTTGTAGGTGCTCGGGCAACAGGGACTGCTCGATCGCCGCGCCCACATCATCACTGGCGATCTCCTCCTCGGCAGCTGAAGAAAAGTGCGAGAAGCGTGTTAAGACCTGAGCGGTTCGGTAGAATGTAAGGGGGAGAACCTCGCCATTGCATACCTGCTGTGACCGCCGTGGAAATCCTGATCCTCCTCTTTGCACCGTGGCGGATCTTGTGTTTCTTGTTCGGTGGTTCCTCGACCATTGGTTCACCCTGGTCGCCGCCGTCCTTCCTTCCAACCGTCGCGATGGTTGTTCCGCGCGGGCTCCTCTCCTCATCGTCCCATGACCTCACAGGCGACAGCGGCGACATGCTCGGCTCCTTTGTGGTGGCGCTCTTTTGCTTAGCATAAGGAGGGCCTCCTTGCACGCGACCTCCTCATCGAGTCTCCTCTGCTCGGTGATCTGCTGCAGCCATTCCATGTGGCCCGGGTGAGCTTGGGCGTAGTGCTTTAGCCATTGGGTCAGGTTCCGTACCTCCTCGTCGTCTTGCTCGGTGAGGAGTGAGGGGCTTGGGCGTTCACCCCTTGGCTGGCCACGCGCGTGCTTGGCCTGCTCGGCGCGGATCGTCGCCGCAGGGGGCTTTGGAGGCAGTTGGCGACCGCTGCGGCATGGCGAGCTCCGCGTTGGCTCAGCGGCCACCTTGGGCTTCTCGGCCACCTTGGCCTTGCTCTTCCCCGCTTCCTTCTTCATGGGCTCTGTGACCTCATCGACGATCCCGTCGATGATCAACTGCTCGTCCTGCGTATTTGGAGGCGGATGTTAGCATGCCATGATCGTGTAGAGCAACTCGGACAGGGGCTCAGCGTATGTTACCTCTGCTGAGCGGACAAGCATGTTCCTTGGGCATGTGTGGGCCACCACTCCAGTCACCTCAGTGTCTTGCTTGGCGGCCTTCAGCATAGCGTCGACCTGCTCGGTCACCCATGCGTTGGCGGGTTTCACTGCCCGAACAGAAGAAATATTTAGTCCCTGTTCGGGTGAACTACCAAAAAAGGGTGAGCGTTCGAGGAACTTACCCGGGCTCTCCCTGGTGATGTCTTCCCATTCTTCTATCTTGTACAATGGGTAGGACCTCCTCCGTAGCGGACAGATCCTGTTCGCTACGAAGTCCTGGATGATCTCCCTACTCGTGAGCCCGAGGCCCACGAGGGAGGCGATCTTCCCGGTCTGGTACCACTCTTCGCCGGACAGTTTCGGCCAAGTCATCTACGTTCTCTTCACTGGCGCTTGTCCGGTGAAGGAGAGCTTGCTGTCGCTGCTCCGCTTGGTGTAGAACCACCTCATCCTGCGCTCCCATCCAGTCGGCGGCGGTGGGGCGAGTGCTGGCGTCTTGGCGGTTGCCGGAGCTTGAGGTAGTAGCACCCCAGCCCGGAAGCGGCGGAGCTGCTCCTCGTTACTGCGTAGTAATGGAGGAACAGCCCCACCGGCGGATCTATGCCCAGATAGCCCTCACATAGGTGTGCGAAGACGGCAATCTGGATGAACGAGTTGGGGTTGAGATTCACAACTTCTAGCCCGTTGATGCTCAGGAGGGCCTCCACGAAATCGCTTTTGGGAGACCTCAACCCAAACAGTGCGAAGAGCTCGAAGTTGACGAACTCATCTTCGAGCGGCTTCGGCATTTCCTCCTCCCCGGGCAGCATCCAGCTGCTGGTGTCGACGTATCCACCCGCCTCCAAAGTCTTCATGTCCTCCTCGGTCATGCTAGTGCCCGCGAACTTGGCCATAGCAATCTCCAGGTTCGTCGAGCGGCTTCGGAGGTTGGCTGCGGCTGGTTGGTGCTGGCGTGGTTGGAATAAGGTGGCCTGCTCGGCGCGAATCGTCGCCACAGGGGGCTTTGCAGGCAGTTGGCGGCCGCCGCGGCGCGGCGAGCTCCGCGTCGGCTTCTCGGCCACCTTGGCCTTGCCCTTCCCCGCTTCCTCCTTGGCGGGCTTTGTGACCTCATCGACGATCCCGTCGATGATCAACTGCTCGTCCTGCATAATTGGAGACGGACATTAGCAATGGCGAGGTTCCGTACCTCCTCGTCGCCTTGCTCAGTGAGGAGGAAGATCATGGTTTCTGCGGCGGACACCGCAGGTATGCAATGGCGAGCTTCTCCCCCGTACATTCTACCGAACCGCTCAGGTCTTAACGCGCTTCTCGCCCGTTTTCATCAGCTGCCGAGGAGGAGATAGCCGGCGATGACATGGACGCGGCGATCGAGCGGTCCCCGTTGCCCGAGCACCTACACGGTGCGTCATAGACCATGAGGTTGGCCGCCCTCAAGGACAAGCTGGTTGCGTGGACTGTGTTCTCACCGAACTCCACCGACCAGATCGGCTGAAGAAGCGCGATGGAAGCGGCTTCAAGCGGTGGGCGGGCACAAAGGCCCACGAGGGCGAGGCCAAGGTCGCTCAGTGGCCGCGAGGTGGAAGCAAAACAAGCGGTCTGCCGAACGCCGTCGCGAGGGCGACTCATCCATGCGGCGGAAACTTCGCGTCGGGCGAGACACATGTCGAGGGAAGCGAAGATGGCGCGGCGAGGGCACAAATCGCCATCCGTGGCCCCACCGGCGTCGCCGAGCAGCCTACTCGGTATTTCGAGGAACTCGGCGGATGAAGAAGAAGAAGAGGCGGTTGGGGTGAACAAACCTGCGCGTCGCCCTACCCAGAACCATGATCTGGATCTCGGACGCCTAGCCCGCGCTGACCATCGGCGGTATGTCGCGGCGTTGGTCATCGTGCCTAATGTTGTACGGCATTGGCGACCGCAGGCTCGCCAGGCTGAGTCGAGAACACGGCGACAGGGATGCCGCTGCCAGCCCTCCCCGGACCGAAGGTGCCAAGGAGAGGAGGCAAGCCCCCAAGCGAGCGCGCTCCCGCAAGGAGAAAGCGCAGAGGAGAGAACACCGAGTTGCGCCCGTTCCGAGCAGCCAGGGCTTCGCAGCCCACGGCATCGGAGTGCGCCTACGCCGGAACATGAAGCACAGGCACCAAGAGGTAAACCCCAAACCAAAAGTTGTCCGTTTAACTTACCAGCAACCCAATATGATGGACTTGTTCTTCTCTCTTTCAGGTCTTGCGGAGGACCATGGAGGACTTCGAAGAAGGCGTCGCCATCGAGCGCCGCGCCATTTTGGGAGTCTTACGGGGAGGCGGCCTTGGACGAGGAGCTCGAGGGAGCTCATCGCCTCGGCCAAAGCGAAGGCAACTCAAAGCGAAGGTGAAGAACCTCGGGGCCCATTTGTCAGGAGGCGATCCTCCGTGGCCCTCAAGAGAGGATATCAACCTGTGGATCTCACGGGAGGAAGCCGAGGAGCATCGCATGTGGCCGCAAGGCGAGAACATGGAAGGAAGGGTCAAGGAGGCCGAGCAGCTCAAGACCACCAGCGGCACCACAGTCGATCGAAAGTCGTAGAAGCGAGTGCGGGCCAAGACCGAGGAGGTCGAAGCCCTCGTCACGAGAGGCCAAGGCGAGGCCAAGCCGCAGAATGGTCGATGGGAGGAAGCCGATCGCCTCAGTGAAGTGAAGGAAGGTCTCAAATCCCAAGGAAAGCCACGCACCTCAAGCTAGAGATCGAGGTGAAGGAGCGGCTTGCTTCTAAATGCTTGGCCGTGAAATTTGTACTCGAAAGGAGCCTTTTGTACTGTAAAATTTTGTTAGTGGAAGCGAAATCTTACCTTTTTCTGCAAAAAAAGAGACAAAAGACAAGAAGGAACAGGAAACTAAGAGGAAGGTAAAACAGCGCTAGAAAGTTTTCAGAAAAAACGCTAGGATGCCAGCCTAACTCCCAGCCCCGTTGTGCATCTGTTCGAAATGCCTAAGTTTGCGAACTCGAACAGGTGCACAAGCAGAAGAGCGACACCCTAGCCCCCGGTACGGACGAAGCTTGAAGACCTAAGTTTGCGAATTCAAGCACGCGCGTAGAGAGATAGAGTGACACCCGTATCCTGATCGGCTCATTCCATGAACTGCTCATTAACGTAAGTTAGGCGATTTCAAAGGTAACCGAACAAGAAAGTGCCTACGCGCGGGGCTTCACGAGAGCGAGCTTTGCAGAGTGGTTGTGCGTAGCGCGATAAGTGCCTCTGCATGAGGGCTTCGAGAGCGAGCTTAGCGGGAAGGCGAAAAGCCGTGTTACGCAACCCCGAGTTCGAGAACTTGGTGAAACTAGATGCGACGGGAAACTCTAAAGATCACGAGAGACAAGAGTTACGCAAGACGGGCGGCCATCAAGTGTTACCGAAAAGATAATAGTCGAGAAGACAAGATGTGAAAAGACGAGGGGCGCGAGCATTCACTATTAATTGGATTGAACTTTAAATGGAAGCCGAAAGGCTTGGGCCGAACCAAGGCGAAATTTTACAAAAGCGGAGCTAGAAAAAAAAGCGAAAGACCTACACAAAGAACTTCGAAGGCTGGTCGATGTTCCAAGTCTTTGGTCGGCTCTCTCCCGTCCTCCATTGCTAGGCGAGCGTACCAGCCGGACGAAGTAGTAAAGCGGCGTGAGCGGGCCCTCCATCGAGGAGCTAACTTGTTGGCATTGGGCGGAGTTACGGGCCTTGGCGCGAGCAGAGTCGCCCACTTTCAAAGCCCTTGGTCAGACGAGACTTGGCGGCGTGCGGCAAAGATCTTCTTTGTAGCGCCATTACGACTTGTGCGGTCGCGTGTGCCTTGAGAAGGTCGAGTTCGAACAAGCGCTCTTGCTCTGCGTCAACGAGTTGACCGAGCTTCGTCTTGAAGCGAGCGAGTACCACCGGCGGGCAAGATGGCTTCTGCACCGTGAACCCGGTTGGAAAGGAGTTTCCCGGTTGCACAGCTAGGCGTAGTGCGCCGACCGGAAGGGCGGAAGGAACTTCGTCGACCCAGGCCTTCTTGTGCGTTTTGAGTGTGGCGACTGGCGAACACCCGCCGTTTGATATCCTGGACTATCTGTCCGTTTGCCCGCTCGATTGCTCCATTGCTCTGTGGAGACCTTGGTGCCCGGTATTCGCGATATTCTGAAATAGCTAAACCGAGCGGGGACCGTTATCGGTGATCAACTTGTGGGGAAACATTGCTTTTGAAGAAGCGCACAGCCATTTTGGCGTGAAGAGATGACACAGGCTCGGCCTCAATCCACTTTGTAAAGGTGTCGATGGCGACGAGCAAGTGCGTGCAGCCCTTGAACCCCTTGGGGAACGGGCCAAGCAGATCCAGACCCCATGTGGAGAAAGGCCATGATGGGGGGATCGTTTGGAGCTCTTGGGCGGGCTTATGGGCCTTCCGGACGTGAAATTGGCATGCCTTGCACTTAGATACCACATCCTGGGCATCTTGTAGCGCTGTGGGCCAGTAATAACCCATGCGAAATGCTTTGCCGACGAGTCTGAAGGGCGTGGTTGCGCGAGCACCCTCGTGTATGTCCCTAAGAAGAACACACCCTCTGTTGCGAGATGCACTTGGAAGTACTCCCGAGCACCTTGCGGTAATGGATGCCGATCCACAAGCTTGTATGGGCGGCCGCCTTATAAGCGAGGGCAGCAGCTTCATGGTGGGCGGGGTCCCATCTGCAAAGTCTGGGACAAATGGCGTTGCCCAATTCGCGACACACCTTGATGGCGGAGACAGCACCACTGTCTCTGTTGCCTCGTCCGGAGAGCGTGATAGAGGGCTTGTAAAGGTGCTCGGCGAGCACCCTGCCGGAAGCGAGTTCACGTGAGGATCAAATTTGGACGGTGGTCGGCCAAAGTTGTTCTTCACAGGCACGAAGAGCACCTCAAAGAATCGAAAGTGCTGCTCAACTTCCTCACTTCAACCAGTGTCGCGCCATTGAGTCATCGCAAAGCGATACTCCTTGTTTACGATTGATGAGCAATTTGTGAATCTTCCTTCCTTGTTAGCCGTTGGATGCGGCGACTTGCGCTCTTAGTCCCTGAGGAGGGCCTCGTACTCTGCGGCGTTGTTAGTTGCCGTAAAGTGTAGTTGGATAGAATCTTTGGGTTGCTCTTCTTGAGGAGATGAGAACAAAACCAGCCCCGAGTTTCGGTCTTGTGGCCGTCGAAAAACATGGTCGGGGGTTTCTTGAGGTTTCTCGGGGAGCTTCACAGGATTTGGTGAGCAGGTCCATTCAGCGACAAAGTCAGCCAGCACCTGGGATTTAATAGCAGTTCGGACATAAAACAAAATGTCGAACTCTGCTAGTTCCATTGCCCACTTAGCTGTCGTCCGCCCTTCCTTGTTAAGTAGGATTTAGCTTGAGAGGAACTTGGTCAGGACCAGTACTTGGTGCACCTGGAAATAATGCCGAAGCTTCCTGGAAGACATGAGCAAGGCGTAGAGCAACTTTTGGACCTCAGGGTAGCTCTCCTTTGATCCATGAAGTACCTCGCTCACATAATAGATTGGCTGCTGGATGCCGTCCCTCTCTACCGTCAAGACCGCGCTCACCGCTTGTGGCGTGCAGCCAAGATACAACAAAAGCTGTTCGCCATGTCGCGGGGTGATCAAGATAGGTGGGTTGGACAGGTATTGCTTTAGATCTTTGAAAGACCTGTCAGCCTCCTCTGTCCATTCGAAGCCATTGTGCTTGAGCAGGTCCTTGAAGAAGGGAAGCCCGCGTTCGACTTGACGGGAAATAAACCTGCTTAACGCGACCATCCGTCCTGTGAGGCTCTGGACTTCCTTAACGGTGGTCGGAGCCTTCATGTTTTCAATGGCCTCGATTTTTTCAGGTTAGCAGAAATCCCTTGCGAACCGATCACATAGCCGAGCAGCATGCCGGATCGGACACCAAAGGTACACTTCTCTGGATTCAATTTAATTTTGTGCCTGGTGAGATTATGAAATGTCTCGGCCAGGTCTATTACATGATCCCAAGCATACTTGCTCGTCAACGTAGACCAGCTGGTCTATGTGAGGCAGCGGGAAATTGTCCTTAGGACAAGTCGCGTTCAAGTCAGTATGGTCGACACACATCCTCCACTTGCCGCCTTTCTTCTTTACGATCACAGGGTTGGCCAGCCACTCGGTGTGATCAACCTCGTGGATGAACCCAGCGACGAGCAGCTTACCAAGCTGATCCTTGATGATCTCCTGCTTGAAATCCAAAAGCGTGAAACTTCTGCGAACGGGCTTTTTGTCGTGGATTGCCGGTTTGTGCTCGATAACCTCCCTTGGGACCCCGGGCATGTCAGACGACTTCCAAGCAAACACGTCTGCCATTAGCTCGGAGGAAGGCGACAAGCTCGATTTCCTATTTGGGTTCTAGATTGGCCCCCCATATGAACTGTCTTGGAAGGATCGTTAAGAGACAGCGGAACTTCCTTGATCTCGCCTCCTGGCTGGAGAGAAACCTTGGGACGGGCGGACTTGATGCGCCCTCTTTGAGACCCGCGAGGAAGGCTGATGCGACCAGGGCAAGGGGCGCTCGCCATAATCTAAAGCGATCTTGTAGTTTCGTTGACCGTGATCACGCCATTGGGAACTGGAATCTTCTGTGATGGTAAGCATGGTGGGACACGGCCATGAATTTTCCCGAGATGGCCGGCCCAGGATCGCGTTGTAGGCGGATGGAAAGTCCACCACGTCAAACGTGATCAACTCTGTCCGGAAGTTGCTTGGCTGCCAAAGGTAGCAGGCGGAACAACACTGCCCAATGACGAACAGCTTCTCCCGGTACAATCCCATAGAAGGGCATCGCGACCTCTTTGAGTTTCGAACGAGGAATCTGCATCTCGTCTAAGACTTTTGCGGAAAGTAAGTCCAACGCACTCCCGCTGTCGACGGGTGACTAACTGGGGGGTCACCGCCGGCAATGAATTTGTACGAGGGGACGCTAATCAAGAACTAGGCGGATAGCTAACACAAAGACGAGGTTATCTGAGTTCGGGCCCTCAGCGGAGGTAATACCCTACTTCACGTGCTCGGGATTATTCGGTGGATCGGGATGCAAGATGATGCTCCTATCGATGATTCGATGGCCCTATTCCAATGGCGTCTGTCCCCTCCCTTTATATAGTGCAGGAGGGGATAGAGTTTACAGTAAGTTGCGGGGTATATGGCAGCTATTTCCGTTATGATGTTACATGGAATGTATGCATTGATCTGCTAATTACATGGGGATAGCCCATACCTCGGACCCTTTCTTGCGGCTTAAGTTCCTTCCGATCCAGTGGTTTCCATCTTGACCAACCGACACAGGTGCGCCCACTATCTTGCTCCCTTATGGGCCTTCTAGAGGATACGGGGCCCATGCGATCCTGATAGCCCCAGGTGCTTTACGATCGAGTCGGATGCTTGGCCGTGGTTCGCTTAAATGTCTGTAATCTGAAAAGAGATTGTAAAGGACTCAAGAAATTTTAAGTTTTTATGTCGAAATAACGCCTAGATTTGGCAATACCAAACTCCAGCTTACTCGGCCCGTTGGGCACGTCGTTTCGACAGAAGGATTGACTCTGGGCATCCACTCTTGCAATACAAGAAGCGGCTTACGGCCCGTCATGGGGCATGCCTTAAGCCACGCCATTCTGACTTACGTCTTGCGACATGCTATAACCTTGGCGTTTTAGAAATATCGGCATCAGGCGCCCGGCCTTAACTTGTAAGAACCAGCTCTTGGCCCAACATGGGGCACACCTTTCAGCCGAGTGGTATCTGTCCCCACCATGGCGAGGATCAGCATAGGCCTTTAGAGGCATACCGGTTGGACGCAATTTTGCCGAGAGGTATTTGTATCCGCGTAGCAGTATACAACTGGCGACCTTATAAAGGCATACCTCAAGAAATTGAATCCAGATTTCACCAACATCAACCTTGGCGTGCAAAGTTGGCTAGTGACCCAACATGGGGTATCTTGTGAAATATTTTTAACTTTGGCGCTGCCGATGATATACCCTCCGGTGCACCGAGGCGGATTAGGCTCGATTTTAACACATTGCCACCGTCGTGGCGTGTTAAGAAAGCTTTGTTAAGGGGTTGCCCTTTGCGATGTTTAGCCCAAGCCCAATTAGGGGAAGCGAAGCGTTTTAGCGCCCTTTTCTCCTACCCGAAGAAGCGCGTGTTTCCGTCGAAAGCGGATCGCTCCGCCGGTCCCATCGCTATGATGGTTTCTTGTGTTAAAGCGGATTACGGTAGCGACCCACGAACTTCGCCGTGTATAAAAAAGAAATCCATGGGCAGCGTACTACTTCACCACCAGCCTTCGAGTTTTTAAGTCTTCTCTTCCTCGGCGACATCCAGAAATCCCCATCTCCGTTCCACTTCGAGCGCAATGGCGAACATCATGGAGACGATCCTGGCGTGGATCGACGAGGCCCGCGCAAAGGACGAGGAGGAAGCCGCCGCCAAAGCTTTCGAAGAGGAGCTTTGGCAGGACTTCGCCCAGATGAAGGCGGAGATCTCCGCGGAAGAATCCCTTAGGGTTCTGATCAGCGGGTTTCCGCAACTCCACAAGGTGCGCCTCCCCTTGAAGGACACACTGGTTGCAGCCCTCCTCGCTGCAGGGGGTACTCTGAGGCCCTCCGCGGGAGTTTTTTTTTGCCTCTCCATGAGCCGTGGCGAGCCTTAGCTCGATGTGATGTGCCGCGGAAAATATGTAATCGGGCCTAAGAGCCCATTTTAATGAAAGTCTTTTGGGGAACCTGAAGTCTTCCGCTTTTGACCTTGAATCTGCAACGCTATTTCTTCGTGATTTGATCTCGAATCCGCAGCATTACTTCATCCGAGTAGCTAGGCTCGTCCGCTCCTAGACGGGCAGCCGGTGCGCAACGCGGACCTCTCGGGGGAACCACTCGGCAAGCGAGTGATTATTGGGCCCCTCGCAGAAAGGCCGCATCCGACGCTAGACCTAGGCCCGGCCCAGAATGCGAAACTCTACCCGTTGTTATAAGTCTTGAACAGGAGAACGAAATGGGTTCGCTTTGCCCGTTTTTCGCGCCAATCTGTTGGCTTCTTCAATAAGCTCCACCGCTAGGGTTCTTCTTCATCGCCACCTCCGCCGCCACCCGTCTCCGATCGCTATGGCTCCGCCATCCCCTCCGCCCCAAAGGCTGCTAGGCGGGAAGGTGGGTGAAGTCCATCCGCGACGAGCGGAGGCTCTGAGCTGGTCTCTCTCGGTGTGCTCCCCTCCGAAATTGTTGTCTGGCGTCCTGCCGCGGTGAGTCTGCCCACCCCTCGTTCGGACGAGGTGGTGGTCTTCGAATCTTTCTTCCTCCGCGGCTTCGGCCTTCCTTGCTCCTCGTTCTTTCGGGGTCTGCTTCATTTTTACGGGGTTGAGATTTCGCACTTGAATCCCAACTCCATATTGCATATCGCGATTTTCATTCATGTCTGCGATGTCTATTTGGGGGTCGCTCCCCACTTTGATCTTTTTAGATTCCTTTTCCTTCTCAAACCCTATCCCAACAAGGACAATCCCAAGGCCGCAGGCGGCGCGGGATTTAAATTGCGGAAGGGGGTCAAAAAGTTTTACTTTGATCTTCGCTTCAAAACTTCCAACAAAGGCTGGCACTCGGAGTGGTTTTATTGCGCCAACTCTCCTCCGGCTCTCCCTTCCTTCTCCGGCGACTGCCCCACAGTCCATCCCTCCTGGTCTTCTCTACGCGCCGATGGGGAAGCCAAGTAAAGAACTTCTTGTTCTTCTCCATGAGCCAAGTCTGCAGGTGACCGGTATTGGGGTAGTGTGGAACTATACCCAACGCCGTATCCAGCCCCTCAAGGAGAGGGCACATCTCGCCTTTGAATACTCGGGGCTCCAAGACGCCACTCGGGAAACCGACGAGAGCCTTGCGCAGAAGGAAATCCTCGGCCGAGTGATCGAGCTTTTGCTCGGGCTTGAAATAACTCCTTGGAATGCGGCCCCATATCATTTGTGATTCTTACCTGTGATAAGGAAGACCCTCCTCAACTCAATCGTGGTTTGTCGATGTAGGACTGGAGTCAATGTAATTTGATGCGTTGCAGGGGCGCGAAGCCTTCTTCTCCTCCCCCCCGGTCCCGGAAGCCCCACCCCACAAGGAGGCGCCTCGCAAGCGTCCTGCTGAGGGCTCAACGAGTGCTCCTCCGGCCAAGAAGGGCAAGGGGGACGTCTCAAGGGACTCAGATGAGTACGATGATGAGGAAGACATCGTCCGGCTTTTGCGCCGCCGCCGCCCGATGACGATGTCGCCGCCCACCCAGGCCGCGCAGCCACAAAGCCCTCCACCTCACCAGTCGGCCGACCCAAAGGCCGCGGCTGGGGCGAAGAAACCCGCCGGCTCGGGCCCGAGTGGCTCGGGCATGAAGTTCAAGATGAAATAATTCCCGTCACACAGGTACTCCTTGGTGGCGCCATAACTTCATAGTGTGGAGACGTGCAACGTGTATAATGACCGGTCTTCGAATGCTTTCAGAAAACCCATGGATGACGACGAGCCGCCAAGTGTGAAGGTCCTGCCTCGGCCCAGCGCATCTCACCAAGACTCTGGCCCCCCTGCGCCCGACCGCCAGCCTTCATCAGCGAAGGGGAAGACCCCAGCTCCGGCTCCAGTTAGATCAGAGCCAGAGATCGAGGAAATTCCTCGCCCCTCCACTAAGGCGCCTACCCCACCTTTCTGACTGAAATGGCGAAAAGAGATGGAGACTCTGAGGTCGACGACAGGCGAGGAAGCGAAGAGTGGGAGAGTCTTTGGACCAAGTTACCGCCATCGAGTGAGTTATCGGGTAAAACTTCTTCTGCCCACGAATCCTCCGCTGTCAGGAATCCACTAATCTCCCTCTCTTCTCCACGCAGCGCATGAAGGAGAGGTCGAAGCAGAAGACCCGGTGTGTAAGGAACCTAGGCCGAGAGGGGGGGGTGAATCGGACTCCTAATTCAAATTTTAAACTTGTTTGAGTGATGGCTTAGTCCGGTGATTACCCAAGCTATCGATTAAGCCCTAATGACTAGGTGAGGAAGCAATCACAATAGAACTCAAGCGACTACTAGGAGGCTCGACGGCACTCACATGCAGGCGATCAAGACAATATGCGTAATTAAACGAGTGAGATGAAGAGACACAAACCGAATTTGTTTACCGAAGTTCGGTGCTCAACACATGAGCACCTACGTCTCCGTTGAGGAAACTTCTCACACAGAGAAGTCGGGACTCTCTCGTCCCTAGCCTTCAATCCACTTGAGGTAGCTCTTCACCCAACACATGGTGGCGAGCTCCAAACCTTCACACAGAGGCAGAGTTCTCTCACAGCGAGAGCCCTCGCACCCACCGCACCGACACACGGCACGACCACCGACACACAGTGGGTTTCGCCTCAACACATGAGACACCCCCGACACACGGAGGATTTGGCACCCAGACACACGGAGATGGCCGCCGACACACGGCGGACTTGTGCCTCAACAGATGGGCGGATGTAGTCGTGCGGTTGATGAAGCCCGTGGCGTGGCGGCGATCTCTCGTGGCCGAAGTCCCAAGAGCACAAGATCGAGATCGTCTCTCACCACTACCCTTCTCTCTCCCCATGAAAACTAGGGCAAAAACACCATGGGAGATGGGGCAAACCTTGGAGATGATGGGAGGAGGTAGGGATCACCTTCTTCTTCTCCTTCCTCTCTTCTTCTCCTCTCAATCTCTCAAGCACATGGAACCCTAGATGGAGGTGGGTGCCATGGGAGGAGCTCTCATGGGTGGCTAAGGCAAGGGTGGCGCTAATGATGGCTCTCTCAATTTTCTCCCGTACACCAACCCTCTATTTATAGGCCCAAGGCGAAACCCTAGAAATGGACGGCTTGGATTAAATCGCGAGTTTCAGAACACTCGGTCGGACGCCGTCCGGTTCCCGTCGGACGCCGTCCGACAGATGGAATTTACCAAAATTTGTGCCGTCGGGGCGCCGTCCGTGGATTACAGACGCGTCCGGCGAGTACCTACCTCGTCGTGAATAGTGCCCACCAAGTGTTTGGTCGCAGAATGGCGGCATCAGACGCGTCCGTAACCTTATCGGACGCGTCCGAAGCGATGTATCTGTATCGTCGCCTGGTTGGCGAGCGCCGTCCGGTGCCGTCGGGCCTTCTGGGGTGATCAACGATCAACTTCGCCGGACGCCGTCCGATGGTTTCGAACGCCGTCCGGCAGGGACGATATCGCTGGGACTTAGCCATTTTCGAGTTCGCCGCGAGAATCTGGCGCTGTCGGACCCGTCCGGTGCCGATCGGACGCCGTCCGAGCGAGCGGTGTTTCTAGGACTTAGCCAAATTTTGGCTCGGGCTCATTGGGCGCCGTCAAGCGGTGGTCGGACGCCGTCCGTGAGAACTGAAATTCTGCCCTCTAAAGTTTTGGCTATACCGACTTAGCCTCGACGTCACACCTAGGGTTGTTGGCCTATCTTGTCGACTTGTGGAATCGGCGGGAGGTTTCGCGCCTAAAGAAAATATCGGCTTTGAACTTGGCGGCTCGAAAACCACAGACATTTGTACTCCCGAACTATCTCGAACCACGGATACAGGCATCTCTAGAACCGCTCGAACTCACTCGAATTTAACCGAACTTGTGCTCGGTGGGACCTACAACCGAGAGAGATGATCTTGCAGACATCAATGGGCGGATGGGCGAAGCGATTTCACACACAAGGAAAATAGAAGAACTAGAAAATAACATCCTTAGCCTTGATGCGATCCGTCGAGGCCAGTTGGCATCAATTACCAAAACATTAAGCCCAAGGAGGCTTGATCTTACAATCTCCCCTTTTGGTAATTGATGACAACACTAAATCAACATGAGCAGGCAAACAAAATACAATCTACGGTGCAATGGGTTAGTTCGGAAACATTGCACGCCATTCAACACATACAAGATACTAGGCCAATTAATAGAGTGTAATGTATGTGAGACTAGAGCTCCCCCTAAATTAATGCATACCACTTGAAAATTCGTCACATTTCATGGAGCAAAGCATCTCCATCCAAATCTCTATCCTAAGAGCAAAGTATCTCCTAAGCCTACCACTTGTAACCCAAAATCAATTCAATTCTCCCCCTTTGTATCCAAATCATGGACATGGATTTGCTATTATTTCTCCCCCTTTGTCATCAATGACCATAAAGTAGCAAAATATGGGAGTAAGAACTAATTAAGCGCTTTGGAAGTTATACTAGTGCAAACACGCCCATAAGTCCACCACACTCAAAATCTAGCCATCTCAAGGTCACAATGTCACAAGATCAACTAGAGCCAAATTAGTAGATGTGAAATTCAAGTTATTATGACCTAGAGCAAATATAGGGTGAACTATAGCTAGTATTTTCAAGTGTTGCTCCAAAACTCAAAGATGACTCATGATGCACCATAGCACTAGAAAAAGCAATCCAAACTACACATGCTATCACCAAGCCAATTTGAGACTAAACACAGTTTGGTTGAACTCATTTTGAAATATTTCACATTTTTGCATTTTGAATATTCTCAAATTTGCCATGTCTCAGACCATAGGCGACGCCACCCAGCATGACACTGAAGGTGAGCTTCTCGGTCATCCAAAGCTCCCCCTAAGTTCATGCCTAGTGCAATGGCAAGCTATCTCATCGAGGAGACATTGGTGAGACAGGTATGACCACTTGTGACCTTATTCACTTTTAGCACATTTTGCAAGTTTGGTTCAACATTTTCTCAAAATTGCTCAATTCAGCGAAGTATAGACATGTGCAAAATGGAAGAACACAATCTAGGCTTAGAAGCACATGGTCAACCAAAGAGTTTAGAGCAATCAAATGGAACTAGAAGTTATAGCCCACCTGACACATGCTCGTGGCTTCCAATTACATATTGAGTTAAGCACAGGTTGAACTAGTGACAAGGTAAACACATGCTATAGCTATCAATTTCATGTGGTGAACATATAAGCAGTGAATAACATCCAGTACAACAGGCAAAGCACCTAAATGTTCAATCTGGCTTCAAAAGATTTGCAATGAATAACATAGCCAAACGACCAATTCAGGCAATGTTTGACTTATCTAAAATGTTCAACTCATTTCTCAATTTGCAGAATCGTGCCTCATCGAGTGGCTTGGTGAATATGTCGGCAAGCTGGTCCTCTGTCCGCACGTGCTCAAGCACAATGTCGGCCCTTTGCACATGAATCCGCAGGAAATGGTGGCGGACATCAATGTGCTTGGTCCGTGAGTGTTGGACGGGTTGCCGCTATCTTCACCAGCGCTCTCATTGTCGCATAGGAGAGGCACATGGTCAAGTTTAAGCCCAAAGTCAAACAATGGTATGTCAAGTAAAGAAGTTGTGCCTGACAACTCCTCGCCGCTATATACTCGGCCTCGGCGGTAGATAAGCGCCACGGAGTCTGTTTCTTTGGCCCATGACACAAGACATCTACCCAAGAAATGACACCCCCCGGAAGTGCTCTTGCGATCAATCTTGCACCCGGCATAATCTGAGTCAGAATAGCCTAGGAGCTCAAACCGCGCACCCTTCGGGAACCAAAGGCCTATGCTAGGTGTGTGTTTGGTATCAAGTATTCGTTTCACAGCGAGTCATATGCATTTCTCTAGGGAGGCTTGAAATCTAAGCGCACATGCACACACTAAACATGATGTCGGCCTAGATGCAGTCAAGTACAGCAAAGCACCAATCATGGAACGGTAAAGCTTTTGGTCGACATGTTTACCTTCTTGATTGAGGTCGAGGTGGCAGTTCGTCCCCATTGGTGTCCGAATTGGCTTGCAATCATCCATGTTGAAGCGTTTGAGCAGGTCGTGGATGTACTTCTCTTGGCACATGAAAGTCCCGGTCTTGAGTTGCTTGATTTGAAATCCCAGGAAGAAGTTCAATTCTCCCATCATCGACATCTCGAACTCCTTGCTCATCATGTCGCTGAACTCGTTGACCAAGGACTCATTTGAGCTACCGAAGATGATATCATCCACGTAGACCTGACACAGGAACAGATCTCCATCCACCACCTTAGTGAATAGAGTCGTTAATCGACCCTTGAGACCGTGAATCCCTTGCCGATCGAGAAAGTCCCTTAGCCTCTCGTACCATGCCACAGGAGCTTGCTTGAGACCATATAAAGCCTTGACGGTTTAAACACATGGTCGAGTCTTGAGGATCTTCAAACCCCTGAGGTGCTCCACATACACTAGCTCTCCAATGTACCCGTTGAAAGGCACTCTTCACATCCATTTGCTTGAGGATGATGTTGTGACATGTAGAGAATGCCACAAGCAATCTGATAGCCTCCAGACGAGCCACAGGAGCATAGGTGTCACCACAGTCAACTCCCTCAATCTATGTGAAACCCTGGGCGACCAATCTAGCCTTGTTGCGCACCACCACTCCAAGTTCATCTTGCTTATTCTTGAAAACCCACTTGGTTCCAATCACGTTGCAGTCGCTTGGTCTTTCCACTAAGGTCCAGACTTTGTTCCTCTCAAAATTGTTCAGCTCCTCGTGCATAGCATTGATCCAGTCAGGGTCACTAAGAGCCTCTTCCACCTTTTTTGGCTCAAGCTCAGACACAAACGCCGTGTGCTCACAGAAGCTTGCCAAAGCACTGACCTCACTGACGCTGGCTGTCCTTGACCTTGTTTGCACTCCTTGAGTCAATTCCCCAATCACTTGATCAGCTGGATGATCACGAGCTATGGTGTGATGGGTCTTGATCAACTAAGGTGGTAGCTCGGCTGACTCTGCATCTGGCTCACAAGCTGTCTCTGCCTCTGGAGCTGGCTCCACACTTGAGCTGTCTTGAGGCAATACTCCCCCTGAGTCTGGCATTGGTTCAGGGGTGAGAGGTGATGGAACCGTCTCGGTCTCCTTCTGAACCTCTATCGGTCTCACATCACCAGCAGGCATCTCCTCCACTGCTCTTGCCAACTGCTCACCTTCCACATCATCCAAGTTCTCATGCTCTCCTTGGCTCCCATTGGATTCGTCGAACTTTACATCGCAGGTCTCCTCAATCTGACCGCTACTCTCGTTGTACACCCTGAAGGAAGACCCTCTGGCTGAGTACCCCAAGAAGACTCCCGTGTCCACTCTGCTCTGGAATTTGCCAAAGTGCTCCCGCTTCTTCTTGATGTAAACTTTGCAGCCAAAGACCCTGAAGTAGGAGACATTGGGTCGTCTTCCCACTAGCAGCTCATAGGACGTCTTCTTCAGGAGCTTGTGAAGGTACAGCCTGTTGATGCGATGACAGTGTGTTGATTCTTGACCCGAGCAGATGTGAAGTCTTGTACTCATCCAACATTGTCCTCGCCATCTCGATGAGCGTCCTGTTCTTCCTCTCAACCACTCCATTTTGCTGAGGAGTGTAGGTGGCTAAGAACTGATGATCAATCCCTAACTCATCACAGAACAGCTCAACAGAAGTGTTAGTGAACTCCGTCCCATTGTCACTTCTCACCTTCTTGAGGGTACAATCAAAAGCATTTTGGGCTTTCTTTACAAACTTTTTGAAAACATCTCCACTTGGAGTTTTGTCAGGTAGAAAGAAGACCCAGGTGTATCGGGAGAAGTCATCAACAATGACCAAGCAATAGAGATTTCCCCCGATACTCACATAGGTAGTTGGTCCAAAAAGATCCATGTGTAAAAGCTCGAGAGGTCTAGAGGTAGACATGACATTCTTGGCAGGATGTGAGCTTGCCACTTGCTTGCCGGCCTGACAGGCACTGCATAGCTTGTCTTTCTCGAATGTCACATCTTTCACCCCAAGAATCAACTCGTTTTTGAAAAGTTTCTTCAAATTAGCCATGCCGACATGCCCAAGACGCCTATGCCAAAGCCAACCAAGGGTAACTTTGGCGACAAGGCAAATCGAGGCGGATCTGACGAGCTCATTAAAGTTCACAAGAAACAAATTTTCAAATCGAAAGCCTTTAAACACAAGATTTTCATTTTTGTCCAAAACCAACAAGCCCTCAGGTGAGAAATTACAATGGAACCCCAAATCACATATTTGGGCAACCGAGAGGAGGTTATAGCTCAAAGTTTTCACAAGTAGCACATTGTCAATTGAAAGATCTGAAGAAATTGCTACCTTTCCTGCTCCAAGAACCTTGCTCTTGCTTCCATCTCCAAAAGTGACCTTGGGGGGAATCTTGCCTTCCTCCCCTATTGAGGTGAACAACCGGGGGTTGCCGGTCATGTGTTGGGTGCATCCTTGTCAATGATCCAATGGCACCCTCCACTCCATTAGTTCACTGTCATGAAGCAGATCCTTATGTGACTCGGGGACCCACAGGAGGTCCCCGAGGGTTAGCCTTCAAACCAGAAGCAACACGAGCAAAGCGATCAATCAATGACTTAGGCACCCAAACATGTGCCTTGTGCTCATTCTCAGACTTAAGCCCAACAAATCTAGCAGTCATCCTTCCCTGATCATTCTTCTTGAGCAAGTATTGACCATACAACTCGGTATGTGCTCTAGGGAATCTTGGTTGTGTGTGAATGGGAGTATTGCGGTTTTGGTTCCTAGGTGGGTGTGACTTACCAATGTTGTGCCTAGGAGGTCCATTCCAGAAGTTTTGCCTAGGTGATTGCCAAGTGTTGTGATACCTAGGGCCTTGCCAGTTGTTATAGGATCTAGGACCATATTGCCAGGCACTATTGTTTCTTTGCTGCCATGTGGAGTTATAGTGCCTAGGAGGTCCTTGCCAAGTGTTGTGCCCATTGTGCATCCTAGAAACACTATTGCTAGTGTGCAAGTTGTTACCATGCCTTTTCTTCGGATGAGCCTGATAGTAACCTTGCCTATGGGTAGATGCTCGAGGAACACTTGATTTCTTCCTCCACTTTGGCTTCTCAGGGGTAAAACCCAAGCCACCCTTTTGGGAAGGTTTTCTTTGTTCCTTGAGCATCTTATCCAAGGCTAGGCTACCCTCATAGCACTTCCCAAGCCCCTTATCAAATTTCTCAAGTTTAGATTTCAACTCAGCATTTTCAATAGCGAGCTCCCTAGCAGCTAGTGCAAATTTACAATTATCAGGTGTACACACTAGTGCATTGCTAGAGGAACCGCTAGAAGTGGAAGCCAATACAGTGCAATCATGGACAACTTCAGGGCAAGCGAGAGTCAAATCAATAACAGGTGCAATAGCAACAGAAGTAACAGGCATGGCACAAGCAACATCCAAAGCATCAACAGGTGTATCGACTAGTTGAGCAAGAGGCAAAGCAACCAACTCATCATTCTTAGCTAAAAGTGTCTCATGGTTCTCCCTAAGTGCATGATAAGTAGTCATGAGATCATCTAGGGATTCATTCAAAGCATCGCGCTCTTGTTCTAGCACATTGCACTTAGATGACAGATTTTTGTTAGAACCTAGCAAAGTATCATGCTCAGATTCTAAGCTATCACATCTAGAGACAAGGTTTTTGCACTTAGTTTGCAAAGCAATCAAAGTTTTACCAAGCTCTAGGTTCTTTAGTGTCTCATGCTTATAGCGCTCAAGCTTCCCTAAGACAATCACGCATGCCTTCAACATCTTCCTCGATTCGAACGAGTCGCTCACCTCGCCACTAGGTCGAGCCATCAGGCACTTGGAAGTGCCAGCAGAAATCGGTGAAGCCTTTGCCGATGCAGAGGAAGTAGTGGAAGAAGATCCATCATCATCAGAATACCATTCTCGAGGCTCGATGGCGATCGTGAGACATCTTGGAGCAAGGACTGGATGAGGTGGCACGGACTCAGCTATCGCCATGGTGGCGAGCTCCTGATCAGCTGATTCCTCATCTCCTGAAGCTGAAGTGTCATTTGGGCTGTCGTCGATCACCCATTCTCCCACAAAGGCTAGCCTCTTGCCTTGTGAGGCGACCCTTGAATCGACTTACGGGATTCTTCTTCTTGTAGTCATTACGCCTCGGCTTCTCGCCATCGCCCTTCTCCTTTCCTTTGTCCTTGTACTTGGTGCTTTGCCCTTCCGAGGACACATTGAGCGATGTGCCTTCTCCCGACACTCATAGCATCGGTATGGCGCATGAGTGTTTGGCTCATCCTCTTCTTGCCTCCATAGCCATTTACGCTCATGAACTGCCTTGACTTGCTTCATGAGCAGACCAAGTGTTGGAAGCCCTCCTCGAGCTCATTCCAACTCATCTCTCCACCATTCTCGGCTTGACTTGACTGAGACCACTCTGCTTGGATCCACTGGCTTTGAGGCGATCACTTGATTCTTTGCGAGAGCGGGAGAGTCCTCATGATCATTGAGGAGCATCATCTCGTCTTGTGTGATCTTCTTGAGCAAAGGCTGTGGTGCCGGCTTCTCCACATCACCGCTGTTGGTGAGATAGGTGATGATGTCCCGTAGTCCTTCTTTGGGAGGATCCATGACATTTTCTGCACACTTCATCATGTGCAGCAGTGTGACCGAGCCCTTAAGCTCGTTAAGGATGGGGTTAAGCCGAGTAAACATATCATTGACATTCTCATTTGAAGCATTACAGGCGATCATAGCGCTCCTTGACAACTACTAGTCTACCCTCCTTAACCGCGAAGTGCCTCGTGAATCTCAATAAGTGTGATCCATATGTCGTGCACCGGTGAGATTGCTAACCCTATCAAAGACCTCCATGCTCAAACCACAAAACAAAGCGTTCATGGCCTTAGCATCGGTCTCTAGGAGTTTGTTTTGAGCGGGTGTGGCAGGTATATTGTCGGTGAGTGTGACACCATGAGGAGACTCTACAACCCTCCAAACATCCATTCCCATAGCCTGGAGGAATACTTTCATTCTCAACTTCCAAAAGCTAAAATTAGTGCCACTAAATAGAGGAATCCTATTGGCAGCTACACTACCCCCGTCAGCCATCTCTATGCGGTTAAGCAACTAGAGATCCTGTGCTCTGATACCACTTGTAAGGAACCTAGGCCGAGAGGGGGGGTGAATCGGACTCCTAATTCAAATTTTAAACTTGTTTGAGTGATGGCTTAGTCCGGTGATTACCCAAGCTATCGATTAAGCCCTAATGACTAGGTGAGGAAGCAATCACAATAGAACTCAAGCGACTACTAGGAGGCTCGACGGCACTCACATGCAGGCGATCAAGACAATATGCGTAATTAAACGAGTGAGATGAAGAGACACAAACCGAATTTGTTTACCGAAGTTCGGTGCTCAACACATGAGCACCTACGTCTCCGTTGAGGAAACTTCTCACACAGAGAAGTCGGGACTCTCTCGTCCCTAGCCTTCAATCCACTTGAGGTAGCTCTTCACCAACACATGGTAGGCGAGCTCCAAACCTTCACACAGAGACGAGTTCTCTCACAGGCGAGAGCCCTCGCACCCACCGGCACCGACACACGGCACCGACCACCGACACACAGTGGGTTTCGCCTCAACACATGAGACACCCCCGACACACGGAGGATTTGGCACCCCCGACACACGGAGATGGCCGCCGACACACGGCGGACTTGTGCCTCCAACAGATGGAGCGGATGTAGTCGTACGGTTGATGAAGCCCGTGGCGTGACGACGATCTCTCCGGCGGCGAAGTCCCAAGAGCACAAGATCGAGATCGTCTCTCACCACTACCCCTTCTCTCTCCCCATGAAAACTAGGGCAAAAACACCATGGGAGATGGGGCAAACCTTGGAGATGATGGGAGGAGGTAGGGATCACCTTCTTCTTCTCCTTCCTCTCTTCTTCTCCCTCTCAATCTCTCAAGCACATGGAACCCTAGATGGAGGTGGGTGCCATGGGAGGAGCTCTCATGGGTGGCTAAGGCAAGGGGTGGCTGCTAATGATGGCTCTCTCAATTTTCTCCCGTACACCAACCCTCTATTTATAGGCCCAAGGCGAAACCCTAGAAATGGACGGCTTGGATTAAATCGCGAGTTTCAGAACACTCGGTCGGGGCGCCGTCAGGTTCCGTCGAGACGCCGTCCGGCAGTGGAATTTGCCAAAATTTGTGCCGTCGGACGCCGTCCGGTGGATTACCGGACGCGTCCGACAGGGCGCTGCCTCGTGCGTGAATAGTGCCCACCAAGTGTTTGGTCGCGGGAATGGCCGGCATCGGACGCGTCCGTAGTTTATCAGACGCGTCCGACGATGTGCTGTATCGCGCCACAGTTGGCGACGCCGTCCGGTGCCCGTCGGACGCTGCTGGGTGATCAACAGTCAACTTCATCGGACGCCGTCCGATGGTTTCCGGACGCCGTCCGACAGGGACGATGTCGCCTGGGACTTAGCCATTTTCGAGTTCGCCGCTGAGAATACGGCGCTGTCGGACCCCGTCCGGTGCCGATCGGACGCCGTCCGACAGAGACGGTGTTTCTAGGACTTAGCCAAATTTTGGCTCGGGCTCGCCGGACGCCGTCCGACAGTGGTCGGACGCCGTCCGTGAAATAAATTTGCCCCTCTAAAGTTTTGGCTATACCGACTTAGCCGACGTCACACCTAGGGTTGTTGGCCTATCTTGTCGACTTGTGGAATCGACGGGAGGTTTCGCGCCTAAAGAAAATATCTGGCTTTGAACTTGGCGGCTACGAAAACCACAGGCGGTACTGTACTCCCGAACTATCTCGAACCACGGATACAGCATCTCTAGAACCCGCTCGAACTCACTCGAATTTAACCGGAACTTGTGCTCGATGGGACCTACAACGAGAGAGATGATCTTGCGAGACATCAATGGGCGGATGGGCGAAGCGATTTCGCACACAAGGAAAATAGAAGAACTAGAAAATAACATCCTTAGCCTTGATGCGATCCGTCGAGGCCCAGTTGGCATCAATTACCAAAACATTAAGCCCAAGGGAGGCTTGATCTTACACGGTGCATGGAGAAAACGATAGGCGAACTGAAAACGCGCGACGAATTTGACAACGCGTTGTACGCCGTGAAGCGACAATATTGCGGCCGGATCGAGGAATTCCAGCGCGAGGTCACCGAGCTTCGATTCCGCCATGTGGAAGAGTCCAACACAAACCGAGGTATAGGCCCCAATCCGTGCTAAATCTCTCGCAAAGACGTTTCGTAGGTAATATCCTTTAATGGTTGTCGTTGAGTGCAGCTCTGGAAGCGAGGCAGAAGGCACTGGAGGAAGAAGTACGCCAAGCCAATGCTCGAGCCGAGAATTCGGCCAAGCAGTTGGAAGGTAACTTTCCCCGACTGGCTCTCCCTGGCTCAACCTCACTGAGGCCTGACTGATATGCCTTGTCCGACTGGTTGCGCAGAACTTCGCCGCCAGACCTCGATGGGGATTGCTCCAATACTTGAATGCCTTTATCCAGACGAGGAGCCGCCGAACGATACTGACCTCCTGGTGGCCTGTCTCGACGCCCTTCCTGAGCGGATCAAGGTCTTCACCCGGGAGGCCGCAATAACGTGCACCGGTCAAGGCCTCGCCCTCGCGAAGTCAAACTTCCCACGCCTAGATTGCGAAGCCGTCAAGGATGGGTTTGCTTGCTCGGAGGAGGAGGTCGTGGCTCTTTTAGAAGAAGTCCATCCGACAACTGTCCAGATAGTTGATCAACTGGATCTGTAATTATGCCTGTAATAGAAACTTTTGGTTGATCCCCAGTACCGGCGATCCGACTTATCCAAACAATACGTGTTATCCTTTTTCATGAAACGCGTCCGCCGACTGGTCCAGCCCTCGAGTGCCAAGAAGTAGCGCTTGGCTTTCTTCTGCTTGCAGTGAAGTAGCTAAACATTGTCATTTGGGACGTGAGGCGCCATTACTCAAGAATTTTCGTACCACTCGAATGCGATCAACACTTGTAGAGAAAACAACTTTATTGAAGGGATAGGGCGCGGTTGACTCCGCGCACTATTTAGTGTAGCCCCCGACTTACTGCTTGGTCGTTTACGGCCAAGTAGCAAGTCAAAGAAGGGAAACTAATTACACAAATGCTGCTTGGATACAAGAATTAAGGGAAAAAGCGTAGCTACTCGATGTTCGGTGTTGGGCGCCGGATCCATCTTCACATTGTGGCGGTAAGCCCGGGCGGATCACTTCAGCGATCGCATAGGGGCCTTCCAGTGGGGAGAGTTTATGCTCGTGCTTCGATTCCTTGAAGGACGGATCTCCTTGGAGAACGACGGCCCGTGCGTTCTTGTTGATGGTAGCGACGTAGGCCCTGTTGGTACTTTGCCGACTGGATCAATGCTGCTTCCCTGGCTTCCTCGAGTCTATCGAGGTCTTCCCGCCTCGCCTCGTCCGAATGATTATCGTCGTATCCGGAGACCCGTGGAGACCGAAACTTCAATTCAGTCGGGAGGACTGCCTCAGAGCCGTAGACAAGGAAAAAGGGTGTCTGCCCCGTGGCTCGGCTCGGGGTTGTCCTGAGCCCCCAGAGCACAGAAGGCAACTCCTTAACCCGGTAGCGTGGCGTCTGACTTGATCGTCGAAAATCCTGGCTTTGAGCCCTTGTAGTACCAGTCCATTGGCGCGCTCAACCTGTCCGTTGCTCCTCGGGTGGCCACTGATGCATAGCAGATCTTAATGCCCAGCTGTTCGCCCCACTCTTGAAACTTGCTGCTCTTGAACTGAACGCCATTGTCGGTGATGATGCGACTGGGTACGCCAAAACACACAACGATGTCCCGGAAGAACTCGCGTGCTTTGGACGCCGTGATAACAAAGACCGCTTGGCTTCAATCCACTTAGTAAATTTGTCGATGGCAAAAGAGATGAGTGAATCCGCCTTGCGCTCGCTTGAGGGCCCACCATGTCCAGTTCCAGACGGCAAAGGGCCAAGAGATCGGAATCGTCTGTAGGTCTTGAGCCGGCATGTGGATCTGTCGTGCGAAAAACTGGCCGACACCCATCACATCTGCGTACTATATCTTCGCGTCGATGGCGGTTGGCGAAAAAATCCTTGCCGATAGGCTTTGCCCACCAGGGTGCTAGCAGCCGCGTGGTGCCCGCACTCTCCCGAGTGGATTTCATTGAGCAGATCTCTGCCTTTTTGCTCAGATATGCAACGCCTTAGTACCCCGGAACTGCTTCTTCTGAAAAGCTCGTCCCCGACTACCTTATTGCTTTTGCTTCGGCGTGTGATGCACTCGGCTAGGCTTCGATCCTCAGGTAATTCATCACGAAGGAGATAATCCAAATAAGGTTGAGTCCATCCGGGGTTAATCGCAAATACCTCCGCATCGGGCTCTTGCTGCTTCTCATGGGCTTCTATTAGTGTAGAGGCGCTTGATGGGCGGTCGCGTAGCTCTGGATTTAAAACACCACTCGGGACTGGGCGAGTGGATCCCATCGTGCTAGCTCGTCTGCTTGCTTCATTGTCGCGGCGAACACGTGTATAGCTCAACCCGTCGAACTTGTCTTCTAGCTTTGAACCTCCGGCAATAGGCGCCATGTTGTCGCCAATACAAGACCACTCCTTTTGTACGATTGACCACGAGTTGCGAATCCCCGTACCATTAACCGCTGACACCAAGCGAGATGGCGGCGCCAGCCCGTGGATGAGTGCCTCGTACTCGTGGCGTTATTCTTGACGAGGAACAAAATTTGGAGGACGTAGCGTAGCTTTTCTCCGGTCGGCGATATGAGCAAAATCCCAGCCCCCGCGCCGCTGAGCATGAGGGAACCATCAAAGTACATTGTCCAGTACTCAAGAATGTCCCTTGCTGCTGGGGTTTGGGCTTTTGTCCACTCGGCAACGAAGTCCGCTAACGCTTGAGATTTGATGGCTAGTCGAGGCCTGAACTTTATTTCAAAGGCTCCAAGCTCAACCGCCCATTTGGCAATCCTCCCAGTGGCCTCCCGATTGTAGAGTATATCTCCAAGCGGGAAAGAGGTGACCACCGAAATTTCATGCTCTTGGAAGTAATGCTTTAGCTTACGTGATGTAAGTAACACAACATCTGAAGCTTACGCACTGTGGGTACCTTATTTTAGAGTCGCCCAATACCTCGCTTACGAAGTAGACCGGACGCTGTACCTTCTGGAGGGAGCCCTCTTCGTCTCGCTCTACCACTAAGGCGCTGCTGATGACGTGAGTTGTTGCACCTATGTAGAGTAGGAGGGGCTCCTGGGGCATGGGAGGGACCAACACCGGGGGCGTGGTGAGGAACCTCTTTAGATCTTCAAAGGCTTGTTGTGCTTCCGCTGTCCACTGGAAATCGTCTTATTGGCGTAAGAGCCTAAAGAAAGGCATGCCTCGCTCCCCGAGTCGGGAAACGAATCGGCTGAGTGCCACGATGCATCCAGTGAGCTTCTACACATCCTTCTGATTGGTTGGGGGCTTCATCTTGATGATAGCATTGACCTTCTCTGGATTTGCTTCAATCCCCCGATTGGAGATGATGAATCCGAGTAATTTACCAGACGGAATCCCAAAAACGCACTTCTCGGGATTTAGTTTCATCCGAAATGCCCTTAGGCTCCCGAATGTCTCGGTCAGATCTGTTATGAGATCCCCTCCGGATTTTGTTTTTATGACGACGTCATCGACATATGCTTCCACGTTGCGTCCGAGTTGAGTGTGAAAACACCGCTGTATGGTGCGCCGATAGGTCGCGCACCAAATTTTTCAACCGAATGGCATTGTGATATAGCAGAAAGCACCAAAGGGCGTGATGAACGACGTTTTGATGCAATCTTCCTCTTTCAGACTGATCTGATGATAGCCTGAGTAGGCGTCCAGAAAACTTAAGAGCTCACACCCGGCGGTGGAATCCACCACTTGATCGATGCGGGGAAGCCCAAAAGGATCCTTAGGACACGCCTTGTTGAGGTCTGTGTAATCGACACACATCCGCCATGTCTTATTCTTCTTCTGCACCAGGACCGGGTTGGCAAGCCACTCGAGATAATACACCTCCTTGATGAACCGAGCGGCCAACAGTTTGGTGATCTCACTCCTAATGGCGTCTTTCCGATCCTGGGCAAATCTTCGCAGGCGCTGCTTTATGGGCTTTGCCTTTTAATGCGGCGTAGAGAGTGCTCGATCACCTCCCTCGGAACACCAGGCATGTCCAAAGGCTTCCAGGCGAACACATCCCGGTTGGCCCGGAGGAAAGTGACGAGCGCGTCTTCCTATTTGCTGTCAAGCCCTGTCCCAATCACGGCCGTTTTGGCCGGATCAGACGGGTCCAACAGGATCTTCTTGGTTTCTTCGGCCGCTTGGATGGAGGTTTTGGCCTGCTTCTTGGCGGGGACGTCCCCTTCTTCCTGAAGGTTTGCGACCTCCAGTCGAATCTTCTCCATCTCAGCAGACGAGTTGAGTGCCTGCGCCATCTCACAGCTCTCGCTGTCACAGAGCAGGGACTGTTTAACGTCACCAGGGAGGGTGATTACACCGTTGGAACCCGGCATTTTTAAGACGAGATAAGTGTAGTTGGGAACCGCCATGAATTTGGCAATCCCCGGCCTTCCCAAGATAGCATGATATGCCGTCTCGAAATCAGCCACCTCGAAACTCAGACTCTCGGTCCGATAATTCTCCTTGGTCCCGAACGTGACCGGTAGGGAAACCTGTCCGAGTGGTACTGCGGACGTCCCGGGGATTACCCCGTGGAACGGAGATGACCCTTTCCGTAGGTCGGAACGTGGGATATTCATCAGTCGAGGTTTTGACGAAAAGGGCGTTAATCCCTCCCGCCATCAACGGGACCCTTTTAGTTTACTCACTGAGCGATCGGATCCAAAACGGTGGGTACCTTCCAGAAAGCGATCCGATCTGGGTGGTCCGATCGATCAAAGGTGATGGGCACCTCGGACCAGCGCAAAGTATTTTGGAGTGGCGAGCATGATGGCGTTGATCTCTGAGAGTGGTAAGCTCGCTTCGCTTGGACTCGTACGCATCAGAGCCCCCGAAGATGTAACTGATCTCACGCTCAGCGTCCTGGTAGTCTCCATCAGGTTTCTTGCCTTGACCGCCCTTGGCCGACTGGTTCGAACTCTCGGCGAACTTATGCAGAATAAGGCAGTCTTTGGCAGAGTGCTTGCCTCGGGGATGGAAGGGACATACCGAATCCATCACCTTTTTGTAGTCGTTGTCGTTGGGGGGCTTTGGTCGGTAGTGCTCCACGTTGGCGACCATCTCATCCCCCTTCCTCTTCTTGTCCTTGGGTTTACCTTGTTCGTCGTTAGGCTTATTCTTCGGGCCTCCGTCGTTGACACCGCGGTGATTCGCAATGGCTTCCTCGGCTTCGGCCTCCTGGTCCGCCATAGTGAACATGGCCTTGAGACTGCGCGGGGGGTCCCGGGTCATCTGCCTAATCAACTCCTCGGACTTGCATCCGGCGAAGAAGGCGTCAATGACTGTCTGCTCCGAAACGTCCCGGATCTCGTTCTTCTTTTTGGTGAAGCGCTTGATGAACTCGCGGAGAGTCTCGCTCTTGCGCCTATGTAGCTGTCAATCTCCCACCTCCCGCTGGCTGTCATAGGTCCTTGAAATTGGCGATGAATCGCTCACGGAGGTCGTCCCAAGACTCGATAGAGTTCTCCGGAGTCCGTTAGCTGTGCAGGTGGTTGGGGTCAAAGCGACGCAAAGTAATTTGCCATGACGTTCGATCACCTCTGCCGCTACCGATCGCTAGGGTGAGACTGCAGCCGATTCGTTGGGTCCCTCTCGCCATCGAACTTGTCGATGCCTTTGAGGTTGAATCCATCCGGCCAAACCACTCGGCCGAGATCTGGGGTAAAGGCCCGAATCCCTTCCAATGGTCGTGGCCGCCTCCGCGCCGGGGATCTGCTACGACGCTCCCGTCGCGGGCCTTGACGCTGCTCTTGGCGATGGTCGCGCCGACTGGCGGTGCTCTCGGCCTGATCGTCGACACGACGAGAGTCTCACCCACCGCCGCTGCGCTCCCGCCGCCTGGCTTCGATGTCTTGACGTAGATCGCGTGCGGGTGACTGATGAGAATCACCAGCCGCTGAGGCGCGAGCCCGATTCCGATTGCGCGTAGATCGACTGCGAGTCAAAGCGGTCGGGGCGGAAATCGCCTCATTTTGCTGGATAGCAGCCATCTCTACCATGGCCGTCCGCCGGGCGAGTGCGGATGCCTGATCGCCTTCGGGAGTTGTTGCGCAATGGTCTCGAGGAGGTCTTTGACGCGATGGCGTTGGCACGGGAGTGTTGTAAACCTCCGATCTCTCGCCTTCACCGCAGAGCTCGTTACGGGCGTCGCTGCGGCGTCTGGGGACGCGCTTGGATCACGGTCTTCTACGGCGATATGGTTTCCTCGAACTGACTTCGTTGAGAGGTAGAGTGATGATCCTCCGCCCCAAGGCGAAGACCTCACGGTAATTCGGATCTCGGCGCTCCCATCGGACTCTGAGTCGGACGCAGAGGCCGACTTGTTCGCTTTGTCCAATGGGTTGGCCACCATTGATGACACCCACGAACGCTGCAGGATCCGATCGGACTGGCCCGACCGAATTAGCAGATCGGTTCCCCGAGTGGTTATCTCTTATCTGAATCTCGGGAGCGGTCTGCGCGGAGGCCGCGGCAAGACTCCCAAGTCCAGGTAGAAATCCAGTCAGGGTTTTGTAAACCTCCCCGGGCTGGAGGATGTCCAGGCCGGGGTAAGCGATCTCGTGGGGCTCTTCTTCGCTCTCCTCGGCGAGGGGGAAGTGAGGTCTAACGGATCTTCTCAAGAAAGCACATGCAGAATTCTCCAAGCCAAAGGGCAATGGGTCCCATTGATTGCGCGTACCTTCTGTTCGAACAATCTCCCGTGGGGGAGAGAGACGAAGATTGCCGATGCCGTCAGCAACGAAGTCCAGGGCACCGAAGCGAAGGGTCTCCCCTGGCCTCATGTCGACGTACGGCGATCTCGAAAAAGCCATCTGATCTACAAGATGATCTCGACGCTGCCCCCTACCTGGCGCGCCAACTGTCGACGGGTGACTAACTGGGGGGTCACCGCCGGCAATGAATTTGTACGAGGGGACGCTAATCAAGAACTAGGCCAGATGGCTAACACAAGACAGGGTTATACAGGTACAGGCCCTCAACGGAAGAGGTAATACCCTACTTCCTGTGCTCTGGGATTATTCGGTGGATCGGGATGCAAGATGATGCTCCTATCAATGATTCGATGGCCCTATTCCGATGGCGTCTGTCCCCTCCCTTTATATAGTGCAGGGGGGATAGAGTTTACAGTAAGTTGCGGGGTATATGGCAGCTATTTCCGTTATGATGTTACATGGAATGTATGCATTGATCTGCTAATTACATGGGGATAGCCCATACACTCGGACCCTTTCTTGCGGCTTAAGTTCCGCCCGATCCGAGTGGTTTCCATCTTCGACCAACCGACCTGGGTCGCCCCCTATCCGCTCCCTTATGGGCCTTCTAGAGGATACCCGGGGCCCATGCAGTCCACACCCGCCATCGATCAGAACACGCCCGACTCTGGCGTTGCTGATGGTCGGAGCGACCACCAGCGGGAGTCGCTGAGGCTTAGTCATCCCAATGGGGCAATCCTCCTTAGAGAAGGAGATGGAAACCTCGGTCCACTTCATCGGCTAGGGCTGTGGTTTGCCCTTCTCGACATTGTGGACCTCCCGAGAAGCTTCCTTGAGGCTACGCCGAGAGGGATAGGCCGAGGAGCCGCCAAAGATAACGGCTATGTGGTTCACGGGCTCAGGATAGTTATCCTTATTGTCCCGATCACCATCATCGGCTTGGCGCTTGGCCTTGCCGGCAACACCTTTTTTGGGCAGGGTGGGCATGGGACCTTTGCCGTTATAGAAATCCTCGAGCTTTGCAGCCCAGGTCCTGCAATGGCGGATATCGTGGCCGTAGCCCTGTGGAACTGGCAAAATCGGTCACTCGGACCTTTCTTGCCTTGATCGCCTCCCTGGGCAAGCTTGTTGCCCTCGTAGTTATTGGCGGGCTTCTTCTGCCCGTTCTTGGGAGGAGGTGCTCGATCTATACCCGCAACGGTATTGTTACGCACCTTTGTTGTTCTTTTTTTTTTCTGGGACTTCTTGTCACCAGGATTGGTGTTGTTCTTTTTCTTCTCATCTACATCAGGCTGGGCGAGAAACTCGCCCTTGTCAAACGCGGGCTCTGCCGCGTTGGCATAGCGATCAGCCGCCTTGAAAAGATCGTTGGCGGTCCAGGTCTCGTTGGTCTCGAGATCTTGGGTGAGCCGCTCGTCGCGGACACCGTTTTTGAAGGCGAGGACAACAGACTCATCCGAGATGTTCGGGATTAGACCTGTTCAAACCCGGGCGGGCGGACTGGAAAAGCCCGCCAAAAAACCGAACTGGCCGAGCCCGGTCCGGCGTCGGGCTCAGAAACCGGCCCGAGCCCGCCCGGCCCGAAGCTCGCCCAAAGCCCGGCGGCCCGCCACCACTTAAACCGGGAAAAACTAGGCGGGCCCGCCCACCACCGGCTTGAACGAGGCGAGCCCGCCCGATGCACCGTTCGGGCCGGGTCGGGTTCTCGGGCCGGCTTCCCATGATTAGGCCTATTCGGGATCGTGTTGCGGATCTTAATGAAACGCTTCACGAAGTTGCAGAGGGTCTCCCCGTTCATCTGGATCATCTGGTGCACGTAACAGCTCTGAAAATTAGCGATCAGAGCGTCACAAAGTTGGTTCCAAGAGTGGATGGAACCTTCCTGCTGATTGAACAGCCACGTCCGAGCAGCACCCTCAAAAACAGTCGGAAGGTAATAAGCCATGACTAGCTCGTCACCCTCGGCAGTCATGATGGTGGTAGCGTAGATGGAAAGGAACTCTTCTGGGTTTTGGGTCCCATTGTACCTCTCCATGTGGCCAGGTTTGAACTTGGAAGGCCACGGACAAATGGCAGCTCGTCGAGAAAGCCTTGCGACCAAGTCAGACGCCCACCATCTTCTCCTGCAGACCCTAGTCTTGTAAAGACATTAGGCCAGTTGCGCGGAGGGGCTCTAGTTGAGCGGGAAGATTCTGCCTGGTGGTATTCCCTCCGTGACAGTCCTCCGCGCTCCTTCCACATGGTCATAACAATGTGTTCGTCCCGAGGGGATCGTCCGTGATCGTTGCGCGCCCGCTTGCCCTTGTGGTCGCGGCGACCACGCGGACTTGCTGAGCGTTGTTGACCACGGGGATCTTGCCCGTCGCGAGTCCCCTTTGATATGGGCGAGGTCACGCGATCGGCCGAGCTTTATTTGTCCGAGTCCTTCCGGCGGTATTGCGTCGCCCATGAGGGCGAGGTTGGCCTAGTTGGTGGATCTAATCACCGTTGCCATGGCCTGAAGTCGTTCCTAACTCTGCTCAAGGGCTCCTGGGATCCCTGAGGCGTCCGCGTTTTGCCCGACTGGGGTCTTATTACGCGGGGATTCGCCCCGAGAAGGTAGAACGTCTGCCGGGGGGCTTGGCGGAGGTACGCTAGGCGGGTCGCGTCGCTGTCGCTTGCGCCGATCACGAATCTGCGCCAAGGTTTGATTAATTGAGGCGTCCAGACTGCGGCGAACAACTTCTTGTTCGCGAGCAGCTAGCTCGGTCCATCTGTCGCCGAGCAGAATCGACCTGCTCGATCTCGTCGGCCGCCGCGGCCTGCGCACGATCCTCTGAGGTTTCGGTGCCGGCCATGTTGACGCTGCGACGGTCGCGCGGTAGCACACCAGACGGTGTCATCACTGTGTCGCCACAGGAGGAATCGACCGACATGGCCTTGGAATCCGAGAGATCTAAACCAGCGTAAAGATTGTCGGTTCCGTAATCATCGTCAATGACGGGAGCGTGATCTAAGACCATCTCCGGAACGTAACCGGAGACTTCCGTCCCAGATCCGGAAGGCGATCGAGATCGAAGAGATCGATCCGATCTGACAGGGGATGTGACATCCTGCCCTTCTGAGTCATAGCCCTCAGGAAGAATTTCTTGATCGCTGAATGAGTTCTACATGCTCGAACAGGCTTGATCTACTGCCTCCCCACGGACGGCGCCAACTGTCGACGGTTGGGATATCGGTCCCAAGTCAATTAAGGTTCTTGAGAAGGGGAGATGGAAGACATCTGCTGGCGGGCGACGATAATCAGCGAGCGATTGGATGGAACCGAGTTTTATCTTTGGTTCAGGCCTCTCTGGGGAGATAATAACCCTACGTCCAGGTGCTTCTCTATATGAAGAACGATTACAAGGGAGAACTCGGCGAGACGAACAGGTCTCGGCGAGATTCTGGGTGTACAAGAAGTGGTATTCAATGAGATGTTCCCCCCTATACGCCGTAGGGGCCTGGTTTATATAGTGTCGAACAACCGACCTACCGGGGGATAACCGGGCCGGGCTGGTCGCACGCCTGTAACGGACTCGTATACATGCCAAATATATCCCGAGGTAGACAAGGTATATCTAATTCTTGAGGATGATGACGTCTGCTCCAATCCGGAAAACCTACGTCCGGGTCTTCACGTAGCCGTGCAGAACTCTGTTCGAGTCGGACTCGAACAGGAAACCTAGGCCACCACGCACCGTGCCCACCAGGAGGCTGTTCGGCAACATGGGCTTGATAGAGCCCTCTAGGGAGTCAAGCCCTAGGAGGCTGTTCGGCTAGGCCTTCAGGGAGTGGGCCATGGCAATGGACCGTGATTTTATCCCCGACAAATTATACATGATATACTTCTATATATTAAAGTCCATCACAAGCCTACATGAAAAAATTGCCCACACATCACCTAGATTTCTGCGGCCGACGAATCACACGAGTAGCTCCATCTGACCGTCCGCAAACCTTAGTCAGATTTTTTGCCAAAAAAACCCTCCCTTTTTCTGGTAATCAACCCGCCGTCCACGTACCGATTTGAGGTCACACTCAAGCATGTTTGTAGATACACCCCTTAACTTTTTTATTTTACACCTAGATCCATTCACCTTCACCCAAGCCTCTCACCTTCTTTCATCCCCATTCTTTCTTAGTATGCATGCCGGTAGGGGGCTAAGGTGGCCGCCCTCACCCGACTTTCTTATTCCTCTCCCATCTCTCTGGCCACCCCTCCTCCCTCCCTTCCCGGCTTCGCATCACGTTAGCTCAGTCCTAGCAGCGACTAGATCCGGGCACATGCCCTCAATTAGCATGATTTGTGTTACTGCTGATTCCATACCACCATTGGAATCCGTCGCCCTATTCCTCATCCTCCATTCCACTGTGTTCTCATATATAGTTTGTCATGTTAGATTTTGGTCACATATATACATCATTCTTTGCTCTTATCTTTCTTAATTTGTGTATGCAGGTTTGAATATTTATTTGTCAAGAGAATCATATTTACTTGACATCTTGGCCCGTTTTAATTTTGTCATTCATTTGCTTTAGAACTCAATTGTTAGATGCATAATGTTGCCTAAACAAGTATCAAATTTATGCCATTTCCAGTGAAAGCTATAAAAACAATGTATTATTATGTCCATATATATATATGACTTTGTTGTTACGTAGTAATGTAGCACATTCAATTTTTTTTATTGTACATAGGTATGACTACTGTATGAGCTAACGAATTGTCTTCCAAAACTAAAGAAGGCAAACAAATGAGATGAAATTAGTTTGTCATTTATTTGATTCTTAGTCCGTCTCTTTGAATAGCATGCCCTTCTTTCTATAACTCTTCCACATGTCACTTTCATTCTTTAACTTTTTCATTGTAAACTAGAATGCTTCAGTGTTCTTTAAAGACATCAATGCTGGTTAAAAAAAACCTACGGTGTGATTTGGACGGAAAGAAATGGGCCTCTTATACTCAGTTTACATTAACAAAAATTATGCATTTTTTGTTTTAGCAATGCTCATATGGACCTTTCTCATCTTTGGCACTAGACACATATTGGGTTCATGATCGTGACACAGCCATAGTCATCCTACATTCAGACATATTTCGCAATGTCAGAGTTGCTTCATGTGAAGATCAATGAATAATGAGCCTTTTTAATAATTTCTTCCCTATTTGATTTAAAAGGACTGGTAAATCCCAAAAAGCTAGTTAACATAGTCTGCAAGCGTGTTACACTTCTATTAAGTGCTTTGGTTTTAAAATTTTGATTAAGAAACCCTTTTTTATAGTCCATTTTTATCATTTTTCTTCCATCATTTAATCCTTTCATGGTGGTTGTTTTTTCGGTTAGCTTCTTAGGAGCTAACATAGTAATAAAGCATATTACCAAAAGGAGATTGTAAGGACTAATGTTATTTGGTTAATTTATGTCAAATCTTTGTATTTTGTAGATTGTTTAGCCTAGTCATCAATGATATTATTCGGTTCGTTTATGCCAAATCTTTGTATTGTTTAGCTTGTTATCCTACCCACCAAATCGACAAATAGAAAGGTTCAATCTTAGATCTGAGTTATGCCATCTCCCTCCCTCCCTCCCTTCCTCCCTCTCTCTCTCTCCCTCTCTCTCTCACTCACTCACTAACTCACGCACACACACACACACACACATATTTTCGTACAAAAGACACTACAGGAAACGATATCTGTGTCGGCGGCCGCAATTAGTAGTGTCGGCGGCAATGGAACCGACGACAGTCTGTGTAGTCTGCCAAAAGCCGGGCCGACAACAAAACCAGTTTCCGGTGAGCAGTGTAGTTGCCCAGAACAGAGCCGTCGACACAGACTGTAGTACCGAGCCCCCGCTTCCGGAATTTTGAAATTATGTTCCCGCCAAAAGAGCTTTCTCCGCGGCCAGTTCAACTGTGTCGATGGCCAAAGACCCGCCGAAAGGCTGTGTCGGCGGCCTGAAGAGAGCCGACGACACAGACTGTCGTCGAGTCTTGGGCCGTCGACACTGCAAATCTTGCCGTGGATAGAACTTGTTTAGCCGGACTGGCAGTCCACCTAGGCCCACATGGCAGAGACAAGTATTCTCTGCTATGTGGGTCCAATGTGAAATTTTTGATACAAATGGGGCAGGGGTGACCTATATCGTCGAGGGCGCATGGGCCGACGACATAGGGCCGTTGAAAGGAGTCGAAGGTCGGGGGCAGGGCTCACCTGTGTAGTCGGGGGGGCTTGGGCCGACAACACAGGTGACATCAGTGTAGTCAGGCTAGCTTGGGTCGACGACACAGGTGGCACCAGTGTAGTCGGCTTTGGCCAGGCCGACTACACACCACACGGGGCCGATGGATCATTTTCCGGGCCCGCGACTCCTCCGTCCCAAACCTCGTAGGAGCTCTCTAGGGTTGTAAGGGGTAAGGAACACAACAAAGATCATACCACGCTCCTTGTTGGCCGGCAGTAAGTCCGAGGTGCATGTTCATATACGGAAGTCCGACGTGTTTGGTAGAAGTGAAGCCGATCAATTGATACGACGTGCACGTTTAAAAGGAACCTGCGCAGATCATGGAATGACGGGCGGGGAAGGAGAGTGTAGTGAAAGGCTACCTTTTTTGAGGTGGACACAAGGTAATAGTGCACATAGTCAACTTTGAAACGAGCGTTGCTTTGCCAGTGAAAGGAGTCGAAGGTCGGGGCAGGGCTCACCTGTGTAGTCGGGGGGGGGGGGGGGCGACGACACAGGTGGCACCAGTGTAGTTGGGTTGGCTCTCTAGGTGCTCTATAGGGTTGTAAGGTGTAAGAGCATCTCCAAGAGTAATAGTAAAAATGGAGCCCTATATTGCATTATAGGTACTTCGTAAAATGTTTTAGGGCCTTAAAAAATATATCAACTTCAACAATCAGCCCTAAAACATATATATATCCATTTAATTAAACCAACATATCTATTTATTGCTCCAAAAATATAGTGAAACCAAATATAGGGCTTGACAATTGAGTTGCCATGTTTAGCAACTTCTCTTAGAGTCCTAAACTATTTTAGGGCTTTTTGTTGGGATAGGATCCATTGTTGGAGTTGATTTTTTATTAAAGATCCTAAAATATAGAGATAGTAACCCATAAAGGACTTCTCTTGGAGATGCTCTAAGGAACACAACAAAGATCATACCACGCTCCTCGCCTCCGCGGCCGCGCCGTCCCCGTCTCCTCTTCCGTCGTCGTCGCCGCTGCCGCCTTCGCCTTCGCCTGCTTGCCCCATCCCCTGTCGTCTCCGGTCGCCACCGCCGCCCTCTCCTCTTCGCCCGCGCCGCCATCTCTCCATCTCCCCTCCGGTCGCCGCCGTGCCCCCTGTCATCTCCGGTCGCCGCCGCAGCCTCCCCGTCCTCCATGCCGTCCCCCCTGACCGATCTACGTTGGCCGTGCCTCTCGAGTTGTCTCCGCCAAAGAGTCAGCCTTGCACGTCGTCCCCGTCAACCTCGCGGCTTCGATCCAGCCTCACCACGACAGCATGGTCATCTATGGTAAGGTGAGCCCCCTCGCTTTCACCTTGTTTCCATCGGATGTGAGACTGAGTTGCTTTCACCTTCTTCACCTTGTTTCGGTTGTTGACAAACAGCTACCCTAGCAGTGGCTCTCCTTCTCACAACATCGCAAGTTGAGGTATCACTATTTGCCTATTTATTTCCTTCTCAATGAATAGATGAGAGAATGTGCAGTACCTGTCAAATATCAACACGGGATTAACTGATCATTTATTTTATGGTTCAATTGTAGCTCCCAAAAAATAAAGGTGCATTGTGTTGTGCATTTTGAGAATTTTGCCACTGCATTGTTATGGCATTGAATTCGGCTGATCGATGCTATGACATGGATGCCTCATTTTTGGCTAAGTCCCAAAGTTACTATGACATGGATGCCTCATATTTGCCTAAGTCACAGTCTCTCAAAATCTTGGTATAGAATGAATGACGCTGAATTTGGGTAATATCAAATCGCTATGACATGGATGTTGGAAATTTGGTAAGTCCCCAATTTACCATGGGATGGATAGATGGAACCGACATTAAAAGTTTCTTGCTCTTGCTAACAACGATTTGTGCATATAGATTATGTCCCTGTTCTCTGATTTTCTTTCAAATTAAGCTCCTTATTATTTTCATAGCTATGCCACTAAGATATTGCAACTTACTTATGCCCTTATGAAAATGTGGTTTACAATGTCAGTGTGGACAACGAAGGACACATCTAAATATATCCAAAAGCTGCAACATTATTATTTTAATTTGGATCATCACTGCTATGAAGTTAAGTGCAACAAAATTAAAATTTATTATGCTATTGTTAATTAATTTACTTGATTCTTTTAGTGATCCTTTTTGTACATCATTCATTGACATTGTTTATCTGTTTGGCTGTTTGCCATGCTATTTGCATGCCAGGAGTCCAAAAGTTTTTTTCTAAAAAAACCCTATGCCTTTCTTAATATATGTGAATATGTCATTTATGCAGCTAAAAAAAAGTGATTGGCTGCTACCTTTTTTTTGGCTGCTACTAATTAAAGCCAACGCGCCCCACGGGCACGTTAAATATTGATAGTCAATTTACATTGTTACAGTGATGTAAATTTCTTTGATTTTTTCAGACAATGGACTTACAAGCTTATTATTTGGACAACATAGCTCTCCACCAGATTGTTTCATTTAAAAGGTTCACGGTAAGAGACAAGTATAGCTCTCCACTGAACATTATTATTACTGTGTACATATTTTATTTTGGCAAAGTTAAGCTTATAATTTTCCAAGGATTTAAATAGCCCGCTATAGCTTCGCGATAGCTCCGCTATAGCTTTTTTGGACGTAAAACGCTACGCTAAGTACCAAAATTCCGCGAACACAGCTATGCCCGCTATAGCCGCTAAATTGGGCGCTATTTCCGCTATTTTTATAACCGCTATAGCTCCGCTATGCCACTTTTTAAAATTTTCTTTGAAAATCCAACCATAAGTTAGATGTTTATTATGTCCTCACTTATTCTTACATCATTCAACCTTACATGATGATACCATTGATATAAAACTAATAAATAATCACTTAGTCAAGTTTCTCTATAATGAACTTGTAGAATAATATATCACGGTAATTTACTCTACATATTAATGATGATCATATGAATATCCATTAGATTACAAGTATTGCTAAAATAACATGTATGTACCATATTTAGTTGGATTTGACTAATATTATACAAATATTTTATATTTTATATAATTTTCATATTGAAACGCTAAATAGAATAGCTTCCGCGATAGCCCGCTATAGCTTTTATAGCTTTTTTCGGGCCTCGCCGTGAAACCGCGAAAAACGAAAAACGCGATTTAAACCTTGTAATTTTCTGAATTTTATGTGATGCCTTTTAGTGACCTGAAGGAAAAAAGTGTTGAGTATCATGGATATCTGTCTGTAAACCTATGTGTGATTGAATGTTCCTTCGCAATAATCATCCAGGTAATGTTTTTTGATGGCCCAAACAATAGCATTGTCACATACTATTGAGTGATCAGTGAAAATTTGCATGCTGCACCTCCATTTCATCTAGCAGATATCTATGCCCTGCTGAGGAACTAAGGCCCTGTTTGTTTCAGCTTCTAGCCAGCATTTAGCCCCAGAAGCCAGAATCTCAAACAAACAGCCAGCTTTTGGAACCCCCTTCAAATAAGCCAAAAACCACCAAAAACCCAATTTATACTGTGATATGAGCTTTTTTCGGAAGCTAGTTTTTTGTGGCTTCTCCCAGAAGCAGCTTTTAGAGAAACTGCAACTCAAACAAGCTCAAACAAACAGGGCCTAAATATCAATGTAATAATCTAGAAGTTCTTGCCTCATTTATATATAGATTAGCACAGTTTAAACTGAAAAAACCATGTGAGAACCACTTGTTGCCAAAGATGAAAAGGCACGTATAGATATATATGATTTTTTCCTATAGTGTACAACTTAGTACTGAAATTTCCCATGGAGATATATGTACTTTCTTCATTCTCTTATAACATGCCATAGTACTATTTTTTCTACAGCAATTCAAGACATTTTTCTACGAGTTTTCTTATGTCATGCCCAACACAATTTTCATTTGCCTCTTGTATTTAAATTTGCAATGACAAATTGAGTTCATTTGCATCGATGGTGTGAAAGGCACCATGCATTTTATTATTTTCAGTAGTTGAATCAGCTCATAATATCATGAGTTTCCATCTAAATTGTTTTCTTTATCAACAATTCAAGGGGCAAAAGAAATACCTATAGCCAAAAAGTAGCTACTGCAAAGACTATTTCAATATGAAGTTTCATGGTGGATATTCAATACTGCATCTTGACTATTAGCTAGTAGTACTAGTGGGAAAAATGGCGCCGATGCCCTGGATACACCCTTCGGCGCCTTCTCCTAGGATCATTCATTTTTTTTAGTTTTTGCAGTATATACCATGCAAGTTTGCAAATGCACATGTACTTTCAAATTCAGATTTTCTCCAATCGTGCAGGTGTCCATTTCAATGCGCTCATGGATCGTCGAATGGTCTGTATGCCGATTCCAATTACACAAAGCGGTAGAGCAGATCGTCGAGGGTTTCTTCACCGATCCTTTTGATGGTTCGCAGAACCATTAATGTACTTGTCATTTAGGTTCCTATCATTTAGAAATGCTTATGACTTAGAACTGTTTGTGTGACCATTATGAACCGCTTGTATGTACATTTGGACTCGGAGAACGACGTTTTGTTTTATTATTGACCATTTTCTGATTTTGGAGCTATGTGAATGTGTATGTGTTCAGAATTATGGTGGCGAGCACCTAATTATATGTGGATATGCTGAGGGGAGTTGGGGAATATTACTGTGCTGGGAATTGTGTTTAATTGCAGGTTGAAATTGAGATTTTAAATGAATTTATGGCATTTTTTGGCTGGACAATAAGAATTGTCGTCGGCTAGAAGATAGGTCGACAAAACAGGTGTGGATGGGGCAAGGCGGGGGCGGTGTCGTCGGCTGGCGGGGCAGCGACCTGATTGGGAGTTGTGTAGTCGGTAGGGCGTACCGACTACACAAGTTTGGGTAGGGCGGGGCAGTGAGGCGGGAGGCGGTCGTCGGCCTGGGCAGTGCAGCCGACAAAGGGGTGGAAGCTGTGTAGTCGGCCTGGTCAATGACTACAGTGTGTAGTGGAGGCGAGGGCAGTGAGGCGGGAGGCGGTGTGTCGGCCCAGGCGAGGCACGACATAGATGGGGAAGTGTGTGTGGTCGGTCAGGCGGGGCCGACTACACAGTGTGGAAGGGGAGCGAGGAAGGGGGTTGTGTCGTCGGGATTTCTCGTGGCCGCCGACAAAAGTGAGCAGTGTTGTAAGGATCCTAGGTCGAGAGGGGGGGTGAATCGGACTTCTAATTCAAATTTTAAACTTGTTTGAGTGATTGCTTAGTCCGGTGATTATCCAATCTATCGATTAGTTCCTAGTGTCTAGATGCGGAAGCGATTAAAATGAAACTCAGACGACTACTAGGAGGCTCGATGGCACTCACATGCAAGCGATCAAGTCAATATCTAAATTAGCAGAGGAAAGAAGAGACGCAAACCGAGTTGTTTATCAAGTTCGTGCTCAACACATGAGCACATACGTCTCGATTGAGGAAACTTCTCACAGAGAAGTCGGGACCCTTCGTCCCAAGCCCTCAATCCACTCGTGGTAGCTCTTTACCAACACATGGTAGGCGAGCTCCAAACCTTCACACGGAGACAAGTTCCCTCACACGCGAGAGTTCTCACACCCACGGCACCGACACACGGCACCGACCACCGACACACGGTGGGTTTTACCTCAACACATGAGGTACCCCCAACACATGGAGGATTTGGATCCGACACACGGCGGACTTTGCACACCCCGACGAACGGAGAGGAAGCACCGTGGGAAGCACGGTGACCTTCACGGAGAAGGGTTTGCTTGCGGTACGCTTGTTGAAACTCGGCGACGACGATGTCTCCCGTGGCAAGAATCCCAAGGACACAAGACCGGAGACACTCACTCAACCCTCATCCCACCATGGAGGATGGCAAGACAACCATGGAGAGCGCACAAACCTTGGAGATGATGAGGAGGAGGCTAGGGGATGCTCTCTTCTTCTTCCTCACTCCTTTTCCCTCAATCTCACAAGCACATGGAACCCTAGATGGAGGTGGGAACCATGGGAGGAGCTCTCTAGGTGGGTAGGGCAAAAAGATGGCTGCTAGGGTAGGCTCTCTCAAGTTTCTCCCGTGCACCTAGCCCCTATTTATAGGCCCAAGGCGAAACCCTAGAAATGGACGGTCCAGATTAAATCACGAGATTCAGATCGCCCGATCGGACGCCGTCCGGTCGCCGTCGGACGCCGTCCGGCGTAAAGTCGAAACCTTTTGTGCCGTCGGGCGCCGTCCGTGGTGACCGGACGCGTTCGGCAAGCGCCGCCAGCAGCGTGAATCGGGCGCCCGCCAGGTGTTTGGTCGCGGGTTTAGCCATCGTCGGATGCCGTCCGGTGACTTGTCGGACGCGTCCGACAGTGTGGGTGGCGTCCGTCGGACGCTCGCCAGACGCCGTCCGATGCCCCTCGCCGTCGATTTTCTACTTCACCGGACGCCGTCCGGTCGCTGTCGGACGCCGTCCGACAGTGGCTGTGAACCTAGGACTTAGACATATTTTAAGCTAGCTCGTTAGGAATCCCTCGCTGTCGGACGCCGTCCGGTGGCGGTCGGACGCCGTCCGGTGGCGGTCGGACGCCGTCCGACAGAGGCGGAGTTTCCGGGACTTAGCCAATTTCGGCTTGGGCTCACCGGACGCCGTCCGATGGCGATCGGACGCCGTCATTTACGAGGCTAAGTTTACCGACTTCGCCTCGCTTCGCCTCTCTCGTCACCACGCTTGGGTCAAGGGACACTTTGTCGATTTGTGGACAAGGCGGGAGGTTCAAATCATTTGGGCGGGAGGTTTCGCGCCTAAACAGAATATTTGGCTTGGGAACTTGGCGGCTACGAATCCCTGGACAGCTAGACCCCCGAACCTTCTCGACCCTGGGACAAGTGTACTCGCTCTAGATGGTTCGCTCAAAACTAACGCCTGACACTCTCGGAACCCCTATAACCTGTGCTCAGTGGGACCCTACAACCAGAGAGATGTAGTCTTGCCAAAGACGCACACAAGAAAAATAGAAGAACTATAAAAACAGAGGTCCTTATCCTTGGCGTTCCGGCTGTACGGCCTAGTTGCCATCAATTACCAAAATCAATTAGCCCATTGGAGGCTTGATCTTACAATCTCCCCCTTTTTGGTAATTGATGACAACACCTGCAAATCCAACATGACAAAGCACAAATACAATCTCTGGTGCAATGGGTTAGCTCAGAAACATTGCACAAGGCTAGACCAATGAATAAAATGCAATGAGCATATAAACATGAGCTCCCCTAAATCAATGCATACCACTTGAGAGTAAACCTAGGAGCAAAACATCTCCTAAATCTACCACTTGTAAACACCCCAAATTTCATTCTCCCATCTTTGCATCCCAAAACATGATAAAGCCCAAAACATGGATTTGCATTAATTTCTCCTCCTTTGGCATCAATAACCAGAAAGTAGTAAAGTATGGGATTAGCAAATGAAGCGCTTTGGAAGTTGTACTAGTGCACATATGCCCATAAGTTCATCACACTCAAAAACTAGCCATCTCAAGATCACAATGTCACAAGATCAACTAAAGCACAATTATTAAATGTGTGATTCAAGTTATTTATGACCTAGAGCAAGTATAAGATGAACAATAGCGAGAAGTATCAACAGTTGCTTCAAAACTTCGAAGGGACACATGATGCACCATACCACTAGAAAATGCGCTCCAAGCTACACTAACTATCACCAAGCCTATTTGAGACTAAAAACATTTTGGTTGAGCTCATTTTTGAAAGGTTACACATTTTGCACCTTGAATTTTCTCAAATTTGCCATGTCTCAAATCATAGGCGACGCCACCCAGCATGACACTGAAGGTGAACGTCTCGGTCATCCAAAGCTCCCCCTAAGTTCATGCCTAGTGCAATGGCAAGCTATCTCATCGAGGAGTCATTGGTGAGACATGCTTAATCATATTTTAGCACTTTTTTTTTCAAATATGGCTCAATATTTTCTCACAATTGCTCAAATTTACGAAGTAAAGACATGTGCAAAATGGAGAGACACACTCTAGACTAAGAAGCACATGATCAATCAAAGAGTTCAGAGCAATCAAATGAGACTAGAAGCTATAGCTCTCCTAACACAAGCTAATGGCTTTCAATTACATGATATGTTGAGTTAAGCACCAGTTGAGCTAGTGACAAGGTAAACACATGCTATAGCTACCAATTTAATGTGATGAAAATATAGGCAATGAATAGCATCCAGTATAACAGGCAGAGCACCTAAAAGCTAAAACTGGCTTCAAAAGATTTGCAATGAATGACATAGCCACGCGACCAACTCAGACAATGTTTGACTTATCTAAAATGTTCAGTTCATTTCTCAATTTGCAGAATCGTGCCTCATCGAGTGGCTTAGTGAATATGTCGGCAAGCTGGTCCTCTGTCCGCACGTGCTCAAGCACAATGTCGCCCTTTGTCACATGATCATGAAGGAAATGGTGACGGACATCAATATGTTTGGTCCGTGAGTGTTGGACCGGGTTGCACGCTATCTTCACCGCGCTCTCGTTGTTGCATAAAAGAGGCACATGGTCAAGTTTTAGCCTAAAGTCAAACAGTGACTGTGTCAAGTAAAGCAATTGTGCACAACAACTCCCTGCCGCTATATACTCAGCCTCAGCGGTAGATAGCGCCACGGAGTTCTGTTTCTTTGACGCCCATGACACAAGACACCTACCCAAAAAGTGACATGCCCCGAAAATGCTTTTGCGATCGATCTTGCACCCGGCATAATCTGAGTCAGAATAGCCTAGGAGCTCAAACCGCGCACCCTTCGGGAACCAAAGGCCTATGCTAGGTGTGTATTTCAGGTATCTAAGTATTCGTTTCACAGCAGTCATATGCATTTCTCTAGGGGAGGCTTGAAATCTAGCGCACATGCACACACTAAACATGATATCCGGCCTAGATGCAGTCAAGTAGAGCAAAGCACCAATCATGGAACGGTAAAGCTTTTGGTCGACATATTTACCTTCTTTGTCGAGGTCGAGGTGGCAGTTCGTTCCCATCGGTGTCCGGATTGGCTTGCAGTCATCCATGTCGAAGCGCTTGAGGAGGTCGTAGATGTACTTCTCTTGGCATATGAATGTCCCGGTCTTGAGTTGCTTGATTTGAAATCCCAAGAAGAAGTTCAACTCGCCCATCATCGACATCTCGAACTCCTTTCTCATCATGTCGCTAAACTCCTTGACCAAGACCTCTTTTGTGCTACCAAAGATGATGTCATCCACATACACCTGGCACAGAAACAGATCTCCATCCACCACCTTCGTGAATAGAGTCGTGTCGACCCTTCCAACCGTGAATCCCTTGCCGATGAGGAAGTCCCTCAGTCTTTCATACCATGCCCTAGGTGCTTGCTTGAGACCATACAAAGCCTTTGACAATTTGTACACATGATCAGGGTGACGTGTATCTTCAAACCCCGGAGGCTGCTCCACATACACTAGCTCTCTAATATACCCGTTGAGGAAAGCGCTCTTCACATCCATCTGCTTGAGGACGATGTTGTGACATGTTGCAAATGCCACAAGCAGCTTGATGGCATCCAAACGTGCCACTGGAGCATAGGTATCTCCACAATCTATACCCTCGATCTGCGTGAAGCCCTGAGCGACTAACCTAGCCTTGTTGCGCACCACTACACCAAGTTCATCTTGCTTGTTCTTGAATACCCACTTGGTGCCTATCACATTGTGGTCACTTGGCCTTTTCACCAAGGTCCAGATTTTGTTCCTCTCAAAATTGTGCAGCTCCTCATGCATCGCATTGATCCAGTCCGGGTCATTTAGTGCCTCTTCCACTTTCTTTGGCTCAAGCTCAGACACGAACGCCGTGTGCTCACAGAAGTTCGCCAAAGCATCGACCTCACTGATGCTGGCTGTCCTTGATCTTGTTTGTACACCTTGAGTCAAGTCCCCAATCACTTGATCAGCTGGATGATCACGAGCAATAGTGTGATGGGTCTTGATCAACTGAGATGGTAGCTCATCTGATTCTGCATCCGGCTCGCACGCTGTCTCTGCCTCTTGAGCCGGATCAAGACTTGAGGTATCCGCTTGAGGTGAGGCTCCCCCTGACTCTGGCACTCGTTCAGGTGTGAGAGGTGGTGAAACAGTCTCGGTCTCCCTCTGAACCACTACTGGCCTCACTTCACCAGCTGGTATCTCCTCCACCGCTCTTGCCAGCTGCTCACCATCCACATCATCCAGGTTCTCATGCTCCCCTTGACTTCCATTAGACTCGTCGAACTTCACATCGCAGGTCTCCTCAATCTGACCACTGCTCTCATTGTATACCCTAAAGGAAGACCCTCTGGCTGAATATCCCAAGAAGACTTCCGTGTCCACTCTACTCTGGAACTTGTCCAAGTGCTCCCGCTTCTTCTTGATGTAGACCTTGCATCCAAAGACCCTGAAGTAGGAGACATTGGGTCGTCTCCCCACAAGCAGCTCATAGGACATCTTCTTCAAGAGCTTGTGAAGGTACAGCCTATTGATGCAGTGACAGGCTGTGTTGATTGCTTCAGCCCAGAACAGATGTGAAGTCTTGTATTCATCTAACATTGTCCTCGCCATCTCAATGAGCGTCCTGTTCTTCCTCTCAACCACCCCATTTTGCTGAGGGGTGTAGGTGGCTGAGAATTGGTGATCAATCCCTAACTCATCACAGAACAGCTCAACAGAAGTGTTAGTGAACTCCGTTCCATTGTCACTTCTCACCTTCTTGAGGGTACACTCAAAAGCATTTTGGGCTTTCTTTACAAACGTTTTGAAAACATCTCCAGTTGGAGTTTTGTCAGGTAAAAAGAAAACCCAAGTGTATCGGAAGAAGTCATCAACAATGACCAGGCAATAAAGATTTCCCCCGATACTCACATATGTTGTTGGCCCAAAAAGATCCATGTGTATAAGCTCGAGAGGTCGAGATGTAGACATGACATTCTTGGCAGGATGTGAGCTTGCCACTTGCTTGCCGGCCTGACAGACACTGCATAGCTTGTCTTTCTCGAATGTCACATCTTGCACCCCGAGAATCAACTCGTTTTTGAAAAGTTTCTTCAAATTTGCCATGCCGACATGCTCAAGACGCCTATGCCAAAGCCAACCAAGAGAGATTTTGGCGACAAGGCAAGTCGAGACGGATGCGGCAGGTTCATTAAAGTTCACAAGAAACAAGTTTTCAAACCGAAAGCCTTTAAACACAAGATTTTCATTTTTGTCCAAAACCAACAAGCCCTCAGGTGAGAAATTACAATGGAACCCCGAATCACATATTTGGGCAACAGAGAGAAGATTATAGCTCAAAGTTTTTACTAGCAGCACATTGTCAATTGAAAGATCAGAAGAGATTGCTACCTTTCCAACTCCAAATATCTTGCTCTTGCTTCCATCTCCAAAAGTGACCTTGGGGAATCTTGCCTTCCTCCCTATTGAGGTGAACAAGCTGGGGTTGCTTGGTCATGTGTTGGGTGCACCCGCTGTCGATGATCCAATGGCACCCTCCACTCCGGTAGTTCACCTGTCAAATGAGAAGATCACTTATGTGACTCAGGGACCCACACAGGAGGTCCCCGAGGGTTAGCCTTCAAGCTAGAAGCAACAGGAGCAAAGTGATCAATCAATGACTTGGGCACCCAAACATGTGCCTTGTGCTCATTCTCAGCCTTGAACCCAACAAATCTAGCAGTCATCCTATCTTGATCATTTTTCTTGAGCAGGTAGTGACCGTATAACTCAGAATGTGCTCTAGGAAGTCTTGGTTGTGTGTGGTTGGGAGTGTTGCGATTTTGGTTTCTAGGAGGGATTGGTCTACCATTGTTGTGCCTAGGAGGACCATTCCAGAAGTTTTGTCTAGGTGAATGCCAAGTGTTGAACCTAGGACCTTGCCAGTTTTTATGAAACCTAGGACCATTCCAGGTGTTATACTTAGGACCATATTGCCAGGCACTATGATTTCTTTGTTGCCATGTGGAGTTATAGTGCCTAGGAGGTCCTTGCCATGTGAGGTGTTCATTGTGCATCCTCGGAGCATTGTTGCCAGTGTGCAATTTGTTAGACCCAGAGTTGCTTCTCTTCTTGGGATGAGCATGATGTTAACCTTGCCTACTGGCAGATGCTCGAGGAACACTGGATTTCTTCCTCCCCTTTGGCTTCTCAGGGGTAAAACCCAAGCCACCCTTTAAGGAAGGTTTTCTTTGTTCGTTGAGCATCTTATCCAAGGCTAGACTACCCTCATAGCACTTCCCAAGTCCTTTATCAAATTTTTCAAGTTTATCTCTAAGTTCACCATTCTCAATAGCTAATTCCCTAGCAGCTAAAGCAAATTTGTAATTATCAGGAGTACAGTCATGAGCATTGCTAGAGGAACCACTAGAGCTAGAAGCAATCAGGGTCAAGTCAATCAAATCATCACATGAAGTAGAGCTATCAACCCTAGGAGGTGCAACAATTATGGAACATGCAGGAGCATCATCAACAGCATCACTAGGAACAGGCAAGATAGCAGGCAAAACATCAACCAAAGCATGACAATCAGGGACATCAACAGATTGAGCAACAGGCAAAGCAATCATGGAAGTATTATCGGCTAGAAGCCGCTCATTACTAGCCCTAAGCTCATGAATTGTAGAAAGGAGATGTTCTACCGACTCATTTATAGCCCTATTCTCTTCTTCTAGCACACTTGTTTTCTTAGTCATAGCATTACTAGAACCCATCATGGAGTCATGTTCAGTTTCTAGTGATTCATGCTTAGACACAAAATCATTGAACCTAGCATTTAAGTCATTAAGACGCTCCTGAAGTCTCATGTTTCTTGATCTTTCCTTTTCAAGAAAGTCAAGTGCTTGAGCAAGGTAACCTCTAGCAACTTCCGCCTCATCTTCGGGTTCGGAGTCAGAGTCATAAACCTCATTTCTAGATGGCTTGACCATCAAGCACTTGGCGATGTCGGTCGGAGTCGATGTCGCCTCTGGTGTAATGGAAGTAGAGGAAGCAGACTCGTCATCATCGGAGAACCACTCTTGAGGCTCAGTGACGACCGTGAGACATCTTGGAGGGAAGGCTGGCGGTGGTGGCACAGCCTGAGTGATTGCCATGCCGGCCAATCCTTGGCCACTTGACTCCTCGTCATCACTTGAAGCTGACGTGTCATTGGGTGTCATCGGTCACCCATTCCCCACAAAGGCTACCTCTTGCCTTGTGAGGAGCGACCCTGAATCGACTTACGGGGATTCTTCTTGTAGTCCTTCCGTCTTGGCTTCTCGCCATCACCCTTCTCCTTCCTTTGTCCTTGTACTTGGTATTGCCCTTCCGAGGACACATCAAGCAATATGTCCTTCTCCCGACACTCATAGCATCGGTATGATGCATGTGAGTTCTGCTTATCCTCTTCCTGCCTCCATAGCCATTCTTGTTCATGAACTGGCCAGCTTGCTTCATGAACAGGCCAAAGTGTTGGAAGCCATCCTCGATCTCGCTCCATGTCATCTCACTCTTATTCTCAGCTTGACTTGACTTGGGATCACTCTGCTTGGATCCACTAGCCTTCAGAGCGATCACTTGATTCTTTGCTGGAGCAGGGGAATCCTCTGGATCATTGAGAAGCATCATCTCATGTGCGGTGATCTTCTTGAGCAAAGCTGTGGTGCCGGCTTCTCCACGTCCACCGCTATTGGTGAGATAGGTGATGATGTCCCTAGTCCTTCTTAGGAGGATCCGCAGACATCTTCTCGCACACTTCATCATTTGCAACAATGTGACCGAGCCCTTAAGCTCGTTAAGGATGGGGTTAAGCCGAGTAAACATAGCATTGACATTCTCATTTGGAAGCATTCGAATCGATCATAACGCTCCTTAACAACTACTAGTCTACCCTCCTTAACAGCGAAGTGCCCTCGTGAATCTCAACGAGTGTGATCCATATGTCGTGTGCACTAGTGAGATTGCTAACTCTATCGAAGACCTCCATGCTCAAACCACAAAACAAAGCGTTCATAGCCTTAGCATCGGTCTCTAAGAGTTTGTTTTGTGCGGGTGTGGCAGGTATGTTGTTAGTGAGTGTGACACCATGAGGAGACTCTACAACCCTTCAAACATCCATTCCCATGGCCTGGAGAAATACTTTCATGCGCAACTTCCAAAAACCAAAATTAGTGCCACTAAACAGAGGAATCCTATGGGCAGCTACACTACCCCCGTCAGCCATCTCTATGCGGTTAAGCAACTAGATACCCAAGCTCTGATACCACTTGTAAGGATCCTAGGCCGAGAGGGGGGTGAATCGGACTCCTAATTCAAATTTTAAACTTGTTTGAGTGATTGCTTAGTCCGGTGATTATCCAATCTATCGATTAGTTCCTAGTGTCTAGATGCGGAAGCGATCACAATGAAACTCAGACGACTACTAGGAGGCTCGATGGCACTCACATGCAAGCGATCAAGTCAATATGCGAAATTAACATAGTGGAAAGAAGAGACGCAAACCGAGTTGTTTACCGAAGTTCGGTGCTCAACACATGAGCACCTACATCTCCGTTGAGGAAACTTCTCACACAGAGAAGTCGGGACCCTTTCATCCCAAGCCCTCAATCCACTCGTGGTAGCTCTTTACCAACACATGGTAGGCGAGCTCCAAACATTCACACGGAGGCAAGTTCCCTCACACGCGAGAGTTCTCACACCCACGGCACCGACACACGGCACCGACCACCGACACACGGTGGGTTTTACCTCAACACATGAGGTACCCCCAACACATGGAGGATTTGGATCCGACACACGGACACGTTGGCACCTCCGACGCACGGAGATGGCCGCCGACACACGGCGGACTTTGCACACCCCGACGAACGGAGAGGAAGCACCGTGGGAAGCACGGTGACCTTCACGGAGAAGGGTTTGCTTGCGGTACGCTTGTTGAAGCTCGGCGACGACGATGTCTCCCGATGGCAAGAATCCCAAGGGCACAAGACTGGAGACACTCACTCAACCCTCATCCCACCATGGAGGATGGCAAGACAACCATGGAGAGGGCACAAACCTTGGAGATGATGATGAGGAGGCTAGGGGATGCTCTCTTCTTCTTCCTCACTCCTTTTCCCTCAATCTCACAAGCACATGGAACCCTAGATGGAGGTGGGAACCATGGGAGGAGCTCTCTAGGTGGCTAGGGCAAAAAGGTGGTTGCTAGGGTAGGCTCTCTCAAGTTTCTCCCGTGCACCTAGCCCCTATTTATAGGCCCAAGGCGAAACCCTAGAAATGGACGGTCCAGATTAAATCGCGAGATTCAGATCGCCCGATCGGACGCCGTCCGGTCGCCGTCGGACGCCGTCCGACAGAAAGTCAGGGCCTTTTTTGTGCTTCGTCGGACGCCGTCCGGTGGCGACAGACGCGCGTCCGGCAATGCGCCGCCGCGTGGAACTGGCGCCCGCCAGTGTTTGGTCGCGGTTTAGCCGTCGTCGGACGCCGTCCGGTGACTTGTCGACGCGTCCGACAGCAGTGGTGGCGGCCGTCGGACGCCGCCACGCCGTCCGATGCCCTCGCCGTCGATTTTCTACTTCACGGACGCCGTCCGATCGTTGTCGGACGCCGTCCGGCGATGGCTATGAACTCGGACTTAGCCATATTTTGAGCTAGCTCGTTGGGAATCCCTCGCTGTCGGACGCCGTCCGGTGGCGGTCGGACGCCGTCCGACAGAGGCGGAGTTTCCGGGACTTAGCCAATTTCGGCTTGGGCTCACCGGACGCCGTCCGATGGCGATCAGACGCCGTCCGACAGAGGCTAAGTTTACCGACTCGCCTCGCTCGCCCTCTCGTCACCACGCTTCGGGTCAAGGGACACTTTGTCGATTTGTGGACAAGGCGGGAGGTTCAAATCATTTGGGCGGGAGGTTTCGCGCCTAAACAGAATATTTGGCTTGGGAACTTGGTGGCTACGAATCCCTGGACAGCTAGACCCCCGAACCTTCTCGACCCTGGGACAGGTGTACTCGCTCTAGATGGTTCGCTCAAAACTAACGCCTGACACTCTCGGAACCCCTATGACCTGTGCTCAGTGGGACCCTGCAACCAGAGAGATGTAGTCTAGCCAAAGACGCACACAAGAAAAATAGAAGAACTATAAAAACAGAGGTCCTTATCCTTGGCGTTCCGGCTGTACGGCCTAGTTGCCATCAATTACCAAAATCAATTAGCCCATGGGAGGCTTGATCTTACAAGTGTCGACCAAGCAGTGTCGGCGGAGCTGTGTCGTCGGCCTGCCGCCGACAATTAGCTGTGTCGACGGGATTTTGACCAATGTCATCGGTTTTGGCCGCCGACATTGACTGTGATTCCTGTTGTGAGATGTTCATTTTATCTTTCAACGTTAGGCTAGTTAGATATTTACATTCTTTGTTTGATACTATTTGGTGAATGGTAGGCCTTTATAGACACTGTAATTTGCTTATATAGGCATATATTTGCACTCTGCATATTTGCTGTTGCTAAATGCTAATTTTGTCTTATGTATTCCAATTCGTGCACGCCATAATAGAATAAACTTGAGCTTATCTGCTTCAAATATACATGGGATTCTCTCTTTCAAATATTATAATTAATGTTTAGAATTTAGAATTGATATACCACCGATCAGTTTGCTTGGCAGGAAGTTGGAAGATGCAATGATGCTTGTAGATCCAGTGCAATTCCAAATATAGGAGTTTATCTAAGCTAATGATATTGCACCATGATCTCTGCTTATATATATCTTAATTTTGATACCATGCTTTGGCTGCCTTTATAAGTAAAAATTTGATGCTAACACTGATGAGGATACACTGATGAGGATGGCCTACAATTCTATTTGAGGACTACAGTAGCTCATTAAGGTTCATTGATCAATGTTGTATGTGGAATTCTTGGATGTCCATTCATATCTTTTTTAACATCCTTCTACAAAAGAAAAGATGTTGAAAATGGTGGAGCAATTGTCTGTGCATAGAAACTACTGTATATGTATACTTTTTCAATTATTAGCTATTTGATTCACTATATACAACATTGGAGCATTCCTAGTTTCTCTTCATAGCTTTTCTTACTGATAACAACTGTGTGAACGTGCATGTTGAATTAATCAGTTGGTCATCATTAGCAATGAAGCGACGCAAAGCTTGATTGACAGTGGGTACGTAGCTAGCTGCAGTGGCGGAGCTTGAGGGGCAATTAAGAGGGGGCCAAGCTGAAATAATTTGAGTTAGGGGGCTAAGATGAGGAATCATACTACAATTTAGCTTGCATATTAGTGGTTGATTAGCAACAAAAAAAATTATTTTTTTCTTTTTTTTGGGAGGGGGGGGGGGGCATGACCTAGGTTGGCCCTTTTTCCCCAGCTGACTTAAGCTCATACTGGCTAACTGCATGTGCCTTGCTCGCATTCATGGCTGCTTTGCCAGTAATTTTAGAGGAATTTAATATTAATAGTAAAGCATTTTTGTTTTGGAATGGAACTTTTCTTTTTTAAGTTCTTAGTGAGTATTTTTGCCTGTTAATTGTAATAGTAGAGAAGAGATAGAGCATGTGTTTATTTCTCTATTATACCTTGCCGTGTATTATTATTCAATCAAGAGAGCATTTTTTAAGGAAAAAATCGATCGATATGGTTAGTCCATAAAAGATATCCATAAAAGATTATGGATGCAATACAAATCGAATCGGACCCGTATCTGTACGTATCCGATTAGTCTGTTTTCTCTGGTCCGTATCGAATACAAGAAGTCGTCCCGTCGTCGTCCTCCCAAGTCCCAAGTCCCAACATAAAAAGGGAACCCCCAACCCCAAGGCAGCGGCACAGAGGAACTCATCTTCTACAGGCAATCCAAATCCAAAGTAAAAAAAAAAAAAACTTCTCTCCTGTGGAGGTCGAGGGGTGTCCGTCCCTAATTCCATCCCCGCCGGCGCCGGTGCCGGTGCCGTTGGCGGTGGGTGACATGGGGATTCACAAGAAGGCGAAGGCGGCGGCGGTGTCCGACTCTGACGGCGGCAGTGCTATCCCCTCCCTGACGCCATGCCGCGCCGAGATCGAGATCGAGATCCGGAGCCGGATGGGAGGGGGAGCCAAGTGGAAGGGGAAAAAAAAATCAAATTTTGAGCGCTTGCTCCTCCTCCGCTCATGCCACTTCTTCGTCTTGGTCTTGCGGGGCGAAGCGGAAGCGCGCCCTTACCGGCGTCGGCGTCAACAAGAGTGGGAGTGGCACAAGGGACTGGGCGAACCTTGGGGACGGGCCGGCTGGCCTGATCGCCGACCTCGCCCTCGCCCACGATGTCGCCGACTACATCCGCTTCCGCGCCGTCTGCCGCCCATGGCGCCGCTGCTCGCCGGATCCTACAGGTGGCGATGGCCTGGACGCCCGCTTCCTCCCTCGGCAGTGGATGATGCTCGACAAGGCTCACGCCACCACCCGCCGCCGCCGCTTCCTCAACGTCTCCACCGGCGAGTGCATCCGAATGGACCTCCCGGAGCTCGCGGAGCACAGGCTGCTGTCGCTCACCCCGGAGGGCCTCCTCCTGCTCTTCCACGGCCCTTGCGTCTCGCTCCGCCTGCTCAACCCGCTCACGCGCCGCCTCACCCACCTCCCGCCCAACTACCCTCCTTTCCTAACGCCGGTGGTGGGCGGCGCCGGTCTTATTCACCACCACCATGCCTCCGCCTCCGCCTCCAAAGTAACAGTGGCAGTCAACTTCTGCTCTTCGCTCGCCGTCGTTAAGCCCGGCGACGACACTTGGACCGTCGTCTACAAGCACCCAACATTGTTCATCTACTCAACTCTGCCATTTGCTGGCCGCTTCTACTGCGCCACCATGAAGGGAGTGATGGAGCTGGATATCGGCAGCTCAGGCCCACGGCTTGTGATGGCGGCCAAGCCGCCAAGGAGTACTTCCATCCCTTTCAACCCCTCCTTTCACCTGGTAGACATAGACAATGGTGGCGGTGGGGAGCTGATGCTGGTGCACCGGCCGTACCACGAAAACTTCTTTCGTTTCCAGCTCTACAGGCTGGATTTGGACGCCGGGGTCCTCGTCCCGGCCAAGCTCAAGCCCTCCAATGGCCACGGCCGCGCCTTGTTCGTTGGCAACTGGCGTGCAATTTCCGTATCAACTCAGGCCTTCCCCTCTCTCAACGCTCACACTCTCTACTTGGGATTCGATTGTCAAGGGAAAAGTTGCATAGATGCGTACGACCTTGCAAATGGAAGCATCATCAAACCTCCTCGCCAGGACCAGCTCCTCCCATGGAATGGTGTCGACCCCGTCCGTAAGGACAATGGCCCGCCTACTGTTGCCGACTGTCTCTCCCACTGCATTCGGAGCAGTGGCTGTCAATTGGCCTGAGGCCCTCTTCTATTTGGCCGGCAGCTTATGTTTCAGCAGAGTTAGAGCACCACTCTCCTAAAAAAAGTTGTGGGCAAACGATCGAGAGGATCTTGCAGCGGCTTAGCATTATATATAAGCAGAATTCGAGAGTGAAGTAATAAGCAGAATTTGCTTTCACCCGCTTCTGCACTAAGCGGGATCGATCTGCATAATCTTGAGTTCTCCCAAATCGGACCAGAGTCTGTGTTCGCTGCTTTTGTAGTGCCACTGTCATATAACAGAAATGGCTCTTCTGTTATGGCCTTTGGAGCTAAATATGCTCACTGGTGTAATTCTGGTCCATGCTTTTGTAAATGTGGTCACTGTAATGCGCATCTGCTCACTGTGATGCCTCAATGGTCGAGTTTCTCAGAACATTATGTAATGCCACTATATATTTATGCCACTGCCACAGTGACATATCATGTGTATGATCCAAATTTGTCTTGTGCTTTTCAAAATGTATCTTTAGTTTATACCAGTTGAGTGTTTTGGATGCAAGTTTTTAGTGTTTTGGATGCAATTAAGTGAAGTTTCAGTATGCTTCAGTTTCAGAGAGGGGGGTACATGGCAGGTTGAATTCTTCAAGTATTTGGCAGGTTGAATTCTTTGCAACATTCTACCAAATCAATTAATTTCTGAAATTGGAATACAGTCTGAAATCAAATTACAAACTGAGCCAATTCCCTTTGTTTTGTATAGATGATTCATCAAAGCATTCTCTGTTGCTTCTGCTAATACAAACTGAAAATCAGCTTGATAATTTACATTTCTGTTTTGCTAAGTATTTGGCAGGTTGAATTCTTTGCAACATTCTACCAAATCAATTAATTTCTGAAATTGGAATACAGTCTGAAATCAAATTACAAACTGAGCCAATTCCCTTTGTTTTGTATAGATGATTCATCAAAGCATTCTCTGTTGCTTCTGCTAATACAAACTGAAAATCAGCTTGATAATTTACATTTCGGTTTTGCTAAATCGCAGGCGCCTGCAATCTAGCAATGTTGCAGGCGATTTTTTCTTTCACATCGATTAAACCAAATTTTCAAATCAAAAAACACGCAGCAGAGGAGGAAGAAGGGGGAGGAAGGTGGAGAGAGGAGGAAGGAGGAGGGAGCCTACCTCGTCGTCGACGAGCTCGCCGTCGCCGTCGTTGAGCTCGCCGCCGTCGACATCACCGTCGGCCGGTTCAGGTTAGGGTTTGGGGGGTTTGTGCTCCCCGGCTATAGATTAAGGGTTGGGGGAGGTGGAGGCCCGGCGGTTGGTCGGGGTTGTGAGGGCGGCGGCGCCACGAGCCGAGGTGGGGAGATGGCGCCACGAGCCGGGTTGTGGTTAGGGTGGGCAGCGGCCGACGGTGGGAGGATGCGAGGCGGGCGGCGGGCGGCGCGCCACGGCCGGCGATTGCGGGAGACAAGGCGGCGGTGGTGTGCGGAGCGGGATCGGGAGAGACGAAGGGGATCGCGGGAGGGAGACGGCGCTGGCTAGCTTGGTCACGTGCAAAACAAAGAGGGGGATGGGTCAAGCGTGCTGGCCCAGAAAAATCGCCTGCGCGCGGGCCCAAACGCAGGCGACTGCAACAAAGACGGTCCCTTTACATTTGGATCGCATTTCATACAAGTATCAATGAAACAATTACAATTTGGATCACAAGATGCATTTATTCATTTCATAGGGGAAATGCCGCTGCAGCTCCTGCGTCCTTACAATTATAAAACATTGTAAAAAATAGTTAAAGACTTCTAAAATTCATGAAAAAATTATCATAGGAAATTCATATTGGTTCAGCTTGTTTCAGGTAAAACAAACAGTTAGGTTCATGTGAATTTTATGTCGGTCTGGCTAGTTTCATAGAAAATTTATGTTGGTTCAGGTAGAAAAGCAACAAGGTTCATGTGAAATTTAGGTTGGTTTAGATAGTTTCATAGAAAATTCATGTTGGTTTAGGATATTTTGGTAAAAAAAAAGCAGATAGCTTCATAGGAAATTTAGTTTGGTTCAGATCGTTTCAGCTAGTTTAATAGAAAATTCAGTTTGGTTCAGGATGTTTTAGCCAGTTTCATATAAAATTCATATTGGTTCATGTCAGAAAATAGCTAGGTTCATGTGAAATTCAGGTTGGTTCAGATAGTTTCATAAAAAAAATTTGTTGTTTCATGATTTTTCTGATTAAAAAAAGTAGATAGCTTTATGGGAAATTCAACTTGGTTCAAGTTGTTTCAGCTAGATTCATAGAAAATTCAGATTGGTTCAGTGTTTCAACTAGTTTTATATGAAATTCATATTGGTTCAGGTTGTTTCAGATAAAAATACAGCTAGGTTCATGTGAAATTCAGATAGGTTCAGATAGGTTCATATAAAATTCATGTTGATTCAATATTTTTTTGTTAAAAAAACAGATAGCTTCATAGGAAATTCAATTTGGTTTGGGTTGTTTCAACTAGTTTTCATGGGAAATTCATATAGGTTCATGTTGGTATAATTAAAAAAACAGCTAGGTTCATATGAAATTCAAGTTGATTCAGATAGTTCCGTAGAAAATTCATGTTGGTTCATGATTTTTCTGGTAAAAAAAGAAGATAGCTTCATGGAAAATTCAGCTAGGTTCAGGTTGTTTCAGTTAGTTTAAAGAAAAACATGTAGGTTTAGGTTGGTTCATACAGGTTCATGTTGGTTCAGGCAGTTTCAGGTTGGTTCAGGTTGATTCATGCAGATACCTTCATGGGGAAATTCAGCTTGGTTCAGGTTGTTTCAATTTGGTTCAGGTAGGTTCAGCTTGGTTCATGTAGGTTCAGATAGGTTCAGCTTGGTTCATGTAGGTTTAGGTTGATTCATGTAGTTTCAGGTTGGTTCATGATGATGTCATCTATTTTGTCCTTTTGCTCATCCGTTAGTTTTCAATGGAAGTTTTAAGTAGTTTCATGCATTTTTTAAAGTTTTTAAAAAGCTCCAGATTGTTTAATGCAGTTTTAGAAATTTCATTAGTTTCAAAAAATCATGTTGTTTCATTTAGGGTCATCGTACGAACCAAATGAATGTATATATCCTTCCAGTTGTCTAAAGTAATCACGTATGAATGTATGCATAGTTGGTCTCCTATTTAAAAGCTCACTCAGGTGACCCGAGTTCGAAACGTAGCAACTGCGTTGCTGCTAGTGCTGCTGTTAGTAACAGTTGATGCTCATCCGTTGGGTGAGTCCTGAACGGACGACCGTAGGGTATAGGCTCCCATTTTTTTTTGGTTGTGTACAAGTTGTACTGTTATGTTAATTCAGATCCACCCTGTATTCCTCCCTTGGTCGGTCCAATTCTAAAGCTGTATTTTTTTTGGGCCGTGTACAAGTTGTACTGTTATGTCATGTTATCGAAGCGTCGCACTGATTTGGCATGTACACCCTTTTCAAACAAATATTACTCCAGTTCAATGTGCACACAAATTGAACTATTTTACTATGTATCTTAACTCTTAACCTTCATACTCTGCTTCTTCTTGAGTTCTGGGTGTTCGCTGGCTCCAACTTGGCGCTGCTGCTCTTCGCATCGTCCATCATGACATGTATTGCCGGCGGCCAGCAGGTTGGGGATCTCGGGGGTGAAGGCGTGTCACCGCAGCTCTTTCCCTCGCTCACTCCTGATACTCTCTACTTCAGATAATCAGATTCGATTATTATGAGAAGACTACTACTGTACTCCGGAGTACTAATACGAGTTCAAATACGATGGATGGGTACAAGATCGCAGATGGACGCAACGACCGACGGCACCCACGTACTGCTTTCAGAGCACTGCCGATCAACTTGCCTCAGGCCTGCTTGCTTATATTTCTGTATGTATCACTTGTATTACATGCATGATTAGTTTCAAAACAACAACAACAACCTGTATTACATGGATGCATGAATCTTTTGAGGGGTAAAAGTGCGGGAACACGGCTGCATGTATATACAATATTTATGCTTTTAATCTCTCCTATATGGAGTACATTCTTTTGTTTTCCAACACCAGTAGCAAGTACCAACTCTACTCCAAAGCTACTCTCCCTCCCTTTCAAATACAACCTACCCAACACCTGCAGAAAAATTCCAACACAAGATCGATATATTCTGTCGGATTCGCAAATAACTGGGTGGAGTGGGGATTCAAGGTTTGAATCCTTCAATGCCTACCTTTTCTTCGTATGTGGAGGATGTACCAACGTTAATTCCCTTCAATACACATGGACATGGTTTCACCCTCCCTACTGCTGGATCAGTTTTTGCAATATGGTCCTGAATTCCTGGCTCCTTGACCACTCATCGATCTCACGGGCTCGCATCACAGGCAAAGGGTGCAATAACTCTCTGGTCTGAGCGTTCCTGCACGTGTGCGAAACAAGACAGAAATTACTACTCACTTCCCACACAACAGTTAGCTTCATGAGAGCACAAAGCAATCTCAGTTCTAACCGGATGTACCACCCAACTAGGCTCGATGAAGCCTTATCGTAGGAACGAGCCTGCTCCAAGAAGGCGTCCACGTTCAGCTGGTCCGCCAGAGAAGGGCACCCTTCCGCCAGTTTCATCAGAACAGATATGGCAACCTGTTGACAATTAACACGGCGGTATTAGATGCAAGGACAAATTCAATAACAAACATTCCTTCTGTATGCTAAAAAAATAAGAATATAGCCAACTCTTCTGCAGGATGCAGGATGTATAGTTACATTCAGAAATTATCAACTGAAAATAAGAAAAAAAAACAAAGAATAAGTTGTTGGCAAATGGTACCTTAGAGTCTTGCACTACCAGAAAGGCAGCCCTGTCACAAGTCAGCTCTGCTGCTCGTAGCCACCTGTAAAGCTGTTCTTCCAAGAAGCCAGCAACCATGCCAAAACCTGGAGAGAGTGCATGTATTTCCACCAGAGCAGATGAAAGGTCAACAGCGATGTATTATAGGTGGCATGTCATATACACTCACCTCCTGAATGAAATTAATTAATTATGTGATTAGAGGCACTACCAGGGACAGTGTATGCTCCCATTGTTAGTATATTGGCAAAGGTAAGCCACACACCATGATCGCACTTCAGGTGACCCAGCTCATGTGCCAAAACATCCTAACCAAATTACAAGTTGGCAGCATGAGTAATCAATCCAGATCCATTCAGCCAGCAACAATCAATAATAATTCATCAGTATATTTGAATGGTTCAACTAGACAATGTCAAAAGGGATCGATCATTTTTTTTTTGTTTTCATACAACCAAGATAATTACATCTTTGTAATGAGTGATAGGTATTTTCTATTAATGACTATGTCAAGGTAAAATAGTACCTGCAGCTCTTTTGTACTGAGCAGCTCCACAAGGCTTGTGTGAACGACGATGAATGGTTTCTTGCCATTGATGGCTAAGGTGAAAAATGTGCCACTAGTCTTCGTGATAATGAATTGGATGCCGACTACAAGTCACGACAGTCTAGCCCGATTGCTTGTATACAAAATCTGCCTTTGTTGAAGACAGCAGCTGAATCATATACAAGAAGACTTTATTCTGATTTTGAGCAAGAATTTAAAGAACAGTTTTCTTTCTCATGCAAATTGTTAGAGACTGAGGGGACAATTATGGTTTATAAGGTTATGCCTATGGAATTCCAAGCCGAGGCAATGGTTGTTTTTGACTCTGCCGTTCTTACCATAACATGTTCTTGCAGAAAGCATGAAATAATTGGTATGTCGTACTGCTGCTCTTACCATTGCATTTAAAGTATGCTATAGTTCTGTTGCTGCTCTAACCATGTCTTTACCTCGTCTAATAGGTATATTGTGCAAGCATGCTCTTAGAGTCTTTAATATCAATGAATTTTTCGATTTGCCTTCTCGATATATTCTCCGTAGGTGGACAAAGTATGCAAAACAAGGATATTGTTCTCAGAAACAAGGAATTGAGAAGGAAACTTTAAAAACACAGACCACACGTATATCTCGGAAGGCTACATCCATTGCTTTCAAGTGTTCAATTTCCAAACAACTTCTTGATGATTTGGAAAAGGCTATAAATAAGTTAGATTTTGATGCAGATAACTCACTATGCCAAATAACTACCAAGCCTTGTGGTTCTTCTCCAACAACAGATAAGTGTGATCAAGACATACTACATGGTAAAGTATCATTTCGAGCTCCTCCGATCATACCAGGAAAAAAGAAGACAAGATCCAGAGATGGACTTGACAAAAGGAAGAAGAAGAGGACAAGCAATCAAAGAGCAAGGAACAGGGTAATGCTACATATTGTCACTTTCCCATCTGCACATGTACCTAATAGGATTTATTTTCACATTGCCATTTTCCCATCTACATATGTACCTAATAGGATTTATTTTCTGTTTGATATGTAGAAGCAAGTCTAGAGAATGCAACAAATAAGATAGCAGCTGCACCGATGACCAATGCGCATTGGGGTTCTTCGACCGTGATGCCTACTTTGATCGAAGGAGGATATACAAGCTTGCTATTGGGTCTTGGAGCTCAAGATGCTCCTAGTTCTTCGACCGCTAGAATGTTAAATTTTCATTAGGAAATGTGGTCACTGTCTTTTGTTTTGGATCTAAAGTTGCTGGCTGGTTATGTAATGCTTTTGTAGTGCCACTGTCATATAACAGAAATGGCTCTTCTATTATGGCTTTTGGAGCTAAATATGCTCACTGGTGTAATTTTGGTCCATGCTTTTGTAAATGTGGTCAGTGTAATGCGCATCTGCTCACTGTGATGCCTCAATGGTCGAGTTGCTCAGAACATTATGTAATGCCACTATATATTTATGCCACTGCCGCAGTGACATATCATGTGTATGATCCAAATTTGTCTTGTGCTTTTCAAAATGTATCTTTAGTTTATACCAGTTGAGTGTTTTGGATGCAAGTTTTTAGTGTTTTGGATGCAATTAAGTGAAGTTTCAGTATGCTTCAGTTTCAGAGAGAAGGGTACATGGCAGGTTGAATTCTTTAAGTATATGGCAGGTTGAATTCTTTGCAACATTCTACCAAATCAATTAATTTCTGAAATTGGAATACAGTCTGAAATCAAATTACAAACTGAGCCAATTCCCTTTGTTTTGTATAGATGATTCATCAAAGCACTCTGTTGCTTCTGCTCATACAAACTGAAAATCAGCCTGATAATTTACATTTGGATCGCATTTCATACAAGTATCAATGAAACAATTACAATTTGGATCACAAGATGCATTTATTCATTTCATAGGGGAAAATGCCGCTGCAGCTCCTGCGTCCTTACAATTATAAATCTGAAATCAAATTCAAAACACTGCAAAGTACAAACTACAGAATCTCGCAAGAAGCAAATCAGAGGTGGAGGACGGGGACGACATGCTCTTCTTGGCTTCTTGGTCCTCATCGGCGCGGCGGCCTGAGATGGTGGAGGACGATGATGGGTGGCGCCGGCGGAGAACGTCGACGAGACGACAGCACCAGGTTCGCCGGTGCGCCGGTCGGAGACCGATGTGAGGAGATGCCTGGAGGCGCAGCTCAACTTGGGGAGGAGCGGCGGCGCCGGAGGACGACGAGGGGCGCCGGCTGCGAACAACGGCGAGGACGGCGGCGCCGGCGGACTGCGACGAGGGGCGAGAGGCTCGACGGCGACGACGAGGAGGTGCCTGGAGACGCGGCGGCGCCGGAGGACGACGAAGGGCGCAGGCTGCGAACGACGGCGGCGCCGGCGGACTGTAACGAGGGGGCGGGTGGCTCGACGACGACGACGGTGGCGGTGGCGGTGGCTAGGGTTAGAACTGTGATGCGAGTTGGGGAATCGGGAGAGCGAGGCATCGACGTGTTTATTTCGGAATACTGCAGAGGACAGTGAGTGCACGTGGGGCCCACCACCCTATGGGCCCACATGCAGTGACAGTACAGCAGAGGATTTACTTCTGTTTATTTCGGCCGAGCGTGCGATGGGGTTGGACAGGTGTTGGCCATCAGGCTTGGGGGCCTCACAAAGCGTGGTTTCAACCCGGGTTTCAGAGAATTTTCTTCCCGGGCTGCCAGGAGGGGCGCGGCAACGAGGGCCAGCGGCTCGTAGCAGGCGAGGCGCTCGTTCGCCGCAGCGCGGAGGCGCAGCGCAGCATCCTCCATATGGACGAGACGATGGATCGAATCGAATCGAATTGAATTGTTATATACAGTAGGATGAGAGCAGCCGCAGGAGGAAGAAAGAGTACTGCAGTACAATAGTAGAAAGAGTCAAACAGGATGGGAGGAAAGAGAATTGAATGTGCAGAGCCGCAGAAGCAGATATTTGGTCTATGATAGGGGACTCCTGTCAGCAGAGGAGGCCCTAATCGTATCTTTATAATCTAATTAATCATGGACAGTCAAGCTCTGCGTGGGAGCAATAAATCCATTCTGGAGAAAAGAAAAGCCCTCCATCCAAGATTGATAGTCGTATAAGCAAAATGGAAAAAAAATCCAGGATTGATCTTCATATTTTGATAGTCGTATAAGCAAAATGCCGCTTCTTCGTTTGGGATGTTTAAATTAATGGGCCGTCATTTTCCGATGGATAAGACCCGTCCCAGCTTGTGTCTGGCCACGAGCGTTGCATGATTCAAGCGGATTATTAAAATGCCCTGGCCAGTTGCGTTGCATGATTCAAGCTGATTATTTGTGTTGCATGCTGCCACAAGTTATACGCTGATCATATTTGGGCGGAGGGAGTACTAGCAATACGGACGTGATTAGAGATCAACCATACACATTTTTTTGTGTGGTCGCCCCGTTTCAAGTTTGTGTTAGAGATCCTCTCTCTAAACGTCTGCAGCTATATATTCATCCAACATAATATTGTTACCAACACATAAAACTGTCGCACCTTCCCTTTACACTGCCAACGCTGGTCTACATTCTCTTCTAAAATACTAGTCCATGATGTTCCTCTATCTGCTCCTAAAAAAGTATCATAATGTAAATGCCTCTTGGCATCAAGGAAATGCTCTGCTCCGTGCAAATATCACTATAGTTTTACAAAAAAAAAATTGGCATTTCCAATGCTGCATTTTCTAGCACCTGGCTATATAGATAGATGATGGATAATCCGAAAGATGTAAAGGGTTAAGCTGATGTTGCCTCTGGATAAATACCCAGACACATCTCAACTGGCATAACTCTTAACCAAAACGTCCTAAACTTGAAACAGGTATCCTCATGCTTGAGCTTGAAGACCCATTTGATAGCTCCTAGCATCCTTACCTCATAGAACTTGCTCGGTTGAAAATACCCTAGAGATCAGGTAGTAAGAGAGGTTTAGTAGCTGACATTGGGGATTTGGGGTATAGAGCTTCAGGCAGTAAGTATTAGAGTATGTATAGCTCTCGTATTCTTCCTGTATTTCACTGTACCATATTGTACTGTACAAGAGGTAGAATTGGGACTCCCCGAGGCCTAGGCTCCCCACCTCATCATCATTGGATTGCATCAAGATTTGACAATTCAAAGACGTATTTATATGGGAAAGTAAGGTATTAATGACACAATTTGAATTTGAATGTGTAGCTAGCCATCTCATTGGTATGGTTCATTCAAATGAAGGTGCTACTAAATATTATTAAATGTTGATTGATGCAAATCAGAGGGTGCAAACGTGGGGAGCCCAGGCCTCAGGGAGTTCCAGTTATTTTTATATATATATATATATATATATATATATATATATATATATATATATATATATATATATATATATATATATATATATATGAGGCCTCTATCTACACCTGGTGTAGATTAAGTAATCTACACCCGGTCGTTTTTGAGGCCCAACGGATCAGGCAATAAATGGTTCAGATTTGACAGTAACCAGAAGTAATTCAAATGAACATGTTTTGGTCCTGGCAGTAATCTGTTTTGCATGCATGCCTTTTTTCACGGAAGGAAAGTTCCTCAAAACGTGAATGCATTAACAACCTAAATTTATGGGTTGCATGTCGTTTAAATTTTTAAATGATTTACTTTTTATTACTGACTTTTTTATACAAAAAAAGAGAGCGTAATTACTGTTTAACAATAATTACTTTCCATTACTTCCAACATAAGCAAAGGTACAAATATTGGCAGTGACCAGTTACAACCGAACACGATCCAGTAATGCAAGTTAGAAACAAAAACACATCAAAAATAATTCAAAACCAATCTATTACATCTTTACTATGGATACTCCGTTGTAATCACATCTTTACTATGGATTACTCTGTCGTAATTTGGCTTGGGTGGAGGTCGGCGCCGGGCCAGATTGGGATCGGGGTCAGGGTGGAGCATTCCGTGCCGCCGCCGGCTGAACTGGGATGATGCCGCTCGCTGGGAAGCCACCGCCCATCGCCGACGCCGCAGAAGCCGTGCGCTGCCTCAAGCCGACGTCGCGCGCTGCCAGCCTACCGTCGCGTTGGGTGGAGGTCGGGGCGGGGAAAGCGCCGCCAGGGAAGACACCTCGCAGAGACGCCGCCGCCGCCTCGTGGAGCCGCCGCCTCGCGGAGCCGCCGCCGCCGCCTCGTGGAGCCGCTGCACGGAGATGCCGTCGCCGCCTCACGGAGCCGCCGCCTCGCGCCGCCGCTGCACGGAGTCGCTGGAGCCGCCACGCCGCCGCCGCCCCGTGGAGCCGCTGCACGGAGACGCCGCCGTCGCCTCGTGGAGCCGCTGCACGGAGACGCCGCCGCCGCCTCGTGGAGCCGCCGCCTCGCAGATCCGCCGCCGCCGCCGCCTCGTGGAGCCGCCGCCTTGCAGATCCGCCGCCGCCGCCGCCTCGTGGAGCCACCGCCTCGCGCCGCCGCTGCACGGAGTCGCTGGAGCCGCCACGCCGCCACCTCGCCGGAGCCGTTCCAGGGAACCGCCGCGTAGAGAGAGAGAGAGAGAGAGAGAGAGAGAGGACGGGGAAGAACGATCCACTTTTTGCGGGGAATTAATTCGTGACCCGGTGAGACCAGTGTTATATACAAACACGAATTACTGCCAGGTGTTGAAAAGTGTTCTGCTCGATTCTTTGGACATCACGAAATCGTGGCATTCAAATCTGGTTTGTTTATTTGTGGGAATGGCTGGGGTGTAGATTATCCTATTCTACACCTGTAGTATAGGATATCTATATATATATATATATATATATATATATATGAAACCCTCCCCTTGTGGGGTGTTGGGTGTGTGTTGTCTCTCTCTCTCTCTCTCTCAGTTAACATGGTATCAGAGCACCCTCCCGAGCTCCCTTGTCCTGCACAGTAAACCCTAACCCGAGCACCCTCCCGCCTCCCAGAAGCTCCCTCCCGCCACGCTCACTTTGGCCCACGCTCTTTCCCCACGCCACCACCTCCCCTCTGCACAGGCCGCCTGAAGCTCCTCCCGAGCCGCCTAAGCTCCCTCCTCGCCATCGCTCCACCCACGCCGCGCGTTTTTCCCCATGCCGCCCTCCTGCACACAAGGCCTCTGAAGCTCCTCACACATGTGTGTGGCTGGCTTCCACCTGCCAGCCAAGGCCCACCCCTACTCCACTACCTCCATCACTGCATCTCCTGTCCTCCACCCCTTCCTCCACCCCTGCATCGCCATGTCGACGGCCGACTCCTCATCCTCGTCTACTGCCAGTGCTGCCACATCTGGCAACGGGTCTTGTCCTGCGGCCACCAACACCCCCATGCCGGTCTTCCTCAACCCCTACGCCACCGTGGCGATCAAGTCACATGTACCGGTCATGCTCGAACTGATGAACCCTAATTACACCAAGTGGGCTTCGTTCTTCAAGTCGACGTGCGGCAAATTCGGTCTCAAAGCTCACATCGATGGCTCTCCACCGTCGCAACCCGACGATCCGCGGTGGGAACAATGGGAACAGGCCAACTGCTGCGTTCGCAGTTGGCTATTTGGTACTGTGGCCGAAGATGTCCTTGATCTCGCCATGGCTCCAGATCAAGACACACGTGCTCTATGGATTGCTATTGAGGATCTGTTCCAAGCAAACAAGCAACCGCGTGCGATCTTCCTAAGCCACGAGTTTCACTCGATGACTCAGGGCAATCTATTCATCTCGGCATACTGTCAACGCATGAAGATCACCGCCGATGCCTTTCGCGACGTCGGCCATGCTGTCCCAGATTCTCAGCTTGTCCTGAACTTACTGCGTGGCCTCAACCCCAAGTATTCAAACACGGCCGACGACATCGCCAATGCTCCGGTTCTTCCCTCGTTTGCCCAGGCTCGTAACATGTTGGTCCTGAAGGAACTACGCCTCGCCAACGAGAAGGTGGCCACCAACACGGCACTGCTCGTAGCATCTTCATCACATCCGTCCTGCTGCGGCGGGTGCCGTTCCCCTGAACCTGGGGCCACGCTTACAATTGGTGGGAATCAGAGTGGCGACTCCAGGTGCAACAACAACCGCCAGAGCAGCGGCCGTGGCCGCACTTCCACCATGACGGCCGCAATGACCTCTGCGTTGTGGATGTGCTACCCACCGTGGTGGTGCACCTGCCCTCAAGGCAGCCTGCTAAGTCCTCACCAGCAGCCATGGCGTCCTCAGCAGCAGCCGGGCATGCTCGGCCCATATCCTCAGGCGCACACCGCCTTCGCGCCTCCGCATGTCTCGACTCCTCCGCCGCAAGGATGGGATCAGGCCGGCCTGATCGCCGCCCTGGATCAGCTGTCCTGCCAGGCGCCCGGTCCTTGGGTGATGGACACAGGTGCCACATCCCACATGTCGTCCACGGATGGTATACTTCTTTCTCGCCTACCTCCTTTTACTTCTTCCATCACAGTCGGCAATGGCACATCTATACCTGTCACCACACGTGGTCACACACTTCTTCCCACATCAGCATCCAATTTTATTCTAAACAACGTACTTGTTGCACCATGTCTAGTTCACAATCTTCTCTCTGTTCGTCAATTCACCCGTGACAATCATTGTTCCATTGAATTTGATGCTTTTGGTTTTTCTATCAAGGATCTTCAGACCCGGCGTGAGATTCTGCGATGCAATAGCGACGGGGACCTCTACACTATCTCCCCCACCGCCCACACCAGTCTTGCCGTGTCGTCGTCCACCTGGCACCAGCGCCTTGGTCACCCCAGTCCTACCGTCCTAGACACACTATATAATAAATCTTTTGTTCCTTGTAACACAATTGCTCGTCAGCCCTGTCATGCATGCCAACTTGGCAAACATGTCCGTCTTCCTTTTAGTAGCTCTACCTCTGTCACTACTGTTCCTTTTGAATTAATACACTCTGATGTCTGGACTTCACCGGTTGCTAGCATCTCTGGTTCTTTGTATTATCTGGTGCTCTTGGATGATTTTACCCATTTTTGCTGGACTTTTCCTCTCAAGCGTAAATATGATGTTCATCACCACATCACCGAGTTTGTTGCGTATGTGCGTACTCAATTCTGTCTTCCCCTCAAATGTTTCCAAGCTGATAATGGGAAGGAGTTCGTCAATCAGGACACTACTAGCTTTCTTGCTGCTCGCGGCATAATGTTGCGTCTCTCGTGTCCCTACACGTCTCCCCAACACGGTAAGGCCGAACGCATTATTCGTACGCTGAATAACATTGTTCGTACAATGCTTATTCATGCATCTATGCCTCCAGCTTACTGGGCAGAGGCTCTCTCCACAGCCACCTCCCTGCTCAACCGTCGGCCCTCTTCTTCGGTGCACAACTCCATTCCTTTCAAGCTTCTTCATCATAAGAAGTCTGATTATGCTCATCTTTGAGTTTTTGGATGTCTCTGCTATCCCAATCTCAGTGGCACAGATGCTAATAAACTGGCTCCTCGGTCCACAGCCTGTCTATTTCTCGGGTATCCGACGTCACATAAAGGATATAGATGTCTCGACCTAATCACATACCGTGTCATCATCTCCCGACACGTAGTGTTCGACGAGTCATCCTTTCCTTTCGCCGCCTCATCATCCGCTCCGTCACCTAGCATAGCCTTCGATTTTCTAGATGAGCCGGCTCCTCCTGTAATCGTTCCTGCGGCCGCTCCGTCCATTCCGAACATCGAGCGCACGAGCCCTCCTGTGGTACCTCCATCCATTTTGGATGTCGAGCGACCGCGTCCGCCTGTGGCTGCTCTGTTAGACGAGAACGTAGAGCAACCGCTGCTTCCTGCTGGTGGCACCACCGACGTGCAGACCTCTGTTGCGCCCACTTCTTCAGCTCAACCGGGCGGGTGTCATGTGCGTCCTAACCGAGACTTGCACCTTGTATACAGTCGTCGGCCTAGGCCGATACATATACATGGACCTATACGGCCGCCATCCCGGTTCGGCGCTGCACCAGCACCTGTGCCTCCTGTTTCTGCACCGGGGCAGCCGGCAGCTACTCCACTGCGTCAGCATTGTCCTCTGCAACGCACACGGCCGTATCACCGATACCGACCAACTACCGCAGTGCGCTGGTTGATCCCAACTGGCGTGCTGCCATGGCGGAAGAGTTTCAGGCTCTACAAGCTAACGACACCTAGCGTCTTGTTCCTCGGCCCCCTGGTACCAACGTCGTGACGGGCAAGTGGATTTTCAAACACAAATTCCACTCCGACGGCACACTCACAGATGCTTTAGTTCCGGTTTAGACTTAACAAAAGAGATTTCTCATTCATGCTGCTTTCACTGCATGAATGCACTATAGCTAGTACCAGCAAATAGTACAGATTGTCTCTACCAGCAGCACGACTGTAACCACAAGACACTCAAGGTACTTGATCAGCTATGTAAAAGATGCACAGTCAACAAGTTTCATGATAGATATCGCACCACCAAACAGTAGTTTTCTTAAAAAAGATTATTATCACGTAAACCCATGAACCCTACTCTAGAGGCATGGTGTTTCTGATTATGGCATTGCTGCATATTCCAATTAACATAGAAAGTGGAAAATAAAATCAATCTATTACCACTCTCGGGGAAACCAGCGGACCAAAAGTAAATTTAGTAGTGTGCTTAGTTGAGCAGCAAAAGGTGGTCCAGAGCATATTATATGCTCTTACCCTTTTAGGTGTCAATGAAATTTCAACCAACATACTCAGTCCTGATGCAGACATGGAAGTAGCTGAATGCACAACCTACAAAAGAAGACATATATTAGACACAATACGCCAGGTCAAATGTGTTATCAGCACTAGACAAAACATGACCTTAGGTGTATTTGTTCAAGGTGATTGAGCTGCAGGAGACTCCGGTTCCAAACCTAGAGGCAAAGAAGCAGCCTGTAGCAAGAAAGGAAAAAGGTCAGCTAGCAAATGTTGGAACTAAAACTGCTGCTAACTGCAGCTCTGATACCAATTGTTGGAGTAGAAGGGCAAGAAAGCAGTGGTGAGCAGCAGGGAGAGGAATAGACTTGGTGCTTGAACCTTTCTATTCTCTTCTCTATTCTCTCATTTCTTTAGATGCAGTTACACACATATATATAGTTGTACAGCAGGTTCTAGATACTTCCTCCCTTTGCTGATTACACAAATAGGACTCTAGAGTCTAGATACTTCTATGCCTACTTATCCACTACAGCTGCTGTCTATAGAAGTCTAGAGAAGATTCTAGATAGTTCCTACCATATAGAAGATAGGAGAAGACTCTAGATACTTATGGCTGCTACTCAGCCTTACTAATATTGAAGTGATCAAGATTACTTCTAACAATCTCCCCCCTAATCTTGATCACATAGTTTTAATTTGTTGCCGCGTGGTTTCATGCCTCCATGGCTCCATCCTTCTTGTCTTCTTTCTCGCTGTCCTCACCTCGACATTATTGCAATGGCATCACTGAATTGTTGTGGTCTCACCCCGCTTATAACTGTTGGTCTCACACCAACTCCAATCTTACGGCTTCATACTGTCATTCCGAAGCAACACACATGCCCGCTTGCCACATGTAGCTTCACAGCCTTGTTGCATGGCCACGTCGTCGGCCATGTCCCTTTCATCACACGAGCCACAAGTCACAAGCAACGACCAGCGTACCAAGGGGCTCCACACGGCCTAGATGACAGCCGTACCCAACACCGAGCGCAGGACATGTGATGCCTGGCCTAGACGTCAGCCGTCTTTGGCCAAGACGTCAGCCGCATCACCATCTTCACTGCGACGGTACGAAAAGCACGGCCGAGTCAACAGCCTTCTGTCGCACACCACATTGCACTGGAACCGTTGCCTTGTTTGTAGTGGTGGGAGTTGGCCCGTGCCGTGCCGGCCCGGCCCGGGCCCGTCGTGCCTCGGGCGGTGCAAAGCGGGCGGCACGTCTTGGTCGACACCGGGCCGTGCCGGGCCGGCACGAAGTGCCAAAATCTAGGCCCGGCACGGCCCAAAAGCACGGCAGGCCGGCTTCGGGCCGGGCCAGCCCGAGCACGGCCCGAGTAAGAAAACAGCGGGTAAAATAATTTTTTATAAATTCATACGTTGCTCAAATGAAAAAGTTGTCTATACAAAAAAGATGCGTCTCGAAGTTATCTACAACTTTCGTGTTCAACCCAAATTCATCCGAGCAGCATAAGACCTCGCAAATGATGAATTACCGAGGACTGTGCCGTCGGCCCAAAAGCAGGCAGCGACAAAAATATTTTTTATCAATTCATACATTGCTCAAATGAAAAACTTGTCTACATGAAAAAGATGCGTCTCGACATTATCTACAACTTTCGTATTGGACATAAATTGATCTGAGCAATGAAAGACCACGTAAAATAAAAAAAACTGAACCGTGCCTCTATTCGGGCCGGGCCGGCCCAAGCACGGCCCGTACAGTCGGGCCGGGCCGGGCGGCACGCCGTGCCTGATTTCCAGGCCTGGCCCGGCATGCTATTTCGGGCCGTGCCGGCCCGGCCCATCAAATTTCGTCTTAGGTGCCCGGGCCCGAAAAATCGGAATTCGATGCGTCTTACCACCGCCCGCCCATTATCCCAGCACTACTTGTTTGTGCTCCTTGTGCAACATCCACTTGATGCACCGCACCGACAACTTTTGCCATTGCCATGCAGCACCTACGGACGGTAGGTTTCTAGCGATGAGCAATCATAGCTTCGCCCTTGGTCTCCTTGCAGCTGAGCACCTCTGATCTACATGGATGCAGACATTCTTGCTTCCTCGCGTTGCTAGCATGCCCTCCTGGCACATCGGAACGCGGCATCACCACCTCGATCGATTCTTCCCGCGTGGTCTTGATGTCATCCTAGGCATCCTTCGTTGTCGCCTTACTAGCCAGCGATGTCAGCGTCCCCTAGTGGCCCCTGGAGTCTCTAGCGGCTGCAGCCCAGCTCAGGCGATTACCACAGGCGGTCCAACGTAGATGGCAAGCTTCAACATGGACCATCAAAGACCAGTGTAAGAGCAAGCTCCGAGGGGCTTATTTGGTTTTGGTAATTGATGGCAACTGAGTTGTAGAGATGAATCACGTCAAGATTAAGGACATTTGTTTCATAGTTCTTTTGATTTCTTGCGTGTGTGTAGTCTACGTCATCATGCCTACCGATTGTCGAATCTCTGGCTGCAGGGTCCCACAGCACATATCCGGTCTCTTATCCTTATTCGTCTTCGAGAGAGTTGGGGATAGGTCCATAGGATTCCAAGGGGTAGCCACGTGTCCGAGGTTTCGTAGCCACTAAGCCATTCAAAAACCGAAACCCTTTGTGGGCGCGAAACTTCCCGCCTAAGCCTACGAACCTTCCCGCCCGTTTGAGTTTAAGTTTTGGCGTCAAATGTTTCTAAATCCTCAAAAATACCTCCGTTCGGGCAATGCTACAGTAACAGAGGGTTTTCTGGGCTGCTGGCCGACACAGAACAACTGGGCCCGACAGTCCGGCCTGTGGTTTGGGTTCGGCCTCCGTGGCACATCTGTGATATTTCATATTTTTTAAAGCCTTCCCGTGCTCGGATTAAAACAATCAAAACATGAAAGTTGTAGAGAATTTCAAGGCGCATCTTTTTCGTGTTGACAACTTTTTCATTTGAGCAACAGAAAAAATCATATAAATTCGGAAAGCTTTCAGCAGCACAGGGACCTAGGGGTGACGAAATTAGGCCTTCTACGGACCGTCCGGCCCAAGTGTAATTTTCCCCAGGTTTGCAAGTTCATATTCCAGCGAAGCATGCCTTGGGCGGACTGTCCGGTCTGGGTGTCCGGACTGTCCGCCCTAGTTGTGTCCCTCTGTCTCGAATCATATTTTCTCTGAGGGCGCTATGCCTTCGTCCGATCGTCAGGAAGTTGTCCGGGGTTGTCCTGCTAGGTGTGAATTTGGATCTGAGATCTATTTTCTAGGGTTTCTAAGTGGGAGAGTATAAAAGGGGATTCCTGGTCGTGGGAGAGGATTGAGAGGCTCATTTGCAATCCTAGCCACCTTCCGAAGTGAGAGAGCTCCTCCCATGGTTCCCCCTCTGTCGGTGTAATAAATACCGGGGTACAAAGAGTCCTGAGAAGATCAAGCGGTCCCCACGCGTCAGGCGGGCGAGCAAGACCCCAGCGTGTGGGCGAGCCCCTCGTGCGCGGGCGTGGGCCCACACGCCGGGGCGATCAGACCCAGTGGGGCGAGCCCCACGCGCAGATCAAGCTGGCCCCACGCGTCGGCCAGGCGAGCAAGGCCTCGGCATGCGTGGCGAGCCCTCGGGCGCCGGGCGAGGGCCCCCACGCCGTGGGCGATCGACCCCAGCAGGCGGGCGAGCTCCACGCGATCAAGCGGGCCCCACGCGTCGGTGGGGCGAAAAGACCCAGTGGCGTGGGCGGGCCTTTGGAAGACTAGGCGAGGGCCCCACGCGTCAGGCGGGTGCGTGGGCGAGCCCCCTCTGAAGAATAGGCGAGGGCCCCACGCGCCAGGCGGGTGCGTGGGCGAGCCCCCTCTGAAGACTAGGCGAGGCCCCACGCGCCAAAGCGATGAGCCCTCTCAAGACCAGGCAGGGTCCCACGCGTCGGGTGGGCCCGCGCAGTAACGCCCCGAAGGAGTCTTCGGGCGAAGGCTCCCCGCCGCGAAGACGAGCGATTTAATCGACATCACGCGGATAGACAAACAAGACATGATTACCGCCACAAGATGACCCGTAAGTCCGGTAGCGGCCGCCACGTGGGCGCAAAGAATTGACCGCAGAGAGAAGGTTTGCTTGAGATGGCCGCCGCGTCGGGAGGAGCGATGAGCCCCACCCGCAATTTCACCGTGTGTGGTCTGCGTCGATGGCCACTTATGGCACGCGATGGCGGCGCCGCAGCGACGATGCGAGCGTTGCCTCTCTCTGCCGTGTCTTGTTACTGTACCAAGGGTAGTGTACTGCCTACCCCCTCGGCTCTCTCCGCCAGTTCAAAGTTTGTATAAAAGGAGGGGAGAGAGGCGGAGAAGGGGTTCCGGTTTTTAGACGTTACGTTGCATTGCACTAGCATACGAGCATTCGAAACGCTCTGTAAAACACATTCCATTCAACCACACCAAAGAGAGCTAAGGCTCAGCAAGAGTAGGACTATTACCCGCGAGGGGGTCCGAACCTGGGTAATCCCCGTGTGTTGCTCCTTGCTGCGTCCAGCGCTCAATCGAACTGAGCTCGGCCGATAGGCTAGCAGGATAGAAATCTGACCAGAGGTGTGATCCACAGTGGTTGAGCGGTGAACACGTCGTCAGAGGCGCGCCAGGTAGGGGAGCGCTAGCTTCGGTTCAAGTTCTTCGACCTCTCTTCAGGCGGCGATGGCGGATCAGCAGTCCGCGATGGATCAGGAGGCGGCCGCTAGAGCCACGGCCGCGGCGTCGGCCGTGGCAATGGCGGTGAATCAGCCAGGCGGTAGCTGTCCCGGCCAAGCTAGGCGGCGCCTGGCCTTGGAGGAGTGCACTCCGGCACAGAACCTCCATGCGGCCAGGGCCCTGCTGGATAACCCACCGATTCCGGTGACTCCGGACTCCCCGGCGGCTCCGTGGTTGGCCAGTTTGACCCGCTACGTCGACGCCGCCGCGGCGGTGGTGCAAGTTTTGGGAGGGACGGGAACCGGCGTTTCCGCTTCCTCTCGTTCTCTCCTGACCTCGCACACCTCTCGCAGATCTCCCGGCGGGAGGGAGCGGGGCCAGGGCAACAGGAGCCGGGCGACTCCTACGGGGGTTCGGCCTGGCAGGCGTGCAAGGGGGCTGCATTGTACAAAGCCATCTTCAATAAAAGAGATAAGTTTCGTCTCTCTGTGGGCATCTGTTTCTTTTTTCGCCTAAGCCTGTTAGAAAGCATTCTGTTGAAAGCTGGTAGCGAAAAAGTACTTATGACTGATGGCCCCTTAGTTGTAAAAGCAAACGCCTAACTTGCGGTTGGGCGAGGCGACGCGGTCGGAGGGCGGGTTCTAGCCTGGTGTGTCGGTCGGTCTGGACAATGCGCCAACGACGGCACCGGCGACTAGACCACTTCCTGAAGCTAAGCTCTCGCCACGCAACGTTTAGGGTCGTTTTGCGAGAGGCCAGAAGGGTTGAAGTAACCAGATGCCTAAGGAATAAACGCTCACTTTCAACAGAACGTTCTGTCTAAAGCTTTTGGCGATCAGTGACTTAGCCTTAAAAAGTCTGTTAGAAAACATTCTGCCGGAGGCTGGTAGCGAAAGTACTTAAGGCTGATGGCCCCTTAGTAGCAAAGGCGAACGCTTACAACTTGCGGCTGGGCGAGGCGAAGCGGACGGAAGGCGGGTTCTAGCCTGGTGTGTCGGCTCGGTCTAGGCAATGCGCCAACGACGGCACCAGTGACTAGACCACTTCCGAAAGCTAAGTGCTCGCCACGCAACGTTTGAGTCGGGTCGCGAGAGGCCATAAGGGTTGAAGTAACCAAAAGCCTAAGGAAATAGCGCTCACTTGCGGCAGAAGCGTTCTGTCTAAAGCTTTTGGCGGTCAGGTGCCTCAGTTCTCCTTTTTTCGCAAGTCAAGATTTGCGTAAAGGTTAAAACGAGACTCACAACAAAAGAGCAAAAGTTTGTTTGCATTTGATAGGCAACGTTTACAAGGCAAAATAAGACAGGGGAGTCTCGCTACTCCTCCTCGTTTTCGTCTTCCGCTGGAGCGGCGCCGCCCATCATGGACACGCGGTCGGCGGCGGTGTCAACCCGCGCTTGCTCAAACCGGTCCAGCTGGCGCGAAGGCTCCCCGGTGGCGGCGTCGAGATCGAACGCGGCGTCTCGAGCAAGACAGTTGCCCAAGACGAACCGCGCCGCTTCAAGAGCGCCTTGGCGACCGTCTTCGATCGCCCGCGTCCGCATCGCCGCCGGAAGATCGCGCAGGGCTTCGGCGGCTCGTCCCACGGCGCCGGCGTACTGCGCAGCCGTCTCCTCCAGCGGGGAGTACAAGGTAACGCCCAGTGGACGCAGGGCGTCCCGGAAATCATGGTAGGCGGTGCGCAGCATGTCGGCGAGGGCTCGGAGGCGCTCGAAGTGTTCCAGGCGGAGGTCTTCGCTTTGCTTGGCGGCCGAGGCAGCGGTGGCTAGTGCTGCCATCGCCTCGCGGGTCATCGCCTCCTTCGCGGCAGTTTCTTGGCCAAGGGCCCGCCGCAGCTCGCCGGCGGATCGCTCCGTCAAAGTAAGGGCTTCCTCCCGCTGCCCAAAGCGGGAGAGGTGCGAAGCGCCTCGAAGGAGCGCCCTACGTCGGCGGTCACGGCCGAGATGAGCGCGGCGCCAGTGACACGATGACCAGAGGGTTCTCCTACCGCGCACCGCGAAGAGCGATGCAAGGCGGGGTCATGGGCGAAGTCGCGCGAGCGAGCTCGATGCCCCAGCGTTCGCCCTGTTCCAAGAAGGACAAACAGGGTTTAGGTATGCAAAAACTAGTAGCATACTAACCCTAATGTGAAATGTGTGTAAGCGCAGGAAAGCCAACCTGGCGGCACGCCCGAAGCGCGGTCAAGGGGAGCGCCAAGCCGCTTGATTGCGGAGGCGGTGGCGGCACGGTCGCCGCCGTCGAAGCAAGCACCAACAGGGCAATGAGGCAGCACAGCAGGCAAGCGCCAGCGCAGAAGCGCCGGCGTAGAAGAGCGGAAGAAGCGGCGCAGTGGCGCCAGTTCGAAGAGCAGCCGCCTCGCCCGGTGGCGAACGGCGGCGGCAGCTGGGTCCCCACCGGAGGGCCGGAGGAGGCGGCGGAAGCTCGTGGCTTGAGGGCGAGCTCTCTTGGCTCGTCCTCCCTCCTCCTCGCCATCATCGACGGCGAGGATGAGGCGGCGCTTCCGAGGGCGCTGGTCGAGTCGGCCGCCACGGCGGCGCAGCCGGGCGCCGCGGTCGCCGCAGATCGCGGATCTGTAGTGGCCCCGTGCCACTTGGACTGCAGACCAGAGACCTCCATGGGGCGCAGCACTCAAGTGTTGGTTGCGCCCGTGGATCCTGGGCCGCAGAGCGGAGGATGCTCGCGGCAGCGAAGTGTCGCTGGTTGGCGGGCCAGAGTCCCGCCACCGATCCCCGAGCACGCCGTCCGGACGCTCCTTCACCGGGTGAACAAGAAAAGAAACCATAAGGTTGGCGGCGTATATGCCCAAAAGAAGAGAGACCCGAAGACTAAAAGAACACTTACCTCCGGGCGTCACGGACTCGTCGTTGTCACCGTAGTACAGCCCGAGCAGGCGCGTCCTCATGCGGAGCGGCAAAGCCGCCGCAAAAAATCCGCCACGACGGGTTCCGGTGAGCCAGGCGGCGGAGGTCCGCGATCGCGCGCCATCATCAAATCCAGCCCCATCGAATCATCAGCGCGTCCCCAGTGGGAGAGGGCCCGCACCGACCCTCGGGAGGCAAAGATCGCCGCAGCTACCGGAGTCCTCCACGACTGACCATTGCGGTGCCGCCCTTCCAGCTTGGACTTGGGCCCGACCGGATGAAGGCGGCGATGTCGCGAGCGTGAAGTAGCAGCCCCGATGGCCCGCCGGCGCTGGCCTCGCGTGCAAAGACGAAGAGCCGGCGCCAGAGTGGGAGGCTTGGCATCGTCCCCACGAACATCTCGCAGAGGTGGACGAAGACGGCCAGCGCAATGATGGAGTTGGGGGGAAGGTGCGTCGCCTGAATCCCGTAGAAAGCGAGCATCCCCAAGAAGAATTCAGAGTACGGCGGGACAAGCCCCGCCAGCGCCGCCCAAGTGAAGGTAACAATCTCCCCGTCACGGGGGCTGGGCGCCATGGTGCCGGGACGGAACCGGGCGCAGGATGGAGGCACGAACACTTGAAGCCGCCTCACGGTATCTTCGTCGGCGGCGGAGGTGGGAAAACCTGGCCCGGACGACGGCGCGCCCCCACGGCGATCCTTGCTGTGTTTGGGCGCCATTGGAAAGCGGTGGAGAAGTTGGCAAAAAGAAAGAAGGCTCTGTGGTGGCAGCGAAGGAGGTAATTGGCAGTTTGTGAAGACTTAGCGTGCGGAAGGATCACCGCAGCTACCGAGAGAAGTATTTATAGGCGTGGGCGCGAGCACGACGGTTTGATTCCGTCTCCGCGCTGCAGGCGCCATCATTGCCTCGCGCGTTTCGGCTTCCCGCGAAAAGCAGCGCGGTTACCCAAGGAAGATCGTGCGCAGATAGAGAATCAGCGACGGTCATGCGCAGAGGTGGGCCCCCACGATTCGCCTCCGCCGCACAAGAAACGGAAAAAGTGTCTCGCGCGACGGTTCACAGATCATGATGGTCCCGGGCTCTTGTCGGTGTAATAAATACCGGGTACAAAGAGTCCTGAGAAGATCAAGCGAGCCCCACGCGTCAGACGGGCGAGCAAGACCCCAGCGCGTGGGCGAGCCCCTTAGGGCGCCGGGCGTGGCCCCACACGCCAGTGGGCGATCAGACCAACAGGCGGGCGAGCCCCACGGCATCAAGTGGGCCCACGCGTCAAAGGTGGGCGAAAGCAAGGCCTCGGCCAGCATGCGAGCCCCTCAGGCGCCGGGCGAGGGCCCCCACGCCGGTGGGCGATCGACCCGAGCGCGCGGGCGATCTCCACGGCAGATCAAGCGGGCCCCACGCGTCAAAGGGCGAAAAGACCCAGCAGCGGGCGGGCCTTTCAAGACTAGGCGAGGGCCCCACGCGCCAGAGGGTGCGTGGGCGAGCCCCTCTCAAGACTAGGCGAGGGCCCCACGCTAGGCGGTGCGCGGCGAGCCCCTCTCGAAGACTAGGCGAGGCCCCACGCGCCAGCGGGTGCGTGGGGCGAGCCCCTCTCAAGACCAGCGGGTCCCACGCGTCGTGGGGCCCGCGTGGCGTGGAACGCCCCGAAGGAGTCTTCGGGCGAAGTCTCCCCTGCCGCGGCGACGACGGCGATTAATATCATCATGCGCGGATAGACACCAAGACATGATTACCGCTTCTGACTTCGCAAGTCTGGAAGCGGCCGCCACCGTGGTACGTAAGAATTGACCGGCAGAGAGAAGGTTTGCTTGAGATGGCCGCCGCGCCGAGAGGAGCAGATCGGCCCCACCCGCAATTTCACCGTGTGACTGCGGCGGGTCGATGGCCACTTGCGAAGCACGCGATGGCGGCGCCGCGCGACGCAAAGAGCGTGACGTTGCGTCTCCTGCCGTGTCTTGTTACTGCACCAAGGTATCAGATCGCCTACCCCTCGCCTCTCCGCCAGTTCAAAGTTTGTATAAAAGGAGGGGAGAGAGGCGGAGAAGGGGTTCCGGTTTTTAGACGTTACGTTGCATTGCACTAGCATACGAGCATTCGAAACGCTCTGTAAAACACATTCCATTCAACCACACCAAAGAGAGCTAAGGCTCAGCAGGAGTAGGACTATTACCCGCGAGGGGGTCCGAACCTGGGTAATCCCCGTGTGTTGCTCCTTGCTGCGTCCAGCGCTCAATCGAACTGAGCTCGGCCGATAGGCTAGCAGGATAGAAATCTGACCAGGGGTGTGATCCGCAGTGGTTGAGCGGTGAACACGCCGTCACCCTCCACCTAGGGTTCCATGTGCTTGAGAGATTGAGTGAGAGAGAGTGAGGGAGAAGGAGTGAGGAAGAAGAAGAGAGCATCCCCTAGTCTCCTCCTCGTCATCTCCAAGGTTTGTGCCCTCCCCATGGTTGTCTTGCCATCCCCATGGTGGGATGAGGGTTGAGTGAGTTGTGGAGTCTCCGGTTTTGTGCTCTTGGGATTCTTGCTACCGGGGAGACGTCGTCATCGCTAAGCTCCATCAACCGTACCGCAAGCAAACCCTTCTTCGTGAAGGTCATCGTGCTTCCCACGGTGCTTCCTCTCCGTTCGTCGGGGTGTGCAAAGTCCGCCGTGTGTCGGTGGCCACCTCCGTGTGTCGGTGGTGCCAAGGTGTTCGTGTGTCGGGACCAAATCCTCCATGTGTTGGGGGTACCTCATGTGTTGAGGTGAAATCCACCGTGTGTCGGTGGTCGGTGCCGTGTGTCGGTGCCGGTGGGGTGTGAGAGCTCTCGCGTGTGAGAACTCGCTTCCTTGTGAAGGTTTGGAGCTCGCCTACCATGTGTTGGTGAAGAGCTACCACGAGTGGATTGAGGGTTAGGGACGAGAGAGTCACGACTTCTCTGTGTGAGAAGTTTCCTCAACGAAGACGTAGGTGTTAATGTGTTGAACACCGAACTTCGGTAAAAAGATCGGTTTGCGCCCCTCTGTCTCATTTACTTACCGCATCTTGATATCCACTGCCTGCGAGTGCCTTCGTGCCTCCTACACTTGTGTTTTAAATTGCTTCCGCCTACTAGACTTGTGTAGGATTCCACGCGCTAGCTGTGTGCCTTAACTTGCCTAAGTGACTAAATGCAATAAAAGTAAAAATTGAAATAGTCCGATTCACCCCCCTCTCGGCCTTAGGTTCTTTCAATTGGTATCAGAGCCAGGTTCTCTAGTTTTTGCTTCACCGCATTAGAGATGGCCGACGGGGATAGTGTAGCTGCCAATAGGATTCCAATCTTTAATGGCTTACACTTTGACTTCTGGAAGAAGCGCATGAAAATCTATCTTATTTCCATTGGCGCTGATGTTTGGGACGCTGTTGAGAATGGCATCACCATCACACATGTTGAGAATGAACCACGCACACCAATTCAGAAAACACTTATAGCTAATGACGCTAAGGCTATGAATGCTATACTCACGGGGTTGAGTAGAGATGTGTTCGAGAGAGTTAGCAACCTCACTTCTGCCAAGGCTATTTGGGATTCTCTTGTTGAGATTCATGAGGGCACGGCTGCTGTCAAGGAGGGTAGATTAGTGGTGGTTAAGGAGCAATTTGATAAATTCGAGATGCTTCCTAGTGAAAATGCAAATGCTATGTATACTCGCCTTAACCCCATAATCAATGAGCTCAAGGGGCTCGGACTCTCTATGCCTGATGTTGATGTGTGCAGGAAGATGATGAGGATTCTCTCAAGACAGAAATACAGGGACATTATCACTGTTCTCTCCAACAGCAATGATCTTGAGACAATGACTCCCGGTGCTCTCTTGTGTAAGCTCCGTGCACATGAGATGCTTATCATCGAGCCCCTAGCCACTCCATCAGTTGAGAAGACCAAGACAATTGCTCTCAAGGCTGCTGGACACAAGCCAAGCAAGTCCAAGCCTACCATCTCCAAGGATCAAGAAGGATCGAGCTTCTTCCCACTTGAGGCGCTTGAGGAGATCATGGGTCTGTTCGGGAAGCGCTTCGACCTCAAGAGACGGACCAAGAACTCACACTCTTGCTATCGATGCTATGAGTGTCATGAGAAGGGTCACATTGCCTCCATATGCCCTCTCAAGGACAAGACCAAGCGCAAGGAGAGGAACAAGCAAGGTAGTGATGATGACAAGCTTAGGCACAAAGATGGGAAGTACAAGAACTGGAAGAAGACCGAGTTTAAGGCCACCTCCAAGAATGGAAAGAAGTTGGCGTTCGTTGGAACTTGGGTCTTCGATGACAGTTCCAGTGACTCAGCCGCTTCTGAGGAGGATGAGGAGCCAAGTGGTGAAGGACTTGCCACCATGGCAATTGCTGAGATGAATCCTCCACCTCCAGCTTGCATCACAAAGTGCTTGGTGGCCTTCCCTGAACCACAAGAGCAAGTGTGGTATTCTGATGGAGAAGAGTCTACTTCCACTACTTCCTCTATACCGAGAGCTTCATCACCATCTACTTCAGCCTCCAAGTGCTTGATGGCTCGGCCATTTGCTGAGGTATCTTCTGATTCTGACTCTGAAACTCTTTCTGAGTGGGATGAAGAGACTACTAGAGAGAATGTGGCTAAATTGCTTGATGTTCTCCGAAAGGAGCATTTGAGAGCCACTACTCTCCAGGAGTCTCTGATTACCCTCACTGCTAAGCATGATTCTCTTGAGACTGAATTCGATCTTTTGGATGGTAAGAAACTTAGCTTAGCTAGGAAGGTAGACTTGCTTGATGTGGAAAACAAAGGCATGAATGAATCTGTAGATGGCTTGCTTGCTACAATTCTTGAGCTTAGGGCAGAAAACAAATTGCTTACTGAACAGAATGTTTCCATTGATGATTTGCCAATTGCTCATGCCACTGATGACTTGATTGCTTCACCTGCTTTGATTGTGCCTCCTGTGATTGCACCATTTACTGCTTCTGTCACACCTGCTATCACCATGACACCTGCTAGCACAGATGTTTCTTCTGAATGTGCATTGATTGGCTCTAGTGCTAGTACTGTTATTAATTTGGTTGATTCTTGCTCTAAGTATGCCATGATTGCTTCTAGTTTCAATGGCTCCTCTAGTGTAGAGTGTACTCCTAATTCATGCAAATTTGCACTAGCTATTAGGGAACTAGCCATTGAGCGTGATGAACTTGCCATTGAAAATGCTAGTCTTAAGGTTAAGCTTGAAAAATTTGACAAGGGTCTTGGCAAGTGTTATGAGGGGAGTCGGGTCCTTAACCAGATACTTGAGGAACAAAGGAATCCGGCCCTGAAGGGCGGCTTGGGATTCACCCCTGAGAAGTCTAAGGGGAAAAAAAAGAAAGGTCCTCAAGTGTCTAACAAAGGATAAAACTTCCTTCATAACAAGTACAAGGAAAACACCAACAGTGCTAATAACTCTGGGCTTAAAAACATGAACACTAGGAACAATCATCCTAGAAAGCACAATGGGCACAACACATGGCAAGGACCTCCTAGACACTATAATTCCACGACATGGCAATCTAGGAACCAATATGCTTGGCAATATGCTCCTAGGTACAACAATTGGAATGGTCCTCCTCCCATGCCATACAACAATTGGCAAGCTCCACCATCACCTAACTTCTGGAATGGTCCTCCTAGGCAAAACTTTGTTAGGCAAGCTCCACCTAGAAACCAAACTAGGAACACTCCCAGGCACACCAAACCCAAGCTTCCAAGAGCCCATGCTGAGTTGTATGATCACTACTTGCTTAGGATGAATGACAAGGGTAAGGTGGTTGCTAGATATGCTGGTTTGAGGGCTGAGAATGAGCATAAGGCACATGTTTGGGTGCCTAAGTCTTTGATTGATCGATTTGCTCCTGTTGCTTCCGGTTTGAAGGTTAACCCTCGGGACCTCCCTGTGGGTCCCCGAGTCACAAAAGTGATCTCTTCTTAATGCGTGTGAACTACCGGAGTGGAGGGTGCCATTAGATCGCTGACATGGGTGTACCCAAAGACATGACCGGCAACCCCTATTGTTCACCTCAATGGGGGAGGATGGATCAAACCCCCAAAGGTCACTTTTGGAGATGGAAGCAAGGGCAAGGTAATTGGAGCCGGAAAGGTAGCAATCTCTTTGGATCTCTCAATTGACAATGTGCTACTGGTAAACACTCTGAACTACAACCTACTTTCCGTTGCTCAGATTTGTGATTTAGGTTTCCATTATAACTTCTCATCTGAGGGATTGTTGGTTCTGGATCAAAATGGAAAAACAGTGTTCAAAGGGTTTCGTTTTGAAAACTTGTTTCTTGTGAACTTTAATGAGCCTGCCGCATCCATCTCGGTTTGCCTCTCCGCCAAAGTCACACTTGGTTGGCTTTGGCATAGGCGCCTTGGGCATGCCGGCGTGAGAAATTTAAAGAAACTTTTCAAAAACGAGTTGGTTCTTGGGGTGAAAGATGTGGAATTCGAGAAGGATAAGCTTTGCTCGGCATGTCAAGCCGGTAAACAAGTGGCAAGCGCTCATCCTGCCAAGAATGCCATGTCTACATCCCAACCACTTGAGCTCTTGCACATTGATCTTTTTTGGCCAACAAAATATGTGAGTATTGGGGGTAATCTCTACTGCTTGGTTATAGTTGATGATTACTCTCGATACACTTGGGTATTCTTTCTTCCAGACAAAACCCCAACTGGGGATGTTTTCAAGAAATTTGTAAAGAAAGCTCAAAACAAATTTGACTGTATCCTCAAGAAGGTGAGAAGTGACAATGGAACTGAGTTTACTAATATTTCTGTTGAGCTGTTCTGTGATGAGTTAGGTATTGACCATCAGTTCTCAGCCACTTACACTCCTGAGCAAAATGGAGTGGTTGAGAGAAAGAACAGGACACTCATCGAAATGGCAAGGACAATGCTCAATGAGTATGGGACTTCTGAGGTCTTCTGGGCTGAGGCAATCAACACACACATCCATCGCATTAATAGGTCAGATTTTCACAAGCTCCCAAGAAGACATCCTATGAGCTGCTTAGGAAGACGACCCAATGTCTCCTACTTCAGGGTATTTGGATGCAAAGTCTACATCAAGAAGAAGAGGGAGCATTTGGGCAAGTTCCAGAGCAGAGTGGACAGTGGGATCTTCTTGGGGTACTCAACCAGATGGTCATCTTTCAGGGTGTTCAATGAAGCAAGTGGCCAGATTGAAGAATCGTGTGATGTAAAGTTTGATGAGTCAAACGGCAGTCAAGGGCACCATGAGAACTTGGATGACGCTAGTGGAGAGGAGTTGGCAAGGGCAGTTGAGCAGATAGAAGCAGAGGATGTGAGGCCAGTTGAAGCTCCAAGAGTGGTTGAGACAGTCACACCACCTCTCACTCCTGAGCCAATGGCGATCTGGGGAGTCAGGCCTCAAGATAGCTCAAGCTTGGAGCTAGCGCCAGAGGAAGAGATAGCTTGTGAGAAGGATGGAGAGACGGTTGATCAGACAGCTGAACAACCTTCTCAGTTGATCAGAACCCATCACTCCATTGCTCGAGATCACCCAGCCGAGCAAGTGATTGGAGACCTGACTCATGGTGTGCAAACAAGGTCAAGGACGGCTAACTTCTGTGAGCACCATGCTTTTGTGTCTGAATTGGAGCCAAAGAAGGTGGAAGAGGCATTGGTCGACCCTGACTGGATCAATGCCATGCATGAGGAGCTAAATAACTTTGAGAGAAACAAAGTTTGGACACTTGTGGAACGACCCAAGGATTGCAATGTGATTGGCACCAAGTGGGTATTCAAGAACAAGACAGATGAATTTGGATTGGTTGTCAGAAACAAGGCAAGACTTGTGACTCAGGGTTTCACTCAGGTCGAGGGTGTGGATTGTGGAGATACTTATGCTCCTGTGGCCAGACATGATGCGATTAGGCTGCTTATGGCATTCTCCACTTATCACAACATCACTTTGAAGCAAATGGATGTCAAGAGTGCTTTCTTGAATGGCTACATTGAGGAGCTGGTCTATGTTGAGCAACCTCCAGGATTTGAAGACCCAAAACACCCCGATCGTGTGTACAAGTTGTCCAAGGCATTGTATGGGCTAAAGCAAGCTCCCAGGGCTTGGTATGAGAGACTCAGAGACTTCCTCATCTCCAAGAATTTCTGTGTTGGGAGAGTGGATTCTACACTCTTCACCAAGGTGGAGGATGGACACTTGTTCCTGTGTCAAGTTTATGTTGACGACATCATCTTTGGGAGCTCAAGTGAGAAGATGGTACAAGACTTCAGTGAGCTGATGGCTGCAGAGTTCGAGATGTCGATGATGGGTGAGCTCAACTTCTTCTTGGGTTTCCAAATCAAACAACTCAAGACTGGAACTTTCATAAGCCAAGAGAAGTACACTGACCTCCTCAAGCTGCTTCGACATGGACGGATGCAAGCCACTCCGGACACCAATGGGTACAAGCGGCCACCTCGACCTAGACACAGAAGGTAATCCTGTTGATCCCAAGCTGTACCGTTCTATGATTGATGCATTGCTCTACTTAACAGCATCTAGGCCGGATATCATGTTTAGTGTGTGCATGTGCGCTAGGTACCAAGCATCCCCTAGAGAAATGCATTTGAAAGCTGTCAAAAGGATTTTCAGATATCTAAAATTCACTCCTAGTATAGGCCTCTGGTTCCCTAAGGGTGCGCGATTTAAACTTCTTGGCTATTCTGACTCAGATTATGCCGGATGCAAGATTGATCGCAAGAGCATTTCAGGGGCTTGTCACTTTCTCGGTAGATGTCTTGTGTCGTGGGCTTCAAAGAAACAAAACTCCGTGGCGCTATCTACTACAGAGACTGAGTACATAGCGGCAGGGAGTAGCTGTGCTCAAATTTTATTCTTGACACAATCCTTGTATGACTTTGGCGTAAAACTTGATCATGTACCTCTTCTGTGTGATAATGAGAGTGCTGTTAAGATAGCTAGCAATCCAGTCCAACATTCACAAGCACCAAACACATAGACGCCCCAAGATCACTTCCTTAGGGATCATGTGATGAAGGGCGACGTCGTGATTGGATCTGTGCGGACGGAGGATCAGCTTGCTGATATCTTTACCAAGCCACTAGACGAGGTACGATTTTGCAAATTAAGAAATGAGCTGAATATACTAGATAGGTCAAATGTGATATGAGCTAGCCGTGGGGCTATGTGTGTGAACCTGGCAAAACTTAGTATTTGAGACAGTTGACTGAGTTTTGATTGTTATACTTAGTTCAAATTGTGCACTAGTGTGAAACTATATAATTTAAATAGCTTGCTCTCAGAAATATTGTCAGTTAGCCCAATACATGCTTAATTCTAATTTACTATGCAAACTGTTGCTTGGAGCATGTGCTAGGCAAACTCAAAGCCCTTATTGACTCTGTGTTGCTCAAACTTCATGTGAATGACATTGTACTTCTAGTTGTAGGCATGCCATCAACTTGTTAAAAATTCTTTTGTCATAACTAGATAAGGGCAACATTTGAAGTGCTAAGCAAAACCTAAAAAAAATGTGTGCAAAATGTCAAATAAGGTTGATCAAAACAAAAATGGGTCACGCATGTCTCACCAATGTCTTCCCAACGAGATGGCTTACCATTGCACTAGGCATGAACTTGGGGGGAGCTTTGGATAATCAAGATGTTGAATCCTTCAGTGTAATGCTGGGCAACATCGCCAAAGGTTTGAGACATGAAAAATTTAAGAAAACTTAAGTTTGAGATGCCTTTTCTTAACAATTGCATGCAATGTGATTTCCATTATTGCTTGAGCACATTTACACACTAATGGCTTTGGTTCACCCACATTATGCTCTAAGTCCTTAATTACTTGACATTCACGATAAATCAGCTTATATTGCTCTATGTGACATGTTGACCTAGAGTAGTTTGAAAATTAAATGTGGTGGATCATCCGTGCCATATGATTTTGTATAACTCTCAAAGCTCATGAAATCATTTCTTTTGTTATGCATTTTGCTCATGTTTGCCTCTATACTTTTGTTGTTCATTGATGCCAAAGGGGGAGAAAGAATTGCAAATCTTGATCTTTACCAAGGAAGAGATGGTTGGGGAGCGAATTGTGCATGTGAGGGTGAGATGAGAGAACTTGGCGTGAATTGAATTGCTCGGTTGCGTTCTTTCTCAATTGGTATCTCTTGCTTCCTATGCATTGATCTAGAGGGAGCTAGGTTTTAGGTTAGCATTGCCCTGCACTTCAATTCTTATGCCTAGTTTGCTATCTCAAGTGAAGTCATGCCATTTCATTCATATTCATATGCGTTTGGTTGGAACTAATCCACTGCACTAGATACATATTTGCTTGTTGAGATGGCTATGCAGGAAGATTTGCAGGTGTTGTCATCAATTACCAAAAAGGGGGAGATTGTAAGAGCAAGCTCCCGAGGGGCTTATTTGGTTTTGGTAATTGATGGCAACTGAGTTGTAGAGATGAATCACGTCAAGATTAAGGACATTTGTTTCATAGTTCTTTTGATTTCTTGCGTGTGTGTAGTCTACGTCATCATGCTTACCGATTGTCGAATCTCTGGCTGCAGGGTCCCACAGAGCACATATCCGGTCTCTTATCCTTATTCGTCTTCGAGAGAGTTGGGGATAGGTCCATAGGATTCCAAGGGGTAGCCACGTGTCCGAGGTTTCGTAGCCACTAAGCCATTCAAAAACCGAAACCCTTTGTGGGCGCGAAACTTCCCGCCTAAGCCTACGAACCTTCCCGCCCGTTTGAGTTTAAGTTTTGGCGTCAAATGTTTCTAAATCCTCAAAAATACCTCCGTTCGGGCAATGCTACAGTAACAGAGGGTTTTCTGGGCTGCTGGCCGACCTGGGGCAACTGGGCCCGGACAGTCCGGCCCAGGTGGCTGGGTTCGGCCTCCATGGCACATCTGCGATATTTCACATTTTTGGGAGCCTTTCCGTGCTCGGATTAAAACAATCAAAACACGAAAGTTGTAGAGAATTTCAAGGCGCATCTTTTTCGTGTTGACAACTTTTTCATTTGAGCAACAGAAAAAATCATATAAATTCGGGAAGCTTTCAGCAGCCTGGGGACCTAGGGAGCTGACGAAATTGTGCCTTCGGCGTCCGGCCCAAGTGTAATTTTCCCCTTGTTTGCAAGTTCAATTTCCAGCGAGCGCATGCCTTGGGCCGGACTGTCCGGCCTGGGTGTCCGGACTGTCCGGCCCTAGTTGTGTCCCCTCTGTCTCGAACTGCATTTTCTACAGGGAGCGCTTGCCTTCGTCCGGACTGTCCGGAAGTTGTCCGGGGGTTGTCCGGGCTAGGGTGTGCATTTGGATCTGAGATCTATTTTCTAGGGTTTCTAAGTGGGAGAGTATAAAAGGGGATTCCTGGTCGTGGGAGAGGATTGAGAGGCTCATTTGCAATCCTAGCCACCTTCCCAAGTGAGAGAGCTCCTCCCATGGTTCCCCCTCCACCTAGGGTTCCATGTGCTTGAGAGATTGAGTGAGAGAGAGTGAGGGAAAAGGAGTGAAGAAGAAGAAGAGAGCATCCCCTAGTCTCCTCCTCGTCATCTCCAAGGTTTGTGCCCTCCCCATGGTTGTCTTGCCATCCCCATGGTGGGATGAGGGTTGAGTGAGTTATGGAGTCTCCGGTTTTGTGCTCTTGGGATTCTTGCTACCGGGGAGACGCCGCCATCGCTAAGCTCCATCAACCGTATCATAAGCAAACCCTTCTTCGTGAAGGTCATCGTGCTTCCCACGGTGCTTCCTCTCCGCTCGCTCGGGTGTACAAAGTCCGCCGTATGTCGGTGGCCACCTCCGTGTGTCGGTGGTGCCAAGGTGTTCGTGTGTCGGAACCAAATCCTCCATGTGTTGGGGGTACCTCATGTGTTGAGGTGAAATCCACCGTGTGTTGGTGGTCGGTGCCGTGTGTCGGTGCCGGTGGGGTGTGAGAGCTCGCGTGAGAACTCGCTTCTTGTGAAGGTTTGGAGCTCGCCTACCATGTGTTGGTGAAGAGCTACCACGAGTGGATTGAGGGTTAGGGACGAGAGAGTCCCGACTTCTCTGTGTGAGAAGTTTCCTCAACGGAGACATAGGTGTTCATGTGTTGAACACCGAACTTCGGTAAAAAGATCGGTTTGCGCCCCTCTGTCTCATTTACTTACCGCATCTTGATATCCACTGCCTGCGAGTGCCTTCGTGCCTCCTACACTTGTGTTTTAAATTGCTTCCGCCTACTAGACTTGTGTAGGATTCCACGCGCTAGCTGTGTGCCTTAACTTGCCTAAGTGACTAAATGCAACAAAAGTAAAAATTGAAATAGTCCGATTAACCCCCCCTCTCGGCCTTAGGTTCCTTCAACCAGCGTACAGGATGGCCATTGCCATCTTGTTCTCCTGAACATCTCCATCACCAATCTCCATCGCATCCCATAGGCCTCGAGCTTGGAGCATCGAACCATCGACCTTCCACATTGTCCGCCGCACGACCACCTCACAGCAACCATCATCTTGGTGCTGCCTTGGCCTGCGCGAAACTGGTGACAGAAAGAGTCGATGCTCCTGGCATGGCAGCATGCTAGACGACCCACCTTCTCACTGCACAGCACCTTGCTGCTGCTACTACTGCTGATGCTTTCTTTCCATGGGAACGACTCTCTCTAAAACCCTCTCCCTAGAGCATGGCTCTGATACCAATTGTTGGAACTAAAACTGCTGCTAACTGCAGCTCTGATACCAATTGTTGGAGTAGAAGGGGAAGAAAGCAGTGGTGAGCAGCAGGGAGAGGAAGACTTGGTGCTTGAACCTTTCTATTCTCTTCTCTATTCTCTCTCATTTCTTTAGATGCATTTACACTTATATATAGCTGTACAGCAGGTTCTAGATACTTCCTCCCTTTGCTATTACACAAATAGGACTCTAGAGTCTATATACTTCTATGCCTACTTAGCCACTACAGCTGCTATCTATAGAAGTCTAGAGAAGATTCTAGATAGTTCCAATTATATAGAAGATAGGAGAAGACTCTAGATACTTATGGCTGCTACACAGCCTTACCAATATTGAAGGGATCAAGATTACTTCTAACAGCAAATACCCAAGTTACATTAACATTCGAAGAGGTAAACAACATTACCCTGGTAATTCTCTCTGAGGATTATAGAAGGACGAGTTGATGATGAGACCTGCAAATCAATTTTACTTAAAATACAACAATAATAGCAATCAACAAACTACAGGGATGATATAATACAGTTGCTCAATGGACATCAAAAGCATCAAAATTGGTATCAATTCCCAGTATCATGTGCCAAAAGCATAAACACATAGGGATATCTCATGGATGGAAGGGAACATAGCCAAATTTGGTCATATAGGCAAAAATGCAAAATTCATACCATCACTTGAAAAGACAATAATAGTTAAACATCTGCTTTATACCATCTATTAGAAACTTATGTGTACGCCTTTTCATCTGAGTAAATTTCCCTATGAGATTAGGAGAGAGCACAAGGTTTGAACTAATAACAGGCCATAGAAGTGGCAAGGCAATGTTGACAGCAATAAAAGTATATTGGGGGATCGGATAATAACAGATATATTACGCTAACTTGCCTGGCGAGTATCAGCTTTCGGGCTCTGATCCAATCTTTTAGTGAACTCACATAAGTCATATATTCCTCGTGTTGTACGATCCTAAGGCATTTCAGTCAGAGGTATTAGAAACACTTGTATCTTTCTGGAGCAAAACACGTTACGGTACTATGAAGTCATACTTGAGTGTATGCAAAGCGTCCAAGCTTTGTCTCCTGCAAAACAAAGGGAAATATCAGCTTGCACTGAGTACTAGCAGTCTAAGAAGGAATAGGGACCATTTAGAAAGAAAAAATGATATAAATGTACAGTGCAAGGTACCTACCAGAGTATGAACCACATGATGAACCGATTGCATTTCCTCTTGGAAGGCACTTAGATCTCCATGGATGATTGTAACCTATAAATTAATTTTGTATCGGCCTCCCTTAAAATGTGCCTTAAAATGTGCATAGTACACAAGCAAGATGCAAACCTCATTCCTTGTGGCTTCCGTAATCGCTTGGCATTCATCTAAACTACAATCTACACGATCAATCCTTACAGCCAGATGCCTCTTTGCAGCCTGGTATCAGAAGACTTGGCATAATACAACTTTGGTTGAAAAATGGGTTTCAGGACATCCAAAAGCATATAACATAAATATTCCAGATATGTGGGGGCATATTTGTTGCCCCCTGTTGCTTTCCTTCTGCGTTTTTTTTTTCTCTTTTGGTTGAATATTAGGCATTTAGTGGAATTGTAAAAATTCATATGTACAGAACAACATATCATGAATATACATGCGGCATGACAAAATTGTCCCGTCAACGTTGTAAAAAAATTCTCTTGTAAATTGAAGGTCTTCAGTAATTTAGGCATTTTAATCAAACATCCTTTGACATGTATTCCTAGGTTTAGGATAACAGTTTCAATAAAGATTGGCCTACTGTAAGTCATAAACTTTATCAAGATGTTATAGCCTCGGGGTACTGTCTTATGGACTTTTCAGGTGCATTTTATTTTGTGATTGTACCCAAATACATTGTGGACATCAGATAGCAACATGGCATACTTGCAACGTGCATCTGAAAATATAACAGCCTGATAATAGCATTCGATGTGCAATGGGTGGAGAAACTTACATTAACATTATCTGAAACCTGATCCAATTGTTTGCCGACTACATTGCAGGCATCAAATAAGCCACGTTTTGTCACGAACATCATATCAGAAATCTTCCACCCCTGTAAATCACTGAGTTAGAATTGATTGAAGTTGCAATGGTGAACTTTAAAACAACACAATAAGAATAGGCTTGTCCATTTTTCGCATATTATCGTCATTGCAAAAAAAAAGGAGAAAATTAGCTGTTTGCACTTTGCACCAAGTTAGATAACATAAATTTACCTTCCATCTTATGAATAGATAGCCAATAGCTCCAATAACAAGGGCTGTTATACCATAAGCACCTCGACCAGCACAATAGAATCACTAGTGTTGGTAAAGAGAACAACAAATTGCTAGTGCTGGTAAAGAGAACAGCAAAGTTAGTGTAAAACTGCACAATAAATTATTTAGGCACAAGGTATTATGCGAATGTAAGCATAAAAAGATCAAGAGGTGATGAGGACATCGTCCACATGGATGCGACCACCACTCCTTCCTCTACTTCTTGCACTATGATCGTGACACGTTGGTGACAATTCATCGCATCCACTCCTTCGGCTTCATCAACATGGCTGCATCGGTCCCCACCTTGGTCAGGTCGACCACACAATTGGTCTTCTTCACCTTCGGACATGATGCTACGGTATCCATCACTCCGGCCGTCACCTTGGCCGCCACCCATACTTGAAGGCGCATTCAACAAAGGCGCATCTCCACCTCCTCGACGACCTCAGGCCCAAACCCCCATGTTGCTCAAGGCCCAACCAAAGATTAAACCCAATTCGTCGTCCACGAGCCCAGTTCGGCCACCAGGAGTAGTCCAACTTGAGATGATCATAACTCGGTCATACGAAGTCCGTTTTGAACGTTCTTGGTATGCACGGACAAGCCCACGACGGGAGCTTTCCAATGGATCCATTTTGAGGACCAAATTCTATCAGAATCAATAGGAATCGCGAAATCAAGAGGACGTCAAAATCTGCCGGGTGCTGCGCCACCTCCACTTTGGGTCCATAGCCCATGTAACCCTAGAGTTGAGCACCCCAAACCCTAACCGTCGCTATATATTCTGTAGTCGTCATTGTTTAGACTCAGGTTTGGTTGTGTGTTGGTAGACCCCGTGTGCGTCCCCCCTCGAATTTGCGTGTGTCGACTAGACCACCCGAGTCGAGTTATCGAACCTCAAATTTATCCAAGTGCTTCATCCATATTTGCAATTTCAGATTGCGTTTATCTGTTTCTTGCTTGTTCTTCGATCGCTTGCAGGAAACGTCCTTCGTGGACAGGTCAATCGCGTTCTTGGCGTGGTTGATAACGAGCAGGTTTGGTGGTTTATCGATTGTCGGGTTGTCATCCTTGCGAGGTTGGTAGCCGGATCGTCAAGGTCGCCTCTCCGACCAGATTGAAATTATCCCCACGAGTCTCACCAGAAGATCGGGCCGCCCCTGTGTCCCCATCATTTGGTATCAGAGCGACGGTTGACTGGTGAGAACATCTATCCTTAGTTTTAGATCTGATCTTGTTCATCCTAGAATACAAAAAATTTCCCCACAAAAAAAGATTTGAGTTCGTCGTCACGTCCACTGTCCAAGACACTTTGTGCTTTCACAATTTTCGCTTTCAGTTTCGCTTTATTGAATTTGTGTCCATGGTCATAGTCTTGTTGCTGGTTTAGATTTAGTTCTTGGCCTAGTGTGAATTCGAGTTGAATTGGCTCGCAGTTATTTCGGATCTGTTATTTCAGAGACAATATCTCCATCATATCTTTTTCGATCTGAGTAATTTTATATCCTAAATTGTAGCCCCAAAAATTCTCTACAACTTTGTCCATTGTGAGAAGTTCCAGAAACGCCGTTTTTCTGCCCAAATTTGCATTTGATTTGAATCTGTCCATCCTGAGAATTTCTGGACAGTCAGTATTGCGGGGCCCATATCTCAACCTTCCTTTATTCAAATTAGGACTTCCATATATGCAAATTGAACGGCAAAAAAATATCTACAACTTTGTAGTTGTGAGTTTTTACATCTGAAGTCGGTAAAACTCTGAAAACTGTGTTAGAAGATCCGCTATCTTTAGAGATCGAAAATACAGTGTTGCAATTTTATCTGTCGGTGAAAAAAAGAAGAAGAAGAAAAGAAAAAGGCAAGTGCATACAAAAGAGCCGTACAAAAAAGAAAGAAAGAAAAAAAAAATAGAAGTGTTTGCATATTGTATCCTTTGTACTTGGTGTATTCCTTGCTTGTTGGAACTAGTTCTAGGAACGAGTTTCGGCCAGCAACTTTGACAAGTACTTTGGATATTTATTCAGTGTTGCTATTCTGATTTCGATGATTGCATATTCTTTGCTACAAATACTACCCTATCCAAGCTCCACATACTACTAACTAAACAGGGATAGACCTCACAATCGCTTTATCACCGCCTTTACTCGGATTATCACGAACCAGCCACCGATTGTACCGCCTGCTTGTGTGGTAAGAACTTGTAAGAGTAAGGTAAATGCTTTAGTGAGTGTGACTTGAGCGACTCCACCATCTAGTAGTTCATAGGAAATATATACTACTTGTGTATTTTTCTTGTGTTCTACTAATAATGACAGGTCATAGCTTCCGTCGTCATGTGAAGAAATATGACATACTTGCCCCACCTTCTTCGAGAGATATGTTTGATGACTATGATGCAGAAGACGCATATCTCGACTTGAAATATTTGCGACAAGGTAAAATGAAGATAAAAGAGTACTATAAGAAATTTAAAACCTTGTTACGGTTAAGTGAATTAAATGAATGTGAGGAGGCAATTGAAAATAGATTTTTAAAAGGACTTAATGAGGAAATTCGAGATATACTCATTCATGAAACATACTGTTCTCTCTCAGAATTATTCAAATGTGCTTGTAGAGCAGAACATATCTTTATTGAATCGTTAAATGAATTTATTGCCTCATTAGATGGACCCATTATTGCTCCTATTGTTGTACCTAACATTATGCAGAAAGATAAGCATCACCGAGAGGAGGATAAAGATGAGCACATGAAGAAAGAAGAAATCATTGTTGTGAGCAAAGAGCAAGCCATTGAAGTTACACTTACATCAACTGATGAGGCCTTGCAAGGTAATGAAAAAGGTGATGCACTTGCTCAATGTGAGAATACTTATGATGATATGAAATTGTCCACTACTCATGCTATTGTAGAGCAACCATTAGTGGAACCTGCTATTGAATTTCCTTTGTCACAAGATGATTTGCTTGCTACTACTTGTGATAAAGAAGAGTTGTGTGATAATGCTTCACTTATATCAGTACCACAACTATTTAAAGAACATGTGTCTTCTATTTTAGAAACCAATAATTGCGCTAATAATAGACATGTTCTTCATATTGCAACCGAGAAAATGAGCTAAAACTAATGTCTTCTCAAAGTACTTTAGGTTACATTAAATTCGATGTTCTTTGTGACCTAAATAGTTTGGAGGAGAAACTTTGTCAACACTTAGATCTGCCATGTTTATATAGAAATAGTTTACATGCTATTGGTAAAAATAATGATAAAGGAGAGTATATGGTGCATCGAGTTTACATTTGTTCCAATATGAATTCAACTTTTGTCGTAAATGAATGTGTCCAACTAAAGGATGACAATCTTTCTATCAATGTCATGCTAAATTCCTCTATTTACTCAAAAGGTGTGCATGTTCTTTTGCCCCTTGTTTCTACTAACCTTTTGCAGAAACATGTAAAGGAGTCGAGAACGACTCCAATTCAAGAAGGGGAGAATGATGAGGACATCGTCCACATGGATGCGACCATCACTCCTTTCTCTACTTCTTGCACTATGATCATGACACGTTGGTGACAATTCATCGCATCCACTCCTTCGGCTTCATCAACATGGCTTCATCGGTCCCCACCTTGGCCAGGTCGACCACACAATTGGTCTTCTTCACCTTCGGACATGATGCTACGGTATCCATCACTCCGGCCGCCACCTTGGCCGCCACCCATACTTGAAGGCGCATTCAACAAAGGCGCATCTCCACCTCCTCGACGACCTCAGGCCCAAACCCCCATGTTGCTCAAGGCCCAACCAAAGATTAAACCCAATTCGTCGTCCACGAGCCCAGTTCGGCCACCAGGAGCAGTCCAACTTGAGATGATCATAACTCGGTCATACGAAGTCCGTTTTGGACGTTCTTGGTATGCACGGACAAGCCCACGACGGGAGCTTTCCAATGGATCCAGTTTGAGGACCAAATTCTATCAGAATCAATAGGAATCGCGAAATCAATAGGACGTCAAAATCTGCCGGGTGCTGCGCCACCTCCACTTTGGGCCCATGGCCCATGTAACCCTAGAGTTGAGCGCCCCAAACCCTAGCCGTCGCTATATATTCAGTAGTCGTCATTGTTTAGACTCAGGTTTGGTTGTGTGTTGGTAGACCCCGTGTGCGTCCCCCCTCGAATTTGCGTGTGTCGACTAGACCACCCGAGTCGAGTTATCGAACCTCAAATTTATCCAAGTGCTTCATCCATATTTGCAATTTCAGATTATGCTTATCTGCTTCTTGCTTGTTCTTCGATCGCTTGCGGAAACGCCCTTCGTGGACAGGTCAATCGCGTTAAATGGCGTGGTTGATAACGAGCAGGTTTGGTGGTTTAGCGATTGTCGGGTTGTCATCCTTGCGAGGTTGGTAGCCGGATCGTCAAGGTCGCCTCTCCGACCAGATTAAAATTATCCCCACGAGTCTCACCAGAAGATCGGGCCGCCCCTGTGTCCCCATCAAGAGGGCAGTATTGAGAGAGTATTTTTTTGCGTGTAGTTTTCAGATACATAAAGGACAGTGCACCAGACGGTAAAGAAGACACGAGCGGTACCAGGCTATGAATGGGAAGGGTAAAAGAAAGGAAAATAGAGGGGTAAATGAAGGGAGGCAGCAACCTGGTCTACCATTGACGGTGATAATAGCAACTAAATTTGGCTTGTTCAAAAGGTGGAGCTGCTCTCGGAGATGATTGACCTGAAACATGGGTTTGATGGGGGTGAGTTACATGGCAACACAGAGATCAGTAAGAAGAAGAAGAAGAATAAGAACCTGAGATAACAAGTGAGCAGGGTGCGAAGTGCCACTGGTGGTATCCTTTATGTCTTGCTTGGTCCCAAACTACTATGGGTTACGATGGTTAGAGCAGAGCAGCAAAGAAGGGGAGGATAATATCAAAAACAAGGCAGGCAGTTTGAAGCTAATGGATACCACAGCACATACTAGTCCACCGCTCATGTACCAACTGGAACAAGGAACAAGCTTGAAGGTAGCTAAATCGAGAATATTCGATGCTAATTCGATGGAAGGGAGCTAAGCAAGAAAATATGATGATGGATTCACTTGATCCCCAGCCAACCAGGCCCAGCCGCCTGAGTGGAATCGAATTGGAATTGGAATTGGAATTGGGCAGAGGGAGGGAGGGAGGAAGAAGCAGGTGAGGTGGTTAGGGAATAGAAGTATCGACGGTTGGGATATCGGTTCCAAGTCAACTAAGGTTCCTGAAAAGAGGAGATGGAAGACACTGCCGAGTAGGGCTAATAACATCATCAACGAAAGCAAATAATGAACACAGATTTTATATCGGTTCAGCCTCTCCGGGGAGATAATAACCCTACGTCCAGTGCTTCACTATATGAAAAATGATTACAAGGAAGAACTCGGTTAGACGAACAGGTCTCGGCGAGATTCTGGGTGTACAAGAAGTGATATTCGAACTACTCAGATCCGGCTGATCTTCAATGAGATGTTAAATTTTTTTATACGCCGTAGGGGCCTGGTTTATATAGTGTCGAACAACCGACCTACCGGGATAACTGGCCGGGCCGCCGCTACTACCAGAACGGACTCGTATACATGCCAAATATATCCCGAGGTAGATAAGGTATATCTCTAATTCTTGAGGATCATGACGTCTGCTCCAATCCGAGAAATCTACGTCCGAGTCTTCACGTAGGACTCGAACAGGAAGCCTAGGCCGCCACGCACCGTGCTGACCAGAAAGCTGTTCGGCAGGATGCACATGGGCCTGCTAGAGCCCTCTAGGGAGCCAGGCCCTAGGAGGCTGTTCGGCTAGGCCGTCAGGGAGTGGGCCATGGCAATGGGTCGTGATTTTATCCCCGACAGCTAGCCCCCGAGACTCAAGTGGAAGTTCTCACTAGAGTGGGGTCTTCCTCTTGAGACTCCAAGTCACAAAGAGGGTAATTCTCCTGCTATAAAGACGTGCAATAGGTGACCGAACAGGTTGTGGTTCAACCAAAAAGTCTTGTTCAACTTCTCAAAAAAAAAAAAAGTCTTGTTCAGATCGAATGAACTCCGCCAAAGGCCGAAAGCAACTCAAGGGCCGAACAGGAACAACATCTGTCCGAGCAGAGCACCCAGCCCTCAATGCAGGAATTGGAAAAAGTAGTCGTTGGCATATTTCAACGGTAACTTTCGCTGCGCAGTCAAAATGGGCGACCATTTTTACTAGCCGTTGCAGTAAAAAACTTAGCCGTTGTGTGACAAAAAACCGTTGCAAAGCTGCTCGAGCTAGGGCTATAAAGAGCACCCAAGCCGTCCGTAGTTTGCCACTTCCGCTCTCGCGAGCCTTTCTTTCCCAAGCCTTATTCCAACCAAGGCCAAGACCAACCACCATGCACCAACCTTCGAAGCCGCCGATTTAACCTGGGGATTGCTATGGCCAAGTTCGCGAGCACTAGCATGACCGAGGAGGACATGAAGACTTTGGAGGCGGGAGGATACGTCGATGCCAGTAGTTGGAGGCTGCCCGGGGAGGAGGAGATGCCGAAGCCGCTCGAAGATGAATTCGTCAACTTCGAGCTCTTCGCACTGTTTGGGTTGAGGTCTCCCGAAAGCGATTTTGTGGAGGCCCTCCTGAACATCTACGGGCTGAAAGTTGTGAATCTCAACCCCAACTCGTTCCTCCAGACGGCCGTCTTCTCGCACCTGTGCGAGGGCTATCTGGGCGTAGATCCGCCGGTGGGACTGTTCCTCCATTACTACGCAGTAACGAGGAGCAGCTCCGCCGCTTCCGGGCTAGGGTGCTACTACCTCAAGCTCCGGGCAACTGCCGAAGACGCGCCATATCCTCGTCCACCGCTGCTCGACTCGATGGGAGCGTGGTGGATGAGGTGGTTCTACACCAAGCGGAGCGGCGACAGCAAGCTCTCCTTCACCGGACAAGCGCCAGCGAAGGGGACGTAGATGCCTCGGCCGGAGCTTTCCGGCGAAGAGTGGTACCTGACCCGAAAGATCGCCTCCCTCGTGGGCCTCGGGCTCACGGGTAGGGAGATCATCCGGGACTTCGTAGCGAATAGGATCTGTCCGCTACGGAGGAGGTCCTACCCATTTTACAAGATAGAAGAATGGGAAGACATCACCAGGGAGAGCTTGGGTAAGTTCCTCAAATGCTCACCCTTTTTTGGTGGTTCATCCGAACAGGGACTAATATTTCTTCTGTTCGGGCAGTAAAACCCACCGACGCATGGGTGGCCGAGCAGGTCGACGCTATACTGAAGGCAGTCAAAAAAGACACTGAGGTGACTGGAGTGGTGGCCCACACATGCCCAAGGAACGTGCTTGTCCGCTCAACAGAGGTAACATACACAAAGCCCCGTCCGAGTTGCTAGATTTACACGATTATGGTATGCTAACATCCGCCTCCAAATACGCAGGACGAGCAGTTGATCATCGACGGGATCGTCGATGAGGTCACAGAGCCCGCCAAGCAGGAAGCGGGGAAGGGCAAGGCCAAGGTGGCCGAGAAGCCCAAGGTGGCCGCTGAGTCGACGCGGAGCTCGCCACGCCGCAGCGGCCGCCAACTGCCTCCAAAGCCCCCTGCGGCGACGATCCATGCCGAAAGGTGCCAGCCTTGCGCCAGCCAAGGGTGAACGCCAGTTCTCCCTCCTCATCGAGCAAGGCGACGAGGAGGTACGGAACCTGACCCAATGGTTAAAGCGCTATGCACAGGCTCACCCGGGCCACATGGAATGACTGCAACAGATCGCTCTGCAGAGGAGGCTCGAGGAGGAGGTCACGCGCAAGGAGGCCCTCCTTGCGTTGCGCAAAAAGAGCGCTCAGCTCACCAAGGAGTTGAGCTTGTCGCCGCGGGCGCCCAGAGGCCGCGGGGTCGACGAGGAGAGGAGCCTGTGCGGAACAACCATTGCACCGGGAGAAAGTAAAGACGGCGGCGACCAAGGCGAACCAAAGGCCGAGGAACCGCCAAGCAAGAAGCGCTAGATCCGCCGCGGAGCAAAGAGGAAGATCAGGCTTTCCGCGGTGGACACGGCAGGTATGCAATGGCGAGGTTCTCCCTCTTACATTCTATCGAGCCGCTTAGGTCTTAACGCGCTTCTCGCACTTTCTCATCAGCTGCCGAGGAGGAGATTGCCAGCGATGACGTGGACGCGGCGGTCGAGCTGTCCCTGTTGCCCGAGCATCTACACGGTGCGTCACGGACCATGAGGTTGGCCGCCCTCAAGGACAAGCTGGCTGCGTGGACTGTGCTCCCACCAGACTCCACCGACCAGATCGAGGCGATGAAGGGCGCAGTGGAGCGGCTCGAAGCCGAGGAGGCGAGGAAGAAGGCCACGAGGAGCGGGGCCAAGGAGTCGGCTCCGCTGGCTGCCCGAGGCGGGACCAAGCAGGCGGTCCTGCCAGGCACTTCGTCGCAGGGGCGACTCATCCCTGCGGCGACGGAAACTTCTGGCGATCAGGGCGAGAGTCCTGCAACCAGGGAGCAGAGAGATGGCCGCGAGCAGGGGGCACAAGTCACCCTGTCCGCGGCCCCACCGACGTCGCCGAGCAGAGCGAGGCCGGTATTTCCCGAGGGAACTCGGGCGGAGGAAGGAGGGCAGGGGCTCGGGGGTGAACAAACCTCGCCCGTCGCCACTGCCCCCAAGCCAACAGTGCTGGATCTGCGAACGCCCAGCCCCGCCTCAGCCGTCGAGCAGGCCATCGTGGCGGCGTTGGTCATCGTGCCTCCTGTTGGCACGGCATCGGCGAGCACGAGCTCGCCAGCTGGAGTCGAGGAGCTCAGAGGCGACAGGGATGCCGCCGCCAGCCCTCCCCGGACTGAAGGTGCCAAGGAGAGGAGGCGCGCCCCCGCAAGGAGCAAGCGCAGCGAAGAGAACATCGAGCCGCGCCCGTTCCGAACAGCCAGGGCTTCACAGCCCATGGCCTCAGAGAGCGCCTATGTCGGAATTTGAAGAACAGGCTCCAAGAGGTAAACCCCAAACCAAAACTTGTCCGTTTAAGTTACCAGCAACCCAATATGACGGACTTGTTCTTCTCTTTTCAGGTCTTGCGGGGCACCATGGAGGACTTCGAAGAAGGCGTCGCCATCGAGCGCGGCGCCATTTTGAGAGTCTTACAGGAGCAGCGCCGGACGAGGGAGCTCGAGGGGGAGCTCATCGCCTCGGCCAAAAGCCGGAAGCAACTCAAGGCGAAGGTGAAGAACCTCAGGGCCCAGCTGTCCGAGGAGAGGCAGTCCTCCGCGGCCCTCCAGGAGAGGGTATCGACCCTATGGATCTCACAGGAGGAGGCCGAGGAGCTTCGCGCGCTGGCCGCAAGGGCGAGAACCGCGGAAGGAAGGGTCAAGGAGCTGGACAAGCAGCTCAAGACCACCGAGCAGCTGCGGGCCAAGACCGAGGAGGTCGAAGCCCTCCGTGCAGAGGCCAAGGAGCAGGCCAAGCACAGAACGGTCAGTAAGGAGGAAGTCGATCGCCTCCGAGCTGAAGCGAAGGAAGGTCTCAAAGCCCAAGGGGAAGCCCTACGCCTCAAGTTAGAGATTGAGGAGCTGAAGGAGCAGCTTGCTTCTAAGTAATAGCCGTAGGGCTGTACTCGAAAGGGCCTTTTGTACCTGTAAAATTTTGTTAGTGGAAATGAAATCTTACCTTTTTCCTACAAAAAAGAGCAGCAAAGACAAGAAGGAATAGAAAACTAAGAGGAAGGCAAAACAGCGCTAGAAAGTTTTTAGAAAAAACGCTAGGACGCCCGTCTAACTCCCAGCCCCCGTTGTGCATCTATTCGAAAAACCTGAGTTTGCGAACTCGAACAGGTGCACAAGCAGAAGAGCGACACCGTAGCGCCTGGTACGGACGATGCTTGAAGACCTAAGTTTGCGAATTTAAGCACGTGCTTAGAGAGATAGAACGACACCCGCATCCTGATCGACTCATTCCATGAACTGCTCGTCAACGTAAGTTAGGCGATTTCAAAGGTAACCGAACAAGGAAAGTGTCTCTGCCGTGGGGGGCTTAGGAGTGCTTTACCGAGTGGTTGTGCCTAGCGCGGTAAGTGCCTCTGCCGCGGGGGGCTTACGAGAGCAGTTTTAGCCGCAAGGCAGAAAGCCGTGTTACACAACCCTGAGTTCAGGAACTTGCTGAAACTAGATGTGGGCAGGGAAACTCTAAAGATCGTAGAGCCAAGAGTTTGCAAAACCGGGCGGCCATCAAGTGTTACTAGAGAGATAATAGTCTGAGAAGACAAGATGTGAAAAGGGCCGCAGGGGCCGCGAGCATTCACTATTAATTGGATTGAACGTTAAATGGCAGCCCGGAAGACTTGGATGAACCAAAGCGCGAAGTTTTACAAAAGCGCGGAGCTAGGAAAACAACTAAAAGACCTACACAAAGAACTTACGAAGCTGGTCGATGTTCCAAGTGCTGGTCAGCTCTCTCCCGTCCTCCATTGCCAGGCGAACAGCCCTCGGGCGAGTAGCAGAAACGACCGTGAATGGGCCCTCCCATCGGAGAGTTAACTTGTTGGCAATGGACAGGTTCTGGACGCGGCGCAGAACGAGGTCGCTCACCTTCAAAGCCCTTGGTCGGATAGATTTGGCAGCGTGCCGGCGAAGGTCTTGCTGATAGCGCACCATTCTGACTTGTGCCCGATCGCGTGTGCCTTCGAGGAGGTCGAGTTCGAGCAAGCTCTCTTGCTCTGCGTCAACCAGGTTGACCGAGCTCGTGCGGCGCGAGCCGAGTACCACTTCGGCGGGCAAAATGGCTTCGCATCGAGACCGCTTGAAAGAAGTTCCCGCTGTCTGCCGGTCGTAGTGCGCCGCCCGAGGACGGAAGGAACTTCGTCGACTCAGGCCTTCTTATGCGTTTTGAGTGTCGCGAACACCCGCCGTTTGAAACCCTGGACTATCTGTCCGTTAGCCCGCTCGACTGCTCCATTGCTACGTGGATGTGTCACAGAGGCGGCGGCACCTTGGTGCCCAAATTGCTCGCAGATTCTGTAATAACTCTCTTCCAACTAGGATCGCTTATCGGTGATCGCCTTGTGGGAATCCTGGCGCGTGATCACATTGCTTTTGAAGAAACGCACAGCCGTTTTAGTTTGAAGAGATGACACAGGCTCGGCCTTAATCCACTTTGTAAAGGTGTCGATGGCGACGAGCAAGTGCATGCAGCCCTTGAACCCCTTGGGGAATGGGCCGAGCAGATTCAGACCCCATGTGGAGAAAGGCCACGATGGGGGATCGTTTGGAGCACTTGGACGGGCTTATGGGCCTTCCGGACGTGAAATTGGCATGCCTTGCACTTAGTTACAATATCCCGAGCATCTTGTAGCGCTGTGGGTCAGTAATAACCCATGCGAAATGCTTTGCCGACCAGAGTCCTGAAGCAGGCGTGGTTGCCGCAGGCACCCTCGTGTATGTCCCTAAGAAGAAACACACCCTTCTGCTGCGAGATGCACTTGGAGAGTACTCCCAGAGCACCTTGCCGATAAAGGATGCCGTCCACAAGCTTGTATGGGCTAGCACGCCACATAAACTGGGAACGCTCGGCTTCATCGCCGGGCAGGGTCCAATCTGCAAGGTACCGAACAAATGGCGTTGCCCAGTCCGCAGCCTGCTCGATGACGGAGAAAGCACCACCTGTCTCTGTTCCCTCGTTCGGAGACGTGATAGAGGGCTTGTAAAGGTGCTCAACGAGCACCCCTGCCGGAGCAGGTTCGTGTGAAGATCCAAATTTGGACAGCTAGTCGGCCAAGAAGTTGTCCTTCCTGGGCACGAAGAGCACCTCGAAGAATCGAAAGTACCGCTCCAACTTTCTCACTTCAACCAGGTATCGTGCCATTGAGTCATCGCAGCACTGATACTACTTGTTTACCTGATTGATGACCGGCTGTGAATCTCTCTTTACAGTTAACCGTTGGACGCCGAGCGACTTGCACGCTGTTAGTCCCGCGAGGAGGGCCTCGTACTCTATGGCGTTGTTAGTTGCCGCAAAGTGTAGTTGGATAGAATACTGGAGTTGCTCTAGTTGAGGGGAGATGAGAACAAAACCAGTACCCGAGTTTTCAGTGCGCGAGCCGTCGAAAAACATGGTCCAGGGGGTTTCGTCAGGTTTCTCGGGAGCTTCCTATGATTTGGGCGAGCAGGTCCATTCAGCGACAAAGTCAGCCAGGACCTAGGATTTGATAGCAGTTCGGGCAGAAATATGAATGTCGAACTCTGCTAGTTCCATTGCTCACTTAGCTATGCGTCCGCCAGCTTCCTTGTTCCGTAGGATTTCACCCAGAGGGAACTTAGTCGGGACTGATACTTGGTGCGCCTAGAAATAATGCTGAAACTTTCTGTAAGACATGAGCAAAGCGTAGAGCAACAAAAGTTGTTCGCCATGTCGCGGTGCAGTCACGTAATAGATTGGCCGCTGGATGCCTTCCCTCTCCACCGTCAAGACCGCACTCACCGCTTGTGGCGTGCAGCCAAGATACAACAAAAGTTGTTCGCCATGTCGCGGTGTAATCAAGATAGGTGGGTTGGACATGTATTGTTTTAGATCTTTGAAAGATCTGTCAGGCGTGCAGCCAAGATACAACAAAAGCTGTTCGCCATGTTGCGGTGTAGTCAAGATAGGTGGGTTGGACAGGTAATGTTTTAGATCTTTCAAAGATCTGTCAGCTTCCTCTGTCCATTCGAAACCATTGTGCACGTTCGCCTTGACGGGAAATAAACCTGCTTAAAGCAGCCATCCGTCCTGTGAGGCTCTGGACTTCCTTAACGGTGGTCGGAGCCTTCATGTTTTCAATGGTCCTCGATTTTTCAGAATGACCTCGATTTTCCAAAGGCGGAAAATAAACCTGCTTAAAGCAGCCATCCGGGGGTTAGCAAGCAGTATGCCGTCAATGGCCTCGATTTTTCAGTTTTCAGGGATCGGACACCAAAGGTACACTAGCAGCATGCCGTCAATGGCCTCGATTTTTCAGTTTTCAGGGATCGGACACCAAAGGTACACTTCTCTGAATTCAATTTAATTCATGGGATCGGACACCAAAGGTACACTTCTCTGGATTCAATTTAATTCATGGGATCGGACACCAAAGGTACACTTCTCTGGATTCAATTTAATTCATGTTTTCAATGGCCTCGATTTTTCAGGGTTAGCAGAAATTCCTTGCTAACCGATCACATAGCCAAGCAGCATGCCAGATCGGATACCAAAGGTATACTTCTCTGAACTCAATTTAATTTTTAAATGATCCCAAACATACTTTACTACAATGTCGTCAACGTAGATGTATCCCAAGCATACTTGCTCTTTACTACAATGTCGTGAGCGTAGATGTAACACCCACCCCAATGTCGTGAGCGTAGATGTAACACCCAAATTTCAATTGAGCTTAGAACCCGAACCTGGCCACCTAGGATACTTGCTCTTTACTACAATGTCGTCAACGTAGATGTATCCCAAGCATACTTGCTCTTTACTATAATGTCGTGAACGTAGATGTAACACCCAAATTTCAAATTCGCTATTCGTTTTGTTGACTTTCTACCGTCGTCAAAAGGTTAACCCGAGTCTTATGATTGACCTAATGCGCCTTATATACTAAGTAAACTTTCTCTCAATTGGCAAGCGGGACTATTCCACCACTACCACTCCACACGGCCAAATGCGCTTAATCACAATGCCGTAATATCATATTCAAATTATTTAATCTACCGACGCCCTCGCCAAGATATAAAGACACCGCATACGCGCAAATATTCAGGATCACCCCCGGTATACGCCCGTGTGTCTAGTGCCGATCGATATGCCATGACGTGTGACCATCCCGTCCCCCAGCCGCCCCGCCGTGCTCCGCCTCCCGCCGCCACTGGTCGGCGCCGTCGCGCCGCTTGGGATCGCCCCGAGCCGAACCGCCACCGCCACCGCCTTTGCGTTCCCCTCGCCCCCGCGCTGCTCCCCGACTCCCCAATCGCCCCGCGCCGCCCCTCCCGCGCCGCCGCGCCGTGCAAGCACCGCCGCCACCGCTGCGGACCGTCGCGCCGCCGCTTCAGCTCGCCGCCGGGGAAGCCGCCGCCGCCCACCGGTCCGCCGAGCCACCGCCGTCCTCCGCCGCGCCGCCGCAGTCGCCGGAGACCCGCCATCGCCGCCAATCGCCGCCGCCCGAGCCGCCCCGCTCCTCCTCTGTTCTGGCCGATTGGGGAAGAAGACCCCAAGCTGGGCCGGCCCAATAACCCAACTCCTTCTTCCTTTTTTGCGAATTTGCAGAAATTTAGCAAATTTCAAATAATTGCTGTTAATTATAGGAAGCTCCAAATTCGATGAAAACAATTTTGTTAGGTTCCTATTAATCTCTAGTATTTTTCATAAAAATTTGGCACTGTTCCAGTACTTATTATTTTCTCTGTAAATTTCTGAAGTTGTACTTTTCTAGCATTTTTAATAAATAAAATATGGACAAAAAAATTGGCAAATCAATTTTCCTAGGTTTATAAACACGGATAGTATTTTACTGCCAAGTTTCATACTGTCTCTGTTTATATTAATTTCTCTAGGATTTATTGATTTGGCAATGTTGTTATAATTTTAGTAATGGAAATAAATTTAAAAAAATTATAAAACCAATTTTATATTTTTATCTATCTAGTATACTATTTACTGTAATTTTTGTACATGCATTGCGTACATATTATTTTCTGTGCCTTCAATTGGTGATTATTTGCATTTATTTCGTTAGATTCGTCTGCCGTCGGACATTCCGCCGCGTTTGCCGAGGTTCCTGTTGATCCAGCGTACCAAGGCAAGTTCATGTTGATTTATTGTGATACCTAATATTGCCTACTGTTTTTATTAGATTTTTAAATGTATTGCTATGTTACCCGCATAATCGCTATTTAAATTCTAGGTTTAGTTAATCCTACTTATGCCACCTAAAAATATTATGTGCCTGCAAACCCTAGGATATTATCAAAATATGCTTATAGCCACCTTGTGTAGATTTATTTAAAATGATGCTTAGCCATTGCTTGCTAGCTTTGTTTTTGTGGTGTGTTGACTATTTTACCTCGAAAGGACTTGGTGCAAACTCTGTTTTGAGGATGATAGTAGGTGCTATCATCTCGGGGACCTGATCTTAGCAAGGTAGTAGGTGCTACCTGGGGTTTTTATCCATTTGTAAAACTTGAATTGGGGTGGAGGGTTGCCTGGTGGAGATTTCTCTTTTTAAAATGAGGGCCCAGTGTGGGATCCACCCCATTTCCCTAAGGACCGATTCCTTGTGGTCCCAAAGCTAAGTACAACAGTGCGGCCACGTTTCCCTATTATGGGTAGGGCCTAGCTGAGTAGCCTTCGGACCTTTAGTTCTAGCATTCCACTGGCGGAAGTAGGAAATGGAGATCGACCACGTACTACATGGCTTAAGAGGGGGCTTCAGCCAACCGACGACATCTTGCATCATGCAGGATCCTTAGATGGAATGCCTGGCTAGGGGAATGTTGGAGAAAGGCTTTGTGGTGCTACTTCTCCTTTGGGTGATTCCTAGGTGAAGACACCTGGCGTGGGTAAAGCGTGCAAACTCTGCAGAGTTAAAACTTTCTAGAAAGCCGTGCGACGGCCAAGAGCGAATTTACGGTGGCGAATCGCAATGGTAGTTTTGATCTCTCCTCTTTTTGTTTTTCAAAAGGGATTTTGCTATCCTGCAGTAGGTGCTGCGAGGATATGAGAAAACCACGGTTAGCACCGTGAGATAGCCAGGGTTGGGCAAAACCGGTCGGTGCCGGCCTTTGAAAAGAAAAGAATTCAAATGTGTGTCTCTTTCAAAAAGTGCCTTTAACTTCTAGGACAATTTCTTTAAAATTGGCTTTATGCAAAATGAACCCTAGATCCTAGAGCCAGCATTGCATATAGTCAATTGGCTTGCGAGTATTATAAATAATACTCACCCTCGTGTTTCGGCCATGTGGCTGCTTAATCCGACGAGCAGTTCCCGATTCTCAGCTCTACTGTCTGGATGGTGAAGAGTATGAAGACGGAGACTTCGCTGACGGAGTTCAAGACGAAGAGTTCTAAGGACGTCTAGGGTGCTAACTACAGCATGCCTGTGGGGGAATCTGAAGCTGTCGTCTCGTTATCTTATTTGAACTTTTGCACTATGCTTCTGTTTTATTGTAAGGCATGTTTGCCAACTTTATTGTAATAAGTCACACTCTGATGTAAACATTTTATTATTCGCAATGGTAATGATTCAACATGCTGTAAGTCTGTGTGTACTAGCTACTTGATCTAGGGACTAGTACAGGTAATGCACAGTGTTGACACCCAATTTTGGCAGAAAATCGGATATTTAGAAAAGGGCGAATATGTTAGAATTATTGGGCCAAATCGGAATTGGGCTTTGTCGAAGAAGAAAGTACATCTTGCAGAAGCCGATGAAGACGGATTTCAGGAGAAATATGATCGGATCAAAGATAGCGCAGAAATAGGTCGTATCGGTATCGGGTTTGTAAACACTATAAATAGGGTTTTAGAGCCTCACAGAAAAGGATCCAATCTACAACAAACACAAAACCCTTTTCTGAACCCGATCGACTTCGTCGAGAGGCTTCAAACGCAGGTAGAGCTATCTCGATGGGATAATCGATTCTCTCCTTGTAACCCGTGTGCATGGCTGTATCAATTTGATCTCATGTATACAAACCATGTTAGACTGCCTCGGGATTTACCGATCTTAACATGTTCTTGCATATTGCACTGTCTCGGTTTAATCGATCTGTAATATGTGTTTACCTTGCAATGCCAATTATCAAATGTCTTGCATGTTTTTCCTAATCGATGTATGCGATCGTCTCGTTAAATCGATCTTGCGTATCTCTTGTTTAGGTCCGGTATGTCCGATGTTTGCCGATTAGTATTGTGCCACCAATCAGTCTTAAACTGATAAACCGATTTGTTAGTTCATATCTGGTCTTGGATTTGAATACTGTCTTGGCCTGACCAATCTATTCGATCTATTTCTCTGGTTTGATCTAATATTTCGATTTAAAGGCCTAATACTGATATTAGTAAAAATACCAAAAAGAAACAGGATTTATATTTAAATGCTTATTCGAATCTATTCGCTCTATCGGTTTATTAGCCGATAGATCTTGTAATCGGATTATTTGGAACCGATTACAAATAACCTGATCTGGCTAATCTGAGAAGCCGATTAGGCCTATATTACTGACGATTTTCTCCTTATTGATTTACAGGTCAAATCAATTGGCACGCTTGGTTTGAGTTGCGACGCGATCACTGAATCGACGCTTCTGCACGTGTGTTCACGTTTTCGTGTCAACACACTTTTTGGCACGCTCGGTGGGACCACGACAATCGAATCTGACGAGATGACGCGCACCAATGCCGAAGCAGCAGTGGAGGCGCTCAAGCACGCTGCTGAACCAGTGACGTTTGATGAGCTGAGCCCAGATCAGAAAAAAGAGATTGAGGATAGGCTTGCGGAGATCCATGAAGAAAACAAGAAGAGAATGTTAACCGCCATCGAAAAACCCGTGGCGGCCAAAGTTACCAAAACCTCGATTGAGATCCATTGTCAATCGGAGATTACTCGAGATAATAAGAGATCAGATCAATAACTCAGTTTACCGATCGATGCTTGACCAATCATCGGTCTTGGGGCGCATCGTCCAAGAGAGCGCCACTGCTACAATGCATAACATCATAACTGGGCAGGTTCCTCAGGTGAATCGGAACCTTCCGCAAGGGGCAAATCTGGGAAATCAATACCCTGTCTGTAATCAACCAGGAACGTCACAGGCAGGGGCTTCTCAGTCGTCTCCTCTAGCAGTTATCAATCCAACTCCGATTCAAATGCTATCGGGTAATCAGGCTATAGTCCCGGTCCCAGAACCGATATATCATCCGATTAACCCGGGATTCAATGGAAATCTAGAAGATATGACCAGGAATTTAGTCTACAGCATGATGAAGCCATGTGGGTTCAACACGCCTAAGATTGCCCCGCATTACACTATGCCGTATCCATCGGCTTTTAACGAAACAGAGTATCCACATAAATATCGCGTTCCTGATTTTGCAAATGCCAAATTTAGTGGGAGCGATCACACCTCAACGCGTGAGCATATCGCCAGGTTTCTTGCACTGTGCGGCGAGGCGGCATCTAAAGATACTCTCAAATGCCGATTATTCCCGTTGTCGCTATCGGGATCGGCTTTCAACTAGTTTACATCTCTTCCCCCTAACAGTGTCACCTCATGGCCAGATCTGGAGAAGAAATTCCATGAATACTTTTATTCTGAAGAGAATGAGGCGAGAATTACCGATATCATGATGATCAAGCAGAAATTTGGTGAATCGGTAAATGATTACTTACGCCGTTCGAGAGAAGCGAGGAACCGTGCTATAGTTTTCAACGCCTCGACAACGAGTTGGCGGAATTGGCTTTCAAGGGCCTACTACCGCTAATCGTAAAAAGGTGGGTAACCAAGAGTTTGCGGACATATCCCATCGGCCCATAAGATCGCGCTTTATGAAAGCCGATTTTCATATAACTCCTACCTCGCCGAAGGATTATCGAACAATAACAACAAAGAACAGAGCAAAGATAAAGTCACAATATTGTTGAGACAAGATATAGAAAGTTCCGACGACTCGACATCGATGAGGTCAGTGCTTATGTTGCCGAGTGGGTAACTAACAAGAAGGAATTCGAGTTAGGGTGGATTAAGCCGAAAGGTCCCGAGAAGGGCAAGTATTTTTTTGATACCTCCAAGTGTGATCGGATTTTCGATCATTTGTTGCAGGAAAAACAGATTCGGCTCAAACAGGGACACGTTATTCCACCACTCGAGGAACTAAAGAAGCGCAAGTACTGCAAGTGGCACAATTCCTACTCGCACGCTACCAACGAGTGCAACGTATTTAAACAAATTGTACAAAAGGCGGTCGAAAACGGACAATTGCGATACCAGGGTAAAAATCCACAGATCGAAATAGAACCGTTTCCAGTCGGATTTGTTGGGATGGTAGATGCTAAGAGGAAAGCCGATGAACCCGAGAGTTCAAATCGGTTTAAGGTACTCGTTGGACCCAAGAGGATCGTGGTGGAGGAAAAGCCGGAATTACAATTTCGACCATCGAACCGGCGGGGCGCCATAAGAACTGGAGAATGGCGCGAGGTGAAGAGCGGCCAGGATAATACTCCGATCATTAAGCCAAAGCCAAAGCCGACCTTTGATCAATTAATGAAGAAATATGATCGGATGGCTAAAGAGGCTCCTCGCAGGGTGACAAAGTAGATATTCTGAATCACCCATGGAAATTCGAAGACCAATATTGGGAGATGGAGCATTGGGAGTGCCCCTTTTTCCGGTATTGCTTGGAGGAAAGGATGTCATTACCTACTTTGGAGAACTGTCCGATGAACCACGCCTTTGTTCCACCCAAGCTTGTATCGGTAAAAGATCGGCTTGTGTTTCCAAGCAAAGAGGTCGAGGGAAAGCCGATAGATAGAGAAACTAATGTGCATCGGCCTCCCAAGGTACCGCTGCCAAGATGGTGCCCGAGTGGGATCACTAAGTCCCAAAAGCGGCGTCTGAAGCGGATGAGGCACGCTGAAGCCAAAGAGGCAGAGGCCGAGAAGTTTAGAGATGCTCTCTTGGAACAAGTAAAGCCGATGAAACCAGCTAGGGCAAGGTGAATGGAGGCCAAAGTTGAGATCGGCCGTTATCATTGAAAAGGATTACGATGAGGCATCTTTTGGCACTAATATGGTTTATATCCCGCCTCGGGAATTCATGTGCAATTACGAGGAAGAAGTCATGAGTCGGTGGTTGGCGCAGAAGATGCTATTTTTAAGAAACCAGAGAATTCCCGATTGCATTTGAAGCCACTATTTATAATGGGATACATGAATGGAAAACCGATTTCGAGGATGATGGTGGACAGTGGTGCAACGGTTAATTTGATGCCATATTCGTGTGCATAAAATCGGTAAATCCACGGAGGATTTGGTCAAAACAAATATGGTGTTGAGTGACTTCAACGGAAACCCGACCGAGGCCAAGGGGGTGCTGGTCGTGGAATTGACGGTTGGAAGTAAGACAATCCCGACGGCCTTTTTTGTAATCGAAGGAAAGGGAAATTACAATGTGCTACTGGGAAGAGACTGGATACACGCCAACTGCTGCATACCGTCAACGTTGCATCAGCTTTTGATCCAGTGGATTGGCGAACAAATAGAAGTGGTCAAAGGAGAGTCCCTGACGGCGGAAGCCGATTGCGCGAAAATACATGATAATTTAGAGCGTTATCGGAAAACCTCTAGACGATTGCGATTTTCTCGCTTTAGTAAGGCCGGCTTTAAGCCAACGACGTTGGAAGCGCAGTCAGTGACTCAAGGACATGAGGGTTTTTATGGGAACCGGCACTAGAGGAAGTAGAGTATAAGATGGGCGAGGATTTATATCGGCTGATGAACTTGAAAAAGTCGATATTGGATCTGATGGCAAAGAGAGGCCCACTTACATCAGTAAACAGTTGCCGCGGGAATATAAAGATCGGCTTATTCAGATACTCAAGGATCGGGTTGACTGTTTTGCCTGGGAATATCATGAGATGCCTGGTTTGGACAGATCTATAGTTGAACATAGGATTAAGATGAAACTGGATTTGACCAAGAAAAGCGATCACCAAGGAAGATCGGTTGGAAGATTTATGATCAAGTAAAGGCGAAATTCAAAGATTGTTGGACGAAAGTTTATTCGCCGCAAATATGCCGATTGGATTTCTAACATTGTGCCGGTGGGGAAAAGGATTACGATAAAATTGGTGTGCATCGACTTCGGGATTTGAACAAAGCAACGATATAGGACGAATACCCAATGCCGATTGCCGATCGTTTGATTGATCTTGCCTCCGTGTCGGATTATTAGTTTCCTAGATGGCAATGCAGTTTACAATCGATATTTATGGCGAAAGAGATGTGAGCAAAACTGCGTTCAGATGCCCTGGTTCTATCGGCTTGTTTGAATGGGTCGTAATGACTTTTGGGCTGATCAGTGCTGGGGCTACATATCAGAGAGGGATGAACCTGATTTGCCATGATTTAATCGGTAAACTTGTTGAAATTTATATCGATGATGTGGTAATTAAATCCCAGGAGGAGGAATAGCACTTGGCTGATGTTATAACCGTGTTAGATCGGTTTAGGAAATATGGCATGAAGATGAATCCAAAGAAGTGTGCTTTTGGGGTATCGGCCGGCAAGTTCCTAGGATTTATGGTGCATCAGAGAGAGATTGAAGTTCACCCTGATCGAGTAAAGGCAATCCTAAACACCAAGCCTCCGGATTCAAAGGTTCGTTTACAAGAGCTGATCGGTAAAATTAATTATTTGAGGAGATTTATTTCAAATTTATCGGAAAGAATTATTCCATTTTCACCGTTGCTCAAGCTAAAGGATTCCGATAAGTACGTTTGGGGGCCGGAACAGCAGAAGGCATTTGATGATATCAAAGGTTACTTGGCGAGCCCGCTAGTTCTGGTAGTTCCGAAAGACGGCTTGCCATTTAAGCTCTATTTATCGGTGTCGGAAAAAACACTAGGGGCGGTGTTGGTCCAGGAAGTGGATGGAAAAGAGCACGCAATCTTTTATTTGAGCAGAAAGCTATTGGACCCGGAAACCCGATATACGGTGGTAGAAAGGTATTGTCTTTGCTTGTACTTTGCTTGCACTAAACTGAGACATTATTTGGTGGGTGCTGAATGCAAAGTTGTTTGTCAAACCGATGTCGTCAAGTACATGCTCAATGCTCCAATTATCAAAGGACGACTCGGTAAATGGGCATTTTCGCTCGTAGAATTCGATTTGACGATATGAATCTCGAAAGCCGTCAAGGGCGGTGTTAGCCGATTTCATTGCACACCATCAGTGTTAATCTGTCGGTTTATTGCCATGGGTAATGTTCTTTGATGGATCGGTTTGTGAAAGAGGATGTGGAATCGGTATTTTATTGTCTCTCTGGTGGTGTTCCTTACCGATTTAAGCGTCACCATGGATTTTGGGTTGACCAACAATCAAGTTGAGTATGAGGCTTTGATTCATGGATTGGAGTGGTTGGTCCAGCCGGTGCTATCGCCTGGAGGTATTTGGAGATTCACGGTTGGTAGTTTTCGGATGATCGGTAAATATGATTGCCACAAAGAATATCTTCGAGAATGTCCGGAAAGGGCCTCTGATTTGGCCAAGTATTTCGTTATGTTTACAATTCACCATGTTAGAGGGAATGTAATTGTGAGTCAATGATTTAGCTCAAGAAGCATCGGGCTATAAATTACCGATCATGAAGTTGGAGATTGTTCCGATTGAAAATCCGATTCGATAGGATGGCGGTAAATTATCGGTTATTTGAAAGATCCCGAGGAAAAGCCGATAGGAAGCTGAAAGAAGGGCTCAAAGGTATGTTTTGATTAGTGATGATTATACTATCGGAGTTTTGATGGATTGTTGCTTAAATGCCTGAATGAGGAAGACGCCAAGATAGCAATCGGAGAAGTTCATGAAGGATTGTGCGGGACGCATCAATCAGCACATAAGATGAAATGGATGCTAAAACGTGTGGGGTATTTTTGGCCAACTATGGTGGAAGATTGTTTCAAGTATTACAAAGGTTGCCAAGATTGTCAGAAGTTTGGTAATATTCAGCATGCGCCTGCATCAATGTTACATCCGATCGTAAAACCGTGGCCTTTCAGAGGATGGGGAATTGATATGATCGGAGAGATATTTCCGTCCTCGTCAAGGGCATCGGTATATTTTGGTAGCAATGATTATTTTACCAAATGGGTCAAGCTGTACCATTGAGGAAGGTAATCGCTCTCAAGCGTCGATTTTGTCGAGAGCATATAATTTACCGATTCGGTATTCCTCAAGCGATCACTCTGGATCGTGGATCGGTATTTATGTCGAAGCATTCGAGATTATGCCCAAACACAGGGATCTAGCGATCAATTCTTCGCCATATTATGCCCAAGCTAACGCCAAGCCGAGTCTTCAAATAAAAGTGCTATAAAACTGATCAAGCGAAAAATCGATGAAAGGCCGCGTGGTTGGCACAATACTTTGGCAGATGCACTATGGGCGTATCGGATTGCTAAACATGGAGCTACGAAGGTATCGCCATTTGAGTTGGTATATGGTCAAGAAGCTGTTCTGCCGGTTGAAGCTATCGTCGGATCCACAAGGGTTGAAGAACAGAACAATATAAAAGCCGATGATTATAAAAATCTGATGGTGAACAAGCTGGATGATATGATAGCAATTCGGTTAAGAGCTTTAGAGCATATGGAACGAGACAAACAAAGAGTGGCTCGACATTATAATAAGAAGGTTGTACCGAAAGCTTTTGAAATAGGAGAACTGGTATGGAAGACGTTTTTACCGATTGGTTCAAGGGATCCTAAGTACGGAAAGTGGTCGCCAAATTGGGAAGGACCGTTCAGAGTCAATCGGGTTATTCCTGGAAACGCTTATATTTTGGAGACGCTTGAAGGGGAAGTTTTTGGTAAGGCCCTTAATGCCAAATATCTAAAGAAGTATTATCCTAGTGTTTGGATTGGAGCTTGAGTAGATGTTTGCTAAAAGCCGATTCCACATGAATCGCCTATAGGTCAATTTTAACCATCGCGTTGTGGTTGGGTGAAAGCCGATTCTGGGAGAATCGCCTATAGTGTGTTGGACTTGTTAAAAAATTTGAGTCAACACGTTGCTGTTGAGAAAATGCCGATTCTATGAATCGCCTATAGATAAACATGTATACTTAGACGATTGAATAAAAGCGTTATTACAAGGGCAGAATGAAACCATGTTTTCCGATTGGTACAAACCGATTCGTACATCACAAAAGTTTTGAAATTTGGCTCGCAGGCCAGTTACTCGCAGAATTCATGAATAGCGGCAGCAGCGCTGGTGATTGTGTCCCGGATCCGATTGACGATATTGGTATCATCTTCAGCTGATCCAGGGATAATCGGTATTTTCTTTTTCGCTTCAAAGATCTTTGCTAAGCCGCAGAGCTTTACCACATATCTTGCTCCTTGGCCGCCAACTTGGTTTCCTCAAAATCTGAGCGAGCGGCTGCTTCGGCTTTCTTTGCTTTCTCCAGCTCAAGTTCCAAGGACTTAACCCTTGACATTGCCTTGGAGATAGCCATTTTCCCCGATTCGGCCTCCTGTTTCAGTTTGAGAAGTTTGTCGTTTTGTGAGTTGGCGTCCTGGATCAGCCCTTTGAGTTCAGCTTCAGCATCCTTGAGGGCTTCTCGCTGATGGAGCCGATCCAGTGCCGCATCAAAATCGGACTTTTGGCCTGAAAGGGATAGCAGTTTCTCGATGGCCACGACCACCTGCTCTGGGAGGATCTCCTTGACAGAGTTGGCTATTTCCCGAATGGCAAGAGGGTTAGCTAGAAAAGCCGATTCGTCGTTCACCAGTTCCCACATTTGCTTGAGTTTCCCCAGGGCATCTAGAGAGAGACGATTTTTCCTGGACGGTTCGGGGGCAGGTGAATCGATGATGGCAATCGGAGGCGATAACGGACGAATCGGCGAGGACAGTAAATCAAGCTCGTCATCGAGCCAGTCCATGCTGGACGGGTCGAAGTTGAGCTCGTCATCTTTCTTGCCGTCGTATCTGATGACCTGCGTGGACACCACTGTCACCTGAGCAGGTTCCCGAGGTTGGAACATATACTGAAGAGGAGAAATCTGATGTTATAAAAATCGGTATTCTAAAATGAGTATTGCTAAAGAGATGTGAGAAGAAACCGATTATATCTTTGGGGTCGAAGGTCGGTGGTGTCTGCGATGCTGGCGGCGGAGCTGGGGTTCCATATTTCTTTTTGGAGATGGGGGAAGTGTCCTGAAAATCAGTATTTTGATAAGAGAAGCCGACTAAAAGATGCGAAAATTTGAGGAATCAAATGCTTACTGTATCGCGTACCGACTCGGTGCTATCGGGGCTACGCACCTTTTGGGACCTTGGTTTCTTGCCGGCCAGTTTCTTCTTCTGACCACCCTCGCCCTCGGATCTCCCTGTTAATTGAAGAATTCAGAATCGGATATCTGCAAGAATTACAAATGATAAGCCAATCTTACCTCTTTTCTTGGGCTGGAGTGGAGGCCCTTGTGCAAAATCCGATGCAGACTTGGCCGTCAAGTGAAGTTGACCAGCCGCCTCTCCAATGATCTTGGTCCTCGGGCGCTTGTCACCGCTCTGAAAAGGAAGTAAACAATAGGTCAGTGATCGGTTTAGGAATAGTAGGAGTTAGTAAACAAATGCAAGTTAATGACCTCGCGGTTAGAAGAAGACGCATGATTTTGGGATTCTGTCCTTTCAGTATCTGAATCCGAAGAAGAAGGTCCTGACTAGGAGGAATTTTCTTCTTTTTCGTCATTTTTGTTATCGGAATCAGAAGAACTTGAACTGTCACTGCTACTTATTTACGATTCGATGGGGCTCGACTATACCGACAATCTTTGGCGATTAAACTTGCGATCTCTTCGACCCGGTGATACGTTCGATTAAGGTTGTAGCCCCGCCTTTGGTAGCATATATGTCCTTGGCAATAATCTCCCACCGCTTATCGAGCATTTGGAGAAGTGTTTGCCCACATGGCAAATTCGATGGCATTTGAAGTCAAGAGTCGCGCATGTAATGCCATAAGTCGCTTGAGAGTTTAAATCTTCCCCGGCATTAATTTGGCGGTAAATGAAGAGATCGAATTTCTTGCCCTAAGTTGAGCTGCCGGGTTACTCTTCTTGGATGATAGAATTCATAAGAAGGTTTTTTAAAGTGAGTTCTGGTGCTTAGGATGGCAAAAAAGATACTCGGTGAGATGAATTCCTTGAAGGCCGATAAAACTTCGCCCTTCAGAGTGCTGGCTAATCGAAAAAATGAGGGTACTGAGTATCTGTCCAAATCGGTGTACGGGTTGAACTGCTCTGCGCCATATTCGAATCGCACATGGTGTAGCAGGCAACCATGGAATGAGAAAAATCGTACTCGTTCAGGCGTTTTCTGGTACAATTCATTGATATCATTTCGCCGTACGATCTGCAGGGGCGTTCGCTGTTATCGGAATCTTTTTCATTCGGGAATTCCAAGCTAAAGTCCAGTTCTCCTAGGGAGTTGTATATCTGGAGTTTTAGGAACATTCCGATAAACCAGAAGGGACCACCTAAGTTTCCGACTGAATGGTCAGCTTTCTTCGAGCAGAGACCTTCCCTGATCTCATGCATCATCCTGTAGGTAGCTCCTAGCAGATATTTCCCGATTGCTAGTTTTTGGCCTGATGCCAATGCTTCGGCCACTCCTTGGTACACCTTGCTCGGGCTAAGTGACTGACCACAGAAGAAGAACCGATCGAGCCACATGTTCAAGAAAGCAATGTGTTCTTCATCATCCACTTCATCGGTTTTCTGGTGAGTACTGATATAGCGTTGCCAGCCGAAGTTCTTCTCGGGTACCAACTTGAAGGTAGCAGTTAGGTCAAAAGCCGATAGCATTTCGCCATCAGGGCTAAGACCAGTCAACATGGCTACGTCCATAAGTGTGGGGGTGATTGGTCCGGTCGGAAAAGGAAAGCATTTGCAGTATCACACCAAAAGTAGGCTGATGCTGCCATGAAGGGTTCGTCTGCTGGCAGTGGAGATAGGGAGAGAAGAATGGCATCGGTTATTCCGAGCTTGTCCCATTGCTCTTGTTTCTGATCATAAACCCGAGTAAGCCAGTCCTTATATCCCTTGATCGGGCTAGGCCAGGATCTAAAAGCCGATCTCCAGCTAGTGATACTAAGCTTTTGGCGAATAAGGGAGTCTTGCTCTGAATGATCTATGAAATCCGATGGATCGATTTCCTCTGGTCCCAAAGAATACAAAGCTTCGAGTCGGCGTTGAATCGATTACGAGACATGATGCCGATGGAGAATTGAGGAGTTGGTTCTTGTATCGCCGAGAGCGCTAAGAATTCGATCGCGAGAGGCGTCTTGCGAGTAGGAGAGCGTGAAAATGACGGCGAATGGGCGACTATTTATAGCGGTGGTAAAAACTAGGGTTTTACCGCGCATTTCGGCGTTACTGTTTCGGCCTATATTGGCTGATAGACTGACACGTGTTCTCTTAATGGGCCGAAGGTGAAGCGTCACAAGGTAAAATGTGTGATAAATCCGATTTTTGCTTGGAAAGTTTAGCTAACGAGGGGACTCGCTGCCAAACTTAGGGGCATATGTTGACACCCAATTTTGGCAGAAAATCGGATATTTAGAAAAGGGCGAATATGTTAGAATTATTGGGCCAAATCGGAATTGGGCTTTGTCGAAGAAGAAAGTACATCTTGCAGAAGCCGATGAAGACGGATTTCAGGAGAAATACGATCGGATCAAAGATAAGCGAGAAATAGGTCGATCGGTATCGGGTTTGTAAACACTATAAATAGGGTTTTAGAGCCTCATAGAAAAGGATCCAATCTACAACAAACACAAAACCCTTTTCTGAACCCGATCGACTTCGTCGAGAGGCTTCAAACGCAGTAGAGCTATCTCGATGGGATAATCGATTCTCTCCTTGTAACCCGTGTGCATGGGCTGTATCAATTTGATCTCATGTATACAAACCATGTTAGACTGCCTCGGGATTTACCGATCTTTAACATGTTCTTGCATATTGCACTGTCTCGGTTTAATCGATCGTAATATGTGTTTACCTTGCAATGCCAATTATCAAATGTCTTGCATGTTTTTCCACTGAATCGATGTATCGATTGTCTCGTTAAATCGATCTTGCGTATCTCTTGTTTAGGGTGCGGTATGTCGGATGTTTGCCGATTAGTATTGTGCCACCAATCAATCTTAAACCGATAAACCGATTTGTTAGTTCATATCTGGTCTTGGATTTGAATCTTGTCTTGGCCCGACCAATCTATTCGATCTATTTCTCCGTTTGATCTAATATTTGATTTAAAGGCCTATCTCGATATTAGTAAAAATACCAAAAAGAAACAGGATTTATATTTAAATGCTTATTGAATCTATTAGCTCTATCGGTTTATTAGCCGATAGATCTTATAATCGGATTATTTGGAACCGATTACAAATAACTGATCCGCTAATCGAGAAGCCGATTAGGCCTATATTCTCGACGATTTTCTCCTTATTGATTTACAGGTCAAATCAATTGGCACGCTTGGTTTGAGTTGCGACGCGATCACTGAATCGACGCTTCTGCACGTGTGTTCACGTTTTCGTGTCAACACACAGCAAGGATCCGACTTGATTTTTGGGTCCCGACATTCGACCTCCAGGTTCCTTCCGCGCTGTGCTGGGAAAGTTTTCTCCATTAAGCGCTGGATGGTGGCACCAGCATTGCGCAGACCGAAAGACATGGTCATTATAGCGAGAAAGTGCGAAGGGGTGATGAAGGCGAGTTTCTCTTCATCGTCGGGAGATGCTTATTTGATGATAACCGAGTAAGCATCCAAAAACTCAAAAATTGGGCATCCGATCGCGTCGACCACCGGTCTATCTTGGCGGCGAAAATTATCCTTAGGACAAGCCGCGTTCAAGTCAGTATGGTCGACACACATCCTCCACTTGCCGCCTTTCTTCTTTACGATCACAGGATTGGCCAGCCACTCGGTGTGATCAACCTCGCGGATAAACCCAGCGGCGAGCAGCTTTCCAAGCTGATCCTTGATGATCCCCTGCTTGAAATCCAAAAAGTAACGAAGCTTCTGGCGAACAGGCTTTTTGTCCGATCGGACTGCCAGTTTGTGCTCGATAACCTCCCTTGAGACCTCGGGCATGTCAGACAGCTTCCAGGCAAACACGTCTGCATTAGCTCGGAGGAAGGCGACGAGCTCGATTTCCTATTTGGGTTTTAGATTGGCCCCATATAAATTGTCTTGGAAGGATCGTCAAGAGACAGCGGAACTTCCTTGGTCTCTCCCCCTGGCTGGAGAGAAACCTTGGGACGGGCAGACTTAGTCTGCGCCTCTTCGGGACCACGCGGGGGAAGCTGGTCTACCAGGGCAAGGGACTGCTCATCGTAATCTATAACAGCCTTGTAGTTGCCCTTGACCGTGATCACGCCACGGGGCTTAATCTTTATCGATGGTAATTTGGTTTGCCCTTCTCGACGTTGTGGACCTCCCGAGCAGCTTCCTTGAGGCTGCGCCGAGAGGGATAGGCCGTGGAGACGCCAAAGATAACGGCTATGTGGTTCACAGGCTCAGGATAGTTATCCTCATCGTCTCGATCGCCATCATCGGCTTGGCGCTTGGCCTTGCCGGCATCACCTTTTTCGGGCAGGGTGGGCATGGGACCTTTGCCGTTGTAGAAATCCTCGAGTTTGCAGCCCAGGCCCTGCAATGAAGGATATCGTAGCCGTAGCCCTGGTGAAACCGGCAATATCGGTCACTCGGACCTTTCTTACCCTTGTAGTTATTGGCGGGCTTCTTCTGTCCGTTCTTGGGAGGAGGTGCGCACTCTATACCCGCAACGGTATTGTTTGGCGCACCTTTGTTGTTCTTTTTCTTCTGCGACTTCTTGTCACCACGATTGGTGTTGTTCTTCTTCTTCTTCTCATCTACACCAGGCTGGGCGGGAAGCTCGCCCTTGTCAAACGTCTTTTTGTACTGAACACGCTCTACCGCGTTGGCATAGCGATCAGCCGGCTTGAAAAGGTCGTTGGCGGTCCAGGTCTCATTGATCTCGAGATCCTGGGTGAGCCGCTCGTCGCGGACACCGTTTTTTAAGGCGCGGATAACTGACTCATCTGAGATGTTCGGAATCGTGTTGCGGATCTTGATGAAACGCTTCACGAAGTTGCAGAGGGTCTTCCCGTTCATCTGGATCATCTGGTGCAGGTCATCCTCCTTGCCCAGACGCACGTAATGCCTCTGAAATTGGCAATCGAGGCGTCCACGAGTTGGTTCCAAGAGTGGATGGAACCTTCCTGCTGATTAAACAGCCACGTCCGAGCAGCACCCTCAAGAACAGTCGAAAGGTAATTAGTCATGACTAGCTCGTCACCCCCGGCTGCCATGATGGAGGTAGCGTAGCTGGAAAGAAACTCTTCTAGGTTTTGGGTCCCATTGTACCTCTCCACGTGGCCAGGTTTGAACTTGGAAGGTCACCTGACAGCGCGGAGCTCGTCAGAGAAAGCCTTGCAGCCCAAGCTGTACGCCTGACCATCTTCTCCTGCAGACCCTAGTCTTGAAAAGACATTAGGCCTGTTGCGTGGAGGGACTCTAGTTGAGCGGGAAGGTTCTTCCTGGTGGTATTCCCTCCGAGATAGTCCTCCGCGCTCCTTCCTTGTGGTCGTAACAATGTGTTCGTCCCGTGATCGTTGCGCGCCCGCTTGCCCTTGTGGTCGCGGCGACCATGCGGACTTGGTGAGCGTTGTTGACCACGGGGATCTTGCCCATCGCGAGTCGCCCTTTGACGGTGGCGAGGGTCACGCGATCGACCGGAGCTCTCGCTGTCCGAGTCCTTCCAGGCAGACTGACTGCTTTGCCCGGGGGTGGTGTTAACTTCGCCTATGAGTTTAAGGCCTTCAGCCAATCGCTCTAGGTGAGAAGTAACAGCGTCGCCCATGAGGGCGAGGTTGGCCTGGTTGGTGGATCTGATCACCGTTACCGTGGCCTGAAGTCGTTCCTGACTCTGCTCAAGGGCTCCTGAGATCGCTGAGGCGTCCGAGTTTTGCCCGACTGGGGTCTGGTTACGCGGGAATTCGCCCCGAGCAGGTAGAACATCTGCCGGGGGACTTGGCGGAGGTACGCGAGGCGGGTCGCGTCTCTGTCGCTTGCGCCGATCACGAATCTGCGCCAAGGTTTGATTAATTGAGGCGTCCAAACTGCGGCGAACAACTTCTTGTTCGCGAGCAGCCAGCGCGGACCCATCCTGTCGCCGAGCAGAATTGACCTGCTCGATCTCGTCGGCCGCCGCAGCCCGCGCACGATCCTCTGAGGTTTCGGTGCCGGCCATGTAGACGCTGCGACGGCCGCGCGGTAGCACACCAGACGGTGTCATCACTGTGTCGCCATAGGAGGAATCGACCGACATGGCCTTGGAATCCGAGAGATCTAAACCAGCGTAAAGATTGTCGGTTCCGTAATCATCGTCAATGACGGGAGCGTGATCTAAGACCATCTCCACGTAGCCGGAGACTTCCGTCCCAGATCTGGAAGGCGATCGAGATCGAAGAGATCTATCCGATCTGACAGGGGACGTGACATCCTGCCCTTCTGAGTCATAACCCTCAGGAAGAATTTCTTGGTCGCTGAATGAGTTCAACATGCTCGAACAGGCTTGATCTAATATGTCCCCACGGACGGCGCCAACTGTCGACAGTTGGGATATCGGTCCCAAGTCAATTAAGGTTCTTGAAAAGGGGAGATGGAAGACACTGCCGAGCAGGGCGAACAGTCATCAACGAGTAGCGAACATACACAGGATTTTATACTGGTTCAGGCCTCTCCGGGGAGATAATAACCCTATGTCCAATTCTTCTCTATATGAAAAATGATTACACGGGAGAACTCGATGAGACGAACAGGTCTCGGTGAGATTCTGGGTGTACAAGAAGTGGTATTCGAACTACTCAGATCCGGCGAATCTTCAATGAGATGTTGGATTTTTTTTATACGCCATAGGTTGCCTGGTTTATATAGGTTTATATAGTGTCCAACAACCGACCTACCGGGGGATAACCGGGCCGGGCTGGCCGCGCGCATGTAACGGACTCGTATACATGCCAAATATATCCTGAGGTAGATAAGGTATATCTCTAATTCTTGAGGATCACGACGTCTGCTCCAATCCGGGAAACCTACGACCTGGTCTTCACGTAGCCGTGCGGAACTCTGTTCGAGTCGGACTCGAACAGGAAGCCTAGGCTGCCACGCACCGTGCCGACGAGGAAGCTGTTCGGCAGGATGCACATGGGCTTGCTAGAGCCCTCTAGGGAGCCAGGCCCTAGGAGACTGTTCGGCTAGGCCGTCAGGGAGTGGACCATGGTAATGGGCCGTAATTTTATCCCCGACAAGTACTAACCGGAGCCGATGACGACGGTGATCTTGCCCAACACCATCTTCTTCTTCCTCCCTCGCCCTCGCCGGCGTCAGCCTCCGCCGTCCACCTCCCACCTCGACCACGCCCTCGCCACAAGGAAATTCTAGGCCCGTTTGGATCGTACTATTGTAATATTAGGCCTAGTACGGCCCACCCAACGGGCTGTTAGCGGTGCGGGAAGGGCCGTCTACTATGGATGGGCCCCAACAGCCCACTTCGCTCAGGCTTAAAAGGGTAACATTTTCAAAATTAATTGTACTATATAACCTAAGAATATTAATCCATATAGATCAGAAGGTAAATATTGTTAGGAATAGCACTTGTATTCATATGGGGGCCAAAGGGCGATATATATCTGATACAAGGGCATAAAGGAAAAAGGCTAGAAAACCCTAATCTGATAAAGGGACGGGCAGCCCATATACGACCAATACACAAGCCCAATACACATCTAACACCCCCTCAAACTCATGGTGGATCAACAACACCGAGTTTGGAGAGACAAGAATAATGATGTTGTCAGTCATGCCTTTGTGAAGAAATCGCATGGCGATCTGCTGAAGGCACATCTTGAAAAGCCACAACACGCTCTGAACACACTGATCTCATATAAGAAGCATCAACACCAATATGTTTGGTGAGCTCATGCTTCACGGATCCTGGCAATACCAATAGCTCTGTCTTGTCGGATAAAGAGAGGGTTGGCAAATGAAACACCAAAATCCTCAAGTAACCAACGCAGACGGTAACCTCTGTCGTCAATAGAGCCATAGCCCGCAACTCAGCCTCTGCACTAGAATGAGAAAGCGCTTACCTTTTTGGTCTTCCAAGAAATGAGAGAATCACCAAGGAAAACACAATAAGCGGAAAGAGAGCGGCGATCAGAAGGATCCCCTGCCCAGGTAGCATCGGAATAAGCACGAAGGTGTAAAGAGTTGGAGCGAGGAAAGAAAAGACGATGAGAGATAGTGCCACGCAAGTAGCGCAAGACACGAAGGAGATGACTATAGTGGAGTGAGTGGGGCGGAGACAAAGCGACTCGAGAATGTGAATAGCATAAGAGATATCGGGACGTGTGACACCAAGATAGACAAGACTACCAGCGAGGTGGCGATCTGAGTAGGATCCGAGAGAGGCTCGCCATCGGTGGATTGAAGCTGAAGATTGAGCTCCATAGGAGTCTCAACCACACGATCATCTGTGAGAGAAGCCCGATCAAGAAGATCCCCAATATACTTCTCTTGAGATAAAAAGATACCCTGTGACGTAGAGGTAACCTCAATCCCAAGGAAATAACGAATGGGACCCAAATCGGACATGCTAAATCGCTCATTGAGGCGAGCCTTTACAAAATCAATAAGCGAGAATCATCACCAAGAATGATCATGTCATCGACATAGAGCGAGAAGAAGAGTCGCCACGAGATGAGGTGTGGACAAAAGCGCGAGGATCATGATCGGCGATGAAAAGCCGGCGGCGGTAACTCTCAGAAAAGCGGCTGAAACCAAGCCCTAGGAGCTTGTTTAAGCCCATATAAAGCACGACGAAGGCGAAGAACCTTGTCATCAGAAACAAAATACCCAGGTGGAGGCCGCATAAAAACCTCTTCATGCAGTTCTCCATTGAGAAAGGCATTTTGAACATCAAGCTGATAGATAGGCCACGTACGAACAGAGGCCACAGCAAACAACGTCTTGATAGTGGTCATGTGTGCCACAGAGCATAGGTCTCATCATAATCAACACCGGGCTCTGCTGAAAACCACGAGCCACAAGACGAGCCTTATAACGCTCAAGAGAACCATCGAGCGAGTCTTGATCTTGTAAACCCACTTGCAAGTAATGGGACGAACATGGGAAGGAAGAGACAATTTCCCAAGTGCCATTCTGTTGAAGCGCAGAATCTCCTCGGCCATCGCATGTTGCCACTCGGGATGAATGACGAGATCACGATAAGAAATCGCTCGGCAGAGGCAAAGACGGCAAAACCAAAGCGCTCGGGAGGTCGAATAGGCGGCGATCACGAAAAGCATATGGATGGGAGGTAGAAGTCGACTCCTCGGAGGATGAGGCAACAGGAGAAACCTCAAGCCGACGCCGACGGCGGCGAGTGTAAAAGAAAGGATGAGGAACAAAATCGGGTGAAACCGATGAAGAAGAGATAGGTGGCTCGGTAGGAGAAGGAACACTAGACTCGGGAGGAAGAGAATCGATGGACTCGAGAAGGTCGTGAAGGCGTGTGAGACAATTGGAGGAGGTGGAATAGGAAGAGAAGAAATGGGAGTGCACGGAAAGGTTAGAAAAGAGAGGATTGACGGTAGAGGATGGAAAAGAAGGGCGGATAGAAAGAGCGAGATTAGTCAAAGATTACGTCCCGAGAAATCCGCATCCGACGACCGATATGATCCCAACAACGATAGCCCTTGTGCTCATCACTATATCATAGAAAAACACACTCAACCGATTTGCGGTCGGTTTAGTGCGTTCACGATCGACAAGAAGAACATAGTAGACACCCGAAGATCGAAGATCGAGTAGTCTGGCGGTTGTCGAGAAAAGACGCTCTATAGGAATACCGCCTTGAAGAAACGAAGAAATTTGAAGATTGATGAGATGACAAGCGAAGAGACGACCTCGGCCCAAAAGTGAGATGGGACGAAGAAGCAATCATGAGTGCACGAGCGGTTTCAAGAAGATGGCGATGCTTACGCTCGGCCACCATTTTGAGCATGTGCACGGGACAAGAAAAGCGAGACAGAGTGCCACGCTTTCGAGAAAACTACGGAGATGCCCAGAAGATACTCTCCTCTGGTCACCGAAAAACACGAATAAGCGGAGTCAAACCGAGTACGAATCATGGTGGCAAAAATTTTATAGATAGACAAAACCTCACTACGAGAAGACATAAAATATATCCAAGTGTGGCGAGAAAATCATCTATAAAAATGATGTAATATTTATGACCACCTTTTGACACAAAAGGGGCTGGACCCCAGACATCAGAATGAACAAGATCAAACGGACGAGCTGACACAGACTCACTAGAAGGATAAGGGAGTTGCACCTGTTTGCCAAGGTTGCAACCCGCACAATCGAGATGTACAGGACCAGACACAGACCCTAAAAGACCACGACGAACCAAAGACGATAAACGAGAACCACAAAGATGACCTAAACGATGATGCCATTGAGCAAAAGACGCCGTGGAGGAAGCAGCGCTGACGGAGAGACTGGCAGAAGCAGCGGAAGAAGGACGAAGCCAGTCAAGCTCCCAGAGACGCTGAGAATCACGGCGCCGGGGGCCAGTACCAACCAGGGAGACCGTCGGCGACGACCTGAACACAACATGAGTCGATGTCGAAAATCACATGACAACCGAGATCGATGGTGGCCGATGTAAATAAGTTTGCATGTTTAGGTTAGGAACATGAAAGCAGATGGTACATGGAAAGAAGAGGACAAAGAGTGCCTCGTCTGTGACGAGAAGAGAGGTACCATCTGCCGTCTGAGCAGATCAATGGTGTGGTTAAGGGATGAAGAGAAGTAAGACAGTGGAATCGGTGTCATGTGAAAAGAAGCACTGAGTCAAGAATCCATGGTGATGTACAGTGTCTCGATGAAAGATCACAAGGTAAGCAGAACCGAGGGTGAAGAGGCGATAAGCGGCGCAATAGCATAAGAATCTCGGTAGAGGCATACGATCAATTTGGGAATCTGAGTCTCCTGTGGTATCTTTGCCGCAGAACCTTTAGGCGATCGACAACTAGCAATATCCTTCTTCTGTGAAGCGTAACCGCTCCACATGACCGTCCTTGTCACAATAGGTGCGATGAAGACCAGCCTTCGTCGTCCTCGTAAGATGGCGAGGCCGGGAGGAAGACGACCGAGAACCCGTAGAAGTCGAAGCCGGTGGCGAGCAGCAAGAAGCGACGGAGAAGGCAGTGACCAAAGCACCACGAAGGCGAACCTCCTCGGTCTGAAGAGCGAGAGAGTCTCGGCATAGTGACACGAGGGTGACGGGCAAGAAGGCGTGCCGAACTTGCTCAAACTCCATCCGGCGGACGGCGAAGTCGTGAACCGACGAAGCTCGAGACGAGATCGCCGACGCGCGGACAACAAACACAAGTCCGAGAATCATGATCGGCCGCGGATCAAGAACCGCATCCGGAGAGTCAAGCGGCGCCATACTCCGAAAGTTGAGCATAAAACTCATCCTTTGTAGAATCACCTGTTGTAGAGACTTCTCATGACGAAGAGCAGCTAGATACTGAGAGTCACCCGAGGGCTCATACCGAACCCGAAGATGGGACCACATCGGTGAAAGCGAAGCCGGGAGACCACCTCTCCAGTAAGATGCACCTCCATGCTAGCAATCAAAATAGCGAGGCACGAGCATCCTCATCACACCAGAATTTATAAGCGATGTCTTGAGAATTGTAGGACTCCATCGCCTCCTTATAGTCATCGGAGGCCTTCTTGGCGGCGAAGAACATCGACCTCGGAAAGCTTTCCGGTATCATCAGTATGAAGAGGACGATGTGGGGATCGGGGCGCGGTGGGCGGGGTAGCTCGCCGGTAAGAAAATCCCACAAACGCCCACGCATGTGAATGCGCATGTCTTGGGCCCATCTGAAAATTGAGCCCATCAAAAGCACAGACAATGAGGAGCAGACCACACGCCTCTGACGACATTTTCTTCTTCTTCTTCTTCTTCTTCTTCTTCTTTTTTTAACTCAGCCACACACCTACTCACACACACCGACTCACGCACGCACGCAAGCACTCACACACACACACACACGGCGGCGCTGGCACCGAAGCGGCGGCGCAGGGTCGGGCGGTGGGCGGCGACGGCGTTGGCCGGCGCGGACGAGCCTGGCCAGCGCGGCGGACGGCGCGAGGAGGAGCGCTGGCACCAGCCGACGCGACCACGACAGTGCCGAGGAGCGCTGCACGCCAGCGGGCGGCGGGCGGTGGCGGCGAGGTCGGCGGTTCGGCCGGCCGCGGCGACGCAGAGGAGGAGCCCCCGTGCGAAGGAAGCGATGACGGCAGATCGAGTGGCGGCGATCAAGCGGAATCCGAGGAAAGGCGGCGCCCGATCAAGGTCAAATGGCGGCGATCTGGCGACGCCGACGAAGCGAATCACGGTGGAGAAGATGAGATCGAGACGGCGTCGGCGAAACAAAACCAACGACGACCGGATCGGGACGATGGCGGCCGTTGTGACCGGGACGAGGCCAACAAATGACAACCCAAGCGGTGCGAGATTGTGAGAGTCGGCGTCCACGAAACGAGGCGGCGACGACGACAAGCCCACGACGAACTGCTAAGACGAGCAGCAGGGGCGGTGGTGGTGGTGCGTGCAAGTGCAACACGCAGAGGAAGGATCGGCGGCAGCTAGGGAAACAAGAGGTAACCCTAGAACCTGCTCTGATACCATGTTAGGAATAGCACTTGTATTCATATGGGGGCCAAAGGGCCAGTATATATACAGAGTACAAGGGCATAAAGGGAAAAGGCTAGAAAACCCTAATACAGTAAAGGGACGGGCCAGGCCCATATACACAGCCCAATACACAAGCCCAATGCACATCTAACAAATATTTCAAAATTAATTTAGCGCACTAGGCCTTCCACGCTTAAATTAAAACCAAATGATGTGATACTTTGTATTCATTTTTGTGGGATTTTAAATAGTTCTTCTTAGAGTTGTTAAAATAATTATTTTACGGTTCTTTAGAGACTTCAAAATCTCTCTCAAGATGTCGCAACTTTTTTAGATGAAAAATTTTTAGCTACTTCAAACTGGAAAAAAAAAACTAGACAAGCATGACGGACGGTGCTTGGTTCAGCGATTTAATATCTAAAATTTAATTCCCACGACTTAGCATCCATCTTCACAACACACGGAACTCATACAGTAAATGGAAATTCCCATACATTATTTCTGCAATACTACTTCTTACAACCCATTCTCAACATCAATTACCCTCCACCACCTCTACTAGCAATGAAAACTCCATCCTCTCAAGTCTCAACTTCCCATCCCTTCCTACCATTTAGATTTAGCCATGGCACACGAGTGCTCAGCAAGCTGAAGCTAATAAGAGTTTTCGACTTCTCTTTCAAACAACTAGGATACATATTCGTTTCTTTCCTTTGTCAAACTGGCTAACCAGGGGACCAATGGCGATCATGTGTCAATGCAGGCCAATTTGCTTCCCTCTCCAACCCTACCCAAAGAACATGACAGCATTCCATCCCATCGTGCTACCGTTAGCTCTTCTTTTCTTCAACCGCCAACAAGAACCCTCATGCTGCTACTAACATCCACCATTTCATTTCATATAAGAGCATCTCCAATGGTGTAGATAGCTGCTAGCTATAAGAAGAGTCCATGTCATCTATAGCTAATAGTTGCAGCTAGCTCTTCCAATGGTGTATCTATAAGACTATCTATAACAGCTCTTAATATTTAAATATACACTAAAAGATGAGGAACAGCCTTGAATATCAACTCTACGGCCATGTGTGGACTATTAGCACCAATACACATGGACCAGAAAGCAATATACATGTATGAAGTATGAGTAATACATATGGTTGTTAAGCAATTAGAAAATCAATTGTATACAAGAATTACATCAGCATGATGTCACCACAAAATCACCGTGCAATCATGCCATGTCCACATTATCTTGCCTACTATTCAGATTAGATAAGTTTCACAATCTATTTTAAACTGTACAACACACTGTCTTGGCTACTATTCTTGGTCAGATAATAAACCATGAGGCTACAAAACATGTTGAAAAGAAGCAAAGTTCCATGAATATTAAGACAACTATATTCATCATTTTGCTGCTGTCAATGACAGCACAAAAGAAATTTCAGGAAAAAACATGTCAAATGTTCCATGAACTATTCCCCTGTTTATGATATTTCCCTCCATGGCAAGACAACAGGTTGGAAGCAAAATAAGATAATATTGATTACCTATCCTGAATGTTCAGAAATTTTCATAAGAAATGTACATGACCTACAAAACCAAGTACACAGAAAAATCAGAACAAAGGCATAATCATCTAAGAAAATTTAATTAACATTTGACGCACTAAGTGAAATTGTAATACAAGGCCACCTTATATGTCAGCATGTGAACGTAAAAGTAATGTGGATTCCAAATCCACACACACAAAAAAGAACTCCATTTGTACCTTTTTTCTCTTAGATCCTATGAATGCATTGCATTTCATCAAACAATTGGTATGAAAAGCACATAGATAGAGTACGTACATCACCCCAACACATTTCATCAAAAAGTTATCGTGCACAAAACAAGACAAGAGCAACACCAATACACAATCCATCAAAAAAAGTTCTGACAAAGCATTAGAGATTAGATAGCGCAGGATCAAGAACAAAGCTTTGGTGAGGTACTTTCTGATGGCGTCGAGACTTGAGGTCGAAGACGTCGTTGCTGCAGCACAGAGGGCTAGACACCCGCCTCGTCCTCACCAATGACACAAGCAATCGGCGCCGACGGTGAGCTACCCCACGGCGTGGAGATTGGGGAGGCCGGAGGCGTGCCAATAACAAGGACTCATGGAGGAAAGCGCGCTGCGTGGTGGCGGAAGGAGCGGCTTGAAGAGGAGAGCGGCGCAGAGAGTATAGCGACGCCATGGAGGAAGGAAGAGGACTGCGGACGAGGAATCCCGTGCCACGGCGGAGGAGATAGTTGCGCGACCGTGCGCGAGGAAGAAGGCGGCGGCGTCGTGTATTTTGGGTGAGGAGTGACCGCGCGGGAGGACGAAGGCGGCGACGTCTTGTATTTTGGGGGAGAGGAGATCCCAGAGGAGACTGAAGCCGCGTGGTTAAGCGCTGGTTCGGTCGATAAGCCGGCTACAAGCAGATGATAACTTCCTCGATGCACGCTATCGATCGACGCTCACTACAAGAAGAACCCCCTTTACCAATGCATATCTCACAACGTTTTCTTTATGTGTTGTAAAAAATATGGTAACCACACATTTTTGCGTTGCAAACTCTAATCTGTGGTAGGCTAGGTGGATAAACTACGAAATGCATGCGTTGCAATTGATGCGTTGCCAATATGTAAAATTAGATTGCTTTATTTTTAAAATCTACTCTTAATAAAAATCTTTACCTTATCTTTACCTAATAATAAGAGAATAGGATTTCTTCTTCCCTCAAAAAATTTCGTCCGTCGGCGCGTTCAGGGCCGTCCGATCTAAGATCGACGGGTAGGACGAGCAGACGCGCAGTGCGCCCCCGGGCATCCAACCCCGCCGCATCCCAACTCGCACCCGCTGTCCCTCCCCCCGCTCTCCCTCATGCCTAGCGCCGCACCGCGCCGCCGCCTCCTTCTTCTCTTGCTCCCCCGCGCGGCCGGTGCCGGTGCCACCTACACGAGTCGCTGGCAGATCTGACGACGTCAAGACTGGATTCGCCGGCCCCAGATCCGGCACTGGGCATGGGCACGGCGACGACGCATGGGCGACGGCGACGGCGCGCGCCGCTCTGTCTGCAACGTGCCCGCCGGCCTCGTGGCCAGAGAGCCAGGGAGGCGATCGGGTCGAAACGCTCCGTCATGGACCGCCTCGGATCGGGCGGCGGCAGCTCCGCCTCTCGTGCGCCGCGGCTGGACGCCGCGAAGAGGTGCGCCCTCAAGCTCGCTCGGTGTCAGCCATTGCGAACCTTCCGCCATTCTACTAGCCATCCCAATACCTGATGGATTGGGGAAAAAACTACATGCAACACTGGTTTAACATCTTTAATTACTCCTGTGTTGGTACTCTTACAGCCTTAATGAACTCGTTTGGAAGAATCATAAGTTGAAGCGTAGAACAGGTAAACTCGAACATGTTCCTTTTCTCTTGTTTTGTTGATAGAGCATTCACTAATCCTAAGTTCGCATTATGTTTCTTAAGGGTGCTGCAACAATATGCTATGTGGTAATTCATCCTTAGGTCAAGGGGATAACTAGGAAATACTTCGTCAATTGAAATGTAGCCACCTCCAGCAGACAGGCTTCAGATGCAGAGTTGTTCAACAAGTTATGGCAATTCAGCTCGAAGATAGTGTCCGGTTGAAGCCATTCAAGAATTTGATGCCACTGCAATTTGTAAGGCTTTAGAAATGGTTATCATACTTATTTATATATTTTGTGAACTGTTCTAATTCTATTTACTTTACCAGCTTGCTATGATAGAGTATGATTTCACCTTAGCAAATTTATTTGAAGATCTCCAAGATGGCATAATTCTTTGTAGAGTTGTTCAGCTCCTTTCTTTAGAAATTACTTGGCAATACTGACAACAATAGTGCTTTATTTGATCTCTTCTATGCACACCAGTTTGATGCTAGAAATTAATTGTAGGTGAGGAACTCTGTTTTGTTCTAGCAAAATACCAATGATGGTATGTTGGTGGTCATGAAAAAAATCAGGCGCAATTCAGGTGATTTATCTGTGCTTATTTTATAGGTGTACATCCAAGTATGCTTAGGGGGTTAGTGTTTTCATATGATAGGCCTGGTTCAATTTGTTCTGTAACACTGGTATAGATATGAACCACTTAGTGTTTCACTTGTTTCTTACTTCAACAGGTCAATGCGTTTAGATCAATGATTCATAATGATATGGTGGTAGGAGCCTTTTCACATATAACTGCAGTTGGCAAACTACAGCAGGAGCTCCCAGATGTTCCAGCGAATGCACGTGTTATGTTTCCCCGGTACACCTTAGATGAAGCGGAGACTGTGTGCCACTACTATATGAGGTAATTCTTTCAAGAAACTTCACTGTTTTATCCAGTGATGGCATAAAATTTTCTATGATGGCTATCTTTTGCATCTCAAGCTTCTAGGTTTTTGCCACTGTCTTTTAAAAGCTTCTGTGCGACTTAATTCAAGCAATGTGCATTGTGATCTATTTGTTGGCCAGGCAAAATATTATTCAGCGTGAGAACTTTTCAGAAGAGAAGTGGAAAAAGATTTATTATTTGTCAAATGGAAATGGCTCAGATATGAGGTGGCTTGCGGCCTTTATATGAGGTAATGAACTCTTAATGACTGTATTGTTCTCAATCCTTGGATTTCAGCCAGAAGGGATTACTGGCCTGTGGTAATGGATCTCAAGTAGAAATATTCAGTGATTCTAGGAGCCAGAACTATAAACTTTATATAAAGCATAGAATATTGAAAGGATATCAAATTGGGAAGGTTTTGTTCTGCCTTTATGAAGGTTTTGTTCTAAGGCCAAATTCACAATTTTGTTTTTCATTTCTGTTGCAGAGAACTATTGTACCTGAAGAGCCTTTCAAAGTTACTTATCTTTCGAATTTGAGGTTGGATTTTGTTCTCTCTGGCTATGAAATCAGAATGACTGATGTCCTTGATTATGCTCATCTCCTGAAGATTGCTCCTTTCATGGAGACATTGGAGTTACTGTAAGTTTATTTCATTGTGTCTTTCGATTCTGATTTGGATATGACAATTTTGGTTGTGGAAAAAATACCAATGACAAAAAAATTAAAAGGACGGTGATTCATTTATGTTGCCTGTTGAGCAGTTGGTAATGCTAGGAGTGCGTAGTGACATGCAGTAGTTTATTTGATTTTTTGTTGAATTGAATGTATGATTTTGTATTTCTCATGTATGCAGGGTATTTACAAGGTCGAAAGTTTGATAGTTGAGACCCACATGAACTCCAATGGAGCAAAACTATAAAAGAAGGCTGGACTTAGTATTGTGAAGAAGTCATGGATGTTCATTACTTTATTGTAATTTTTTTGTAAAAGAATGTAAGCTTCATGCGAGATATGACTCGTGGAAAGATTTTGAGATATCGAATGACTGTTGTATAAAATTTTATAAATTATTAATGGAGAATTTTTCACATGCAAAAGCTATTGTTGTATGTTGATTTTAATGATCTTAATCTTTTATCCATAATTTTTTTGGTGTAAACAAATATAAATTTGGTACGTCTAGCCTACCGTGCACGCCAGGATAAATCACAATTTATAAATCTTGGTGTTAATGGTTGGCAACGCATAAAAGTATAGCTGGTATGCGTTGCTACGTCGCAACCCATATTCATACATGTTACCAACGCATTAATAAACATAGCGATTGATGTGACCATGTCCATCATAGGTATGACCAACACTACCTCAATGTGGTGGTCATCAAGATTTCTGTTAACTACTTCGCCAGCACGTACGTCGATAAGTTTTCAATCGACTACTTCATCTTCGGCCTATTCATCTACGACAAGTTGGCAACACTTCACGGCATCTTCTACATCATCTACATCAACTATGGTGCCATCATCAACTATATGGCATCATCGACCTGTACCATGGCCAGGTCGCATGCACAGCCGGCAATCTCATCATGCTGATATTGCGTTGTCGCCGCCGGCAGTTCGACCTCCACCGTGGCCACCTCCCCATGCTCAAGACGTATTCAAGGAAGGCGCATCTCCACCTCTTCGGCACCCTCTGGTCCCACAAGTCACGTCCTTGCAAGGCCGGCTCAAGAAAGAGCCCAATTTGTCCACGAGTCCGGTTCTGCCATTTCCGTGCACTTAACTTAAAACGGATGCTCTGACCTCATACGGACTCCGTTTTGGACGTTCTTGGTATGCACGGATAAGCCCTCGACGAGATCTTTCCAACGGATCCAGTCCCACGTCCAAATTCCTTATAGATCAGCGGGAATCGTCGAAACAATATTGCGACCAGAATCTGCGGGATCGTCGGTATTCTATGCCGCTCCACTTTGGGCCCATGGCCCATGTACCCTAGGGGCTGCGCCCCAAACCCTAACCGTCACTATAAATTTAGTAGCCGTCGCTAGTTTAGACTTGGGTTTTGCTTAGATTATTCTGCCGTCGCGGTTTAGCGATGTATCGGTTTCTTTGAACCCTAACTTGTGTGCTTAATCGTGTCTGTAATATTGAGATTGCATCTACCGTGTTCTTGCTTGTGTTCTCGATTAACTGCGAGAATTAGCCTTCGTGGTGAGGTCAACCGTGTCTTGGCGTGGTTGATATGAACGGAGACATGGTGTGTAGCGATTGCGAGCTCGGATCTGCTCGATTGGAAGCCGGATCGTCAACGTCGAGTTCTCCACCAATCGTGTTTATCCATACCTGTCGGAAGATCGGGACCCCCGTCCCCATCAGCGATAGACCCTTACAACGGCTCGTATGGCCACGGATCTGAAATGCGTTGGTACAGACCCTCCCAATGCCTATGAGTTTTTAACAACACATGGATACATTGGCATAGGGGGTTTCTTCTTGTAGTGGCTAGCTATGTCGCTAGCGATGCTCTCCCAGCCTCTTCTCTCTCCTCCACATAGGATTAGATGGTGACATGGACCTGCTATAGCTAGCTGACATGTATCCATTGGAGAAAGCAGCCTCCTGATCCATGCCACCTCCCAGCTTATGAGGGCAAAACATATTTAATCTGCCATTCTACACATCCAACTCTTTCTACTTGGCTTTCATGCTTCTTTGCACCGACCATTTCCGGAAGCAGGCAACCCGGTGCAAGGCGAACATCCTTCTAGTGCTCCAATCTCTTGTTTCTTCAACTTGTCGACCTGCACCTCTTAGATTCAGCACATGAGTTTTCGGATGAATCCACAATGATGGATTTTGAGTCGCCTTATCAAGATAACTCTCATCTTTACCACTTGTCAGAATCGCATATAGGTTGTTCCTGCTACTTGTTGGAATATTAGCTCCATTTACCAATTCCTTTCCTTTGTCTTTCACCAAGGCGCTCTCTTTGTTGGATCCTTGACTTTTTACCAAGTGCGTGTGCGATCATCCGTTGAGCAACAACAGGAACATGTCTAAGTTTTTGCACTGACACATCATTTTCTTTGGCATCAGATGCAGAGAAGATTAAGCTCACGAGCAGCTCGATAAGCAACCTCCTCTCCTTGGTGACACTTTATGCAAATTGGCACCGATTGCTGCAAAGGCTTCAAACACGGAGATAAGGGTTCATTGGGTTACTTCTAATTTTCTAGATTGTCAGAAATTATGCAAAAAAGTTTATGATTTGCCCAAACCCTACCCACGTACCTGCATCAACTTCATCATGTGGTGAGGTCTCCCCAATAATAGCTTCAAGGAAATCTTCCGCCTTCCAAACCTCTTGGTGATCTACCAGAATAACAGTGCTAATTACAAACTTGTTTCACATGATGGAACACATATCACAATGACACACATAGAGTAATGTAACAATTTGGTGCTAATTGTGTATTCAAAGTTCCTAAAGACAACGCCAAGTAGATCTATGAAATTAATAAAAATATCCTTTGCAATATCAACCATGTCTGTGCAAGCTGTGAAAGCACATATCTGGCCAACAGCACTGATCCATATGGGGAAAAATGAGAGTCATGTTGACCAAGTGCACAAGGAGTTAGTGAAGGCTGCTGTTTAATTTCTCCTGCAGCCAGCTCTCACCACTTTGTTAAGATGAATAATACTCATCAACCATTACATGTGAAGTATTTTTTGGATGTGAATACAAAACAATTTTTGACATGGGAAGGTGATAGTTACTTTGTACTTCCTGATTAGATGCCACTTAACTCAGGAGGAAGCTATACAATATAAATTTTAACGAACATTGTGTTCTCTTTGATTTACAGTCAGATTGCGTAGGTGGCAGTCCATAATAAAGCAAATGATATAGAAGGTCAAAATACGAGATTCTTCAATAATGATGATACCCGTATCATTTCTTGTTAAGACAGTAGATGTGGAAACATCATTGCCATCAAACTGCCATAACACATCGCTGACGAGGACAGGTGGGCTGCAAGAAAGGAAATATAGCACGTTTAACTGGGAAACAGAAAAACAACTAGAGATGAAGGGCTTGCCCAATCAATACCATAGACGGAGCGGAGGAGCAGAGTTTTCAATGTAAAGATAGTTGCACGATGGGCAAGGAATAAGTAGCAATATATTATGAGCAGTATGTGTGCCAAGAAGGAAGGAGGAGAGGTTAGTGGAATTTGTACATGGCTGTTTCAGGGCAGCGATGGAGAATTAGATGCCGATCTTCACCTTCACCAACGGATTCGTGGGCAAAGCTAGAAAGAAAACACCACCAATTAGGTTAGATTAGCAATATCTCCTACTCCTAGCAGTTGGTTGAATCGAATCCAGTAGATTGAATTGAATTGAATCTTTCGTGGTGAGTAAGAGAGGGGACCTGAAGATGTCGGCAAGGCGGTGCAGAAGAAAGCGATGGTAGGAGGTGGCGGGCTGGAGGTGTATGGTATTATTGGTGCCGCAAGCTGTGGGGGGATGGTCATCGTCGTCGTGGTGGTCGTCGTGGTAGGGCTGGTGGCGGAGGAGGGCGAGGAGGGTCTCCTCGGTGGAAAGGACGAGGTGCTTGCTGTAGAGGTTGTCCTTGATGAGCGAGGCCAGCTCCTCCACCTGCCTCCCAAAGAGAATCATCCACATACATATCCATATATGAGGAGGAAGAAGAAGACCAAGAAGGTAAGGTAGCGCAGTACTAGTACAATTACCATGGCGAATTGGGTGGTGTCCATGCCGACGCCAACGCCGGGAAGGATGGAGGAGAGGTAGGAGGAAACCCTAGAGCAGAGCAGAGCAGAGCAGTAGCAGTAGCAGCAGCTGCAAATTGGTTCGGATTAGGAGGAAGAAGAAGATGGACGAGTCCCTGGGCTGGGCCGGGCCGGCCAACAACCTCGTGAGCCACAGGAATTGGATTTTTTTACTCACGCCCGTACGCCAACACGCTTTGTCTTATGGGAAAAGTCAACCTACACTCGAGTCCTAAATGGTACACATCCTCTTGGAAAGTGGAACTCTACGAAAACATAATACTCCATCCGTTTCAAAAAAGAAGTCACTGTTGACTTTTAGACACACATTTGACCATTCATCTTATTCAAAAAAGTTATGTAAATATCATTTATTTTGTTATGATTTTGTTTATTATTAAATATATTTTAAGTATGACTTATAGTTTTACATATTTGTAATACATCAAACTGCCATAACACATCGCTGACGAGGACAAATTGCAAGAAAGAAAATCTGATCGGGAGGTGCCCACAAAGGCCAGCAGGCAGCCGCGATGGAAGAAGCAGCGAGGTTCGGCTTGACGATGGACGGGAAAAGCGGAAGCGGAGGATCTCGGCGAGGCGAGAGAGGTCACCGGTTGGACGCGGCGGTGTGAGTGAGGGAGAGGGATGGGGTGGCGGCGGCGGCAGGATGAGGTGGAGGGAGGAGGCGGCGGCAGGTGAGGCGGAGGGAGGAGGCATCGGCGGCGGCGTGGGTGAGGCGGAGGAAGGGGGTGGCGGCTACGCGGGTGAGGGGAGTGATGGGGCATGCGGTGGCGGCGGCGTTGCGGGTGGGGGAGAGAGAGGGGGGGCGCGGCGGAGGGTGAGAGAGATGCACAGTGACAGATGTGAGGAGGAATCTCATAGTACTGTAGCAACGCAGCACTGTATCGCTTTCCCTATGCAGTATATTTTATATGTGTACTGTAGCATAGAATCTTGACCATCAATCCGTGATCAAACGGTTCTAAGTGCAGTAATGTTATTGTACTGTAGCACCTGTGACATTACTAGTGCAATGTCAGAAGATCTCATTCCGGCAGCGGGTGAGGGAGATGAGGGGACGACGGCGTGGGTGGGGCAAATGGGATAGTGATCCGAGGCAGTGGATGAGACCCTAGGGCACCCGCTTCCCATTAACGCATCCAAGAAGTATGTCACAGAGCTGATGTTAATTGTACGGAAACCTATTGGATAAGTGTTCTAGCGCATGTTAACAACGATAGATTATGTCTTGTTGTTTGGTGTGGGTTTGAAAAAAAAAGACATTTTGCTGGTTGAGTCTTGCAGGTGACATGCTTTGTAAATTTTGACTTTAGGACTAATAAATGGCTTTTGTGAAATGATCTTACTGGCAACTCATGCATGCTATTGGCCATGCAATTCATAGTTTGCAGACCATTGTGACCTAGAGCGGATGGGTTGATCGAGAGAAGGGTATATGAAGGACCGGGATTGCGACTAGAGGGGGGGTGAATAACAGCTCAACATATTTTCATCCCGACCACAATCACCCCCGAAGACCTCTTTTACATAACGTCGAACACTTGGCATGCACCCCCCATGATCCAGCCTTTTGAAGATCTGGGCATCACCTGTCTTGCCAAGCATGGGGATGCCGATGCACTGCCCTTGTACCCAGCCACTGAGCCACCACAAGTCCACAACATCTCTGCGCTTCCATGGCAAAAACAACTGCACTGAACCTCCAAGCAAGAGCTCATCGCTGGCCGAGCTAAGGGATGGCCAAGCCACTGCCTTGTCGTGCTCCTGCCTTGGAAAGAGCCAGGCCACCACCTCAAGCCAGTTGCCGGCCGAGGTCTCCACCGTGTCTTGGGTTGGCCGGAGCAGGAACTCGGTGTGGCGCCACCTTCCAGTCTGAGACCGTCGGTGGTGAAGACCAAGTTCGTCGCGCCGCCTCAAGCCGGCGCCGGGCTGTTGCCCTCTCCCTTGCTGGCCCCTCTTAGATGATCAAGATTGCTGCGGAGAGGAACAGCAGCATGCAAAGATGATCCACAAAGAAGGAGCAGTGACATCTCTCTCTCCCTCTTAGATTTGGGCATTTGGCTGCGCGCGGTAGAACAGGGAGCAGGAGCCTTCTCCCTCAGTCTGTCGATTTCTCTGTGGATCTCTCTCAACGATTCTCTCTCTAGCTCACGCACTAGATCTGGAACGGAGATGGAGATCGATTTGATTTTTCTCTTTCGCTGTGCAGAAGGAACCAGGGAGCTGCCCTTGATTTCTCTCTCTCCACTCTCTTGGATTTTCTCTTTCGTCTCCCGATCTGAATCTGGAGCAAAAGCATCAACTTTCTCACTCAAATCTCCCTCTCTCACTCATCTCGTGGTTCTCTCTCCTGATTCTCACTCTCTACTGCTGCATGCTGCGTGTGGGAAGAACAGGAAAGGCAGCTCCTTGATCTCTCTCTAGCGCTGCACATAGCAAGGAACAAGAGGTGCTTCACTCTCTCTCTCTCCCTGGATCTCACACGCACATGGATAGGAAGAACAGGAGCATGCAGCCCCAATCTCTTCTTTTCTTTTTCTAATTTTTCCTCTCTCTCATCTAAGGCTACATGGTGGGTGGATTGGCTTAGCCACTAAGTCTTCACCCCCTTCTTATATAGACACCCTAGGGCATATTCTCCCCGAATATTTCGGCATCCCGGAAATATCCGGTACCAAGCCACGCAGGGCCCGCACCCGGGTTTTCTCACAGAGGCTAACCCGTAACCTCCAGGGTTTTAACCACACCGGCTAACCCAGAACCGAACCAGGGTTTTCCACAGGCTAACCCCGAACCTACAAAGGGTTTTACCACCAGGTAACCCAGAACCGAACCAGGGTTTTCCACGGGCTAACCTAGAACCTGACCAGGGAATATCAGCCAGATATCCCTTCGAAAACTTCCGCGCAACTTCCTCGGTCGCCAGCCCATGCCTGGGCCCACCGGACTGACCAGCTTCGCCACCATGGTTACCGACGCCACAGCCTTCAGTTGCCTCAGACTCTTTGCCATGGCGAAGCTTCTCAAGTACACCACCTCATGTGACCGCCAGGTCATCGAACCCGATTATCTGTAGGCATCCGGACGCACCAGCCTCCAGCTGTCCCCGCGACACGTCAGCCACGTACCCGCCGATACCTCCATCACATAGGTGAAGCTTCTCGAGTACACCACCTCATGTGACCGCTAGGTCACCGAATCCGGTCGTCTGCACACCCCCGGACGCACCAGCCTCCAGCTGTCCCCACGAAGCGTCAGCCACATACCCACCGGTACCTGCATCACAGAGGTGAACATATACCAAAACCATACACCTTACCTCTCCTGGAAAGTTAGCACAACACAAGATCATCAACAGCGAAAACCATTACCTGCTTGCCAAGTGGTCACAAAACCTAGTCTCCCGCCTGCTCACCTAGCGACCTTGTCGCCCTCCAGGCTCGCCGAGCAACCACATATTACGCTTCGCCAGCGACCACGTGTCTGGTCGCCCACTTTGCTAACTTGCTACCATGTGTCCCGCTACTTTGGCAACCATGTGTCTTGCTACTTTTTTGCTTTCGCCAGGCCACGTGAACACACCTTCACCGGACAACATCTTCTTGGAACTCTCGCAAAAGCCCGTCACTATTCGACGTGTCCAGTCGGCATCGGACACTGTCCTCTAGACACTCAACATGTGTCCGTTTCACCAAATGCAACTCAACACACTTCAAAATCACATCAAAATCAAACCTGTCACATATATTCATCACAACACAAGAGGACCCACCACATGGGTCTCAACACCCCCCTTGATGAATATATTGACAAACCTCTCGAAAAAGGATTTTGAAGTTTTTGAAAATGAAAAACTAGAAGCATTTGTGAAATGCCGATCATGCTTGGATCAAATGAAAGAAACAATTGTTTGTCATATCCAAGACATGAGAATCAATGTCTCCCAAAAAGATATTCTCCCCCTATTTCATAAGAAAAGCCAGTTGATGCCTTTTTCAAACAATTCTCCCCCTTTTGGCGATATAGGCATCAAGAAATGTAGAGGGCAAGCAAATATGCAAGATGCAATGCATATGCAATCCTATGGAGCTTTGAAAATTATCCAACTGAACATGAAGCACAAGCAAAAAATGCGCAAAGCTATTCAAACTTAAGAATGGTACTATCAAGTTCAAAAGATGCTATCAAATCGATTTTTGTTTTGCAAGATGTGGTGAGACAATCACATGCCAAATGTCGAGGCCTAATGAGGCATCAAAACGGCACCAATAGAACACCACATGCAATTCAAGTGAAAACCAAGAAACACAAATTGATGGCTCAATTAGCTAGTTTTTTTTTTAATTTAGGCGGGAGAGCCTCTAGCCTCATACCAATGGTCGACGGTGTCCAGCATGAAGCTGAAGGATTCACACGTCTTAGCTATCCGATTTCCTCCCAAGTTCATACCTCTTGTGTGCAATGATAAGCTATCTGGTGAAGGAGAACCGGTGAAAACTCTCCCAAAATTAAAAATTTGCATGCTTTTGGTTTTTCATTTACACGAGCTAAAGATTATGGTCAACAAGAGATTTCACAAGGTTGTAAGGGCGACTGAAAGGAGACCGCAAAAAGCTCATCAAGTAGCAGCACTAAAAAGTGAATATCTCAAGCCACATCAATTTTAAAACCAAAACATTTGCATTTTTTAAACTAGCCATCAATTGAACCAAGCTAGCACAAGCTATGATAAGAATAGCAAAGGCATTTTACTGAGCCTAAATTCAAAAGCATAGTAGACAAAGCTCCAAAAAGCAAAAGAAGTCTATATGCTAATGCAAAAATGATCAAAAACTCCCCCTCAACAAGTGAGTCAAATTTTTTAGATCAAAATTTGATTCAAAAATACCAGTTGAAAAACTGATACCAAATTAAGCACTGAAAGAACTCCAAAAGAATCAAATGCAACTGAAAAAGTTAAAGATCACAAAAACACAAATGGACATCCTGAAAACCAATTGAAATATTGCCCAAAAGTGCAAAAAGTAAGGAAATCTCCAAAACTCCCCCTCAACCAAAGAATGATCTGAACATCCAAAAGAAGGGATAAGAAAATGGAGATCCTCACATGGGCAGCCTAAAAGCAATGATGAGAGACAGATGACTCTAAGGCTAAAACACACTCTCATCTACCCCAAGCTACAGAAATAGGAAAGCAAGCCTAAAACTCGACTACTAGAGAGGCTTAAACACAGATCCTGTCTACCCAGGGTGCACACCACCTGCTAGACCTAAAATCTGTGGGTACTCATCTAGCTAGAGTAGAGGACAATGCTAATCACGCATGATAGCAACCTATGGGGTAAGAAGCAGTGTCTAAAGAAGTGCCGACTCTCTAACATGCCTGAGGACTAAGCCCACAATGCAAAAGCAAATGCAAGAAAAGAGAGCAAAAGCACAATTATACAAAACCTGCTCCCCCTCAACTAGTGAGTCACATTTTAGCACAAATTTGGCTGAAGTTCAGTTATGTCAATATTAAGGATAAAAATTATTATCTGAACTATGCAAGCACCAAATGAAATAATACCAGTTCAAAAGGAGGAAGCTAGAAAACACTGCTCAAGCTAAGGGAGAAAAACGCTAAGCTACCAGAAAGCAATTTAAGTCCCTAAAACACAGAAAATTTCGACAGCATCTCCCCTATAAACTGGACATACACTTAGCAGACAAAAGAGCACAGAACATATACAATACCAAGGGATATCCAACACCAACATATATACATAATATCCAGACCACAAACAGCACCATACACATGACATAGTCCCATCACAGGGGATCCATCACCATCACACATGAAACTATGGCGGGAGATGAACCGAAGCATCTCCAGGCCAAGAAGAAACCATACTTACCATGTGCGATGTAGTCGAAGTAGTGGTAGCTGAGCTGGATCTGTGAAGCAGAGGAAGAAGACCCAAAGCTGATCCTCTAGCCGCACCAGTTTAGCCAAGAATGGAAGACTTTCCTGCCGTACGCTGCCTAGGCCGAGGTCATGGTCTTACACGTCAAGCAGATGTCTTCCTCTTCCTTGCTGCATCGCCACGGCCAGAACTTGAAAGCACGTGGCCTTCTCCTCGCTAGAAAGCCTACACACATGCATCAAAGCACTTCTATGCTTTCGAAACTGGGGTTAGGCAAATCCAGTTCCTAGGCTCAAAAAGAGAACAAGGATGAAAGCATGGTGTGGCAACTTTACATCTAGAACATGAACCTGGTGACATGGCAATAAGTGATCATGCAACATTGTCAAGACAGGAGATAGCAATAAGATCCATTCACTAGACAAGATAAGAGCATATCCAAGTGAAAGCAACAACAAAGTGCATCAAAGCAACTTCATGCTGACAAAAGAGCTAAGCAAGGTGGATCACAACAACTTCTTGCGGCTGGGATCATATGATAGTCTAGGAAGAAATGGAACAATTTACTACCCTAAGCATGGCAATGAGCATATACATGTCACAGTGAAAAACAACATGCTACTAGATACAAACAAGGCATGAGCAAGATACATGAATCATGGCAATACAAAGGCATTGATACTACAGATTTGGAAGAAGTCCACACATCCACATGGTCTTAGGCACAGTAACCGCATTCACAAGTAAGCAGGAAGGCAGATACCCATGCCCAGGGGAAGACAGATAACCATGCCCAGGGTGACAACTTACAGGGACATATGACACCTAAGAGTACATGGGACATGGCAGGATCATCTAAGCAAAGTAGTAAACAAGCCAATGAAGCACATGCCAAACATTCAAACCAGATGCTCATACCAGATGAAAGCATGAATAAGATATAACAAGTAAACCACATGCTATAACAAAGCTCATGAATACAAGATATATACAATAGAGCACAAACATGAGCAGGGGATGCACTAGCCAGGACACACAGAAACAAAAACAAGAAGCTAAGCAATCATAGCAATGTACATATCATACACATGGGAGCATAGGACCAACCACAACATGTTCAGAAGGTGATCAATGAGGCATAGACATGAGGGTAAATGATATAGCTCACCATGGAAGTGGAAGTGCCCAGTGCCAAGAACATGAAACCCAACACTGGTGGAGATAGACACGAGGCAATCGAAAGTGAAAGCATATGTAGGCTAACATGATGCATATGATGGAAAATGCAGTAAGGTCCAATCCTCTGGCAGCAAGTCGCAAAGGCCAACTCGGAAATAGCACGAGCGCCAACCACGAAAATGCGACAAAAATTGGCAACAAGTCACAAAGGCCAACTCGGAGAGAACACGAGCACCAACGAAGGACTGTGACCAAAACCAGAAGAACTAAGGGAAACCCATCATGCCAACACGCTTATCTGCAACTCATACCGTGAGTGAGCACCTCGAGAGGGAACGAGGTCCACTGTTTGCGAACGGCAGAGATAAGCCTCAGGATAACTTGTGAACTAAGAATCAAACCTAGAGAAGCACAAGTCCACAAGACAGTCCAAATCCACCCCACTAGGTGGAATTCAAGACCACATGCTAGCCTCAAGCGATTCATGCCATGATAAAGGCAACAAACACTTAAAACATCATTGCATAGTCTTGAACTGAGATAATGGCACAAAAAGGGCAAACTACCACAAAGTGTCCATCTTCCCACCAAAGAGCAATATCACAATGCGCATAGCCAACATATTTTGCTCCAAAGGGAAATCATCTGGACACAAGAAAGACACACGCAAAGTGTCCAAAGTCGACCTAAGTCACACACATGCCAAAGGCAGAGGCAATGTATCTAACCTGGCACGACAAAGCACCTATACAACCTAGCAAAGACACCCACGAAGAAATTCCACTCTATGCGCAAAAAGGGCAATACAAGGCTGAAGATGTAAGATAAGGATGTGCACATGTGAATGATGCTACCAGAAAGATCAGGATAAACAAGGCATCAATCAAATATAATAGAATAAGCACAACCTTAAATACCACCAAGTGAAGCAGTTAATGACAATTAAGCGCAAGCTAGAACATATGGCATGAAAACAGGATAAAAGAAAGTCTAGCAAATTAACTGCACTAGATCACCCTAGTTGGAAGCAATTAGTAACAATAAGCATATCTAGAGCATTTGACAAATGACAACATACCAACACAAAAATTGCTCTAGTCAAAATTAATTGCAAATGAGAGAGACAAATATGCACATGCTAGGGCGAATAACATGAAATCCACATAATTTTAACCCTAGTCAAAATCAATTGCAAAATAGAGAGAATAGCAAGCAAATTCTGTCAATTAGGCACATACTAGAGCATTAACAGGAATGTAACAATAATTTAGCTCGAGTCAAATAAATTGCTCAAGATAAGAAAGAGAGAGGCAAACAAGCGTCGATATTAAGGCAAGTCACATAGTAAGCGAGGCATCACACATATCACATATAAAGAGAGCTACCTAGCAAGGCAATCAATCACATAGGGGCGGAAGATGCTAGGTGGCTCACCTCACTTACCATTGACGACGAAGTGGTAGTAGACGATCTGTAGAAGGAAGTAGAGGACGTTGACGTGAAGGCCCGTTATAGTCGCCGGCACTTCGGATCGGTGAAGATCAAGAAAGAGCCGACCTTGCTCTGATACCAGTTGAAGGACCGGGATTGCGACTAGAAAGGGGGATGAATAAGAGCTCAACATATTTTCATCCCGACAACAATCACCCCCGAAGACCTCTTTTACATAACGTCGAACACTTGGCATGCACCCCCCATGATCCAGCCTTTTGAAGATCTGGGCATCACCTGTCTTGCCAAGCATGGGGATGCCGATGCACTGCCCTTGTACCCAGCCACTGAGCCACCACAACATCTCAGCGCTTCCATGGCAAAAACAAGTGCAGTGAACCTCCAAGCAAGAGCTCATCGCCGGCCGAGCTAAGGGATGGCCAAGCCACTGCCTTGTCGTGCTCCAGCCTTGGAAAGAGTCAGGCCACCACCTCAAGTCAGTTGCCGGCCGAGGTCTCCACCGTGTCTTGGGTTGGCCGGAGCAGGAACTCGGTGTGGCGCCGCCTTCCAGTCTGAGACCGTCGGTGGTGAAGACCATGTTCGTCGCGCCGCCTCAAGCCGGCGCTGGGCTGTTGCCCTCTCCCTTGCTGGCCCCTCTTAGATGATCAAGATTGCTGCGGAGAGGAACAGCAGCATGCAAAGATGATCCACAAAGAAGGAGCAGTGACATCTCTCTCTCCCTCTTTGATTTTGCTGCGGTAGAACAGGGAGCAGGAGCCTTCTCCCTCAGTCTGTCAATTTCTCTGTGGATCTCTCTCAACGATTCTCTCTCTAGCTCACGCACTAGATCTGGAACGGAGATGAACATCGATTTGATTTTTCTCTTTCGCTGTGCAGAAGGAACCAGGGAGCTGCCCTTGATTTCTCTCTCTCCACTCTCTTCGATTTTCTCTTTCATCTCCCGATCTGAATCTGGAGCAAAAGCATCAACTTTCTCACTCAAATCTCCCTCTCTCACTCATCTCGTGGTTCTCTCTCCTGATTCTCACTCTCTACTGCTGCATGCTGCGTGTGGGAAGAAGAACAGGAAAGGCAGCTCCTTGATCTCTCTCTAGCGCTGCACATAGCAAGGAACAAGAGGTGCTTCACTCTCTCTCTCTCCCTGGATCTCACACGCACATGGATAGGAAGAACAGGAGCATGCAGCCCCAATCTCTTCTTTTCTTTTTCTAATTTTTCCTCTCTCATCTAGGGCTACATGGTGGGTGGATTGAAACTTCCTGGCCTCCACCTCCTCTCCTTATATAATGGCCTGGGGCGATATTCTCCTCGAATATTCCGTCCCGAAATATCCGATCTGCCACGCATACCGCGATTCGGGTTTTCTCAAAAAGGATAACCCATAACCTCTAGGATTTTAACCACACCGACTAACCCAGAACGGAATCAGGGTTTTCCACAGGCAAACCCCGAACCTACAAAGGGTTTTACCACCGGGTAACCCAGAACCGAATCAGGGTATTCCACGGGCTAACCCAGAACCTGACCAGGGAATATCCGCGGATATCCTTCAAAACTTCATGCAACTTCCTCGATGCCACCCCATGCAGGCCCATGGATGACCGGCCGCCACCATAGTTCTGACGCCACGCCTTGGTGCCTCGGACTCCTTGCCATGGCGAAACTTCTCGAGTACACCACCTCATGTGACCGTCAGGTCATCGAACCCGGTCGATGCACGCATCCGGACACACCAGACTCCAGTTGTCCCCGCGACGCGTCTGCCACGTACCCGCCGATACCTCCATCACATAGGTGAAGCTTCTCGAGTACACCACCTCATGTGACCGCTAGGTCACCGAATCCGGTCGCCTGCACGCCCCCGGATGCACCAACCTCCAGCTGTCCCCACGAAGCGTCAGCCACATACCCACCGGTACCTGCATCACAGAGGTGAACACATACCAAAACCATACACCTTACCTCTCCTGCAAGGTTAGCACAACACAAGATCATCAACAGCGAAAACCATAACCTGCTCGACAAGTGGTCACAAAACCTAGTTGCCCGCCTGGTCGCCTGGCGACCTTGTCGCCCTCTGGCTCGCCAGGCAACCACATGTTCTGCTCGCCAGGCGACCACGTGTCATGGTCGCCCGCCTTCTCGCCTGGCTACCATGTATCCCGCCGCCTCCTCCCGCTGCTTTGGCAACCACGTGTCTCTTTCGCTTTGCACGCTTTCGTAGGGTGCCCGTGAACATACCTTCACCGGACAACATCTTCTTGGAACTCTCACAAAAGCCCGTCACTATTCGACGTGTCCAGTCGGCATCGGACACCGTCCGCTAGACACTCAACATGTGTCCGTTTCACCAAATGCAACTCAACGCACTTCAAAATCACATCAAAATCAAACCCGTCGCATATATTCATCACAACACAAGGGGACCCACCACATGGGTCTCAACAGTATACTTGTCTCTCTTTCCTCTCAAATATTCAAACGGGGCAAATAAGCAATTGCACACCAACTTTTGGGTATATTAGCAAAGACAATTTGTTGGAGGCAAATGAGCAAACCTCTGTATGGAAGAAATATCTAATTGGTCTCTTAACCATGGTCTATGAACCAAATTTGATTCTAGAAGTGGAAATAACAAACAATAATGGTCCTCCAGTTAGTAAAATTGAACCAATATGATCTTTTGACAAACGGTGGTTTCGGGCATTTTTTGCCAATGTAGTGGCCATGCAGACCATGTCTGATGATGTAACACCATGTAGCCGGCTGGCAATTGTGTCCCTCTCGTCTCTCCCCTCCTTCCCTCCCTCCCTCCCCCTCTTCTCTCCTCTCACTATCGCTTTTCTCGAAAACATCTATTTATCTCAATACCTCAGCGCACCAGTCTGACATCCTAGGCCTACATGCTCCAAGCCACTGTCATCACCAACATCCCCAATGGTCGGTCTACTTGCCTCCATATCTCTATCTCACCCATCTTTCTTCTCCTTGACTACCTCAGCACACCAACCTGTATGCCTAGGCATGCTCTGACGACACCCATCGGTGCCCCACCGCCATCGCCAAGACCCTTATTGGTTGTGCTGCCATTTTTCCCTCTTCTCTACCTCCATCTTTATTTCTCTTTCCTCGCTACTCATCCATTGCCCCTACACCCTACTGTTGATATGTGTTGCCTCTCCCTCTTCCTTGTCTCTATCTCCCTCTACCCTAGGATCGAGAGGGTAGGCAAAGTGTACACCATGGGTAGGGGTGTGTTTATAGGACTGACGGATAGTGAGGATGGCCATCGATGGAAAAAGCAACAAAGACCGCATGCTTGGGGGTTGAGTGCTAACCATGGAGCGGTGGAAAGGGAGAGAAATTGAAGAGGAAAGGGGAGGAAGAAGGGCGACATCACAACACATGTGTGTCGGCAGTCTAGCATGTCGTGTCCATGTAGGCAAAGAAGGCTTCGTCATTATCTACATTAGTGCAAACAACCTTCAAACCTCAGTGACCAATCAAAGAGTCATTTTGGTAGAATTTTGCCAATTAGAGGACTACTCTTACTTGATAATACACTCCAGGGACCAAATTGGTCCGTGGAGCCATAGTTGAGAGACCATTCATGTACTTCTTTCCTATATTTTTATAACTCTTATGATACACAACAATAAAAAATAGGATGGTGGTATATTTCAAATGTAACCATTCATTTAGAAGACATCTCTCACAAACATTATAACACAGAACTATAAAATGATTCAAGTCAATCTTTGTTGTTCTATCGAGAGGAATGGACGACTTATTCATTTTCATTCAGTGTAAATTTTAAATGTTTTATCCTCTCCAAAATCATCTCTAGAGAACTATGTAGAGAAAGAAAATAAAAAAATTCCCATGTTCAAGAAATAAGGGAGGTAGTAATATCTAAAGTAAGAAACAAGATAGAAATCATGTTAAAGTGATATAAATATGAGAAACCTAAACTTTACAGGATACATATAATATATTTAAGATTTTTACATTTTATTTTTCACGCCGTGCTAGACGCTTGCAAACAACATGACCAATCCTCACAACATCTAAATGCTAGGTAAAAGATATTCCATGCACAATATTTCTTCACCAATCATCTTCCTCTAACCACTACAAGAATTGGCCAGAATCTCGAGGGCTAAAAGTAATCTCGAGTGCCATAATATAGCCCTCTAAAATTAAAGAGGTTTCTCGAGGGCCATATTTAAACCCTCGATAAAATGAGTAATTCTCGAGGGCACACGACAAACCCTTGAGAAACTAGAACACCGGGAGAGGGAGAGTAACGGCGTGAGTCCTTTCTCGAGTGCTTAAAAAAATACACCCTCGAGAAACTTCTCTCCGCATGGTTTTTTTTTCAAAAATCCTCACCCCAAGTCAATCCTTATCTCTTCCTGGCCACTCATCCCACCCCATCCTTCTCTCTCCTCTCCCGCACTCATCCCACCCCATCCTTATCTCTTCCCTCTTCATGGCGAGCGGCGGCAAGCCATGAGCTTCAAGGACGACTTTGGCGGAGCCTCCTCTGCGACGGACCCCGGGTGAGCTCCTCCTTCGATGGCCTGGCGGCGGAGCCTCCTGCGACGGCCCGGTGGAGGAGCCTCCTGCGACGGCCTAGCGGCGAGCTCTTCAACGGCCTCCTCGCCGTCTCGTCGTACTCCCTTGGTAATAACTTAGTAAACTTCACCTAAATTTGGCTAATTTTGGTTCAAGTTGACTAAGTAACCTTGCTCTAGCTTTGATAGGCTTTGGGGTGATCTACTTGTGCATTCTAAGTACTTGTATAAACTACAAAGCTCACAAGTTCTTTCTCATTTGTGCTTTCCAAAGTTGTGCCAGTTTAGTTGTCTTTTTGCATTTTGCTAACAAGAAGGGGGAGAAAAACGTGCAAACCAATCTCAATTTGCTAAAACTGGCTAAGGGAGTGATGGAGAGTGATATGCTTTAGTTGTTCTTTAGTTGTAGTGAGCATGTGTTGAGGGGGAGCATGAGAGCTAAGAGCAAAAGTGAGACCAAAATTTCATTTCAACACTTCAATTTCTATATGCATTGATCTAGGGGGAGCTAAGAGTCAAGTTCATATGCATTTGCTATTGCTTGCCTTGACTTGTGCTTGTGCTTTGCCTACTCTAGATCATGCCTTCAGCTTGTGCTCAATTCCTGCTCATACCATGTATATATGTACCTTGCTCTTGATTAGCTCACATGTGCTCATGTGTTGTAACTTGCTCCTACCATGGTCCATTTGTATCTTTCTCTCGCTATGGTCATGCTCATACGCATGTGCATCTTGCTACTGCCTAGAGTTATGCTAGCATGCATTGTACCTTGCTCTTGATTAGATCACATACACATGTGTTGTATCTTGCTTATGACTTGGACCATGCTCTTGCTCACTTGCTCATCATCATGACTAGATTGTGCTTAGGACTGTTTGGGCTGGCTTGTGATGTGCTCTAGTTCATGATGAATATGCTTTGGCTAGTGCTTAATTGCTCAAATATGGCTTGGATATTGGATCATATGCACTTGCGACTAACCCCCTGTCATAGACCATGTACACTTGTCTCTTTGAGATTGATTTTGCAGGTCTTGTCACCAAATTGCCAAAAAGGGGGATATTGTAAGACCTATGACTCCTAGGTATAGGGTTTTGGCATTTGGTGCCACGTCAACCAAGATTAAGGACTTTATTTTTAGATTTCTTTTAATGATTTTGGTTGCGTGCGTGTCAAGGCTCGAGCACTTCAGGTGCGAGTCTGAAAGGATCTAAAGCCGCGGGGGGGGGGGGGGGTCAAGCGGACTATTTAGCAATTTTAAACTACTATTTTTGGTTTTTCTAGTGCTAAGTCAATTTAAATAAGCAAATCCTAGAGCCAAGTCCTAAATTGACTAACTACTTGAACTAGCTACCGAATACGAGCGGAAGTCAGAGAATAGTAGATGTGCGGAAAGTAAAGAGTAGACAAGGCTCACCGATTTTTTAACGTGCTTCGGCGCAAAGCAACCTCCATGACGCGGAATCTCCCGAAGAGAGTCCGGACTCTCTCGTCCCGTGCCCGCAAATCCACTGGGCGAGCTTATAGGGTGTAAGCCCAAGGCTTGCTCCCGACCCTCACACCGAGGCCGGAATCCTCCACAAGTCGAAGGCTTTTCCGACACCCCGGCACCACGGATGTGGCGCCGACCTTCGCGAAGAAGGTGTTTGTACACATGACCTTGAAGGCGGATACCTTGACGTAGCCGGAGTCGCGGAGGCCTTGATCACGAACGGCGCCCCGGCACCTTGGACGGAGACCCGGCGTCCCGGAGATGTAGACGTACACGGTTTCCCTCAGACTTCTTCGGTAGAGAAGTGGAAGCACCCGGTTCCCAACCGAATGACCTTGCACCGACAAGGGTTTCGTTGATGTAGACGAAGTAGTCGTACGGCGGAGAAGACTTGAAGCTCGGGGATGGCGAGGTGTAGTCTCAACTCCGGCGGTAAAGACCCAAAGAGCACTCGAGAAGATGACCGGGAGACTCACCAAGAACCGACCAAAACTTGGGGGAACACACCGGAGAAGAAGGGGGAACCCATGCTTACCTCTTCCCTTCTCTCCCTCTCCTCCCCTCTCTCTCCAGCACAAACCCTAGGTGGAGGTAGCCATGGGCAAGGGGGAACCCATGGGGAGAAGCTCTCAAGAACACACAAGCTGTAACATCCTCATTTTTCGAAAATGAAAAAATCATGCATTGCATTGCATCAAATAAAATTTGTGAATATTTTTTTTATAAAAAAAATATATAAAAATAAAAATGAGTATGTTACTTTAAAAATAATATATATTTAATTTTGATTTATGATGAAAGGCTTCTATATTTGTGAGAATAAAACTTAAATTATGGGTGAATTCCTAAAAATCATATTCAAGTAATTTGTTTTGATGATTATTTTCCTTCAACTGTGCAACCCTAGGTCACGGTTGTTAAATTTCTAAAATCAAACAAATATATGGATGCCTTACCAAAAATAAGTTTTATATTTTGTCTTCAATAATTTTATTTGATAAATTATTTGGGAAAGAAAGAGAAGCATATTTTTGTTACATTGGATTTGCACCTAATATTTATTTAGTCTTCTTTCATCTTCCTTTGGACCCACTTGTCATCCACTCTCTCAACTCTTCTTCTCTCCTCCAACCATCCCTTGCGCAGCCCTCTCTCCTCCCCTGCGCAACCCCCTCCCTCTCTCTGTTCGTAACCGATGGAAGTACAAGAGCACTAGATATTCCCTCCACTTGCTTAATTCATCATCAAGCCTTAGTGGCATCAGTTTCTATTGTAATGGTCATTTATGAGGTCATCAACTGCCTCCTTGATCTCTTGCCTGCGTCCCCTCTCCTCCCCACGACACACCACCGTGTTCCTATGTAAACTGAGCCGGTACTTTCTCCCTCCTTTCAATATTTCCACTACGTAGCTCTCTCTCTGTTTATTGCATGCAGCAGCACTCTATCTCCCTGTTGCTGTGCGCAGCAACTTCTCAAATCCTTGTGCATGGCCATGAATCACTAGAAACTTCCCCTATTTACTTCCATTTGCCATTGATAATCATCAAGGGTGGGTGCAGAAGTTTCTACTCACATTGGTGGTCATCAAGGAGAGCATTTGAGCAGCCAAAAACTCTCCATCTCCCTCTGTTGATCCTCTATAAATCCCCACACCCGAGCTCTTCTCTCCACTTTTGTTCTCTCCTTCGATTGGAGCATTGGGTGAGATTTCCTGCTGATTCTTGCCAACATGTCTTTCCATGATCTCCCGTGAATCCATTTTGCCTTTGAACCGCAGGAGACGACCACCGGAACGCCGCCGATTCGACGCCGGAGCCGGAGCTGTCCGGAGCGCCGCACGAAGGAATAGGCGTCGAATTCGTCGCTGCCGTGCGGTAGTATTCCGATTAATCTCTCCAGAAGCATTCTCATTGCATATATAAGGTTTTCCCTCTATCGATTGGGCCGGAGCCGTCCTCGCCGGTGCTTCCGCCGCCTACCCATGGCCGTCGCATCGCCTCTGGATCGAGCCGCCTTCTCAGGCACTCCCAGCCCAGGCCGCCGCCACCACCGCCTTCCCTGTTCTCGCGCGAAGCCGCGCCACCCTTTCCCTAGCCCCCAGGCCACCGCCACCATGAGCAGGCCGCGCCACCCCGCTGAGCGCCACCGCGCCGTCGCCTCAGGCTGTCCTGCGTCGCGCCATAGCCGCCGGCGGGGCCGCCACGCCGCCGCCGACCTCCTCCGCCGCTCGCCGTCGCCGCCCCTTGCGGGAGCGCCGCGCCTCGCGCCTCCCTCTCCCAGCCATGGTCATGGCTGGAGGTTGAAGACAACCCCTAAATGGGCCGGCCCACTCAAAAATTCCAATTTTCCAATTTTACAGAAAAAGCTAGCACTTGAAATATTTATTATAGTTCCTCTGTAGCTGATAAAAAGGTGAAACCAATTTTTCCAGGTTCTTGCCAAAATCTAGTATTTTACTACCAAGTTTGGTTCGGTAACTATACATATTAATTTTTGTATGATTTATTGTTTAACTAAACTTGTAGCATTTTTAATAAATACATTAATGGTCTAAAAATTGTGAAACTAATTTTAGAAATTCTTTTGACCAAAAATAAACCTGCTGTAAAATTTTCATATGCATTACATTCATCTATTTTGGATTTCATGCATTGTTGAATTTATTTTCGTTATTGTCGTACGTTAGGATTGGGCGACGAGGAACGTTTTGCCGACGCACCGAGGGGGTGTGTCCACTGTACTGAACAAGGCAAGTGCTGAAACTTCACTTCCTACTGTTTTGCAAATATTTATTAGTGATTCACAAATTATGCATGTATATTTGACCTTAGAAAACCAGTATTTAGTTAGAGTAGCTACCCCGATAAATTTAATTGTATTATAGCCCAAACCTTGTCGCCCTAGAAATTGCATGACTATATATGTTGTTATTATAGCCTCCTTGGAAATTAGGTTTTGCGATACTAGAAATGCTTAGACTCGCTTGTCCCGACTAGTACCTATTTAAATTAAAATACCGATAAAATGCGTGTATTTAAAAAAGCGACAACCGGTGTTGTCCTATTTGCAAATGGGTATAGATAATAGCGGGGAGCTATTGGGATAAAAGAGTTTTAGCAAAACCTGATTTGCGGTGGCTAGATGCAAGGTGGTGTGCATTATGCTGAGGCCAATGTTGCACGAGATCTGGGTCCAGTGCGAGATCCACCCTGATTCCCTAAGGATCAATTCCTTGAGGTAGTCGAGCTAAGTACTACAGTGCGTCCATTGAGTGCCTGTATGGGTAGGTCCTGGCTTAGTAGCTTTTGGAATTCTAATTCGGTGCCCATCCGGTGGGACTATCCTGATGGCAATGGTCTGGATTGTACTATGCTGAGGCCAATGGTGCAATCCATGACCCGATCGAGTGTGGTACTAAGCCGAGGCCAATGGTACCACACTGTTGTGCTGTTGGGAGCGGGGTTACCGAATTAGGAGGAAGACTGCCAAATGCCCGAGGTCAAGCGCGCAACCTCTGCAGAGTGTACAACTATCATGATAGCCTTGCCCGTGGTCAAGGGCAGACGACGGGGAGCTGCCTCTTTGGTAAAGTTTGTTTTGATTTTCAAAATGTTTTTCAAAAGAGATTTGTTTTATTCTCCTCATAGCGGGGAACTGTGAGCGATGAGGGTATAGGTTCATGGCGGGGAACCATGATCTAGCCACTGGGAAATTTTCGGCTGCGGCTGAAGGAAAGAAAAGAAATTGAAAACAAAATATTTGTTTTAAATCACGTTTCTCCTCAAATTTTAAAATAATAGGAAAAACCTTTGAAAAGCTAGCTTTATGGAAAATAACCTTACCTTTCCTTTGGAGCCTTAGTTGCATTTAGTCAGCCTTGCTTGTTGAGTATTCACGTACTCACCCTCGCCTTTCATGCGGGGCTGCTCATTCCAACGAGCAGGTTGCCACTCCTTGACGAGGTGGTGCACAAGGATGAAGGCTTCACCAACGGGATTGAAGATGAAGATTATGCGATATCTAGGAGTGCTAACTACAGCTTGCCTGTGGGAATCGTCTTGTTTTGCGAAGTTGAATTTGTATTTTAGTCTTCCGCTAAATTAAGGCCTCCGTGCCTAACTTTTGTAATAAACGCCACGCTGGCGCATACTCTGATGTAAAGGCCATCTTGGCTAATATTCTGATGTAATAAAGTTTGTTCGTTTGATGGTTGTGATCCAAGAGCTGTATGTTGTGTGTTCAAGCTACGTGATCCAGGGACTTGAACAGATAAAGCACAATAGGGACTCGACTCACAAGCCAAGGGGGAACAAGTGGAAGAGCTCTCTCAAGTCTAAACCTCTGCCACGACCTCTATTTATAGCCCCCAGCCCACGTGGGACACGTGTCAAGCATCGGCTCAGAGATATTTCAAACGTTCGGCTCGGATCGAACTGACTGGGCGCTAAACATTATATCCTACGGGGTTAATTGGCGCATGGGGAAAGGCGTCTGGGAGGTGTTCGACACCGTGCCAAGCCGCCGTCGGACGCCGTCCGACAGAGGGTGTGCGGCACGGTCAAGCTGGGACTTAGCCAAAATTCCACCCCGGGCTGGTCGGACGCCGTCCGACGGCTGGAAACAGCGTAGCCCACTTCTCTCTTCTCTTCTCTCTCACCCCCTCTCTCTTTCTCACTCCTCGGATACCCCGGCTTGGGTTGTTAGGCTCATTTGTCGGCTTTTGGACACGATAAGATCGACTTGGCTTGGGCGGGAGGTTTCGCACCTAAGGGATTTGAGTGAACTTGGTGGCTACGAAATCCACCCGGACACGTCAAAAGGCTCCTCGGATCCTTCCGGGCCCTTCCGGTGACTTCGACCCGAAGCAAACTACCCCCGGACACCTGGCACTCTCTCGATCGCTCTCGATGCTTCTAGACTCAGCTAGACTCAGAATAGAGACGACGACTCGAGTGCTCAATGGGACCGACCTGCCAGAGACTGAGACTCACACCTGACGTGCCCAAGCCTCGACACGCACGCAACCAAAATCATTAAAAGAAATCTAGGAAAATAAAGTCCTTAATCTTGGTTGACATGGCACCAAATGCCAAAAACCTATACCTAGGAGTCCTAGGTCTTACAATCTCCCCCTTTTTGGCAATTTGGTGACAAGACCTGCAAAATCAATCTCACAAAGACAAGTGTACATGGTCTATGGCAGGGGGTTAGTCACAAGTGCATATGATCCAATATCCAATCCATATTTGAGCATTTAAGCACTAGCCAAAGCATATTCATGAAGAACTAGAGCACATCACAAGCCAGCCCAAACAGCCCTAAGCACATCTCTAGTCATGATCCAAATAAGCATATAGGCATTTGAGCAAGTTAACTAGTGAGCATGAGCATGGTCCAAACATGAGCAAGATAGAACACATATGCATGTGACTAATCAAGAGCAAGATACATGAGTGATAACACTCCCTAAGCAGTAGCAAGATACACATGCACGAGCATGACCATAGCAAGAGCAAGATACAACACATGCAAACATGTGAACTGATCAATAGCAAGATACAACACATGATGGCATGTGAACTAGTCAAGAGCAAGATACATATGTACATGATATGAGCTGAAATTGAGCACAAGTTGGAGTAATGATCTAGAGCAGGCATTGGCACAACCACAAATCAAGGCAAACAATAGCAAATGCATATGGACTTGATTCCTAGCTCCCCCTATATCAATGCATATGAAATTGAAGTGCTGAAATCGACATTTTGGGCTCAATTTTGCTCTTAGCTCTCATGCTCCCCCTCAACACATGCTCACTACAACTAAAGCAAGCGCTCTCCATCACTCCCATGGCCAGTATTTAAGCAATTGAGATTGGTTTGCACATTTTCCTCCCCCTTCTTGTAAGCAAAATGCAAAAAGACATTAAACTGGCACAACTTTGGAAGTACACATAAGCAAGCGAACTTGTGGGCTTTGTGATTTATACTAGCACCAAGCTGAAACTAGTAGTTCACCACACATCCTATCAAGACTAGTGCAAGGTTAGTTTATCGACTTAGTTCAAATTAAGCCATTTTCATGTAATCTTTACTAAGTATTAACCAAGCACAAGCACAAGGTGAACCTATGGCCACAAGTTCCTAACAATATGTTCATGTGCAAAGGAGAATGCTAGTCTAACATCTCTATTGGAGCTAATCTATCAAATGTTTGGCTTTCAAGCTTCAAGAGATAAAAGTATTTTGGTTGAGCAAATTTATTCATGTTTAAAGCTTTTGGGCGATTGCCTCTTTTCAAATTTGCCCCTGTCCCAAGCCTTAGTCGACGCCACCCAGCATGACACTGGAGATGAACGTCTTGGTCATCCAGAATCCCCCCCAAGTTCACGCCTAGTGCAATGGCGAGCTATCTCGTTAGGAATGACTGGTGGGACTGTCTCAAGCCATAGTCGACGGCACCCAGCATTACACCGGCAGCAACCGTCTTGGTCATCCAGACTCCCCCCAAGTTCACAACTAGTGCAATGATGAGCCATCTCGTTGGGGAGGACTGGTGAGACATTTTTAGCTTATTTATTTTGTTTGCTCAACAGTTTTAAAAGGTTCTCAATTAGCTATCCTGCTTACTCCAAATAATAGAATGCCCAATTAAAGTGCTAGATTCTAGATGATCCAATGAACAAGAACATAATGAGAGAAACAAGTGGCTCTAAGAACACCTAACACATGTCATGGCATCGATTTAGCAGGTATGTTAATTAAGCTTCATATGAGTAAGTGATTCGGTTTCCAAGCACTAGCTCTCTAGAAGATGTAATGAAACTAAGAGAACCAACTAGAGAAGCAAGTATAAAAGACAAAGCTCAAAATCACAAACTCATATGCATAGGTATTATAATGGGACCTCTCCCGTAGTCCAGTCTAGATGTAAAACTGCATTTGACTTATCAAGCACATTTAGTTCATTACGCAGTTTACAAAACCTATTCTCATCTAGTGGTTTGGTAAAGATATCTGCAAGCTGGTCATCAGTTCGCACATGCTCAAGCACAATGTCACCCTTTGCTACATGGTCTATGAGAAAGTGGTGGCGGATGTCAATGTGCTTGGTACGTGAGTGTTGGACCGGATTGCAAGCTATCTTTACTGTGCTCTCGTTATCACACAGCAAGGGAATGTGGTCAAATTTTATACCGTAGTCGTATAGAGACTGTGTGAGGAATAGCAATTGAGCACAGCTACTCCCTGCCGCTATGTATTCGGCCTCGGCCGTTGATAGCGCCACAGAGTTCTGTTTCTTAGAGGCCTAAGACACCAAGCATCTACCTAGGAAGTGACAGGCGCCCGTAGTGCTCTTGAGGGTCAATTTTGCATCCCGCGTAGTCCTAGTCGGAGTAACCGAGGAGCTCAAACCGCGCACCCTTCGGGAACCAGATTCCTATACCAGGTGTATGCTTTAGGCATCTAAATATGCGTTTTACTGCTTTTAAATGCATTTCTCTAGGAGCAGCTTGAAATCTAACACACATGCAAACGCTAAACATTATATCTGGCCTAGAAGCAGTCAAGTAAAGTAAGGCACCAATCATAGAGTGATAGAGCTTAGGATCAACAGGGGTACCTTGAGTGTCGAGATCGAGATGCCCGTTTGTAGCCATAGGAGTCCTGATGGGCTTACAATCATGCAACTTGAATCGCTTGAGCAGGTCGTTGATGTACTTCTCCTAAGAGATGAAAGTGCCCGTGCGAAGCTGTCTGATTTGAAACCCCAAAAAGAAACTAAGCTCCCCCATCATCGACATCTCAAATTCCCTGGCCATCAATTGACTGAACTCTGTGCACGGTGCTTCGTTGGAGCTGCCAAAGATTATGTCGTCCACGTAGACCTGGCAGAGAAAGAGATCCCCATCTGTCACCTTGGTGAACAAAGTCGAGTCAACTCGTCCAACTCTGAAGCCCTGTTGAGTGAGGAATTCCTTCAGTCTCTCGTACCAAGCCCGTGGAGCCTGTTTCAGTCCATATAGTGCCTTTGACAACTTATACACATGATCGGGGTGCTGTGGATCCTCAAAGCCTGGAGGCTGCTCAACGTACACTAACTCACCAATGTACTCGTTCAGAAATGCACTCTTGACATCCATCTGCTTGAGCACAATGTTGTGACATGTTGCAAATGCCACAAGCAGCCTGATTGCATCCAAACGAGCCACTGGAGCGTAGGTGTCTCCACAGTCAATCCCCTAGATCTGTGAGTAGCCCTGTGCCACAACTCATCCTGCTTGTTTTTGAACACCCACTTGGTGCCGATCACGTTGCAGTCCTTAGGTCTCTCCACAAGTGTCCAGACCTCGTTCCTCTCAAAGTTGTTGAGCTCTTCGTGCATTGCATTGATCCAGTCGGCATCTGCAAGTGCCTCCTCGACCTTCTTTGGCTCAAGCTCGGAGATGAAGGCTTGAAGCTCACAAATGTTGGCTGCCCTTGACCTGGTCTGCACTCCACGTGTCGGATCACCAATCACCTGCCCGGCTGGGTGATCCCGAGTAACGGTTTGGTGCTGCCTCAGGTGCTGTGGTGCTGCTGACTCAACCTACTCTGTGGCTGCCTTTGGTGCTGACTCTAAAGCTGTGCTATCCTCGAGTGGCTGGGCAAAGCGCCGACTCGAGAGGTGGAAGTCTTTGTCTTGAGGTGAAACTCCCCCTGAGTCAAGTGCCCTGTCAGGTGTCGGTGGAGGAACTGGTGCTGGTTCATCCTCTGGCTGTGCCTCCACTGGCCTGACATCTTCCACTGGCATTTGCTGCACTGCCCTAGTCAAGTCCTCATCTGCCACATCATCCAAGCTATCAAACTGTCCCTGGGACCAGGCCATTTTGTCAAACTTGACGTCACAGCTTTCCTCAACTAGCCCTGTCCTCTTGTTGAACACTCTAAAAGACTGTGATCTGGAGGCATATCCCAAGAAGAAGCCCTCATCGACTCTGCTCTGAAACTTTCCCAAGTGCTGGCGCTTCTTGTAGATATAGACCTTGCAGCCGAATACCCTGAAATAGCTGACAGTTGGCTTTCTCCCAATCAAGAGCTCATAGGCAGTCTTCTTGAGCAATCTGTGCAGGTACAATCTATAGACGCAGTAGCAAGCTGTGTTGATCGCCTCAGCCCAGAATTCATCAGGTGTCTTGTACTCGTCCAGCATTGTCCTTGCCATCTCAATCAATGTCCTGTTCTTCCGCTCAACAATGTCGTTCTGCTCTGGAGTATATGTGGCCGAAAACTGATGCCCTATTGCTAGCTCATCACAAAATTCTTGCACATTAGTATTCACAAACTCCGATCCATTGTCACTTCTTACCCGTTTTATTGGACATTCAAATTCATTTTGAGCCCTTTTTGCAAATCTTTTGAAAACATCCCCAACGGGGTTTTTATCAGGCAAAAGAAGACCCACGTGTAACGGGAGAAGTCATCTACCACTACAAGACAGTGTAAATTACCTCCTAGACTCACGTATGTGGTAGGACCGAAGAGATCCATTTGCAACAGCTCAAGTGGACGCGACGTGGACATGATGCTCTTTGATGGGTGTGGACTAGCGACCTGCTTACCTACCTGACAAGAACTACAAAGCCTAGACTTCTCAAATGTAACGTCCTTGACACCCCGAATAAAATCATTTTTCACCAACTTCTTTAGATTGGCCATTCCCACATGTCCTAGGCGCCTATGCCAAAGCCATTCAAGCTCGACTTTGGCGAGTAGGCAAGCCGAGTCATTTGTGGGAGGCAACTCAAATTTTGCAAGAAACAGGTTTTGGAAACGAAAAGCTTTGAATGCCAAACTATCATTTTGATCCAAAAACCTCATTTCAGTTGGTGAGATGTGACAATGGAACCCTAGGTCGAGCAACTGGGCAACGGAGATCAAATTATAATGCAAAGGTTCAACGAGGAGGACATTTTGAATTGAAAGCTCTGGAGAAATGTATACCTCCCCGGTTCCAATCGCTCGACTCCGGCTCCCATCACCAAAGGTTACCTTCTTCGGGAAGCTCCCTTCTTCCCCAAGTCAGGTGAACAACCGCGCGTTGCCCGTCATATGTTGAATACACCCACTGTCCAATGACGGCCGCCGGTCTTATAGTTCACCTGCACTCACAGCCAGAAAGGCGAGTCACTTCGAAGACTCAGGAACCCATTTAATGGGTCCCCGAGGGTTAGTCTTGCGACCAGCAAAGGAATCAACCAGTGACTTCTTGACCCAAACTCATGCCCGGTGGTCGTTCTCCTCTGGAAGACCAACAAACCTAGCAACTATCCTACCATGCTCACCCATCCTAAGCATGTAGTTCCCATCAAGCTCTAAGTGATTCCTAGGAAGATTGGGGTTGGGTCTAGTCCACGTGTAAGGTCTAGGCTGAGTCCTAGGTGGTGCTCTAGGTGGAGCTCTCCTACCCTCAAAACCCCTAGGTGCTCTCTCAAACCTACGTGGCCCGTAGTAGGGTGCAGCTGGTCTATAGTTCCTACCTTGACCATACCCATTCCTATCCTCCCACCAACTCTGCCTAGCTGGGAACCTACCCTAGGAGTCACTCCTATAGCCATTCCAGGCACTAGTGTTCCAAGTGTTCTGCCTATAGTTTTGCACTCGTCTAGTGTACCCTGGACCAGTCCTAGTGTTCACCCATTGCCCATTCCTATTCCAAGACCTTGGCTGCCAAGTGTTGGGTGGTTGTGTCCTAGGACGAGGGTTTCTAGTGTATTGCCAAGAGTGGTAGTAAGTGTTCCCCCTAGGTGTAGCACGAGAGGTATCGACACCATTGGTAGATGCACGAGGACAAGGACACTTTTCCTTTCTCCCCTTGGGCTTCTTCTCGGGGGTGAACCCCAATCCGCCCTTCTCAGAGATAGGTCTCTGGTCCTTGAGCATCTTGTCCAAGGCCAAACTCCCCTCATAGCTCCTAACCTCAAACTTAGCTAGCTTGGCTCTCAACTCAGCATTTTCACTCACTAGCCCCTCATGCTTAGCTAATTTTGCTCTCAGCTCACAATTTTCCTTCACTAGCTCCCCATTCTCTATTATCAATTCCCTTGCCGCCAATGCACCCTTGCAATGGTCAGGATCACTCAACCCACCATTACCCCTAGAGCCATTTGACGAAGAAGCAATCACAGTTGGACCACTAGAACAAGCATTCGAACTTGAAGGCATATGTATAAGTAAGCTTTCAACATGAGCAACAAATTTTTGCTTGTCACTAGCACTAGGTACAACAGGTAATGGTGCAGGTAGAACAGGTAAAGGAGCAGGTGTATCAGGAGCATTAACACACAAGACAGTAGGAAAAGAACTATCAGCAGGTATTGGTGAATCAGGCACATTTGCAGATAAGACAGCTGGCAAAGCAACAGGCAAAGAGCTGCTAGCTGAAGCAAGCAAATCAGGCACAAGAGCACTACTGCTAGCATGGGTAAGCAAAACAACTGGTGGTGTGCTACTGGGTAGAGCAAGCAAGTCAGAACTAACAGGCAAAGGATCACAAGTCATTGCATCTAGTGCAGTGGGTGCAGCAAGTGTGTCAATCTCAGCCAATTCATCATCAACATAATCTACACTAGAAGCATACTCAAAAGTAGGCAAAGCATTGATAGCATCATCCAAAGCATTTCCAGCGACAAGCATGTCATTCCTATCTTTGAGCCTGAACACATCATCTAGTAAGTCATCTATCATTTTTTCCAATCCTATGCGTTCTTTATCATGTTCCTTGCATACTTCAGCATGTTTTTCTTTAAGTTTTTCATACTTAGCCCTATATGCCTGTGCTAGTCTTTGGCCTTCACCAACTAGGCTCAACAAGTGCTCAACACATTCAGGAGAATCCATCTTGAAAGGAAAAGAGCTCACATCAGAAGAAACAGTATCACTCACCTCATCATCAGCAGGCTTGGAGGAGTGAGCCATGAGGCATCGTGGTGGAAGAACTGGAGGAGCTGCAAACTTGATGTCGGACTCCCATCCAGCATCATCACTTGAGGTTGCCGCCAAACTCACGGGTGGAAGAGCGGGCGGTGGAGGCACCGACTCGGCAACTGTGAGGCCGATCAGTGCCTTCGGCTTCTCCTTGTTCTTCTCCTTGGCACCACCGTCGCTTGAAGAATAGGAGGAAGACTCGTCGCTCGTACCAGGGACAGAGAAAGGGGGGACCGGTGGAGGCCAGGGCCCCCCTATGGTAGATGTACACAAGAGGGTACCCCTATATATTAGGTAAAATTAATAGAAAAATATGAATTTGTTTGTTAAATTTTTTTAAAATTTCTCCAATGCACATGAAATTGCATGTTAAAATAGTCAAAATTTCTAAAGGATCCTATATATACATAAATTTGCATGTTAAATTAGTTAAAAACTTCAAAAAAAAATCTACTATATGTAAATTTGTATGTTAAAATAGTCAAAAATTTCAAAAAAAATCAAAAATATACAAGAATTCGCAAGATAAATAGTGAAAAGTTCTAAAAGTTCTTGAATTCATATAAATTTGCAAATTAAAATGCTATAAATTTTCTATTTGATCTTCTCTATACAAAAAGTTAATTTTTATTGGCCCCCCTTAATATTTTTTTCTAGCTCCGTCCCTGACTCGTACTGTTGTCGGTCTCCCACTCACCGACGAAGGCTTGCTTCTTGCCATTCTTGTCGGTGCGGCGAAAGCCAGACTTGTATCTCCTGGACTTGTGCTTGGCTTGCCCTTGTCCTCACCACTGCTCGCCTTGTCCTTGCCTTTGGACGTTCTTCTTCTTTGAACTTGTTCTTCTTCTTGTTCGGGCACACCGAGGCGATATGGCCTCGCTCGTTGCACTTGTAGCAGCGTATGGAGGCGAGGGCTTTCTTGTCCTTGAAGTTTTTGGAGCCGATCTTCTTGAATTTCCTAGCCCAACCTGTTCATTGCAAGGGCCAGGCTCGGGCTTCCATGTTCGCCCTCAGAACTGGACTTGTTGGTACTTGGCTTCTCACTTGACTTGGACGTCTTGGTGAAAGGACCGAGATGACGCCTAGAGGGGGGTGAATAGGCGTGACACCAAATTCAATCTTCAACTGCGCTGCGGAAGTAGGTTCGGACTGTCCGTGACACCCTCGACACGGTCAGGGTTAATCGTGAAGAATCCTCCCCAAAATCTCCGGAAATGTCCTGCACAACTCAAACAACAAGAATACCACAAGCAATATCACAGGGACACAAAATGATTCACAAGCAAGTATGTGTGCAATAGTATCTCACAAGATAAGACAATCAAGCCAATAACTCAATAATCAAGTAAATCAAGCTTGAGAGTGAGAGTAGATAAAACCGGTAAGAAGATGGATGCTCAGAGATTTGTTTTCCGAAGTTCGGATCCTTGAGGGGATCCTACTCTCCGTTGAGGTAGGCTCCAACACATTTGAGCCCGAGTCCCACTTGACTCTTTCCCTCTCGGATTTGTGCCAACGCACGCACCGATTTTGCTACTTGATTCCTTCCCTTGCGGAGGCGGAATCGTACCTTCACAAACTTGCAGTGGCCAACCACACCTCGTCGGTGGCTCACCAGTGACGCCTAGCCGTCTAGGAGTCCTCAACCTCCAAGGGTAATAGATGCTCAACGAAGAACGAACCCGGAGATGTACTCAAGTGCTCAACAATCAAATCTTGCTTGCTTGGATTCACACTTTCACCAATCTTCTCTCCCACTAGATGAATCACAAAGATTCAATCCTTCTTCCCAACACTCCTTACAAGGGGAATCACTAAGATTTAACCCTAATCCCTTCCCAACTCTTCTTTCAAAGAGGATCACTAAGATCTAGGGTTTAGGAGGTGTGGGAGGCTCAAGAATAAGAGGATAGGTCAATAAACTTGTGATCTAGCCGTTGTGTGTAAGTAGGGAGTGAGGGGCTTTAAATAGATGGATTGGAAAACTAGCCGTTGGAGTTCAGAGCTCGCAGACTTCGGACAGTCCGGAGCTTTATTCGGACAGTTCAGTAAATCAGATAAATCAAGACAGAGAGCTCGTCTGGAGGATGGCTCGGAGCGGACAGTCCGTACCAGATCCTCGGACAGTCCGAGACTGCATCACAGCCTCGACGAAAACATGCATAACTTTTTGCTCCGAACTCCGTTTTAGGTAATCTTGGGCTCTACGGAAAGCTGAGAATAAGAGCTATCTAATCCACAAGGTATCACCACCTCAAACCCAAGTGAGTGATGCATAGATCAAGGAAAACCAAAGTCAACTCCATATCTTTGCACTCTCTAACCCCACCAATCACTTCTCTTTGTCTTCTCACAATGATTGATCAATTGAGCACCTGAGACATATCAAAGCCATTCTCCATGGAATTCCCCTTAATAGTACGGCAATCCTTAGACTTAAATGAAAGCAAGATAGTACAAGTCTAGGAATAGCACTTGCCGTCTTCTTTTCTTCATGCCGTCGCAAACTTGAAGCAATGTGCATGATGACCTTCACCAAATGATTGACGACGTCTTCATCTTGCCAACCTTGACTTGGTTCAACTCATGAGACTCTTGTCTTATCGACTTTGACTTGATCATCCCCCGACGATCTCCACATCAAATCGATCTCGACTTGTTCCTCAACTCTTGGTGACACCGTCGTCTTGTTGACTACAGCTTAGCCGTCATCCTCTTGACATACCTTAGTCATCACACACATGCACGGGATCTAATTCTTTCCAAATCACTCATTAAATCCATTAGTCCCAAAAGCTCAATATATATGAATAAGGTTATGTTCGTGAGCAATTAAGCGCGTCAAGTGTTTCATACAAGGAGACACAATATGAATAAAAACACTTGACACAATATTATTTGTTAAGTGCATCATGACATATATAGCTAATCTATATGCACTAGAGAGGTGATTGCCAACATGATGAAACAATTAAATCATGACAAAGAACACAAGCTTCACTTAAATGAAGCACATGAAAGAATATATAAGAATTGTATATGTGCGAACAATATTTAGAGCAAGAGTGAAGATGTGGACTAAACTATATTAAACTTCACTAAGTGAGATGCATGAGAATATACACAAACAAGGCATGCATGCACCAATTCCATTTATAGCAATATGAAGTTTAATTCTTGATAAGATAAAGAGCACTTGCACATGAGAAATGCAATAACAAATGTAGATCAAGGATACCGAGATTGCATACCTCAATTAGTCATCCATCCTATTTGCATATATGAGACTAAGGGAAATCTATAATCAAGTGTGTTAGCCTCAACATAAAACATGAGCATATCTTTTTAGGATGGAGAGCTTGTTCACTTGTTATATTTGATTCTCCTCTAAATAGATGAGACTAATGTTCAACTTGGCAATAAACACGTTAGCAATATAAGCAATCACTAAACCAAGCATTGTCATTAAGTGTGTTTGTCATTAATCATCAAAATCACACAAGGTGTACCTTGAACTTACAATCTCCTCCTTTTTGGTGATTTATGACAAACCTTTTATCAATTGCAATGAATGACAATATGAATCTATTTAGCACAAGAACAAACAAGGAGAGATTATACTTACGAACATTTTCTCCAAATTCTCTCCTTTTTGTGAACCAAATAGAGGGCAATTGATAAATCCATAAATTCTCCCCCTTTTGTCATTAATCCCAAAAAGGTCATAATAAATCTTTGTTATCCATTTGGGGTTTGAGCTGCCTATTTGTTATCAACCATTCATGGGTCCACCTTCAATACCAAGAAAATTCTTGTCTCCCCCTTGATAGCACACTCATGAAAAATATTAGGGAGAACAATATAAAATCAAGGAGCTAGCTAGTGATAAAGCAATGATGTAAAGCTTCCCTACATCTAGGCATTACATGATACCAAATATATGACATGGTAAAAAAGCATATGGCATGGTAACATCACCCAATATGACAAGATATCAATTTGAGAGTATTGATACCAATTATAGAGAAACCTAGATATAGGCAATGGATGAAGTCAATAATACCAAATAAATGTAGTCATTATTCATAATATAGAAGTGAAGCTCAAACATGACAAATAGACATGGTTCCACATAGGAAATCGATTCCTAAAAATAAAGATCATATAGAGAATATATAACATGAATAAATTGCTTATATGATCACAAGATGTATCCAAGATCACGAAAAAGTTATAAATGAAGTGCATTTTCATGATTAAAAGTTTGATAAGCTTATTAAAGGCATACCTCTCTTCATTGTGCCATCCATATGTACCTTTTAATTCTTGAGTCAAATGCAAGTTAGATGACACTTCAAAGCAGTTTAGGATTAGAGGATACCACTTGAAAGACATAAATTGATTAAACCAATAGAAGAGAATGTATGGCATGCGAAATATCAATTGGAAAAATTATTACTAGATGCCAATTTAAATGATTCTCTAGAGAAGGCATGTATGGCATCACTTGAAACACTTTCAAGCAAACTCTTGAACTTACAATGAATTTAGAATTTGGTCATTAACCAACAATGAAAGATACCAATGGAGTCGAGAGCAATAAAGATACCAATAATCATTAAATAACACATAAATGTGGAGGAGCTTTAAAATATTATCTACCATGCAAAGGCTCCCCCTAAAACTATGCAATCTGTAAGATCAAGCCTCCCTTGGGCTTAATGTTTTGGTAATTGATGCCAACCGGGCCTCGACGGATCGCATCAAGGCTAAGGATGTTATTTGCTAGTTCTTCTATTTTCCTTGTGTGCGTGTGCGCTTACGCCCATCTGGCCCATTGATGTCTGCAAGATCATCTCTCTGGTTGTAGGTCCCACTGAGCACAAGTTCCAGTTCATCTGAGTGAGTTCGAGCGGGTTCTAGAGATGCCAGGTGTTCAGGGTTCGAGAGAGTTCCTGAGTGGGATAGCTGTCCAAGATTCGGGTTTCTTTCGTCTAAGTTTTCGAAAGTGCCAGAAAGTCTCCGGAAGCCACTTTCCAGCTGTCCAAGGGTTTCTTAGCGCCTAAGTCACCTGGGTTCCCGCCTAAGCTATTCCAAGTGTTCCCGCCGAGTCCACAAAGCGACAAAGTCCAAAAATCGAAACCCTAGACGAAGCCGAGAGAGAGAGAGAGGTGTCCGAGGGTGCAGGAGAGTGGTTTCTATAGAATTTATGGTCTATCCATTTGGAAATTGGTGGTGAAACCTAGTTAGTTGGATAGCCCTTTCTCTTAGCTTTCCGGAATGCCCAAGATCATAAAAAACGGAGTTCGGGAGCAAAAGTTATGAATTTTTTAGTATTTGGCCAGAGGGCGTGCTGGAGCTTGTCGGACGGAGTCCGATAAGCCGTCGGACGGCGTCCGACAGAGCACATTTTTTCTTGTCGGACGGAGTCCGATAAGCCGTCGGACGGCGTCCGACAGAGCACAATTTTGCCCGAAAAATCTTGTCGGACGGAGTCCGATAAGCCGTCGGACGGCGTCCGACAGAGCACAATTTGGCCTCAAAAATCTTGTCGGACGGAGTCCGATAAGCCGTCGGACGGCGTCCGACAGAGCACAATTTTGGCCTAAAACCCTGGTCGGACGGAGTCCGATAAACCGTCGGACGGCGTCCGACAGAGTATGAATTTGGGACAAAATCTGGTCGGACGGAGTCCGATAATTCTCCGGACGGCGTCCGATGGATTGATTCGAAACTCGGGAAAATGAATCTGAGCCGTCCAATGTTAGGGTTTCGTCTTGTGCCTATAAATAGGGGCTAGGAGCACGGGAGAAACTTGAGAGAGCCATCATTAGCAGCCACCCCTTGCCTTAGCCACCCATGAGAGCTCCTCCCATGGCACCCACCTCCACCTAGGGTTCCATGTGATTGAGAGATTGAGAGGGAGAAGAAGAGAGGAAGGAGAAGAAGAAGGTGATCCCTACCTCCTCCCATCATCTCCAAGGTTTGCCCCATCTCCCATGGTGTTTTTGCCCTAGTTTTCATGGGGAGAGAGAAGGGGTAGTGGTGAGAGACGATCTCGATCTTGTGCTCTTGGGACTTCGCCGCCGGAGAGATCGTTGTCACGCCACGGGTTTCATCAACCGTACGACTACGTCCGCTCCATCCGTTGGAGGCACAAGTCCGCCGTGTGTCGGCGGCCATCTCCGTGTCGGGGTGCCACGGTTTCAGCGTGTCGGAGCCAAATCCTCCATGTGTTGGGGTGTCTCATGTGTTGAGACGAAACCCACCGTGTGTCGGTGGTCGGTGCCGTGTGTCGATGCGGTGGGTGTGAGTGCTCTCGCCAGAGAGAACTCGCCTCATGTGAAGGTTTGGAGCTCGCCTACCATGTGTTGGTGAAGAGCTACATGAGTGGATTGAGGGCTAGGGGCGAGAGAGTCCCGACTTCTCTGTGAGAAGTTTCCTCAGCGAGACGTGGTGCTCATGTGTTGAGCACCGAACTTCGGTAAACACCTCGGTTTGCGTCTCCTCATCTCACTTGTTTAATTACGCATATTGTCTTGATCGCTTGCATGTGAGTGCCATCGAGCCTCCTAGTAGTCGCTTGTGCATTATTGTGATCACTTCCGCAACTAGACTCTAGGTCAATCGATAGCTTGGGCTCTTAATTTGACTAAGTAAATCAAGCGAATCGAGAGAAGTAAAATTTGAAAAGGGCCGATTCACCCCCCCTCTCGGCCTAGGATCCTTACAAGTGGTATCAGAGCACGGTTCTCTAGTTGCTTAACCGCATAGAGATGGCCGACGGGAGTAGTGTAGCCGCCAATAGGATTCCTCTGTTCAGTGGCACTAATTTTAGCTTTTGGAAGTTGCGAATGAAAGTGTTTCTCCAGGCCATGGGAATGGATGTTTGGAGGGTTGTAGAGTCTCCTCATGGTGTCACACTCACCAACAATATACCTGCCACACCCGCTCAAAACAAGCTCCTAGAGACCGATGCTAAGGCCATGAACGCTTTGTTTTGTGGTTTGAGCATGGATGTTTTCGATAGGGTTAGCAATCTCACTAGTGCACACGACATATGGATCACACTCATTGAGATTCACGAGGGCACTTCTGCTGTTAAGGAGGGTAGACTAGTAGTTGTCAAGGAGCGTTATGATCAGTTCAGAATGCTTCCAAATGAGAATGTCAATGCTATGTTTACTCGGCTTAACCCCATCCTTAACGAGCTTAAGGGGCTCGGTCACACTGTTGCAAATGATGAAGTGTGCAGGAAAATGCTGCGGATCCTCCCAAAGAAGGACTACCGGGACATCATCACCTATCTCACCAACAGCGGTGATGTGGAGAAGTTGGCACCCACAGCTTTGCTCAGCAAGATCACCGCGCACGAGATGAAGCTCCTCAATGATCATGAGGACTCTCCTGCTCCTGCAAAGAATCAAGTGATCGCCCTCAAGGCCAGTGGATCCAAGCAGAGTGGTCTCAGGTCGAGTCAAGCTGAGGATGGTGGAGAGATGAGTTGGAATGAGCTCGAGGAGGGCTTCCAACACTTCGGTCTGTTCATGAAGCAAGCTGGGCAGTTCATGAGCAGAAATGGCTATGGAGGCAAGAAGAGGATGAGCCGAAACACTCATGCGTCATACCGATGCTATGAGTGTCAGGAGAAGGGGCACATCGCTTCAATGTGTCCCCAGAAGGGCAGCACCAAGTACAAGGACAAAGGAAAGGAGAAGGGCGATGGCGAGAAGCCGAGGCAGAATGACTACAAGAAGAAGAATCCCCAGAAGTCAGGATTCAAGGGTCGCTCCTCACAAGGCAAGAGGCTAGCCTTTGTGGGAGAATGGGTGATGACAGCGACTCAGTGACACTTGACAGGAGATGAGGAATCGGTGATCGAGCCGCCACCATGGCGATAGCTGAGTCCGTGCCACCTCATCCAGTCTTTACTCCAAGATGTCTCACAGTCGTCACCGAGCCTCGAGAGTGGTATTCTGATGATGATGGATCTTCTTCCACTACTTCCTCTGCATCGGCAAAGGCTTCACCGACTCCTACTGGCACTTCTAAGTGCCTGATGGCTCGACCTAGTGGCGAGGTGAGCGACTCTGGTTCTGACTCTGAGGAAGATGTTGAAGGCATGCGTGATTGTCTTAGGGAAGCTTGTGAGCGCTATAAGCATGAGACACTAAAAAACCTAGAGCTTGGTAAAACTTTGATTGCTTTACAAACTAAGTGTAAAAACCTTGTCTCTAGATGTGATAGCTTAGAATCTGAGCATGATACTTTGCTAGGTTCTAACAAAAATCTGTCATCTAAGTGCAATGTGCTAGAACAAGAACGCGATGCTTTGAATGAATCCCTAGATGATCTCATGACTATTTATCATGCACTTAAGGAGAACCATGAGACACTTCTGGCTAAGAATGATGAATTGGTTGCTTTGCCTCTTGCTCAACTAGTTGATACATCTGTTGATGCTTTGGATGCTGCTTGTGCCACGCCTGTTACTTCTGTTGCTATTGCACCTGTTATTGATTTGACTCTTGCTTGCCCTGAGGTTGCCCATGATTGCACTATATTGGCTTCCACTTCTAACGGTTCCTCTAGCAATGCACTAGTGTGTACACCTGATAATTGTAAATTTGCACTAGCTGCTAGGGAGCTCGCTATTGAAAATGCTGAGTTGAAGTCTAAACTTGAGAAATTTGATAAGGGGCTTGGGAAGTGCTATGAGGGTAGCCTAGCCTTGGATAAGATGCTCAAGGAACAAAGAAAACCTTCCCAAAAGGGTGGCTTGGGTTTTACCCCTGAGAAGCCAAAGGGGAGGAAGAAATCAAGTGTTCCTCGAGCATCTACCCATAGGCAAGGTTACTATCAGACTCATCCCAAGAAGAGGCATGGTAACAACTTGCACACTAGCAACAATGTTTCTAGGATGAACAATGGGCACGGCACTTGGCAAGAACCTCCTAGGCACTATAACTCCACATGGCAGCAAAGAAACAATAGTGCTTGGCAATATGGTCCTAGATCCTACAATAACTGGCAAGGTCCTAGGTATCGCAACACTTGGCAATCACCTAGGCAGAATTTCTGGAATGGACTTCCTAGGCACAACATTGGTAGGACACATCCACCTAGGCACCAAAACCGCAACACTCCCATTCACACACAACCAAGATTCCCTAGAGCACATATCGAGTTGTATGATCAATACTTGCTCAAGAAAAATGATCGAGGTAGGATGATCGCTAGATTTGTTGGGCTCAAGTCGAGAATGAGCACAAGGCACATGTTTGGGTGCCTAAGTCATTGATTGATCGCTTTGCTCGTGTTGCTTCGGTTTGAAGGCTAACCCTCGGGACCTCCCTGTGGGTCCACGAGTCACATAAGTGATTTTCTCTCATGACAGGTGAACTACCGGAGTGGAGGGTGCCATTGGATCATTGACAGTGGGTGCACCCAATACATGACCGGCAACCCCCGGTTGTTCACCTCATTAGGGGAGGAAGGCAAGATTCCCCCCAAGGTCACTTTTGGAGATGGAAGCAAGAGCAAGGTTCTTGGAGCTGGGAAGGTAGCAATTTCTTCAGATCTTTCAATTGATAATGTGCTATTTGTGAAAACTTTGAGCTATAACCTCCTCTCTGTTGTCCAAATATGTGATTTGGGGTTCCATTGTAATTTATCATCTGAGGGCTTGTTGGTTTTGGACAAAAATGAAAACCTTGTGTTTAAAGGCTTTCGATTTGAAAATTTGTTTCTTGTGAACTTTAATGAGCCTGCTGCATCCGTGTTGACTTGCCTTGTCGCCAAAGTTACCCTTGGTTGGCTTTGGCATAGGCGTCTTGGGCATGTCGGCATGGCTAATTTGAAGAAACTTTTCAAAAACAAGTTGATTCTTGGGGTGAAAGATGTGACATTCGAGAAAGACAAGCTATGCAGTGCCTGTCAGGCCGGCAAGCAAGTGGCAAGCTCACATCCTGCCAAGAATGTCATGTCTACATCTCGACCTCTCGAGCTTTTACACATGGATCTTTTTGGACCAACTACCTATGTGAGTATCGGGGGAAATCTCTATTGCTTGGTCATTGTTGATGACTTCTCCCGATACACAGGTCTTCTTTCTACGACAAAACTCCAACCGGAGATGTTTTCAAAAGTTTGTAAAGAAAGCCCAAAATGCTTTTGATTGTACCCTCAAGAAGGTGAGAAGTGACAATGGGACGGAGTTCACTAACACTTCATTGAGTCGCTTGTGATGAGTTAGGGATTGATCACCGTTCTCGACCACCTACACTCCTCAAAGAAAATGGGGTGGTTGAGAGGAAGAACAGGGCGCTCATCGAGATGGCGAGGACAATGTTGGATGAGTACAAGACTTCACATCTGCTCGGGTGAAGCAATCAACACACTGTCATCATGCATCAACAGTCAGACCTTCACAAGCTCTGAAGAAGACGCCCCACGAGTTGCTAGTGGGAAGACGACCCAATGTCTCCTACTTGTGGTTTTTGGTGCAAGGTCTACATCAAGAAGAAGCGGGAGCACTTGGGCAAGTTCCAGAGCGAGTGGACACGGAGTCTTCTTGGGGTACTCACCAGAGGGTCTTCCTTCGTGGTGTACAACGAGAGCAATGGTCGATTGAGGAGACTGCGATGTGAAGTTCGACGAATCCAATGGGAGCCAAGGAGAGCATGAGAACTTGGATGATGTGGACGGTGGCGAGTTGGCAAGAGCGGTGGAGGAGATGCTGGGTGATGTGAGGCGAGAGAGGTTCAGAGGGAGACCGAGAGCAGCCCATTACCTCTCACCCCGAACCAATGCCGACTGGGAGCATTGCCTCAAGACAGCTCAAGTGTGGAGCCGCCCAGAGGCGGACTGACTTGTGAGCGGATCAGAGTCAGCCGAGCTACCACCTCAGTTGATCAAGTCCCATCACACCATAGCTCGTGATCATCCAGCGGATCAAGTGATTGGGGAGTTGACTCAAGGCGTGCAAACGAGGTCAAGGACAGCCAGTGTCAGTGAGGTCAGTGCTTTAGCAAGTTTTTGTGAGCACACGGCGTTTGTGTCTGAGTTTGAGCCAAAGAAAGTGGAAGAGGCTCTTAGTGACTCTGACTGAATCAATGCTATGCACGAGGAGCTGAACAACTTTGAAAGGAACAAAGTCTGGACCTTAGTGGAAAGACCAAGCGACTGCAACGTGATTGGCACCAAGTGGGTTTTCAAGAATAAGCAAGATGAACTTGGAGTGGTGGTGCGCAACAAGGCTAGATTGGTCGCCTGTGGTTTCACATGATTGAGGGAGTTGACTGTGGTGACACCTATGCTCCTGTGGCTCGTCTGGAGGCTATCAGATTGCTTGTGGCATTCTCTATATGTCACAACATCATCCTCAAGCAAATGGATGTGAAGAGTGCCTTTCTCAACGGGTACATTGGAGAGCTAGTGTATGTGGAGCAGCCTCCGGGGTTTGAAGATCCTCAGTACCCTGACCATGTGTTTAAACTGTCGAAGGCTTTATATGGTCTCAAACAAGCTCCCAGGGCATGGTACGAGAGGCTAAGGGACTTTCTGATCGGCAAGGGATTCACGGTCGGAAGGGTCGACACGACTCTATTCACTAAGGTGGTGGATGGAGATCTGTTCCTGTGCTAGGTCTACGTGGATGATATCATCTTCGGCAGCTCAAATGAGTCCTTGGTCAACGAGTTCAGCAACATGATGAGTAAGGAGTTCGAGATGTCGATGATGGGAGAATTGAACTTTTCTTGGGATTTCAAATAAAGCAACTCAAGACCGGGACATTCATGTGCCAAGAGAAGTACATCCACGACCTGCTCAAACGCTTCAACATGGATGATTGCAAGACAATTCGGACACCAATGGGGACGAACTGCCACCTCGACCTCAATCAAGAAGGTAAACATGTCGACCAAAAGCTTTATCGTTCCATGATTGGAGCTTTGTTATACTTGACTGCATCTAGGCCGGACATCATGTTTAGTGTGTGTATGTGCGCTAGATTTCAAGCCTCCCCTAGAGAAATGCATATGACTGCTGTGAAACGAATTCTTCGATATATCTGAAACACACACCTAGCATAGGTCTTTGGTTTCCGAAGGGTGCGCGGTTTGAGCTCCTAGGATATTCTGACTCAGATTATGCCGGGTGCAAGATTGATCGCAAGAGTACTTCCGGGGCTTGTCATTTCTTGGGTAGGTGTCTTGTGTCTTGGGCGTCAAAGAAACAGAACTCCGTGGCGCTATCTACTGCTGAGGCTGAGTACATAGCGGCAGGGAGTTGCTGTGCACAACTTCTTTACTTGACACAATCACTGTTTGACTTTGGGCTTAAACTTGATCACGTGCCTCTCCTATGCGACAACGAGAGCGCGGTGAAGGGCGAAGGGCGACAACTATAGCGTGCAACCCGGTCAAACACTCACGGACCAAGCACATTGACGTCCGTCACCATTTCCTTCGGGATCATGTGGCGAAGGGCGACATTGTGCTTGAGCATGTGCGGACAGAGGACCAGCTTGCCGACATATTCACCAAGCCACTCGATGAGGCACGATTCTGCAAATTGAGAAATGAATTGAATGTCTTAGACAAGTCAAACATTGCCTGAGTCGGTCGTGTGGCTTTGTTATTCGTTGCAAATCTTTTGAAGCCTGTGTGAACATTTAGGTGATTTGATGGTTTTACTGGATGCTATTCACTGCCTATATGCTCAACACATGAAATTGATAGCTATAGCATATGTTTACTTTGTCACTAACTCAACCTGTGCTTAACTCAATATATAATTGGAAGCCACGAGCATGTGTTAGGAGGGCTATAGCTCCATGTACCATCTAGTTCCATTTGATTGCTCTAAACTCGTTGGTTGACCATATGCTTCTAAGTCTAGATTGTGTTCTTCCATTTTGTACATATCTTTACTTCGCTAATTTGAGCAATTTTGAGAAAATGTTGAGCAAAACTTGCAAAATGTGCTAAAACGTGAATGCATGTCTCACCAATGTCTCCTCGATGAGATAGCTTGTCATTGCACTAGGCATGAACTTAGGGGGAGCTTTGGATAATCGAGACGTTCATCTTCAGTGTCATGCTGGGTGGCGTCGCCTATGGTTTGAGACATGGCAAATTTGAGGAAATTCAGAGTGCAAAAAGTAAATCTCTCAAAAAAAAAAAAAGAGCTCAACTAAAATGTTTTAGTCTCAAATAGGCTTGGTGATAGCATATGTAGCTTGGAGTGAATCTTCTAGTGCTATGGTGCATCGTGTGTCCCTCTTGAGTTTTGGAGCAACTCTTGATACTTCTAGCTATAGCTCACCCTACACTTGCTCTATGTCATAAAAAAAAAACTTGAATTATACAAATATCAATTGTGCTCTAGTTGATCTTGTGACATTGTGACCTTGAGATGGCTAGTTTTTGAGTGTGGTGGACTTATGGGCGTGTATGCACTAGTATAACTTCCAAAGCGCTTAATTAGTTCTTACTCCCATGTTTTGCTACTTTATGGTCATTGATGACAAAGGGGGAGAAATAATAACAAATCCATGTCCATGATTTGGATACAAAGGGGGAGAATTGAATTGATTTTGGGTTACAAGTGGTAGGCTTAGGAGATGCTTTGCTCCTAGGATAGAGATTTGGATGGAGATGCTTTGCTCCATGAAATGTGATGAATTTTCAAGTGGTATGCATTAATTTAGGGGGAGCTCTAGTCTCACATACATTGCACTCTATTAATTGGCCTAGTATCTTATATGTGTTGATTGGCGTGCAATGTTTCTGAACTAACCCATTGCACCAGAGATTGTATTTTGTTTGCCTGGTCATGTTGAATTTGCAGGTGTTGTCATCAATTACCAAAAAGGGGGAGATTGTAAGATCAAGCCTCCCTTGGGCTTAATGTTTTGGTAATTGATGCCAACTGGGCCTTGACGGATCGCATCAAGGCTAAGGATGTTATTTGCTAGTTCTTCTATTTTCCTTGTGTGCGTGTCTGCTTCTGGCCCATCTGGCCCATTGATGTCTGCAAGATCATCTCTCTGGTTGTAGGTCCCACTGAGCACAAGTTCCAGTTCATCTGAGTGAGTTCGAGCGGGTTCTAGAGATGCCAGGTGTCCAGGGTTCAAGAGAGTTCCTGAGTGGGATAGCTGTCCAAGATTCGGGTTTCTTAGCGTCTAAGTTTTCGAAAGTGCCAGAAAGTCTCCGGAAGCCACTTTCCAGCTGTCCAAGGGTTTCTTAGCGCCTAAGTCACCTGGGTTCCCGCCTAAGCTATTCCAAGTGTTCCCGCCGAGTCCACAAAGCGACAAAGTCCAAAAATCGAAACCCTAGACGAAGCCGAGAGAGAGAGAGGTGTCCGAGGGTGCCAAGAGTGGTTTCTATAGAATTTATGGTCTATCCATTTGGAAATTGGTGGTGAAACCTAGTTAGTTGGATAGCCCTTTCTCTTAGCTTTCCGGAATGCCCAAGATCATAAAAAACGGAGTTCGGGAGCAAAAGTTATGAATTTTTTAGTATTTGGCCAGAGGGCGTGCTGGAGCTTGTCGGACGGAGTCCGATAAGCCGTCGGACGGCGTCCGACAGAGCACATTTTTTCTTGTCGGACGGAGAACCCTGGTCGGACGGAGTCCGATAAGCCGTCGGACGGCGTCCGACAGAGTACGAATTTGGGACAAAATCTGGTCGGACGGAGTCCGATAATTCTCCGGACGGCGTCCGATGGATTGATTCGAAACTCGGGAAAATGAATCTGAGCCGTCCAATGTTAGGGTTTCGTCTTGTGCCTATAAATAGGGGCTAGGAGCACGGGAGAAACTTGAGAGAGCCATCATTAGCAGCCACCCCTTGCCTTAGCCACCCATGAGAGCTCCTCCCATGGCACCCACCTCCACCTAGGGTTCCATGTGATTGAGAGATTGAGAGGAGAAGAAGAGAGAAGGAGAAGAAGAAGGTGATCCCTACCTCCTCCCATCATCTCCAAGGTTTGCCCCATCTCCCATGGTGTTTTTGCCCTAGTTTTCATGGGGAGAGAGAAGGGGTAGTGGTGAGAGACGATCTCGATCTTGTGCTCTTGGGACTTCGCCGCCGGAGAGATCGTTGTCACGCCACGGGTTTCATCAACCGTACGACTACATCCGCTCCATCCGTTGGAGGCACAAGTCCGCCGTGTGTCGGCGGCCATCTCCGTGTGTCGGGGGTGCCACGGTTTCCGTGTGTCGGAGCCAAATCCTCCATGTGTTGGGGGTGTCTCATGTGTTGAGACGAAACCCACCGTGTGTCGGTGGTCGGTGCCGTGTGTCGGTACCGGTGGGTGTGAGTGGTCTCGCTTGTGAGAGAACTCGCCTCTGTGTGAAGGTTTGGAGCTCGCCTACCATGTGTTGGTGAAGAGCTACCGCGAGTGGATTGAGGGCTAGGGACGAGAGAGTCCCGACTTCTCTGTGTGAGAAGTTTCCTCAACGGAGACGTAGGTGCTCATGTGTTGAGCACCGAACTTCGGTAAACACCTCGGTTTGCGCCTCCTCATCTCACTTGTTTAATTACGCATATTGTCTTGATCGCTTGCATGTGAGTGCCATCGAGCCTCCTAGTAGTCGCTTGTGCATTATTGTGATCACTTCCGTAACTAGACTCTAGGTCAATCGATAGCTTGGGCTCTTAATTTGACTAAGTAAATCAAGCGAATCGAGAGAAGTAAAATTTGAAAAGGGCCGATTCACCCCCCCTCTCGGCCTAGGATCCTTACACAATCCATAAATTGGTGAATCATTTAATAGCATTGAAGTGCAATGACATTGAGAAATAAGGAATTGCGAGAAATTCATCCCTTCACCATTTCTCGTCCATCACATGTTTGGATTGGCATTGATCAAATCACATGGCCTCACCGTCGGCATTGATCCTCTTCCAATTCCCTACACATGCATAGACAAAGAAGCAATCTCCGAGAACAAATATCTTTCAACTTGACCCATGTTAGTGTGCGAATGTCGAGTTGCACAAAGATGCTTTTCAACAATGATTAAGGTGGCTTCCTCTTATATTAGATAACTCCAATAAGATCACAAGAGGATTCACTTTTTGTTTATGACTAAAACAAGAAATCAATTTTCCAGCAAGAGCTTCGGTTACCAAATGAAAGAAAGCACCAAAGTTGAAAGTCATCCGAATAATCTCTTGAACTTGCAATGGAAGTTTTCACCTCAAGGGGATAAAATACAATAAGCACTAGAGGGAAAACACATTGGAATCAAATAATTGGTCATGAAAGCATTTTTTTAAGAAACCATTTGCATATGAGCACTTTCAATCAAATGAGATTTTAATAAATAAGCTCCAAAAATTATGTGAGATGAATCATGGAGTTATGACATTATATACCAACTCATTTTCATTTTGAAAGTCTCACAAAACAGCAATCAACACAAAGATATGCAATAAAGTCAAGTTTGCAACAAGCTGATAATTTCAGACTTTGACATTCCACGAAGGCTTCAAAACAGGGCCAAAACAGTATGTAAATACGGTTCAAATAATCTAAGAAAATTTGCCATTGTATACCAACTATAGAGTATCAAAACTCATTATTATGTCTTTCTCAGATTATGAACCCATATCAAGATACAAAAATCACAAATCGGTCCAAAATCTGCCTAAAACTGAAAAATTTCAGCAAGCTGCACATTTCGAATATGGGTCAAAACTTAATCAAATGGAGTCCATATATTATGAATTTTCGCACAAACATTCCATGGACATCCAAGGAACTAATCCAAGTGGAATTTCTCAAAAATTACACTCCAAATAGATTTTAGATTAATAGGAGCATTGGAGGTGAAGCTTAGACACAAAGTCAAGCAAAGTTAACAATTTTGCACATAAGTTCAAATAAATTTAAAACAATTCCAGATTTGAACTCATAATGCAAGAAAAGTTTTCTCAATTTTTTTTTTCAACAAGCCAATTTTTTCTTTTTGAGAGATATGGTGAATAGACATTATATATAAAGAACACTTAAGATTTTCACCAAATCCTCAAAATGCAACCAAATGGATTTCCAATGGTGATTTGCACTTTTATGGCTTCATATATGTTAGAGAGATGTTTATAAGCCAATTTGCATATTTAGATCCATTAAGTTGCAAGAACCCAACTCTATGCAAGAATATGTCAAATGAGGTCAAAAGAGATATTTGCAAGAAATTGGCACCACTTTGAAATATCAAATAAAGAATCAATGCTCTTTACATATAGAGCTAAATATTTCATATTATGAGCTCCCCCTTACACAAAGGGTCCTCTAAAGATCACTGCTCGAATTATCTTTCTAAACACCTTAATCTTTCTGGTTCTTTCTTGAGAGCTTCTTTGAAAGCGTCATCTTCCTCTCCAAGACTATTGAGATTAATAAAGAGAGAATATACCAATTGGAGCAAGAAATAAATAAGAAGCAACAAGGCCTTAGGTCGACTAGAAAGAATTAAATTCGAGTGATGAAATGTCGAGATCGAGATCAAGACATAAGCTACCTTAAAGATACCAATTGTACAAAGCAAATGGCATTAAAAATGAAAGACAAGGTACTAGAAAGATATCACCTTGAAAGGAAATACCACATGAAGAATTTATACCAAGGGAGATAATAGTGGTATTTAGCAAAAGAGGCAAAAGTGATATCTAGAGAAGTTGTTGATGACTCCAAATATTTAAATAAAGAGCAACAAACAAACAAAAACTTATTTGGAGCATTTCCAACTAGGAGAGATTAAACAATAGCATTGAAACTAGATTTTGCAAAATAAGTCCCCTTTTTTTTACTTGAAAGAAAAATCAATTTTTTTATAAATTTCTTCAATTTTGCCAAATGAATACAAGAAAAGAATCTTAGTTTCCAAATGATCTATATGTGTTTTTAGTACCCATTTGAACCAATTTGCATCAAAGAATTTGGCTCATGTGGCAAAACTCACTCAAGTGCTAGATATGGACAATTTTGATCAAAACATGTTTTTCGGCGAGTTTCAAAACATCATAGCTTGAGTTGTGTTGGTTATTTGAAAATCCTTTGAATACGAAAAATGTTTTTAATAACCAACTATATGATTTCAGTAATAAAACTTTTCACAAATTTGGTTTAGAATTAATTCTATAGAAAATACAAAAAGTGGCAAAAACAAGATTCTAGTAACTAGAATTTTGCTTGGAAACTTGTTTTTTTTAGGAAAGTATATTTTCCTTTGGCCAAAACAATTTGAAAGGATTTGAGAAACATTTTGTAACATTTTTTAAACAAATTTTTTAAATGTTTTCATGAAATCCACATTTTGGCTAAAATGGCTCATTTTAAAATTTAACACTAGCACTTAAAGTTGTGGCACACTTAGAAAATGTGATACACATGGATATGAATTACCACTTACTCTAGATGTGCCACAACACTGATCAAGCTCATAAATTAACATTAGAGATTTGAACAAGAGCAAGATGAGTGACTAAAATATTTTTTTTATGCAATGCAATGCAATTGCCTACACAAGGCAAGGTGCTCGAAATTAAATTGTTACCGAAGCGGCATTGGTTCATGATTGTGACTTGAATATCTTCTTACTTGGCCTTAAGTAATTTTGATGAATGAATCCAGCTCTTCATGCATATGCCAAGCCTTCAATACCTCTTCGAGTCCTATTAAGCACTTCAAGCAAGTTTTGGTACCCAAATCTTGTTGGGTCCGCGAGAGTTAGTCACAATCCATTTTGGTGCACTAGTAGATGACTTGTTGCTTGAATAAGCATGAGAACAATTAGACTTAGTACTATTAGATTGTATCATTGGGCATCTAACAAGAGAAGAATTAGCCATTGATTTTGTTGGGGCAACACTTGTAGCAAACAAATTGCTATTTTTATCTTTCCTAAGCATATAGTGTTTATGGACAAGAGAAAGCTTAGGAGTGTTACCCTTGGGACAATCCTTACCGATATGTCCCTTTTCCGGACAATTGTAGCAAGTGGGCTTTGAGCGTATCTTATTTTTGACTTGCTCCTTGTCGGTTTGCCTCATGATAGATATAGTCTTGGTCTTCACTATGTTAGGACACTTAGAGACAAAGTGGCCTAACTTATTGCATCCAAAGCACTTGATAGTGTTCATCTTTTCGGCTTGGTGCTTTGAATTGCACTTGAGCTTACTTTCTTGGTTCTTGATTGACATGGAGAGTCTTGTCTTGTATGTTGTCTTCTTGGGGATGTAGCCAATTCCCTTTTTCTTCTTGATGATTTTTGTTTGCCCAAGGTGCCATTTGAGCAAATAGAAGCAATTGCATTTGAGCAATTAGGCACATCATTTTTATCATTGCAAGACATGATAGAAATAGAAGCATTTGCATTAGAGCAAGTAGGCATGTTAAGAACTTCATTGCAAGGAGTGGGATTTATAATTCTAGATGACATGCAAGAAATTGAATCTAAGCATGGCACATCATCAAGAATATCACAAGTTAATCCAACATCTACCTTACTAGAACTAATATTCTTGGAAAGGAGATTTTCATGTTCTATTTTTAAAGCATCATATGAATTTTGAAGTAAATCATACTTTTGGATCAAATCATATGATTTCCTAATCTCCTTCTCAAGATGATGATGAAACTTTATAAGCAAGCACTTCAATTGATCACGAGATGGCTCATTGTCAATTACCTCATCATTACCTTGAGCCATGAAGCAATGAGGTGAAGTGGAAGGTGTAAGAGAGTCATCATCAATGGAGCTTCGTGTGGAGCAATCATCACTTAAAGTGCATACTTGTGAATTGTCCACTTGATCAACTTTTGACTTCCCATAATTTGCTTGAATGAGCATCCACACATCATGAGCATACTTGAGATGGCATAGCTTTTTTCGCTCATCCATGCTCAAAACACTAAGTAGAATATCCAATGCTTGAGTGTTCTTGTGCTCATTTTCTTCCTCTTCGGCAGTGAGGTTATCTTTGTCCCTCACACTATAGCCATTTTCAACAATAGGCCAAATAGAACGATGGTAGGCTTTGAAGAAAATCTTCATTTTGTTTTTCCATGGACCATAATAATGACCATTAAAATAAGGTGCCCAACCGGAGGAAATACGAATACAAGCAAAAGCATGAGGACCAAGCACATTAGTGGGATCAAGCAAAATAATAGTTCCTAGTTCATCCATCCCGTCTAGTGACATCAAAAAGCCTCCAAGTGGTTAAGCCTAATTTGAGAGCCTGGCTCTGATATCAATTGAAAGGACCGAGATGACGCCTAGAGGGGGGTGAATAGGCGTGACACCAAATTCAATCTTCAACTGCGCTGCGGAAGTAGGTTCGGACTGTCCGTGACACCTCTCGGACAGTCCGAGGTCAACTGTGAAGAATCCTCCCCAAAATCTCCGGAAATGTCCTGCACAACTCAAACAACAAGAATACCACAAGCAATATCACAGGGACACAAAATGATTCACAAGCAAGTATGTGTGCAATAGTATCTCACAAGATAAGACAATCAAGCCAATAGCTTAATAATCAAGTAAATCAAGCTTGAGAGTGAGAGTAGATAAAACCGGTAAGAAGATGGAGGCTCAGAGATTTATTTTCCGAAGTTCGGATCCTTGAGGGGATCCTACTCTCTGTTGATGTAGGCTCCAACACCTTTGAGCTCGAGTCCCACTTGACTCTTTCCCTCTCGGATTTGTGCCAACGCCCGCACCGATTTTGCTTCTTGATTCCTTCCCTTGCGGAGGCGGAATCGTACCTTCACAAACTTGCAGTGGCCAACCACACCTCGTCGGTGGCTCACCGGTGACGCCTAGCCGTCTAGGAGTCCTCAACCTCTAAGGGTAATAGATGCTCAATGAAGAACGAACCCGGAGATGTACTCAAGTGCTCAACAATCAAATCTTGCTTGCTTAGATTCACACTTTCACCAATCTTCTCTCCCACTAGATGAATCACAAAGATTCAATCCTTCTTCCCAACACTCCTCACAAGGGGAATCACTAAGATTTAACCCTAATCTCTTCCCAACTCTTCTTTCAAAGAGGATCACTAAGATCTAGGGTTTAGGAGGTGTGGGAGGCTCAAGAATAAGAGGATAGGTCAATAAACTTGTGATCTAGCCGTTGTGTGCAAGTGGGAAGTGAGGGGCTTTAAATAGATGGCTTGGAAAACTAGCCGTTGGAGTTCAGAGCTTGCAGACTTCGGACAGTCCGGTAAATCACATAAATCAAGACAGAGAGCTCGTCTGGAGGGTGCCTCGGACAGTCCGAACCTTTGGACAGTCCGGACCGGACAGTCCGAACTCACGGATAGTCCGTACCAGATCCTCGGACAGTTCGAGACTGCATCACAGCCTCGACGAAAACATTCATAACTTTTTGCTCCGAACTCCGTTTTAGGTGATATTGGGCTCTACGGAAAGCTGAGAATAAGAGCTATCTAATCCACAAGGTATCACCACCTCAAACCCAAGTGGGTGATGCATAGATCAAGGAAAACCAAAGTCAACTCCACATCTTTGCACTCTCTAACCCCACCAATCACTTCTCTTTGTCTCTTCACAAGGATTGATCAATTGAGCACCTAAGACATATCAAAGCCATTCTCCATGGCATCCCCCTTAATAGTACAGCAATCCTTAGACTCGAATGAAAGCAAGATAGTACAAGTCTAGGAATAGCACTTGCCGTCTTCTTTTCTTCATGCCGTCGCAAACTTGAAGCAATGTGCATGATGACCTTCACCAAATGATTGATGACGTCTTCACCTTGCCAACCTTGACTTGGTTCACCTCATGAGACTCTTGTCTTATCGACTTTGACTAGATCATCCCCGGACGTTGTCCACGTCAAATCGATCTCGACTTGTTCCTCAACTCTTGGTGACACCGTCGTCTTGTTGACTACGGCTTAGCCGTCATCCTCTTGACATACCTTAGTCATCACACACATGCACGGGACCTAATTCTTTCCAAATCACTCATTGAATCCATTAGTCCCGAAAGCTCAATATATATGAATAAGGTTATGTTCGTGAGCAATTAAGTGCGTCAAGTGTTTCATACAAGGAGACACAATATGAATAAAAACACTTGACACAATATTATTTGTTAAGTGCATCATGACATATATAGCTAATCTATATGTACTAGAGAGGTGATTGCCAACATGATGAAACAATTAAATCATGACAAAGAACAGAATCTTCACTTAAATGAAGCACATGAAAGGATATATAAGAATTGTATATGTGCGAACAACATTTAGAGCAAGAGTGAAGATGTGGACTAAACTATTTTAAACTTCTCTAAGTGAGATGCATGAGAATATACAGAAACAAGGCATGCATGCACCAATTCCATTTATAGCAAATATGAAGTTTAATTCTTGATAAGATAAAGAGCACTTGCACATGAGAAATGCAATAACAAATGTAGATCAAGGATACTGAGATTGCATACCTCAATTAGTCATCCATCCTATTTGCATATATGAGACTAAGAGAAATCTATAATCAAGTGTGTTAGCCTCAACAGAAAACATGAGCATACCTTTTTAGGATGGAGAGCTTGTTCACTTGTTATATTTGATTCTCCTCTAAATAGATGAGACTAATGTTCAACTTGGCAATAAACACGTTAGTCTCATAGCAATATAAGCAATCACTAAACCAAGCGTTGTCATTAAGTGTGTTTGTCATTAACCACCAAAATCACACAAGGTGTACCTTGAACTTACACTTGGCCTTGAGAGCAATTGCCTTCTCCTTGGCCTTTGGAGGCTCGTCATCTTCATTGTAGTTCACCAGCATCTCATGGGCACAGATTTGCCCAAGCGGCTAGGAGGGAGTTATTGTCTTGACCTCAGGGCTCCTGGAAGTGAGGACGATGAAGTCCCTGTACCCCTTTGGGAGCACGTGTATCATCTTCCTGCAGACATCCAGGTCAGTGATGGCGAATCCGAGCCCCTTGAGCTCGTTCACCAGAGGGTTAAGACGAGTATACATTGCATTCGCGTCTTCGCCAGGGAGCATCTTGAAGCGCTCAAAGCGCCTCCTAAGCACTACGATTTTCTCCTCCTTCACAACATCCGTACCCTCGTGTATTTCTATCAAGGTTTTCCAAATGTCATGTGTAGTGCCAAGATTGCTAACCCTCTCAAAGGCATCTACCCCCAAACCAGAAAACAAAGCATTTTTAGCCTTAGCATCTAGGTCAAGTTTTATTATTTGATCAGCTGTGGGACCTGTTTCCTTGTTTACTTCAAAACCTAAAGGAGACTCTACCACCATCCAAACTTGACGACCTAAAGACTGAATGTATGTTGTCATTTTTGTTTTCCAGTGACTAAAGTGGGTGCCAGTAAACAGAGGGATCCTATTCCCGGCGACACTACCCCCATCGGCCATTTTGACTCTATGCGGTTAAGCAATACGGAGAGCAACTTGCCTCTGATACCACTTGAAGGGATCTAAAGCCGCGGGGGGGGGGGGGTGAAGCGGACTATTTAGCAATTTTAAACTACTATTTTTTGGTTTTTCTAGTGCTTAGTCAATTTAAATGAGCAAATCCTAGAGCCAAGTCCTAAATTGACTAACTACTTGAACTAGCTACCGAATACGAGCCGAAGCGACAACTAAGATAGCAGAAGCGACAACTAAGATAGCCGAAGCAACAGAATAGTAGATGTGCGGAAAGTAAAGAGTAGACAAGGCTCACTGATTTTTTAATGTGGTTCGGCGCAAAGCACCTACCTCCACGACGCGGAATCTCCACGAAGAGAGACCGGGACTCTCTCGTCCCGTGCCCGCAAATCCACTGGGCGAGCTTATAGGGCGTAAGCCCAAGGCTTGCTCCCGACCCTCACATCGAGGCCGGAATCCTCCACAAGTCGGTGGCTTTTCCGACACCCCGGCACCACGGATGTGGCGCCGACCTTCACGAAGAAGGTGTTTGTACACGTGACCTTGAAGACGGAGACCTTGACGTAGCCGGAGTCGCGGAGGCCTTGATCACGCACGGCGCCCCGGCACCTTGGACGGAGACTCGGCGTCCCAGAGATGTAGACGTACACGGCTTCCCTAGGACTTCTTCGGCAGAGAAGTGGAAGCACCCGGTTCCCATCCGGATGACCTTGCACCCTCCTTCAGCCGTGCACGTCTACGTCTGCGTGGGCCCGGACGACTACTCGGCCGCCCCCTCCTTCCTGGCGGGCCTCGCTTGCCAGCCTCTCAACGGCTCCCACTAAAGTGACGGGGGACGCCGCTTGAAGCCTCTGACGCGGCTGCCCCGTCTCGTTCGTCCTTGCGCAGAGAGCGCTGCACCGGCACTTTGCGTCTGACAGCACGCCCTGCGAGCTCATCATGCGCCTTTCTGTCCCACGCCATATCGAGCGCATTAAATACGCCCGATACGCTGTGGGGGAGAGACTCCTTAAGAGGAAGCTTCCTCTCGCCGGGAGCCCACTGACAGTGGGTCCCCACGTGGTGTGTGCTCGAGGTGATGCCTCCTGGTTTGCTCTTTCGTGGCAAGGCGACCGGGCTGCCTGCCTTGGGTCGTGCTCGCCTGGTTGCCACGTGCTCTGCCTGCCCTGGGGCAGGAAGGCCATGCTCGCTCGGCTGCCACGTGCCCTGCTCGCCCTGGGAGGGGGTGGCCATGCTCGCATCCTCCTCCCCGTGCTCGCCGCGGTGCCACGTAGCCACCGGGACCTTGGCCCTCTGGGTGATCTTCTTTGGGCCACATGGAGGCCCCCTTTGGCTAGGGCCACTCATCATACCCTTTGGCGTGGGTACCCTGGTACTATATGTACCGACAAGACCCCAGTTCCCTTATCAGTGCAGCCGCCATGAGGAATCGAGGATCACCAGCGTCGTCGAACCGGCGTGGGCCCACCACTTTTCCTACGCCTTGAACTTCGCTTCATTGGGAATCCGCACGCGGCGCGCAGAAATCGAAACGCCGCACCGCACGTTCGAGAGAGGGGAAGTGTGTAGTACCCCCATTTTCACACTCGGCTCAATGGAGATAATGCTCCCGTGCTACCCGAATGGCCGAAAATCAACATACGAGCAGCCCGCAGGCACACTAAGTATGTTAACTCTTAGCCCGGGCTACGTCAACAAGAGCGGGCTATCTCAATTGAAACGAGGGTGAGCTCGGGTACCGGATATGTGCTTCGGTGATGGTTCCCAGGTTCAGCTACCATCACACACATATCCTCACATGGATCGATAAAACAACACATACATAAAAGGGACATAACTTCATATTACAAGACGGTATGGGCTGTCATCCATACAATAAGTTTAACATACATATCAGAGTTTCGTTGCAGCGGAAGTACTAAGTTCGTTTCACCAACAGTGGCAGCGGAAACACCATAGAATATAAAGAAAAAGACCAGCTCGGTGTGCCTCACAACGCAAGGGCAACAGACTGGAAGCTAAAACTCAGCGCCACGCCCGCTAGCGTCGTCATTCCTGGTTTGATAATAGTACTCAAGCGCGGGCTCACTATCACCTAAAATAATAGCAACTGTGGGTTGAGTACAGAGGGTACTCAACACTAGGAGGTACTTATAGCCTCCTTTATGCATAACAACTATCCAATGGAGAGCTAGCAGGACCATTTCAGCATAAACAAAATTTTTGCAACACGTAAACATAAGTAGAATGTAAATGGCAATTGCATAAACATGTTAAAAGCCTATAGACCAACGATAATGTAACCATCAAGTGCATCATCATCATCCTCAATCTCATCAAGATCAATCCACGGGGCTCTATCCGCCCAAGGTCTCTATCCGACCATACCATCATCGGGACTCTATCCGTCCCCGGTATCTATCCGACCGATCACCACGAGCAACCCGGTGCTCGGAAACATAACCCAACCAACACCATACCCAACCCAGAATTCCAGTGCTAACCGAAGTGTCTCAATTTAACAAGCATTCATCCCTAACCCAAGGACGCGGCTGTTCGAACAGTTTAACACTTTGCAGAGGTGTACGACTTTACCCACACGACACAGCAAGCCATGCCGAAGCCTCCTATATGTACATGCAAGACCAATGGATCGCCCGATAACTGTAACCCAATGTCCCACGTGCCGTGTTGTGGTCCAAAGGAGTTAACCGTTGCTGTGGACACTACTCAGGGCCTTCTATCCAGCCGTCCCTGAGCCCCCACGGAAGCTACCCGTGGCTAAGAAGCGGCCCTCGGGCAGTCCCCCACACAAAACACAAGCGAAACAACAATAGCCCCAATGATCACCAATGATACAAGCACGCACATAAAATTGGCTAAGTGTCCCCATGATACACGTGTGGTCGTACGTATAGTAGCTTGAAATGATGGCACCATGTTCGGTCCTTAATCGTCCGAACGGGGCTATATGACCGGGATCTTTCCTCCCGTCATCTCCTATCACCCGCTTAAGCCCAACATCAATGCATCATATCGAACCATCACCATAAACTATAGATCAATCCATATTGAATCATTAAGAGATCCTGACCAAGCATTTCAGTTAACCACGTTGACTCTAAGCCGGGCTTAGCACTCGTGACACAACCATAAGTAATAGTACCCGCTTAGGCTATCAAGGAATGAGGATGTTAACCCATTAATAACTGACCGCTAGTGGGACATAACTATTTCTACCCATCAAATATCATATAGGGAACTAGGATGCATTCAGTATAGAAAATATTCAAAGCAATGCAGTAAATAGAGTTCAATATGATTGAGTCAAATGAGGGGAGTAATAAGTGCCTTGTTGCTGGTCGTCGAGGGGAAGAGCGGCTTGCTCAAGTCCGGGCTCCTCCGGAACGTCGTTTTCTATCTTTTCGGTAACGGGCACATCAAATAAAATCCAAATAAAATACCAAACACAGAGAAGCATGGAACAACGTAATATTTCTGAAAGTTCATGAGCTAATGCCTGTTTTGCAAAAAGAATCACTCAATTTCGAGCTCGGACGAGTGAGATATGAATATTTGAAGTTAGGGTGGTAAGGGTAGCTCGGGCTAGAAATAAGAAGCTCGGGAAGAAGCTCGGTCGCGGCCTTCTCCTCCCATTGCTTGCTGCTGTACGAGTCTTGCCCTTGCTGTTGCGTTCTCCTTCCTTCTTGGTGCGTCTCTTGCTACTGCTCTACTCTAGATGGTGGAGAAGCTCCCTATGCACTCCCCTATGCTTGGGAACACAAGGAATGGCAGCAAGAAGAAGAACTAGATGAGTTCTTGCTGCTGCAAGTCCAGAACATGGGAGGTGACGAAAATGAGATAGAACTCACCAAATCCTTCGTGCATGCGAATGCCCTCGAAGGTGTAGGGAGCTCAGGTGCTGGAGAGCTTGGATCTTGACATGCGCAAGCTCTCTCAAAGTATTTGGGTGGATTTGAGGGTGGAGAATGAGAAGAACTGCTGCTGTTCTGGCTCAGCTCGAGCAGCAGGAAGAAGAGGCAGAAATGAGGGTGTAGAGAGGTGGGAGATGGCTGGTTGGGCCTTTAAATAGGGCTGCCTTGTGTGGGTGACAAGTGGGACCAGGTCCCACCTATAGACGAGAGGTTTTGGGTAAGTGAAATGGTGAGAAAAGTGAGGGGGCTGCAGCTACACGAGTTTCTTCTCCACTTGGCATTGCTCTGCGCCGTCGTCCGCCACTTGGCCGTGGGGCGCAGACGGCCTGGGGCGTGTGACCTTCTGTCTGAAGCACCGCCCATGTCAACCAATGGGAGAGAGAGGTCATTGGGTCCGGGTTCGGGACAAAAGGAATTAAGGAGACAAATGGGTTCTCCGGTCGTTTGGGCGGTTCCTATCTCGAGAGATAGTTCGGTTACACTCTGCTTGGTGAGCAGTCGGGTGACCAGAACACGTGGCCGCTCGACAAGCTGGGGCCTAGAGCTGGGCGGCCAGGATACGTGGCTACTCGGCGAGCAGTTTGTGTAAGCAGGACACGCGGCTGCTCGGCGAGTAGTCTGCCGACTAGGACACGTGGCTGCTCAGTGAGTAGTCAGGCGACTAGGACACCTGGCTGCTCAGCAAGGCATGGCTAAGGCTCTTCCTGCTCGAGCGACTAAGAAATCTGCTCGGCGAGTTATGTCCTACCACTCTAGTAGCCCGGCCAGCTAAGGAACGTGCTCGACGGGCTGTATAGTTGCTCGCTAGAGCTCGGTTGGTATCTACCCCACCACTCTGGTGGCTTGGGTAAAAGGTATTCTAATAGTTTTATTTTAAAGTCCTATGTTCCCACCGTATAGCCCGGTGGATGAATGCATACTAATGAAAAGTTTTTAAAGAACCATAGAAGAAACAAATGAACAAAACAATAGTATGCATGCTTAACTGGAAATAACAGTCGGGCTGTTACAAAGTGGGAGAGACGCGAGGTGCGCCTCGCCTCGCCCCATGGCTATATAAAGCCCCCAGGACTTAGGCGCTCCCCACTTCGCCTTTGCCGCCATTGCCTTCAACCCTTCTTCAACCTCCAGCTTTATCGCCATCACTTCCACTTCCATTTCTTTTCTCCTTCCAGGGCCATAATGTCGCCTCGGCTACCAGCTTCCGCGCGGATGAAGAGGTGGTGGAGCGCCTCGAGACACTCGCCTCGCCGGGGGTGATCCGCCTTAGGGCAGGCTCCCTCACGCCGCGCGTGCAGCCAGGGGAGATTATCTCCTTCGCGTGGGCGCTGTTGGTGGGGCTGATCCCACCATACTCCGATTTCTTCATGGAGGTGTTGGCCTTCTACGGCGTCGGCGTGCTGCACCTCACCCCCAACTCCGTCATCTCCCTCGTAGTCTTCGTCCACCCGTGCGAAATGTTCGCAGGGGTGCGACCCTCGCTGCCGCTCTTCCGCCACTTCTTCGTTGTGCATCCGGACGAGCAAGGAGGAGTGGTGGGGAGCTGCTTCTTCGTCAGCCACCCGGAGCGCCACGGGGAGCTGATCCCTTTCTCCCTCCGCTTCAGCTGGACGGGGTGGAGGGAGGAGTGGCTGTACGTAGGGGACGACGGCGGTTGGGAGGAGCTCTGTCTTTCCACCGAGCCCGCGGTCCCCCGCGCCTCGTGGACGAGCCTGCCGGAGGATGGCGCCTCCTTCCATGTTGCGGCCGGCCGCATCTTCTAGCTGGCCCAGAATGGGCTCACTGGAGCCCACGTGCTGGTGGACTTCCTCTCGCGCCAGATCTGTCCACGTGCAGTTTGTGCGAGTAGGACACGTCGCTGCTCGGCGAGTACTCAGGCGACTAGGACACGTGGCTGCTCGGCAAGGCATGGCTAAGGCTCTTCCTGCTCTAGCGACTAAGAAATCTGCTCGGCGAGTTATGTCCTACCACTCTAGTAGCTCGGCCAGCTAAGGAACGTGCTCGGCGGGTTGTATAGTTGCTCGCTAGAGCTTGGTTAGTATCTACCCCACCACTCTGGTGGCTTGGGTAATAGGTATTCTAATAGTTTTAGTTTAAAGTCCTATGTTCCCACCGTATAGCCCGGTGGATGAATGTATACTAATGAAAAGTTTTTAAAGAACCATAGAAGAAACAAATGAACACAACAATAGTATGCTTGCTTAACTGGAAATAACAGCCGGGCTGTTACAGACCTCCCCCCTAAAAAGAATCTCGTCCCCGAGATTAAGTAGACGCGGTGAAGAGGTGAGGATAGGTCGCACGAAGATAGTCTTCACGTTCCCACGTTGCTTCATCTTCGGTATGATTACTCCATTGCACCTTCAGGAACTTCACTGTTCTTCTCCGGGTTGTTCTCTCCTTCTCCTCGAGAATACGAATCGGGTGCTCCGGATAGGAAAGATCAGACTGAAGATCAAGATTCTCCAACTCGGTTGCCTCAGTTGGAACTCGGAGACACTTCCTGAGTTGAGAGACATGGAAGACGTTGTGCGCATCCGAGAGTGAGGATGGGAGATTTTGTTCATAAGCTACAGCCCCTCGCTTGGTTGTGATTTGGAAAGGACCAACGTAGCGAGGTGCTAGTTTCCCTTTGACTTGGAGGCGATGGGTGCCCTTCAGCGGGGTAACCATGAGATAGACATGATCACCAACTTCAAAGGTGAGCTCTCGACGGCGACGATTAGCATAGCTCTTCTGGCGGGATTGCGCTGCTCGCAACCGCCCTTGGATCAACTTGACTTGCTCTTCAGCTTCAACGACCAGGTCGAGACCATAGAGTGGTCGCTCTCCGGTTTCGGACCAGTTCAAGGGAGTCCTACACTTTCTCCCATAGAGGGCTTCAAAGGGAGACATTTGGAGACTGGATTGGTAGCTATTGTTATAGGAAAATTCAGCAAATGGCATGCACTTCTCCCAATTCTTGCCATACGACGGAGCACAAGCTCGGAGCATGTCTTCAAGGATCTGGTTAGTTCTCTCTGTTTGGCCACCGGTTTGTGGATGATAAGCGGCGCTAAAAGATAATTGGTTTCCCATAGCCCGGTGAAGGCATTCCCAGAAGTGGGAAGTGATTGTGGCCCTCGATTTGAAATGATCACCTTAGGGATACCGTAGAGAGACACGATACGAGACAGATAAAGCTCGGCCAGGGTTTTGGTATTATACACAGTCTTGACCGGTAAGAAATGGGCAGACTTGGTCAACCGATCAACGATCACCCAAATAGAGTCAAAACCCTTCTGTGTCTTGGGTAGTCCAGTGATGAAATCCATGCCGATTCCATCCCACTTCCATTCAGGTATGGGCAGCGGTTGAAGAGTTCCCGCTGTCGGGAGATGATCAGCTTTTACCCGTTGACATATGTCACATTCAGCAACATACCGGGCAACTTCTCGCTTCATGCGAGTCCACCAGAATCTTGGCTTCAGATCCTGTTACATCTTGGTCCCTCCGGGATGGATTGAAAATGGGGAGTGATGGGCTTCACTAAGAATGGATGCTTTTAACTTCTTGTCGTTGGGCACTACCAATCGATTTCCAAACCATAGGACACCATCTGCGTCTTCGGAGAAACATTTGGCCTTGCCTTCCTCCATGTTGGCTCAAATAAAGGCCATACCTCTGTCATTCTTTTGGGCACCTTTAATCTGGTCAATGAGGTCGGGTTTAACCTCCATGGCAGCAAGATATCCTTGTGGGACCATCTCTAGACTGCGCTTCTGAATCTCGGAATATAGTATATCCGAATCGGGCTTAGCCCGGGTGCAATCGCACTGTGATCTCCGGCTCAAGGCGTCGGCAACCACATTGGCTTTGCCCGGGTGATAATGGAGTCCCAGATCATAGTCCTTGATCAACTCGAGCCATCTCCTTTTCTACCATTTAGATCTGATTGGGTAAAAATGTACTTAAGGCTCTTGTGATCGGTGTAGACCTCACATCGCTTACCGATTAGGAAATGGCGCCATATTTTGAGAGCATGCACAACAGCTGCAAGCTCGAGGTCATGAGTAGGATAATTTAGCTCATGAGGTCGCAATTGCCTTGATGTATATGCTACGACCTTACCATCTTGCATAAGGACGCAACCAAGGCCGAGATGGGATGCATCAAAATAGACATCAAAGGTTTTGGTTAGGTCAGGTAGGACAAGGACAGGAGCAGTGGTCAAGCGATCCTTCAAGGTTTGGAAACTCTTTTTGCACTTGGCTGACCACTCGAACTTCTTGTCCTTCTTCAAGAGCTCAGTCATTGGTTTAGCAATTTTGGAGAAGTTTTGAATGAAGCGCCGGTAGTAACCGGCAAGACCAAGGAAACTCCGGATCTCAGTGACGTTGGCGGGCTGTTTCCAATTTAGAACATCTCGTACCTTGTCAACAGCCACACCCCCTTTGGATAGGATATGACCAAGAAAAGCAACCTCTTTTAACCAAAATTCACACTTGCTGAACTTGGCATAAAGACGATGCTCACGAAGTTTTTCCAACACAAGCCGAAGATGCTCTTCATGCTCTTCTTCGGTTTTAGAGAAGATAAGGATGTCATCAAGGAATACAACAACAAACTTATCAAGATACTCCATGAAGATAGCATTCATGAGGTTCATGAAGTACGCCGATGCATTGGTTAGGCCAAAGGACATGACGGTATACTCATATAGGCCATACCAAGTGGAAAACGCGGTCTTCGGAATGTCCTCCGACCTGATTTTGATTTGATGGTAGCCTAGTCTGAGATCAATCTTGGAGAAGATGCGGGCTCCGGACATCTGATCAAAGAGGTCATCTATTCTAGGGAGAGGATACTTGTTCTTGACCGTGACAGCATTTAGTGGACGGTAATCAACACACATCCGCAAGCTTTTGTCCTTCTTCTGTACAAACAAGGCCGGGCATCCCCAAGGTGAGGAGCGAATAAAACCTTTGTCTTGCAGCTCCTTGAGTTGTTTCTTTAGCTCGGCCAACTCATTGGACGGCATCCTATAGGGTCTCTTTGAGATTGGGGTTGTTCCGGGCATTAACTCGATGACAAACTCAACTTCCCGGTCAGGTGGCATCCCGGGAAGTTCCTCTAGAAAGACATCTGGGTATTCACATACTACAGGTACAGTACTGTCCCCAGAAGAATCATCACCTCTCAAAGCATAGAGATGAGTCGCAATGGTGGTGGATGTAAACATAACTTGCTCGCCGGTTGGACTGGTGAGAGAGATGGATCTTTGGGCACAATCAATTTGCCCCTTATTCCTGGACAACCAATCCATACCAAGAATGACATCAATATCTCCCAGATCCATTAAGATTAGGTCGGATAAGAACTCTACCCCATTGATCTGAATACTGACCGCCGGGCAAACTCGGTCGACCCTAAAAGTTGAGCCCGGGGCATGAATGCAGAGAGAGGAATGCATAGGTTGCACATGAAAGCCATGCTGTGCAGCAAACCTCTCAGCAATGAAGGAATGAGTAGCTCCAGAATCAAATAAAATAGTAGTCGGGCACGAGTTGATAGGAAGCGTACCCAGAACTACATCGGTGGCATCAACAGCTTCCTCCGCCTTGACATGATTGATGCGACATTGCTGTTGAGCTTGGGGAGGTCTCCGGGCATTGGCTTGAGGTGGGGCTGGGCGTTCGGGCATAGCAGCTGGTCTTGCACTTGCTGGACCTTGATTCTTCTTCGAGCAACGGTTAGCAAAGTGCCCGGGCTGCCCGCAATGGAAACAGATAGTGTTCGGGTAGCCTTGGACATTGCCCCCTTGTGGATTTGCAGCAGCAGGTGGCGGAAGTCTTGGATGGGGAGGACGAGGTGCAATAGCTTGGGGTCTTGGCTGCATGGGAGGATGGAATTGAGGAGGCCGGGGCTGCCAAGCTCACTGCACCTACGGGTTGTTGATCTGTGCAGCCCACTTGCGCTTGTGGGACTCCTCTAACTTCTTCCACTTCTCTTCTACCAGGATGGCCTTGTTCACTAGGTGCTGGAAGTCGGCGAAGTCATTAGCAGCTAACTCCAGCTGTAACTCATCAGAAAGGCCATTCATGAAACGATCCTTCTTGCGGTCATCCGTGGATACATCGTCGGGAGCATATCGAGCCAAATAGTTAAACTCGTGAAGGTACTCCACGACGGTCTTGCGGCCTTGTGTCGGAGCTAGAAACTCCCTTCGCTTGATCTCCTTAACGCTGGTCGGGACATGAGTTGCACGGAAGGCAGTGCAAAACTCATCCCAAGTCACAACGTGATCCTCTTGCTGCATGGCGAGGAAGTTGTCGTACCATGCGCAAGCTGCTCCCTCCAGTTGGTGGGAGGCAAGGGAAACCTTCTGGTTGTCGGGGACACGAGCAAGAGTGAGCTTGCGCTCGATAGTACGAAGCCAATCATTTGCTTCCAGGGGATCATCCGAGTGAGAATAGACCGGTGGGTTGGTGCGGAGGAAATCGCCTAGACCTCCGACTGGTTGAGCGGCTCCTCCGGCTGGAACATTGCCCGCACCTTGGGCGGTGTTTTGAACAATTTGCTGGAGCAGAGCAGTTTGAGCTTGACGATTTTGCTCAATGAGAGCAAGGACCTGGGCCATAGTTGGCGGTGGTGGTAGGTTCTCCTCCGGTTGAGGTGGAGGTGGAAGTTGCGCGTGGTTCCCCGCAACATTGGCTAAGGCAGCCGGGGCGGCAGGTGGAGGATGCTGGGAGGACGAGGCGCCTCCCTGCTGAGCGCGGGATCGAGTCCGGGCTCCAAACATCCTGCTGCCAGAAATAGCAACTTTCAGCAACTAGGATGCTGGTAGCCACTAAGGTAGGAATAATAACAACAGTACTAAGAATAAGTCCTTACCCCTATATGTATGCACCACACAAGAAGAATCAATAAACTCCAGCAAACACGAGGTAAAGACAAGCATCACAACATTCATTAGGAGAAAACACTAGTTTCTTAACCAGGATACGCAAGTACAAAGCCCGCGGGCTAGCGTTTAAGTTTTGAAACAACATAATAGCCATGACACTAAGATACGTAGGTTCTAGTATCAACCCATTACATGACTGGTAGATTAATGCACTAGTTATCGACCTAAGTTATTACCAATCGGCCGGAACATAACCGAGAGTCCTATCAAACCCCTCAGGGAACTCGTCTAGAAGGTGGTGGTTCGGGGATCCAGTGTCATCGGGGTCATGTGGATTGGTGAGACGATGTGGAGGGCCTAGAAGAATGGGTAGCCCTCCATAGTTGCCTGGTGCAAAATGCCGGCCAACATCCACATGTGGAAACTGAGACCGTGGTGGAGCAGGTCCATGAAGAGAAGGATCGCAAGGGACCAATACCTCTCGAGGTACAAGTCCTAACTGAACTAGACGATGAAGATGCCCTCGGGCAGCTCCAAGGCAAGCCCGGGTGGTCCAAAGCTCTTGTAGAAGACAACCATGAGCATGATCCATGGTACGAACCAAGCCAGTCAGAGAGTGGATAGTGGATGCCCCTTCTGGTCCGGGCTCTACAACGTAGTTGGCATTGGTGTGGGTGTCTAGCTGCGGAAAGAAGGTATATGGAGCTCGGGCAAGCTCGCTATGCTCACTACGAAGGTACCACATGGCAACACGTGCCACCTCTTGAACCGCCATTGGGATGGTGGTACCCCTAGCCTGAAACTTATAGGACACACTACAGGGCACATTCCTCGCGATGATGTCCACCATGGCGATGTAGTCTTCGGCGCCTTGTCCGGGCTGGTTAACGTAGATAGTGTACTCCGGGACATAGGTGTAGTTGGCCCTCCATAGAAGCTCTCGCAACATCCTGGGGTAACCTTCCACTCCATCAGCACGCGTAGCGCAAACAAACTGCCCACGAGTCATCTATAATGTTGAAAGGAGGTGGGTATTAGAGAAATCCAGAGTTGTAAATCAAATGAATATAGGTATAAGAATAAGAACAAGATAGATGAGGAGAAAAATCAGCAAGTCACCTTTCCAAATTCATTTTGATAGTTAAAATAGTTTGGACTCAAAATACTTTCTAGCTAGCTAGCGGCCATGCTAAGTTCTAACCTGCAGTCACATGTGCTCTGATACCAACCCTGTAGTACCCCCATTTTTACACTCGGCTCAATGGAGATAATGCTCCCGTGCTACCCGAACAGCCGAAAATCAACATACGAGCAGCCCGCAGGCACACTAAGTATGTTAACTCTTAGCCCGGGCTACGACAACAAGAACGGGCTATCTCAATTGAAATGAGGGTGAGCTCGGGTACCGGATATGTGCTTCGGTGATGGTTCCCAGGTTCAACTACCATCACACACATATCCTCACATGGATCGATAAAACAACACATACATAAAAGGGACATAACTTCATATTACAAGACGGTATGGGCTGTCGTCCATACAATAAGTTTAACATACATATCAGAGTTTCGTAACAGTGGAAGTACTAAGTTCGTTTCACCAACAGTGGCAGCGGAAACACCATAGAATATAAAGCAAAAGACCAACTCGGTGTGCCTCACAACCCAAGGGCAACAGACTGGAAGCTAAAACTCAGCGCCACGCCCGCTAGCGTCGTCATTCCCGGCTTGATAATAGTACTCAAGCGCGGGCTCACTATCACCTGAAATAATAGCAACTGTGGGTTGAGTACATAGGGTACTCAGCACTAGGAGGTACTTATAGTCTCCTTTATGCATAACAACTATCCAATGGAGGGCTAGCAGGACCATTTCAGCATAAACAACATTTTTGCAAGACGTATGAAAGAGGATCCTAAGGCCTAGAGGGGGGTGAATAGGCAATTTTAATTTCTTTTTAAATTATTCTCAATTAAGCATCATCTTAAGAATGACCCAATCCTAGTTGCAATCATCAAGTAAGCGGAAGCGATAAACAATTACAAGGCAACTAAGACATGGCATTCAATTTATCACAAGCGATGCAAGGAAAGTAAGTGCGGGAATTTAAATGAGAGAGTGACACGGTATTTGTTTGACCGAAGTTCGGAGCCGCAACTCCTACTCTCCGTTGAGGCTACCCCTTGCGCACAAGGACCGGCTCGCTCTCGAGCCTAACGCCTCACTTACTCCCGGTAGTCGTTCCACCACTCCGGCGAGGTGGACTCCGTCACCCGTACACCGACTCGAGAGTAGCCACACGCCAAGGCCTACTCCCAAGCCCACGCCTCCACGAAGGATGTCGTCTTCAAAAGTAACAAGCCCGAAACGCCCCGATCATGCCGGATCGAAGGACTTCCATGAAGCTCGGTGTTGGGGTCTAATGATTTGTGGCTTTGGATGATTTGTGGGTGGAGGAATGGCTCTAAAACACCTAATTGATGAGCTATGAATATGGTAGGTGAAGTGGAGCAGCAAACCTCAAAATAGCCAGCCACTAGATAGGTATTTATAGCCCCTAGAGCAAAACTAGCCGTTGCCCCTCGGAAGGGGACAAAAAGACTAGCTGTTAGCCTCTACCGGACGCCGTCCGACGGGCACCGGACGCCGTCCGACAGAGCCTACTGCTCACAAAAACTAGGCTTGTCGGACGCCGTCCGGTCCCCACCGGACGCCGTCCGACAGCAAGGAATGCCGAAGCGCTAGAACTACCGGACGCTCTCAGCCCTCTCCCAAACGCCGTCCGACGGCGAAAAAGTCAGAAAATGAACTTCATCGGACGCCGTCCGGTAACCACCGGACGCCGTCCGACAGTGCGCATTGCAGGCTGATTTGGTTGGTCGGACGCTGTCCGGCGGCGCCCGGACGCCGTCCGACAGAGAGGGTTTTCGGGTAAAAGGCCTGAGATTGTATGTGGGAGAGTTTAGGGTATTTCTTCTCTCTAGAAATCTCACAAAGGGATATTTAGGTATTTTTAGAAGTGGTAGACAACGGATACCGAGTTTTTCGAGAATTCGCAAAGATCCAGCAAGATCCGAGAAATTCAAACCCCTTTTGAAATCCGACGAAAAACAGAAAATAAACCTAACTACTCCTAATCTATACGTGACCTCTTCTCTCGCCCGGTCACGCACTTGAGACCTTGGAGCAGCTCAGAAATTTGTCGACGCTTCAAATTAGGGTTTATCAAAAACGCCGAGTCTTCGCTAGGGTTCCGAGAAGTCCAAAAGACCCCCTAGCACTTAATATTAATTAATTTTGTCATCAATGCCACTAATAAAAATTAGGGCTCAACGATTTTTGAGCTGCAAAAGGGGTTAGTGCAATACAAAAGGGGTTAGTTCATCAATAAAACCATTTAGAAAAGCACTCTTAACATCCATTTGAAAAAGAGTTATGTTATAGAGAGAAGCGAATGCCAAGAGTAACCGTATAGCTTCAAGTCGAGCAACGGGGGCGTAGGTTTCTCCATAGTCAAGTCCTTCGATTTGTGTGAAACCTTGCGCCACCAATCTTGCTTTATTTCGCACCACTTCACCTTTCTCATCTTGTTTGTTGCGGAAGACCCATTTGGTTCCAATGACATTGTGGTCCTTCGGTCTTTCCACAAGCTTCCAATCCGCACCCGCCAATGCCTCATCAATAGTCCTAGGCTCAACAATAGACACAAAAGCGTGATGCTCACAATAATTAGCGGTACGAGAACGGGTTCTTACGCCTTGATTGAGATTGCCAACGACTTGATCTAGGGGATGATCCTTGGAGAGAGAGCGGTGTTGTTGGACGGGTACTTGTAGATCGTCGCCTCCCCCTTTAGCTTGATCAACTTCAAAGTTTGCATCTCCGTCCACCGCTTGATTTTGAGTTGTTGGAGAGGTGTCTTGAGCTTGATTATCGATGGAGGTGGTGGGTGAAATCACTTCATCTTTTGGTACCTCCGGTGAGGGTCGAATTTCCCCCAACTCCATGGCTCCATGTGGTAACTCATCACCGACATTTCTTGACAAATCTTGCTCACTTTGCGAACCATTAGTTTCATCAAACTTAACATTATAAGCTTCCTCAACTAGCCCGGTAGAGCTATTAAAAACTCGAAAAGCTTTGGAGCGAGAAGAGTAGCCTAACATTATACCAACATCGCACCTCTTTTGGAATTTACCCAAATGAGTCCTTTTCTTATAAATGTAAACCTTGCAACCAAAAACTCGAAAGTAAGAGATGTTGGGCCTTCGTCCCACTAGTAGTTTATATGAGGTCTTGTGAAGAAGTCGGTGGAGGTAAAGGCGGATGATGGCGTGGCACGCCGTATTGATGGCTTCCGCTCAAAAAGCATGCGGCGTGTTATATTCGTCAAGCATTGATCTTGCCATCTCTATCAACGTACGGTTCTTCCTTTCCACCACTCCATTTTGTTGGGAAGTGTACACCGCCGAGAATTCATGCTTGACTCCTAGCTCATCACAAAATTCCTCAACATTTGTGTTAGTAAACTCGGTGCCGTTATCACTCCTCACCTTTTTAATAAAAGAGTCAAATTCCTTTTGAGCTTTCAAAACAAATCTTTTAAACACATCACCGGCAAGTGATTTATTTGCAAGGAAAAATACCCAAGTGAAGCGAGAGAAATCATCGACAATCACATGACAATAAGAATTACCGCCTATACTCGCATAGGTGGTTGGGCCAAATAAATCCATATGCAAAAGTTCAAGTGGTCGGGATGTAGACATGAATGTCTTAGTCGGATGAGAATTAGCCACTTGCTTGCCGGCTTGGCATGAGCTACATAAACGATTCTTCTCGAATTTGACATCCTTCACTCCAACAACCAAGTTGTCTTTAAAAACCTTTTTCAAAGTGTCCATTCCAACATGTCCAAGACGTCTATGCCACAACCAACCAAGAGTGGTTTGAGCGATAAGACAAGTCTTGATTTGAGAAGATTCACGGTTTGAAAAATCAACCAAATACATATTTTGAAACCGGGTGCCTTCAAATGCAACACTTTGATCCTTGGTGGAAACAACACGAACTCCGTTAATCGAAAAGAAGCAATCAAAGCCTAAGTCGCACACTTGAGCAACGGAGAGAAGATTAAAGTTGCACGCTTCCACCAAGAGCACATTAGAAATGGATAGGTCATTAGATATTGCAATTTTACCTATACCCTTTACCTTTCGCTTGGAGTTATCCCCAAATGTGATCTTGTGTTCGGGGTCCTTCTCCTCCTCTAGTGAGGTGAACATACTTGAGCTACCGGTCATGTGTTGGGTGCAACCGCTATCGAATATCCAATGCCGGCCACCGCTCTTGTAGTTCACCTACACACACAAATTCAAGCTTGGGTTTTAGGTACCCAAGACTTCTTCTTGGGTCCTTTTGAGTTAGTCATCAAGCATTTGGGCACCCAAATAGCCTTCACATCTTTCTTTTCATCGGGTGCACCAACATATTTAGCATAAGTAGAGTCATTCTTCCTCATAAGCATGTAACTAGCATTAAACACTTGAGTTTTAGACATGAATTTAGAAGTTTTAGCAAGAGGACAAGCAATGGCTTTGTGTTTCTCATTTTTACAAATGTGGCAACGGGTCCCTCCCTTAACAAAAGTTACCTTGGGCTTACCCCAACCGCCCTTGGGCAAATCCCCGGGATGAAATCCCAAACCTTGTTTGCCCAAAGTGTACCTTTGCTCCCTAAGCACCTTGTTAAGAGAGTTGTTCCCCACAAGCAATTTAGCCAAGCTAGAATCTAGTTGCTCAATTCTATCTTTTAGAAGCAAATTTTCCTTCACTAGCTCATTAGCACATTTAGCAACACCACAAGTGCCAATAGAACAAGTATTCTCATTTGAAGGAGTAGCACTAGTGGATGAAGATGAGCTAGGATTGGGTGTGTGAGTGGGTCACATGGTAAAGGATGTATCATGAGATAAACTAAGTGAACCATTAATGGTGTCAATTAAGTCACAAGTCACACCAACATTGTATTTTTCAATTGAGCAATCAAGAGGAGTTTCATCAACAACATTTGAGCTAGCAAGTTTGTTTTCTAAAATTTCAACTTGCAAATTTAGGGCTTCATAATCATCCTCTAGAGTTTCTTGTTTTTCAAGCAAGTTCTCAAACTCATTCGCAAGCTCTTTATGCACTTTCATTAACTTCTTTCTCTTAGATTTTTCCTTCTCTAGAGCATTATTCAAATCATCAATCAAAAACTTAAGCTCACTTTTAGAGAGGTGCTCATTTGTTACCTTCTCCTCTAGTGCCATGAGACACATGGGAGGTGTAGGATTGTCGATGGCGACTCCGGACACCTTGGTGTTTTCATTGTCGGAGGAGTCCGCCCAAGAGCCTTCATCGTCGGTGATCCATTCCCCAATCATCTCTTCTTGTATGTTAGCGGTGAGACAAAACTTTTGCTTGGGAAGAGCCGGAGGAGCATTTTCCTTGATCGCAAGTCCGGCTAGCCCATGAGCTCTAGTGTCTTCTTCGGAGGAGGAGGATTGGGAGGATGATGAACTTGAGCTATCTTCCTTTTTGGTTCTTTGACCGGCAAGAGCCTTCTTCTTATCCTTTGATTTGTGATCGCTCTTGCGGTAGTGACGGTACTTCTTCTTATCGTCATTCTCTTCTTCCTCTTGATTCTTTGCCTTGTGCTTGTTCTTCTTACTTCTTGGGCAATCCGCCGCCAAGTGACCCTTCTCTCCGCATTCATAGCAATGCATTTCGGAAATGGGTCTTCGCCTTGAAGAGGATGATCCACCGCGGAAGCTCATCTTCTTGATTAACTTTCTTAACCTCTTGACAAGGAGGGCCAATTCTTCAATCTCCGGAATTGCATCATCGGAGTCATCATCATCTTCTTCAACTTCAACCTTCTTCTTTCCACTTTTGGCTTTGGCGGGGAGAGCAATTGACATCTTGTTGAGCGAGGACTCTTCACTTTCAAGAAGCCGCATCTCATATGAGTTAAGTTGCCCGAGGAGCTTTGTCGGTGTCATTTTCTTGAGCTTTGATTTGGATGCTCGAATTAAGGTCACGAGAGGATTGAAACTAAACGGCACAACATCGAGCATCTTCCGACAAATGTCAATGTCTTCCAAGACCTTCTTCTCCGAACATCCGGTAATTTCATTGACGATGGGGTTCAACCTAAGAAACATTTCATTTACACTTTCATTAGGGAGCATCTTGAATTGATCAAATCTTTTTCTAGCACGAGATAGCTTCTCCTCAAGCATCTCGGCACTACCAACATGAATTTCTCTAAGATGCTTCCAAATGTCATAAGCTTTAGGAATATTGCCAATGCTATCGAACACTTCGGAAGAAACACTAGAAAGTAAAGCATTTCTAGTAATGGCATTGAAACGTTTGTACTTAGCATGAACTTCATCAAGAGCTATTGTTCCCGCCGGAGGATCCGGATAACCGGTCTCACAAGCTACCCACACATCATAGCTAAGCGCCTCTAAGTAACATTGTATTCGAATTTTCCAATAGTTGTAATTTGTCCCATCAAAGATATGAGCTTTTCCAATTTCTATCCTAGGCCCCTCTTGAGCCATCTCCTAGGGGTGAAGCTAAAACCGGAGAACCTAGACGCTCTGATACCACTTGAAAAAGGATCCTAAGGACTAGAGGGGGGGTGAATAGGCAATATTAATTTCTTTTTAAATTATTCTCAATTAAGCATCATCTTAAGAATGACCCAATCCTAGTTGCAATCATCAAGTAAGCGGAAGCGATAAACAATTACAAGGCAACTAAGACATGGCATTCAATTTATCACAAGCGATGCAAGGAAAGTAAGTGCGGGAATTTAAATGAGAGAGTGACACGGTATTTGTTTGACCGAAGTTCGGAGCCGCAACTCCTACTCTCCGTTCAGGCTACCCTTGCGCAAGGACGGCTCGCTCTCGAGCCTAACGCCTCACTTACTCCCGTAGTCGTTCCGCCACTCCGTGAGGTGGACTCAAACCACCGTACCGACTCGAGAGTAACCACATGCAAAGGCCTACTCCCAAGCCCACGCCTCCACGAAGGATGTCGTCTTCAAAAGTAACAAGCCCGAAACGCCCCGATCATGCCGGATCGAAGGACTTCCATGAAGCTCGGTGTTGGGGTTTAATGATTTGTGGCTTTGGATGATTTCTGGGTGGAGGAATGGCTCTAAAACACCTAATTGATGAGCTATGAATGTGGTAGGTGAAGTGGAGCAGCAAACCTCAAAATAGCCAGCCACTAGATAGGTATTTATAGCCCCTAGAGCAAAACTAGCCATTGCCCCTCGGAAGGGGACAAAAAGACTAGCTGTTAGCCTCTACCGGACGCCGTCCGACGGGCATCGGACGCCGTCCGACAGAGCCTACTGCTCACAAAAACTAGGCTTGTCGGACGGCGTCCGGCTACTGCTCACAAAAACTAGGCTTGTCGGACGGCGTCCGGTCCCCACCGGACGCCGTCCGACGGCAAGGAATGCCGAAGCGCTAGAACTACCGGACGCTCTCAGCCCTCTCCCAGACGCCGTCCGACGGCGAAAAAGCCAGAAAATGAACTTCATCGGACGCCGTCCGGTAACCACCGGACGCCGTCCGACAGTGCGCATTGCAGGCTGATTTGGCTGGTCGGACGCTGTCCGGCGGCGCCCGGACGCCGTCCGACAGAGAGGGTTTTCGGGTAAAAGGCCTGAGATAGTATGTGGGAGAGTTTAGGGTATTTCTTCTCTCTCGAAATCTCACAAAGGGATATTTAGGTATTTTTAGAAGTGGTAGACAACGGATACCGAGTTTTTCGAGAATTCGCAAAGATCCGCAAGATCCGAGAAATTCAAACCCCTTTTGAAATCCGACGAAAAACAGAAAATAAACCTAACTACTCCTAATCTATACGTGACCTCTTCTCTCGCCCGGTCACGCATTTGAGACCTTGGAGCAGCTCAGAAATTTGTCGACGCTTCAAATTACGGTTTATCAAAAACGCCGAGTCTTCGCTAGGGTTCCGAGAAGTCCAAAAGACCCCCTAGCACTTACTATTAATTAATTTTGTCATCAATGCCACTAATAAAAATTAGGGCTCAACGATGCTCACAACGTAAACATAAGTAGAATGTAAATGGCAATTGGATAAACATGTTAAAAGCCTATAGACCAACGATAATGTAACCATCAAGTGCATCATCATCATCCTCAATCTCATCAAGATCAATCCACGGGGCTCTATCCGCCCAAGGTCTCTATCCGACCATACCATCATCGGGACTCTATCCGTCCCCGGTATCTATCCGACCGATCACCACGAGCAACCCGGTGCTCGGAAACATAACCCAACCAACACCATACCCAACCCAGAATTCCAGTGCTAACCGAAGTGTCTCGATTTAACAAGCATTCATCCCTAACCCAAGGACGCGGCTGTTCGAACAGTTTAACACTTTGCAGAGGTGTACGACTTTACCCACACGACACAGCAAGCCATGCCGAAGCCTCCTATATGTACATGCAAGACCAATGGATCGCCCGATAACTGTAACCCAATGTCCCACGTGCCGTGTTGTGGTCCAAAGGAGTTAACCGTTGCTTTGTGGACACTACTCGAGGCCTTCTATCCAGCCGTCCTCGAGCCCCCACGGAAGCTACCGTGGCTAAGAAGCGCCCCGGGCAGTCCCCCACACAAAACACAAGCGAAACAACAATAGCCCCAATGATCACCAATGATACAAGCACGCACATAAAATTGGCTAAGTGTCCCCATGATACACGTGTGGTCGTACGTATAGTAGCTTGAAATGATGGCACCATGTTCGGTCCTTAATCGTCCGAACGGGGCTATATGACCGGGATCTTTCCTCCCGTCATCTCCTATCACCCGCTTAAGCCCAACATCAATGCATCATATCGAACCATCACCATAAACTATAGATCAATCCATATTGAATCATTAAGAGATCCTGACCAAGCATTTCAGTTAACCACGTTGACTCTAAGCCGGGCTAAGCACTCGTGACACAACCATAAGTAATAGTACCTGCTTAGGCTATCAAGGAATGAGGATGTTAACCCATTAATAACTGACCGCTAGTGGGACATAACTATTTCTACCCATCAAATATCATATAGGGAACTAGGATGCATTCAGTATAGAAAATATTCAAAGCAATGCAGTAAATAGAGTTCAATATGATTGAGTCAAATGAGGGGAGTAATAAGTGCCTTGTTGCTGGTCGTCGAGGGGAAGAGCGGCTTGCTCAAGTCCGGGCTCCTCCGGAACGTCGTTTTCTATCTTTTCGGTAACGGGCACATCAAATAAAATCCAAATAAAATACCAAACACAGAGAAGCATGGAACAACGTAATATTTCTGAAAGTTCATGAGCTAATGCCGGTTTCGCAAAAAGAATCACTCAATTTCGAGCTCGGACGAGTGAGATATGAATATTTGAAGTTAGGGTGCTAAGGGTAGCTCGGGCTAGAAATAAGAAGCTCGGGAATGCTTACGGTAGCTCGGAACTGAGCCCCCTCGCTAGGGAAGATGTCCTCCTGTCAAATAAGTGTCCTTTATGGTCGGATGTGGCTTATCTTAGCTCGCTAAAGCAAGGTCTTGGTCGGGCTTCAACAGGTTTAGCTCGGGTAAGTCCATCAGCAGACACGTCTCTCAGTGCGGGCTGTTTTGGGGGCAGGAGACAAGCTTGGCTAAGCCCAAGGTCAACATAAAAATTGTAGAGAATTTCCTGGTGCACAACTTTCATGTAAAAACACTTTTTGATCCGGGCTATGGTTGATTTTATACAAATTATTTACTGAGTGGCTGTTTCTGGATACGGACTGAAACTGTACGGGTTTGGGACTGCTATACCTAGGCTCGATTTAGCTCAAGGATAAATTTATGAACGGGACTTGGATGATGCAAAACATGGAGGAGGGATGTTCTAAGGTTCTTACCAAGCAAGGGAGGCCTTGCTTAGGTTCCGACGTCCAATGGATGGAGGGATCGAAGAGGAAGAAGCTCGGTCGCGGCCTTCTCCTCCCATTGCTTGCTGCTGTACGAGTCTTGCCCTTGCTGTTGCGTTCTCCTTCCTTCTTGGTGCGTCTCTTGCTACTGCTCTACTCTAGATGGTGGAGAAGCTCCCTATGCACTCCCCTATGCTTGGGAACACAAGGAATGGCAGCAAGAAGAAGAACTAGATGAGTTCTTGCTGCTGCAAGTCCAGAACATGGGAGGTGACGAAAATGAGATAGAACTCACCAAATCCTTCGTGCATGCGAATGCCCTCGAAGGTGTAGGGAGCTCAGGTGCTGGAGAGCTTGGATCTTGACATGCGCAAGCTCCCTCAAAGTATTTGGGTGGATTTGAGGGTGGAGAATGAGAAGAACTGTTGCTGTTCTGGCTCAGCTCGAGCAGCAGGAAGAAGAGGCGGAAATGAGGGTGTAGAGAGGTAGGAGATGGCTGGTTGGGCCTTTAAATAGGACTGCATTGTGTGGGTGACAAGTGGGACCAGGTCCCACCTATAGATGAGAGGTTTTGGGTAAGGGAAATGGTGAGAAAAGTGAGGGTGCTGCAGCTACACGAGTTTCTTCTCCACTTGGCATTGCTCTGCGCCGTCGTCCGCCGCTTGGCCTTGGAGCGCAGACGGCCTGGGGGGCGTGACCTTCTGTCCGAAGCACTGCCCATGTCATCCAATGGGAGAGAGAGGTCATCGGGTCCTGGTTCGGGACAAAAAGAATTAAGGAGACAAATGGGTTCTCCGGTCGTTTGGGCGGTTCCTATCTCAAGAGATAGTTCGATTACACTCTGCTTGGTGAGCAGTTGGGTGACTAGAACACGTGGCCGCTCGACGAGCTGGGGCCTAGAGCTGGGCGGCCAGGATACGTGGCTACTCGGCGAGCAGTTTGTGTGAGCAGGACACGCGGCTGCTCGGCGAGTAGTCGGGCGACTAGGACACGTGGCTGCTCGGCGAGTAGTTGGGTGACTAGGACACGTGGCTGCTCGGCAAGGCATGGCTAAGGCTCTTCCTGCTCGAGCGACTAAGAAATCTGCTCAGCGAGTTATGTCCTACCACTCTTGTAGCTCGGCCAGCTAAGGAACGTGCTCGGTGGGCTGTATAGTTGCTCGCTAGAGCTCGGTTAGTATCTACCCCACCACTCTGGTGGCTTGGGTAATAGGTATTCTAATAGTTTTATTTTAAAGTCCTATGTTCCCACCGTATAGCCCGGTGGATGAATGCATACTAATGAAAAGTTTTTAAAGAACCATAGAAGAAACAAATGAACACAACAATAGTATGCATGCTTAACTGGAAATAACAGTCGGGCTGTTCCAAAGTGGGAGAGACGCGAGGCCCGCCTTGCCTCGCCCCGTGGCTATATAAAGCCCCCAGGACTTAGGCGCTCTCCACTTCGCCTTTGCCGCCATTGCCTTCAACCCTTCTTCAACCTCCAGCTTTATCGCCATCACTTCCACTTCCATTTCTTTTCTCCTTCCAGAGCCATAATGTCGCCTCTGCTAAGAGGTGGTGGAGCGCCTCAAGACACTCGCCCCGCCGGGGGTGATCTGCCTTAGGGCAGGCTCCCTCACGCCGCGCGTGCAGCCAGGGGAGATTATCTCCTTCGCGTGGGCGCTGTTGGTGGGGCTGATCCCACCATACTCTGATTTCTTCTTGGAGGTGTTGGCCTTCTACGGCGTCGGCGCGCTGCTCCTCACCCCCAACTCCGTCATCTCCCTCGCCGTCTTCGTCCACCTTTGCAAAATGTTCGCAGGGGTGCGACCCTCGCTGCCGCTCTTCCGCCACTTCTTCGTTGTGCATCCAGACGCGCAAGGAGGAGTGGTGGGGAGCTGCTTCTTCATCAGCCGCCCGGAGCGCCACGGGGAGCTGATCCCTTTATCCTCCGCTTGGTGGGCCGGGGTGGAGGAGGAGGGTCAGACGTAGGGGCGGCGGCGGTTGGGAGGAGCTCCGTCTTCCCACCGAGCCCGCGGTCCCCCGCGCCTCGTGGACGAGCCTGCCGGTGGATGGCGCCTCCTTCCATGTTGCGGCCGGCCGCATCTTCTAGCTGGCCCATAATGGGCTCACTGGAGCCCACGTGCTGGTGGACTTCCTCTCGTGCCGGATCTGTCCTCTCCGGCGGTGCGCGCGCCCGGCCTGGACGTACTCCGGCGACGACGATGACACCCGGCTGTATCCGGGCGGTGAGTGCTTCTTCTTTTTTGAACGAGTGAGTTTTCCCGCCGAGTGCTTCCGTAACATCCTCATTTTCAAAATCCAAAATTCATATGCATGTGCATGGCATGAAATTATTTAAAATCTAAAAACTTTGAAAATGATTATGTTACTTGCAAAATAAATATAATTTCAAATCTAATTTGGTTTAATTAATGATATAATATTTTAAATAAAAGATTGCATGAGGATTTGATTTAAAATAAATAAAATATTATATGGATTTGCTTTGATTAATTTGATTTGCAAATATTTAATTAAGTAATTTCTATTTTGGCTCTAATAAAATTATTAGTTTCCTCCCATGTTCCCTATCTCTCTCTTACGAGTGGGACCCACCCCGGAGCCCCTTTTTCTCCTTCCCTCATCCCTGGCCGACCCCTCTCTCCCTGCGCACCCCCTCCTCTTCACCGACACTTCTCTCTCCCAATTCCCTCCTTCCTAATTTGATTCCTTCTTGGTCAAGCCAATTGATTCCTAATTTATTCTTTTGACCAGAGAAAATCAATTAGAGTTATTGGCTTTCCATTTTACTGCCAATCACCCTTGATTTTCTCCTCCCTCTCGTTAAAAGCTCTGTCCCGAGCTCCTTCTCCTACCTTTCTCCTTCTCTTCGATTTCGCGTCGGGTAAGCCACCGTATCCCAATTCCTCTGTGGGCTATCTCCTGTACATCTCCAGTGATCCGTTTTGCATCTCGGTCACAGGAGAAGTCCACCGGAGTTCGCCGGAACCGTCGTTGGAGCGGTAGCCGTGTACCTAGTCGACCCCGCCGTTCTTTCGCCGTTCGTCGTCTCCGAGGGGTAATTCGCGTTCTACTTCACGTCTACTGCATTCCTAGGCGTAATTATAACCTTAGTTCAGTGGTTTCCCGGTGTCGAACCTTGGCCGAACCGCCGCCCTGTAATCGTCGTTTTCCTCGTCGCCGGCTACGTCGAGCAGCCGCTTGGCTCATCCTCGGGCCGAACCGACCCTGCCGTCGCGTTCCTCTCGCTGCCGCGCTGCTTACCCGCCCCCCATTCGAGCCGAGCCATCAGCAGCACGCTGTCCCGCCGTGCGCCGCCTTCCGCCGCCACTGCGAGTCACCGCGCAGCCGCTGTGAGCCGCCGCCGGCCGGCCGAGCCGCCGCCGCCCGAAGCCTCTTCGCGCCGCCGCCCTCCTCCTCTGCCCCTTCCCCCTGGCCGGAGCGCCGCCCTTCGCCGGAGAACACCGCACCCGAGCTGCCCCTGCCCAATGTCCAGAGGTTGGAGACGATGAGCAGTGGGCCGGCCCACCAAAACCCTTTTCCCCCTATTTTTCGATTTTCCAGAAAAGTTGCAAACTTCAAACATTTCTCAAAAATTCTCTGTAGCTCCGATTTAGGTGAAAACAATTTTGTTGTGTTGACAAAATTATGTCGTATTTTACATAAAAATTTGGTACTGTATACTGAACTCTTATTTTCTCTGTAAATTATTGTCTAAACTCTTTTGTAGCATTTTTAGTAAATAAAATATTTAACCAAAATTATAAAACTAATTTTATAATTTTCTATGACCAGTAGGATACTTACTGTAATTTTTGTACATGCATTGCATGCATATTAATTTCTGTATCTTCAAATTGTGACTGTTCGTACTTATTTTCGCTAGAGCCGAATCCCGTTGATCATCTCGCTAACCTTGCCGAGGTCGCCGCCAATCCAGCGTACCAAGGTAAGTTCATGTTGATTTATTGCAATACCTACTGTTCCTTAGTGTTTTTATTAGATTTTTCAAATGCATTGCTATGTTACTTGTACAATGTTAATTGAATTTTAGGATAGATAAATCCCATGTATGCCACATATTTATACCCTGTTCCTATAACCCTAGGATAAATATTAATTATACTTAGCCACCACCCTTGGGTAGAATATTTAAAATAATGCTTAGCCTTGCTTGGTAGAATTGATTTTTATTGTGTTGTTCAATTCTTTATGAAATGCTTTTTTGGGGCAAAACAAATATTTTGATGTGATAGGAGGTGCTATCATAACCTAGGGAAAGAGCTTAGCAAGGTAGTGGGTGCTACCTGGGTTTTCAGTTGTTTCAAAACCCTGTTTTGGGTGAATGGTCGAAGGGCGGGTGCAGCATTGCACGAGACTCGGGTTCAGTGTGGGAACCACCCAATCAAGTAAGGACCGATTCCTTGTGGTTGTCAAGACTAAGTACAACAGTGCGGCCACGTTGATTCCTTGTGGTTGTCAAGACTAAGTACAACAGTGCGGCCACGTTTCCCTATATGGGTAGGGCCTGGCTGAGTAGCATTCGGACCCTTAGCGTCGGGCATTTCAGAGGGTGGCGTAGGAATTGGAGACAGACCACGTACTACATGGCTCAAGAGGGGGCTTCAGCCAACCGAATGAACTGGCACTGCAGTGGAATCCTTAGAGGAAATGCCTGGGCTAGGGGAATGTCGGTAAAAGGCTTTGTGGTGCTCCTTCTCCTTTGGGTGATTCCTAGGTGAAGACACCTGGAGTGGGTAAAGCGTACACACTCTGCAAAGTTAAAACTTTCTAGAAAGCCGTGCTGACGGTCAAGAGCGGACGACGGTGGCGTAACCATAATGGTAGTTTTCATCTCATCTCTTTGTTTTCAAAAAGGGTGTTTTGCTATCCTGCAGTAGGAGCTGCAAGGATATGAGAAAACCACGGTTAGTACTATGAGATAGCAAGGATTTGGATAAAACCGGTGGGTGTCGGATTTCAAAAGAAAAGAATTCAAATGTGTTATTATATTTCAAAAATGCTTTCAACTGTTAGGTTAAACTCTTTAAAATTGGCTTTACGCAAAATGAGCCCTAGAGCCTAGAGCCTGTATTGCATATAGTCAATTGGCTTGCGAGTATTATAAATAATACTCACCCTCGTGTTCTGGTCACGGGGCTGCTTAATCCGACGAGCAATTCCCGCTTCTCAGCTGTATTGCATCGACGGAGAAGAATATGAAGACGGTGACTTCGCCGATGGTGTTCAAGACGAGGAGTACTAAGGATGTCTAGGGTGCTACTACAGCATGCCTATGGGGATCGTTCGAGAATAAATTGAGACTTGTTATTTGGTTCTTATTGCACTATGCTTTCGACTTATTGTAAGGCATGTTGCCAAACTATTGTAATAAAGTCGCACTCTAATGTACTCTTTTTATTTTGTAATGGTAATGATCCAATGTTCTGTAATGCCTGTGTGTACTAGCTACTGATCCAGAGACTAGTACAGGTAAAGCACAGCAACGAACCGACTCGATTTTTGGGGTTCCGATAACTTGCGCGCTAATTCTTATGCCCTTCTTGTTTTGATTCGTGTAGGAGACGGGAACATCATTCCCGACGTCCTCCAGCTCTGGCTGATGGAGCTGACTCCGGAGCCATCCTTAGAGCTGGCGCCGCTGGGCGTGGTCCGCCCGCTCTACGAGTGGGACGCCGCTACGAGGGATGCGTTTGTCCGTGTGTTGGAACCGGCTGACGCCGGCGGCGGCGGGAATGCATCTTCCCCAGGAGATGGGTGTGACGCGGCCGCGCATGCCTCTGGGAAGCGCGCTGCTTCGCCCGCGGGAGCCGGGGCCGGGAAGGGCAGCCCAAGCACGCGCGCCGATTCCCCTACGCGCGGTCCTTTCCTTGCCGGCAAGCCGGGGGGGCCTTTCCTTGCCGGCAAGCGCGGTCCGCTTCGGACGGCGGCCCTCCAGGTAGCGCCTGCTTCCTAAGGACGAACCTTTTCGCCCCCTTCTCGCCTCCTTCTGCCATGTAATCATTCTTCTTTTTCTTCTTGGCTAGGAACACGCCGGGCGCTAGCTCTAGCGCTGCGCCTCAGCCGGCTACCACTCCGCTCGCCGCCGTTCCCCCTCCGATGCCGCTGTCGAGCTTGGCACCACCTCGTGCCGCCAAGGCGGACACCCAGGCGCTGGTGCCCGCCGCGCCCCTGGACGTGACCACGTTCGCCGCGATTGTGGCCAACATGGGGAGCGCGTACACCGCGCTATAAGGCATCGCGGCGGCGGCGTCTGAGCGGGAGGGACAGGCCAGGTGACTGGAGGAGGAGCTCTCGCGTGAGCGCTCCGCCCGCGCGGCCCTCGACCACCAGCTCTGAGACGTGCTGGCCGCCGCCAAGGCTTCGGAGCGGAAGGTGCAGGAGGTCCGCCACGAGCTCAAGACCCAGCTGGAGGTGAGCACGGGGATGCTCCGAGACACCTTCCGCAGCCTGCGCCGGAGATTGGATTCGCTGGGGGTCTAGCTGACCCCTCCGCTGATTGAGTCGTCGGTGCACTACGCCAGCGCCCTCTGGCGAGCCGCGGAGGCTCTCCCGGTTCTGCCCCAGGAGCTGTCCGTGCACGCAGTGGAGGATGGGCGCCGCGGGGCGTATGACGCGGTGCGGTGCGCCCTATCGTGCTCGTGCTGTGTCGCGCGGGACGCGGCCTTCGACCCCACCGCCGCCTTGGTTGAGCCTTCCCGCGTGCTGAGCGCGGGGGAGCTGGCTCGGATCGAGCCCGTGCCGCACGCCATCATGATGATGGTGGATGCGCCGGAGGCTGCTTCCGAGGGCAACCTCGTCGACGGCGAGCGGGAGGGACCTAATGGCGACGGCCGGGGCACCTCGCCGGCGTGAGGCCGGCTTTATAGCCACGTCGTAGTGGTTGATGTCGTTCTCTGGTTCGCACCTGGGACATCGATTCCGGCAGCCAGATCCGTCTCTAGTTCTTTCCCGAGACATGGATTCAGGTGCCCAGAATCGTTCCCAGTTCGTTCCTGAGAGATTGATTCTGGCCACCTCCGTCGTGGGGGTTTTATCCTTGATATCTCTCTTAAGTCTTTCTTAAGCGTTTGCGTGGTGGAGGCTAAGCTCACGGGGGTGCTCAAGACGTCGGCGCCCTCGTTGGCAATGCCGGGCTTAGAGACGACGCCCCGTTCACCCGCTCCACGCGCCGCTTGGCTAAGTGACTTCTCTTATCCGCAAGGAACCCGTAAGTTCGTGAGTGTCCGATCGATCGAACAGCGAGCACACTAATAGCGCAGATAAGCCGCTGAATGGCGAGCAAGACAAGAGGCACGATGGCTTGACTCGCGATCAATGTTTGCAAAAGATGCCTTTTTTCCTCGCAAACGAGAAGTAGTACATGCGATATGTATAGCCCCAGCCCCCTGGTTGAACAAGGGAGGGGAACCTCGGTTGTTCGACCAAGTGACACGGCACTTACAAGGAGGTTGCTTTGCTTCCTCTATGGCAACAACTTCTTGCGCGCGACGACGCGCGAACACCCCGGCCGGGCAGGTCTAAGTGCTCATGTCGTGGTCGTTCACCCTGGGGATGGCCCCGGGCTCCTCGCCCCCAACCGCCGACCTGGAGGGGATGCACGCCTTAACCGGAGTTGCTCCGAGGAGGATTCCTGCCGATGCCTACGGGCAGATGGCGCCCGCCATGTCCAGGGCCCTCTTGTCGCACCAGAGGGCCTCCAGCCGGTCGACCTTGATGGTGATGGGTCCCGCGGATCCCGGGATCTTCACCACTATGTAAGCGTAGTGGGTTGCCGCCATGAACTTGGTCAGGGCGGGGACGCCCGAGCAAGGCGTTGTAGGGGAGGTCGAAGTCAGCGACTTTGAACTCCAGCACCTCGGTGCGGAAGTTGTCCACCTCTCCGAAGGTTACGGGGAGGCTGACGTGGCCTAAGGGGAGGCACTCAGCCCCCGGCGTGACGCCGTAGAAGGGCCGAGCCGGGAGGAGGTCCCGCTCCTGGATCTGCAGCGCCCTGCAGACTTGGGCGGAGAAGAGGTTGATGGAGCTACCCCCGTCGACGAGCACCCGGCAGAGCTTGACATTCCGGATCGTGGGGGCGACCACGATCGGGAGGTGCCCCAGGCCGGCGGTGCTGCTAGGGTGGTCGGCCTGGGAGAAGGTGATGGTCGCTTAAGACCACCTCAGGCGCTTCTCTGCGCCTAACTTGGGGCGACGGCGCACACTTCCCTCATCACCCGCATGAACTGGGTGTTCGAGGGGTATGTGGCAGAGCCCCCGTGGATGTAGGCCACCTCGTGGGTCGCCTGCTGGAACCCTAGCCCGGTAGGGCCTGAGTCCTTGTCATCCTTGAGGGGCCGCTTCTCTTGGAGCAGCCTGTCCACCATGCTGGTGACGACGTTGCAGTCCTTGAGGCCGTGGCTGTTGGTCTTGTGGATGGGCCAGCAGGGCTTGCGCCCCATGTCGCCCCGGCGGTCGTTCGCCGCTCGCCACTGTCGTCGCGATGGTCGCGACGCCCTTCTCGAGGGGCGCGGCCGAGGTTCGTCCTCGTCGCGCTCGGCCGCGAGGACTTCCTCGGCCCGGCGCTTCTTCTTCTCCCTGGCACCGGAACCCTTGGCGGTCCCGGCCTCGCCGGCCCCGTCTCCCTGCTTGGGTGACCGGCTCCGGGCCTCGTCGACCTAGGCGCAGTAGTTCGCCAGGCGGAACAACTACGTGGTGGAGCGGATGTTTTTGGTTGGCCATCTTCTCGCGCATCTTGTTGTCGCGGACGTTGTGTCGGAAGGCAATGATGACGGCGCGGGTAGAGATCTTGGGGCTGTTGTTCCGACACTCGATGAAGCGCCGGATGAACTCGCGCAGCGGCTCTCCTTTCCGCTGCTCGAGGTTGTGGAGGTCGTCCTCCACCGCAGGCTGGACGTAGGTCCCCCTGAAGGAGCTGATGAAGTGCTGGCAGAGCTCACTCCAGGAGTCTATCGACTCTCGGGGGAGGTTCATCAGCCAGGACCGGGGCCCGCCAGAGAGGACGGTGGGGAAGTAGTTGGCCTTCACTCGGTGGCCGCCTCCGGCAGCCCGCACCATAGTGGAGTAGATCTGGAGGAACTCCCCCGGGTTGGTGCTACCGTCGAACTTCTCGACGGGCGAGGGCCGAAACTTGTCCGACCAGCAAACGTCCCGGAGACGCTCCGTGAAGGCGCGGCAGCCGTCGCCGTAGGTCGCGCCACAGTCGTCGTCCGACCCCCAGTCCGAAGATAACCAGGAGTCGGTGGAGGAGAATCGGTCGATGCCGTCCGAACCCCCGCTTCGGAGGGAGTCGGGGGACTCGGCCCTCCGATGATCCTTCTCGCGGCGCCTACGGCGCCGTAAGGTTTCGCGCAGGTCTTCCCCGCGCTGCTGATGACGGTCCTCCAAGTGCTCCATCAGATCAGGGCGCGCCTTGGATGGCCCCGCGTGGGCCGCCCGACCCTTCGCGGCCGCTGGCGCTCCAGCGGCCACCTCCCTGCCTTTCCCACCCCCGACCTCCCCGCTTATCCTTGGGGAGGCTAGAGGCTTGGGAGCTGGCGGCTCCACCTCGAAGCGCCGAGGTCTCAACCCGTACTTGGGCCGCCTCGACGTAGTCGACGATGTCCTTTAGCCAAGGAGTGGCTGGGGACTCCGCCGTTAGCTCGATGGGCGGGCGCTGCAGCAGCGCCCGTGCTGCATGCAAGTTCTGGGCCGCCGTTGCTTCCTCCATGGGAAGACGACGTCAGACCTCCTTGGCCTGCTTGCCCGCGCCGTTGGCTGGAGGGGTGATGAGGCCGGTATCCTGCCCCCTTCCTTCGCCAGGGAACCCCCCATGGCTCACACTCAGCGGGACGAAGGGGAGCCGGATCTGCTCAAGAAGGAACTGAAGAAAGAACTAAGAAGAACAGCGCGCTACTCCCCTATCTGGCTCGTCACTATCGGTGCAAAAATCACCAGGCTAGATCCCCGGGGGCGATTACGTAGTTTCGGCTGGGGGAGTACACCGCACTGTAGATCTAGCTCACAAATCACCGGAGAGACACACAAAGATTTTACACAGGTTCGGGCCCCCGATGCGGGTAACAGCCCTAGTCCTGCCTGTCTGATTATGCGGTGTTCTTGGGCTGATCTTACAAGCTTAAGAACGTATGGATGAATGTGAGAGAGAGTGTCCTCCTCTCTCTCGTGCACGGCACGCCCCTTATATACTGGGGTCGTGCGCCAGCCGAGAGAGAGAGAGAGAGAGAGAGAGAGAGTACAGAGTGAGAGAGAGAGAGGCGAGAGAGAGACAGAGACAGAGAGAGGTGAGGGCTTCTATTAACTGTGTGGGCCCGGGCGACGACTCGGCCTCCCCCTCTTTCCAGGCGGGCCCCGCTCGCCAGCCTCTGAACGGCTCCCACTGAAGTGACCGGGGACGCCGCCTGACGCCTCTGACGCGGTTGTCCCGTCTCGTCCGTCCTTGCGTAGAGAGCGCTGCACCGGCACAGTGCGTCTGACAGCACGCCCTATCGAGTGCATTAAATGCACCCGATACGCTGCGGGGGAGAGACTCCTTAAGAGGGAAACTTCCTCTCGCCGGGAGCCCACTGACAGTGCATCCCCACGCGGTGCGTGCTCGCGGGGTTGCCACCTGGTCTGCTCTTCCGTAGCAAGGCGACATGGCTGCCTGCCTTGGGTCGTGCTCGCCTGGTTGCCACGTGCTCTGCCTGCCCTGGGACGGGGAGACCGTGCTCGCCCGGCTGCCACGTGCCCTGCTCGCCCTAGGGCGGGGGGCCATGCTTGCATCCTCCGCCCTATGCTCGCCGCGGTGCCACGTAGCCACCGGGGCCTTGGCCCTCTGGGTGATCTTCTTTGGGCCACATGGGGGCCTCCTTTGGCTGGGTCCACTCGTCATACCCTTTGGCGTTGGTACCCTGGTACTATATGTACCGACAGGGCCCACGTGCGGCAGTTGCGCAAGTCGTGGCCGTGGTGCTGGTGAAGCGGACAGAAGAGATTTGGGTTGTGGAACGGGTCCTCACATCTGCCTTGATGCGGTGGACGCGGAGGCCGGCCCTGAGGCGCTCTGGGCCGCCATGCACCGCCCCCCGGCGAGGGAGGCGTGGTGGCGGCTGGCGGCGGGCGCTCGGGCTAGTCGGTTTCGACAGCTGCAATGAACTTGGCGGGCTATTCTGGCCACTTCTTCTTCTTGTCGGCCTCGGCCTTGCCTAGGCTGTCACCGGCCTTGGTCTTCTTCTTGGCGAGAGAGCGGCCTCTCTTGCGCTCAACCGCCTCAGAGGCGTTGACGTAGAGGGCCGCGGAGCAGAAGAGCTCGCTCGCAGTGTGGACCGGATTGAGCTCGAGGTCCTCGGTGTAGCGCCGGTCCCTCACACCGTCTTTGAAGGCTTCGATGCTGGCCTCGTCCGAGATGCAGGGGATAGTGTTGCGGGCTCTAATGAACTTGCACACGAAATCCTGGAGACTCTCATCGTCTTGCTGCACCACGAGCTTTAGGAAATCCTGGAGACTCTCATCGTCTCGCTGCACCACGAGCTTCAGGTCCTAAGGACGTCCAGAGCGGGCGTAGCACCCTTGGAAGCTCATACGGAGGGTGTCCTGGAGCTGGGCCCAGCTGCGTATGGAACCAGGCCGATGATTGAACAACCACATTCGGGCCATGCCCTCGAGCACGGTAGGGAAGTAATTGACCAGAACGGCCTCGTTTCCCCCCATTGCCCGGGTGGCAGTGGTGTAGATGGATAAGAACTTCTCGGGGTTCTTGCTCCTGTCGAAATACTCCACCGGGCCGGGCTTGGACTTCGGCGGCCAAGGTGCTTCGCACAGGGCGCGGGAGAAGGCAGGGCATCCCGGCGCGGCCTTGGGGGAGAGCCATCCCGAAATGAGCCTAGGTGGGAGAAGACTCCTCCAGGAGCGCACAGCAAGCCGATGGTGGAGGAGTTGGTGCGCGCCCGATGCGAGCGGCTACGGTTGCGGCTGGAGCGGCTGTGGGAGCCGCTGTAGCCGGAGCTGTCCGTGCGCCCGTCACTCGGGGGCTTGTGCTGGTCGAGGCCGGCAGTGACATCGCCGAGGCCCTTAGCGATGGCTGGACCTAGGTCAGCCATGGAGAAGCCGCGCGAGTCTTTTTCTAGGTCGCGGACGACCTAGGCGATCGTGCGCGCCTTCTGGTGGCTGCACCGGATCGGGTTGGTCACAGCGTCCTCGACAGAGTCAGCCGGCCGGGCATGAGCGGGAGTGCGCAGGTCGTCCTCACGGTGGACCTCAGCCACGGCGCGACGGACGAAATCGTGGAAGAAGTCCCGGGCTTCAGCGCGGCGGCGCTGCAACTCCTGGTCCTCCTGATCCCCGATGTCGACGTCGGCTGAGGCCGCGAAGACGCAGCAAGAGGCGTGCGAGGTCGGGGGAAAGTCCTGGTGTCGCCCGCAGAGGCGGAAACACCGAGCGGCTCGAACTCCATAGGAGTCTCGCTGACATGTGTCAGCAACGGGTCCTGCTCGGGGAGCGACTCCTCGGGGCGGAGCTCTGCCCCTGAGGCGAGAAAGGATCAACCTCCATCTCGTTAGCTCCAGCTTCGGTTTCGGCAAGGTAGCTCTCCTGCCATTCTTCTTACGACGGATCCAGGTCATCCAAGTCATCGCACTCGTCGAACTCGAGGTCGAGGACCTTGTCGTCGTTCGGAACCTCAGCCATGTCCGAGGGAGCGGACTGCAGAGGGCTACTCATGGGCCCCACGGTAGGGGCCAGCTGTCGGTGCCTGGGAAACGCGCCTACTGCTGACAGCGAGTCCACGGACCGGCAGACGAATTTGTAGTTGGAGTGAGGCCCAACAACAACCCTTCCCAGTAGCCTGGGGCGGCGGCCAAGCTCACGAGGGCTCAGGCCGCGCGGTCTTTCCGGACGGTGGCTGGTGTGACCCCTCGACCTGGGAACGGATCCGCCGCAGATGAGGGGGTGAATGATGAGGCGAAATGGAGGTCGGTGAGGTGGTAAAGAGACAAACAGGCGAGACAAGCGTTTTTTTACCCTGGTTCGAGCCCCCACTACCGGGTAATAGCTCTACGTCCTGCTCTCGTTGATTATCGGGTAGAAAACAGTACAGGGGTGCCAAGGCCGGGCTAGGAGGCACCGACCCCGAGCTTACAGGAGTGCTCTGGGTACTGAAGTGGCTAGAAACTGCTCTGCTACTGCTACTACTAGGAATGAGATGCTTCGGGAAGTTGGTAGCTTGGAGACTTCTTCGGATGGAACTTCTGCGTGTAAGACTTGGTCGTTATGCTGGGCAGGCTTCTCCTTTTATAGGCGCGGCGGGTTGCTCGGAGCCGATTCCGTGGGTCCCGCGCCTATCCATGTTTTGTCCATCTTTAGTGGCGGCGCCCTTGTCTCGTTCCCGGGCTCTGTCCTGTCTGCTGCCTGCAAAGAGAAGCTTGTCGGGTAAGTAATGGACACGTGTTCGTCTTGGTGTGCTAATATGGGGGAGCAGACTGCACAGGGAGAAAGCACTTTCCCTTTATCCCCTATATAGCACAGGGGAAGGTGGCGTGGCGAGCTGGCCGCGTGGCTCTCTCCTAGGCTAAAGATAGCTCGGGAGAGGTACAATTCTCTCGGTCAAGGCCGAGGGAGGCGTGGTTGCTCTGGTCAAGCCCGGGGGTGGCCCCAGTGGGCGAGGCATATCTCTGGTACGGCCGGAGGTGGCCTTTTGGGCTCTTTCCCGCGCGGTAGGCCACTGCGGATCCGGCCCAAGGCCCATCTCAGGGTAGGCCGATTATCAATCACCGACAGAAGGCGTCCGAAGGCCCGTCGGACGGCGTCCGATGGGGTCTTCGAGTCTGAGTCGAATAGATCTGAGCCGCTGATTCAAACCTCGAGCCGTCCGATAGTCGACATGTGTCCAAGGCGAGATGGGGTCTATAAATAGAGCTCGGGGGTGCCATTTAGACTTGAGAGAGCTCTTCATTTGTTCCCCCTTGGCTTGTGTGTTCTTGAGAGCTTCTCCCCATGGGTTCCCCCTTGCCCATGGCCTCCTCCACCTAGGGTTTGTGCTAAAGAGAGAGGAGAGGAGAGGGAGAGAACGAGCAAGGTAAGCATGGGTTCCCCTCTTCCTTCCCGCGGTTTTGCCCCTCGTTTCCCGAGGTTTTGGTGAGGGTTGGTGTGTCTCCCGGTCGTTCTTCCGAGTGCTCTTTGGGGTCTTCTTGCCGGAGTTGAGACTACACCTTCCCGTCCCCGAGCTTCACCGGTTCGTCTTCACCGCCGTACAACTACTTCCTCTACATCAATGAAACCCTTGCTGGTGCAAGGTCATCTGGTTGGGAACCAAGTGCTTCCACTTCTCCGCCGAAGAAGTCCGAGGGAAGCCGTGAACGTCTACATCTCCGGGGCACCGGGTCGTCGTCCAAGGTGCCGGGACGCCGTGCGTGATCAAGGCCTCCGCGACTTCGGCAACGTCAAGGTCTTCCGTCCGAGGGTCACGTGTACAAAATACCTTCTCCGCGAAGGTTGGCGCCACTTCGGTGGTGCCGGGGTGTCGGAAAGCCTCCGACTTGTGGAGGACTCCGGCCTCGGTATGAGGGTCGGGAGCAAGCCTTGGGCTTACGTCCTAAAAGCTCGCCGAGTGGATATGCAGGCATGGGACGAGAGAGTCCCGGTCTCCTTCCGAGGAGATTCCGCATCGTGGAGGTAGGTGCTTTGCGCCGAACCACGTAAAAAAATCGGTGAGCCTCCTTTGTCCAATTTACTTACCGCATTTACTTTTCGCTTCGGCTATTGTTCTTGTATTCGCTTCGGCTATTAGGTTAGTTTTCAATTTCCGCTTGTCTCGGTAGCTCGCAGTAGCTTTAATTGAGTAGTTAGTCAAATTAGGATTCACTCTAGATCTTGGATCATTTAATTTGACTAAGAACGAAAACAACAAAAACTAGGAGTAAAATTTGCTAAAATTAGCCGCTTCACACCCCTCGCCTGCTGGGGGGAAGGAGGTCTCGGGGAACCTGCCAAAAATCGCAAGAAAACAGGGGTTACTTTGTAACGACAGCGCCCTCAAGAACAAGCGCGGGGAAATGGTTACTCCGTAGTCCGTACCACCAACCATACCCTCTCGACGTAGTCGCCTCGTCGCCTCGTTTGTACTAAGGCCTCCATGTGGCACCAGTAGTGGTGACACTCTGCAGTCTGCACTGTCCAACAAGTTGCTGAATTTTGTATGTGCTAACCTGCTAATTAATTGCACTAAAGTATCTGGCATGAATAATGAATCCTTGATGTTGCACTTGCATTGCAAACGGAGTATAAATTTGTACTTGACCTCATGTGCGATCTATATGTGGATCGAGTGTCATTAGGTTCCTCACGTGTTTGTGTTAATGCTTATGACAAGTATGCTGTGATTGCAATCGTCAGGCAAGGTTTTTGCTGTCCAATTTGTCCGGGGAGGCGAAACCAGGGAGGCTGCTAGAGCTCATGGGGCCATCAGGGTCCGGCAAAACAACTCTGCTCAATGTACTAGCAGGGCAGCTCACAGCATCACCATCTTTACACCTTTCTGGGTTCCTGTACATTAATGGCAAGCCTATGTCGCAAGGCGGTTACAAGTAAGCTACATCCGCGCACGCGGCTTGTCATTTTTACTCAGGTTTTGAGGGAAAGAACTGATTTTGGTTTCCTTTTGTAGGATTGCTTATGTGAGGCAAGAAGACCTTTTCTTCTCACAGCTTACGGTACGGGAAACACTTTCACTTGCTGCTGAACTTCAGCTTCCTGACACGATGGCTCCCGAGAGGAAGGAGGCCTATGTTAATGAGCTTCTGTTTCGTCTTGGATTGGTAAGTGCTGTCATTTAGTTTAATATGTGAAAAACAAATGATTTTACCACATCACATTAATGGTTGGATTTGAACATGAACTTTTAAGCATGGCGGTATTGAAAATCTGTCCAACTCAACATGTCAATCATGGGCGTCTTGGTGATTTTTTTCTACAAGAATTAATGTCTTAATTTTTTCGTTGATGAGGCCAACCTACATAGTTATTTGATTATTAATAAGCTATTTTCTGTTCAACCTGATTTGATTTTTTACTGTATTATCATCATGTGTTATTGCAACTGTTTACAGGTTAATTGTGCTGATTCTGTTATGGGTGATGCGAAAGTACGTCGAATAAGTGGGGGTGAAAAGAAGCGCCTCTCACTTGCGTGTGAACTGATTGCTAGTCCATCTGTCATATTTGCGGACGAACCAACAACTGGTACAGTGGTACTTAACCTAATTTTATGCTTTATATTTCTTTCGCTGGTTGAAAAGGCCTTTCCTTTTACGTCTAAATATTTTTTGTAGTCAATACATGTAGCTATTAATGTTCTGATAACTTCACTCTAGCAAATGTTTTTAAATAGGCAGTAATGAACAAGGATACAGGATTGAAATGGAAATGGTGATACGGCCATGGCCCATAAACAGGATACAGGATTGAAATGGAAATGGTGATACGGCCATGGCCCATAAAAAGGAACGTGTACTGTAGCATTGCGGTACTGTAGCGGCTTGTTACTGTAGCGCATGGTTAGGATTAGATCAAGCTGGGATTAGATAAGATTATTTAGAGATTAGTTTCTTCGAGTCTAAGCCTTTCCCCTTATAAAAGGGGCGCGTCTTGTATCTTCTATTCATCCAATCAATGAGTAAAAGTTCTTAGTAACGCATCGCCGACGATTCACGGTCGGTGGTTCCGTACAGCCAAAGGCATCGCCGAAGACAAACGGTCGTCTCGCCCGCGTCAAGGGACATACCCGTTACGTGCTAATCTAGCACGTAACAATCCGTCAAGCTCATGGAGACGCACTTCGGCTTCAGCATCGACGTCGAATCATTGGGCGGAGTCGTTTCAACCTTGAGGACAAGGTTGATTCGCAAGGAGTAATGATACGGCCATGGCCCATAAACAGGAACGTGTACTATAGCATCGCGACACCATTCACCGTGGCACTGTAGCGGCGTGTACTGTAGCACAGGGTTGGTTAGGATTAGATCGAGTTGGGATTAGATAAGATTATTTAGAGATTAGTTTCTTCGAGTCTAAGTCTTTCCCCCTATAAAGGGGGCGCGCCTTGTATCTTCTATTCATCCAATCAATGAGTAAAAGTTCTTAGTAAGGCGTCGCCGACAATTCACGACCGGTGGCTCCGTACAGCCAAAGGCGTCGCCAACGACAAACGGTCGTCTCGCCCGCGTCAAGGGCCGTACACGTTTGCGTGCTGATCTAGCACGTAACAATTTGGTATTAGAGCGGAACGATCCTCCTCCAGCACCCATGGTGAGCAGGGAGGAAAGGCTCGGGAAGCTAGAAGCAGCCATGGACGAGATCAAGGCATCCGTGGATGAGATCCAGTCCGTGGATAGAATGGAGAAGATGGTAGCTGACCAAGATGGTTGGCAAGCTGACGGCCAGCTAGATCGATGCGTCGATGGACAAGTCGATGGCTAGCGATGGCCACGACCAGTCCCTTCGGCACCTAGATCGGCAGTGTGCGTGGGAGCAAGACGGCACCAACACCGACATCAAGCAGCATGAAGATCGTCACGCTACTATCGGTGCCATGCCTATCTCCTACATGATGACTTCCAAGACGACGAGGGGCAGAGCTCCACAACACCAAGGCAGATGGTCTGGCATCGCTCCATGTCAGCCTCCATCCCAAGCGCGCACGCAGCGACCACAACATCGACATCTCTATCCTCTTCAATGGTTGAGCTGCAGACCTGCTAGGCCACCGTGGCTACGTCAAGTTCATGGAGACGCACTACGTCGTCAGCATCAGCGACGAAGCCTTGGGCATCGTCGTTTCAACCTTGAGGACAAGGTTGATTCGCAAGGGGGAGTAATGATACGGCCATGGCCCATAAACAGGAATGTGTACTGCAGCATCGTGGTACTGTTCACCGCGTTACTGTAGCGCGACGTTACTGTAACACAAGGTTAGTTAGGATTAGATCGAGCTGGGATTAGATAAGATTATTTAGATATTAGTTTCTTCGTGTCTAAGTCTTTCATCTATAAAAGGGGCGCGTCTTGTATCTTCTATTCATCCAATCAATGAGTAAAAGTTCTTAGTAAGACGTCGCCGACGATTCACGGCCGGTGGTTCCGTACAGCCAAAGGCGTCGCCAACGACAAACGGTCGTCTTGCCCGCGTCAAGAGCCGTACTTGTTGCGTGCTGATCTAGCACATAACAAATGGTTTGTGAATAGGCTAATTTTATAAGAATCATGTTGCAAATGCTTCAAATTGAGCTGCTTTTTTCTTTCCTCATGCCACAAAAATTGTTCTCAGAGGATGGTAATATGCTACAACCTATACCTATAGCTTATTCTGCAATAGGATGTAGATACTAGATGTTTGTCCTACGATATCATCGAATGGGTTGTTCTTGAAACGCTTATTAAGTACTTCCCCCCACAAGTCGATCACACTAGATCAAAAAGTAGCATGGTTGGAGCTGATTATGTCTCTTTCCTTATCCTCGAACTGTTCCTGTAACGGATAACATAAGATGTACTTGTATTTGGTAACTTTTAGGCTTTCTTTTTCACCACATTAAGACCTGCCTAATTAGTCTTATCGATGTGATAGCTCAGGATAGAATATGCTCTTAGCTATGTTTTTCTAAGCTACAAGCTTCCTGAGTGGAGTGAATTTTCATTTAACATACCTTTTTTTCCACTGAGATTCTATTCCTTTTTCATTTGTTATGACAGAAACATGAAATATTAACTAATAATACAGGAACTTTGTGTATGTTTGTGGTTTTCTTTTAGGCCTAGATGCATTCCAAGCAGAGAAAGTCATGGAGACTCTTAGACAGCTTGCAGAAGATGGACACACTGTGATCTGCTTTATACACCAGCCAAGGGGTTCAGTGTATGGCAAATTTGATGACATTGTGCTACTGTCGAAGGGAGAAGTTGTGTACATGGGACCTGCAAAAGAGGAACCTCTAGCGCATACTTTGCATCATTAGGGTTGTAATTCTGATATCCTTCCCATTCTCCTGGCCTTTAATAATTTCTGAAATATGATTTTCCCTTATATTTTCTGCATATACTGTATGTGCTTTACTAATTATATTTGTATTTTACTTAATGTTATAAAATAATCTACAACCTACATACATGTGTCCCTGTTGTATATTTTATTGTTTGCTCTAGCTTCAAGATTCACGTTTCTTTAGTACAGACACGAGCCATTGACTATATTCACCTTTCTTTATATTTGTATTTTACTTAATGTTATAAAATACTCCAAGCCATTAACTATATTCACCTTTCTTTAGTACAGACACGAGCCATCTAAAAATTCAATATTCATGAGGCTATAACTTTTTACATCACATCCGATTATTTAGCTGTTCACATCATGCAGCATACTCTGGCCCATTTTTATGGCTTAAGTGTTGATTCATTTCTTGTGTTAAATTTTGATCAATATCTTAAGCTGATTGTTTTCCACCTTTACTTTTACTGAATAATAACTTGAGTCTGATTACCTCATCAGGTATCAATGTCCAGATCATGTAAACCCCGCTGAGTTCTTGGCCGATCTCATTTCAATTGATTATAGCTCAGCTCAAAGTGTACAGTCATCACAGAAAAGGATTGAGAGCCTGATTGAAGAATTTGCTAATAAAGTGTCGATTACCGAATTCAACATTTCAGTCACAAAATCAGAGAGCTCTGAATTTTCTGCAAAATGTGTTCAGGAATTCACTACTAAGCGAGCACGCGGCTGGTGGAGACAATTTCATTTACTTTTTAAGAGAGCATGGATGCAGGTTCTTCAGATAACCTTTTTTAATTGTGTCTTCCCGCTTCACTTTTACTATGCTTTTTTCTATTGTTACCTCAAAAAAAAAAAAGTGGATAAGTTTATGTTTTATGGGGTAGGCAAATTTTTAAATTTCAAAAGCCCCTTTTGCCTACAGATGTTTCTAGCCTAAGTAAATCAGATTTTTGTGTATAAAATTCAGGATATTAGGTTTAACATATTACTAAAGATGACTGTGGTGCCATGATTGAGCATTCATGAACTCCGTGCCTCAGATAGGTCTAACAACCAACCACTGCATGAAATATACTGATAGACGAGAAAGAAAGCTCATGGCGCTAACAAAACCTTGAAGATTTGGAGAGTCATTATTTGAGCATAGTTGCATAAATGGTGTTTTTATTTTAAGATTGACAATCGCGCGGTCATCATTTATTGGTAATTGCATAGGGCCTTCTGTATTGTAGGCTTTTCGTGATGGACCAACAAACAAAGTAAGAGAAAGAATGTCTGTTGCTTCAGCAATTATATTTGGATCAGTGTTCTGGCGAATGGGGAAATCTCAAACTTCCATACAGGACAGGATGGGACTTCTTCGGGTAGAATGTTTGGATCTTTATTAATTCCTTGCATTGAATAGCTAGTTTCTACATATTTAAAGACGCTAATATTTGACTTCTTAGTGTGACTGTTTCCATTTATGTCTTTGAGAACAATTTACCTACAGAAGGTAACATCTCCTGATGTTGACACGTCTCCTTTTTCTTTATGACTTAAGGTGGCTGCCATAAACACAGCAATGGCTGCACTAACAAAGACAGTGGGAGTTTTCCCTAAAGAGAACGGGCTATAGTTGATAGAGAACGAGCAAAAGGTTCATATGCGCTAGGACCATATCTATCATCTAAGTTGCTGGCTGAGATTCCCATTGGAGCAGCATTTCCATTGATATTTGGATCCATTCTTTACCCAATGGCTAGACTTCATCCTACACTTTCAAGGTCAGTATTATTCGCAATTACAAACCAAAAGGTAGTGCCTGTTTGGAATGCTGGAATTTTCCCTGGTTCCTGCTGGAATTGAACTGTTCCCTGTGAATTTCCTGCGTTCCAAACAGGCATGTAAAATTTATCACTATTTTCTTGTGCATGATATAAATAATTTTCCTTTGATATGTTCAGATTTGCCAAGTTCTGTGGTATTGTCTGTTGAATCATTTGCTGCATCCGCCATGGGTCTAACAGCTGGAGCAATGGTTCCTACAACTGAAGCTGCAATGGCTCTTGGGCCATCCCTTATGACGGTATTTATTGTTTTTGGAGGATACTATGTTAACCCTGATAATACCCCAGTCATATTTCGCTGGATCCCAAAAGTATCTCTAATCAGATGGTAGCACTCTTTCTTATTATATTTCAGTTAGTTCCTAGCATAGCGCAGGATAGCTACCATCTTGATGTGCTGCTTTTGCATTGATTTTCACTTTTCAGGGCCTTTCAAGGGCTTTGCATTAATGAGTTTAAGGGTCTGCAATTTGAGCAACAGCATTCCTATGACATCCAAACTGGGGAACAGGTATAACTATTCATGCGAAATGTGGTTTTTACGTCACGAAAAAAAATCACCAAGTTATAGGAAATATTGCTTAACTTAAGTTGGCATTTGAATGATAATGTCTTAAATGGGAAAAGATGGTTTATACCATACATTATCTGAGCATAGAATAATCGTGGATATTTTGTATCAAACTTTAACAGCATGTTCTAGATAGCCTCAATTTAACATTTCCTGGAATTGTGGAAGCTTCTCAAAAATGGGTGGGGAGATATGCACCTTCAACATCATAGTTTGTAGTAGCATAGACATAAGTGGCCCAGTTTTGATGTGTTACTTCTGTGTGGCAGGCCTTAGAGAGGTTTTCATTAGGTGGAATTCGCATCGCGGACAAGCTAGTTGCACAGGGCAGGAACCTGATGTTCTGGTACTGGTCAACCTACTTGCTTCTGAAGAAAAACAGACCAAAGTATCAGCAGCTCCTGCCACCGTTGGAGGAAGATCAAAATAAACAACAAGTGGAGTAAGCCTCGTCACCAATGGGCAATGGCTACTCCCCTAGTCGTGTAGTGCCATGTGACATGACAGCATATTTGCCTGGGCATGTGGCTTTGCTTCCCGATCCATCACTCGCCGGTCGCCGCTCAATAGTCGCGGACAAAATTTGAAGCCTGCGACGTCGCTTCTGGGATTGGGAACTCGCCGCCGATAAAGATGAACCCGTGTCTGATCGGGCAAGATTTTGCATCGGCGTTGCTCGCATGGCAGTGCGGATCCGGAATGAACGCTGGTTCTTCCGTTCATATACATCGATTTTGTCACGGCTTGTTAACTAGCTTATGTATGCGTTAGCAGCGTCGCTAACAGAAGGTAGTGCTGCTTTGGTATTAACCATTTCCCCAAATGATTCTAGTTCAATAAAACGCTCTATGCGGGAACATACTGCAAGTAGAAATGTAACATTGTATCACACTATTGAATCTTAGCAACTGTATTAACCACATTAAGCATTTCTCTTGTCCCACAATAAACTATGACCAAATTAGTTTGGGCTAGCAATCTTTCTGTATGTAATGTCTGCATCACATTTGAGTGAAGTCTGCATTTCTGCTACTGAAAAGCCATACAGTACGTAGCATACTACTATTTCTTTAGCCATGCACCAACGCATGTGATGTCAGTTTGGGATCTGCACGAGCGTTCAGGCCTATGTGATCAACTTCTTTTAGCGGGTGAGATCAAGTTTCAGAAAGGGAAAAGAAGGCAAATTGAACTAAGGAGTGTCTAATTTCTTATCTTTGATTCTAATGTTATTCTTTACTATCAGAAAGAAACTGCACTTTCTGCACACACCATGTCAGGTCAACATCGATCAGTATCTTGGCAATATATAATCCGCCGCTCACGCCCAGCCCCAAGCAGTTTCCAACATCTTTTTGTTCATGTTCAAGTCTTCAACTCTACTCAATATATATATATACTTTAATTTTTTTGAGGAAAAATATATACAACAACAACAAAGTCTTTTAATCCCAAACAAGTTAGGGTAGGCTAGAGTTGAAACCCAATATGAGCCTTTATCAAGAGGGGAATGAGAGGGAAAAGAAAGAAAGGAGAAAGAAAGTAAATAAATAAATATATAATGCCTTAAAAGATAATAATAATAATAATAATAATAATAATAATAATAATAATAATAATAATAATAATAATAATAAAGCCTATTTATGGTTCCAGCACGTGAATAGCTGCTTTTCAAGCGCTTCTATCAATGGACAGAACTCTAGGTATATTACAACCCTTCAAGTCCCTTTCTATTACCTTCTCTCATGTCAAGTTCGGCCGACCCCTACCTCTCTTTGCATTATTGTCATTCCTTAGGATTCCGCTATTCACTGATGCCTCTAGAGGTCTCCGTTGGATATGTCCAAACCATCTCAATCGGTGTTGGACAATCTTTTCTTCAATTGGTGCTACCCCTAACCTATATCACATATATCGTCATTTCGAACTCAGTCCATTCTTGTATGCCCACAAATCCAACGTAACATACGTATCTCTGCGACACTTAACTGTTGAACATGCTTCCTTTTAGTAGGCCAACATTCTGCACCATACAACATCGCAGGTCTAATCGCCGTTATATAGAATTTACCCTTCAGCTTTTGCGGCACTCTCTTGTCATAAAGGACTCCAGATGCTTGGCGCCATTTCATCCATCCCGCTTTAATTCTATGTCTAACATCTTCATCAATACCACCATCTCTCTGTATCATCGATCCCAAGTATCGAAAGGTGTCTTTTTTGGTCACTACTTGACCTTCCATACTAACATCTCCTCCTCCTGTCCAGTAGTACCAAAGTCACATCTCATATACTCAGTTTTAGTTCTACTAAGTCTAAAACCTTTCGACTCTAGAGTCTGACGCCACAACTCTAATTTCCTATTTACTCCGGCCTGGCTTTCGTCAACTAGTACTACATCATCAGCAAAAAGCATACACCAAGGAATATCCCCTTGTATGTCCCTTGTGACCTCATCCATCACCAAGGCAAATAGATAAGGGCTCAAAGCCGACCCTTGATGTAGTCCTATTTTTATCAGGAAGTCATTAGTGTTATCGTCACTTGTTCGAACACTAATTACAACATTGTTGTACATATCCTTAATGAGGACAACATACTTTGTTGGGACCTTATGTTTGTCCAAAGCCGACCACATAACATTTCTTGGTATTTTGTCATAAGCTTTCTCCAAGTCAATAAAAACCATATGTAGGTCCTTATGCCCCCTATACCGCTCCATAAGTTGTCTTAATAAGAAAATTGCTTCCATGGTCGACCTTCCGGGCATGAAACCAAATTGGTTCATAGTGACATGTGTTGTTCTTCTCAAACGATGCTCGATCACTCTCTCCCATAGCTTCATAGTATGGCTCATCAACTTAATTCCTTGATAATTAGTGCAACTTTGAATATCTCCCAACTTTGAGAAAAAATATATACTATAATTTTTTGGTCCTAAGTTCTAACATAAACTCCACGATGAGGAACAATGAGCGGTGATCCGGTGATGGTTGGAATCATTATGAACCACACCGGCCATTGCCTTGGGCTGGCTCGGCTAAGGGTGGGGCCCACTTGGATGGACCAAATAAAACCCCAAGACCCAAGCATAAATAGGAGAGGTTTGAATCTATTATGTATCCAAGAGAAAGCGATAAAGAATCTTCCTCTCCTACATCTCGTGTTCCATCGTGATTGTTCTTCGCCGTCTACGATCTACGACTTCTAGACAACCTCGAATTACACCCTGGCGTGGTTGTCTAACACGATATCGCGACGAAGCTCGATTTAACGACGCCGGAGATCGGTCGCCGACGAATCGTCGATCTTCTTCCTCCGTTGGCTAGTTGGGACCGTCGATCCGTCCCTGCGACGATTCACGATCCCGTCTTTCTGCGAAATCGAAGATAAATCGGTTTCTACCGTGGGATCCCGTTTGAATCTATCGAAGAACTTGCAAGGATCAAGCAGATCCATTGAATCGAAACCCCGTTTGGAATATGGGAAGAATTGAATCACGCCGCCGCGCCGTTGCCGCGCACTGAAGGCGTCGTCGCGCCCGCGCCACGCTCGCCGCGTGCTGGAAGGCCGCGCCATCGCCGCGCGCCATGCACACGGGCGCGCCCACCGCGCCGTCGCCGCGCCCAAGTCGCGCCGCGCCAAGCCGTGCAGGCCGCGCCCACCGCGCCGGCCGCACGCGCTCCTGCCGCGCCCGCACCGCGCTCGCTGCGCGCTGGAAGGGCTGCGCCGGCCGCGCCGACGCCGCGCGCCATGAAGGACGCGCCGACCGCGCCGTCGCCGCGCCCGCGCCATGAAGGCCGCGCCGAGCCGCGCCACGCAGGCCGCCTCGCTGCCGTGCCCGCCCCCGCAACCCCCGCGCCGGCGCCGCCGCACTGGCGCTCCCCGTGTGCCCCTGGCGGCGGCTAGGGAAAACCTAGCTGCCCCAGGCGTCCTGTGCAACACGGGCCGCACGTGGGCCGCCTCCACCCTCCCGAAGCAGGCCGCTGTCCCGTGCTGGGCCCCGCCCCTGTGTAGCGCCCGCTGGTCCGCGTCCCCCCGAAGCAGTAGCGCCGGCTGGACCGCGTGCCACCTCCTGCAGGCCGCCCGTCCCACTGCAAACCCCACCAGGCCAAGTTGCCCCTTCGGGCCACACTGCATGCCACTCCTAAGCAGGGCTCTGTACAACCCAATTTTGGCAAGTTGAATAAAGAAGGAAAAGAAGGCCATGATGACCACGATGAAATTAAAAGAAGAGAAAGAAGAAAGTAGGTTTCGGGCCGCATAAAAGAAAAAAAAAAAAGGGGAGTTTTGGCTAAAAATGAATTATGGAATAAAAGAAAAGAAAAGAATGGGCCGGGGCAGACCGGAAAAATAGGGAATAAAACCTGTTTGCCCTGTAATCTTATGAATAAGTCCTTGGATTTCCTAGAAATTATGAGAAATTTTGTAGGCTATTGTTTTATAGAAAAATCCTTGGCATTTGAAAATTACATGAAGTATTTTTCTGAAAGCCCCTTGAGAATTATGGAAATTGCGCATAGCTTTTCCTAAGCACTGAAAATTCCATAAAGACCCTTGGAATTAGTAAAATTGAAGAAAGCGTATATTCAGGCATGAAAGCATCTTGGGAGCTCAAATTTTGACCCCGTTTTGAATTTGCAAGCTTATTTAGCTACTGTTAATTACTTTTGTGCAATTATTTCTTGAATTTGCTTGTAATTATCAGTTTTTGCCTGTTTATTATATAAATTGGTAATGGCATATAAGTAGGAATATTGGATTTACATGAGAATTTATGTATTGAAGTCTACCTAGCACCACTCTCCCCACAAGATTACTCATAGTAATCTTATCAATGAATTTTGAAATATGAAATTGTCGGGTATCATAATTTAAGAATTTGAGAAACTGGCCTCTTGTGGCCTGAATTATCTCACCTGGACATAGGACATAATGATTGTATTCGGTCCCTAGAAACCCAACACTGTCAATCGGTTTAGGTCCCTGCAAGGGAAAGAAACCTACCGATAAAACAGAACGAAAGCACTGCACTTTCTTAGACATCACCTCCTTACCAAATTTTGCATGCATGGTTGAGGGGGAGCACACTGATGTTATGTGCTACACTTTAGAAGTGGCTTATGAAACTCAAGCATGCTATCCTGTCATAAGCATAACAGGATTTGGTGCACATAAGGTTTACAAATTATAGAATTATGACCGAGTACAACTCAATATACATAGAATTTATACGATCCCTCTCTATGTGACAAGATCACAAACGAGGGGATTGTACCTCCCACTTTTCACCTCAGTGCTACTAGGAGTGAAAAGCCCATTCGTTGAAAGAATGGAAAGAAGGGAAATTAAAGAAATTGTCCTAGAAAAGAAAGTCCATTGTCCAAGAGACATAGAATACAAGAATAAAGTCACATAATGCAAGCCACATGACCACTAGGTCAAGATGTGCTATAAATGTGGCATTTAGGGGCATTGGTCGGAGATTCGCCGCAAACCTGTTGATGAAATTGCGGCTTATTAGACCGAAAGAATTTCAAAGCAGTAGAGGTGTCTCACTGTGGCTAGAAAAGAAACCTCCTGGTAGAGTACACTTATGAAGAGACACCTTTGTATCGCCCATTAATAGTATTGAAGCCACAAGAAGTAGATAAAGAAGATAAGATCTCGACAAATAGAATTGACGCTAAGAGAAAGTGCATAATTGTAGCATTTAACTATGCAGGAGTTGCACCACTAGCATTTTTCTTGTAAATTGTGGTTGCTAATAGACATTTATGAATTTTAGCATTAATTTGAGGCTCTCGAAGAGCACACTTTATTTGAATGAAAGAATTGAAGCTCTCGAAGAGCAAACCTTAGTTCTCATGTTCATCATAAATTTATCCTATATTCCAATATATACTTTGAAGTTGCAGTCAATATTTGAATTATATGAATTATGAATATTGCCATTGCCTGATTGCAACTATGAATAGAACTAGTGCAGTACCCTATGGAGATATGAATTGTTGGTAGTTTAACAACACCAATAGAATTTTAAGAGACGGCATACATTCTATGGGTCTTACATCAGCACTTTAAAGAAGCATTGTTTTACCCGGAATCTATTTGAACTCTCTTAAATTTGAAAGACATCCATGCCGACGGTTTCCGCGTTGAGACCAATGAAGAATGGCAAAAGAATTATTATGCATTGTGAAGCATTTTGGATGTGAGTAAAGAATGTTAGAATTTCCCCCTCCATTTGAATTTGGGCTATACTACATTAGAATGTATTTAGAAGCTCTAATCTCTTCCATCTGGCATCGTAGAATTGCCATCTCAATTATAGAAAAGATGAGGTGCAATCAACTCGCAAGGACATAGCATTAGTATAAGAATTTTCTGAATCATGAACTGGGCACTCTCCTATTAAAGGTTAAGTCGAGTTTTCTCCTTGCCTAGAATGCATCTAGGAGAGGTTCGTGGCCGTATGCAGCCCTTGCCAAGGGCACTTAACGACATTATAGTGCTCACAATTGCTTCCTTGTGATAAGGCATGACTTTATTCTCTACATAGACCACATGTTCGTGAAGCTGATCTCGCAGATCATAAGAATTAAAGAATAAATTATCTGATCACTACTATGAAGTCCAAAATAAGGACAATGATAGCTGATCGATAATCATTGAACTGTATCGAATACTAAAGAAGAGCACTATATCTCTCGTGTCCGAGCGTCATGGAATAGAGATGTCCGGCCACACTTGCTGAGTTGTCATATATTGAATAAAGAAATAGAAGCCCGATAAGCAGCCCTCATCTATTAATACAAGGGACATGTAGTCCCACAACATCCGACTAGTGCAAAGAAAAGAAATTTCCCAACTTGAATGCAAGTTTTATGTACCTATACCACACTTGCAATGAATTTAACAATGACTGAGAATCATTTCCCGTCATTAGGGGGAGAAATAGAACCCAAAAAAGAAGAATGCCGGAAAAAGATGTGGCTAACCTCAGACACCACTAATGCATTCCCGCGCATTAGCCGCACGAGTATGAATTTTAAAGCATCTAAGAAATTAATGAACTGCCTGATCATTTTTGTGATTCTCGAGGTGTGATAAAGTCGCATGTGCCAGCGCGCAATGCACCAGAGAGGGTTGAAGTGCGAAAGAAGGCATCGAGTAGCACCCCTCAAACTGCTCCGAGGCCTCAAAGAAAAAGGGCAGTGAATCTGGATTCTCAAACCCGGAGTACCCGGAGACGTCCGAAGAAAAAGGGTAATGAGGACTTATCACAACCGGTCACGAAAATGCCCCACAAAAGAAAGAATAAGAAGGGAGCCGTTGAGACACAGCAGCGGTGAGCGACACGCTAGCGAGGAACTCCCAGATTTGAATTTACCGGTACAAGAATAAAGAATTAAAGAAGAAGCCGATAGACATGCAAACGAGCGTGCCGAAGGGCGTGCAGACGAGCATGTGAATGCGCACATCGGCAACCATCTAAAGGTCCTTGCTCCCGCGATTGGGAAATAGCGGTGCAGAGCAAGTGATGGTGCAAGAAGCACAAGTGCACGAAGCACCCCATGAAGAAATGGTCATAAACTCTATGCACTCCGGGGATATATGAATGGAATCACAGCCAATGTCGACATATATATATTTTGTGAAGAAGATTGCCAAAACAATTGAACTAGATCCTGAGCCTGCATCTCTTTTGAGTGTAAGACACGTCTGGACCGAAAAGAATGTAAGAAGGCAATCACCGCGGAACTATTCTCTGAACAAAGGAGAAGTGCTTAGGCGTCTGCGCCGCACATTCCCTCGTGTATGCCCCGTGGGCCTTTGTTCGTAATGAGAAGTAAAGAAAAATGAAGTGGTATGGTACAAAGCAAGGCTGTTAGCACAATGTTTCACTCAGCGCCTTTGCGTTGTTTATGTAGAAACTTATTCCCCGGTCATGGGTGGTGTAACCTTTAGATACCCTTAATCTCAATGGCAGTACTTAACTGAAAGTTGACAAAGAAAATAAATTGAATGGATGTTGTAACTGGAAAGAGACTTGGATGGACTTATATATGAAGATACATGAGTATCATTGTCCTAGACCAAAATAGAGCAAATAGAAATCTGTACAGTGTAATCCTTTGCATTACCATACAGACTGAAGAAAAGAATAAAGCACATACTTAACGTATGAGAAAGAGATGAATGGATTGGCCATTGCAGCTTGGGTTAACACCTTGAGCATATGCCAAATGAATCTCGCTACACCAATCAACCTACACGTTGATCGTGTTGTAAAGGTTTGATTTTGAGAATGTGTATCCACGAAAACCCAATGGTTGGTCGGTCATTTCTTATAGACCTAGACCTGTACAGACCTAGGGATGAGGGGGAGAATGTCTAGAAACATGAAGTTCTGTATCAGAATTTGAGTGGCTCATATACCTCGTGAATAGCATACGGCAGTACAATGCATTTGCCGGCTGTATGTTGCAGTTGCCGTTAATTTTATCAACTTGGTATAATGCAGAGCACAAGAAGAGCATTTGAAAGAATCAAGGACATCTTCCGATACCTCTGAAGAAAGAGAAATCTTGGAATAAAAGAACCAAGATATGGATATGAATATATTTCCTATGTGGTAAGAATTGAAATTAAGAAGAAGTCATCAAAGCAGACTGTTATATCAATGTCGACAAACCACTCGGAAATCATAGCAATGAATGAAGCATATTATGAATATGCATGGCTTTGAAGAAGGTCATTCCACATTTCAGTCATGTGGATTGTACGCTGAATGAACCCCTAGTATCATTTATGAAAGAAATGCAGCATGTGTCGCACAATTGTAGACTGGATATGTGAAGAGTAATCTATTGAGTATATGAACCCTAAATAAAGAATTAGTTTTCTGCACATTAAGTCAATTGAGAATATAGCAGACTTATTTGATAAGTCACTCTCTGCATCTATCTTTGAAAGATGTGTGAAAGGAATTGGAATGACAAGACTTAGAGAAGTGCAGAATTCAGGGGGAGAAACTTCACATATTATGAATTGAAATCTTGAACACGAAGTTCGAGTACCCAACTTGAATGAATGAATGTATGAATATGAAGAAACGTTGGGTGGATCTGTACTCTTTTTCCCTTAAGTGAGTTTTCAATGAAGTTTCTCACGTAAGGTTTTTAACGAGGCAAATCCGTGCGCACAGCAAGCGTATGCTATGTACTCTTTCTCCAACATTTTTCCCACTGGGTTTTTATGGAGTTTTTGGGGCATATGCATCACGCGGCAAGGTCCAAGGGGGAGTGTTAAGGAACCACACCCGGCCGCCGGCCTTGGGCCTGGCTCGGCTAAGGGGTGGGGCCCACTTGGATGGACCAGTCGAAACCCTAGCACCCAAGCATAAATAGGAGAGGTTTCAATCTATTATGTATCCAAGAGAAAGGCAATAAAGAATACTTCCTCTCCTACATCTCTGTGTTCCACTGTGATTGTTCTTCGCCGTCTACGATCTACGCACTGCTAGGCAACCTCGGACTACACCCGGTAGCGTGGTTGTCTAACAGAATCCACATTGATGATCGAGCCTTCTCATTGCAGCAAGGTGAGTACCATTCCATGATTTTCTTGGACCTTTCCAGGAAAAAACAATGCCTAAAATCACCGGCCAAAACCTGTCATGGAGTAGGTATAATGGTTTGTGAGTTTCTTAAAGAGTACATTATTAGCCTCTCAGCTGCACGTGGCGCCCTCTCGTTGGTCAAAACGAGTAGTGATCACGCGCTAATTCGCGCTCCTAAATCCATGCATACGAGTATACGACTATACGAGTGAAGCCCCGGTGCCTATAAATGGTAGCTCATTTGAGCTCAATCTCTCATCAGCTTCGATTTCCTTCTACTTCTTGATCACTTGCTAGCTAGCGTCTTCTCTTCTTGCTTGAAAGAAAAAAAAAAGTTCAATTATTGAGCCGATTCCAGTGCTCCATGTCCATGTCGATGTCGTCGTCTTCCCTCTCGTTTCCGGCGAGGATGCCATTGCCGCCGCCGGCGGGGCTCGGCCGGCAGCACGGACTGCGGCTGCCCAGGAGATCGCCGGCGATGGCGACGGCGTGGTGCCGCGCCTGCGGCGGCCGTGACGGCCACGGCCAGTACGGCGGCGCGCTGGTGGACGAGGGCATGGCGGTGCTCCGGTGGAGGATCCGGGAGGCGCGGATGGCGGAGCGCAACTACGAGGCGCCGGCGGGGTGGGCGGCGTGGGAGAAGCGGTACTACCCAGCGTACGTCTCCGACGTGGCCGCGCTCGCCGGCGCGCTGCAGCGGCTGCTCATGGACACCAGGCCCACCGTCGCCGCCGCCGCCGCCGGGCTCCTGCTCGCCGGCGTGCCCGTGTCGGCGCTCGCCGCGCTGCACCACCTCGCGCAGGCGGCGGAGTCCGTTCTGCATCACGTTTCTTGATCGAAATATCGAATTCTCTGAGCCTAACACTCCGTGGTGGTTCTTCACCATGAGGCAATGTGCTCATGTGCCTCGTATAGTACTACGGAGTAGTATAGAAGTTTGCTTCTGCAGCAGCTGGATTTGTCGCATACAATTTTTGTGCATTGTTGCCTGAAAATCGAATGCCAACTTGGACCAAAAGATTGCTTGAACTTGTAGTATTTGCAGGGGAAATGAAGCTTCAAAATAATCAAAAGGATTGACTGGTAGCACATGCAAGCTTGGTGTCTGACTTGAAGATCTTAGTTCTACTATAATTAATTAGTGGCTTCTTTTTATGATTATATAAATACTCCTATCCAAAGTAGTATATGCGTGTTTAGGGGAGCTTAATTAGCAATGCAGCATACGGGACATGACATGATGCAACAGAATAAATCATATCCGGGCCCATCGCTGAACTTAACCACGATCCACAAATTATTCCATGGGACTATGGGAGGCACAGCCAACAAGCTATCCAGCAGCCGCTCCCATACTGATACAGTTCTATACTTCTATCAGATTTCGATTCAAAAATTTATTTTTTTCACTAAAAGATAAGCGAGCTACCTTCTACTAACACTACTACGGATCGGGGCTTCCAAAGCGACCCATTACAAGCGGTTCGCTTTAACCCGCTTGCGACCCGATCGCCACAAGCGGTTCGTGGCCAACGGGTGGGAGGGCGGCGGGAAAGAGCATATACAAGAGGTTTGTGATAGAAACCGCTTGCAGAGATATCACACTATAAGCGGTTCGTATCACCAACCGCTTGTACTCCTCTGTAAGCGGTTCGTGATATGAACCGCTTACAGTGTACTATCTGTGCAAGCGGTTTGTATCACGAACCGCTTGCATATGCTTTTTTCTTCCCGTCCAGTGTATTTAACCCTTTCTTTCTCTCCCGAGCGAGCTCGCAGTAGTCTTGACGGGCGAAATGTTCATGCGGGGAGGTCTTTAAAATTTTAATTGGCTAATAGTTTCAAAGTAAATAAACATGGTCTCAACATCATTTTCATGTAGACATTGCTTATCTTTTTGCATTGGATATGGAGAAATATTAAATAATCTTGTTTGAATTGAAGGGTGTTTGTTTTGCTATAGCTCTCTCTCTTGATAATTTGAGGCAAGATGTAGATCTATTGGGGGTTTTAAGTCTCATATTAGTTTTGTATCCTTTTTTAATGATGTATAAGATGCTGAAATTAGTTGGTAGGGGTGATTATTTGTTTTAGAGAGCAAGATCTAGCTTGGTGCCTTAGCTAGCTCTCCCTTCTAGATCTTTTGAGGCAATGTGGTGATCTATTGGATGGTTTTAGTTTCACATTAGTTTAAAATAGTAGGTAGGGTGATTATTTCAATTGCTATAGAGCTAAATAGATGTAGGTTTTTTGCTAGGTTGGTAATAATTTTTTTGTGTATGAAATGTAATTAAAAATATTTTTGAAATTTTTTTTTTAATTTGTGAGATTTAGTTGGTTTAGCTATAAAAATCAAGAAAATTTAGAGGTAATTAAAAAATATAGCAATTAGTTATTTCGAGTTAAATATTTCAATTTAAAAAATATAATAAGTGTTCTTATTAATTTAATTGGTGCAGATGAACCGGCAATGGATGTATGCGGATCGTCGGACAAGGGAGTTCATTGATGGCGTGAATGCTTTTCTTGATGTCGTATTTCGAGACTTGCCTCCAGGAAGCTTCGTACGGTGTCCGTGCGTAGATTGCAGGAACGAGAAAGAGCACTCAATGCGAGGACGGATACATGGGTACTTGTTGATGAGAGGTTTCATGCCGAACTATACATGTTGGACTCACCACGACGAAGTAGAGCATACCAGCATAGAAGACGAAGAAGAAGCCGATGAAGAGGAAGTGACATATGATGGTATGCCGGACGCGACGACATACGAGGACGTAGAAGATACACAAGGTGATCAGTATTTGTGTTGTTGCCTAAATTATTATCCTAAGATACACTTGCGTACTGTGCTACTGTGTTCTTCTCTTTGGGATCTTTTCATGGATCTGATTAGCATCTATTTCAATGAGAATGCTCATTCTGGTTAATACTGTAATTGGCATCTAGTCTGATCAATTATTTGTAAGTGAAATCCCAGATATATGATTGACATTACGGCTAAAATTGATCTCTATGTTTCTGCACAGCAGCACTGTATGCTTGTTTTGTAGGAAATTGTATAATAACTTTGGGCAGCACTAATTCTCTTAGGTCTCTCTAGTCACTGATCTTTAAAAGCCTATGATAAATTGTAGATATTGATGTTGGATGGTAGTTTTATCTGCAACCCATTAATATATAAATCTAAGAGCAAAATTTGTTTAATTAAACCTGAGCACTATGCTGGTTTAGTTTATTTCCTGTTTGAATGCCATGTTTATGAAGTTTAATCATGAATTCAGATGTTTTAAATCAAGGAATCATGATTACTAATATTCTAATGGCATAAGTGATTTATTGTCTTAATCGTATTTTTATCTATGTTCAGTTGTCCTATATTGCACCTATTTATTATTTGCCATATTCCAACACTGTTGGCTAGCTATTATGGCCACTGTTTTTATCTATGTTCAGTTGTCCTTGGTTGCTTGGCTTGATTTGCAATGTGCTTGGGATATGGGGGTTTTAGCTAGGGTGTAAGGGCTGGATGGCCTCGATTGCAGCTCTAGAAATCGAAATGGCGCCAGGGAGCTGGAGTAGGTTTTCTATGAGCTCCCGACGGCAACCGCCAAGCACCCTATCTAAGCTTAGCTAGGGTTCCTAGTTGGGTTTATGCAGCTAAAGAAATTTGCATGTGTATGTGAACTTGGTGGCTTAAAAGGTGTTGTTAAAGATGACATGCACATGCTACATTTGAAACTTGAAAAAATTGAAATGGAGGAGATAGATGGCTTAAGTATGTTCAGCTTCGATATTCAAGTTCAGATTTATTTGTCAATTTCTGTGGAGGGTACAAGGAAATCATCGACCTCGCCGTCGAGCACCTTTCATTTGCGGATGGCATCTAAAGGCTAAAACCTAGTAGTTTAGAGGGTGTCGAGATGTATGTTTTGATGGGTGTCGAGATGGATTCAAATATTATATTCAAATATTGTATGTTTTGATGGGTGTCAAGATGGATGACATCTAAGAGATGTATATGTTGTATTCAAATATTGTATTCAAATGTTGTATTCAAATAAAAAGAGATATATATGTTGTATTAAATGTTCTATTATTTCGCGTGCATGCACAGTGATAGATGGCGCACTCCGGAAACGATGATCTTGATTTCGATGCGGGAAATGATTTTCTATTTAACGAAATCGTGATGGGCACTCTCATAAGCTACGATGAGGCCAACCCGGTAGATCCAAAGGGTGATCAGGCCGCCCCGGCTCAAGCCGGTGATCACGCAATCCATGCTCAAGCCGGTGATCCAACCGGCCAGGCTGAAACCGGTGATCAGTCCATCCAGGCTCTCGCCGATGAAACTAATGTCGACGGTGTGAGGTATATATAGCACGGACACTAAAATAACCGTTTCTTATCGTCTCATAGAAATAAGCCTCTAACACATGTTCTGTTTTTTAAGCGGAAGCGTCCAACACCAATCCAAGCAAATCGAGGGCCTAACAAAAAGCCGTCGACAAAGTACGTCATTACTCAAGTTTCAGCCATTGGGAAGCGAAGCCCTATGTCGGCACTTGCCCCTTCAACAACGCTGCGGAGTCATTGTGAGGATCACGTCCTATTAGCATCAAAACATGGCCCAAGGTTCCTCTGACTCAAAGAGCTGCTCGGAAGGATATAAAGGAAAACTTCACGATTCCGACGACTACGAAAATAAGTGCAAGAAATTTACTCCGAGCAAGATGGCGTTATGCTTTCAGTCGTGGAAGAGCGAGCTCAGTAAAAAATACGTGGAGACCGGAACAACTCCAGACTTCAATAAGTATCCGAAGCTAGAGGATCACTGGCAAGCATTCGAGGAGTACAAGTTGTCATTGAAGGCAAGGCATGAGTGAAGCGAACAAGGTCAATGCACAGAAGAAAAAATACCACCACCATCTCGGGTCCGGTGGTTACATCAAGGCTATGCCAAAATGGGAGAAGCGGGAAGAAGAGCTTAGAAAAAAGGGTATAGTACCTGAAACAGAAGACTGGGAGCTCCGTCCACGCAACTGGATCTTAGGCCACGGAGGGAGGCTGAAGGATGATGGCAAGCTGAAGATGGCACCACAAGTGCAACCCGTGAAAGAAAAGATTGTGGAAGCCATCGAGAAGCAACGTGCAGGATCCTTGGTGGTAGACAGGGAGAATGACGAGCTTACGTACGCACTCGGGAACGCAGAGCATTCAGGAAGGACACGAGGACTTGGCAAGCAGGTGCCGTGGATGGCTGGCTTCTCAAATGATCAAGCCACATCCGGAGCCGGAAAGAAGGAAAGTAAGAGAACACAACAGTCAGTCAAAAATCGAGCGGGAGCTCAAGGAGCATAAGGAAAACATGGCGAAATGCTAAAGCGTGAAGTGCATCTTTGCAATCGCCGATCTTCAAAGACCAGGTGGGGTTATCGTCATGCCTCCGGAAGTATATGTGGTTAGTCCCCTGGGCTCCGGTCGGCGAAGCAGCTACGCGTCAAACAACGTGCTGACCGATGAATTACAGGCCCGTTATCCCGTGGACGACATCACCGTGCCCCGCCAATGTGAGTTACGCGTCCAACTGCACAACCTCACCCTTAAGGTAGCTTACGCTTTGGCCTTCCCGGTGGAGTCGGGCCAGACATTCCACTGTAACCCTATACCCGCGGGATACTCCAAGGTCACGGTGGACGAGATGGTGGCTGGATTTGAGGATATGGAGCTCGATATTGCTGGAGGAGACGATGTGACCAAGCTTGGAGAGGCCGTCCATAACATCATCCTCTGGCGGAATAAGTACATCGTGTTTCCTGATGGTGTGGAGGTGATTTCTATACCGAGGGAGAGCACTCCACCAAGACGGAGCTCACCTCCTCCACCAAGACAGGCCACGCCACCACGCAACGCCTCGCCGGTGAGAGAAAGCACTCCACCACGCGCTAGCGCTATGCGCAGAAGCCCAACACCGCCGACCCCTCAAAGCAAAAGGAAGCAAGCGACCTCAGGGAAACAACGGAGCCAGCATCTCTCCCGATAGAAGCTTGCTAGCAAAGGAGCATTCTGCAGCTAGAACGACACCAAGCAGCGAGGCGGCGGTTTCCCATTCAGACAGAGAATGAAGGAACACAGTAAAAACACCTTATGAGATGGCGCTTTGAGGAGTGAAGAGCGAGTCGCAGAAAGTGTGGGCGCATTGATACAGGTATAAAGCTAAAACAAATCCACCGCCAAAGGAACCAATTGATCCAAAGATCGCGGACTTCTTCGCGACAACCGTTCAGCACCGACCGCCTCTCTGTACCGACTACCAAAGAACTATCAGAAAGCACGTCTTCAAGAGTAAACAACCTCAGGGCACATACATGAGCAAGGAAGAACAGGAGGAGGCAAAACGTCTACAGATGGAGTATGACTTCATGAGGAAAGCTGGCCTTGATAACATAGAAGCCGCCCGTGGATTAACTGATGATCTTCCAACGGCACAAGTCGGTGGCCATTTAAGCCGGGCGGTAGTTGCTGAGACCCTAAGGACATACGAAAACTACGGTCAAGATGCGACGCGCGCATGAATGGTACGAACACAGTCCGCCAGGATATGCTCATTCTTGCGTCTCGTTTCAAGAAGAACATTTACATCGAGAGAATGATCAATTGATAAATCTTGAATTTGAAGACGGTACAATGTGTACCATGCGAGCGCCGTCAACGTGTCCTTCATGACTCTTGGTGCTGTGAGTGTCGACTCCACAAGATGTATATATATATCTATACATCTTTGCTTGCCGAGAACCCTAATTAATTAACTCAATTAACCCATTTTCTGTAGAATGGAGATACAAAGACTTAGAAAGCAGAAGCCGAACTCGATTGGCTTCCTTGACCCTTGGTTAGTCAATGAGGAAGTCGACAATACCCTGAAAAACCGAAGGAAATCCACGACTACGTTGTACATGCACTAGTACAACAACACTACAAACCATACATACTTCTGCCATTCAACTTTAAGTAAGTGCTGATGTCCTCACTAACATCTCGTTCTTACATTGCTTAAGGCACCTGATGGCACACTATATATTGTTTAATTACATTTCATAACTGTTGCAATATATAAATAGGTTCCACTGGATCCTTATAATCATAAAGCTTGACCAAAGCATGATCATCGTCCAAGACTCACGGAGAAAACCGCAAAAGGAATACCAGTGGATAATTAACCTCCTTAACAAGGCGTTCCTGAGCTTTCAAGAGATTGAAAGGGCGTTTTAAGAAGGAATTCGATGTCAAGCTAAGCGGTAGATGCGCTAAAACGCAGCGTAATTGCCCTTTGTTAATTAATATTTCTTGTTATTACTGATCTGTAATTGCCCCGCATCGACCATAGGTAAAACAACAAACTGCGGGAAACAACCTATGTGGCTACTATGTGTTCCACTATATCCAAATGATGTGCCACGGCGAGCTTGAGCCTCAAACTCTGAAGAGGTTCGTATATATATACGCAACCATGCATCTAGCAACAACTTAATAACGTTCTTATGTGCTCCATTAATTTACATTATGGGTGCACGTATTTATTATTTTCACTTTAATTGAATTGGCGACTGACATGGATAAACATACTGAAGTATTACCACATCATCGGTGCTCGCATTACGAGAACAACTATTCGGATTCATTCTCGATGAGGTCATTAACCCGAGGCGAGTTCCATTATCGAGATCCATATTCCAACACGAGCGAACTAGGGACGACTTCTCGTCGTCAAAGAGCGTCAAGAAAATCTTGCAAGAAAGAAATGAACTGTTTTGTCCATTTGCACAATGTATATTAATTATAAACTTTCTAAATTTGGCCGGTGCATATAAAGTGTACATTATTACATGTATTATCTAATATATTTAAGCTTGTTTGATCGCTAATTATATGCTCATCCTATATGTATTTAAATTTAAACGACAAATAAAAAAATCTCCTGCCGAAATATATATTTAAATATCTATTTGCGTCGCCCAGAAATGAATTAATCAGTGGTAAACGTACTGCACGTCTGCGCAAGCGGTTTTTGAACCGCTTGCGGAGATGCCACTCTACAAGCGGTTCGTGCCTCCAACCGCTTGCAGAGAGTGCTCCATGTGGCCTGCCAGCCCGCTCGCGCCATCGCCCCGCGAACCGCTTGCAGAGGGGCTTCACTAGCGGCTCTGGGAGCCACTTGTGATGCTCCTCGGGCATCAGTCGCGGTTGCCTGCAAGCGGTTCTAGAACCGCTTGCACAGGCCTTACGAACCGCTTGGGAAGTCTCGAACCGTAGTAGTGTAAATTAACGGGGTTTATAGAGTTGTGTAAGGAGAGGGAAAAAGAGACAATGATTATATAATCCATCCACCAGTCAACTAGTTGCCGAGGGCCGAGGCGTAGGGCAGGAACATTTGTCTAGTTCACAATGTTGCGCCAGACCAAAAGGCAAAAGTTCCATGTAAAACTTTTATAATTTTGCAAGAAACAATTTCCGGAAAGAAATAGAGAAAAATCCTCCATCCGAAACAACCTCCCTAACCCCTTTTTGATAAAGAGATAAAGATCCATTTATATCAAATATCTTAACCTCTTCGTTTGAAACAGATCCCCTACAAGTTCTCCATAACCCCTTTTTGAGAAAGGGATAAAGATTCGATTATATCAAATATCCCTTTACAGTAAGGTCCCTGGACAATAGCCAAATTAAAAATGAGTCCATGTAGGATGAATTGTAAACAAACCTAGGGATCTAGGGTTTCTCCATATGTCGCTATCATCGAGGACAGAGGTTGTCGCACTCCATGTTGCTGCTATTCCATAACCTCTAGCCTCAACCACACAGAGACGAGGAGAAAGATCAAAATTAGCAATAGTAGTGGCTGCACATATATTGTCTTGGCTACAATTGAGGAAGATAAAACCGAGCAACTATCGACGAACACTGCCACCGTTGTCGTTGAAGTTGCCAGCACTTAAAATCCCCCAAACCCATCCAAATTCTTACCTTATAAATGAACTCTACTAACATGGATTGTCCTCTAGCAAGAGATCCAAACATCACAATGTTGTCACCACCCGGTGTCGATCCTAGGTGAGGCTCTCCCTCTTCCTCATATACGTCGAGTACAACGCACAGAGGTCTCTTGTATATTGGCTAAATCAAAGACCAGATCTGCCAGAATAGGAAATCCAGCGTTGACTCCAACTCTAAAATTGAGATTGAAACTCTTTAATGAGGCATACTGCAAAAACCAAAAAAATAATCCTGAAGATAGGGATGCGAATGGTCCGGCTCTAGGACCACCTTTAGCCCACTCTAGTTCATTTATTTGAATTAAAATCTTTCACTTTCTAGTTTTTAGCTCAAACAAATGAACTAGAAAGGACCAAAGATGACCCTAGGGCGGCTGGCTCATTTGCATCCCTACCCGAAGATCTTCACCTGACCCCAACTGTCTTCAACGCCAAGGATGGTACCGGTGACTGTTGGCCAGAATCGTCTCTTTCATAACTTGTTTGTTTGTGCTTGTGTACCTAAGTATTCCTTTTTATCTCTGTTATAAAAATGTGTAACACTTTTGGTATTGTATTTTTTTTTATACCTGTTAGTCTCTTTAAACCGTTTTCAAAGCTCCATTGAGCAACGTTTTCAAAGCTCTTGGCAATAAAAAAAAGTAAGGAACTGTTTGGAACGACGACTTCTTCCACCGTGCCATTGGATTGACGAGAAGGTGCGCCATGCAGCCATCTCAAGGCGCGGAAATCGGGCGCCCTAAAATGGTGAAAAAATTGCACACGAGACAAAGCGTGTTGGTTGACTTTTCCCATAAGACAAAGCGTGTTGGCGTACGGGCGTGAGTAAAAAAAATCCAATTCCTGTGGCTCACGAGGTTGTTGGCCGGCCCGGCCCAGCCCAGGGACTCGTCCATCTTCTTCTTCCTCCTAATCCGAACCAAATTGCAGGAAAATTTTTTACTGTTTGCCCATAAAAAATCACGCAAACAAAAAAATGCCCAAAGTCTACGCCAAATTGCAAAAATGCCCCTAGGCGCTCTCGGTCAGGGCGGCATTACGGGGGCATGGCGCTCGACAAGCGCCGCCAGGGCTCGCGCCGCCGCCAGGCGCCTAGGTGGGGCACAGGTGGCATGGCGCGCGCGGCGCGCTGGCGGGGGCGGGCATGCGCGGCGGCGCTGTGGCGTGGCGTGGCGAGGCGGCGAGGCGAGTGGTCCCGACGGAGGACATGAGCGGCGGCGAAGAGGAGAAGGAGATTGGTGGGGTGCGACGACGACGAGCCACGAAGTCCGTCGCCGGCATGGTCGCCGCCTCGCCACGCCACGCCCGCCGCCTGCCCTCGCCGCGCCGCCGCCGCCGCCAGCTGCCTCGCCGCCGCCACGCCACACCACGCCCGCCGCCTCGCCGCCTTGCCGCGCCTCTGCCGGCGCGCCATGCCACCGAAACCCCACCTAGGCGCCTGGCGAGGCGCCGAGCCCTTAGCGCCCTGGGCGAGGGCGCCGAGCCCTTGGCGCCCTCCGCCGGAGCGCCATGCCCCCCGATGCCGTCCTGACCGAGAGCGCCTAGGGGCATTTTTGCAATTGGGCGTAGACCTTGAGTATTTTTTCGTTTGCGTGATTTTTTATGGGTAAACAGTAAAAATTTTCAAATTGCAGCAGCTGCTGCTGCTGCTGCTGCTCTGCTCGGCTCTAGGGTTTCCTCCTACCTCTCATCCATCCTTCCCGGTCCCGGCGTTGGCGTCGGCATGGACAACACCCAATTCGCCATGGTAATTGTACTAGTACTGCGCTACCTTACCTTCTTGGTCTTCTTCTTCCTCCTCATATATGGATATGTATGTGGATGATTCTCTTTGGGAGGCAGGTGGAGGAGCTGGCCTCGCTCATCAAGGACAACCTCTACAGCAAGCACCTCGTCCTCTCCACCGAGGAGACCCTCCTCGCCCTCCACCCCTACCACGACGACCACCACGACAACGTTGACCATCCCCCCACTGCTTGCGGCACCAATAATACCATACACCTCCAGCCCGCCACCTCCTACCATCGCCTTCTTCTGCACTGCCTCGCCGACATCTTCAGGTCCCCTCTCCTACTCACCACGAAAGATTCAATTCATTCAATCTACTGGATTCGATTCAACCAACTGCTAGGAGTAGGAGATATTGCTAATCTAACCTAATTGGTGGTGTTTTCTTTCTAGCTTTGCCCACGAATCCGTTGGTGAAGGTGAAGATCGGCATCTAATTCTCCATCGCTGCCCTAAAACAGCCATGTACAAATTCCACTAACCTCTCCTCCTTCTTGGCACACATACTGCTCATAATATATTGCTACTTATTCATTGCCCATCGTGCAACTATCTTTACATTGAAAACTCTCCTCCTCCGCTCCGTCTATGGTATTGATTGGGCAAGTCCTCCATCCCTAGTTGTTTTTCTGTTTCCCAATTAAATATGCTATATTTCCTTTCTTGCAGCCCACCTGTCCTCGTCAGCGATGTGTTATGGCAGTTTGATGGCAATGATGTTTCCACATCTACGGTCTTAACAAGAAATGATACGGGTATCATCATTATTGAAGAATCTCGTATTTTGACCTTCTATATCATTTTCTTTATTATGGACTGCCACATACGCAATCTGACTGTAAATCAAAGAGAACGCAATGTTCGTTAAAATTTATATTGTGTAGCTTCCTCCTGAGTTAAGTGGCATCTAATCAGGAAGTACAAAGTAACTATCACCTTCCCATGTCAAAAAATGTTTTGTATTCTCATCCAAAAAATACTTCACATGTAATGGTTGATGAGTATTATTCATCTTAACAAAGTGGTGAGAGCTGGCTGCAGGAGAAATTAAACAGCAGCCTTCACTAACTCCTTGTGCACTTGGTCAACATGACTCTCATTTTTCCCCATATGGATCAGTGCTGGTGGCCAGATATGTGCTTTCACAGCTTGCACAGACATGGTTGATATTGCAAAGGATATTTTTATTGATTTCATAGATCTACTTGGTGTTGTCTTTAGGAACTCTGAATACACAATTAGCACCAAATTGTTACATTACTCTATGTGTGTCATTGTGATATGTGTTCCGTCATGTGAAACAAGTTTGTAATTAGCACTGTTATTCTGGTAGATCACCAAGAGGTTTGGAAGGCGGAAGATTTCCTTGAAGCTATTATTGGGGAGACCTCACCACATGATGAAGTTGATGCAGGTACGTGGGTAGGGTTTGGGCAAATCATAAACTTTTTTGCATAATTTCTGACAATCTAGAAAATTAGAAGTAACCCAATGAACCCTTATCTCTAGGTTTGAAGCCTTTGCAGCAATCAGTGCCAGTTGCGACAGCGTCAGTCAAGGAGAGGGAGGTTGCTTATCGAGCTGTTCGTGAGCGAATCTTCTCTGCATCTGATGCCAAAGAAAATGATTTGTCAGTGCCAAAACTTAGACATGTTCCTGTTGTTGCTCAACGGATGATCGCACACGCACTTGGTAAAAAAGTCGAGGATCCAACAAAGAGAGCTGCCTTGGTGAAAGACAAAGGAAAGGAATTGGTAAATGGAGCTAATATTCCAACAAGTAGCAGGAACAACCTGTATGCAGTTACAGCAAGTGGTAAAGATGAGAGTTATGCTTACAAGGGCGACTCAAAATCCATCGCTGTGGATTCATCTGAAAACTCATTTGCTGAATCTAAGAGGTGCAGGGCCGACAAGTTGAAGAAACATGAGATTGGAGCAGCTAGAAGGATGTTCGCCCTTGCACTGGGGCTGCCTGCTTTTCAGGGAAATGGTCAGGGTGCTGCAGCGTGGAAAGCCAAGTAGAAAGAGTTGGATGCGTAGAATGGCATATTAAATATGTTTTGCCCTCATAAGCTGGGAGGTGGCATGGATCAGGAGGCATCAAATATGCCCCCACATATCTGGAATATTTATGTTATATGCTTTTGGATGTCCTGAAACCCATTTTTCAACCAAAGTTGTATTATGCCAAGTCTTCTGATACCAGGCTGCAAAGAGGCATCTGGCTGTAAGGATTGATCGTGTAGATTGTAGTTTAGATGAATGCCAAGCGATTATGGAAGCCACAAGGAATGAGGTTTGCATCTTGCTTGTGTACTATGCACATTTTAAGGCACATTTTAAGGGAGGCCGATACAAAATTAATTTATAGGTTACAATCATCCATGGAGAATCTAAGTGCCTTCCAAGAGGAAATGCGATCGGTTCATCATGTGGTTCGTACTCTGGTAGGTACCTTGCACTGTACATTTATATCAATTTTTTTTCTTTCTAAATGGTCCCTATTCCTTCTTAGACTGCTAGTACTCAGTGCAAGCTGATATTTCCCTTTGTTTTGCAGGAGACAAAGCTTGGACGCCTTGCATACACTCAAGCATGACTTCATAGTACCGTAACGTGTTTTGCTCCAGAAAGATACAAGTGTTTCTAATACCTCTGACTGAAATGCCTTAGGATCGTACAAAACGAGGAATATATGACTTATGTGAGTTCACTAAAAGATTGGATCAGAGCCTGAAAGCTGATACTCACCAGGCAAGTTAGCGTAATATATCTGTTATTATCCGATCCCCCAATATACTTTTATTGCTGTCAACATTGCCTTGCCACTTCTATGGCCTGTTATTAGTTCAAACCTTGTGCTCTCTCCTAATCTCATAGGGAAATTTACTCAGATGAAAAGGCGTACACATAAGTTTCTAATAGATGGTATAAAGCAGATGTTTAACTATTATTGTCTTTTCAAGTGATGGTATGAATTTTGCATTTTTGCCTATATGACCAAATTTGGCTATGTTCCCTTCCATCCATGAGATATCCCTATGTGTTTATGCTTTTGGCACATGATACTGGGAATTGATACCAATTTTGATGCTTTTGATGTCCATTGAGCAACTGTATTATATCATCCCTGTAGTTTGTTGATTGCTATTATTGTTGTGTTTTAAGAAAAATTGATTTGCAGGTCTCATCATCAACTCGTCCTTCTATTGAATCCTCAGATAGAATTACAAGGGTAATGTTGTTTACCTCTTCGAATGTTAATGTAACTTGGGTATTTGCTGTTAGAAGTAATCTTGATCCCTTCAATATTGGTAAGGCTGTGTAGCAGCCATAAGTATCTAGAGTCTTCTCCTATCTTCTATATAGTAGGAACTATCTAGGATCTTCTCTAGACTTCTATAGACATCAGCTGTAGTGGCGAAGTAGGCATAGAAGTATCTAGACTCTAGAGTCCTATTTGTGTAATCAGCAAAGGGAGGAAGTATCTAGAACCTGCTGTACAGCTATATATATATATGTGTAAATGCATCTAACGAAATGAGAGAGAATAGAGAAGAGAATAGAAAGGTTCAAGCACCAAGTCTATTCCTCTCCCTGCTGCTCACCACTGCTTTCTTCCCCTTCTACCCCAACAATTGGCATCAGAGTTGCAGTTAGCAGCAGTTTTAGTTCCAACAATTGGTATTAGAGCCAGGCTCTAGGGAGAGGGTTTTAGAGAGAGTCGTTCCCATGGAAAGAAAGCATTAGCAGCGATGCTTGCAACAAGGTCTTTGTCTTGGTGAGAAGGTGGGTCGGCTAGCATCTTTGCCATGCTAGGAGCATCGGCGCTTTACATCACCGATTCATGAGAGCCAAGGCAGCACCAAGATGATGGTTCTTTGTGAGGTGGTCGTCTGGCGGACACGATGTGGAAGGTCGGTGGTTCGATGCTCCAAGCTCGAGGCCTATGGGATGCGATGGAGATCGGTGATGGAGATGTTCAGGAGAACAGGATGGCAGTGGCCATCCTGCACGCTGGTCTTTGATGGTCCATGTTGAAGCGTGCCACCTGCGTTGGACCACCTATGGTAGTCGCTTTGGTGGGCTGCGGCCGCTAGAGACTCGAGGGCCACCGAGGGCGCCGACATCGGCGGCGATGGCGACGGCGAAGGATGCCTAGGGCGACATCAAGATCACGCGGAAGAATCGATCAAGGTGGTGATGCGGCGTTTGATGTGCGGGAGGGCATGCTAGCAGCGAGGAAGCAAGAATGTGCGCATCCATGTAGATCGAGGTGCTCACCGCAAGGAGACCAAGGCGAAGCTATGATTGCTCATCGCTAGAAACCTACCGTCCGTAGGTGCTGCATGGCAATGGCAAAAGTTGTCGGTGCTGTGCATCAAGTGGATGTTGCACAAGGAGCACAAACAAGGCAACGGTTCCAGTGCAATGTGGTGTGCGACAGACGGCTGTTGACTCGGCCGTGCTTTTCGTACCGTCACAGTGAAGAAGGTGATGCGGCTGACGTCTTGGCCAAAGACGGCTGACGTCTAGGCCAGGCATCACATGTCCTGCGCTCGGTTTTGGGTACGGATGTCATCTAGGCCGTGTGGAGCCCCTTGGTACGCTGGTCGTTGCTTGTGACTTGTGGCTCGTGTGACGAAAGGGACATGGCCGACGACGTAGCCATGCAACAAGGCTGTGAAGCTACATGTGCCAAGCGGGCATGTGTGTTGCTTCGGAATGACAGTATGAAGCCGTCAGATTGGAGTTGGTGTGAGACCAACAGTTATAAGCGGGGTGAGACCACAACAATTGAGTGATGCCATTGCAATAATGTCGAGGTGAGGACGGCAAGAAAGAAGACAAGAAGGATGGAGCCACGGAGGCATGAAACCACGCAGCAACAAATTAAAACTATGTGATCAAGATTAAGGGGGAGATTGTTAGAAGTAATCTTGATCACTTCAATAATGGTAAGGCTGTGTAGCAGCCATAAGTATCTAGAGTCTTCTCCTATCTTCTATATGGTAGGAACTATCTAGAATCTTCTCTAGACTTCTGTAGACAGCAGCTGTAGTGGATAAGTAGGCATAGAAGTATCTAGATTCTAGAGTCCTATTTGTGTAATCAGCAAAGGGAGGAAGTATCTAGAACCTGCTGTATAGCTATATATATGTGTGTAACTGCATCTAAAGAAATGAGAGAATAGAGAAGAGAATAGAAAGGTTCAAGCACCAAGTCTATTCCTCTCCCTGCTGCTCACCACTGCTTTCGTCCCCTTCTACTCCAAAAATTGGTATCAGAGCTGCAGTTAGCAGTAGTTTTAGTTCCAACATTTGCTAGCTGACCTTTTTCCTTTCTTGCTACAGGCTGCTTCTTTGCCTCTAGGTTTGGAACCGGAGTCTCCTGCAGCTCAATCACCTAGAACAAATACACCTAAGGTCAGGTTTTGTCTAGTGCTGATAACACATTTGACCTGGCGTATTGTGTCTAATATATGTCTTCTTTTGTAGGTTGTGCATTCAGCTACTTCCATGTCTGCATCAGGACTGAGTATGTTGGTTGAAACTTCATTGACACCTAAAAGGGTAAGAGCATATAATATGCTCTGGACCACCTTTTGCTGCTCAACTAAGCACACTACTAAATTTAGTTGAGCACACTACTAAATTTACTTTTGGTCCGCTGGTCTCCACGAGAGTGGTAATAGATTGATTTTATTTTCCACTTTCCATGTTAATCGGAATATGCAGCAATGCCATAATCAGAAACACCATGCCTCTAGAGTAGGGTTCATGGGTTTATGTGATAATAATCTTTTTTAAGAAAACTACTGTTTGGTGGTGCCATATCTGTCATGAAACTTGTTGACTGTGCATCTTTTCGTAGCTGATCAAGTACCTTGAGTGTCTTGTGGTTACAGTCGTGCTACTGGTAGAGACAATCTGTGCTATTTGCTGGTACTAGCTATAGTGCATCCATGCAGTGAAAGCAGCATGAATGAGAAATCTCTTTTGTTAAGTCTAAACCGGAACTAAAGCATCTCTTGCTGCCTGAAGCTCTATACCCCAATGTCAGCTACTAAACCTTTCTTACTGCCTGATCTCTAGGGTATTTTCAACCGAGCAAGTTCTATGAGGTAAGGATGCTAGGAGCTATCAAATGGGTCTTCAAGCTCAAGCATGAGGATACCTGTTTCAAGTTTAGGACGTTTTGGTTAAGAGTTATGCCAGTTGAGATGTGTCTGGGTATTTATCCAGAGGCAACATCAGCTTAACCCTTTACATCTTTCGGATTATCCATCATCTATCTATATAGCCAGGTGCTAGAAAATGCAGCATTGGAAATGCCAATTTTTTTTTTTGTAAAACTATAGTGATATTTGCACGGAGTAGAGCATTTCCTTGATGCCAAGAGGCATTTACATTATGATACTTTTTTAGGAGCAGATAGAGGAACATCATGGACTAGTATTTTAGAAGAGAATGTAGACCAGCGTTGGCAGTGTAAAGGGAAGGTGCGACAGTTTTATGTGTTGGTAACAATATTATGTTGGATGAATATATAGCTGCAGACGTTTAGAGAGAGGATCTCTAACACAAACTTGAAACGGGGCGACCACACAAAAAAATGTGTATGGTTGATCTCTAATCACGTCCGTATTGCTAGTACTCCCTCCGCCCAAATATGATCAGCGTATAACTTGTGGCAGCATGCAACACAAATAATCAGCTTGAATCATGCAACGCAACTGGCCAGGGCATTTTAATAATCCGCTTGAATCATGCAACGCTCGTGGCCAGACACAAGCTGGGACGGGTCTTATCCATCGGAAAATGACGGCCCATTAATTTAAACATCCCAAACGAAGAAGCGGCATTTTGCTTATACGACTATCAAAATATGAAGATCAATCCTGGATTTTTTTTCCATTTTGCTTATACGACTATCAATCTTGGATGGAGGGCTTTTCTTTTCTCCAGAATGGATTTATTGCTCCCACGCAGAGCTTGACTGTCCATGATTAATTAGATTATAAAGATACGATTAGGGCCTCCTCTGCTGACAGGAGTCCCCTATCATAGACCAAATATCTGCTTCTGCGGCTCTGCACATTCAATTCTCTTTCCTCCCATCCTGTTTGACTCTTTCTACTATTGTACTGCAGTACTCTTTCTTCCTCCTGCGGCTGCTCTCATCCTACTGTATATAACAATTCAATTCGATTCGATTCGATCCATCGTCTCGTCCATATGGAGGATGCTGCGCTGCGCCTCCGCGCTGCGGCGAACGAGCGCCTCGCCTGCTACGAGCCGCTGGCCCTCGTTGCCGCGCCCCTCCTGGCAGCCCGGGAAGAAAATTCTCTGAAACCCGGGTTGAAACCACGCTTTGTGAGGCCCCCAAGCCTGATGGCCAACACCTGTCCAACCCCATCGCACGCTCGGCCGAAATAAACAGAAGTAAATCCTCTGCTGTACTGTCACTGCATGTGGGCCCATAGGGTGGTGGGCCCCACGTGCACTCACTGTCCTCTGCAGTATTCCGAAATAAACACGTCGATGCCTCGCTCTCTCCCGATTCCCCAACTCGCATCACAGTTCTAACCCTAGCCACCGCCACCGCCACCGTCGTCGTCGTCGAGCCACCCGCCCCCTCGTTACAGTCCGCCGGCGCCGCCGTCGTTCGCAGCCTGCGCCCTTCGTCGTCCTCCGGCGCCGCCGCGTCTCCAGGCACCTCCTCGTCGTCGCCGTCGAGCCTCTCGCCCCTCGTCGCAGTCCGCCGGCGCCGCCGTCCCTCGCCGTTGTTCGCAGCCGGCGCCCCTCGTCGTCCTCCGGCGCCGCCGCTCCTCCCCAAGTTGAGCTGCGCCTCCAGGCATCTCCTCACATCGGTCTCCGACCGGCGCACCGGCGAACCTGGTGCTGTCGTCTCGTCGACGTTCTCCGCCGGCGCCACCCATCATCGTCCTCCACCATCTCAGGCCGCCGCGCCGATGAGGACCAAGAAGCCAAGAAGAGCATGTCGTCCCCGTCCTCCACCTCTGATTTGCTTCTTGCGAGATTCTGTAGTTTGTACTTTGCAGTGTTTTGAATTTGATTTCAGATTTATAATTGTAAGGACGCAGGAGCTGCAGCGGCATTTTCCCCTATGAAATGAATAAATGCATCTTGTGATCCAAATTGTAATTGTTTCATTGATACTTGTATGAAATGCGATCCAAATGTAAATTATCAGGCTGATTTTCAGTTTGTATGATTTTCAGTTTGTATTAGCAGAAGCAACAGAGTGCTTTGATGAATCATCTATACAAAACAAAGGGAATTGGCTCAGTTTGTAATTTGATTTCAGACTGTATTCCAATTTCAGAAATTAATTGATTTGGTAGAATGTTGCAAAGAATTCAACCTGCCATATACTTAAAGAATTCAACCTGCCATGTACCCTTCTCTCTGAAACTGAAGCATACTGAAACTTCACTTAATTGCATCCAAAACACTAAAAACTTGCATCCAAAACACTCAACTGGTATAAACTAAAGATACATTTTGAAAAGCACAAGACAAATTTGGATCATACACATGATATGTCACTGCGGCAGTGGCATAAATATATAGTGGCATTACATAATGTTCTGAGCAACTCGACCATTGAGGCATCACAGTGAGCAGATGCGCATTACACTGACCACATTTACAAAAGCATGGACCAAAATTACACCAGTGAGCATATTTACCTCCAAAAGCCATAATAGAAGAGCCATTTCTGTTATATGACAGTGGCACTACAAAAGCATTACATAACCAGCCAGCAACTTTAGATCCAAAACAAAAGACAGTGACCACATTTCCTAATGAAAATTTAACATTCTAGCAGTCGAAGAACTAGGAGCATCTTGAGCTCCAAGACCCAATAGCAAGCTTGTATATCCTCCTTCGATCAAAGTAGGCATCACGGTCGAAGAACCCCAATGCGCATTGGTCATCGGTGCAGCTGCTATCTTATTTGTTGCATTCTTTAGACTTGCTTCTACATATCAAACAGAAAATAAATCCTATTAGGTACATATGTAGATGGGAAAATGGCAATGTGAAAATAAATCCTATTAGGTACATGTGCAGATGGGAAAGTGACAATATGTAGCATTACCCTGTTCCTTGCTCTTTGATTGCTTGTCCTCTTCTTCTTCCTTTTGTCAAGTCCATCTCTGGATCTTGTCTTCTTTTTTCCTGGTATGATCGGAGGAGCTCGAAATGATACTTTACCATGTAGTATGTCTTGATCACACTTATCTGTTGTTGGAGAAGAACCACAAGGCTTGGTAGCTATTTGGCATAGTGAGTTATCTGCATCAAAATCTAACTTATCTATAGCCTTTTCCAAATCATCAAGAAGTTGTTTGGAAATTGAACACTTGAAAGCAATGGATGTAGCCTTCCGAGATATACGTGTGGTCTGTGTTTTTAAAGTTTCCTTCTCAATTCCTTGTTTCTGAGAACAATATCCTTGTTTTGCATACTTTGTCCACCTACGGAGAATATATCGAGAAGGCAAATCGAAAACTTCATTGATATTAAAGACTCTAAGAGCATGCTTGCACAATATACCTATTAGACGAGGTAAAGACATGGTTAGAGCAGCAACAGAACTATAGCATACTTTAAATGCAATGGTAAGAGCAGCAGTACGACATACCAATTATTTCATGCTTTCTACAAGAACATGTTATGGTAAGAACGGCAGAGTCAAAAACAACCATTGCCTCGGCTTGGAATTCCATAGGCATAACCTTATAAACCATAATTGTCCCCTCAGTCTCTAACAATTTGCATGAGAAAGAAAACTGTTCTTTAAATTCTTGCTCAAAATCAGAATAAAGTCTTCTTGTATATGATTCAGCTGCTGTCTTCAACAAAGGCAGATTTTGTATACAAGCAATCGGGCTAGACTGTCGTGACTTGTAGTCGGCATCCAATTCATTATCACGAAGACTAGTGGCACATTTTTCACCTTAGCCATCAATGGCAAGAAACCATTCATCGTCGTTCACACAAGCCTTGTGGAGCTGCTCAGTACAAAAGAGCTGCAGGTACTATTTTACCTTGACATAGTCATTAATAGAAAATACCTATCACTCATTACAAAGATGTAATTATCTTGGTTGTATGAAAACAAAAAAAAAATGATCGATCCCTTTTGACATTGTCTAGTTGAACCATTCAAATATACTGATGAATTATTATTGATTGTTGCTGGCTGAATGGATCTGGATTGATTACTCATGCTGCCAACTTGTAATTTGGTTAGGATGTTTTGGCACATGAGCTGGGTCACCTGAAGTGCGATCATGGTGTGTGGCTTACCTTTGCCAATATACTAACAATGGGAGCATACACTGTCCCTGGTAGTGCCTCTAATCACATAATTAATTAATTTCATTCAGGAGGTGAGTGTATATGACATGCCACCTATAATACATCGCTGTTGACCTTTCATCTGCTCTGGTGGAAATACATGCACTCTCTCCAGGTTTTGGCATGGTTGCTGGCTTCTTGGAAGAACAGCTTTACAGGTGGCTACGAGCAGCAGAGCTGACTTGTGACAGGGCTGCCTTTCTGGTAGTGCAAGACTCTAAGGTACCATTTGCCAACAACTTATTCTTTGTTTTTTTTTCTTATTTTCAGTTGATAATTTCTGAATGTAACTATACATCCTGCATCCTGCAGAAGAGTTGGCTATATTCTTATTTTTTTAGCATACAGAAGGAATGTTTGTTATTGAATTTGTCCTTGCATCTAATACCGCCGTGTTAATTGTCAAGAGGTTGCCATATCTGTTCTGATGAAACTGGCGGAAGGGTGCCCTTCTCTGGCGGACCAGCTGAACGTGGACGCCTTCTTGGAGCAGGCTCGTTCCTACGATAAGGCTTCATCGAGCCTAGTTGGGTGGTACATCCGGTTAGAACTGAGATTGCTTTGTGCTCTCATGAAGCTAACTGTTGTGTGGGAAGTGAGTAGTAATTTCTGTCTTGTTTCGCACACGTGCAGGAACGCTCAGACCAGAGAGTTATTGCACCCTTTGCCTGTGATGCGAGCCCGTGAGATCGATGAGTGGTCAAGGAGCCAGGAATTCAGGACCATATTGCAAAAACTGATCCAGCAGTAGGGAGGGTGAAACCATGTCCATGTGTATTGAAGGAATTAACGTTGGTACATCCTCCACATACGAAGAAAAGGTAGGCATTGAAGGATTCAAACCTTGAATCCCCACTCCACCCAGTTATTTGCGAATCCGACAGAATATATCGATCTTGTGTTGGAATTTTTCTGCAGGTGTTGGGTAGGTTGTATTTGAAAGGGAGGGAGAGTAGCTTTGGAGTAGAGTTGGTACTTGCTACTGGTGTTGGAAAACAAAAGAATGTACTCCATATAGGAGAGATTAAAAGCATAAATATTGTATATACATGCAGCCGTGTTCCCGCACTTTTACCCCTCAAAAAGATTCATGCATCCATGTAATACAGGTTGTTGTTGTTGTTTTTGAAACTAATCATGCATGTAATACAAGTGATACATACAGAAATATAAGCAAGCAGGCCTGAGGCAAGTTGATCGGCAGTGCTCTGAAAGCAGTACGTGGGTGCCGTCGGTCGTTGCGTCCATCTGCGATCTTGTACCCATCCATCGTATTTGAACTCGTATTAGTACTCCGGAGTACAGTAGTAGTCTTCTCATAATAATCGAATCTGATTATCTGAAGTAGAGAGTATCAGGAGTGAGCGAGGGAAAGAGCTGCGGTGACACGCCTTCACCCCCGAGATCCCCAACCTGCTGGCCGCCGGCAATACATGTCATGATGGACGATGCGAAGAGCAGCAGCGCCAAGTTGGAGCCAGCGAACACCCAGAACTCAAGAAGAAGCAGAGTATGAAGGTTAAGAGTTAAGATACATAGTAAAATAGTTCAATTTGTGTGCACATTGAACTGGAGTAATATTTGTTTGAAAAGGGTGTACATGCCAAATCAGTGCGACGCTTCGATAACATGACATAACAGTACAACTTGTACACGGCCCAAAAAAAATACAGCTTTAGAATTGGACCGACCAAGGGAGGAATACAGGGTGGATCTGAATTAACATAACAGTACAACTTGTACACAACCAAAAAAAAATGGGAGCCTATACCCTACGGTCGTCCGTTCAGGACTCACCCAACGGATGAGCATCAACTGTTACTAACAAGAAGACTAGCAACAACGCAGATTACTTACGTTTAACTCGGGTCACCTGAGTGAGCTTTTAAATAGGAGACCAACTATGCATACATTCATACGTGATTACTTTAGACAACTGGAAGGATATATACATTCATTTGGTTCGTACGATGACCCTAAATGAAACAACATGATTTTTTGAAACTAATGAAATTTCTAAAACTGCATTAAACAATCTGGAGCTTTTTAAAAACTTTAAAAAATGCATGAAACTACTTAAAACTTCCATTGAAAACTAACGGATGAGCAAAAGGACAAAATAGATGACATCATCATGAACCAACCTAAACCTACATGAACCAAGCTGAACCTATCTGAACCTACATGAACCAAGCTGAACCTACCTGAACCAAATTGAAACAACCTGAACCAAGCTGAATTTCCCCATAAAGGTATCTGCATGAATCAACCTGAACCAATCTAAAACTGCCTGAACCAACATGAACCTGTATGAACCAACCTAAACCTACATGTTTTTCTTTAAACTAACTGAAACAACCTGAACCTAACTGAATTTTCCATGAAGCTATCTTCTTTTTTTACCAGAAAAATCATGAACCAACATGAATTTTCTACGGAACTATCTGAATCAACTTGAATTTCATATGAACCTAGCTGTTTTTTTAATTATACCAACATGAACCTATCTAAATTTCCCATGAAAACTAGTTGAAACAACACAAACCAAATTGAATTTCCTATGAAGCTATCTGTTTTTTTAACAAAAAAATATTGAATCAACATGAATTTTATATGAACCTATCTGAACCTATCTGAATTTCACATGAACCTAGCTGTATTTTTATCTGAAACAACCTGAACCAATATGAATTTCATATGAAACTAGTTGAAACACTGAACCAATCTGAAATTTCTATGAATCTAGCTGAAACAATTTGAACCAAGTTGAATTTCCCATAAAGCTATCTACTTTTTTTAATCAGAAAAATCATGAAACAACAAATTTTTTTTATGAAACTATCTGAACCAACCTGAATTTCACATGAACCTAGCTATTTTCTGATATGAACCAATATGAATTTATATGAAACTGGCTAAAACATCCTGAACTAAACTGAATTTTCTATTAAACTAGCTGAAACGATCTGAACCAAACTAAATTTCCTATGAAGCTATCTGCTTTTTTTACCAAAATATCCTAAACCAACATGAATTTTCTACGAAACTATCTAAACCAACCTAAATTTCACATGAACCTTGTTGCTTTTCTACCTGAACCAACATAAATTTTCTATGAAACTAGCCAGACCGACATAAAATTCACATGAACCTAACTGTTTGTTTTACCTAAAACAAGCTGAACCAATATGAATTTCCTATGATAATTTTTTCATGAATTTTAGAAGTCTTTAACTATTTTTTACAATGTTTTAAATAGCGGGCTAAGCCATTTAGCGGCGGTCTCCTCTAGAAGCTATAAAAAGCTATAGCGGGATATAGCGGAAGCTATTTTATTTAGCGGTTTTATAAAAATATGGAAATTTTTAATTAATTTTACACAAAAACATGGAACTAATGAAATATTATGAACACAAATACTGAAAGTCTCAAATACATGTTCAGGGCTACAGGAGAACATGTCTCCAGTTCCATTACTTCACAGTCATTCAATGATTCAATGTTTCATATTCATTCAATATTCAACAATCAACGACTCAACGATGCTTCAATGGTTCAATACATCATTCTTTAAAGAAAAGAACACAACAAAGAAGCATAGGATCTAGTCATCTATACAAAACACTGAATATTTTCCTTGGTCTGGATTAGCGGGGCTATAAACATTTCGCGGCTAAGCCAAATAGCGGTGTTTAGCGGAGTTAAAGCGTCGTTAGCTATAATAGCGGGACAATTAACAATAGCGTAGCGGCAAGCCCTCTAAAAACGCTATAGCGGGCTATAGCGGTGCTATAGCGGGCTATTTAGAACCATGATTTTTTAAAAATAGAAATCATTTGTCGGATTTTTAGAAATCAATAAAACGGATTATGATGTCACGCTGACGTCATCGTCTTCAACCTTCAGCCTGTAAGTGTCCGGCCGTGACCACGGTGCAAAGAAACGACGATTGCCGGAGCTACAGGGCTCCGTTTGGGGTGTTCTTGGGCTCGTTGGAAAGCTAACAACGGCGTGCACCTGTTGGAGGTAGTCTCACGGCTAGGTAAATGGCCGCGCCATGGCCGGAGACGGAGAGGGGCTCGGGGAGCATATCTACTCGGCGATACACCAAAGCTACGGCTAAAAAGAACCATAGGGAAGCATCTACGAGGCAAGGAGAGCACTACCGTGCAGTTGGCTCGGGAGGAGACGTCTTGACGCGGTGTGTAGGCATGCGGTGCGGAAGTAGCCGAAGAAGTGGACGTCGAGGTGCGGGTGCTCCTATGCGTCTCCCTCCCAGTGCTCGCGGTGGTCGACGGCGCGGTCCATGGCGGTGGTGTAACCGAAAGCGGAGCTCGAACGGACCTCTGGTTGGCTCGGATTTCGCATACACCAAGGGCTCCGCTGCACATACGGGCAGGACGACGTAGGAGTTCTCTAGGGCGGCACGATGGAGGACGGGGATAAGGCAGCGAGCTTGAGGTCGAAGCAGCGCCGGCGAGGAGGCGTGGTCGAGGCCAGAGCAGCACCGGCAAGGACACGTGGTGGAGGCCGGTGCGGACGGGCGCCGTCCTCGAAGGCGGCGGCGTGGTATGGAGCCAGTAACGCCCGCCTGGCCGGGAAGACGCGGCGCAGCGCCGGGTGCGGATCGGGCGGTGCCGGTGTCTGAGCAGAGAGTGCATCGCGTGGGCGCCGCGGCGACGAGCGAGTGTGCCTGAGCTCGTCCGTTGCAAGCCAGAGAACGGACATCCGTTCTCTAACATTCCTAAAAAAAAATACAGCTTTAGAATTGGACCGACCAAGGAAGGAATACAGGGTGGATCAGAAATGTTACCAACTAGCAGCGACCACAGACTCTGGTCCGATTTGGGAGAACTCAAGATTATGCGGTCGATCCGCTTAGTGCGAAGCGGGTGAAAGCAAATTCGCTTATTACTTCACTCGAATTCTCGCTTATATATAATGCTAAGCACTGCAAGATCCTCTCGATCGTTTGCCCACAACTTTTTAGGAGAGTGGTGCTCTAACCTCTTTGAAACATAAGTCCCGGCCAAATAGAAGAGGCCTCGGGCCAATTGACGACCATCTCTCGAATGCGATGGGAGAGACAATCGGCAACGATGGCGGGCCATTGTCCTTCGGACGGGTCGACACCATTCCATGGGAGGAGCTGGTCTGGCGAGGAGGTTTGATGATGCTTCCATTTGCAAGGTCGTGCGCATCTATGCAACTTTTCCCTTGACAATCGAATCCCAAGTAGAGAGTGTGAGCGTTGAGAGAGGAAGGCTGAGTTGATACGAAATTGCACGCCCGGTTGCCAACGAACAAAGCGCGCCCGTGGCCATTGGGGGCTTGAGCTTGGCGGGACGAGGACCCGGCGTCCAAATCCACTGTAGAGCTGGAAGCGAAAGAAGTTTTAGTGGTACGGCGGCGGTGCACCAACATCGGCTCCCCACCGCCACCATTGTCTATGTCTACCGGTGAAAGGAGGGTTGAAAGGGATGGAAGTACTCCTTGGCGGCTTGGCCGCCATCACAAGCGGGTCAAACGGGTCGGTACTACCGGCCGGTACCGACCGAATGAGATTCGGTTAAAACGGCATCTTGTGTTTGGTGACCGTCGGGTTCGGGTTCGGGTAGTACCCGATTTTTTTTTGCCGGGTTCGGATCGGATATGGGATAGCTGTTACCCGATAAATTTGGATCGCATTCGGGTACCCGTTTAGAAATTAAAAACGGGTACCCGTATATCTGCAAGGCCACAGGGCCCACGAGGCCACATGACAAGGCCCAAGCCGGTTGCCTACTGTACACAGCAAACATCCCAGGCTCCCAGCCGCTGAGCGCCCAGATTGAAACCCTAGCCGCCCTCTGCCCGTCCGCCCGTCCGCCGTCGCCGTCTGCCGCCCCTCCGTCCGAGCGCCACCGCGGCCGCGCCGCCCTCCGCCCTCTCTCCGTCGTTTCCAGGTGATCACCCGCCTCTCTCCTCTCGACCCCATTTCTTCCGGCCTGTGGAAGCTTTTCATCATTTCATGTCTCAATGGTGTGTTTCGGTGTGGCTATTTTGGGGGCCGTGGCTCATGTTTTGGTGATGTGCAGGTGCTTGCTCACGCCGACATTTGCGACGGTGTCTCCCAGGAGATCTCAGGCTCGAGCCCGCGGAAGTGCAGGAGTTTGGTAAGATAATCTCGGGTTTCTACTTGTTAGCTGAGAGTGCGTATGTTTTTATTGGCTCCAGGGATTAATATCTACTGTGTGTGTGCTTGAAAATGGATCTACTATGCGTGTGTTTAGGCATTTCTACTGGTGGTTTTCAGAGCAATGCAATAGTGTATGAATCTCACAGTTTATGAAATGTAATAACAAATAAAATAGCAAAGCAGTTTGAGAATTGCATAATTACAATGTAGGTGAATTTACTAGTGATAGATAATAAAACATGGGTGAACGAGGTAGCTAGGCTCATTTCTTGCCACCGTTGTTTTCAATTATTCATGTGAACAGCATCGAAGCATGACATTTAAGGTGTTTTTTCGCAAAAGTTTAGCACAAAAAGTCCATATGTCTAGCTCTTCAACTGAAACACTGATTATTTAAATTTGATTCACAACAGTTTGTCTGATGGAAAGAAATGATGGTGATGAAGGATCAGATTGCAATAGTCCGAGCCATGAAACAGCTGAAAAGGAGTGCTCTATGGATGTGGATGCCGTCGATGTTTCAGATAATGAATGCTCGAGCCCTGTGAAAAAAAAGCGGCAAATTGGAGTCTTTGGAGTGGTGCAGTGTAAAAATGATGTGGTTGATTGTAAAGGCAAGAGCAAGATGAATTCGGAAAAGAGTAAGAGAAAGGTAAATTTGGACAAGGGAAAGAGCAAAATGAATGTGGACAAAGGCAAAAACAAGATGAATTTGGATAAAGGCAAGAGCAAGGTGACTTTGGACAAGGGCAAGAGCAAGCCTCCAATGGTATCATCCAACAACAATAAGACCACAACTACTTCAAGCAAGTTCATGGGATCCGCGTTCAAAGCGGCGGCCTCGAACAAGCCCATAAGTAAGGCCATGGTTTTGGTGCCTTCAACCAAAGGTATAACATGACCAGGGGCGGATGCACCACCTGGGCTGGTTGGGCCTCGGCCCAGGCTTAAAATTTTGCAGCCACTTACCTACTAGGTAGAGTACAGGGAGTTGGGGAGGTTTATTTGGGCCAGCCCAGGTGAAACAAAAGCCCAAGCTAGCACTTGTGCTCACGGCATCAAGCCCACGGCCAGCACTTGTGTGTGCTGTGCACGAGCTAGCTGCTAGCTTTCACGTATTCACGTATTAAGCCCACGGCCAGCACTTGTGTGTGCTGTGCACGAGCTAGCTGCTGCTGCTAGCTTAACGTATACGGTATACGAAATACGATGAGCCGTGACTCTTGGTCTCCCGGACTCCCGCCGATTCGCAGTCTCGCAGTCGCAGATCGCTCGTCGCCTCGTCGCCTCGTCCCCTGCTGACCTGCTCCGCTGCTCGCCTCAACGGCCAACAACAGCAACTCGCCTACTCGGCTACTCGGCAAGGGCATCTCACCGGACACCGGCCACCCGGCCAGGGCATCTCCCAACCAGCCCAGGTGGTGCATCCGCCCTATGCCTCTATCTGTACTCTGTAGTATTAAGCTTTTGAATTTCTATTCTTAGTTTCTCGCTTAGTAATTATGTGGAATTGTGAGTTGTGATGTGTAGTGTATGTGATGCCAAATTGGTACTAATTTATGAAGCTCTTATTTTCTATAGCAGTCTAGCATTAGTTAATTTGTGAATAAAATTTGTTCATTGTTGTATACCTAATGCCAAATTGGTAATTCTAATTGTATTTTATTATATATGCCAGGTCATGGATATGCGAAAATATCTAATTCAACTACCAGGGCCAAGCACGGAGCAAGAACAAAGGCCTAATGTTGCTAGGGAGTTTAATCCAGTGACATAATTGGTGATCCTGGACTAAGGAAGCAAGTTGTAGAATATGATCCAAATATCCAAGACCAAGTCAGGAGGGCCTACATATCCAAGGGTCCAACTCAACCAACTGGTTTGAATTTCCCTCTGAAAAAATATGGAAAGAGTAATAGAAGCTTTCATGACTCATGGTACAAGAAGTTTGATTGGTTGGAGTATAGTGAAGCAAAGGATGCAGCTTATTGTTTCTGTTGTTTTCTCTTTAAGCAACCGGGGAGGGGTGATAAATTTGGTCATGATGTTTTCACAAAAAATGGGTACAAAAATTGGAAGAATGCAAATCAAGGGTTGGCTGATCATGTTGGTGGTGTTAATAGTGCCCATAACAAGGCTATGTTGCATCTTGATGACTTTAAAAATCAAAGACAAAATATCTCTCATGTGATGTCTAATGCTACTCGTGAGTCCGAAGAATTGTACAAAGTTCGCTTGACTTCTTCTCTAGAATGTACAAAATTTCTTCTAATGCAAGGCTTAACTTTTTGTGGCCATGAGGAATCATGTGGTTCTTTAAACAAGGGAAACTTTCTAGAGATGGTAGATTGGTACAAGGATAAGAATAAAGAAGTAAGGGCTGCTTATGATCGTGCTCCAAGAAATTGTATCATGATTGCTCCAAGTATCCAAAAGGATCTCGCAAAATGTTGTGCACAAGAGATCACAGATGTGATTCTTGGAGAGATTGGAGATAGACAATTCTCCATTCTAATTGATGAATCACGTGATATATCAGTCAAAGAGTAAATGGCGGTAATAATAAGGTAAATAGACAATTCTCCATTCTTATTTCCATTCTCATTCTATTTTTAATTCATTATATTTTGATTATTTTCCATTGGCATTCTATCTTAACCTATTCATTCTAATGTAGGTATGTCAGCAGGCAAGGGCAAGTTGTGGAGCGTTTTCTTGGTCTCAAACATGTCTCTGAGACTACATCAGCTGCACTAAAGGAATCTCTTTTTGGCCTTCTTGATCATTATGGCCTATCTATCTCAAGGCTTAGAGGACAAGGATATGATGGTGCTTCAAATATGAGAGGTGAATATAATGGTTTGCAAAGAAAGATTTTAGATGAAAATCCATATGCTTTCTACATTCACTGCTTTGCCCACCAATTGCAATTAGTGGTTGTGTCTGTTGCTAGTAGTGGTTGTTGCCAATCTATTCATGATTTCTTTGATTACATCTCCTTAATTGTCACCACCACTAGCTCATCTTGTAAGAGAAGGGATGCATTAGTTGAAAAGCACCATAAAGAAATCTTGGATAGATTAGAGAGACTGAAAAGCACAAGGTCTTTCCATTAGTTTATAAATTGATGGAGTTGGCATTATTGTTGCCTGTCTCAACAGCAACAGTTGAAAGGGCCTTTTCAGCTATGAATATCATTAAGTCTGCATTGAGAAACAAGATTTTTGATGATTGGTTGAATGATTTAATGGTTTGCTACATCGAGAGAGAAATATTCAAATCACTTGATGATGAGTCTGTTACTCGACGCTTTCAACGCATTAAAACTAGAAGAATGCAGTTGCCTCATAAGCTACCAGCACCAAATGAGTGGTATGTTAGATGATATTTCAATGTCTAAATATTTTAACTTTTACTTTATTACATTGTTTCTCTAATATACATTTCAATCTTGCAGATGCCATATGGTGTAGATTGGATCATCTTTTTGTGATTTTGTTTGAGGACATCTTTTGTTCAACTGTTCAGATCTTCCATAGAGGTACTAAGAGTCTATGATATTGCCCATTCACTGTTTTAAGCATTTAATATATGTAAAAATCGATAATAGTTAAAATTGATGTCATCCTTAACATTTGGACATGCTTATCTTTACTTGTTTGTATCGTTAGCTCGGTTAGGTATTTATCCTTCACTTAGTTGTGCCCAGGCTTAATTTTAGTCCTGGATCCGCCACTGAACATGACGATGATATATTTGTCATAATAAACAATAAATAATTTTTTTCATACTAATGTATGTCTTTTTTTTTTCTTTTTGTAGCTGTGCCATCTATAGATACAAGTGCAAGTGTAAACGTTGAGGAAAACAAAAAAGATGCAAATCAAAAGACTGGAAAGAAACTCACTTCATGGGTGTGGGAGCATTTTGACAAGTATGAGAATATTGTGACAAACGAAGATGGTTCAACTATTACCGAGACTTGGGCTAAATGCAAGAGGTGCGGTCGTACGGCAAGAGCTGAAAGTATAAATGGTATAACAGCTTTTAGGAATCACTTGAAGAACAAGCACAGTGTTGTGAAAGGCTAACAGCTCTTAAATCAAAATCAGGATGGACTTGCAACATATCGGTATGATGAGGAAACTAGCTTGAAAAAAATTTAATTATGCTATTATTATGCATGAGTATCCATTTAATATCTTCCAACATGAGTATTTTGTTGATTTCATCAAGTCGTTGCGACCCACCTTTCCTATGAAATCACGTATAACTGTTAATTATGGAGATCTTTAAAGAAGAAAGGAACAAGTTGTATGAGCAGTTTAAAGCACTTTCTTGTCGTTTTAGCTTTACTATGGACATGTGGACATCCATTCAAAACAAATCTTACATGTGTATGACTGCGCATTGGATAGATGATAATTGGAATATGCGAAAAAGAATTATCAATTTTATTCATGTAGAAGGCAGTCATTCGAGGCTCATGTTGGGTGACATATTTTTCACAAATATATTGAATTGGAACCTTGATAAGAAATTGTTTGCCCTTTCATTGGATAATGCTTCTTCCAACAATGTTGTTGTTGATGTTGTTATTGAGAAAGCTGGAGACTTCCTTCCATGTGGTGGTAAATTCTTTCATGTTAGATGTGCAAATCACATATTGAATCTTGTTGCTAAAGATGGGTTAGAACTAATTGAATGTGCTGTTGGAAATATTAGAGAGTTCATATCCATTGTAAAAAGATCACCTCAACAACGGGAAGCATTTGAGAAGTGTGCCAAAGAGTGTGATTTGGACACTAACAAGGCTCTTTCTTTGGATGTTGCCACAAGGTGGAACTTTACCTATCTAATGATAAGAAATGCAATTTATTATAAGGATGCTTTTGATCGTCTTGCTCTTAAAGATAGGGCTAGATATGAATATGTCACTCCCACCAGAGCCGAATGGGTAAATGCAACAAGTATTTGCAAGTGTTTGAAAAAGTTCTATGATGTCACCTTACTTTTCTCTGGCACATCATATCCTACTGCAAATCTTTTCTTTCGGCAATTTTGTGAGATTAAGATTGCTATTAGAAAATGGTGTCATAGTGATGATGTTATAGTTTCTAATTTGGCTGAGGCTATGAAAGATAAATTTGACAAGTACTGGGACATGACCAATATGGCTTTGGCACTGGCCGCATTTCTTGATCCTAGGTATAAGCATAAGGTGGTTGAGTTTTACTTGTCTAACATATATGGACATGAGAAGGCCGAGTTAGAGAAAATGGAATTAAAGAATATGATCAATGAGTTGTTTGCATTATATTCATCAAGCATGTCATCTTCAACCAATAAGACATCTACTTCAAAAGGTCATGATGTGGTTGAAAAATCAAGTGATAGCTTATTGGATGATCAGGATGAGGATAAGATCAATATTGATGTATTCTATCAATCCATGGATAATGAAAATAAGAAGTCCGAGCTAGAGGTATATATGAGTGATGACCTTTTTAAGGTGGACGGTGATAACCAATTTGATATATTATCATGGTGGAAGGGGCAAGCAGCAAAGTATCCTATTCTTTCTCGCCTTGCTCATGATGTTCTATCCATACAAGTGTCTACGGTTGCTTCGGAGTCGGTGTTTAGTGCCGGTGGACGTGTTATTGATCCATTTCGTAGTTGGCTTGATTCGAAAATTGTGGAGGCATTAGTTTGCACAAAAGATTGGATGATTGCTTCAAATAAAGGTAAATTTTTATCTTACTTACAATGAGTTCATTTATATATTATTCCTTTAGTTTTAATTAATAACTATTATTTTATTTTGATCAATGTTAGATGCAAAGAAGAGAAAAGTTGAAGTCTTATGGGACCAATTGAACGAGAATGCAGAAATGGAGACCAATGTTGAAACTTAATATTTGAGATGTATGTTGCATGAAGGGAAGTGTTGGAATTTGGGATGTTATGTTTTATTAAGAGTGTACGCTATGTTCAGTCTTTGCGCTATGTTAAAACTTTGTTTTGAATTGTGCAAGTTAGACTTAATGTTGGTGAACAAGTTTATTATGTTGAGACTATGTGCTATGCTGAAGATTTGTTTTGAGTTATGTTAGTTACACTTACTGTTCGTTATCATATCGTATTATGTTGAGACTATGTGCTATATGAAATTTTGTTTTGAATTATGTAAATTGGATTTAATTTACATATGACCCAAACACATATCCGATAACCGATTTCTACCCATTCATATGGTATCCGATATCCGTTTTCTACCCGACCGTCAAAACCCGTAACCGTAACCGTATCCGACCCGATATCCGAAAAAATAAATTAGGGTAGAATACGATATGAGTCACTATCCGACCGTAACCGACCCGTTTTCACCCCTAATCACAAGCCGTGGGCCTGAGCTGCCGATATCCAGCTCCATCACTCCCTTCATGGTGGCGCAGCAGAAGCGGACAGCAAATGGCAGAGTTGAGTAGATGAACAATGTTGGGTGCTTGTAGACGACGGTCCAAGTGTCGTCACCGGGCTTAACGACGGCGAGCGAAGAGCAGAAGTTGATCGCCATGTTACTTTGGAGGCGGAGGCGGAGGCATGGTGGTGGTGAATAAGACGGCGCCGCCACCACCGGCGTTAGGAAAGGTGGGTAGTTGGGCGGGAGGTGGGTGAGGCGGTGCGTGAGCGGGTTGAGCAGCGGCGAGACGCAAGGGCCGTGGAAGAGCAGGAGGAGGCCCTCCGGGTGAGCGACAGCAGACACATGCTCGCGAGCTCCGGAGGTCCATTCGGATGCACTCGCCGGTGGAGACGTTGAGAAGCGGCGGCGGGTGGTGGCGTGAGCCTTGTCGAGCATCATCCACCGCCGAGGAGGAAGCGGCGTCCGTGCCATCGCCACCTATAGGATCCGGCGGCAGCGGCGCCATGGGCGGCGAGCGGCGCAGGCGGATGTAGTCGGCGACATCGTGGGCGAGGGCGAGGTCGGCGATCAGGCGGCCGCCCATCCCCATGGTTCGCCCAGTCCTTGTGCCACTCCCACTCTTGTTGACGCCGACGCCGGTAAGGGCGCTTCGCTTTGCCCGCAAGACCAAGACGAAGAAGTGGCATGAGCGGAGGAGGAGCAAGCGCTCAAAATTTGATTTTTTTCCCTTCCACTTGGCTCCCCTCCCATCCGGCTCCGGATCTCGATCTCGGCGCGCATGGCGGCAGAGAGGGATAACACTGCCGCCGTCGAGTCGGACACCGCCGCCGCCGCCTTCTTGTGAATCCCCATGTCACCCATCGCTAACGGCACCGCACCGCGCCGGCGGGATGGAATTAGGGACGGACACCCTCGACCTCCACAGGAGAGAAGTTTTTTTTTACTTTGGATTTGGATTGCCTGTAGAAGATGAGTTCCTCTGTGCCGCTGCCTTGGGGTTGGGGTTCCTTTTATGTTGGGACTTGGGACTTGGGAGGACGACGACGGGACGACTTCTTGTATTCGATACGGACCAGAGAAACAGACTAATCGGATACGTACAGATACGGGTCCGATTCGATTTGTATTGCATCCATAATCTTTTATGGATATCTTTTATGGACTAACCATATCGATCGATTTTTTCCTTAAAAAATGCTCTCTTGATTGAATAATAATACACGGCAAGGTATAATAGAGAAATAAACACATGCTCTATCTCTTCTCTACTATTACAATTAACAGGCAAAAATACTCACTAAGAACTTAAAAAAGAAAAGTTCCATTCCAAAACAAAAATGCTTTACTATTAATATTAAATTCCTCTAAAATTACTGGCAAAGCAGCCGCGAATGCGAGCAAGGCACATGCAGCTAGCCAGGGGCGGAGCTTAAGCCGCCTGGCGAAAAAGGGCCAACCTGGGTCATGCCCCCCCCCCCCTCCCAAAAAGAAAAAAATAAATTTTTTTTGTTGCTAATCAACCACTAATATGCAAGCTAAATTGTAGTATGATTCCTCATCTTAGCCCCCTAACTCAAATTATTTCAGCTTGGCCCCCTCTTAATTGCCCCTCAAGCTCCGCCACTGCAGCTAGCTACGTACGTACCCACTGTCAACCAAGCTTTGCGTCGCTTCATTGCTAATGATGACCAACTGATTAATTCAACATGCACGTTCACACAGTTGTTATCAGTAAGAAAAGCTATGAAGAGAAACTAGGAACGCTCCAATGTTGTATATAGTGAATAACATTTTAAAACCAAAATGATGGAAGAAAAATGATAAAAACGGACTATAAAAAAGGGTTTCTTAATCAAAATTTTAAAACCAAAACACTTAATAGAGGTGTAACACGCTTGCAGACTATGTTAACTAGCTTTTTGGGATTTACCAGTCCTTTTAAATCAAATAGAGAAGAAATTATTAAAAAGGCTCATTATTCATTGATCTTCACATGAAGCAACTCTGACCTTGCGAAATATGTCTGAATGTAGGATGACTATGGCTGTGTCAAGATCATGAACCCAATATGTGTCTAGTGCCAAAGATGAGAAAGGTCCATATGAGCATTACTAAAACAAAAAATACATAATTTTTGTTAATGTAAACTGAGTATAAGAGGCCCATTTCTTTCTGTCCAAATCACACCGTAGGTTTTTTTAACCGGCATTGATGTCTTTAAACAACACTGAAGCATTCTAGTTTACAATGAAAAAGTTAAAGAATGAAAGGGACATGTGGAAGAGTTATAGAAAGAACGGCATGCTATTTAAAGAGACGGACTAAGAATCAAATAAATCACAAACTAATTTCATCTCATTTGTTTGCCTTCTTTAGTTTTGGAAGATAATTCGTTAGCTCATACAGTAGTCATACCTATGTAAAATAAATAAATTGAATGTGCTACATTACTACGTAACAACAAAGTCATATATTTGGACATAATAATACATTGTTTTTATAGCTTTCACTGGAAATGGCATACATTTGATACTTGTTTAGGCAACATTATGCATCTAACAATTGAGTTCTAAAGCAAATGAATGACAAAATTAAAACGGGCTAAGATGTCAAGTAAATATGATTCTCTTGACAAATAAATATTCAAACCTGCATACACAAATTAAGAAAGATAAGAGCAAAGAATGATGTATGTGACCAAAATCTAACATGACAAACTATATATGAGAACACAGTGGAATGGAGGATGAGGAATAGGGCGACGGATTCCAATGGTGGTATGGAATCAGCAGTAACACAAAATCATGCTAATTGAGGGCATGTGCCCGGATCTAGTCGCTGCTAGGACTAAGCTAATGTGATGCGAAGCCGGGAAGCAGGGGAGTGACGATGGGAAGGGAGGGAGGAGGGGTGGCCAGAGAGATGGGAGAGGAATAAAAAAGTCGGGTGAGGGCGGCCACCTTAGCCCCCTACCGGCATGCATACTAAGAAAGAATGGGGACGAAAGAAGGTGAGAGGCTTGGGTGAAGGTGAAAGGATCTAGGTGTAAAATAAAAAAGTTAAGGGGTGTATCTACAAACATGCTTGAGCGTGACCTCAAATCGGTATGTGGACGGCGGGTTGATTACCAGAAAAAGGGAGGGTTTTTTAGCAAAAAATCTGACTAAGGTTTGCGGACGGTTATATGGAGCTGCTCGTGTGATTCGACGGCCACAGAAATCTAGGTGATGTGTGGGCATTTTTTTCATGTAGGCTTGTGATGGACTTTAATATATAGAAGTATATCATGTATAATTCTTGATACGTCAATCGTCTCTAACCAATACTATGTCACTTGTAGAGATTGCTTAGAGACAATTTATAATGTACATTGGTATAGATGGCTTAGAGACAACTACACAGTTTTTTATGCCACTTGCTCACACACAAAAATTTTTAATTCACGTGCAGAGTTGACTTTTGCATTGGAGACGGCTTAACTTTCTATGCACAATCTCTCTCTTCCACGTCATTATTCGTCCCTACATGATAAGCCTTACAGACAGCTCAGAGAAAGCTAATGTGTGTCATTGTACATACTCTAAGACCGGGGCCTCCAAATAAGAAGGAATTAAGCATGAGATGTATAGGTTGGATTGAATGAAAAGCTGCGATGCAATGCCCCACTTTGCTCCTGTAGTCCTGTCTCCATTGACCTCAGTGCATTTGCTGCTGCTACTGTAGTATAATGAATCAAGTGCATGAATATGCATACTTTTAGTTCGTCGATCGCATGAAATTAAAGGTAGCTACACATGAAAGTGATACTTTTAGTTCGTCGATCCGATCCTAGCTAGTGGATGCATTGAGTAATTAACTGATCAATTAATTAGCTAGCATTTAGCTACAAATAGCTACAGCTTGGCTTCTCAAAGCCATTTATTAAATAGGATTCCAAAGCTGATTCATGAATCTCTCGAAGTAGAACTAATATAATTATTTGGTTTCTCATGTACTCCCTTCGTCCAAAAATATTAGACGTATGCAGTTTATTTTGTTAGGACAATGATTAACAATTACTTTATGAACATGTCATTATGTGATACAAAATAATATATAATCATATGTAATTACTTTTGAAATATATTAAGATTGATTTTAGAAAAAAGTGCATATTTGGTCCCTCAAGTATAGCCCCGGCCCCAATTTTATCCATAAACTCCAAAACCAGACTTGCTAGTCCTTGAATTGTGAAAACCGAACATGACCAGCCCTTTGACATGATTAATTGTGGGCGGTTTTGATGACATGGCAACGAATCTGGCTAGTTTAGCTCATGTGGATACTGAATTGTTTGCCACATCAACAGTGACTCAACAACCACATCACCCTACTCTCTCTCGATTGTGAAGCCAACAAATCGATTTAATTTAGCATCTTCACTAACTAGAACAGTATCATATCATAGTTTGTAACTATCGAAGATAACTAACATGGTTCGACGAACTTAATTATCCACACCTCGATGAGCAACAACTAATTAAGATTGAGGAGGACTAGCCACAATAGCCAAGATCAAGGAGCAGTTAATTAGTGCAAGCACGGATGTACGTATGCAATGCATGGAGCATCGACATTGATCCGTTAGAGAAGATCTCAAGAGTATATCAGAGCTTACCGTAATCAATTAGTACCGTACCACTATGGATCCAAAGCAAACTCAACTATATTGGACGATTTGTGAAATAAATCATCTTATCATGAACACAATATATACAAAGGACTACAGATCTTTGTATACGCAAATTACGAATGTGGCCGTGCAAACCCACGGAACACCTTGCTCTTGCTGGTGCACGGGGTTTATAAGTTTATTAGCATTCGATCCACGTGCCACAAACAAGCGTAGCAATCTATTATATCTATACCTATTATTAAAGAGAGGTGGGATTCTTTTTCTTCGTCCATCGCAACCCACCCCACCGTTAGAAAACACAAAATACCAATAATCCTGTTTAAGTACACTATTAACTCAGTGTGAGAGATTGAGAGAGACATGTAAAAGAGAGGAACTCTTTATTGCTTTTGTGTTTGTACAATGGATAGAAGTGTTTACAAATGGGGAAACTCCCCTTTATATAGAGTAGGGAGAGACACAATGAAGGGATGCCTCCAAGAGGCATCTCTAACTCCCTCTCTAACTCCCTTGCTTGAAGGTTAAGCAACTACTAATTTATCCACTTAATTAATTTCTTAACAAATCCATACGTATTCGTATTCATAAGTGTTCTTATTCACATTAGATTCCGTGTTGGCTGATAGCACGTCCAATCCAATCCAATATGGACTCCTAATACAATCCCAATACGTGCTGCACATATGGACTCCTAATGCAATACGTACTCCTAATCCAATAAGTCAGATTCAATGTGGCTAACACTATAAAGGCAACGTATGTAGTGCAAATGCCCATTGAGTGCTAACATGCTAATAACAGATTTGGGCCATCAGATCTATCAGGAGCGGTTCAGATCTGAAGAGGTGGAAGCCACTTTTCTCACTTAAACACTTTCACGAAAAACCCCCTGACTTTCTAAATGGAAAGGGGCTTCCACCTTTTTAGATCTGAGCCACTCCTCGTGGATCTGATGGTCTAGATCATTGTTATCATATTAGCACCCAATAAACATTTGCACTAGATATGTTGCCCACTATAAATACGTACATCAATTTAAAGTGCACTCTTCACTTGATTTCTGGCCGGACTGTCGGTACTCTGGTACGACAACTCCTTATTCGTTGCTTTCTGTCCTTCTGGAGCTAGGCACAGCCTGAGCCGCCGCCGTGCCTCAACCGTGCTACTTTCCGATTTTCTAACTCCCAAACCAAAGGTCGGATTCACCCCAAATCAATTTTTCTAGCCTTTTAATATTTTATTTTACCTACTATATTTATTTCATGAGTTTAGTAATTTTCTATGTTGTTGTGTATTTATATGTGCCTCGGTTTATGTGTAGGTCGTTCCGGTATTTTTGCCGACATCGTGAGTGCCAACTGACTCTCGGAAAATCATCAATACCAAGACTCAAGTCAAAACGTCGTCATCGCTGACGCTGGAGCCATGGATGCAGATGATTTTCTGGAAGAACGTCAAAACTCACGTTGGACCAAGATGTTACCGATGAAGACGTTGACCCGAGAACTCACGTTGGACCAAGATGTTACTGGTGAAGATGTTGACCCGAAAACGACTTCTTGCGAGGCTGATCGTTTCCCGTTGCAACGCACGGGCACATTTGCTAGTAATTAAAAGAAGGAAAAAAAAGAAGCCACCACGTTGATCCACATCACCCGAATTATCTTAGCCGTCTGATGAACGGTGGGACCAGATTATAACGGTTTAGATTATAACTAGATTAGAATGATCTATCAATTCGATTGATGCTAGAGATATACTTACGATAGACAACAGAATTGGAATACATATCCGTACAGTGCAAGATTCATCATACCAGGTATATAAATACAAAACATTGAAACAACCTTTTTGGCCAGCAGAGTTCGCGTCCTTTTTCCATACGATAGAATCATCAAATTGCCCGGTCAAACTATAAGCCTACAACGAACAGTTTGAATAGGTCCCGTATAGGAATCGTTTAAAGATGTATTGCCAATTTGCCATACCTAGACAATGGACATCGATCAGAACCTTGCTTCTTTGAGTCGATCATGATTAGAAATCCTTTAAAGATGCCGTGACTAGACGTTGGACATGGAAACCTTGCTTGATCAAGCATATTGTCACAACTGTATCAGAGTGGCCTACAACATGGCACCAGTTGCTCCAAAAGAACGACGTGGTGCTCAACATGTCACTAGATCGACGATGATGTATTGTTGTGTCTCGAACTCACGCGCAAATTAATTGGCTGAAGTAGCTCTTGGACCATACCTTGCGGCCGTGATTACTCCAATCCAATCGAGGAGGTGCTCACTGCTCACCTACGGTCATGGTTCATTGGTGTCATGGCCATGGACGAATATCAGCTTAAGGGAGGCTCAAGAGTTATGGATCCAATCTCAAGGTACCGATCTTACTATTCACAACTATTGATTTGTTTATCTATCTATTATATAATTAAATCTATTATTATTATATATAATTAAAGGAAGGAAAAATGGAGCCACCACGTTCGTCCACATCACCTAGATTATTTTAGCCGTTCGATCAATGGTGGGACCAGATTATAACGGTTCATGTTAGTTCACAACCTAGATTATTTTAGCCGTTCGATCAATGGTGGGACCAGATTATAACGGCTCAGATCAAATACACTATTATTGAAATAAAAAGGAGGGAACATAATATTATATAAATCTAGCAGTAAAAAATAGATCTGCACCCTCCATAATTATAGGACCAGGTTATAATGATGTAGATTGGTTCCATAAAATTAGAAAGACTTGGATGGACCATAAGAAGACGTTGGCGAGGACCAAGTCGGGGATGTTAGACAACCACGCTACCGAGTGTAGTCCGAGGTTGCCTAGCAGTGTGTAGATCGTAGACGACGAAGAACAATCACAGATGAACACAGTAGATGTAGGAGAGGAGTATTATTTATTGCTTTTCAGATCTGTACATAATAGATGGGAACCTCTCCTATTTATGCTTGGGTGCTCGGGTTTTCGGCTGGTCCAACCATGTGGGCCCCACCTCTAGCCGCACCAGGCCCAAAGCCGGCACAGCCCTACGGTGGGGTTCCTTAACACTCCCCCTTGGACCTTGCCGCGTGATGCATATGCCCCAAAAACTCCACAAAAACCCAGTGAGAAAAATGTTGGAGAAAGAGTGCATAGCATACGCTTGCTGTGCGCACGGATTTGCCTCGTTAAAAACCTTACGTGAGAAACATCATTGAAAACTCACTTAAGGGAAAAAGAGTACAGATTCACGCAACGTTCCTTCATATTCATATATTCATTCATTCAAGTTGTGTACTTGAACTTCATGCTCAAGATTTCAATTCATAGTATGTGAAGTTTCTCCCTTTGAATTCTGCACTTCTCTAAGTCTTCTCATTCCAATTCCTTTCACGCATCTTTCAAATGATGATGCAGGAAGTGACTTAGTAAATAAGTCTGCTACATTCTCACATGACTTAGTGTGCTGAATATTGATTTCATTCATCTTATGCATTTCATGAGCATAAAAATACTTGGGGTTTATGTGCTTCGTAAGATTGCTCTTCACATATCCAGTCTGCACTTGTGCGACACATGCTGCATTATCTTCATAGATGATAGTAGGGGTTTGCTCAATTTGCAGTCCACATGACTGAAGGATGTGGAATATCATTCTTCGAAGCCAGGCACATTCTCGTGCGGCCTCATACAATGCTATGATTTCAGAGTGATTCGTCGACGTTGACACAAGCGTCTGCTTTGCCGACTTCCAAGACATTGCGGTTCCTCCACACAGGAAAACATAGCCTGTTTGGGATTTACCAGAGTGTGGGTCCGACAGGTACCCTGCATCTGCATATCCGACCAATGTCATATCTTGATTCTTCCTATAAAATAGGCCAAGATCGACTGTTCCCCGGAGGTAATGGAGGATGTCCTTCACTCCCTTCCAATGTCTTTTAGTGGGCTCTGCACTGTACCTTGCTAGGAGGTTCACGGCAAACGCAATGTCAGGGCGTGTGCTATTGGCTAGGTACATGAGCGCACCAATTGCACTTAAATATGGGAATTCAGACCCCAGGACTTCCTCCCCCTCTTCTCTAGGTCGATATGGGTCTAGGTCGGCTTGCAGTGACCTCCCGACCATCGGGGTTCTAGAAGCGTACGCCTTCTCATGGCCAAACCTTTCAAGTACCTTTTGGGTGTAGGTAGCCTGGTGTACGAGTATTCCATCTGGCATATGCTCAAGCTGAAGGCCCAAGCAGAATTTGGTTTTACCCAAATCTTTCATTTCAAATTCAGATTTCAAATAGCAGCTTGCTTTTTTAATTTCATCATCAGTTCCGATGATATTCAAATCATCCACATACATAGAGATTATACAGAATCCATCGCTGGATCGTTGTATAAAAAAGCATGGACAATCTTCATTGTTTGTGTAGCCTTTCTGGCTTAGAAATTTACTTAAGCGATTATACCACATTCGCCCTGACTGCTTGAGTCCATACAAAGACTTTTACAATTTCATGCAATACATATTCTTATCTTGCCCTTTCGGGATTGGTACGCCGTCTGGTACCTTCATATATAATTCTGAGTCCAGGTCACCGTATAGGTAAGCTGTTACAACATCCATCAATTTCATTTTTAGATTCATGTTCACTGCCATTGAGATAAGATATCTAAAGGTAATTCCACCCATGACCGGGGAATATGTTTCATCATAATCAACGCCTGGACGCTGAGTGAAACCTTGTGCTACCAGCCTTGCTTTGTACCGTACCACTTCATTATTCTCATTTCTCCTCCGAACAAATACCCACTTAAAACCCACGGGACGAATGTGGGGGGGGGGGTGCGGCACACAGGGTCAAACACTTCTCTTTTGTTCAGTGAGAGTAGTTCCGCGGTTACTGCCTTCTTCCATTCTTCCCAGTCCGGCCGTGACTTACACTCGGAGAGAGATTCAGGCTCAGGATCGGGTTCAATTGTTTTGACAATTTTCTTTGCAAAGTATATGTCGACATTGGCTGTGATTTTATTCATTATTTCCCCAGAGTACACAAAATTAATGGCCATTTCTTCATGGGGTGCTTCGTGCACTTGTGCTGCTTGCACTATCACTTGCTCTGCACCGCTATTTCCCAACGCGGGAGCAAGGATCTTCAGATGGTTGCCGATGTGCGCATTCACATGCTCGGTTGCACGCCCTTCGGCACGCTCGTCTGCATGTCTTTCGGCTTCTTCTTCTATTCTTTCTTCTTGTACCGGTAAACTCAAATCTAAGAGTGCCTCGCTAGCAGGCTGCTCACCAGTGCCAGGTTTCAACTGGCTCCCCTTCTTATTCTTCTTTTTATGGGGCATTTTCGTGACCGGTTGTGATAAGTCCTCGCTACCCTTTTTCTCCAGACGTCTTCGGGTACTTCGGGTTTGAGAATCCAGATTCACTGCCCTTTTTCTTTGAGGCCTCAAAGCAGTTTGAGGGGTGCCTTTCAAGTTCTTTGGCACTTCTACCCTCTCTGGTGCATTGCGCGCTGGCACATGCGACTTTATCATACCTCGAGAATCACAAAAATGATCTGGCACTTCATTTACTAAGGTATGCAAATCGAGGATCTTTCGAACCTCTTCATTTGCTTCTGCTGTACGGGGATCGTGCGCGGGAATGCCTGTTGCTTGCCACGTTATTTCTCGACATTCTTCAGGTAAGGGTTCTTTATCTCCCCCTAATGACGGGAAATTATCCTCGTCAAAGATGCAATCAGCGAAGCAAGTGGTATGCAAATTACCCGTCTGGGGTTCAAGGTACCTGATTATGGATGCAGTCTCATAACCAACGTATATCCCCTGCTTTCGAGGGGCCCATTGACGTTCACTGTGGTGGTGGTATCGGTACATACACCAAGCATCCAAATTTTCTTAAATGGGAAATTTTCGCTGTGATCCCCTGTACTAATTGCATAGGTGATTGGATGTTGTATGATGACGATCTAAAGTTCAATAATACTGCTGTGTGTAGGACTGCGTGTCCCCAACACGTATTCGGTAGATTACAACCAGCAAGAGCGGTCATGCAATAAATTTAATTCTTTTGATCAGTGCTTCTGCTAGTCCATTCTGGGTGTGGACATGTGGCACTGAGTGCTCTACTTTAATTCCTGATGCCGTGCAATAATCATCGAATGCCTTAGAAGTAAATTCACCAGCATTGGCCATTCTGATGGACTTCACTCGATGATCAGGGAATGTATTCTTTATTCTTATGATCTGCGAGATCAATTTTGCAAAGGCGTGGTTTCGGGTGGAGAGTAAACTCACATTAGACCACTTCGAGGAGGCATCTATGAGCACCATAAAATATCTAAATGGGCCAGACAGTGGTTGTATGGGACCGTAAATATCCCCTTGAATGCGCTCAAGGAACGTGGGGATTTCATCTTGCACCTTCATGGTCGAGGGCCTAGTGATTAGTTTCCCAGTGGCGCAGGCATTGCATACAAAATCTTCGTGATTTGGAAAATTCTTTACACTAATTCCATGGCCCTGAGAGTTGTTAACTACTTTTCTCATCATGGTCAGGCTCGGATGGCCAAGTCTACTATGCCATAGAGAGAAGAGTTCAGCACTTCTAAAAGAAGTTTTCAGAGAAGTGTAGGAGTCAGGTCCTTTAATTCTAGTGTAGTATAGCCCAATTTCAAATGAAGGAAATTTTTCATAAATTCTTTTCTCACATCCGTCGTGCTTCACGATGCACAAAAATTCTTTGCCATTTTCTTCAGTGGTCTCAACGTGGAAACCATTGGCACGGATGTCACGGAAACTCAAGAGAGACCTAGTAGATTCAGGGTACAGCAATGCTTCTTCAATTGTCAATGAAGTACCCATAGGCAATACAATGGTGGCCCGGCCAGAACCTACAACACATGAACCACTGCCAGCAATTGTGGTTATGTGGCCTGTGTTCTTTTCAATTGAGTGGAAATACTTAGTCTCTCTCAAGATGCTATTCGTGGTTCCACTATCAACAATGCAAATCTCCTCCATATGGGCGCTATACAAAATTTATATAGTTGCAATCAGATATTCATTCAAACACACTTCTCATTCATTCATTCAAACGCAAGCATTCATAGATAAACTGGAAACAAATGCATAGAGTACGAGAATAAAAGGTACGCTCCCCCGGAGCTTACAATTCATAGTTCATGCAATAATTCATAAATTGTCTTCTTATGCAACCACTAAATAATTCATAATACTAGATAATGCTTCTGATAAATGCACTAGATGGACTCAGTGAAAAAGGTGTTCACTGTGTCCACAATTTCTTTCTCGCTGGTTTCTTCATCTTCTTTGGTCACCTCAGCGGTGACTTCTTCTTTGTCAAGGGGAGGCTGCACATCCTTGGTGGAGACCTTCATTGCTTCGAGGTCTTCCCCAAGGAGATCATCATCTTCCATGGGGTCGTTCTTCTCGAAGATGGCGAAGTGCGCCTCCTTCTGTGCCTTCCTTTTGGCTCGGTAGTCCGCGATCGTCTTCTTAGACTCGCGACAGATCTTGGACCAATGCCCCCAGGTGCCACATTTAAAGCACACTTGGTCTTGCTGACCATATGGCTTAGACTGTAGCTTCTCCTTGTCTTGAGTATCGGACTTCTTCTTTCTTTTTTGGGCTGAGCCCTCCCCCTTATCCGAGTTGCCCTTCCTCTTTCTATTGGGCTTCTCGGCCTGGTATTTATTGGCGTTCACCTCCGCCTGCTTACCAGGTGCCTGCGAGTTATAGTTCTTAAGCAGAACATTGTCTTGAGATTCCACAACTTGCATGACATCGATCAGTTCGCTATATTCAGTGTAAGCGTTCTGTCGATAGCTACGGGCACTCTGTATGGCATTAGGGTGGAAGGTAGAAAGTGTCTTCTCAATCTTCTCTTCTTCTTTAATTTTGATTCCACAAAGAGAGAGATTTGTGACAATTCTATGTAATGCAGAGTTATACTCAACCACAGTTTTAAAATCTGCAAACCTCAGGCGAGCCCAGTCCTGCTGTGCTTGTGGCCCTATAGTGTACTTGAGCCTTTCGAACCGCTTCTTAAGTGCAGCCCAAAGCTCAGTAGCATTTTCTTCGGCCATGTATTCTTGCTTTAGAGTAGGGGACAGGTGATGCCTGATGAAATGCAGTGCTTGATTATTCTGTGCTGGGGTAACAGAGCCCGCTTCAATGCCAATGGCGGCGCGGAGGCTCTTACCACCAAGCACAATTTTCACGTCCGACGACCAAGTGAGGTAATTCCTGCCGTGGGAGGCCAGCTCCTCAAACTCGCGGCTTACAATGCCAGACATCTGCATAATGTAAATTCATTTCATAAGATTACCGGGGTAATCATAGTGGTGCGTGACAATATTCTCGTAGTTTCCAGTAAATCATTGCTAAAATAATGATTGCAAATTATAATAGCAAATTCTTCAAATAATTGCACATAATAATAAATGGCAGCAAAACATTTATTAAATATGCAAGATTCAATTCATATAGCCAGATATTTAAATGCATAATTTCATAAATTGCAGGGGCCAAAGTGTAAATTCAGAAAAAATACACATGCAATTTTCATATTCAAGCCCATTCAATTTAACTTTCCCCTTCTTTTCTTTCTTTTCTTTAATTCATTTTATAAAAAGCCCTTCTTTTCTTTTCTTTATTTCTCAGCCCGCAGCCCAATTCTTGCCACCCCTCCCTGTTTTTCTTTTTTTCTCTTTCATTCGGCGGCCTGCCAGGGGGGCGCCGGCCTGCTACAGGGCGGCCCACGCTGGGCGCTGGGCGCGGCGGTTCGCTAAGGGCGGAGGTCGGCTGGGGCGGCCCACGCAGAGGCGGGGCGCGGCTCGCTGCGCCCACTCGGGCGAGGGCTGCAGCTAGGGTTTCCCAGCCACCGCCAGGTCGGGCGCGGTCTTGAGCACGGCCGCGCTGGGCGCAGCGCTGGCGTGGTCGGCTTCGAGGCATCGGCGCGACCTGCTTGGCGCGGCCGGCGGCGCTGTCATGGCATCGCCCACCGACGGTACTTCGTGTACCCGCGGTTCATCGGATTCTTCGATTCTGGAGTTCGTTCGTCGCCGATCCGAAGGACTGGCAATTAAATTCAATGGGATCTACGAGATCCCTACAAATTCTTTTACAGATCTAAACGGGAACCCGCGGTAAAACCGATTTATACCTTCGTTTCTTGCGGCAAAGACGGGGTGCGAGAACTGTCGCGTAGGACAGATCGATGGGTCCCGACTGGGCCAACGGAGGGGAAGAAGATCGATGCAGTTCGTCGGCGACCGATCTCTGGCGTCATTCGTCAGAGCTTCGTGCTGATAACGTGTTAGACAACCACACTACCAAGTGTAGTCCGAGGTTGCCTAGCAGTGCGTAGATTGTAGACGACGAAGAACAATTACAGATGAACACAATAGATGTAGGAGAGGAGTATTCTTTATTGCTTTTCAGATCTGTACATAATAGATGGGAACCTCTCCTATTTATGCTTGGGTGCTCGGGTTTTCGGCTGGTCCAACCAAGTGGGCTCACCTCTAGCCGCACCAGGCCCAAAGCCGGCACAGCCCTACGGTGGGGTTCCTTAACAGGGGAGACACATAGCATGCAGATTGATTCCATCTGATGTCCACCGTGATGGCGAGATCAAATCGGCGAGACGCCATGACGGCAAGATCAAATCGGTGAGACGCATAACAGATCAAAACTTCAGTCTGCGTACAAAGGATCCACCACGGCCACCGTCATCTACGTGCTTGATCAGCTAGCAATGAACATGCACTAGAAAACAAGGAATAATAGCATGCAGCTGGCATCAAAATTAGAAGCAATCCAATCTGCTGCATGATGCATAGCGACAGTCATGACTCATTGAACCGAAAATTTTAATTGAAATGTATGTGTGTATATGCTTAATTTACATAGTGAATCAACTACAGTACCAAACTTGGTTCATGCTCACGTTGCCTAATTAGGCCATGATGATCGATCGTGTTGGACTTGGAGACCATATAGTTGTACATCGTGTGGTCAGCCATGACTCCGCTTCCCATATCAACGAGGGGCTCTTCTGGCCGCTAGATGGCACAATAGAATTACCACAAGCTAGAGTTATCATACAATTTGCGGCTACATCTTGCACTGGCATGTACTCAAGTTTGAATACGACGTCAAACCTATATTACCTCTAGGCTATCACGGTCCTCATGGAGCTCCAGGATCAACTAAACCATACTATCATTTCTATTATGTTTTCAAAAATCTTTTATCAAGCAAATGTCGTTTATGATTGATTTTCGATTCCCACGACATCCCACGAGACTTAAAAAGTTTCAAATTTTGATTTTTTTAAATCTAAAAACTCGATGCATGGAGCATTCGGAAAATGGAAAATTGCTAGGGGTTTACAAAAATTTGATCGATTTCAACAAAAAACCGAACAAATACTCAAGAAATCGTTAACGGAGCCACCACCGGCAGCCAGTTGGTCCATTTTCTCTTGGCACCATGAAGGACGCTTGAGTCGCAAGTGTTGTTGCATAGACCTCTGGGTATGTGCGGGGACACAACACAACAGCGTTTCGGTAACTGAGCCTGTAATTGCCTGTCTTTATTGCTAGGGGCATGCCCTATTTATAGCCTTGGGGCTTACAAAATGACAAGACCCGTACATGCGAAAGGACGTACAAGCCCTTTGGCCTTTTAACCCGCGCAGGGGTATTACAGGGTTTTCGCATATTACTCGGATCCAACACGTGTCCAGGGACACGCGTCGGCCTCTCAGATCCCCTGTTGCTACAGCAGGGAGCGGACACATGTCCCTGGACACGTGTCACCTCCTTCCTCTGTCCGAAGCCCTCCTCCTCTGGGATCTTGGGGCCTTCGGCAGCCCTTACGTAGCCTCGTCCACACGGGCCACGTGCCATCCACTGCACGAAGCTCCCTTACCAGCGCGAGCGCCTTGGCCCTAGCTGGAAGGTCCCTCTTGGGCCCGAGGCTTCTTCCGTCGCTGGAGGTCCTTCAGAGTCCGAAGGCCCTTCAGTGTCCGAAGGCCCTTCGGTCGGTCCGAAGGTGTAACCACTTGTTCGATAGCCCTGAAAATAAGCAACAACTTGGCCCTCCTGGCGGAGGGGTGCGGTATTAGCAACAACAAAAGCCACCCATGGTCGAAGAAACTGTCCGTCGAGTTCTTTCGGGCATGCTTCGGCATGTTGTGGGTGGTTAACACCCTCCTCCTCCGCCTCGAGGGGCAGGTTGTTTGTTTTGATAACCTTCGGATCCTGCTTGTACAAGCGTCGCATCTGCATATATTTATTGGGATTATTATTTTGTGTATTTTTTTTGAGTCTGTATCGCTACATCTTCCGGAGTGTCTTTTCGCCTTTCGAGGCGCCTCTTCACGCGATATATCGCGATACTTTGGCTATTGGGACCGTTTTTACCACGCGGCGTCGTTTTGCCCGGCTATATAAGCTGTTGTGGTGAATTACGTCGTTTTCACCTGTTCCTGCGATCCCTACTGCGCTCGCTCGCTCATCACTCTCGCGCTCTTGCGTCGCTTATTCCACTCTTTTTCCCACGACCTCTTCTCTCTCTCGTCATTTTCATGGCTCCGCGCAAGGTGTAAGATCAAGCCTCCCATGGGCTTAATGTTTTGGTAATTGATGCCAACTGGGCCTCGACAGATCGCATCAAGGCTAAGGATGTTATTTGCTAGTTCTTCTATTTTTCTTGTGTGCGTGTCTGCATCTGACCCATCCGGCCCATTGATGTCTGCAAGCTCATCTCTCTGGTTGTAGGTCCTACTGAGCACAAGTTCCAGTTCATCTGAGTGAGTTCGAGCGGGTTCTAGAGATGCCAGGTGTCCAGGGTTTGAGAGAGTTCCTGAGTGGGATAGCTGTCCAAGATTCGGGTTTCTTAGCGCCTAAGTCTTCGAAAGTGCCAGGAAGTCTCCGGAAGCCACTTTCCAGCTGTCCAAGGGTTTCATAGCGCCTAAGTCACCTGGGTTCCCGCCTAAGCCATCCTAAGTTCCCGCTGAGTCCGCAAGTCATCAAGAATGCTAAAAGTCGAGCCCACGCCTGAGTCGAGAGAGAGAGAGGTGTCCCGAGGGTGCCGAAGAGTGGTTTCTATAGAATTTTGGGTCTATCCACTTAGAAATAGGTGGTGAAACTTAGTTAGTTGGATAGCCCATTCTCTTAGCTTTCCGGAATGTCCAAGATCATAAAAAACGGAGTTCGGGAGCAAAAGATATGAATTTTTTAGTGTGTATGTCCAAACTCTGGAATTTTGAACCTCATAGGACGGGGTCCGACAGAGTACAATTTTTGGCCTAAACCGCATAGGACGGGGTCCGATAACTTATAGGACGGGGTCCAATAGAGTACAATTTTTGGCTTAAACCTTATAGGACGGGGTCTGATAACTCATAGGACGGGGTCCGACAGAGTATAATTTTTGGCCTAAACCTTATAGGACGGGGTCCGATAAACGACAAAGTATAATTTTTGGCCTAAACCTTATAGGACGGGGTCCGATAAACCATCGGACGGGGTCCGACAGAGTACAATTTTTTGGACTAAACCTAATCGGACGGAGTCCGATGAGCACTGGACGGGGTCCGACGGACTGATCTGAATCTCGCGAAAACGAATCTGAGCCGTCCATTCTTAGGTTTTCGCCTTGTGCCTATAAATAGGGGCTTGGAGCACTGGAGAAACTGGAGAGAGCCACCATTAGCAGCCACCCCTTGCCCTAGCCACCCATGAGAGCTCCTCCCATGGATCCCACCTCCTCCTAGGGTTCCGTGTGCTTGAGAGATTGAGAGAGAGGGAGGAGAAGAGAGGAAGGGGAAGAAGAAGGTGCCCCTACCTCCTCTCATCCATCCCTAAGGTTTGCCCCTTCTCCCATGGTGTTCTTGCCCTAGTTTCCATGGTGGGAGAGAAGGGGTAGTGGTGAGAGACGATCTTCGATCTTGTGCTCTTGGGACTTCGCCGCCGGAGAGATCGTCGTCATGCCATGGGCTTCATCAATCGATCGACTACATCAACCCAAATCCTCCGTGTGTCGGGGGTCGCTTCCGTGTGTCGGAGGTGCGTCGCCTTCATCCGTTGAAGGTTGTGTATAAAACCCTCCGTGTGTCAGGGGTCAGAGCCGTGTGTCTGTGCCGCGGGTGTGAGGAGCTTCCGCGTGTGGAAGAACTTGTCTTGTGTGAAGGTTTGGAGCTCGCCTACCATGTGTTGGTGAAGAGCTACCATGAGTGGATTAAGGGCTAGGGACGAGAGAGTCCCGACTTCTCTATGTGAGAAGTTTCCTCAACGGAGACGTAGGTGTTCATGTGTTGAGCACCGAACTTCGGTAAACAACTCGGTTTGCGTCTCCTCGTCTCACTCATTTACTTTCGCATATTGATTTGATCGTTTGTATGTGAGTGCCATCGAGCCTCCTAGTAGTCGCTTGTTCCTCATTGTGATCGCTTCCGCAACTAGACTTGAAATCCATCGATAGCTTGTGTTCCTAATTTGACTAACTAAGCAAGCGAATTGAGAGAAGTAAAATTTAAAAAGGTCCGATTCACCCCCCACTCGGCCTAGGATCCTTACACAAGGCTCCAGATGCTCCCGCTCTGAAGGCTAAGGAGCAGCCGAAGAGCCCTTTCTTGGGCCGAAGCAAACTTACTAAGGATGGGGCGAGCCTCTGCGTCCAGTTGCTAGGGTTGACCTCAACCCAGTACCGCCTTCCGGGTACTGATGAGGTTCCAAAGCCCCGCTCCGACGAGGCCCTCATTTTCGCATCCTATGCTGATTGTGAGCTTTGGATTCGTGCACGAAGTTCGTCACGGATGTGTTAGATCTCTTCGGTTGCGAGCTCTGCCATCTCGTGCCGAACGCCGTCGTTCGACTCGCCACCTTCGCCTTGGCGGTGCATTCCATGGGCTTCCAGGAGCCTTCGGCAGCCGTCTTCGGGACCATATACGAGGCCAACTACCAGCCCGTGAAGGTCCCCAAGACCGAGGACATCAGCTGCTATGGGCTGCTCAACTTCCACATCAACGCCGCCTACAAGTCATATGCCCCCGTGAACGCCCCTCAGCCTCACTGGGGCAAATGGAAGCTGACATGGTTCTATGCGACCGTGGGTAAGGGCAACAGGCTTCGGACTACCCGCACCGATGGTGAATTCGAGCAGAGGCTTAACATCCGGCTGTCCGAGCCTGACCTCGTGCAGCTCGAGGCCCTAAAAGTCGTGGCTTCGAGGCAGGGTATCTGTGATCTCTTCGAGGAGATCACTATGTTTTCGCTCGCTCCTTTGTCCGCCAACATGGGGATGAAGGTTGTTCGCATGGACGACGGCAACTTCTTCTACACCCCTCGCCGTCAGGGTTAGCCTCGACTCCCATTTGAACCCTCGATTTTGTTGTTTTCCCGAAGCTTGTTTATTTTTGACAACCTTGTTTTTTATGCAGGCATTTCCCTTGCCGATGCCGAAGTCCGCGCCAACTGCATGCTCAGTCCTATTACTGCCCGCGAGTTTGGGGAGCTTTATTCGGCTTACCAGTCGGGGAGGGTTGACCGCTTCGTTGATTCTCCCCCGCGAGGGTCCTTCCCGTGTCTAATGAACGAGCGCCGAAGCGCAAATCTTCTAGCGGTGGTTCTACTGGCCGGCCTCCCCGAAATGCCCTCGGACCGAGGAGGTGGCTGGGGAGACGACTGATGATGAGGACGAAGGTTCTTCTGCCGCCCGCAAAGGTGATGAGGACGAGCGGGACGAAGTCGCGTCTTCGCCTCTTCCTTCGGTTGATGCCCCTTCGTCCTCTAGGAAGGGAAAAAACCTTATGATCGATGATCCCTTCGTCGCCGTCAACGATGATGACGACGACGAAGACGAAGACGTTGATATCGAAGGCGACGCCATTCAGGTCGATCCCCTTCGTGCCTGTCTCCCCACCGGTAAGTCCCCTCACCCCTCCGAGCCGGAGTGCGAGGGTCGTGATGATCGTGAAGTTGAAGGTAAGATCGATGCTCTTCGGTCTTCTCATGGTAAGGGTAAAATTTTGACGAGGGAAATGCTGTTCCGGCTAGGCGGCGGTAGCTTCAAAGACTCGCCCAGCTTCATCGGGAACTTCGACACTGTGAATCATTTCATGATCCCGGAGACCTTTTCCACCTTTTATGACCAGTCCTTGGCCGCACTGTCCGAGGGCTATGTTACGAATTTATCGAAGGCCATGGATGGCTATACCCTTGCCAATTTTATTGGCGCTACTTCTGCTCGGGTAAGCTTGTATTACTTCGATTTTTCTTTTACGTTCGTGCCATGACTTCTCGTTTTTCTTTGCAGAATATGGTCATTGCCAAGGCCCTCGACCTCCACTTCAAAAATTCCATTGTCGAGGGCAACAAAGCACACGAGGAGAAGCAGAAAGCCCTCGATGAGGCTGAGGTTTTGAGGAAAGGGTCGCACAGCTCGAGGGGGAAGTCAAGCATCTGGAAGAGGAACGTGAAGTGTTGGCCTAGGGGATTCGCGAGGTTGCTGAAGTTCTGGCCTCGTCATTTACCTCGATCGGAGCTCAATGCGAGCTTCGGGCAGATGATGACGAGGTCTCTCTGCTTGATTGGCTTCGGGAGACTGCGAGCGGGGCGGCCGGAGCTGCCTTTTCCTTTGGCAACCATTGCGCTAAGGTCGCGGGCCTTGCTTTGGTTTGACGGCTGCAAGATGGTGGTTGTTCACACCTATCGCTGCTCCGCTCAAAAGAGGCTTCGGTTTCCAACGTGGAGTACATTACCAAGGTGCCTTCGGAGCTCCAAGGGATGGTTCGTCGCTTCCTGAGTCGCTTCTGGAACCCCATTGGATGCGAAGCTGTCATCTCCTCTGTCCGGGGTCCCTCCGAGAAGGTGCTTAAGAAAGACGATCCTCCTGCTCCTGCCCAAGACTCCGAAGTCCCTGCCGCCGAAGCTGCCACTACCGAACTTGTGACGTCCGACCCCGCTGGCGATGTGCGCGCCCCACCAGATGGTTCTAGTGGCGATAATGCTCAAATCGCGGAGGTCCAGACTTAAACTTTTCGCTATTGTTTTTTGTAAAACACTACCTCGTGTGCTAAACGAGGGCTAAACTTTATTCAGGTGATCGTTATTCCTAACTCTCCCTAGGCTTGTAGTCCTAACCTCGACCGTCGCATCGTTGTTTATGCTAGTCCTTCTACGGAGAGTGACAAAGTACCCTTTGCCCCGGGTCCCGAAGATGCCCCGGTGCAAGAGCCTCCGGTGTCTTTGGTTTTTTTCCAATGAAGAAACCAAAGTATTCGTTGATCCTCAATTTTTAGAGGCTCTACGAAGCGTTGGCATCGATCCGAGCGTTTCTGGCCCCTATGTTCGCGAAATCCCCCCAACGCTTTGTTAGAAGAGCGTCAAGCGGCCTTCAACCAACACCGGGCTGCTCTTATCGCAGATGTTATTCATAGCAACTTCTCCTGAGGTCAGGTAGAACGGGCAATTTTAGCTTTAAAGGATATTTGCGGGCTCCGTCGCGAGTGATTGTATAACTTTTCGCTTTTTGTATAACGTTGTATGGTCCGAAGCTTGTATGTAAATTTTTTCTTTACGCTTCGGTGAAATGACTTAGTATTTTGACTGACTTGCTGCGAGATGTATCGAGTACTTCGATTGTTTTGATTGGTTTTCTAATTATGCAATTTTCAATGTTTTCTCATTGTTTTATGCTTGTCATTTTTTTGCTAAGGTTATGCGCTTCGGCTCACCCGAGGGTCCTTTGCCCTGTCAATGTTTAGCCGCTTAGGCTTATGCGCTTCGGCATTTTACGTGCTTCGGCATTATGCGAGAGCATATGCTTCGATAGGTTAGAAATATGGAAGAGAATTTTTCCGGAATCACCATTTCATTTTCACTCGTTGATCATTCATTACATAGGCATTTGATGCCTCGGGTTGCGGTCGCAGCCGCTTTTACATGAACAAGAAAAAGGAAAAACTTGCTGCGCGGTTCGGGCCTCGTTAAAAATCTTTGCCCGTAAAACCCAGTGGGAAAAAGCGGGTCAAAGAAAAGAGTACCCTCCCCGAATGCAGCCTACGTTTCTACGCGTAGTACCTTCTGAGCTGCATCGTATTCCAAGTACGAGGCAGCTCTTCTCCTTCGGGCATTTGTAGCTTGTGTGCTTCTCCGGAGGTTTCCTTGATGATGTAGAGGCCCTCCCATCTTGTGCTGAGCTTGTCTTTTTGGCTATGAGCTAGCTTGATCACCAAGTCCCCTGGCCGGAGGACCCTCAGCTTGACCTTCCTCTTGTAGACCTTCGATGTGCTTGCTGCGTACCTTTCGATCTGCTCGAGGGCTGCGAGTCTTTCCCCCTCGATCGATTCGACCGAAGCATCTCTCTCTCTTGTTCCGACGGCTCTTGGACCCTCTGCGTCTTCGCGAGCATTTCTGCGGGAGTCATTGCTTCATCGCCAAATAAGAGCTTGAATGGTGATGCTCCCGTTGCCCTTGACACACTTGTTCTCGAAGCCCACAAGACACTTGGGAGTTCCTCTGCCCACAGCCCTTTTGCTAATTCAAAGATTCCCTTTTTTATCCCTTCGAGCACAACTCAGTTTGCACGTTCAACTGCGTCATTTGCTTGAGGGTGGCCAACGGACGCAAAGTTTGTCCTGATGCCGAGGCCTTCGCAGAACCTTTTGAGGTCTTTTGAGATGAATTGTGCACCATTTTTGGCCACCAGTTCGAAGGGTACGCCGAAGCGGCATATGATGTTCTTCCAAATGAACATTTCAGCTGAAGTTGTTGTGACTGTGACCATGGCTTCGGCCTCCACCTAGACCTGTTCAAATGCCGGGCGGGCGGGCTTCGGCCGGGCTGAAAAGCCCGGCCCCGAAAGCCAGTGCCCGAGTCTGCCCACCCTGTATGCGGGTTCAAAATCTGGCCCGAGCCCGCCCGGCCCAAGCCCGGCTGAAGCCTGGCGTCCCGGCCCGCCACGCTTAAAACAGAAAATTCGGGCCGACCCGGCCGGCCCGACCGCCGGGCTTGAATGAGGCCGAGCCCCCCGATGCAATGCTGGTCGGGCCGGCCGCGGTATCCATGAGCAGGTCTACCTCCACCCACCTTGAGAAGTATTCGATTGCCACAATTGCAAACTTGTAACCTCCTTTTGCTGTTGGGAGCTAGCCAATGATATCGATTCCCCATCGGGCAAACGGCCATACCGGAGCGTCCGCCTGTAGCGCCGAAGGTGGCGCTTTGGAGATTCTTGTCGCCCATTGGCACTACTAGAGAAATAACCTTCCATACCGGCATATCAGTCCCGGTTAAACATGAACCGGGACTGATAGTGGCATCAGTCCCGGTTCGTGGCTCCAAACCTTTAGTCACGGTTCGTCCCTCACATCAGTCCTAGTTCGTGATGCGAACCGGACCGACCGCCTTTGGTCGGGTAGAAGCCACCGGCACGGAACACATTAGTCCTGTTAGTATTCTGAACCCAGGACTAAAGTAGGCCTTTAGTCCCGGTTCATGTTACGAACCCGGACTAAAGCCTCGTTCCAGCATACTTTAAAAGGAATGCATATCCTAGTCTAATAAATACGCATGGATGGGTGGGTTGGTTAGAAGGGTGAGTGCAGAGTCTTGTCCTGGCAAGAGGTTCCAGGTTCGAGTCTTGGGTTCGTCATATTTTTCTAGATGTTTTCTACACCGCGGGGAAGGCTTCAGTCCCGGTTAGGAAAACCGGGACTAAAGGTCACATGCCTTTAGTCTCGGATAGGCTGTCCCGGTTTGGCAACCGGGACTAAAGCCTATTGCCAACCAGGACAAAAGCCTGTTTCCTGGGTAGTGTGGCATGACTGGCACTGCCTGACCATTTCATGTCCATCTCAAAGTGCCGTTGGCCAGTAAACACCCATTCTGTAGACCTTCGAGACCATTGTCCGAGGTCCTTGGTGCGAGGCGCAGTCTCCCTCGTGAACTTCCCGCAGCATCTCGATGCCCAGCTCTCTGCTAATGCACTTCAGCCATGGGGCACATACGCCTTTCTTGTACATGTGACCTTCGGATAGCCTGTAGCTTCTTGCCCGGAGGATGATGCGTTTGGCTTCGTGCTTGTCCGCTGGCAGGTCCTTGCTCTCCAAGTATTGCTTGATGGGCTTCATCCAATCTCTATCGATTGTGAGGACCTCCGGTTCTACCGAAGGCTTGGTAAGCACCTCGAAGAACGACCCTTGGGGGAGCAGGTTTCCCGTCAAGGCTGACTTCTCTAGGTGGTGGGCCTTTTCATTGTCGGCCCTTGGGATGACCTTGACTTCGATGCCTCGGAAGCCTTTCTCCATACTTCAGACAGCTTGTAGGTGCTTCATCATCTCCTCATCTTTGGCTTTGTACTCCTTGTTGACGTGACCTGCTATCAGCTTGGAGTCCGTCTTGATTAGGATGCATATAGTCCCCAGTGCCTTCGCCTTACGGAGCCCCAGCATTAGGACTTCGTACTCCGCGACGTTGTTTGTGGCCTTGAACAGCAGCCTTGCGGCATAGCATGTCTCACCCCCCTTCATGTCCTGGATCACCGCTCCAGCCCCCGCGCCCGAAGCCCCGAAAGCTCCATCAGTCCAGATGATCCATTTTGGTGATGCTTCGGGCGTCTCGTCTGGCGGCGATGTCCACTCGAGGATGAAGTACACCAATGCTTGCGACTTGATTGTTGTTCGGGGTCTGAACTTCACGTCGAAGGCTGAAGCTTCGATTGCCCATTTCGCTATTCACCCTGTGGATTCCCTGTTTTCAAATAACGTCCCCAATGGAAACGAAGTCAAGATAGTAATTGAATGCGATTGGAAATAGTGTCTTAGCTTCCTTGAAGCCACCAGGATAGCGTAGGCAAGCTTCTCCATTTGTGTATAGTTTCTCTTGGAGTCGCGGAGGGCCTCCAATATGAAGTAGATTGGCATTTGGCCGTCCTCCTTGGTGAGCACCGCGCTCACTGCTCGTTCGTTGGCGGTGATGTAGAGGCATAGCACTTCGGCTTCCTTGGGGCTTTTCAGTGACGGGAGATGTTCGAGGTATGCCTTCAACTCGTTGAAGGCCTTGTCGCACTGTGAGGTCCACTGGAAGTTATCCGCGCCCCGAAGCTCCTAAAAGAAGGCCGCACAATTGTCAGCGGATTTCGGAAAGAATCTGCTAAGAGCTGCGAGGCGCCCCGTGAGTCTTTGCACTTGTTTGATCGCCCGAGGTGGCTCCATTGCTTGTATGGCGGTGATCTTTTCTCGGTTTACTTCGATTCCCCGTCGAGATACCATAAATCCCAGCAACTTTCCGGCTTCGACCCCGAAGACACACTTCAATGGGTTGAGCTTTACTCCGGCTTCCCGAAGGCTCTGGAACGTTTCTTGAAGGTCCTTGTGATGCTCCGATGCCTCTTTGCTCTTTACCACTATATCATCCACGTAGGCCTCCACATTACGGCCTAACTGCTTCGATAGAATCTTTGCTATGAGTCTTGCGAACGTTGCCCCTGCGTTCCTGAGACTGAAGGGCATCCTGTTGAAGCAGTAAGTGCCTTTGTACATGACGAAGTCCGTCTTATCCTGGTCCTCCCTTCTCATGTAGACTTTATGATAGTATGCGTCAAGGAAACTCAGGGCTTCGTACCCTACTGTGGAATCTACAATCTGATCTATCCGGGGTAGCGGGTAATCATCCTTCGGACACGCTTTGTTGAGGTCCTTGAAGTCAACACACATCCTCCACTTGCCATTAGATTTTTTTACCAGTATGACGTTCGCGAGCCACTCTGTGTGCTGGGCCTCGCGTATCACTTTGGCTTCGAGCAGCTTGTGGACCTCCGCCTTCGTGGCTTGCTGCCTCTCGATTGACATTTGTTGAAGCTTTTGTTTTCTTGGTAGGGCCTCCGGTTTGACTGCCAATGAGTGTTCAATGATGTTCGGAGATACTTCTTTGGCATCTTCTGGCTTCCACGCGAAGACATCGATATTTTCTCTGAGTACTTCGACCACTGATTGTTCTACTTCTTGGCCGAGGCTTGCTCCGATCATGACTTCCATATCTTGTCCGATGGTTACCTTCTTGGTTGCTCCCTCGGGACACGCTTTCAGAGGCTTCGGCCTATTCTCAGGTTTCTCCATGTTGTGAACGTGACGGACCCCCTGGTTCTCCTTCATCTCTGCCTGGCGTCCGCATGCTTGGTCCCCTCGGACCGTCATGACTCCTTCCCCGCCGGTATCTTCATGCATAGATAGCCATGGTGAATGATGGTCCCGAAGCCTGTGATTGTGCCTTGGCCTAAAATAGCCTTGTATGGGTATGACATATCCACAACGTCGAACATGTTCTACCTGTCGGAGGTTGCTTGCTCATCACTGAAGGTCATCGTGAGTGTGATTTGACCCAGCGCATTGATTGGTCCGCCACCGAAGCCTACCAGTGGTGTGACGGGCTTCGTGAGCCTGTCAAGAGGTATGTGCATTTTTCTCAGAGTTTCTAGGAATAGGATATCCGCAGAACTTCCTCCATCCACCAGGATTCTCCGAACCTTGTACCTCGCGATATCCGTTGTGACCACTAGCGGATCTTGATGGGGGGAATGGATGCCCTCAGCGTCCTCCGACGTGAAGGTTATGCTCGGCCCTGGGTACGAAGGTCTTGCGATGCCTGAGGACACGTGCGTGACCTATCTCGCGTACCCCTTCATTTGCCTTTTCGACTCAAGTTGTAGAGGCGAGCCCTCGGTGATTGTATTGATGACCCTCGGCTCCTCTGGGGCTACGATGCGAAGCCGCCCCTGGGGGACTGCCTCGATGGCTTGGTGTCGACAGGTGACTAACTGGGGGATCACCACCGGCAATGAATTTGTACGAGGGGATGCTAATCAAGAACTAAACCAGATGGGTAACACAAGACAGGGTTATACAGGTTCAGGCCCTCAACGGAGGTAATACCCTACTTCCTGTGCTCTGGGATTATGATTGATCAATATGCGGGGTGCAAGATGATCAAGGTTGTTGTGTATGCTTGATGATGACCGAAGAAGATCTCTCCCTCTACGGCCTCTACCTCCTCCCTTTATATAGTGTAGGTGATGAGGACATCGCCAACGTGGATACGATCAGTGTGACCGCTGCCCCTCCTTCCTCTTCGACCACTCCAACGACTACCGACATCGTTCCATGTTTGCCGCCTACGATCGATGCAGCGAGATCTTCATTGTCGGGAGGCCTTAATCCTAAAGCCCAACCTTTCAAGCCCTCTCCGAAGAAGCGGCACAACAAGTCCAACACTCGCGAGGCCTCGACGAATAGAGGAAAGCCCACATGGAGGCCCAAGATGCCAAACAACCCGGTTCGGCCATCCAGCAGTACGCCAACTTCAAACGGGCACAAATCGGGCTCCCGAACTCCGATTTCAGCGTGTGACCACTCGTTGGAAAGCTTAGGAGATAAGCTTTCCAATGGATCCAGCGCCATCTCCAAATTCGGTCCAGAGTGACGGGAAAATGCAGAAGAATTTTACGGGCCACAATTTCAGGGTACTACGTCACCATATTTTTGGGCCTATGGCCCATGTAACTTAGGGTTTTGGTGGGTGCCACTGTTTTGGCCGTCCTACACTCCCTGGCCGCCGCTATATATGTGGCCGGTGCCTCTCTTTTACGCTGAGGTTTTGTTGTGTTTTGGTTGACCCCGTGTGTGTCCCTCCTCGTGTTCGCGTGTGTCAACTAGACCACCCGTGACGAGAAACAGAACCTCACCCTTTTATGTGTTGATTTACCAGTTATCATCTTGTTCTTGCTTGTTCTCGATTGCTAGCAGGTTCAAGGATCAATCGTGCCTTGCTCGGTTGATCGACTCGTGTGGTGACATTGCGATTGTTCGGTTGCTGATCCCGTGGATTAGTAGCGTCGTCACTACACCAAATCGACGTATTGTTCCTCACCAGAAGATCGGGCCAACCCCGTGCGCATCAAGTGGTATCAGAGCCACGGTTGCCTGGTGAGAACATTTGTCCTTTGTTTTAGTTCATCTTGTTCGTCCTACAGTCCAGAAAATTGCTTACAAAAAAAAATGTTCGTCGTGTGATTTCACTTTGATCCAAGCCCATTTAGCCTTTGCTATTGCTTCCTAGTTTAATTCTTGTTGAATTTTCGTTGCATCGTCGTGTCGTTGCTGGTCTTAGTGTTTTGATCTTTAGAGTTTCGAGTTCGAGTCACGTTTTTGTCACCGTGTCGTGTTCTTCGTGAGTTCTATTTGTGCTGCAAACCGAGATCCCCCACAAACCATTCAGATTTGTTCGGGCCGATCCAATTTTCCTAGCATGCAAGTTTATTATCTTTAGCCAAAACACAGCTGCACGTTCTCTATTTTCCTTTTGCACCAAGGCAACCAACCAGCTCACGTCTTCATCTTTCCCAAAAAAAAAAAGGATAAGCTCGGTTTCTAAATTTAGTTGCCGAGTTTTCGGCTGCGTGAACCAGATTGCCCCACAATTAATGCCCCAAAACCAGGCTACCATCCTCATTTCTAGGAAATTTTCACCACGCTAATCGGCCTTTTCATTCCATAATTGCAACCGCCCACCGATCTTTGCTCTTCCAGACACCGAAACTAGCGCCGTTTTTTTTCTTTTGCTGGTAGAGCCGTGCACAATCATCCAATCCAAGTGAAAAGAAAAACACACAAAGCTGCCATCTTGCTAATCACGTCTTGAGCAAAAAATTAAAAAAAAAAAGAAGAAGAAGGGCTTGAAAAAAAAAAAGGCAGGTGCTAAAATTGAAAGAGCCGCACCTAATAGCAAAAAAAAGTCAGGCAAAAAAAAAAAAGAAAGGAGCTCTAGATATTTTTTTGTGTGTTGAGAATATTCTTGTTGCCGTTCCGTGACTTCATTGGTGTCTAGGCTCGAGTCTCTAGCACGGTCTAGCCTAGGACCAGCACGTACCGTCGTTGAACGCTTATTCAACTCATATTAACTAGTGTGGTTATAGCATCTCCTTTGCTACATATTATACCTATCCAAGCACCACATACTATTAACCACAGGAGAAGCACCTTGCAATCGCTTTATCACCCCTGCGTGCAGATTACCATCATCCACTGATTGACCTTGACAAGCTGCAGGGTAAGGACTTGTAAGAGCTTGGTGAGAGCTTTGAGAGTGAAGACTTGTCAATTTCAGCTCCTATTAGTAGATAGGTTATACACCCCTTTGTGTATTTTCTTGTCTACTACTAATAATGGCAGGTTCACGAAAAAACGATGACCTCTACTGCTTCGAGGATGATCCAAGCATTCCGCCAGCAATTAAGAAATACATGCGGAAAATCAGTCATGACTTCGAGGAAACATGGCGAAGTTGGGAATATAAAGGTGGAAAGGTCGAGCATGGGACTATTCCTTCGACCAAGGATGAGAAGACACCATTAAGAAAAGAATTGAAGCCTGCATCACCTGAAAAGAATGATAGTAAGTGTACTTCATTTAGTAAAAATAAGAATGTGCTTGCTATTCCTGCGACTAACCCTACAGGCAAGAATGAACAAGATGGTGTGCACCTGAGGGTTGCAATGACAGACAAATACATGAGCCTTATGTTTCAACATGTACTTAGTGCACCACCGGAGCATGCAAGTCAAAATCAACGCAACAATTTATTTCAAACTAAGTTTGTTGTACAAGAACGTGCGGTGCATGTCATCATTGACGGAGGCAACTGTAGCAACCTTGCAAGTCTACATATGGTCGAGAAGCTTGGCTTGACCATGACTCCACTTCCGCAACCTTACACGATGGAATGGTTCAACACAAGTGGTAAGGCTGAGGTAACACAAACTGTGCGAGTTCCTGTCTCCATTGGTTCATACCATGATCATGTCTATTGTGATGTCATACCTATGGAATCATGTTCACTTTTGTTAGGTAGACCTTGGTTATATGAGGTTGATGCTATTCACTATGGTAGGACCAATCAATATACTTTCATGTTTAATGGATAGAAAATGGTTTTGAAACCTATGAGTCCTGCTGAAATAATTAAAGATAAACAGAAGAGAGCTCAAAAACATGAACATCAGGGTGATAAAATTGTTTGCAATGCACAAAACACCGAAACAAAGATAAAGGAGATAGTTCATTTTGATAAAACTGTGACCTCCCCTGATATTGCATTGGACACACATATTTCTTTGCCCTTTATTGTCACTAACATTTTGCAGGAGCATAAGGACGAGTCGAGAACGACTCCAATTCAAGAAGGGGAGGATGATGAGGACATCGCCAGCGTGGATACGATCAGTGTGACCGCTACCCCTCCTTCCTCTTCGACCACTCCAACGACTACCGACATCGTTCCATGTTTGCCGCCTACGATCGATGCAGCGAGATCTTCATCGTCGGGAGGCCTTAATCCTAAAGCCCAACCTTTCAAGCCCTCTCCGAAGAAGCGGCACAACAAGTCCAACACTCGCGAGGCCTCGACGAATAGAGGAAAGCCCACATGGAGGCCCAAGATGCCAAACAACCCGGTTCGGCCATCCAGCAGCATGCCAACTTCAAACGGGCACAAATCGGGCTCCCGAACTCCGATTTCAGCGTGTGACCACTCGTTGAAAAGCATAGGAGATAAGCTTTCCAATGGATCCAGCGCCACCTCCAGATTCGGTCCAAAGCGACGGGAAAATGCAGAAGAATTTCACGGACCACAATTTCAGGGTGCTACGTCACCATATTTTTGGGCCTATGGCCCATGTAACTTAGGGTTTTGGTGGGTGCCACTGTTTTGGCCGTCCTACACTCCCTGGCCGCCGCTATATATGTGGCCGGTGCCTCTCTTTTACGCTGAGGTTTTGTTGTGTTTTGGTTGACCCCGTGTGTGTCCCTCCTCGTGTTCGCGTGTGTTGACTAGACCACCCGTGACGAGAAACAGAACCTCACCCTTTTATGTGTTGATTTACTAGTTATCATCTTGTTCTTGCTTGTTCTCGATTGCTAGCAGGTTCAAGGATCAATCGTGCCTTGCTCGGTTCATCGACTCGTGTGGTGACATTGCCATTGTTCGGTTGCTGATCCCGTGGATTAGTAGCGTCGTCACTACACCAAATCGACGTATTGTTCCTCACCAGAAGATCGGGCCGACCCCGTGCGCATCAGTAGGGGGGATAGGATTACAGAGCGTCGCGGGATATATGGCAATGGTTTCTGTTATGATGTTACGTGGTATGTATCCAATGATCTTCTATTTACATGGGGATATGCCATACCCTCGGGTCCTCTCTTGCGGCACAAGGCACGTGTAACCCGAGCGATCTTCAACCCTAATCGGCCGACTCGTATCGCCCCCATCCGTTCCTTTATGGGCCTTCTAGAGGATACCCGGGGCCCATGTAGTCCACAGTAGCCCCCGAGTGCTTTACGATCGAGTCAGATGCTTAGCCGACTGGTTTCGCCTATATCTCCTGTAATCTGAAAAGAGATTGTAAAGAACTCAAGAAATATTGAGCTTTTATGTTGAAGCAACGCCTGGATCGGCAATACCGAACTCCAGCTTATTCGGCCCATTGGGCACATCACCTCAACAGAAGGGTTCGACTCCTGGGCACCCACTCTTGCTATACAAGGCGACCTTGACCTAGCATGGGGTATGCCTTAAGCCACGCCGTTACAACCTCATCTTGCACATCTTTGTAATCTTAGTGTTTTCAAAGTATCAGCGTCGCGCCCAACCTTAACTTGTAAGAGCCTTGGCCCAACATGGGCGCACCTTTCAATGGGTGGTACTGTCCCAACACAGGAAGGATCGACTTATGCCCTTAGGGCGTCTGATTGGATCGACTTTGCGAGAGGTACTTGTATCCGGATAGCGGTATACAATGGCGACCTTATAAAGGCATACCTCAAAGTTGAATCAAATTTCACCAACACCCAACCTCGAGCGTGCGAAGTTAGCTAGTGACCCAACGTGGGGTATGCCGTGAAATGTTTTTAACTTTACGCTGCCGTGATATGCCCTCCGGGGTGCACCGAGGCGAATTAGGCTCGAGTTTAACACATTGCCACCGTTAGCGGCATGTTAAGAAAGCTGTTAAGGGGTTGCCCTTTGCGGTTTTAGCCCAAGCCCAATTAGGGGAAGGCGGCGTTTTCGCGCCTTTTCTCCTACAATGGAGCGTCTGAGCTTCCATCGGAAGCCGTACTCGTTCCCACTTCCGTCCCATCGTCATGATGGTTTCTTGTGTTCAAAGCGGATTACGGTAGCGTCCTTGAACTTCCTCGTGTATAAAAGAAATCCTGGGTAGTACTACTTCACCTTGGCTTTTGAGTTCTTGAGTTTTCTTCTTTTGGCGATATCAAAATCCCGTCCATACCTCGCTTGAGGCGATGGCGAACATCATGGAGATGATCCTGATAAGGATCGACGAGGCCCGCGCAAGGGACGCGGAGGTAGCCGCCGCCAGAGCCGCCCCCAAGCTTTCGAAGACGAGCTCTGGCTGGATTTCGCTCAGGCGAGGGCGGAAATCGACGCGGAGGAATCCCTTAGGGTCCTGATCCGCGGGTTCCCGCAACTCCACAAGGTGCGCCTCCCCTTGAAGGACGCGCTAGTCGCAGCCCTCCTCGCGCACGGGGGGTACTAAGGCTCTCCCGCCGGGGGGGCTTTTTCTTTTGCTCCTTCGCGAGCCAGCGACGAGCCTTAGCTCGATGTGCTGTGCCGCGAACATCATGTAGTCGGGCCTAAGAGCCCTTTCGATGAAAATCTTTTGGATATCATGCTTCGTGTTTCTGCTTCAATCTTGAATCTGTAATGCCGCTTCTCCTCGATTTGATCTCGAATCCGCGACACCGCTTCATCCGAGCAGTTTGGCTCGTTCGCTCCTAAACGAGCGATCGGCAGAACGCGGACCTTCGGGGAACCACTCGGTCGGCGAGTGATTATCGAGCCCCTCGCGGAAAGGCGCATCCGCGCTAGACTAAGGCCCGCCTGAATCGCGAAACTTTGCCCGTTATGATAAATTAGGAGCGGGAAACAAAATTAGTTCACCTCGCTTACTTTTCGCGCCCGGTCGGTTAGCTTCTCCCAGCAGACTCGCCACTAGGGTTCTTCTCCGCCGTCGTCTCCGCCGCCACCCGTCTCCAATCGCGATGGCTCCACCATCCCCCACCACCGCTGAGGCAGCGAAGAATGCGAAGAAATGGATGAAGTGCACCACGACTGAGCGGAGGCTGCAGAAGCTGGTCTCCCTCGGCGTGCTCCCGTCGGAAGGGTTAGTGTCTGGCCGCGCTTGGGCGAATCTGCCCCACCCCTCGCTAGGACGAGGTAGTGGTCTTCGAATCTTTCTTCCTCCGCGGCTTCAGCCTTCCTTGCTCCTCCTTCTTCCGGGGTTTGCTTCATTTCCACGGGATCGAGGCTTCGCATTTGAACCCCAACTCCATCTTTCACATCGCGATCTTCATTCACGTCTGCGAGGCCTATTTGGGGATCGCTCCCCATTTCGACCTTTTCCCGTTCCTTTTTCTCCTCAAACCCTACCCCAACAAGGAAAATCCCAAGGCCGCAGCGCGCGGGGATTTCAAGCTGAGAAGGGGTTAAAAAGTTTTACTTCGACCTTCGCCTGAAAACCACCAACAAGGGTTGGCACTCAGAGTGGTTCTACTGTGCCAACTGTCCCCCGGCCCTTCCGTCCTTCTCCGGCGAGAGCCCCACAGTCTGTCCCTCCTAGTCTTCTCTCTCCGCCGATGACGGGGGAAGCCAAGTGAAGGAACTTCTTGTTCTCCTCCGCAGAGCCAAATCTGCTGGGTTGACCGATGTGGGGGTCGTGTGGAACTATACCCAACATCGTATCCAGCCCATCAAGGAGAGGGTTCATCCCGCCTTTGAGTACTCGGGGCCCCAAGATGCCACTCGGGAAAGCGGTGAGAACCTTACGCAGAAGGAGATTATCAGCCGAGTGGCTGAGCTTTTTGCTCCGGGCTCGGAAATAGCTCCTGCGGAATGCCCGGCTTCATACCACTTGGGGTACTTGCCACCAGCGGTAGGGAACAGATCCTCCTCAACTCATCCATGATTTGTCGATGTAGACTCAGATTTAATGTGATTTAATGTGTTGCAGGGGCGTGAGGCCTTCTTCTCCACTCCCCCGGTCCCGGAGGCTCCGCTCCCTAAGGAGGCACCTCGCAAGCGTCCTGCCGAAAGCTCAACGAGTGCTCCTCCGGCCAAAAAAGGCAGGGGGGTCGCTCCAGGGGACTCGGACGAATACGATGAAGAGGATGACACCGTCCCGCTTCTTTTCCGCCGCCGTCGCCCAGCTGCGAAGTCGCCACCCGCTCAGGCCGCGTAGCCAGAAAGCCCTCCGCCACGCCAGTCTGCCGACCCAAAGGCCGCGTCTGGGGCGAAGAAACCTCCCGGCTCGGGCCCGAGTGGTTCGGGCATGAAATTCAAGATGAAATACGTCCCGTCGCATAGGTATTCCTTCACAATGCAACAACTTCATGATTTGTAGAGACGTGTGTCTTGAAAGGTCGCCGAATGCTTGTAGGAAACCAATGAAGGATGATGAGCCGCCAAGCTCCAAGGACTCGGCTAAGCCCACCGCGCCTCGCCAGGACTCTAGCCCATCTGCCACCGGCCGCCAACCCTCGTCAGTGAAGGGGAAAATCCCAGCTCCTGCTCCAGGGAGCTCAGAGCCGAAAATCGAGGAGATCCCTCGCCCTTCCGCCAAAGCACACGCTCCACCCTTCCGATTGAAGTGGCGGAAAGAGATGGAGGGCTACGAGGTCGACGACGGGCAGGAAGCCGAAGAGTGGGAGGTCTTGGACCAAGTAACCGCCATTCAAGCCGAGATATACAAGGTAAATCTTTTTGTCGCCATGAATCTTTATTCATACGAGGAAATCCACTAACCTTCATCCCTTTTCCGCAATAGCATGAAGGAGAGGTCGAGCGAAGACCCGATGCATGGAGAAGGCGGTGGGCGAGCTAAAAGCACGACGACTTTGACAACGCTACAGATGCCACCAAGCGGCAATATCGTGGTCGGATCGAAGAACTCCACCGCGAAGTCACCGAGCTTCGATTTCGCCATGTGGAAGAGTCCAACATAAACAGAGGTATAGACCCCAATTCATGCTAAATCTCCGAACAAGATGTTTCATATGTAATGATCTTTAATGGTTGCCGTCGAGTGTAGCCTTGGAGGCGAGGCAGAAGGCACTAGAGGAGGAAATCCGCCAAGCCAACGCTCGAGCCGAGGGATCGGCTAAAGAGTTGGAAGGTAACTTTCCGATCGGCTCTCCTGGCTCAACCTCACTTTGAAACCCGTGACATGCCTCGCCCGACCGGTCGCCAGAGCCGCGCCGCAACCACAACGGGATTGTTCCAATAATTGAATGCCTTTATCCAGAGGAGGAGCCACCGAATGATCCTGATCTCCTGGTGGCCCATCTCGACGCCCTTCCTGAGCGGATCAAGGTCTTCACCCGGGAGGCCGCAATAACATGCACCGGTCAAGGCCTCGCCATCGCAAAGTCAAACTTCCCACGCCTAGATTGTGAAGCCGTCAAGGATGGGTTTGCTTGCTCGGAGGAGGAGGCCATAGCTCTGTTAGAGGAAGTTCATCCGACTGCTGTCTAGATAGTTGACCAATTGGACTTGTAATTATGCTTGTAATAGAAACTTTTGGTTGATCCCCAGTACCGGCGATCCGACTTATCCAAATAATACGTGTTATCCTTTTTCATGAAACGCATCCATGATCGGTCCAATTTCCCATTGCCGGAAGTAGCACTTGGCTTCCTTCCTACCAGTGCGAGGTAGCTAAATCGTCGTTAGGATGTAAAAGCGCCATTACTCAAGAATTTTCGTACTACCCAATCACGATCAACACGTGTAGAGAAAACAACTTTATTGATGAGATAGGGTGCGGTTGACTCCGCTTTACTATTTAGTGTTGCCCCGACTTCTTCGCTTGGTGGTTTACGGCCAAGTAGCAAGTCAAAAGAAGGGAAACTAATTACACAAATGCTGCTTGGATACAAGAACTAAGCGAAAAAACGACGTAGCTGCTCGATGTTCCAGGTGTTGGGCACTTCAGATCCATCTTCGCGTTGTAGTCGATAAGCTCCCGGGTGGGTCACCTCAGCGATCGCATAGGGGCCTTCCCAGAGTGGAGAGAGTTTATGCTCGTGCTTTTGATTCCTTCGGAGGACCAGGTCTCCCTTGGAGAATGCACGGCCCCGTACGTTGCGCTGATGGTAGCGACGCAGGCCCTGTTGGTACTTTGCCGATTGGATCAATGCTGCTTCCCTGGCTTCCTCGAGCCGATCGAGGTCTTCACACCTTGCTTCATCCGACTGACTACCGTCGTAACCGGCAACCCGTGGAGACCGGAACTTCAATTCAGTCGGGAGGACCGCTTCTGAGCCTTAAACTAGGAAAAAGGGTGTCTGCCCAGTGGCTCGGCTTGGGGTTGTTCTAAGCCTCCAGAGCACCGAGGGCAACTCCTTGACCCAGCGCGTTGCGTATGGCTTCAGGCGATCGAAAATTTGGGCTTTGAGCCCTTGTAGCACCAATCCATTGGCGCGTTCAACCTGTCCGTTGCTCCTTGGGTGGACCACTGATGCGTAGCAGATTTTGATGCCCAGCTCCTCGCCCCAATCTTGAAACTCGCTGCTTTTGAACTGAACGCCATTGTCGGTGATAATGCGATTGGGTACGTCAAAACGCACAACGATGTCTCGGAAGAACTCGCGTGCCTTGGCCGCCGTGATGACAGCAACCGGCTTGGCTTCAATCCACTTGGTAAACTTGTCGATGGCGACGAAGAGATGGGTGAATCCGCCTTGCGCTCGCTTGAGGGGGCCCACCATGTCCAGATTCCAGACGGCGAAGGGCCAAGAGATTGGAATCGTCTGTAGATCTTGCGCCGGCATGTGAATCTGCCGAGCGAAAAACTGACACCCGTCACATCTGCGTACTATATCTTCCGCATCTGTGACGCGGTTGGTCGAAAAAAACCCGCCGATAGGCCTTGCCCACTGTGGTGCTTGCGCGCGTGATGCCCGCACTTCCCCGAATGGATTTCGTTGAGTAGCTCTCTGCCTTCTTGCTCGGATATGCAACGCCTTAGTACCCCGGAACTGCTTTTTTCTGAAAAGCTCGTCCCCGACTACCTTATAGCTTTTGCTTCGGCATGTGATGCACTCGGCTAGGCTTCGATCCTCAGGTAGCTCATCACGAAGAAGATAATCTAAGTAGGGCTGAGTCCATCCGGGAGTAATTGATAGTACCTCTACATCGGGTTCCGACTGCTTTTCTTGATCTTCCCCTGATGCAGATGGTCGCTTGATCGACGGCGCGCGTAGCTCCTGAACGAAGACACCACTGGGGACCTGGGCCCGAGTGGATCCCATCCACGCTAGCTCGTCTGCTGCTTCATTGTCGCGGCGGAGCACGTGAGTAAGCTCCAGTCCGTCGAACTTGTCTTCTAACTTGCGAACTTCTGGCGCAAGAGTCGCCATCTTGCCGCCAATACAAGACCACTCCTTTGGGACTTGGTTGACCACGAGTTGAGAATCTCCGGCGTACCATTAACCGCTTGACACCGAGCAATATGGCGGCGTGAGCCGTGGATGAGTGCCTCATACTGGCGGCGTTATTCTTGACGAAACGATATCCGGAGGACATAGCGTAGCTTCTCTCCAGTCGGTGATATGAGCAAAATCCCAGCCCCCGCGCCGCTGAGCATGAGGGAACCATCAAAGTACATCATCCAGTACTCGAGATTATCCTTTGCTGCTGGGGTTTGGGCTTCTGTCCACTCGGCGACGAAGTCGGCCAACGCTTGAGATTTAATGGCTAATCGAGGCCTGAACTTTATTTCAAAGGCTCCAAGCTCAACTGCCCACTTGGCGATCCTCGGTGGCCTCCGATTATGGAGTATGTCTCCGGTGAAAAAAAGGTGACCACCGAAATTTCATACTCTTGAAAATAATGCTTGAGCTTCCGTGATGTGAATAACACAGCATACAGAAGCTTTTGGACTTGTGGGTACCTTATTTTTGACTCGCCCAATACCTCGCTTACGAAGTAGACCGGACGCTGTACCTTTTGGAGGGAGCCCTCCTCATCTCGTTCCACCACCAAAGCGCTGCTGATGACGTGAGTCGTCACGCCGATGTAGAGCAAGAGGGGCTCCTGGGGCATGGGAGGGACCAGCACCGGCGGTGTGGTGAGGAACCTCTTCAGGTCTTCAAAGGCTTGCCGTGCTTCCACTGTCCACTGAAAATCGTCTTGTCGGCGTAAGAGCCTAAAGAAAGGCATGCCTCGCTCCCCGAGTTGGGAAACGAATCGGCTAGGTGCCACGATGCATCCAGTGAGCTTCTGCACGTCTTTTTGGTTGGCCGGAGGCTTCATCTTGAGGATGGCGCCGACCTTTTCCGGATTTGCTTCGATCCCTCGATTGGAGATGATGAATCCGAGTAGTTTACCAGACGGAACCCCAAAAACGCACTTCTCGGGATTTAGCTTCATCCGGAATGCCCTTAGGCTTTCGAATGTCTCGGTCAGATCTGTTATGAGATCCCATCTGGATTTGGTTTTTATGACGACGTAGTCGACATATGCCTCCACGTTATGCGTCCGGCTGAGTGTGAAAACACCGTTGTATAGTCTTGTTGTAAGTCGCGCCATTTTTTCAACCGAATGGCATTGTGATATAGCGAAAGCGCGAAGGGCGTAATGATCGGCGTTTTGATCTGATCTTCCTCCTTGGTGATCGATGATAGCCCGAATAGGCGTCCGCTTCAGAGCTCGCACCCGTGGCGGAATCCACCACTTGGTCGATCGGGAGGGCGAAAGGATCCTTGGGACACGCCTTGTTGAGGTTGGTGTAGTCGACACACATCTGCGACGTCTTGTTCTTCTTACGCACCAGACCGGGTTGGCAAGCGGTCGGGTGATACACCTCTTTGATGAACGGCGGCCAGCAATTTGGTGATCTCACTCCTTATGGCGTCCTTCCGATCGGGCGAATCTTCGTGGCGCCGCTTGGCGGGCCGCCTTTTCGTTGGCGTCTTGAGAGAGTGCTCGATCACTTCCCTCGGAACACCAGGCATGTCCGAAGGCTTCCAAGCGAACACATCCCGGTTGGCCCGGAGGAAAGTGACGAGCGCGTCTTCCTATTTGCTGTCGAGCCCTGTCCCAATCATGGTCGTTTTGGCCGGGTCGGACGGGTCCAGCAAGATCTTCTTAGTTTCTTCGGCTGCTTGGATGGATGTTTTGGCCTGCTTCTTGGCAGGGACGTCCCCTTCCTCCTGAAGGCTTGAGACCTCCAGTCGGATCTTCTCCATCTCAGCAGATGAATCGAGTGCCTACGCCATCTCGCAGCTTTCGCTGTCGCAGAGCAGGGACTGTTTAACATCATCAGGGAGGGTGATTACACCGTTGGGACCTGGCATTTTTAAGACAAGATAAGTGTAGTTGGGAACCGCTATGAATTTGGCAATCCCCGGCCTTCCCAAGATAGCATGATATGCCGTCTCGAAATCGGCCACTTCGAAGCTTAGACTCTCGGTCCTATAGTTCTCCTTGGTCCCAAACGTGACCGGTAGGGAAATTTGTCCGAGTGGTATCGCGGACGTCCCGGGGATTACCCCGTGGAACGGAGATGACCCTTGCCGTAGCTCAGAACGGGGGATTTTCATTTGGTCGAAGGTCATGACGAAAAGGACGTTAATCCCGCTCCCGCCATCGACCAGGACCCTTTTTAGTTTGCTGCCTTGAACGACCGGATCCAAAACCAGTGGATACCTCCCAGGGAAGGCAACCCGATCCGGGTGGTCCGTTCGATCGAACGTGATGGGCACCTCGGACCAGCGCAAGTATTGCGGAGTTGGGGGCATGATAGCGTTGATCTCCCGAGTGGTAAGCTTACGCTTCGCTTGGACTCAGTCGCATCTCGAGCCCCGAAGATATAGCTGATCTCGCGCTCAGCGTCCTGGTAGTCTCCATCGGGTTTCCTGCCTTGACTGCCCTTAGCAGACTGGTTGGAGCTCTCGGCGAACTTTTGCAGAATAAGGCAGTCTTTGGCAGAGTGTTTACCTCGAGGATGGAAGGGACATACCGAATCCATCACTTTCTTGTAGTCGTTGTCGTTGGGGGGTTTAGGTCAGTTATGCTCGACGTTGGCGACCATATCTTCTCCCTTTCGCTTCTTGTCCTTTGGCTTGCCTTGTTCGTCGTTAGGCTTCTTCTTGGGGCCTCCGTCGGTGCCTCCGCGGTGATTTGCGATGGCCTCCTCGGCTTTAGCCTCTTGATCCGCCATCGTGAACATGGCTTTGAGATTACGCGGGGGGTCCCGGGTCATCTGCCTGATTAACTCCTCGGATTTGCACCCGGCGAAGAAGGCATCAATGACTGTTTGCTCCGAAACGTCCCGGATCTCATTCTTCTTCTTAGTGAAGCGCTTGATGAATTCACGAAGAGTTTCGCTCTTGCACCTATGTAACTGTCCAATCTCCCACCTCCCCGCGGGCCTTTCATAGGTCCCTTGGAAATTGGCGATGAACTGCTCCTGGAGGTCGTCCCAAGACTCGATAGAGCTCTCTCGAGTCCGTTAGCGAATGCAGGCGGTTGGGGTCAAGCGGCCGCAAATAGTTTGCCATGACGTTACGATCACCTCTCGCCACGCCGATCGCTAGAGCGTAAACTGCGGCCGCTTTGGATCCTCTCGCCATCGAACTTGTCGATGCCTTTGAGGTTAAAGCCGTCCGGCCAAACCACTTTCGGCGAAGATCCGGGGAAAGCCGAATTCCTTCGATGGTCGTGGCGCCTCGCTTGAGGATCTCTTGTGATGCTCCCGCCGCGGGCCTTGGCGCTGCTCCTGGCGGTGGTCACGCCGACTGGCGTTGCTCTCGGCCTGATTGTCGTGGCGACGGATACGGTGGCTACGAGAGTCCCGCTCGTCGTTACCGCGCTCCCGCCGCCGGGCTTCGATGTCTTGACGTAGATCACGAGCGGGCGACTGGTGCGAGTCACCCGCTGCTGAGGCTCGAGCTCGGTTCCGATTACGCGTAGATCGACTGCGAGCCGAGGCGGTCGGAGCCGGTATTGCCTCGTTCTGTTGTATGGCCGCCATCTCAACCATGGCCGTCGCTCGAGCAAGGGCCTGGATATATGGGCTGCCTTCTGGGAGTTGCGGCGCGATAGTCTCAAGAAGTGTCTTTGACGCGATGACGTTGGCCTGGGGAGTGTTGTAGACTTCCTGGTCCCTGAGCTTGACCGCGCAAAGCTCATTCGGGCGTCCGCGGCGGCGTGTCGCGGCGGCGTCTTGCGATCTCGGTCTTCCACACGTCGAGAGTCTGGGTCTGCCGCCACGATAGCGGTTGCCTCAGGTCTCACTGGTTGGGAGGTGGAGTGATGATCTTCCGGCTCGAGGACGAAAACCTCACGATAGTTGCGAATCTCAGCGCTCCCGTCGGACTCGGAGTTAGAAGCGGAGAGGCTAACTTGTTCGCTCTGTCCAATGGGTTGGCCACCGTTGATGACACCCACGAACATTGCCGAATCCGAGCGGATTGATCCGACCGGATTAGCAGATTGGTTTCCCGAGTGGTTATCTCTTGTCCGAATCTCAAGGGCGGCCTGTGCGGAAGCCACGGCAGGACTCTCGAGTCCGGAGAGAAATCGGTCGAGTTTATAAACCTCATCGGGCCGGAGGTGTCGGGCCGGGTAGGCGATCTCATGGGGCTCTTCCTCGCTCTCCTCGCCGAGGGTGCGGTGAAAGCTGCCGACGGATCCTCTGAAGAAAGCACAAGCGAAATTCTCCAAGCCGAAGGCAATGGGTCCCGTTGATTGCGTGTACCTTCTAGTTGAGCGATCTCCGTGGGGAGATGAAGATTGCCGAGGTCGTCGGTGATGAAGTCCGAGGTGCCATGCGAAGGACTCCCGGCCTCATGTCGATGTCTGGCGATCTCGAAAAAGCCATCGATCTGAAAACGATCTTGACGCCCCTCTACCAGGCGCACCAACCGCCGACGGTGACTAACTGGGGTCACCGCCGCAATGAATTTGTACGAGGGGCGCTAATCAAGAACTAAACCGGATGGGTAACACAAGATGAGGTTATCTGAGTTCGAGCCCTCGGCGGAGGTAATACCCTACTTCACATGCTCTAGGATTATGATTGATCAATATGCGGGGTGCAAGATGATCAAGGTTGCTGTGTATGCTTGATGATGACCGAAGAAGATCTCTCCCTCTACGGCCTCTACCTCCTCCCTTTATATAGTGTAGGGGGGATAGGATTACAGAGCGTCGCAGGATATATGGCAACAGTTTCTGTTATGATGTTACATGGTATGTATCCAATTATCTACTATTTACATGGGGATATGCCATACCCTCGGGTCCTCTCTTGCGGCGCAAGGCAAGTGTAGCCCGAGCGATCTTCAACCCTAATCGGCCGACTCATATCGCCCCCATCCGTTCCCTTATGGGCCTTCTAGAGGATACCCGGGGCCCATGTAGTCCACACTTGGCCCTTCGGTTTGTCATCCTTTGCCAAGTTTTGCTTGAGCTCCACGATATTCCTGCACTCTTCGGAGGTATGGTTGCACTGGCCGTGCCAGTCGCAGTGTTTCCACGGCCCAAGGTTCCCCCGCCCTCGGCCCTGGTTTCTGCCTCGACCTCGTCCTCGGCCACGACCGCGGCCACCTTCGTGTTGACCTTCGCGACCTTGGTCGCGACCTCCATCGCCTCCACCATTCCTGAACTCCTGATGAAGCGCCAGTACCTCCTTCTTAAGCTTCTCCTCCTGTACGGGATCTGCGACTTTTTCCGGCTGAGGCTTCGGCTTAGGTTGCTGCTGTGCTTCGAACACCACGAGCTTACTGTCCTCCTCCGAACAAGCATACTCCTCGATCTTCTCGAACAGCTTCTCTATTGTTCTGATGGGCTTCCTGTTCATTCTTTCCCTCAGGGGCCCCGGCCGAAGGCCGTACTTCGCTGTTGCGATGATGGTGCTGTCGCTGACCCCCCGGTGCTGGCATTTTATCTAAGTGAACTTTCGGAATTAGTCTCGGATAGACTCTCCTTCGAGCTGCTTTGTAGCGAACAAGTCAGATTCCTCCTTCAGTGCCATAAAATTGCCTTAAAAATTGCACATCATCATTGATCAAAGGCGTTCCCATGAGTCGATGGAGCCCCTTGGGATTGAGAGGTACCAAGAAAGTGCCTTCCCTTGCAGCACGAGGGCCAGAGCCTTGGCCTTCGTTGTATCACCCCCCCCGGCCTCGACGGCCATCTCGTACACCTCGAGGAACTCTGCGGGGTCGGTCTCGCCTTGGAACTTCGAAATGGTTGTCAGCTTGAAGTCCTTTGGCCATGCCTCGCTCCGTATTTGGATGGAGAGGGGGTTCCTGCTCACAGGGATGTGCCTCCACACGGGCGGTAGCTGGGCCTTGGGTCTGGCAAGCTGAGTGGGCGGTGGTGCCTGGGCTTGGGCCGGAGGCGGCGCGTATGCCCGAACCGGTTGAGGCTCGTAGACCGGCGCCTGCGGAGGTGCGCATGCCGACGCCTGCGGAGGTTGCGACCCTGGAGCGGCATGGAGTGAGCCGGTTGACTCCGCTCTGGCGGCACACGCCTGCGCCGGAGGTTTGTTCATCGCTTGATGTAGCCTGGCCCGAAGGTCCTCATTGTCCCTCCGGAGGGCCTCCATCATTTCCCTCATGGCCCTTCGTTCTTCCGCCGCCGCCCTCGAGATGTCCTTGAGAGTGGGAGCCCCCGGAGCTCTGCGCTCGACCGCTGCTGCTACCGCCTCCGCCATTGCTTGGTCATCCTCCGAGCGCGGCTCTCCTGACATTGAAGCCCCCCGTGCTCCAGCGGCTTGTGCTGCTGCGGCCGCTGCCGCTGCCGGGGCCTATTGCTCCTCCGCCGTTGTTTGCCCGAGGGTCCCTGGGTGAGCGACTCCGAGTGCCTCGCTACATTTCGGACGAAGGAGAAGCCCGTCTTCGTTATCTTGGTCCTGTTGGTGACCCTCGTCACCTTCGCCTGTTAGGTCCGTGCCGAAGGTGGTGTCCGCGGTCAACGGGCTTCGATTGATGGTGTCCGCGCCACCTTCGGGTGGATCTGTGACCTAGGGTCGGATGGGTGTTGGGTGTGGAGTTATGGGGGTGAAGGCTTCGGGAGGGTCCGAGGCTTGCGACCCCGAAGCCCTTGGTCTTTTAGATCTGGTGTTGTCAGTTACCGAACCGCCTTTTTTGGGTGGCATCTTCGGTGGCTTTTTGTGCCGGTCCCCACGGACGACGCCAAATGTTGTTGCACAGACCTCGGGGTATGTGCGGGGACACAACACAATAGCGTTTCGGTAACTGAGCCTGTAATTGCTTGTCTTTATTGCTAGGGGCATGCCCTATTTATAGCCTACAAAATGACAAGACCCGTACATGCGAAAGGACGTACAAGCCCTTGGGCCTTTTAACCCGCGCAGGGGTATTACAGGGTTTTCGCATATTGCACGGATCTGACATGTGTCCAGGGACATGCGTTGACCACTCAGATCCCCTGTTGCTACAGCTGGGAGCGGACACGTGTCCCTGGACACGTGTCACCTCCTACCTCCGTCCGAGGCCCTCCTCCTTTGGGATCTTGGGGCCTTCGGCAGCCCGTACGTAGACTCGTCCACACGGGCCACGGGCCGTCCACTGCCCGAAGCTCCCTTACCGGCGCGAGTGCCTCGGCCCCGGCCAGAAGGTCCCTCTTGGGCCCGAGGCTTCTTCCGTGGCCGGAGGTCCTTCAGAGTCCGAAGGCCCTCCAGTGTCCGAAGGCCCTTCGGTCGGTCCGAAGGTCCTTCTATCGCCCCGAAGGTGTAACCACTTGTTCGATAGCCCTAAAAATAAGCAACAACATGGCCCTCCTGTCGGAGGGGTGCGGTGTTAGCAACAACAACAAGGATCAGTCGGATCTAGACATAAGGTGATGTACTTGGAAAAACTTTACATTTGTGTTGATATAAGTTATAATGGTGTAGATCAATAAAATCATTTTACAATAAGGGTTCATGCTATCGCATGATGTCAAGTTGCCAACACAAGTGTATGCATCGAGCAAGCTTTCTCAATGCAACATATTTTCAGTTCGGAATAGACATGACCAATACACATTGATGCTAATACAAGCATTTCAAAAATCAATACAAACGTTAAACAAAAGAAAGGTTGGCCAACAATTCATGTATTAACGAGAAAATAAAAAATCTATTATATATATAATTGAAACAAACATGATTCAATGGAGCTACCACATCAATCTAGAATATCAGAATTTCTTGGTTCATAAAAGAAAAAAATTAAAAATTGCACCAGATATACACCATCAATTATATGTGGGTCCATATTATGATAATGTAGTATTTTAATTGTATTTAGTTTAATCTAAACATTTAAAGTAACATTTTAGATCAAAAGAAATAGTACCTAGTACCTATTGAGTACAACAAATTATAGTGATAAATAAAATAGGAAAAAGAGTCCATATCAAATACGGACTATAAAAGGAGTCCATCTTAACTACATAAAAAGATATGTATAAAATTACAACATGACTAAAAAGATCAATATTGACCAAAAATAAGATAAGATAAAATAAAATAAAGAAAGTATAGTCTTGCGCAATTAAGTAGGTCACCATATATATATATATATATATATATATATATATATATATATATATATATATATATATATATATATATATATATATATATATATAGGACCTAATCTACACCTAGGTGTAGAATAAGCTATTCTACACCTAGGTCGCGCACGTCCAGAATGGGATGGGGTGATCCTGCCAGTTTGACAGTAATTCAAAGTAACTAGAATTAACTTGTTTTGGCACTCGAGAGTAATTGGGTCTGCATGTGGTGTCTAGAATTATGGAAGTTTTAACTAAGTTTAAACGTATTCTAGCTCGTTTTTTGATATAATTTTTGATTCAAACATCCGATGGCTGCACATTTTCCATCATCGTAATGCTGATATTTTTCCGCACGAAACAAGATCTCAATTGCCGTATGAATTTGAAAAATTCAAAAAAACAATTTAAACCCGATTACGGTTCGATAGTAATTCATAGTAATCGAAAATACATCTGTTTTACCGATGATATTAATCTTTGAACACGATTACAATTTGACAGTAATTCATAGTAATCGAGATTAATGTGTTCTATGAGTGATAGTAATCCGTTTTTTAGGGTTTGAACTAATTACTTTTTGTTACTTACATTATTTCAAACTAAAATAATTCAAAATTTGGGTTTGTGGCGACGGGACCCACTAGTGGTGGCGGCGGCGGCGTCGTGGCGTGGCGGCTGCCCGTAGGCGGCGGTCATCGTCGTGGCGGCGGCGCGATGGCCGTCGTCGTGGTCGTAGCATTTCAAATCTGAGCAATGGCGGTCGTTGTCGGCGGTGGTGAAGGCGGCGGGCGTCGTCGGTCGGCGGCGATCTGGCGGCGGCGACGGGCAACGGCGTCAGGCGAACGTCAGAGGCAGCGAGGTAAACGCTACGTCGCGCGCCGCAGACGAGCGAATAGGGCGAAGCAGTGCTGGGGCGGAGCTGGCGGCGAACGGGAGGACAATAGCGCGGCGGCCGCGACGGGCGGCGCTGGACGCAGGGCTGGCGGCGGAGGTCGGCGACGGCCGACAGTGCCGTTCCGCGAGGGCGGCGGCGGTTTCGTCTGCCTTCGACGCACGCACGCCTCGCCGCCCGTGAATTTTGGATCGAAGTGCAGGATTGACCGGGAATGGGGGGCTGTTTTATGGGGTGGACCACGGACCACCTGGTCCGTTTCGGGATGAGCTGGTCCTGGGTGTAGATTTAGCTATTCTACACCTAGGTGTCAATTAGGATATATATATATAGGAATGCTAGCGTGCACCCCAGAGCACCCAATGCGTTTTCGAAATCCGAGATATCTAACAACTGATCCGAACAGTTGATCTTGTTCGTCTCATTGAAATGTAGCCAGTGACCAAGTTTAGTATTTTTTTGAATTTGTTTACTATTTGTTTTCTATTTTCAAAAATCAGCCTTCCAATTAGTCGTGGTGCGTCCAAAAAAGCTGATTTTTGGATTCCAAAAAAGTTCTCGGATTTCAAAAACCCGTCGAAGTTCATGGAGGAATCCGTGCACTCGAGTTCACGCTAGCAAATCTCTCTCTCTCTCTCTCTATATATATATATATATATATATATATATATATATATATATATATATATATATATATAATATTTGGGACTCCATGTTCTCGCATGTGCTCTTCACTTGTATGGAAACAATTAAATGTGCAATTATTATATTCACACATTTCTATGGCAAATGACAACGTTGTTGTGCATGTATCTATTTGATATGTACGGATCTTGGATGAATCCGACGGCATCAAGGCATAGAGCACAGGTTTCATAGAGTCCCATTCTGACAGTAAAAATAACAGGAGCTCCCCGAGGCCAGAGCTCCCCTGCTCTCCTCCCTCGGATCAACTTCAACAATCATGCGTCTAAACGGGTTTTCCAGCCTCTGCCACCAATGAAACCCGCTAATCCACCGACCTGTTTTTAATGACCCCGGTAATTTCGGGTGTTGCCCAAGTTCAAAGCGTCCCCTTCTTCGATATTCGAGAGGGATGGCTGCCCAATGCGCCGACGAGCTCGTGTCCTCCACCCCAGCGACCTCGCCGTCCTCCGCGCCGTCGAGCTCACCGGCCTCCGCCCCGGCGCGCTCGCCGTCCTCCCCCTTCCTCAGATCGACGCGGCGGCCCCCCTTCCTCAAGCCGACGCGGCGGCGCTCCCTCCCCCTCCACCACCCCACCGCGCGCCGCCGCGTCCGCATCCTCGCAGTCGCCGCCGACCACACCCCTGTCCCGCCGGCCTCCCCGCCCGAGCCGGCGAACAGGCAGCACGCGTGCCGCCGCGGGGAGAGGGAGGATGGGCGCCGACAGCCCGGTCCGTGCCGCAGGAAGAGCGCCGCCGGCCGCCGCGTGGGGGGGAAGCCGCCGCGCCACCGCCCAGATCTGGAGAAGGGGGAGGCCGGGCGCTCTTTCTTCTACCGTCGCTCAACAAGAAGTATGGCAGCAATGTGCCACTGCTTCTGATGAATTCCTTCAACACACACGAGGATTTCACGACCTGCCTCCCTCGGCGGCGGCGCGGCCATTCTCTGCTCTGCGGCGCGCATCTAGTGAGTCCCTGCATACCCAGTGAAATTATCATACCCAGTAAGAAACTTGTTACACTGCATAATTCAAGTAATTATCCCAAGTAATTATCATACCCAAGGATATTTGCTTCCATTCTCTGAAATCGATGTTAAGAAGGGTTAGGAACAATTTTTCATGCCTTTAAGCATGTCACCTGTATCCTGAATCTTGCTAATCAACAGGAACAGGCCTCAGCCGATGCGCTACATACCTTCGTCCTTGTGTGGTATGCTTTTTTTTTTTTGTGTTGTACTCTTTAGGCCGATATGTCATGTATTGTATATATCGCTTAATTAAGAAGTTCATGTCTGTTCCCTGGATGCAAACCTTAATTTGTTTCTTAGAGAAAGCATGCCAGTATGTCATCCACATAATTTTTCATACTCTGAATTTTCACCGTTTTCTATGTTTAAAAGCATGTTGTCACATCCGATATACTCTAATAAACAGGCAGTGAGTTGAGCATAGAACTAGAGACAGGTATATGACAAATTTTTCCATGCCCAAAAGCTTGTCATCCATAGCCGACATACTCTAATTTAAATTATTTTCTTACGGTAAGTATGTTGTACAAAGTCTTGCTGCTTTGTTAAATGAATGGGTGATAAAACATTTCTTTGAACTTTTTTTGAATAAATGTTGGGCACACAATGAATTTTCAGAGTGATGCAAATGGTGGCATTCCATGTCAGAAACTTAGAATGCCATTGGATAACATGGACTATACCATAGCTGCTGCAAGATTCAGATAAAGGTCGTACAGACTGGAGTTTCTTTTGATCGATGGCTAGTTTTGCGCATGGTGTCGACGGTTGGGATATCGGTTTCAAGTCAACTAAGGTTTTTGAGAAGGGGAGATGGAAGACACTGCTGAGCAGGGCGAGCAATAATCAACGAACAGCAGACAGACATAGGATTTTTATACTGGTTCAGGCCTCTCCTGGGAGATAATAACCCTACGTCCAGATGCTTCTTTATGAAGAGAGATTACAAGGGAGAACTCGGCGAGACGAACAGGTCTCGGTGAAATTCTGGGTGTACAAGAAGTGGTTCTCAATGAGATCTTCTATTCGATCCCCAATGAGATGTCTTGGCCCCCTCTACACGCCGCAGGGGCCTAGTTTATATAGTGTCGAGCAACCGACCTACTGGGGGATAACCGGGCTGGGTTGGCCGTGTGCCTGTAACGGACTCGTATACATGCCAAATATATCTCGAGGTAGATAAGGTATATCTCTAATTCTTGAGGATTACGACGTCTGCTCTAATCCGGAAAATCTATGTCCGAGTCTTCACGTATCCGTGCGAAACTCGCTAGTCGAGTCGAGCAGGAATCCTAGGCCGTCACAAGACCGCGTCGCACCAGAGGTCGTTTTACAGATGCACATGGGCCAGATAGAGCTCTCTAGGGAGCCAGGTCCTAGGAGGCTTGTTCGGCTAGGCCGTCAGGGAGTGGGCCATGGCAATGGATCGTGAATTTATCCCCGACACATGGATTTGCTCAAAATAGCTGCATTACATCATTAGTTTTGAATGTATGGCTCAAGAAGGGAATCAACTATTTTTCCTGAAGTAACTGATGTTGGCACCCCTCCTTTCCACCACGACTCTTAGATGTGCCACCTTTTTTACATCATTTGTAATAATTGAAGTAGTAGATAATGTACATTTCATAGTCTCAAGGTACATACCCATGTAATTCCTATTGATATAATGACATACCTTCATCATGCCTTGAGAAATAATTTATGAATAGTTTAGAATACCTGGTTTAATAGTTTAGAGGAGGTAGAATATCTGGTTTAATAGTTTAGAGGAGGTAGGCAAAGTGCAATAATTCAGCGCGTAATATAGACTTTTTCCTTGTTTCTTTGAGTGATCAAAGGACCCTTTCATTGTAGATTAAACTTCTACAATGCCAAAAATCACACAAAGATGGAAGGTTTTATCCTAATTTAGGCATCGTGAATCCGATAGTTGGCGAGCACCTGATGCTCGGGTAATCGCATCGACTTTTTCCATAGTGTTATTTACTATTATTCATTTGTTTTAGGGTTTGTTTTCGTCAGCTTATCTGATTTGACTTATTTGTTTATCTAGCTTATTTGTTAACTTCAAGAGCTTTTTGATATAAAATCAAAAAATCATGTGAGTTTAGTTTGACTTGTGTTTTAGAGCTCTTAGACAAGTGCTCGAGATAGAAAAAATTAGGTTCAAAAAAATCAAATTATTTTTAATTAAACAAAGATGTTATTCTTTTCATCTTATTTAAATTTATCTTATATTTTTATTTTGGTTTTTTCATGTGGAAAAATAAGATAAGCTAAGATAAGGCGAAAAGATTGACACCAAAAATAACTAAATAGATAAATAAGTTAGATGGGTAAAATAAACTGACAAGAACGTACCCGTTTTATTGAGTTTTTTTCAATTGGAGGACGTATGTCAAAGCTCAAAAAACAAGTCCAACCGCAGACTGAGCCGTAGCTCAGTGGCTAGCGCTGCCGTAGTGCAGGTTGCCGACCCGTGCTTGACGCTGGGTATTGCATGTTTCTCCGGGATTTAATTCCGGGTCCCATACACCCGGGATTAGATCCGGGGGAGCACGCGTGCCCGTTTAGTGGGACTCCGCGTGCCCGCGGATTCATTCGGTTCTTGTGTGCTCACCGAACGCGCACGCGTGTGTGAGTGTGGTGGTGTGTGTGTTGGGTGTGAGTGAGTGTGCGTTCGTGTTGTACCCCTTCAAAAAAAAATTCTAAAAAAAAAAAACAAGTCCAACCAAGCCAACAACACAGACGAAAACTCTCGAAGCTTAAATTTCGAGCAAATAAGAAGATAAAAATAAACAAATAAGATGAAAAGATCAGGCTGATCCTTTCTCTAGACTCGGAGCATGTGCCGTTTAAACGACGCTTCGGTTCACCTGCCACATGGACTGTATGCAGGCAAGAAGGTCCAAGACCGATGACCCAGTTCTGGAACAGTTGCATCCGGTCGGAATCTGCGGAGGCATATCGATAACGAAATTTATGTTACATAAGTGAGTAACTTGAGTAATATTTACATACCTTTTTTAATACTTCATCAAATTTATGTTACATAAGTGAGTAACTTGGATTGCAAAAGGCATATCGATAACGAAAGCAAAAAATGCCAAGTAATTGGAAAAAAAGTAGGAGGGTATATACCCAACTAACTATCATACCCAGTGAAATTCATACTCCAGAAATCAAAACGTATCTACTGATTCTTATACCCAAAAAATAACAACAAAGGGAAATTAATGTATAACATTCCAATTCATGTACCATTTTCTCGCATATTTTTCAAACCGATTTATGCCCTCTAATAAAATCATGATTCTGATAATATAATAATTAACCTACCTAATTAAAGGTATGGCCTATATCACAACTAATTAGCCGGCACACCTAATTACTAGTGTACATTCAAATTCAATTTTCAATTGCAGCGATTGTGTGCATTTAATGACATTTTTTACTTACAATATCAATCACTTCTATTGGGTATACCCGTTACCATTACATTCAAGGTACGTTTGAGCATCTCAGTGCAATCCAACGATTAAGAATTGGGGAGCCCAGGCCCCGGGGAGTCCCAATTCCACGTCCTACACACACACACACACACACACACACAAGGCTCCATGGAGCCTAGGGTCCCATCTAATCCGCTGTCCACCTGTCTCATTTGACTCATTACACTACTAAGGAACAAGCTTTCTCAAGCGGTTCAAAAAACCCGAAGTCAGCCTTTAGAAGCAGTTTATTAGCCATAAAGTTAGGAGAGCATCTTTAGAAGCGGTTCAGGACACGAACCCCTTCTAAAAGTCAAGGAATTGCAGCGGTTTATGCCTCCATCCGCTTCTAAAGCACTACAAGCGGTTGGGGACACGAACCGCTTGTAATGCTTGGGCTTTAGCAGCGGTTCGTGCCTCGAACCGCTTCTAAAGGCCTATTTTTTAAATAGATAAAAGGAAAGCTCCCCCTATCTAAACAAAGATCACGCGCGGGTGGGTTGGCTAGCTGAGTGAGGTGTGAGTCACGTGGAGGGGTGAGGTCCTGGGTTGCTTACAAGTTGATGGGGAACGGGGTCCCGATCTTCCGACAGGTAAGGATAAGTCGATTTGGTGGAGAACTCGACGTTGACGATCCGACCTTGATCAGCACCGATCTAGGCCTGCAATCGCTACACCACCGTCTCCGTTCGTTATCAACCACGCAAGCGCACGGTCGACCTCACCACGAAGGCTAGTTCCTGCGAGCGAATCGAGAACACAAGCAAGAACGAAGAAGAAGCAATCTGAAATTGCGAATATGTAATAAGGTCACGAATTTGGGGTTCCACAAACCGATAATCGGCGATACTGCGATGGCAGAAATATATCTAAGCAAAACCCGACTGAAACAATGACGGCTACCAAGTCTTAATAGGCAGGAGGGGCGGCGGCTAGGGTTTGGGGCGACCCCCCTTGCGCGAGATACACGGGCCGAAGCCCAAAATCAAGGTGACGCAGCACCGGGCAGCCCAACAGAATCTGATCGCCTCTTGTTTCGACGATTGTGATCAACTCAGAAGGAATTTGGACGTGCGACCAGATCCGTTGGAAAGGTCTCGTCGTGGGCTTCTCCGTAATGTACTTGAACGTCCCAAACGGAGTTGATATGCATCTGCTACGCCCGTTTGAAGACAGACTGCTCCGCCGTGCCCGAACCTGACTCGAACTCGTGGTAGACTTGATTTCCAACTTGTCTTGGCGTAGAGTTCCATCCTCGCTGATCAACACCATAATTGCTAAGCACAAGCACAACATTATTAGGTCGTAACTCGTTCTTATGGGTATTCTCTTGTGTGGTAAGGAACAAGCCCACCTGGTGGTTTAGTTGTCGCGCACGTGCCCTTGTTATTGGTCCTTGCACAGTAGATGGTGGTAGAGTGGACGCATCGGTAGGGGTGATGTCCTCATTATCCTCCCCTTCTTGACTTTGAGTCGTCCTCGACTCAAGCTCATCTTCTTCTCTCAAATATGGCCGCAAATCTGAAATGTTAAAAGTGGGGCTAACCCCGAAATCTGCAGGCAACTCAAGTTTATAGGCATTATCATTTATTCTCTCTAGCACCCTAAATGGACCATCAGCATGGGGCATCAATTTAGATTTTCGTAACTCAGGGAAACGCTCCTTGCGCAAGTGTAACCAAACAAGATCTCCAGGAGTAAAAAGCAATTCCTTCCTACCGTGACGACCAGCAATGCGATATTTGTCATTCATGAGTTCAATATTTTCTTTTGTGGTCTCATGCAATTTCAAAATAAATTCAGCACGTTTCTTAGCATCAAGATTGACCTTTTCAGATGATGGTAAAGGCAATAGGTCAATAGGAGCACGAGGATTGAAACCATATACTACCTGAAAAGGACTTACCTTTGTAGTTGAATGTAGCGCATGTGGATAACATAGACCCCGGGTATCCACACGGCGGGCCTAAAAGACTACCCGACAGGGGATGGACCAAGTCGGGTGGATGAAGACGGGTATCACCCGGACTCTAGAAGACTTGACCGGCAAGAAAGGACATGAAGATAGAAGTCTATCCCTAATAGGGAAGGTATACTTGTAGTCCCTAATTAATAGGAATCTGACCTCGTAACCAACTAGGACTCCTCCTTGTAATCCCACCCCCTACACTATATAAAAGGGGTAGGGGCCATAGTTCGGAAAAGACAGATACCATGAGGCCATCTGCTACATCTGCATCGGAAGAATCACATCTACATCTTGGTCATCTTGATCATCTTGTACACATAAACCCCCATATAATCTCAGAGCACAGGACGTAGGGTATTACCTCCGCCATGAGGGCCTGAACCTGTATAAATCCTTGTCTTGTGCTACCATCGAGTTTAGATCTTGCATGCACCGTCCCATATATATATATCATTGCCGGCGGTGACCCCCCAGTTAGTCATCTGTCGACAGTTGGGGCGTCAGGTAGGGGCAGCGTCAAGATCAATCTCATCAAGCTCGATGGCATCGATCAACGGTGTCGCCGTCGTCTCCGTCCCCGGAGCCGACTGCGTCATCAACGACTTCGGCGACTCCACCTCTCGGATTCGGATCGATCCAATCTGGGGAACTACAACAACGCTCTCCCGCCGGGTTGGGGAACGCCACAGCCATCTACTCATGAGTAGTACGCCAACGGCGCAATTCCGACTTCGGATACGGCGACGGCTCAAGACGATTCTGAACGTGATCTTGTTTCTTCAATTCCGCTGATCCGTAAGGAATTTCGGGATGAGATCGATGCGTTGGAAAGACAATTTCGTCATCTTTCCGTGAAGCCAAGAACGCCCAAACGGAGTTCGGATGTGTCCGGGACAACCGCTTGAAGGCAGGCTGTCGCGGAAGGTCGCGAATCTCGGCAAGCCCTCTTCTTCGGGAGCCGAATGCGTCATCAACGACTTCGACCAACTCCACTTCCCTGATTTGGATCAGATCCAATCTGGGGAGAACTACAACAACGCCTCCCGCTCGGATTGGGGATCGCCACGGCCATCTACTCATGAGTAGTACGCCAACGGCTCAATTCCCGACTCGGATACGGCGACGGCTCGAAGACAGATTCCGTACGTCATCTTGTTTCTGTAATTTCCTTAGATCCAGAAGAAATTTTGGGATGAGACTAGATGCGTTGGAAAGATAATTTCGTCATCTTTCCGTGAAGCCCAAGAACACCCAAAACGGAGTCCGGATCTGTCCGGGACATCCGTTTGAAGACGGGCTGCGCGGGATGATCGCGAATCTCGGCGAGTTTGTAAAACTCATCTACTAAGGCTGCGGCATGCGGATAGACCGTGGCACACCTCCAAAGACATCAAGGATCAGCAAGGAGCTTCTCCAAGCAATCGACGACCAATACTTCTTCCGGACTTGGATCCGATCTAGTCTGAGGAGAACATCGACATCGCTTTGTCTGGACTCCCGTTCGGGTCGAGGAACGCCGCCGCCATCTACTCCCGAGTGGTGTGCCAGGGGCTCAATTTTCGACTCGGATACGGTGAGGACTCAACCAAGGACTTCAACAATGCTTTTTGGACTCGGACAAGATCCGATCTAGGAGGAATTCAACAGCGCTCCACTCGGACTCCCGGTCGTGTTGGGGAACGTCACCGTCGCCTACCGACGAGTAGTGCGCCGGGGGCTTAATTCCTGACTCGGATACGGTGAGGTTCCGATATAGAACAAATCCCGAGTGATAATCGTTGTCAGCAGCAAATCACTCGGACTCGGCGACCGTGGTGTCCATCGTGCAACGCCGGTTTCATCAACCGTGAGAAGACGATACGATCTGTTCCCATTCAGATTCTGGACGGAACTTGCATCGTGATTTCCCGTTGACTTAGGAGGAGTTTTGGGCTGATATAAGATGCGTTGGAAAGCTTATCTCTTTATCTTTCCAACGAATCCAAGAACGCCTAATTCCGACTTCGGATGCGACCGTGGCGTCTTTTTGAAGACAGCCTGCGCAGAGAGGTCGCGAAATTCGGCGAGCTCGTAAAGCTCGTCGGTGCCGGCACGGTGTGAGGATTGTTCGTGCCACATCTCGTGGGACGTTGAAAACCAGCGAGGACCGTAATCAACTTTCGTTAAGCTACACCAACCGCATGGAGATCAATTACGACTACGGCCAACTTCGTCGACCACGGGCGAGACCTCAGCGAGCACGTGCTGTTCGTCGCCGACCACGATGTGTGCCGCTCGGTATTGATCAAGATTGGAACGACTACTTCCACGGCACGGCGACACGCTACTCAGCGACACGCCTACGCCCGCGCCACGAGTGCCCAAGTTTATAGCTCGGTTGACGCGCCATCGCGCCAGCGCCCGGAACGGCTACACGCCTAGAGCTTCAAATCTATGGCACGGCGACACGCTACTCAGCGACACGCCTACGCCAGCGCCTCGAGCGCCCAAGTCTACGGCACGGCGACACGCTACTCAGCGACACGCCTACGCCGGCGCCACAAGCGCCCAAGTTTATAGCTCGGCTGTACGCCATCGCGCGCCACGAGTGCTCGGTACGGCTACGCGCCTAGAGCTTCAAATCTACGGCTCGGCGACAAGCCACTCGGCTACACGCCTACGCCAGCGCCACGAGCGCCTCCAAGTCTACGGCTCGGCGACACGCTCCTCAGCGACACGCCTACGCCCGCGCCACGAGCGTCGAAGTATTCAGCTCGGCTGTATGCCATCGCGCGCCACGAGCGCCCGTTACGGCTACACGCCTGCAGCTACAAGTCTACGGCACGGCGACACGCTACTCAAAGAACACGCCTACGCCGCGCCACGGCGCGCTTGTTTATAGCTCGGTCAGACGCCATCGCGCGCCACGAGCGCCGGTACGGCTACACGCCTAGAGCTTCAACTTCAAATCTCGGCGACGGCGACAAGCCACTCGCTTCACGCCACGCCCGCGCCTAAGTTCACGCTGACGGCGACACGCTACTCGCGACACGCCTACGCCATAGCGCCGCCATCGCGCCACGAGCGCCAAGTTTATAGCTTCAAATCTGACGCTATCGACAAGCCACTTAGCGCCACGCCGCGCCACGCGCCAAGTTTATAGCTCGTCACGCCTAGAGCTTCAAATTCAAATCGGCTCGGCGACAAGCCACTCGGCTACACGCCTACGCCAGCGCCTCGAGCGCCCAAGTCTACGGCACGGCGACACGCTACTCAGCGACACGCCTATGTCCGCGCCACGAGCGTCCAAGTTTATAGCTCGGCTGTACGCCATCGCGCGCCATGAGCGCCCGGTACGGCTACGCGCCTAGAGCTTCAAATCTACGGCTCGGCGACAAGCCACTCGGCTACACGCCTACGCCAGCGCCACGAGCGCCTCCAAGTCTACGGCTCGGCGACACGCTCCTCAGCGACACGCCTACGCCCGCGCCAGGAGCGTCGAAGTATTCAGCTTCGGTCAGATGCCATCGCCACGCCACGAGCGCCCGTGCGACGGCTACACTGCGGCTACAAGTTCACGGCACGGCGACATCGCTACTCAATGACACGCTTACGCCACGCCACGAGCGCCCAAGTTTATAGCTTCGGTCAGACGCCATCGCGCCACCACGCTTCGCCCGTGCACGCTACGCGCCTAGAGCTTCAGATTCACGGCTCGGCGACAAGGCACTCACCACCTCGCCACGCCAAATACCGAGCGCCCAAGTTCACGGCACGCGACACGCCACTCAATGATATGCCGCGCCCGCATCCAGCGCCAAGTTTATAGCTTCGGTCAGACGCCATCGCGCGCCACGAGCGCCCGGTACGGCTACGCGCCTAGAGCTTCAAATCTACGGCTCGGCGACAAGCCACTCGGCTACATCGCCACGCCAATACCTCGGCGCCCAAGTTCACGGACGGCGACACGCTACTCTGCGACACGCCACGCCACGCCATTTAGCGCCCAAGTTTACAATTCGGTAGACGCCATCGCGCTGTCGGCCACGCCTCCTAGAGCTTCAATTCTCGGCTCGGCGACACGCTATTCAGCGACACGCCACGCCACCCCACGAGCAAATCTCACGGCTCGGCCACACGCCACGCCGCATCGAGCTAAGTTCTCATTACCATAATTTTTTCATATAAATCTAAGTTGTTTCTTGACTTGCTACTTAGTCGGTCTCCAACTAAGCAGTAAGTCGGGGGCTACACCTAATAGGTGCACTTGCGTGCACTTTTTGTTGTTTTTTCTTAATGATTGCAAATGAATCCGAGTGGTTTTTCCGAGTAGTGAAGCTCTGACCCACTAACGGCGAACTCTAGTCACTCGATACGCGTGCCTGGGAAAAGAGCCATAAGCCAATTCCTGACGCCCGGGGGCTAGACTAGTCGGGCAGAGTGCTTAACCAAAGGAAGATTACTTGGAGGAATTTAATATCAAAAAGGAAAAGTGGCAAAAGTATAAAAATTATCCAAATAAAGCAGTCGGACCATACATCCGAGTGATTGTTTTTTCATCTAAAAGCTTTCATTATACTGCCTAAATCCTACATGTACATGCTACAGGGTTCATGGGTTTTTTCCTCATCAAGTACCTTCTACGACTCCGTACACGAGTAAGAAGGACTTGTGCAATGAGCAACAACTACGGCTCGGCGAGCGCCAGGCACAGCTACACGCTTACGCCTGCGCCTCGGCCGTCAAATTTATAGCTCGGCGAGCACCCGGCATGGCTACAAGCCTACGCCCGTGCCTCGAGTGTTCAAATTTACGGCACAGCTATATGCCCACACCAACTTCGGTACGGCTATACGTCTACGCCAACTTTGGTACGGCTATACGCTTACGCCTCTGGCCATGAGCCATCGGGCGCCCTGAGCGCTAACCCCGGCATTCCAGTTGCGCGTCACAACAAGTGGCTACAGGCGCAACCGGGCTAAGCCACATGCCTCGGTACACCCCATGTTGGGCAGATTACCGGCAGAGCTTTAAAATTACCCATCTCTTGGTATACCCCACGTTGGGTCACTAGTTGGTCACTGCATGTCAGACCAGATACCAGTGATGTCGGGATTGAGTTTCGATGGTACGCTCCAATTGGGGCCAATGCTGTACACCGCAACCCGGGTATGGATGCCATATGGCTAAACTCTATCCTTAAGGTACGCCTGGTGGGCCTCACCAGATCCTACTACGGTCGGGTACAAGTACCGCTTGGCTGACAACAATGGTATGCCCCATGTTGGGACACTAGCTGTGTTACCGCACTAGTCGGATGCAGGTATCATTAGGCCAAACCCTATCCAGATGGTATGCTCCATGTTGGGCCAATCGCTGTATTCTACGAGTACAGGTACCAGATGGTTAAAAATCAACGGTATGCCCTCTGGGGCCACCAGCTGTATCCCTCTCCGGATGAGTACAGGTATAACTCGGCTCTTCAGCCAAAACCCACGGTATGCCCTCTGAGGCCACCAGCTGTATCCTACTCCGGTCGGGTACAGATACCGCTCGGCTCTTCAGCCAAAAGCAAATGGTACGCCCTATGTTGTGTCGCCAGCTGTGCATCGCAAGACAAGTCTGTAACACTTCATAAAAATTAAGGTGATGCGCTTTACAATGGGCCGATCACGTAACTCCGCAATCCCGGCCGGGTATCACTAACAACTCTCTATGAGTCCTTCACGCCTCTCAGATTCTGATGAAGCCGATCGGGAAGGAGCAACAACAATCTACAAGCACTCAGCATGAAGCATGACTCATCCAAGGTGCGACGAAGAAGAGCAGCAACTTGACTATGAAGCACTCGGGGGCTACTGTGGATAACATAGACCCCGGGTATCCACACGGCGGGCCTAAAAGACTACCCGACAGGGGATGGACCAAGTCGGGTGGATGAGGACGGGTATCACCCGGACTCTAGAAGACTTGACCGGCAAGAAAGGACATGAAGATAGAAGCCTATCCCTAATAGGGAAAGTATACTTGTAGTCCCTAATTAATAGGAATCTGACCTCGTAACCAACTAGGACTCCTCCTTGTAATCCCACCCCCTACACTATATAAAGGGGGTAGGGGCCATAGTTCGGAAAAGACTGATCCCATGAGGCCATCTCCTACATCTGCATCGGGAGAATCACATCTACATCTTGGTCATCTTGATCATCTTGTACACATATACCCCATATAATCTCAGAGCACAGGACGTAGGGTATTACCTCCGCCATGAGGGCCTGAACCTGTATAAATCCTTGTCTTGTGTTACCATCGAGTTTAGATCTTGCATGCATCGCCCCATATATAATCATTGCCGGCGGTGACCCCCCAGTTAGTCACCTGTCGACAGCGCACGGTTGTAAGCAAACTCCACGTGAGGAAGACACTCCTCCCACAACTTTAAATTCTTCTTTAGAATAGCTCGCAACATCGTGGATAAGGTACGATTCACAACCTCCGTTTGACCATCAGTTTGGGGATAACAAGTAGTAGAAAACAGCAGTTTTGTCCCCAATTTATTCCACAATGTCCTCCAAAAATGACTCAGAAATTTTGTGTTGCGATCTGAAACAATAGTGGAAGGCATACCATGCAAACGAACAATATCTTTGAAAAATAAATTCGCAATATGAGTGGCATCATCACTTTTATGGCATGGTATGAAATGGGCCATCTTTGAGAACCGATCCACAACAGCAAAGATACTATCCCTCCCACGTTTTGTTCTAGGTAAACCTAGAACAAAATCCATCGAAATATCCTCCCATGGAACACTAGGAGTGGGAAGAGGCATATATAAACCATGTGGATTTAAGCACGACTTAGCTTTTTGACATGTAGAGCAGCGCGCCACAAAGCGTTCATGTTGAGACCCATGTGGTGGGTCCCCTTGTGTTGTGATGAATATATGTGACGGGTTTGAATTTGATGTGATTTTGAAGTGCTTTGAGTTGCATTTGGTGAAACAGGCACGAGTTGAGTGCCTGGCGGACGGTGTCCGATGCCGACCGGACATGTCAAGTAGTGATGGTTTTCCGCGAGAGTTTTGATCGGACGATGTCCGGTGGTGTTCTGTCTGTGCTGTCTTGAGCGTGAGTGAACGTTGTTCGGTGGGTCGTGTCAGGGTGACACGTGTTAATGTTGAGCATGCCTTTGGTTGATCTTGTGTGGAGCTAACCTTGCAGGAGAGGTAAGGTGTTTGGTTATGGTATGTGTTCACCTCATTATGCAGTACTGCGGTGGAGTGCGTGGTGACGTTGTGAACAATTTGGAGGTCAAAGGCGTCCGGGCGTCTGACGATCGGATTCGGTGACCTGGCGGTCACATGAGGTGGTGTACTCGGGAAGCTTCACCTATGTGATGGAGGTATCGGCGGGTATGTGGTGACGCTCATGGGATACCGAGGTCAAAAGCGTCCGGGCGTCTGCGATCGGGTTCGATGACTGGCGGTCACACGAGGCGGTGTACTCGAGAAGCTTCGCCATGGCAAGGAGTCCGAGGCGGTGGAGGTCATGGCGTCGGAACCATGGTGGCGGTTTGGTTAGTTCAGTGGCCTGTAATGGGTTTGGCGGCCGAGGATGTTGTCGCGGAAGGTTCAGGTTAGCCTGCTCAAAACCCCGGTTCGGTTACGGTTACCCGATGGAAAAACCCTGTTCGGTTCTGGGTTAGCCGGTGTGGTTAAAACCACGAAGGTTCTGGGTTAGCCTCTGAAAAAACCGGTCTTGGCCTGCGTGGCTCAGAATCTAATATCCTCGGATCTTGGAATATTCGGAGAATATTCCTGGGGTGGTATATATAGGAGAGGGTGGAGGCTTGGAAAAAAAAACTCCACCACCATGTAGCCCTAGGTGAGAGGTGTGAGGTGTGAGGGGAGAGAGAGGGTCTCCCCATGGTTGTAAGGTGGAACAAATATCCAAAAAATATCAGAATTATTTCTCCGTTTATTTGTGTACAGGAAATTTGAGAGAGATTGAGAGGGGCGGCTAGGGTTCCATCCAGCCGCCGCCACCTCCATCGGTGAGAGCTTAGAGAGAGAAGGTAGAGTGGAGAGAGACTAGGAAAGCGAGGTGCCAGATCTTGCATGCTCCAGATTGGGTTTCCCTTCGTGCAGCACACCAAGAGCAAGAGAGAGAGAGTAAAATCCAGATTTTGTGAGAGAGAAAAATATTTCTCCAAGTTTTGTTCAGAGACAAGATTGAAAGAAAGAAAAGAGGAGCCTTGCTGTTCTTGTTCTTGGCCGTGAGAGCAAATCCACGAGGGATTTGTGTGCGAGAGATTCAAAGAAGAGATTGAGAGAGAGCTGAAGAGGGAGGAGGCGGCCTGCTCCTTTCTTGGTAGCCGATGCCCCAAATCTTCTTCTCTGTGCATGCTCCTGTTCGAGTGAGCTCAGCGCCATGAGAGAGAGATTGAAGGGAGAGACCGAGATTTTCTGCCTCCACACACCGGCTCAGAGAGAGAGGAATCGGTAAGAGGGAGAGGGAAATTGATAAGAGAGAGAGGGAGAAACCAGATCAGGTGAGAGGAAGCCCAAGGTCCTTCCTTTGGCCGGACTTCTCAAAGCGGCACTTGACGGCTTGACATGGGGGCGGCACGGTGGCTGGCGCAAGGAGAGGAGCAGTGTCGGCTTGAGCCAACGACGGCGCACCGGTGCAGCAGCGCCGGTGGCTGGCAGCACGGCGTCGGCGGCTAATGGTCCTAGGCGGCCGGCTCATGGAGGCACGGCGGCAGTGCGCTAGGTGGCTCGTGGGAGCGAGCGACAAGCTGCGGTACCCGAAGGCGGCGTCGGGCAGCAGTGGCGGCTGGTCCACGACAGCTTCCCAACGGCGCGCTGGTTTGGGGCACGGCGGCGTTGTGGCCTATGCCCAGTGCCGGCTGCCCTGGAGAATACAAGGCTGAGAAGATGACATGGCTGCGTGTTCGTATATGGAGATAGCCTAAGCACGACACATGGTTGATGAAATGACCAAGAGGACTCTAAGCTACTATGAGCACATCTAGTGCTGAAGGATATGTCAGAGAGCAACAAGCTTCCTCTACGCTGAATCAAGTGTTCGAGGATTTGTCCAATAAGGTTTTCAGGGGTGCTACTGATCATAAGAAAAATATATCGTGCGCCTATTCACCCCCCCTCTAGTCGCCATTTCGGTCCTTTAGTTCAACATCACGCCTCATCTTTGGCCAATAGAAGTGAGTGGCCAGAACATCCTCCGTCTTCTTTACACCAAAGTGTCCCATCAGGCCTCCTCCATGAGCCTCTTGTAACAACAAAAGACGGACGGATCCAACTGGAATGCATAGACGGTTAGCTCTAAACAAAAACCCATCATTGAGTACAATTTTATTCGAAGCCCTCCCGTCCTTGCAATTAATCAAAGCATCTTTAAAATCAGCATCTTGAGCATACAGTTCTTTAATAGTATCAAGTCCAAAAATTCGACAGTCAAGTTGAGACAACAGAACATATCTCCGAGACAAAGCATCAGCAATTACATTATCTTTCCCTTTCTTGTGTTTAATGATGTAAGGAAAAGATTCAATGAACTCTACCCACTTGGCATGTCTACGGTTCAGTTTGTTTTGATCATGCGAATATGTTTCAAATATTCATGATCGAGTGAATAACAAATTCTTTAGGCCATAAATAATGTTACCACGCCTCTAAAGTGCGCTGAAGAGCATACATCTCTTTATCATACGTGGAATAATTTAAAGCAGCCCACTCAATTTCTCATTGAAATAAGCAACCGGCTTATCTTCTTGCATGAGGACGCCGCCAATCCCAATCCCACTAGCATCACATTCAAGTTCAAAAGTCTTACCAAAATCGGGAGTTGGAGCAAAGGTGTCATTGTTAACTTCTCTTCAACAAATTGAAGGCGTCCTCTTGTGATTGTCCCCAATGGAACGCAACGCCCTTCTTTGTAAGCTCGCTCAAAGGCGCCGCAATGGTGCTGAAATCCTTCACGGCGGCGGTAGAAACCAAAGAAGTCCATGGAAACTTTGCACTTGTGTGACCGTTTTAGGAGTCGACCAACTCTTGATCGCCTCAATCTTGGCTTCATCAACTTCAATTCCCTGTGGAGTCACAACATAACCAAGAAACGAGACTCGATCGGTGCAAAAGGTGCACTTCTCGAGGTTACCAAACAAACGTGCCTCTCTCAAAGCATTAAAAACAGCACGTAGATGTTCAAGATGTTCAGAAAGTGACTTGCTATATATCAAAATATCATCAAAATATACCACCACATATTTACCGATGAAAGGACGTAAGACCTCGTTCATTAACCGCATGAAAGTACTAGGTGCATTAGTCAATCCAAAAGGCATAACTAACCACTCATATAGCCCGAACTTAGTCTTAAAAGCAGTTTTCCATTCATCTCCCAATTTCATTCTGATTTGGTGGTACCCGCTACGCAAGTCAACTTTGGAGAAAACAGTAGAACCACTTAATTCATCAAGCATGTCGTCTAACATAGGAATAGGATGACGATACCTTATGTGATATTATTAATGACTCTACAGTCCACGCACATGCGCCAACTACCGTCCTTCTTAGGTACCAAAAGAACAGGAACAGCACAAGGACTAAGGCTTGGTCGCACGTACCCACGGTCCAAAAGTTCTTGGACTTGTCGTTCAATCTCCTTAGTCTCCTCCGGATTGGTCCTATAGGCAGCACGGTTTGGCAATGTCGCTCCTGGGACCAAGTCGATTTGGTGCTCAATCCCTCGAACAGGGGGTAGTCCCGGGGGCACCTCAGCAGGAAAAACATCATCATACTCCTGCAAAAGGTTAGTAACAGCAGGCGGAAAAGAGACGGGTATTTCATCGAATAAAAATAAGGTCTCTTTACATATCAAAGCATAGCATGATGGAGTAGCAAGATCTGATTTTGTGGCAAGCAAAACACCACCCTTCAATTTAATACCCTCGGTCTTAACAGCAAGCTTGTTCTTGTCTTTCTTTTGTGGAAAAATGGTTTTAGCTACTTGCTGATTTTCAGATTCTAGGGTGTTGTCTTCCTTTTCATTCTCTAGTCTCTCCCTATCAAATTGCACAATTTCAGAAGGGGTCATGGGGAGCAAAGTGATTTTCTTCCCCTTGTGCATCAGAGTGTAAGTATTATCCCTACCATGATGAGTGGCATTAGTATCATATTCCCAAGGTCGGCCTAATAAAAGTGAACAAGCTTGCATAGGCACTACATCAAAATCAGCATCATCATGGTATGAACCAATAAAGAAAGACACTCTAACTGTTTGGGTAACCCGAACATTACCACTGTTGTTGAACCATTGAACATGATATGGTTGAGGATAGGGTTTCGTGGTCAAGCCAAGCTTCTTGACCAGGTCAGAACTTACCAAATTGTTGCAGCTGCCTCCATCAATGATGGTTCGAACACGACGGTTGTTGACGACGAGGAACATTTGAAATAGGTTGTGGCGCTGTACTTGCTCGGCTTGCTTGATTTGAGTGCTTAGAACTCGTTGGACAATGATGGTACGGTATTCTTCAGTGGCTACCGTACCCAAGGCTTCCCCATCGTCATCATCTTGGCCGGTTGCATCGTCCTCATCACCTGTCAAGTTAGCTGCAAGGACATATTCATCTTCTACATCACAAGCACTAATGTACCCGCCGTCGTCAGTCGCAATGTAGGCTCTCTGGCTTGGGCAGTCCTTCATGACATGGTTCATTCCCTTGCATCAATGGCATACTATTCCAGTAGTACGTCCCGTGGAGGCAACCGATGAAGACGCGTCTTATTTGGAGCTGCGTGTTAGACGCCTTGCTTACCTCGGGTACGTTGTGGTGGTGTCGGTCTTCTTGAACGCGCCCTACTCATTGAGAGGGCAGCAGGCGAGCGGGAGGCGGTGGCGCTGATTTGGAAGAAGTTGACGCCGACGCTTTGCCAGCGGAGGGAAAGTAGCAAAAGTTGTTCGTGGTCGCCGTTGTCGCCCCCGCAATTCTTTTTTCGCCAAAAGCAAAGAAGTCGAACAACCTATTGACATCGTGATAATCCTTGTAATCAATAATATTCTCGTATGTCTTGTCTTAACCCCCATAGAAACGAGCAATTTTATCCTCCTCGCTTTCTCTACCTCGAACGCAACATTCCAATTTGAAGCTCTTGGTAGTATTCCTCGACAGATTTGTTACCTTGATCTAAGCGTTGCAATTTTTTACGCAAATCACGTTTAAAGGAAGGCGGTACAAACCTATGGCGCATTTGTCTCTTCAACATGTCCCAAGTTGCAAGATGTATGTTAGACTTTACTAGTTCATTCCACCAAATTATAGCAAAATCCTTGAACTCACTAGTGGCTTGCCTAACTCTATGAATTTCAGGAACGAGATGGGAGTTAAATTTTTGTTCAACAGTCATTTCCCAATCTAGATACACTTCAGCATCATAAGTACCAGAGAAGGGAGGTATGGTAAACTTAACTTTAGCAAAGGGATCATCATTGCGATAATTGTTACTATCGTTACCTCTAATACCTGGTCGTCGTGGAGGAAAGTGTACTTGTTGTCGAACGTCGCGCTTCACACGATGCATGGCAGCGTCATTGGGGTGACGTTCAGCAACATTGGGGTGACGTTCAGGTCGAACGTCTTGCTCCACATGATGTTCAGCATGGGCATGTGATTCTTCATCGTCTTCATCTCGTTCATCTGCAGTGGTTCCTGTTGGAGGGTGCTGGTTCTCCACGATCTCAACCCTATTGGCAAGGTCTGAGATGCGACGATCAAGCCTCTCGACGCCCTCCTGGTTATCTAGCCGAACCTTTGCAACTTCTTCCCTGATCTCCCGAGTTGCCTTGGTCACTTCTTTGGTTGTTTTGGAGAGAGCATCCTTGAGTTCCTTATCCCTCCGTGCTAGATCGTCAGTAAGATTTTGGAAAAGCGTTCGCAGATCATCATCATCTCCTGCAGTTCTCGCTCTTGTTTGGGGGCCTGTCATTGTTAGTAATAAAATAGAAGATAACACAAAGGTATTACTCCTATCAACTACTAATCTCGGTCAGCCGAACTCTCGCGCCTTACCTCGCTTCTTGCAAGGTTCTTACCAATGGTGCGATGGGTTCTCCGGTTGCTTGGTGGTGATGATGACAGTGAACGGTGAGTGAAGCGATTGCAAGGATGATCCTGTCTTGACAAGTAATTTTGTGTAGCTTGAAAAGCGATTATGGTAGCAAAGGTCAAGAATAATTGAATGCAATGAACAAAGTCAATAAATGTCCAAAGGCCTAACTAGTGTTGTCTTTGGCTTAAACGTGTTTATAGGACTGTTGGAGCAAGCAAACACAAAGAAGGTAGAAACAGGGACAATTAGGATGAAAACAATTCGGACCCCGATGGTTTAATGCACCTTCTTCTTTTCCTTTTTTTTTGTACTGCGCGGCTGTTTTCTATGCGCTGCCTCTTTCTTCAGAAATTTTTTTTTTTGGTATGATTTTTCTGATATTTTTTTCAGCCTCAGCAACACAGAAATATGGATACAGAGGTGTTTCCCCCTCAATTTGGAGCTTTGAGGTGGCCGATACAATTTCTGGAATGTGCTTTAAAAAGCGTGCGGACACTTCGGGGACCGGATAGGTGGTCTTCCTGATGGATTTTCGGGATTCTAATTTGACCAAAACAGACAAAGTGAGTTTTGGTTGGATGTATCCCGTCGAGATCTTTCCAACGAGTGGTCGTGGACCCAAAACGGAGTTCGTATGAGAAGGTTATGGCTGTTTTTCCGGAGGGTCTCCGGATTAGGGTTTTTGGTAGGGAAAGATCTCGTTTTTGTCTCTTTAGACGTAAACAGTGGGCATGCAGGTCGACAAAACAGAGGGGTAGCAGATGCCGGGCGGTTGATACAAGGCGGCTTGCGACCTATCTATGGTTTATGGCGATGGCGGAGACGATACAAGGCGCTAGCGGGGCAAACCGAGTAGGACTCGATTTGGTTGCGGGATGTATGGCGGTGGTAGGACTGGGATGCAACAGATGGATCAACAGGACTACGAACACGATCTAAACCAGCAACCAAACTCGAACTAAGGACACAAACTCAACAATGTAACTGAAAACAAAGATTGCGAGGGATCAACGTGGTTTGGACAGCGGAAAGGATGACGTACACAGAACTATTTTTGACGGGTAGTTTTCTGGACTCTAGGTGGAAGATGAAACAAAGGGATATAGGTATACCTGACGGGCAACCGAAGCTCTGATACCACTTGATGGGGAACGGGGTCATGATCTTCCGATAGGTAAGGATAAGTCGATTTGGTGGAGAACTCGACGTTGACGATCCGACCTTGATCAGCACCGATCTAGGCCTGCAATCGCTACACCACCGTCTCCGTTCGTTATCAACCACGCAAGCGCACGGTCGACCTCACCACGAAGGCTAGTTCCTGCGAGCGAATCGAGAACACAAGCAAGAACGAAGAAGAAGCAATCTGAAATTGCGAATATGTAATAAGGTCACGAATTTGGGGTTCCACAAACCGATAATCGGCGATACTGCGATGGCAGAAATATATTTAAGCAAAACCCGACTCTAACAATGACGTCTACCAAGTCTTAATAGGCAGGAGGGGCGGCGGCTAGGGTTTGGGGCGACCCCCCTTGCGCGAGATACACGGGCCGAAGCCCAAAATCAAGGTGACGCAGCACCGGGCAGCCCAACAGAATCTGGTCGCCTCTTGTTTCGATGATTGTGATCAACTCAGAAGGAATTTGGACGTGCGACCGGATCCGTTGGAAAGGTCTCGTCGTGGGCTTCTCCGTAATGTACTTGAACGTCCCAAACGGAGTTGATATGCATCTGCTACGCCCGTTTGAAGACAGACTGCTCCGCCGTGCCCGAACCGGACTCGAACTCGTGGTAGACATGATTTTCAACTTGTCTTGGCGTAGAGTTCCATCCTCGCTGATCAACACCATAATTTCTAAGCACAAGCACAGCATTATTAGGTAGTAACTCGTTCTTATGGGTATTCTCTTGTGTGGTAAGGAACGAGCCCACCTGGTGGTTTAGTTGTCGCGCACGTGCCCTTGTTATTGGTCCTTGCACAGTAGATGGTGGTAGAGTGGACGCATCGGTAGGGGTGATGTCATCACAAGTGGTTCTAAAACCGTTTGTAGGGGCTTACCAACCGCTTGGAAAGTCCTTTTCCCTAGCAGTGTTAGATTATTGGGTTAGAATGCTGCATACCCGTTAAATATTAATGTATTGAGGCTGTGTATTTTCTTTGCGTTAATTGAGCCATGCATGCATACACGATTCGAAATGTGATAATTGCATCCATGATTAAGTTAGCATTAATTTCAGTTTTGAATCTCAATTGACCGGTAAGGTTCATTCTTCCTCACATCACGTCCCAACGTTTCTACGAGATAAGAGTGTCCTCATCTCGCCGCGTCCCTAGCTATGGTTTTTCTCGTCGGATTTTTTTGTGCAGCGACGGGCGTGCGCCGCCTACCTCTCCACTCCGTCGCCGCCGGCCCGTGACGCCGGGTGCCGCCGTGACTCTGGGCGCCGCGCGCCGCCCCGTCGTCCAGGCCCATCGTCACGCGTGCCCCGGCCTCCTGCGGTCACGCCTGGTCGCCGCCTTCTCCACGCCGTGGTCCGAGTCGTCTCCCTCCTCGCCAGCCGCCGGGGGCGCGATGCCGCCTCTCCTCACACGTGCGGCGTGCCGACTTCTCCTCCACGCTGGTGACGGCGCGGGACACCGCCGCCGATCTCCTCTTCCGCCGCAACACGGGCGGCGCCGCCTCTCCTCCAACTCCGACGCAGCCGGCGCGCCGCCTCGTCTCCGCCACTGGCCGGGGCGCACGTCCCCGCCCCTCTGCTTCACCGAGCCACCGGCGCGCGGTGCGGCCGCAGGGTTTACTATGGGGTGACCGGCGGCCGTTACTCCTTCCATCTTCGCCAACATCGGGGGGCGCATTCCGTGCGTGTTTGGGCGCTAGCCTGGATGGCGCTCCAACCCTGCAACGACGCTCCGACTCTACCCTGGATCTTCCCGTTCAAGCTCGCCGCAGTCTTCTGCGCTGTCGCGCCACGCAGCTTGTCCACTGGTGCCTTCCCGCAGTTGCGGCCATTGGGACTGCCAGCCGCGAGCTCAAGAACGATCGAGCTATGCGCCGCATTCAACTCAGGTTTAAAATATCAAGGTCAGGGTTTGCACCAGAGCTTGCAGCTTCGCGGCTGTTGGAGCTTAGATCTATCATCGCTTGCTTCTTCCATATCCTCTATCTCCTTAGCGGATGGTGCTGTTTGTGGATAGTTGATCTTTTCTTCTTCCGGCAAGTTGTTCCTCATGTCCATTTTTTAGATCAGCATCATATGATGCAGACACTTTGATCTATCTGATTAGTATCCAGGGCATCATTCATCGATCTCCCTCACCATACTTGATCGTTCTTACTTTGATTTCAATATGCATATGTAATTGTAATCTCTTTCTTTGATTTTAATTCGCATTTCATGTATATACCCATGAGTATGTGCCCTCGCCGGTTCGATACACGAGATGCTTATATGTGTATGAAATCACGAGTTTAGTTTCATCCATAATGAAATAGTTTATTTTTTTAATATTGGCGTGCATAAACGGAAGGTATACACCCACGTGTATATGAATGGAAGCGTTCAAATTGTTGGCATCTCCTTTAACACGGTCAGATCCATTTCGAAACAATATTTACTAAACAACTGGACTAAATCGTGTGTAAAAGGAAGTATACACGCATGTGTATTGAACGTACATGCAAATAACTGAAAGTATACACACGCATGTATATATACTGAACGTACATGCAAATAAAAGGAAGTGTACACGCATGTATATTGAACGTACGTGCAATTAAGAATGTATGCTCGATTCAGTGTATATACTCGTATGATATCTGAACAGGCACATGTTAAGCTAATGTGAAGTTTATGCTATCAACTTTCTCGTAGAAAAATAATTATATGGAGGTATTTTGACCCCGGTAATCGAAATGTATTGTATGCATGTACGTGTGGAAGTATATACCCTACGTGATTAATAACACATGGTTTCATATTACATAGATGGTATTAAAAAAATCAAACATATTGGCAACAAGTCAACGAATATTAATCAAGGAAATTTAATACTCCTTCCAAGCCTTAACGGGTATCAAAGGTGGCAACCCGTTGATCTATCAATTGTAGGATGTTTAGAAAATCAATGGTAGATTGCAACGGAGCCTAGGCTCCATGAATCGAAGGGTGATCAGGCGGGGAGCCCGGACCTCAGGGAGCCCCTGTTATTTTTACTATATATATATATATATATATATAGAGAGAGAGAGAGAGAGAGAGAGAGAGAGAGAGATTTGCTAGCGTGAACTCGAGTGCACGGAGCCTCCGTGAACTTCGACGGGTTTTTGAAATCCGAGAACTTTAGTGATTGATCCAAACCGTTGATCTTGTTCGTCATGTCAAAAGGTAGCCACCAACCAAGTTTCGTATTTTTTCGAATTTTTTTGCTATTTGTTTTCTAATTTTGAAAATCAGCCTTCTAAATAGTCGTGGAGCGTCCAAAAAAGCTGATTTTTAAAATTAGAAAACAAATAGCAAACAAATTTAAAAAAATACGAAACTTGGTTGGTGGCTACGTTTTGACATGACGAACAAGATCAACGGTTCGGATCGGTCATTAGACATCTCGGATTTCAAAAACCCGTCGAAGTTCACGGAGGGATCCGCACTCAAGTTCACGCTAGCAAATCTCATATATATATATATATATATATATATATATATATATATATAGAGAGAGAGAGAGAGAGAGGGAATAGCTAGCGTACTCTCAAGAGTATGGATCCCTCCATACTCTCGACGCGTTTTCGTAAACCGAGGATTTTTGGACCGATCCGAACCATTGATCTTGTTCATCTCATCGAAATATAGCTACCGATCAAGTTTCGTAATTTTTTGAATTTGTTTACTATTTGTTTCGTATTTTTGAAAATCAGCTTTTTTGGACGCTCCACGAGTAATTAGAAGGCTGATTTTCAAAAATACAAAACAAATAGTAAAAAAATTTCAAAAATTACGAAACTTGGTCGCTAGCTATGTTTCGATGAGACGAACAAGATCAATGGTTCGGATCGGTCCAAAAATCCTCGGATTGCGTAAACTCGTCGAGAGTACGGAGGGTCCCGATATATATATATATATATATATATATATATATATATATATATATATATATATAGAGAGAGAGAGAGAGAGAGAGAGAGAGAGAGAGAGACAGCTACGATATTTAGTTACTGTAATCGACGGAGCCCTCCGTCAGTTGCGACGTGTTTGAGAAATTGGTGATGAAATTCTTCGATACGAACCACACAGTTTGCTATTCCCTGTACCAGCCAAGCTTTAGCCATCGTCAAATCCTACCATCGAGAAATGGATCTGAATGCTGTCCAAGCCGGCTTCTCCAGTTCTTGTACCTTGCCGCAGGCCGAAGATCTTTTGAAAGATGTAAAGGACACCGCTGCTGCGTTGGCATCAGATTTGGATCTGTGAAGAAACAATGAGAAACTCTAAGTCATACCAAAACAACTTTAAGTACTCAATGACTTGGGATGTAATATTCTTTTGCTGCTTGTGTTTTGCTTGTTTTAGATGTGTTATTCCGAGTAGTTTTTTTTATATTCGTTTCGTTTTAGCTTGTGGTCCAAGTTTGCTAAATTTTAGCCCCCGAGCGCCGGAATCTGGCTCTTGGCACTTGGCTCCGGGCGCTTGGCACTTGGCTCTGGGCGCTTGGCGCTTGGCACTCGGCTCTTGTTCCTGTTCACTTTAGGTGACATAATTTTAGCTCATGGAAGCTAAGCTTCAAACTACTCGGAATGTTTATAAAACCCTCAGAATTGGACAATCATAAGTAAGCAAAAACTAAAGCTTTATTAACTATAGGGTGCGGCGAATCCGCACACTATTAGGTGTAGCCCCCAACTCTCTGCTTGATCAGAAAGGTCAAGTTGAGAGTCAAGTGGACTTCTTATTACAAGGGAAACTAAGTACAAAACTTAGTAATAAAAACGACGTAGCTGTTCTATGTTCCACATGTTGGTGTAGACTTCTCCATCATCGTTCTTCAGGTGATAAGCCCCGGGTGCACCACTTCTTCAATGATGTACAGGCCTTCCCAAATTGGAGAGAGTTTATGCTCATGCTTTTGGTTCCATCGAAGGACTAGATCTCCTTTCGCGAAAGCTTGACTCCGCACGTTAGCTTGATGATAACGGCGCATCCCTTGCTAGTACCTCGCTGAACGAATCATTGCTGCTTCCCTTGCTTCTTCCAGTCGTTCAAGGTCTTCCAATCTAGCCTCATCCGACCGGTTCTGTTGATAGTGCTGTACCCTCGGAGATTTGAACATGAGCTCTATAGGCAGGACTGCCTCTGTGCCATATACCAGGAAGAAAGGAGTTTGTCCTATCACTCTGCTGGGAGTCGTTCGGAGCCCCCAGAGGACAGAAGGAAGTTCCTGTATCCAACGCGTAGCATATGGTTTGAGACGATCAAAGATGAGTGTCTTGATCCCTTGCAGAACCATGCCATTAGCACGCTCAACTTGTCCGTTACTCTGCGGATGTGCCACGGAGGCATAGCACATTTGAATGCCTTGCTCGTCGCCCCAATCTTGGAACTCCGTGCTCTTGAACTGAACACCATTATCAGTGATAATCCTATTTGGGACTCCAAACCTAACTGTGATGTCTCGAAAGAACTCCACAGCTTTGGCCGTTGAGATGTCCGCCACAGGCTTGGCTTCAATCCATTTTGTAAACTTGTCAATGGAGACAAATAGGTGAGTGAAACCACCCGACGCCCTCTTGAGAAGGCCTACCATGTCCAAATTCCAGACCGCAAAAGGCCAGGTTATGGGTATGGTTTGAAGATCTTGGGCTGGCATATGCGTTTGGCGTGCAAAGAATTGACACCCCTAGCACTTCCGCACAATGTCCTGCGCATCTGTGACCGCAGTTGGCCAGAAGAAACCTTGTCGGTAAGCTTTGCCTACCAAGGAGTGAGCTGCCGCCTGGTGGCCACAATCTCCCAAGTGAATTTCTTGGAGGAGTTCGCGCCCTTCCTGCTCGGAGATGCACTTCCTCAAGACCCCAGAAGCGCTCTTACGAAAGAGCTCATTGTCAACCACCCGGTAGTTTCTGCTTCGACGTTGTATATGAATAGCTTGACTCCGGTCTTCGGGCAACTCATCACGCAGGATGAAGTCCAAGTAAGGCTGTGTCCATGCTGGTTGAACGACTGACACCTCTGCCTCGGGCTCGTTCTCCTGACTCACCTTTGATGTTAGAAGCTTGATGCAAGACTTGTGCAACTCCTCGACGAAGACACCAGCCGGGACCGGAGCCCGACTGGATCCCAAGCGAGCCAACTCATCTGCTTCTTCGTTGTCTTTGCGCAGAACGTGGGTTAATTCCAGTCCATCGAATTTATCCTCCAATTTTCTGACTTCCTAATAGTATGCTGACATGCTGTCATCGACACATGACCACTCTTTCTGTACTTCGCTGACCACCAACTGAGAGTCTCCTCTGACCATCAAACGTCGGATTCTGAGTGATATGGCCATGCGGAGCCCATGGATGAGTGCCTCGTATTCAGCAGCGTTGTTTCTGACTGGAAACAGAATTTGAAGAACGTATTTCGATTTTTCTCCTGTTGGAGATATGAGCAAGACCCCAGCCTCCACGCCGCTGAGCAAGAGTGAACCATCGAAGTCTGGAACTTCTCCTTGGTTACTGGAACTTGAATCTCTGTCCACTCGGCCACGAAGTCTGCAAGAGGTTGTGACTTGATAGCCGTGCGAGGTTTGAACTTGATCTCGAAAGCACCAAGCTCAACCGCCCACTTTGAGATTGGCTGTGCGGGATGTCTCCAATCGGGTACTTGGTTACAACCGTGATCTCATCATCTTGGAAGTAATGCTTAAGCTTGCGCGACGTGAGAAGCACTGCGTACAACAACTTTTGCACCTGAGGGTACCTTATTTTGGGTTCTCCCAAAACTTCGCTCACGAGGTAGACAGGCCTTTGAATCTTTAATAATGAGACCTCCTCTGCTCGTTCAACGACCAATGCAAAGCTAACCACATGGGTTGTTGCATTGATGTAGAGCATGAGGGGTTCCTGCAGCATTGGCGGTACCAAGACTAGAGGTGTGGTAAGGAACTTTTTCAGCTCCTCAAAAGCTTGCGGTGCTTCAGCTGTCCACTGGAAGTTCTCTTGCTTCCTAAGAAGCTTGAAGAAAGGCATGCCTCGAACGCCCAATCGAGAGATAAAGCGGCCGAGTGCTACTATGCAACTAGTTAGCTTTTGCACATCCTTTTGTTCAGTCGGTGGTCTCATGCGCATGATGGCCCCAATCTTTTCAGGATTTGCTTCAATGCCACGATGTGAAACAATGAAGCCAAGTAGCTTTCCAGATGGAACCCTAAAGACACACTTCTCAGGATTCAACTTCATCTTAAAAGCCCTCAGACTTTCTAAGGTCTTGGTCAAATCCTTGATGAGATCCGTCCATGTTGCGTCCGAGCTAGGTGTTAAAAACCGCTGGATGGTGCGCTGGCAAGTCGCTCCAGCATTCTTCAGCCCGAATGGCATTGTGATGTAGCAAAAGGCCCCAAAGGGTGTGATGAACGAAGTCTTGTCACAGTCCTCTTTTTTAGACTAATCTGATGATAGCCCAAATAAGCGTCCAGAAAGCTTAGGAGCTCACAGCCAGCAGTGGAATCCACAACCTGGTCTATGCGCGGGAGCCCAAAAGGATCCTTCGGACAGGCTTTGTTGAGGTCAGTGTAATCAACACACATGTGCCATGTCTTGTTCTTCTTTTCGACCAGAACCGGATTCGCTAACCAGTCTGGATGAACAACTTCCCTGATGAACCCCGCAGCTAACAGCTTGGTTATCTCCTCTCTGATTGCTTCCTTCCGATCTTAGGAGAATCTTCTAAGGCGTTGCTTGATCGGCTTCGCCTTTTCGCCGACATTCAAAGAGTGCTCAATCACCTCCCTCGGGACGCCTGGCATGTCTGATGGCTTCCATGCAAACACGTCGCGTTTAGCCCTAAAGAAAGTGACAAGCACGTCTTCCTATTTGTCATTGAGACCTGTCCCAACCACAGCTGTCTTAGAAGAATCAGCAGGATCGAGAGAGATTTTCTTCACGCCTTCTGCCGACTGGATGGAGAGCTTGCTTTGCTTCTTAGCTGGAATTTCTCCTTCATCTTCAAGCGTAGCAGCCGCCATGCCGATTTTCTCCAACTCAATTGTAGCATCGGTGATCTGGGCGAGCTCACAACTTTCGGTGTCGCAGGCGAAAGACTGCTTGACATTACCGAAAAGAGTGATTACCCCATTACGTCCGGGCATCTTCATCATGAGGTATGTGTAGTTCGGCACGGCCATGAACTTAGCAATGCCGGGTCGTCCCAGGATCGCATGGTACGCCATACCGAAATCAGCCACCTCAAAGTTCAGATACTCAATGCGGTAATTTGACTTTGTCCCGAACGTCACAGGAAGCGAGATACGCCCGAGTGGAACTGCAGAAGTTTAGGGGATTACCCCATGAAATGGCGTTGATCCCTGCTTCAACTCAGAACGTGGGATCTGCATCGCGTCCAATGTCTTGGCGAACAAGATGTTGATCCCGCTGCCGCCATCGACCAAGACCCGGTTGAGTTTTATTCCACGGACTACCGGACTTAGTACGAGAGGATACCTTCCTGGGTACTGTACTTTGTCCGGATGGTCGTCATGTGAAAAGGTAATAGGAACCTTGGACCAGCGTAAATATTTTGGCGTGGCCGGTAGCACTGCATTGATCTCCCGAGTGGTGAGCTTCTGCTTTCGTTTGGACTCGTACGCATCCGGCCCGCCACATATGTAACTGATGTCTCGCTGTGTGTCTTGGAAATCGTCTCCTTCAGGCTTCTTGCCTTTAGGGTCAGAATCCTTGACCTCTTCTGCAAGCTTTTTCAGCTGGTAGCAATCCTTGAACTTGTGATTGCCCTGCTTGTGAATCAAACAAGGTCCATCTAAAAGCTTTTGATTGTAAGACTCCTTCGGTGGTGTCGGGGATTGGGCCTCCTGCCCGGTGCCCGATTGCTCTTCTCTTATTTTGCAGGTATGCCCGGTACCTCCTGCCCGGCACCGTGTTGGCTTGACGTTGCTCGGCGCCTTGCCGGCCAAGTTGAAGACTTCTCCTCCAAGCAAGCGTGGATCAAGGCCCGGCCTATGATGCGACGGGGCAGTTAGGGTTCCTGGCGGTGCGGCGGCCTCCACCGACTTTTAGGGGTAGTTTCCATCTTATCCACTTGTACCTTGCCCTATATAAGCCCTCCTGCGTGGGGCATTAAGCAAGTAGCGCCATTGTTAGCACCTAGCTTTCATCCTCTCGCTCACGCGCCCGTGCAGGTCATGGATTGAGCCCACCACCCCGCAGCCTCACCTCATCCTTCCTGGATCTGATCTGGACGAATTGTAACCTGTTGATCATCAACAAAGCACTGGAGTAGGGGTTATTACCTCGGTAGTGAGGGGCCCGAACCAGGATAAAAACCTCCGTGTCCCTCGTTCTTGTGATTACCCGATCGATCGCATCTGGAACGCAATGCTCCTGGTTAGAAGGGGTTGTCTTGTCCCCTAACAAGAAGTAAGCTCGGCTCGTGGAACCCGATTCCCAATCGTCGACAGCTGGCACCGTCCGTGGGGACGGGATCAGATCCCTAACCGGTTGCAATCCTCCTGATGTCGGTCAACTCTGGTGACATCAGGGACATGTGCTGCTTTGACGACGTCGAGGGCGGTGATGAGTTCTACGCTAGCGGCGACAATACCGTGATCTCGGAGTACGCGGGGCACACGGAGATCTCTACGTCTCCTACTACCCGCCGGCCGGGAACCACCCGTCTGATCGGTTGGCCCGCGGCAGATCCGTCCACCAGCAAGGTATTGGAAAACCAGATCCCGGCTCTCAGCGAGCTGGATCTTGCCCCCGTCCTGGATGGGGAAGACGAAGACATGGACCTGTACGACAGGCTAGATCTCTCCGGCTCGTATCAGGCCACTCCCGTCGGATCCGTCTATATTACAGACACAGCGATGACTCCCTCCAAACCTGCCCAGATCTGGGACGTCCTCATGGCAACTAGAGATGGCGGTCACGAGGGCAATGGCTCCCCGGCAGCAGTGTCGGCCGCACCTACTCCCTCGCAGATCGCGAGGCAGGAGGCCGAGGCTGCCTCGGAACGGTTCAACAGGAGCATGGGCGAAGCGCTGCACGCCTCTGCCACCCGGTGGAGGGATAAGCATCCCGTTCCAGATCCTCAACACACTCCTCGGGAGCAAACTGGCTCTACCGAGACTGCGGGTCCTGTGGCTGAGAGCAGGAAGCGCATCCGAGCCCTGGCTGCCGTCTGGCTTCAGGAGGGAGGCGTTCCCGCTGCCTACTTGCTCGATGAACTCGACCGTGTCGCCGACGACTTGGAGGGATCAAGCTCCCGAGTGTCTAGCAGTCACCGAGGAAACGGCGGTCGCGACGGACGCGGTCGTCCCTCCGCTGTCGGCATCGGTCGACGGGGAAACCGAAACAACAATCCAGCCGGGAACCCCAACGGTCTATCTGCTCGAAAGAACGACAATTAGATCATCCCGATAGAACTGAACCGCGACCAGCGCCATGGCCTTTCGCGATGGGAGTACCGCGAGGCCGCTGCACGTGGAGGCGTTGCGCCGCCTCAAGCGCAGTAATCCAACAACCGAGGCGGAGTCTTCCAGAGACTTGGCCCACAACCTGCTTAGCAGAACCCTCCTGCGCTTGCCGGGCAATGGGGGTGCGGCGTGGTCTGTCACCTGGCATCGGCTATGTGCCCGGCAGAGGTGCCGGGTGCAGGGCCTTTGCCCCTGAGCTCTGCGCGGTGGTCTGGCCCGCCAGGTTCAAGCCTGGCACGATGGAGAAGTTCAACGGGACTCAGAACCCGGAGGAGTTCGTTTCCATGTATGGGCCGGCTATCGAAGCCCAAGGCGGCGATGATGCTGTGAAGGCGAATTATTTTCCAACCGTCCTGGAAGGGGCCACTCGTACCTGGTTCTTCAACCTACACGAGGGGTCCATCGATTCCTGGGACACTCTCTGCGATGCCCTGATAAACAACTTTCACGGCTGCAATACCCGGTCGGGCAGGCCAGAAGACCTGGAGGCGATCAAGCAGAAAGACGGAGAGACCCTGCGCTCTTTCCTCACTCGATTCATCTTGGCAAAGAATACCATCCCCAACGTGTCTGACGAGGCAGTTCGTCACGTATTCAAGCAGGGGGTGAGGGACGTGTGCTTCATCGAGGACCTCGAGCTCTTTGAGGAAGACGACGCCAACGAACTCCTTCGACAGGCGCATCTTTATGCCAACGCCGATGAGTCCAAGCGCCGCAGGGCTGGATCGGACCCGGCACTTCTGTCGGGGAGGATGATCCCGAGCCTAAGCAGAAAAAGAAGCAATCGTCCAAGGACAAGAAAAAGAAGAAGAAGAAGAAGAAGAAGAAGAAGAAGAAGAAGAAGGAGGAGAAGAAGAAGAAGAAGAAGAAGAAGAAGAAGAAGAAGAAGAAGAAGAAGAAGAAGAAGAAGGAGGAGGAATGACCTCCTGAAACTGTCGCTGCTATGGATCGGAACCAACCTCCCAGGGGCAAGGGGAGGAAGGGAGGCCAGCAAGGCAAGCCGAAGCCACCGAACGACCGAGGCAACAACGCCAAGCGGGACTATGATCCTAGTAAGTTCTGCCATTTCCATCGTTCTAACGGGCACGACATACACAATTGTCGGATCTGGCGTGATCACCTGAAGGACTACATGGATGGCAAGGGCCCGATGCCGGTGCTGCCCGACGAGGGCAGCAACGGTCAAGGAGGTGCCCGAGGCGACAACGACCCAGATGACTTCCATGAGCCTTCCCGCCACGTCAACATCATCGTGGGCGGCTCCTCGGCGTACGCTTCGCGCCGGGAACTCAAGGAGGCTGCCCGAGAGATCTTCAAGGTCGAGAAGGGCGAGCTCCAGCCAAGCGAGCCAAAGTGGATCAGCTGCGATCTGACGTTCTCCCGGGATGACTGTCCGCCGGGAATGGTCAAGGCCCAGAAGTTGCCCCTGGTGGTGGCGCCCACAGTCAGCAACTCCGCTGTTGCCCGGGTGCTCATCGACAGAGGTAGTTCCCTGGACATCATCTCCGTGACTGCTTTGGACGAGATGCAGGTCCCTCACTCCAAGATGAAGAACATTTCGGTGCCTTTCTCAGGCATCGTTCCCGGGGAGACCGTCGCCCCTCTCAGGCAGATAGTCCTACCGGTGACCTTCGGAGATCCCAAGAACTTCCGCACGGAGATGATCACTTTCGACGTGGTTGACGTCCCCATGGCCTACAATGCCATCCTAGGATGCCCCTCCATTGCCAAGTTCATGGCGGTGGTCTACCATGGCTACCAGTGCATGAAGCTTCCAGGGCCGAAGGGTCCCATCACGGTTAAGGGGAACTACAAGGTTTCCCTCGACTGCAACGAGCGTGCTCTTGACTTGGTCAGGCAACTACCATAGCGCTGCCCGGATAGCGTTGAGCCGCTCCCGTCTGTTCGCCCAAAGGCTGCCCTGTAGTCGGGCGAGGAGACCAAGGAGGTGCCTCTCAGTGAGGATGACCCCGACAAGACGGTTCGTTTGGGGACCACCCTGTAACCCAAATAGGAACTCACGCTCATTACCTTCCTCTGGGAAAAAGCAGATGTCTTCGCCTGGGAACTATTCGACATGCCCGGTGTCCCAAGGGAGGTGATTGAGAACCAACTTGTAATCCTGCCCGACAAGCATCCCGTCAAGCAGAAGCTTCGGAGATTCAGCGACTTGAAACTAGGGATCATGAAGGAGCATCTCGGGAAGCTCCTGAAAGCCGGTTTCATCCGCCCGGTACAACATACCAAGTGGCTAGCCAACCCGGTGATCGTCCAGAAGAAGGGAGGCAAGTGGCGAATGTGCGTCGACCACACCGGCCTCAACGCTGCGTGCCCGAAGGACAACTTCCCGCTGCCCCGCATCGATCAGCTAGTAGATGCCACAGCGGAAGCCATGCTCATGAGCTTTTTGTACGCCTACTCCGGGTACCACCAGATCAGTTTGAGACCTGAAGATGAAGAGAAAACCTCCTTCATTATGCCCTACGACACCTTTTGCTATACAACCATGTCCTTTGGTCTGCGTAATGCCGGGGCAGCCTTCCAGCGCCTGATGCAAGCTACCTTTCCCGATCAGATCGGACGCAACCTAGAGGTTTACGTCGATGACATCGTCGTAAAGAGCAAGGATGAAAAAGATCATGTAACCGGTTTAGAGGAAACTTTCTGTAACCTCCGAAAGCATCGAATAAAACTTAACCCCGAGAAGTGCGCCTTTGGTGCACGTTCCGGGATGCTTCTTGGTTATGTGATTGGTTCCCTTGGTATTGGAGCTAACCCTAAAAAAATCGAGGCTATTGAAAGGCTGGCACCGCCCCAAAGTGTGAAATAGGTTCAAGCCCTAACCGGAAGGATGGCTGCTCTAAGCCGGTTCATTGCCCGGTTTGGTGAGAAGGGCCTACCTTTCTTCAAACTCATACGCAAACACGATGGCTTCACGTGGACCGAGGAGGCCGGTAAAGCGTTTCAAGCGTTGAAGACCTACCTGTCAAACCCACCCGTTTTGACAACACCCCTCCCAGGAGAAGAGCTTCTGCTGTACATAGCAACGACCTCCCAGGTTGTGAGCGCAGTTTTAATGGTGGAGAGAGACGGGGCCCAAAGATCTATCTACTATGTCAGTAAGGTGCTCCACGGACCTAAGGAACGCTACCCGGTGGTCCAGAAACTGCTCTATGCAGTTCTCATGTCCTCTAGGAAGCTAAGACACTACTTCTAGGCGCACAAAATCACCATACCCACCAAATGGGCTCTCGGGGACATCATTAGAAACCCGGAAGCCTCCGGCCGCATCGCAAAGTGGGCCATGGAACTCATGGAGTTCGATCTCCATTTTGTGCCCCGCCGGCAGTCAAGTCCCAGGCAGTGGCCGATTTCCTGGTAGAGTGGACCAACCCGGAGACTGGCTCCTAGGAGGAATCCGCTGTGCCAGAAGAAAGGTGGACGATGCACTTTGATGGCTCTTGCACTTACAATCGCTCAGGGGCTGGAGTCGCAATCACCTCCCCGATAGGTGAGGTCCTCCAGTACGCCATCTACTTACACTTCCCGGCAACCAATAACGCCGCGGAGTACGAAGCCCTCCTTGCCGGGCTGAGAGCTTGCCAATCTCTTGGCATCAAGCGCCTCACCGTCAAGGGAGACTCCCAACTTGTCGTCCAGCAGGTTAACAAGAAGTATCAGTGCTACGATGCTTCTATGGCATGTTACCTGGCTGAAGTGAGGAAGTTAGAGAAACACTTCATGCACTTCAAAGTTCTCTATGCCCCAAGGAAAGACAACGCCTTGGCCGATCAAATCTCTAAGATCGGTTCCTCCCGGTCGCCTGCCCCGGCAGGAGTGATCCTCGAGCACATCTACAAGCCCTCTATCACGTCCCCGAACGAGGCAACGGAAGCGCCCGGTAGCGTTTCCTTCCTGGAGCAAGCACCGGACTGGATGACGCCATTCATCCGGTACCTGGAGCGTGGGACAATGCCCCAGGAACTAGCTGAGTAGACTCAGCTGAAAAGGAGAGCTTCCGCCTACTGCATGGTGGATGGCTCTCTCTACCGCAAAGGTGCTCTCGGTATCCTGACCAAGTGCATACCCTGGGAAGATGGCAGGTTCCTCCTGGAAGACATGCACAAAGGCATATGCGGTGCCCACTCCTCACATAGGACCCTGGTTGGCAAAGCCTTCCGGATGGGCTACATCGCCCACGCGCTGTAAGATGCCCGAGACACGTAACCCGCCGCAAAGCGCAAGGCTTCATGCCCGGAATGCTTGTCGCCAAGATAGGCCCTACAAACCATACCAATCTCTTGGCCTTTCTCTACCTGGGGGATTGACATCCTTGGTCCTTTTCCCCGGGGAGAGCATGGTTGCGAACACCTGTTTGTAGCCATCGACACATTCACCAAGTGGATCGAAGCTATGGTCGTATCCTCGATCACATCTGAGGCTGCCCGACGATTCTTCCGGGGTAACCTGGTTACCCGGTTTGGAGTCCCGAGTCACCTCATCACAGACAACGGTACCCAGTTTACCAGTGAACTCTTCCGAGAGTATTGTGACGAGGTGGGCACCCAGATCTGCTTCGCTTCTGTCGGTCATCCACAGAGCAATGGGGCAGCTGAACGGGCAAACAACCAGATCCTACAAGGCATCAAGCGCCGGGTAACAGACGCTCTCAATGAGCACGGGCGAGGATGGGTCGACGAGCTCGACTCTGTTCTCTGGTCAGTACGAACCACAAGTAGCCGGGCTACGGGGGAAACTCCCTTCCAGCTCGTCTATGGTGCGGAAGCCGTCCTCCCCGCTGAGATGGTGCTCGGTTCGCCTCACATCACTGCGTTCCACAACGCCAATCAAGAAGACGACAGGTTGCTCGAGCTCGACCTCCTGGAAGGTACCCGGCAACAAGCCCTGCTTCGCCATACCAACTACCAGCAAAATCTCAGGCACCACGCGGCACAGCGCACCAGACCAAGGGAGCTATCAGTCGGTGATCTCGTTCTGCGTCGCATCCAGAACTTAGCCGGCGTCAACAAGCTTTCCCCCCGCTGGGAAGGACCCTACACGGTCGTATCTGCGCCACGCCCGGGGGATGTACGCTTAGCTACGGAGGACGGGCAAGAGCTAGCCAACTCCTGGAACATCGAGCATCTCCGTAAGTTTTATGCTTAGTGTTTTTGGTTTTTCTTCTCTGTTCTTTTTCTCTCCCCGCGAGAGCTTTCTTTGGAGTTAGCTGCGTCTGCTCCCGGGGAACTTGTTGTTAGGCCCAAATCATGCTTTACCTGAGCTACCCCGTGTATTCTCTGCACTTATCTGTGCACTATTTTCAATAAAGACATTGCCCGGGTTGCACCATTTGCTGTCCCCTATGTTTTTCTTCAAGTATCTACCGTACCGGCTTGATTTGTGTGGCGCGGCACAGCAAACGCCACTGGGATTGAATTAACTTAGCCCTCGCCCCATGAGAAAACGCCAAAGTAATTCGACACCAGCTCGCAGCCCGGCACCTCTCATGACTGGGTCTCGAGCGCGCCTAAGTCTTTTTCATGACCTACTCGGCAACGCTAAAGCCCGATGATCACTATCTCGCATTACTTTTCTTGTAACCGTGCACTTACCGGGCTCCTCTGCGACCCGGCAAAGTACACGCGGGGGCTAGGGTACGAAGTAACACTTAAATCTTTTTTTCTTAAAAGAGATGTCATTCCTTTCCGCATTATTTTCTCTTCCAGTCTACTCGTGTTGTTGTGTTTGCGTATGCAGGAAACTGAAGTATAGGTAAAGAAGCAAGCGGGAAGATAGCAAAAGACATCTTTATTGCCAAAAGTTTGAGGGTACAACGCCTACAAGGCTACTGGCCCCCGGCTAGCTTGTCTTTAAGGGCGTCCCTCTCATCCTCCAGCTCTAGGACGCGCTTCTTGAGCTCCCGGGCTTCCTTAGCTTGCTCTCGGGCTCTCCGAGCATCTTCCTGGCTGGCGCGGAGCTCCCCGGTGAGGTCTTGGAGCTGCTTCTTCAGTTCCTCCACCGGCGCGGAGTTCGCCCATATCTCCGCCACCTGCTTCTCAGCGGTGTCAGCGCGAGCCATCTCCTGTTGGAGGCAACGGTGGAAGTTGTCAGCCTCCCCTACCCGGGTCCTGAAGGTCTCTGTTTCTGTTCGGACAGTGCGAGCAGCTTCCTCCGCCTTTTCCTTCTCCTCCTGGTACTGGAGGCAGTGCTCCTCGTACTTGTGAACCTCTCGGCGCGCTTGTTCCAGTTCGTTGGGATCTGCCCGGAGCATGGTATCCCTTTCCGCTTGCAAGGCCTGGACCTTCTTGCGGAGAGTAGCTTCCCGGGCCCAGGACTGCTCCGTCTCTATGAACAGTTGGTCGAATAGCTGGAAGGGGACACTTTGTCAAATTCCCGGCTGCTTAAATAAGTCAAAACAAGCAAAGAAAGATTGGTGGGTCTTACCTCCTACGCCTTCTTCTCCATGTCATCCCGGACCTTGGAAAGTCGCTCCCTGTTGGCGTCCGGCAACTCCGCCTCGTCCCATTCTCCACGTCGATGTCCGCCGACACTGGCACGCCCGATCCCAATAGCGGGGTCCAGCAGATGTGCCGGCGGAAGGACCCGACAGGGCCAAAACCTGCACAGAGGAAGTTCCAGATGCGAAGATGGTGAGGGCCTGGGCGGCAGCCCCCTCGTTCTCTCCTCCAGCGCCGGAGGCCTTCCACGCTAGGATTCCCGGCAGAGGTGTAGCGAGCTCTTGCTCACCGCCCTCCTTGACCCTGGGCTCATCAGGCCAGGCACCCCATTCTTGCTCCTCGGGCACCTCCTTGCCCATCCATGCCGGCGGATCGGCGTTCCTTGCCAGCTCCCCGTCGGCACCTATTCCCAAGGACACGAGAAGCTGCTTTGTCAGTCTCTTGGCATGTTCCATGTACCCTGGAACCACCCCGCGTGGCAAACAGGATGTGTCTAATCATTAGAGTATTTTTCGTAGGAGCAGGAAAGAACTTACCCTTGGTGGTGCCCGGAGCGAGTGGGTCCAGCAGTTGCCCGGGGGCTGTGGCAGCCGCTTGCTGCTGCCCGGCAGCCCCTGAGCTGCCCTTGGTGGAATCTGTCGGGGACGGATCCCAGGCAGACGGTGGGTGCGGAGGACGAACTCTGCGTCCCGCCAGCTGCTTCTGCTTCTTCTTCTCCGGAGGAGTTGGCTGCGCGGGCCCCTTGCCCGTCCCGGTAGCGTTGCTCCGGGTTGAGCTGGACGCCTTGCCTGGCGCCTTTGGCGACGGCGAAGGTGCCCGGCCCAGCGCAACGGTGAGTTGCTCCACCTCCCTCATCAGGTCCGCCTCCTGCTAGAGACGGTCCCGCTCACTCTGCGCAGCATGGGAGATAAGCGTCACTCTCTCCCAGCGCGCAGGATGTGCCCGGATGAAATCCTTTGTCTAGGTACGTACCTCGTTGTCATCCTCATCCAACAGGACGGGGCGATCTGGCTCGTCGCCGTCCAGCGTGTCTCCCCGCTTCTTCTTCGTCTTCCCGGCGGCCATAGGCATAGCCGCCTGCCGGCTAGACCTACGCGTCGGGGTGGGCGCCACCGCGGCCTGCTCTGCGGCGGTCTCCTCCTTCCCATCCTCCTGGGTGGGAGAGGCTTCCTCCTCGCCCTCAGCGGCAGGGATGTCCTCCCCTGCCCACGAGGCCTTGATGGCCTCTGCTTCCTGTTAGAGGGCCTCGTTCTCTTGGCAAGGGAAAGAGAAAAGGGAGATGAACCAAGACTGACCGAGAAAAAGTGAAAGCTTAAGAACGTGAGTGCCAGGGAAGGGTTTCTTACCGACGAGCCCCTCTCCTTGACGTTACCGGGAACGTTCCCGGTGGTGTCCTCCCTGAGGAACATGCCCCTCGGCGACCCGAACAGCGTGGTGGCCCTGGCGCCCACCTAGTCCTTTGATGGGGCTGCAATCGAACAAAGTACGGGGAGACTTCGTCAGTGAATCTACCTAGAATCATATAGATCTTACCCGGTGAGGTTGGAATGGAGTCCTTACGCTCATTCATCTCCCGGGAGGGATCGGGCCACCCTCCTATCCTCCAGAAGGGTAGCTCCCGGCGCCGGAGCGGACAGATCGCGTTGGCCAGGTAGTCCTGGGCGATGTGCACCCCGGTGAGATCCCTGTCCACCAGCGCCACGATCAGCGCGACTTGCCCCATCACCTTCTCGTTTGGTTCCAGTCGCGGGATCGGAGTCTTCAGCTTGGGGACGTCGTCGCTGTAGAACGACAAAACATCCTCCGGTACCCTCAGGTATAACCACCTCTGGTTCCACCGGGAGATGGCGTCCCGGATGGGTAGCACCGGGTACCGGAACGGGACGTTGGTGCGCCGGCGCAGCGTGTAGCAGGCCACCGACGCGTCCGTCTTCACCGCCAGCTGTTTCGCCGACACCTTCCGGGTGTCATAAAATTGGAAGAAGGGCTCAGCTGTCGGCACTACCTTCAGGTAGCCCTCACACAAGTGCGTGAAGACTGCCATCATGAGGAAGCTGTTGGGTGGCAGGTTCGTCGCCCGCAGATCCAGGTAGTCCAGGAGATCATTCACAAACTGGCTCTCCGGGAGCCTGTAGCCGAACGAGGATGCCAGCTCGAAGTTGACCATCACATCCCCATCGAAGATTAGTGTCTCGTCCTCACCCGGAGCTCTGAAGCTCCCGGCGTCAAGCTCTCCGGCTTCCACCAGCTCCTCCAGGCTCTCTTCGGGGGACAAGCTAGTCCCGAGGATGCCCATGGCGGTGGAAGGGGAGAGGGAGAGCGAAAGAGGCGAGGTCGGATTATGCGCGAAAGGATTTGGGCTTTCCGGGCTTGGATCTAATCGCAAGGGTGCCAAGAGGATCTTTCCCTAGCACCTCCTCCCTATTTATAAGGAGTTACCGCCTCAAGGGACTCCTTATCTACGCGGAACGGTACAAAAACGACTAGTTTCTACCGGGCGCTCCGCAGATCACGCGTGGCGCTGCCAGCTAACGCCAAGCTAACGGTAACTTTTTATCATACCGCAATGGTAACAAACCCATTGCTGCGCGCCCGTAATCTTCTCCCGAAGTTACATTCGATTTAAATTGGCGGAAAAACGACTAAGGACCGGTTTCGAACCAGTTCAAAGTATTTTTCTGCCCGGTTGGCTTCTAGCTGCCTGGTAGAGTTCTTCTTGCTCGGTACGGAGCCAGTATCCCCTCTGGAGTTGTCTGAGACTCAAGAGGAAGACCCCACCCTAAGTTTCCACTTGAGCCTCGGGGGCTAGTTGTCGGGGATTGAGCCTCCTGCCCGGTGCTCAATAGCTCTTCTCTTATTTTGCAGATATCCCTGTTACCTCCTGCCCGAGACCGCATTGGCGTGACGTTGCCCGCCTTGCCGACCAAGTTGAAGACTTCTCTTCCAAGCAAGCGTGGATCAAGGCCCGGCCCATGACGCAACGGGGTGGCTAGGGTTCCTGGCGGCGGAGCTAGAGTTCCCGACAGCGCGGTGGCCTCCACCGACTTTTAGGGGTAGTTTCCATCTTATCCACTTGTACCTTGTCCTATATAAGCCCTCCTGCATGGGGCATTAGGCAACTAGCGCCATTGTTAGCACCTAGCTTTCATCCCTCTCGCTACGCACTTCGTGCCCGGTGCGCTGCGGATTGAGCCCGGCCTCACCCTGCAGCTCGCCCTCATCCTTCCCGGATCTGATCCGTATGAACTGTAACCTGTTGATCATCAACAAACACTAGAGTAGGGTTATTACCTCGACAGTGAGGGCCCGAACCAGGATAAAAACTTCCATGTCCCTTGTTCTTGTGATTACCCGGTCGATCTCATCTGGAACGCAAAGCTCCCAGTTAGAACGGGATGTCTGTCCCCTAACAAGAAGTAAGCTCGGCTCGTGGAACCCGATTCCCAATCGTCGACAGGTGGCTTCTGGCGAGAGCTTTTCTCCATGGCTGCCACTGTAGGCTCAGCTTTGCGCTTCTTCTCCTTTGACTTGCCCTTGTCTCCGTTGTCCTTCTTACACTTGGATGACTCCGGTTTGCCCATCGTGGTGATTACCGTAGTCTCCGCGTCAGCTTCCAGATCAGCCAATACGAAGAGATCCTTTATGGTCTTCGGCTTCTTGACGGAGATCTCCCGAATCAGCGGTTCACATAGGCAACCCTTTTGAAAGGAGTTGATGATCAGCGCTACGTGGACGTCTCGAAGCTTGTTCTTCTTCTGAGTGAAGCGCTTGATGTACTCACAAAGAGTCTCATCCTTCTTTCTGATGATCTGGTCAAGATCCCACGTCCCTCCGGGCTTATCATAGGTACCCTGGAAGTTAGCAATGAATTGAGACTTAAGCTCATTCCAGGAATTGATCGAATCCACGGGCAGCCCGGTCAACCAAGATTGTGCTGCCGGTTTCAGTGCTACGGGGAAATAATTGGCCATGACCTTCTGATTGCCACTTGCTGCACTAACCGCCAGTTCATAAACTTGTAGCCAGTTAACCGGATCACGGTTGCCATCATACCGCTCAACGGCCTTAATGTTAAATCCTTCAGGCCACCGCACTCGGCGTAGATCCTCCGTAAGGGCCTTTATCCCATCAAGTGGTGGGGGCTCAAGCTCTTGGCCATTGCCCTGCCGTCCTGGTTGGTCATGCCTCCTACTTGCAGAGCTTTCCGCCGCGTCGCCCCTTCGCCAGTTATCCCTCCTGTCAACTTGGCTTCTCCGCTGTTCGCGATCTCTCTTGGAATCATTAATCTGCTAACGCAAATCTCGATCTCTGGGAGGTGCGTTAGCGCCATGTGCCAGAGGGGTCCGTTCATTATGAGAAGCACTCAGAACTTCAATTGGCTGGCCCTGTCTACCTCCGGCTGCATGAGCCGACTGGTTTCGGGGACGATGAGAGCTCTGAGACTTGCTCCGAACATATTGCTCTAGGGCCGGCATCTGAGATGTGCGTGCCTGTTGGCGTTCTTGTATAAGCGTAGCCGCCTCTGCTAAGACCGTAGCCCTTTGTAGATTTGGCAAGAAGGGGCTATCTGCCGGGAGAGTAGGAATCAACTGATCCAATGTCTCCTTGACCGTAGCCATATTTCCAGACGTGGTCAGGTAAACAAGATAATCGTCGAGCCTGACCTACTATATATCTTGCTGGACTTGGGCACCTCGGTTTCGGAGCTGATTGAGATTCTGCTCCTCCTCCTGCCTGCGCCTCTGTTCAGCTTGCTCTTCTTCACGGCGCTCCCGATCCTGCTCATCACGAAGACGTTGAAGCTCAACTGCCTCAGCAGCGGCATCTGCAGGCGGCGGATTGTTGCCGTTATTGTTGGTGTCGAGGGCGCCGTCGCCGGTGTTGGCCATGAAAACCTCTCGGTAGTTGCAAACTTCGTTGTCACCTTCAGATTCAGAATCCGAGTGCGTGAAACTGACTTGCTCAGACTGCCCGAGTGGTAAGCCACTGGATACGACTCCAACCATGATAGAGGGAGTAGCCAGAGCTTGCTGAGAACTCTCCTCAATGGATTCATCAACCAGGTCACCTCCAAGGGTAAGCTGGGGATCAAACTATCCAAGGATAGCAAATGCATCAGCATGCCCATACAAAAATCCCGGTGTCAGAGAGATCTGTTCCTCATATTGGATCTTGTGCATGTCCGAGTGAACGATGCCGACAGGCCTTTCCTGCCCACTGCCGGATCCGATCCCGACTGCTAGTCCTTGGCTCATTGCCTTAGCAAAAGTTGCCGTAGAGTTGGCTATGCCGAGAGGAAACGAGAGTGCAGAAGTCTTGGTCTCCACTTCAGATTGAACGATGTTCGAATCCGAGAGGCGAAGAGTGCCAACGCCATCCGCCACAAAGTCAAGAGACCCAAATCGGAAAGACTGACCTGGCGTGTAGACAGCGTCCGGCGATGTCGAAGAAGCCATCGAAACTTGAAAACGACCTTGGCGCAGCCCCTACCTGGCGTGCCAACTATCGACAGGGTACTTATCGGCAAGTGAATTTGATATTCAGGATAACGGGGCGCACAAGATGAAGATTCGATGGTGCGCAGGAAAGTAGAGATAGACTTATCCAGCTTCAGGCCCTCAACTCGAGGTAATACCCTACTTCCTGCTGGTATGGGATTATATGGTGGAAATCTCGATTACAGGGGTCCTATATCGATATCGTATGTGTTCGATGTTGAAAGATCGATGTGTGGTGATCTGAGATGTCTAACTATGGTGCCCGACCCCCCTTTATATATAGTGGAAGGGGGTGGACTTACATGGTAGGATCTCCTAATTGGGATAGAGTCGTATTCTAGTAAGACCCGAGTCGTATCGCGGTCGGCTTGTACAATTATGGATATCTTCCAAATTGGGGGTGTCCTGCCTCTTCGGGTTGGTGCCTTGCCGCCCAAGTCTTCTATTGAAGCCGCCCGATACTCTTGCCTTCTCTCCTCGCCGTGGGCCATCCCCTGTCGGGTGCTTTTTCGGCCTTGGTGAAGATACCCGGGGCCCGTGTTTACCACAGCAGGCAAAGCACAAGCACAAGTCAACGGGCAAGGAATAGCCTAAGCACATGAACTTGATTCCTAACTCCCCCTAGATCAATGCATATGAAATTGAAGTGCTGAAATGAAATTTTGGGCTCAATTTTGCTCTTAGCTCTCATGCTCCCCCTCGACACATGCTCACTACAACTAAGGCATTTTACTTTCCAACACTCCCTTAACCAGTTCTTGTTAGCAAAATGAGATTGGTTTGCACATTTCCCCCCTTCTTGTTAGCAAAATGCAAAAAGACACGCAAACTGGCACCACTTTGAAGCACAAAACAAGAATGAACTTGTGAGCTTTGTAATTTATACAAGTACCCAGAATGCACAAATAGATCACCCCACAGTCCATCAAATCTAGAGCAAGGTTACTTAGTCAACTTGAATCAAATTTAGCCAAATTTAGGTGAAGTTCACTAAGTTATTACCAAGCACAGATGAGAGGTGAACATATAGCCACAAGTTTCAAACTTGGTGATCAAGTGCAAGGGAGTAAGCTAGAACTTTGAAGACCCGAGCTAGGCGGCTAGAGGGGGGGGGGGGTGAATAGACGCGACAACATTTTTCGACGTTTCCACCAAAAGAAACCCGAACAACTTGACAACTATGTGTACCCTTCAGTTGAGTGCATGAGAGCCATGAAATATTTAGGATTTTGGAATCACAATCCTGGTTGTAAAGTGTTCAAAAGAGAGGAATCAATTCAAAGCTTGCTTTAGGAAAGGAGATCAAGCCAAATGACCAAAGTGACTTTCAGAAAAGCAAAAGCAGATTTGTTCTCACTTGGAGGAGATGGATGGTGTCTTTCTGGTGCTCTTCAATTCTTGGATATTTTTGTCCCTATTGCATAATGAGCCATGAGCAACTCAGCTGCTTTCTGGAAAGCAAAAGCAGATTCTCCAGAGACTTGTCTTGAAAGAAGAGGAAGGTTCCTATCCTTAGGAGGCTCCAGGATTTTTCAAACTTTTTATGCACCCATGTGGGTGAGTCGTAATACTTCCATTCAAATTTGAGCATCAAATTCCTCCCACAGAAAATATGAAAAATCAAGAACCACGAGCTGTCAAGAACTTCGAGCAGAAAGTTTGGGGCTCGGTTTTCACCTCATAGCTCCCAAACGGGAAAACCAGTGGATTTAAAATTTTTACCACAGATGGGTATATGAGTCACGAATATGTTCCAAATGGAATCATGCCAAAATGATTTCTATAGATTTTTCTAAAAATCTTTGACTGACTGCTGCGCGGAGAATAGTCCAAGGGTGAGATGCCCTAAACCCTAGAACCCTTCTCCACCCTTCATTTGAGGATGAGTGGTGTACAACTCACACACTACAAGACACTCTCCCGAGAGGGAATATTCTCCACATATTCCTTCGAAAAATATCTTCGCAGCTTCCTCGGTCGACAGCCCACGCCTGGGCCCACCGGTCAGGTCAACTTCGCCACCAAGTAACCGACGCGCCAGCCTCCCGCTGTCCCGGACTCCTTGCCATGGCGAAGCTTCTCGAGTACACCACCTCATGTGACCGCCAAGTCATCGAACCCATCGCTCAGACGCCTACGGACGCACTCACCTCCAAATTGTCCCCGCAAGGCCACCACGCACTACCGACACCGCATCACAGAGGTGAACACACACGAAAACAATACACCTTACCTCTCCTGCAAGGTTAGTCCATCACAAAATTATCAACACCATAATCCATTCATGACACCACAATTATCAAGCCCTAATACACCACGTGTCAGCTTAACAAACTCCACCGGACCACGTCCGTTCAAAACTATTACCTAACCAAGCTCAGCACACTGGTCCGATTCCAATTCCACGGCAATTTCCACAAATGTACCAACAAAAATTCTTCAAAACACTTCAAATTCCATCTTGTCACATATATTGATCATCAAACCGGGGTACCCTCCACATGGGTCTCAACAAACTTGTATCTCTAGAAGAAGCTAATTAATCACATGTTTTGCACTTCAAGCTTCAAGAGATAAAATATGTTTGTGTTGAGCATTTTATTCTTTTTAAAGCTTTTAGGCATTTGCCTCTTTTCAAAATTTGCTTCTGTCCCAATCCTTAGTCGACGACACCCAGCATGACACTAGAGGTGACCGTCTTGGTCATCTAGACTTCCCCCAAGTTCACGCCTAGTGCAATGGCAAGCTATCTCGTTGGGAAGGACTGGTGGGACTATCTCAAGCCTTTGGCTACGGCACCCAACATTACATTGGGGGCAACTGTCTTGGTCATCCAGACTCCCCCCAAGTTCACATCTAGTGCAATGATGAGCCATCTCGTCGGGGAGGACTGGTGAGACTTTTCAGCTTATTCATTTTTTTGTTTGCTCAACAGTTTTTGAAAAGGTTCTCAATTAGCCATCCTGCTACTCCAAGTAAATGATAGTTCAACCAAAGTACTAGAACTAGATTATCCATTGAACATGAGCAACAAAGAGAGAAACAGGTGGCTCTAAGTGACCTAACACATGTGCAAGGCATTGATTTAGAGGATGTTTTAATTAAGCTTCAGATGAGCAACTGACTTTATTTCCAAGCACTAGTTATCTAGATCATGAAGCAAAGCTACAACTACACCTACATAAGCACGTATAAAAGACAAAGCTCAAGTCACAAACTCACATGTACAGGTATTATAATGGGACCTCTCCCATAGTGTAGTCTAGGTGTCAAACTGCATTTAACTTATCAAGCACATTTAATTCATTCCGTAGTTTGCAAAACCTATTCTCATCTAGTGGTTGTGTAAAGATATCTGCAAGCTGGTCGTCGGTTCGCACATGCTCAAGCACAATGTGACCCTTTGCTATGTGATCTCTGAGAAAGTGGTGGCGGATGTCAATGTGCTTGGTACGTGAGTGTTGTACCGGATTGCTAGCTATCTTTACTGCGCTCTCGTTGTCACACGACAAGGGAATGTGGTCAAGTTTAATACCGTAGTCGTAAAGAGACCGTGTGAGGAATAGCAATTGAGCACAACTGCTCCCTGCCGCTATGTATTCGGCCTCGGCCTTTGATAGCGCCACAGAGTTCTGTTTCTTAGAGGCCCAAGATACTAAGCATCTACCTAGGAAGCGACAGGCGCCCGAAGTGCTCTTGCGGTCGATCTTACATCCCGCGTAGTCCGAGTCGGAGTAACCGAGGAGTTCGAACCGCGCACCCTTCGGGAACCAGATTCCTATACTAGGTGTATGCTTCAAGTATCGAAATATGTGTTTAACTGCTTTTAAATGCATTTCTCTAGGGGATGCTTGGAACCGTGCACACATGCAAACGCTAATCATTATATCAGGCCTAGAAGAAGTCAAGTAAAGCAAGGCACCAATCATAGAGCGATAGAGCTTCGGATCAACAGGGGTACCTTGAGTGTCGAGATCGAGATGCCCGTTTGTAGCCATAGGAGTCCTTATGGGCTTACAATCTTGCAACTTGAATCGCTTGAGCAGGTCGTTGATGTACTTCTCCTGAGAGATAAAAGTGCTCGTGCGAAGCTTCCTGATTTGAAACCCCAGAAAGAAACTGAGCTCCCCCATCATCGACATCTCAAACTCCCTGGCCATCAGCTGGTTGAACTCTGTACACATTGCTTCGTTGGAGCTGCCAAAGATTATGTCGTCCACGTAGACCTGGCAGAGAAAGAGATCCCCGTCTGTCACCTTGGTGAACTAAGTCGAGTCGACCCGTCCAACTCTGAAGCCCTGCTGAGTAAGGAACTCTTTCAGTCTCTCATACCATGCCCATGGAGCTTGTTTCAGTCCATACAGTGCCTTTGACAACTTGTACACTTGATCGGGGTACTGTGGGTCCTCGAAGCCTGGAGGCTGCTCAACGTACACTAACTCACCAATGTACCCATTCAGAAATGCACTCTTGACATCCATCTGCTTGAGCACAATGTTGTGACATGTTGCAAATGCCACAAGCAGCCTGATTGCATTCAAACGAGCCCCTGGAGCATAGGTGTCTCCACTGTCAATCCCCTCGATCTATGAGTAGCCCTGTGCCACAAGTCTAGCCTTGTTTCTGATCACTGATCCGAACTCATCCTGCTAGTTCTTGAACACCCACTTGGTGTCGATCATGTTGCAGTCCTTGGGTCGCTCCACAAGTGTCCAGACCTCGTTCCTCTCAAAGTTGTTGAGCTCTTTGTGCATTGCATTGATCCAGTTGGCATTTGCAAGTGCCTCCTCAACCTTATTTGGCTCAAGCTCCGAGACAAAGGCCTGAAACTCACAAATGTTGGCTGTCCTGGACCTGGTCTGAACTCCATGTGTCGGATCACCAATCACCTGCCCGGCTGCGTGGTCACGGGCAACGGTGTGGTGCTGTCTTAGATGATGTGGTGCTGCTGTCTCACCCAGCTCTGTGGCTGCCTCTGGTGCTGACCCTGTAGTTGTGTTGTCCTTTGAAACTGGAGCTGGAGTTGGAGCTGACTCAGAAGTGGAGGTGCTATGCTGAGGTGAAGCTCCCCCTGAGTCAACTCCCCTGTCAGGAAAATCGAAGTTAGTTCAGTTCCAAGATAAACTTGGCATTTGAGCCAAAGGCCACATATCCCCTCATAGTTAGAAATCTGGAAGAAGCTATATATGGCTAATGCCAATGCTTGACTGGATTACGGACATGTTGAATTGAGTCACTATGTGTACAGTTTAGAAACTAATTGTAAATTACCTCCTTTGCAGACTGAAATCTTCATTCCTAGAATACAAGGCGGTATTCTCATCGATGGCGGTCGCCGCTTTTTGTTCCCGGTAAAACCATACATGTCACTAGGTTTTCCTGGGGTAGAATAGCATGGAGTTGACCTTCCTGCCCATTGCTTTCCATCACCAGTATAGGGGGAGCAGTCAGACATCATGTAGTAAGAACAAAGTGTCAATCCAACACATTTAAAATTTTATTATGCTGAATAATGAGGTAGAACTGTAGAAGTTCTTTTTGCTGTTGTTGTTGTTGTTGTTGTTTTCCCATTAAGGCAAACCTGGAGATTGTCAATCATCCTCTGATAATCTTCCACATGAGTGTCGAGTGTTCCAATATTTTTCTATATAGGATAAAGAGCAACATAAGAATAATAAAACTGGCTAATTCAGCATGTACAATCTGTTTGGTGAAAAAAATGACAAATCAATAAACCCATCATTTTGTTATGCAACTTATTTACTTGTTATGTGCTCAAAAGAAATGACCCCTTACATGGACATGTGTTTTTATTTCCTTAGCTCGATCCGCATACTTGAGTGTATTGGTTGTATGATGGTACTGATCATCAGCTGGTGATATTGTAGCAACCATAACAGTTAGAGAATTACCAGAGAGACCATCCTTCAGAATTCGAGTTAATTGCTGCAAATAATCATTGTCATATATCTAAACAAAATGGGCTTCAGATAGTAGAGTTTATACTTGAAATACCTGTTGCGATATGGAACATATACAAGACCTTTCTTATTTTGTTTGCCAGGGGTGACGGCGTGTGTCGATGTAATAAATACCGGGGTACAAAGAGTCCTGAGAAGACAAGGCGGGCCCCACGCGTCAAAGGGCGAAAGCAAGGCCCAAGCGTGGCGAGCCCTCAACATCAAGGCGGGCCCCACGCCAGGCGAGGGCCCCATACGTCAGGCGGGCATGTGGGCGAGCCCCACGGCGCGCGTAGGGTCTCCCACTGTCCAGCGGGGCCCACGTGGCAGGGAGCGTCCCGGAAGGAGTCTTCTGGGCGAAGGCTTCCCCTGCTGCGAAGGACGAGCGCATTTAATGCGACATCACGCGCGGATAGACAGCTGAAGACATGATTACCGCTTCTGATGACCCTCGCAAGTCGGAAAGCGGCCGCCACCGTGGGCGCGAAGAATTGACCGGCAGAGAGAAGATTTGCTTGAGATGGCCGCCGCGTCGAGGAGCAGATCGGGCCCCACCCGCACCTTCACCGTGTGATCTGCGGGGTCAAGGCCACTTCGCGGCACGCGAGGGCGGCGCCGCGCGACGCAAAGAGCAAAGACGCTGCCTCTCTCTGTCGTGTCTTGTTACCGTACCAAGGGTATCAGATCGCTTACCCCCGCCTCTCCGCCAGCTCAAAGCTTGTATAAAAGGGGTGGAGAGAAAGGGAGAGGGGGACGTTACGCTGCACTCGCATACGTGCATTCGAAACGCTCTGTAACATCACATTCCATTCAACCACAACCAAAAAGAGCTAAGGCTCAGCAGGAGTAGGACTATTACCCGCAAGGGGGTCCGAACTCGGTAATCCCGCATGTTGCTCCTTGCTGCGCCCAGCGCCAATCGAATCGAGCTCGGCCGATAGGTAGCGGGATAGAAATCGACCAGGGGTGTAATCCGCAGTGGTTGAGCGGTGAACACGCTGTCAGAGGCGCGCCAGGTAGGGGAGGGCTAGCTTCGGTTCGAGTTCTTCGACCTCTCTTCAGGCGGTAATGGCGGATCGGCAGTCCGCGATGGATCAGGAGGCGGGCGGTGGATCACCGGCGGTAGCCGCCCCGCCAAGCTAGCGGCGCTCGCCTTGGAGGAGTGCACTCTAGCACGTAACCTCCATGCGCTGTGGCCTCGCTGACAACCCACCGTGCCGGTGACTCCAGACTCCGGGCGCCGTGGTCGGGTAAGTTTGACCCACTCGCCGACGCCGCCAAGGCGGTGGTGCAAGTTTCGGAGGTACGGAACTGGCGCTTCGCTTCCTTCGTTTTCTCCGCCTCGCACACCTCTCGCAGATGTCAGGTGGGAGGGAGCGGGCCAGACAACAGAGCGGGCGACTTTACGGGTTCGCCTGGCAGCGTGCAAGTGGGCGAGATCTCGGTCCCATCGGAGGACCGCCATCTACGACGCGAGAAGACTTGCGCGACAAGCTCCGCAGGCAAAGACGACCGAAAGTCGCGACAGCGCCAAGCTGCGTTGGCGGGACTAGCGAGAGGACTCCCGTGGCGCCGCTTCCGCCGAAGAGGGCGGCGCCTCTTCAGCGCCGTCCGGACGGCGGGGGCGGCGGGACGCGGCCCGCGTCCAGGAGCAGGAGGCTCCCGACGTTGGGTGCCGCGCCTTTTCGAAGGAGCTGCGCCGAGTCCAGTGGCCGGAGAGGTTCCGGCCCACCCCCATCGAGAAGTATGACGGCTCCACCAACCCTGACGAGTTCTTGCAGATCTACACTACGGTGATGCAGCCGGCTGGAGGGTCGGGGAAGGTTCTGGCGAACTACTTCCCTGCAGTCCTCACCGGCGAGCCCGCTTGGCTTCATGAACTCGCCCCGGAGTCTGTGGGGTCGTGGAAGGAGCTCTCGAGCTCTTCATCACCAACTTCTGTGGCACGCGTTCAGCAGCCCGGAGTCGAGGACGACCTCCACAACGTGGAGCAGAAGAAGGGAGAGTCGCTGCGCGACTACATCTGGCGCTTCAGTCAGGTCCGCAACACCATCCCTGACATCTCCATCGACGCCGTTGTCACGGCATTCAGGAGAGGCGCCCGAGACCCTAGGGTCAAGGAGAAGATGGCCACCGCAAGATCAAGACGACGGAAGAGTTCTTCACCGGCAAGACAAGTGCGCCTTCAAAGTGAGGCTCGTGGTTCGTGGATAACATAGACCCCGGTATCCACACGGGCCTAAAAGACCACCCGACAGGATGGACCAAGTCGGGTGGATGAGGACGGTATCACCCGACTCTAGAAGACTTGACCGCAAGAAAGGACATGAAGATAAAAGCCTATCCCTAATAGGGAAGGTATACTTGTAATCCCTAATTAATAGGAATCGACCTCGTAACCAACTAGGACTCCTCCAGTAATCCCACCCCTACACTATATAAAGGGGTAGGGGCCATAGTTCGGCAGATGATCCCATGAGGCCATCTCCTACATCTCGCATCGGAGAATCACATCTACATCTTGATCATCTTGTACACATATACCCCATATAATCCCAGCAAGCGTGACGTAGGGTATTACCTCCGCCATGAGGGCTCGAACTCAGATAAATCCTTGTCTTGTGCTACCATCGAGTTTAGATCTTGCATGCATCGCCCCATATATAATCATTGCCGGCGGTGACCCCCCAGTTAGTCACCCGTCGGCAGTTGGCGCGCCAGGTAGGGGCAGCGTCAAGATCAATCTCATCAAGCTCGATGGCATCGATCAACGGTGTCGCCGTCGTCTCCGTCCCCGGAGCCGACTGCGTCATCAACGACTTCGGCGACTCCACCTCTCGGATTCGGATCAGATCCAATCTGGGGGGAACTACAACAACGTCTCCCGCTCGGGTTGGGGAACGCCACAGCCATCTACTCATGAGTAGTAGGCCAACGGCACAATTCCCGACTCGGATATGGCGACGGCTCGAAGACAGATTCTGGATGTAATCTTGTTTCTTCAATTCCCGTTGATCCAGAAGGAATTTCGGGATGAGACTAGATGCGTTGGAAAGACAATTTCATCATCTTTCCGTGAAGCCCAAGAACGCCCAAAACGAAGTTCGGATGTGTCCGGGACAACCGTTTGAAAGCAGGCTGTGCGGGAAGGTCGCGAATCTCGGCAAGCCCTCTTCTTCGAGCGATCGCGCTGCCAACGATTTCGACCAACTCCACTTCCCTGATTTGGATCAGATCCAATCTGGGGAGAACTACAACAATGCCTCCCGCTCGGATTGGGGATCGCCACGGCCATCTACTCATGAGTAGTACGCCAACGGCTCAATTCCCGACTCGGATACGGCGACGGCTCGAAGACAGATTCCGTACGTCATCTTGTTTCTGTAATTCCCGTAGATCTAGAAGGAATTTCAGGATGAAACTGGATGCGTTGGAAAGATAATTTCGTCATCTTTCCGTGAAGCCCAAAAACACCCAAAACGGAGTCCGGATCTGTCCGGCACATCCGTTTGAAGGCGGGCTGCGCGGGATGATCGCGAATCTCGGCGAGTTTGTAAAACTCATCTACTAAGGCTGCGGCATGCGGATAGGCCGTGGCACACCTCCAAGGACATCAAGGATCAGCAAGGAGCTTCTCCAAACAATCGACGACCAATACTTCTTCCGGACTCGGATCCGATCTAGTCTGAGGAGAACATCGACATCGCTTCGCCATCGCTTGGCCTGTACTCCCGTTCGGATCGAGGAACGCCACCGTCATCTACTCCCGAGTGGTGTGCCGGGGGCTCGATTCTCGACTCGGATACGGTGAGGACTCAACCAAGAACTTCAATAATGCTTATTTGGACTCGGGCAAGATCCGATCCGAGATGCAATTCAACAGCGCTTCACTCGGACTCCCGGTCGTGTTGAGGAACGTCACCGCCGCCTACCGACGAGTAGTGCGCCGGGAGCTTAATTCCTGACTCGGATACGGTGAGGTTCCGATGGAGAACAAATCCCGAGTGATAATCGTCATCAGCAGCAAATCACTCGGACTCGACGACCGTGGTGTCTATCGTGCGACGCCGGCTTCATCAACTGCGAGAAGACGATACGATCTGTTCCCATTCAGATTCTGGACGGAACTTGCATCGTGATTTCCTGTTGACTTAGAAGGAGTTTCGGGGTGATATAAGATGCGTTGGAAAGCTTATCTCTTTATCTTTCCAACGAATCCAAGAACGCCTAATTCCGACTTCGGATGCGACCGTGGCATCTTTTTGAAGACAGCCTGCGCAGAGAGGTCGCGAATTTCGGCGAGCTCGTAATGCTCGTCGGTGCCGGCACGGCGTGAGGATTGTTCGTGCCACATCTCGTGGGACGGTGAAGACCAGCGAGGACCGTCATCGACTTTCGTCAAGCTACACCAACCGCATGCAGATCAATTACGACTACGGCCAACTTCGTCGACCACGGGCGAGACCTCAGCGAGCACGTGCTGTTCGTCGCCGACCACGACGTGTGCCGCTCGGTATTGATCAAGATTGGAATGACTACTTCCACGACACGGCGACACGCTACTCAGCGACATGCCTACGCCCGCGCCACGAGCGCCCAAGTTTATAGCTGGGCTGTACGCCATCGCGCGCCACGAGCGCCCAGTACGGTTGCACGCCTAGAGCTTCAAATCTACGGCTCGGCGACAAGCCACTCGGCTACACGCCTACGCCAACGCCCAAAAGGGCCCAAGTCTACGGCATGGCGACACGCTACTCAGCGACACGCCTACGCCCACGCCACGAGCGCCCATGTTTATAGCTCGGCTGTACGCCATCGCGCGCCACGAGCGCTCGATACGGCTACACGCCTAGAGGTTCAAATCTACGGCTCGGCGACAAGCCACTCGGCTACACGCCTACGCCAACGCCTCGAGCGCCCAAGTCTACGGCACGGCGACACGCTACTCAGCGACACGCCTACGCCCGCGCCACGAGCGCCCAAGCTTATAACTCGGCTGTACGCCATCACACGCCACGAGCGCCCGGTACGGCTACACGCCTAGAGCTTCAAATCTACGGCTCGGCGACAAGCCACTCGGCTACACGCCTACGCCAGCGCCTCTAGCGCCCAAGTTCACGCACGGCGACATCGCCATCAATGACATCGCTTACGCCACGCCACGGCGCGCCTGTTTATAACTCGGTCAGACGCCATCGCTACGCCACTACGCGCCCGATACGGCTACACGCCTAGAGTTTCAAATCACGGCTCGGCGACAAGCCACTCGGCCACACGCCACGCCAGGCGCTTAGCGCCCAAGTTCACGCACGGCGACACGCCATCGGCGACACGCCACGCCGCGCCACGAGCGCCTGTTTATAACTCGGTCAGACGCCATCGCGCCACAAGCGCCCGAGACGGCTACACGCCTAGAGCTTCAAATCTATGGTTCGGCGACAAGCCACTCGGCTACATCGCCACGCTTAGCGCCGAGCGCCTAAGTTCACGGCACGGCGACATCGCCACTCAATGACACGCCACTCCAGCGCCACGAGCGCCTCAAGTTCACGGCTCGGCGACACGCTTCTCGGCGACACGCCACGCCACGCCACGGCGCCCAAGTTTATAGCTCGGTCAGACGCCATCGCGCGCCACGAGCGCCTGCACGCTACACGCCTAGAGCTTGAATTCCACGGCTCGGCGACACGCTATTCAATGACACGCCCACGCCAAATTTCGACGAGCAAGTCTTCACGGCTCGCCACACGCCCACGCCGCATCGAGCTAAGTTCTCATTATCATAATTTTTTCATATAAATCTGTTGTTTTTGACTTGCTACTTAGTCGGTCTCCAACTAAGCAAGAAGTCGGGGTTACATTCTAATAAGTGCACTTGCGCACTTTTTGTTGTTTTTCTTAATGATTGCAAATGAATCCGAGTGATTTTTCCGAGTAGTGAAGCTCTGACCCACTAACGGCGAACTCTAGTCACTCGGTACGCGTGCCTGGGAAAAGAGCCATGAGCCAATTCCCGACACCCGGGGGCTAGACTAGTCGGGCTGAGTGCTTAACAAAAGGAAGATTACTCGGAGGAATTTAATATCAAAAAGGAAAAGGAGCAAAAGTATAAAAATAAAGCAGTCGGACCAGATATCCGAGTGATTGTTTTTACATCTAAAAGCTTTCATTATACTGCCTAAATCCTACATGTACATGCTATAGGGTTCATGGGTTTTTTCCTCATCAAGTACCTTCTGCGACCAGACACGCAGTAAGAAGGACTTGTGCAATGAGCAACAACTACGGCTCGGCGAAGCCAGACACGCCACATCGCCACGCTGCGCCGACCACAAATTTATAGTTCGGCGAGCACCCTGCATGGCTACAAGACTACGCCTGCGCCTCGAGTGTTCAAATTTATGGCACAGCTATATGCCCACGCCAACTTCGGTACGGCTATACGTCTACGCCAACTTTGGTACGGCTATACGCCACGCCCGCCATGAGCCATCCTGCGCCTCGAAGCGCTAACCCGCCTTCCAGCTATGCGTCACAACCAAAGGCTACAAAGAATCGGCTAAGCCACATGCCTCGTACACCCCATGTTGGGCGACATTACGGCAGAGCTTTAAAATTACCCATCAATTGGTATACCCCATGTTGGGTCACTAGTTGGTCAATGCATGTCGCCGATACCGTTGATGTCTGGATTGAGTTTCGATGGTACGCTCCAATTGGGGCCAATGCTGTACACCGCAACCCGGGTATGGATGCCATATGGCTAAACTCTATCCTTTAGGTACGCCCTATGGTGGGGCCTCAGCTGTATCCTACTACGGTCGGGTACAAGTACCGCTTGGCTGACAACAATGGTATGCCCCATGTTGGGACACTAGCTATGTTACCGCACTAGTCGGATGCAGGTATCATTGGGCCAAACCCTATCCAGATGGTATGCTCCATGTTGGGCCAATCACTGTATTCTACGAGTACAGTACCGATGGTTAAAATCAACGGTATGCCCTCCGGGCCACCACCAGATCCTCTCCGGCGGGTGCAGTACCGCCACTCTTCAAATTAAATCGGTGGTACGCCCCATGTTGGTCGCCACCAGACATCGCAAGACGAGTATGTATCACTCGCTCTTCAACAAAACCAGCAATACGCCCCATGTTATCGCTAACCGTACATCGCAAGATCAGTATGTATCACTCGGTTCTTCACCAAAACCAGATGGCACGCCCCATGTTATCGCCACCGTACATCGCAAGACAGTACAGTATCACTCGCTTTTCAAATTAAAACCAATGCAGTACGCCCCATGTTGGAGTGCACCGTGTACATCGCAAGACGAGCACAGTAAACTCGGCTTTTCAAATTAAAACTGGTACGCCCCATGTTATCGCCACCAGACATCGCAAGACAGTACAGTATCACTCTCTCTTTCACCAAAAACCCACAGATGCCCTTCGAGGCCACCACCGATCCTACTCGGCCGGCATGCAGATACCGCTTGGTTTCAAATTAAAAGCAAATGGTACGCCCATGTTAGGTCGCCAAATGTGCATCGCAAGACGAGTACAGTAACACTTCATAAGAATTAAGGTGATGCGCTTTACAATGGGCCGACTCATTAACTCCGCAATCCCGGCCGGGTATCACTAACAACTCTCTATGAGTCCTTCATACCTCCTCACAGACATGTGTGTAAGTTACCGAAGGAGCAAAGAATAATCTACAAGCACTCAAAGATGAAGCATGACTCATCCAAGGTGCGACGAAGAAGAGCAAAGAACTCGACTATGAAGCACTCGGGCTATCAGGATAACATAGACCCCGGTATCCACACTCAAGGGCCTAAAAGACCACCCGACAGGATGGACCAAGTCGGGTGGATGAGGACGGGTATCACCCAGACTCTAGAAGACTTGACCGGCAAGAAAGGACATGAAGATAAAAGCCTATCCCTAATAGGGAAGGTATACTTGTAATCCCTAATTAATAGGAATCTGACCTCGTAACCAACTAGGACTCCTCCTTGTAATCCCACCCCCTACACTATATAAAGGGGGTAGGGGCCATAGTTCGGCAGGACAGATCCCATGAGGCCATCTCCTACATCTGCATCGGGAGAATCACATCTACATCTTGATCATCTTGTACACATATACCCCATATAATCCCAGAGCACAGGACGTAGGGTATTACCTCCGCCATGAGGGCCTGAACCTGTATAAATCCTTGTCTTGTGCTACCATCGAGTTTAGATCTTGCATGCATCGCCCATATATAATCATTGCCGCGGTGACCCCCGCTTAGTCACCCGTCGATGGTGTCCGTCCGGCTGCACGGCGGGCACAGCCATCGGGCGGCGAGGCGGACCTCAAAAATCCCGGTAGCAAGGACAAGAAGAAGCGCAAGGCGCTAAGGCGGACAGGTCTTGCCGCCGAGCGCGACGACGATTTACGATGATGATTTAAGACGGCGGCCATGCGCGAAGGGCGGGCACAAGAGAGCAAGTCAGCGGTGGAGGCCGTCGCGCGCGATGGCGCGGCAGAACGGTCTCGCAGGGCGGCGGGCGATCGCTGCGGATCACGGCGTTCTCGCGTCGCGACGGCGGGCGACCGCCGTCCCGCGAAGGGAGCGGGGCTTATCGCCCATTCACCGCAACGATTCCCATGACTTGGCGGATTGCCATGTCATCAACAAGTTGGTGGACAAAGCGCCCACGAGCAGCAAGAAGCGCCGGCAGCGGCAAGGGCAAGGAAGCGGCGCTATTTCCAGCAGCGGAGCGCGGTTGTTGCCATCCACGGTGGATCGCCACCGTCCGCCCCACGCCAGCTTTAAGGGTGCGATGAGGGAGGTGTGCGCCGCCGCGTTCGCTTTGGGTTAGCAAGGCACCGGCGTGGTCGGAGCAGCCGATCGCGTTGGCCAAAGCCGATCACCCACCAATGATCACCGCCCCTGGCATCTCCCGATCGTGGTTGCGCCCACGGTCCGAATGTAAAGTTAGGGCGGGTGCTGGTTGACGGAGGAGCTCTTCAACCTCGTCTCCGCTGTACCGCCAAGGCGCTCCAGATCCAGCCGCAGGAGCTTCGCCCGACGCTCCCGTTCTTCGGCATTACGCCGGGGGATGAGTCCGTCCCTCTGGGGCGCATCAGTCTCCCGGTAACCTTCGGAGGCTCCAACAACTTCCGCACCGAGATGCTCGAGTTCGAGGTGGCGGACTTCGACCTCCCCTACAACGCCATACTGGGTCGGCCGGCGCTGACCAAGTTTATGGTGGCTTGCCACTATGCCTACATGGTGGTGAAGATCCCGGGGCTAGCTGGCCCCATCGTCTTGAAAGTGGACCGCCCGGAGGCGCTCCGCTGCGACAAGGACGCTCTCGCTTTGGCGGGGCGACGGTGCCTGTAGGCCGAGGCTTGCTCTCGGAGCTCCTCCGGCGAAGACCGTGCCTCCCGGTTCGGTCGCGGAGGTTAAGGCGGTCTTCCCGAGCGAGTCGACCCGCGAAGACCGCTCGGTGGGCGCTTCTCTCAGCGCCAAATAGGAAGGCGCGCTCGTCTCCTTGCTCCAGTCTAACGCAGACGTGTTTGCTTGGCAACCGTCCGATATGGCTGGGGTCCCCAGGGAGGTGATTGAGCACAAATTGGCGACGTTGGAGGTCATGCAGAAGGTCCGGAAGCAGTCGGTGGAGCGCCAGGAAGTTATCCGCCAGGAGGTGGACAAGCTCTTAAGGGCGGGGGTCGTCCGCAGTGTCGCCCATCCCAGGTGGCTCGCGAACCCCGTCCTTGTCAAGAAATCCAACGGGCGGTGGAGGATGTACGTGGACTTCACCGACCTCAACAAGGCATACCCGAAGGATCCGTACCCGCTGCCCCGCATTGATCTCATCGTCGATTCCACAAAAGCGTGCGCAACAGAGCTTCGGATGCGTGCTGGGTACCACCAGATTAGCATGGCTGAAGAAGATGAAGACAAGACCGCCTTCGTGACGCCCATGGGCGTCTACTGTTACACGAGGATGGCGTTCGGTTTGAAGAATGCGGGCCCAACCTATTAGAGGGCCATGCATATCGCTCACCGCTCCCAAATAGGGCGGAACCTGGAGGTGTACGTCGACGACCTGGTGGTGAAGTCCAAGAAGGCGGAGGAGTTGATCGGCGACCTGGAAGAAACTTTCACCAACCTGAGGAAGTACTGCATCAAGCTCAATCCTGAAAAATGCGTGTTCGCCGTTCCGTCGGGCAAACTGCTGGGATTCCTCGTCTCCCAGAGGGGGATTGAGGCGAACCCTGACAAGATCACAGCGATCGAGAACATGAAGCCCCCGACGCGACTTCGGCAGATGCAGTGCTTGGTGGGGTGCTTGACCTCCCTGGGCCGCTTTATAGCTCGCCTGGGGGATAAAAGTCTCCCACTACTCAAGCTCCTAAAGAAGACCAACCAATTCGAGTGGACGGCAGAGGCGCAGGAGGCGTAAGACAGGCTGAAGAAGTATCTCACTTCCCGCCTGTCTTGGTCACCCTGCAGACCGGGCGAGCCACGATCCTCTACGTCAGGCAAACCCCAGCGGTCAACAGTCTTTGTCGGTGGTGGAAAGAGAAGGCGCTCAGCGCCCCATTTACTACGCCGCAAGGTTCTCCACGACGCCAAACAAGGTATTCACAAGACCGAAGATGCTTTCACGCCGGTCGACGGCGTCCTGAAGCTACGCCACTACTTTCGTGGACGAGAAGTCACGCAGATCGACTAAGCACTTTTGCGGAGATCCTCTTCAACCGCGAGGCGATGCATCGTGACGCCAAGGGGCCATGGAGCCGGCAGAGTTCGATCTCAAGTTCGCTCCCGAACGCCATCAAAGGCCAAGCTCTGGCGGAGTTCACAATGAGTGGACTCCGTGGAAGCAGAGGTGAAGGCATCCAAAGACTCGCTGGGACTCTCTTCTTCAACGGTTCGCTCCGCTTGAGGGGGGGCAGTGTGTCGCCCCGGTGTCTCCCACCGGGCGACATTGTCCGCACTGGTGGTGCTGGAGTTCGCGGCGACCAACAACGCCGCGGAGTATGAAGGACTACTCGCCGCTCGTGGTGGATTCGACCGGCATTCGGCGGTCGTAAGTAAGGGCGACTTCTCCGGTCATCAACCAGCGAGGAAGGATTTCACATGCTCGATCCCGCCATGGCGCCTACTCGCGTAGGTGCGCCGTTGGAGCGGCACTTCGAGGGTTTGGGCTTGCGCACGCCCTCGCCGCGATAACTACATGGCGGATGAATCGTCCCCAAATTGCCTTGTCAAGGGCACCTATTCCGCCGGGTCTTTGAAGAAAGACTTACGCGCCGTCTGTCAGAGCCCCCTAATCTCGCGGGGACGACGCTTTCCCTCGACGCAGCCCCACTTCGAGGAGACGCCACCGATCCTCGCCATACCCCTCGGCCGGAGGGAGGAGGCGTAAGAACCGCCGAGTCGGTTGAGGCGGAAATGCCGTGCCGAGCAGAGTACGCCGCCGACAATGTATGTAACGCCGCCACACTCGTCCGGAAGGTCGGTGGATGGATCCGATCTCAGCCTACCGCTGGATGGAGGATCCCCGACGATGACGCGCCGGCCGAGAAGATAGCGCTTAGGCTGCGCCACGCCTCGGTAGGTGGGGGACCAGACGCCACCCATCAAGTGCGCCACTCGAAGCGGGAGGAAATTCTCCGAGATCCATGGAGGCATGTGCGGAGCCATTCGAGAGCCGGGCGTTGGTTGGGAAAGCCGCCACGGCTTATTGGCCTATCGCCTCTAGGATGCCTTCGAGCTGGTGAGGAGATGCGGCGTGCCAATTCCATGCTAAGCGATCCGCCGACCGCCCAGCGCCGCAAACTATTTCGCTTCCGCCGCTCATGGGTCCTGGGCCGATATTCTGGCCCGCTCTCACGGGCGCATCGGAGGTTACACACATCCGTTCGCCGCCATCGACAAGTTCACTAAGTGGGTTGAAGCCACGCCAGATCGCGATCACGTCACGCCGCCATAAAATTCATGAAGAGCATTTCGCCCGCTTCAGCGCCGCCAACAGATCATCACCGGCTAACGGGCGCCAGCTCAAGAGTGCCGATTTCAAGATCGTGCGAAGAGCTAGGTACTGTTGTGCTTCCTCCGCTATGCATCCAAGAGCAATGGGCAAGTGGAGCGGACAAATGCGGAAGTACTCAAAGGACTCAAGACAAGGGCCGCCGATCGCTCGAGAAGCGCCGCAAGCGGCGGAAGAAGTCCCCACCAGACAGGGCATCATGGACAACTCCCAACAGAGCCACCGGCGAGACCCCTTTCTTCCTCGTGTACGGCTCAAGCTGTGCTCCCATCGTAGCTCGCTTTGGGTCCCCAAGGGTGGCAGCGCTTCAGCGAAGATAGAGACTCGACCGCGCCAGATGAAGTAAATCTCCGGAGGAGATCCGAGATGTATGCAATCCGGCCGCCAAGTATCAAGCAAGCGCCAGGCCGCTATCAAGCAAGACGGGTGTGTGAGAACACCGGCAAGCATGCACCTGCTCACAGAAAATCCAAGCGCAAAGCGGGCGCAATAAACTGCCTCCCCGGAGGGCCCTTCAAGGTGGTCTCAGCCTCCGCCCAAGCTCGCTTAGGCTCGTGATTCGAGGATGGTCGCGAATTGGCGTAACACTTGAACGCCGAGTACCGAGGAAGTTCTACCCAGAGGTAGCTGATCCAAGAGCTTTTTGGCCTTCCTTTGAAGCCGAGCGGCGAGGTCTTCTTCCTTCCGCCGCCTGGGGCAAGATTGTACAAAGCCATCTTCAATAAAAAGATAAGTTCCGCTCTCTGTAGATCTGTTTTTTTTCGCCAAGCCTGTTAGAAAGCATTCTGCTGAAAGTCGGCAATAAAAGTACTTAAGGCCGATGGCCCTTAGTTGCAAAAACAAACGCTTAACTTGTCATTACGCAGGCGACGCGGACGGAGGCGGGCTCTAGCTCGTGTGTTTGGCCGGTCGGGCAATGCGCCAATGACGGCACCGGGCGACCAGACCACTTCGAAGTTAAGCTCTCGCACGCAACGCTTAGGGTCGGTTTGCAGAGGCCGGCGGGTTGAAGTAACCAGACGCTCGAGGAAAAAAGCGCCACTTTCAACAGTAACGCTCGCCTAAAGCTTTGGCGATCAAAGGCTTAGCCTTAAAAGGTCTCGTTAGAAAGCATTCTCGCCGAAAGTCGGTAGCGAAAGTACTTATGGCTAATGGCCCTTAGTTGCAAAGGCAACGCTATAACTTACGCCGTGCGAGGCGGTTGACGGAAGGCGGTTCTAGCCCTGGTGTCGGCTCGGTTCAGGCAATGCGCCAACAAATGCACCGCGACCAGACCACTTCCGAAAGCTAAGCGCCGCCACGTAATGTTTAAGTCGGGTTGCGAGAGGCCATAAGGGTTGAGTAACCAGATGCCTAAGGAAACAAATACCACTTGCAGCAGAACGCTCATTTAAAGCCTTTGGCGGTCGATGTCCCTAGTTCAATTTCGCAAGTTAAAATTGTGCGGTTTAAGTGAGACTCACGACAAAAGAGCAAAAGTTTGTTTGCATTTGATAGGCAACGTTTACAAGACGAAATAAGACAGGGGAGTTTCGCTACTCCTCCTCGTCTTCGTCTTCCGCTGGAGCGGCGCCGCCCATCATTGATACGCGGCCGGCGGCGGTGTCAACCCGCGCTTGCTCAATCCGTCCAGCCGGGCGCCAAGGCTCCCGGCATGGCAAGCCGAGATCAAACGCGGCGCCTCGAGCAAGGCAGTTGCCTAAGATGAACCGCGCCGCTTCAAGAGCGCTTTGGCGACCGCTTCGATCGCTCAAGGCCCGCATCGCCATCGGAAGATCGCGCAGGCTTCGCGGTTCGGCCCCACGGCGCCAACAGCATCGCGCAGCCTGCCTCTCCAGCGGGAATACAAGGTAATGCCCAAGGATGCAGGGCGCCCCGAAACCGTGGTAGGCGGTGCGCAGATGTCGGCGAGGGCTCGGAGGCGCCGGTGTTCCAGCGGCGGTCTTCGATTTGTTTGGCGGCCGAGGCGGCGGCGCTTAGGCCGCCGCTGCCTCGCGAGTCATCGCGCCCTTCGCGGTGGTTTTTGCCAAGGGCCCGCCACAGCTCGCCGGGCGGATCGCCCGCCAGCAGGGCTTCTCCCGCTGCTCAAAAGCGGAGAGGGTGCGGCGCCGGGAGCGCACTACATCGGGCGGTCACGGGCCGAGATATGGGCGGCGCAAAGGGACGCGGTAGCGAGAGGGTTCTCCGGCCGCGGCGCCGCGAATCTCTCCGCCGACACGGAAGCGCCCCCGTCAAAGGAGCGGCGGGCGGCCGAGGGTCGGCGAAGTCGCTGGAGCGGAGCTCGATGTCGCAAAGATCCGCCTCGCTCCAAGAAGGGCAAACAGGTTCAGTATTCAAAACGTAGCATACTAACCCCACGCGAAACGCGGTGAGCGCAGGAAAGCTAACCCAAGTGGCGCGCCTCGGAAGCGAAAGTCGGCGGGGAGCGCAAGCCGCTGATTGCGGAGGCGGTGGTGGCGCAGCCGCAGCCACCACTGTCAAGCGACGCCGGCGCGAGCGGTGCCGCGCTGGAAGCGCCGCGTGGCTGCTGAAGCCGTTGCCGACAAGTGCCGCGCAGGAAGTGCCGCATGAAGGAGCAGAAGAAATCTGGCGCAGCGGCGCCGGTTCTCGAGGAGTCGCCGCTTCCGCCAGCTGGGCGGAGCGGGCGGCGCTGGGCCGGGTGGCTCCCGATCAAGGGAGCCGGAGGAGGCGGCGGAAGCTCAGGGCCGGAAGGGCGCGCTCTCTTCGGGCTCGCCCCTCCTTCCTCGTCGTCATCGTCGTCGGCAAGCATGAGGCGGCGCTTCCCGAGAGCGCGGTCGGAGTCGGCCTCCATGGTAGGAGCAGCAGCAGCCGCGGAAGCTTGGGCGGTCGCCGAGGGCGGCTCGCGGATCTGCAGTGGTCCCCGGGCCACTTGGACCGCAGGACCAGAGACCTCCATGGGGGGCAGCGCCTGCAAGTAAGGGTTGCGCCCCGTGATCCCAATCGCAGAGGGGCGGATGCCCGCTGGCAGGCGACGTTACGGTCGGCGTGGTCAGAAGCCCCGCCAGCCAGTCCCGGAGCACATCCTCTGGCACGTTCCCATCAGCTGAATGCCCAAAGAAGAAGCAGCGAGTTGGCTATTAGCCAAAAACAGAAAGAAAGAAGGAAAGACGTACCGCAAGGTCACGAAATCCAGAAGAACGCGAGAGTATTCACCTCCAAGAGCAGTGCGGGTCCCATCGTTGTCACCGTAGTACGCCCGTGCAGGCGCACCTCGCCGAAGCGAGCAAAGGCGGCGCCGCAAAAAGTCCGCCACCACGGGTTCCGTGAGCCTCGCGGCGAGCACGGCATGCGCGCCATCGCCTCCGCATTCGCAGATCGTCTGGCCGGGCCCCCTGCCGGGCGGTGGGCTCAAGGGACTGCTGGAAGGACAAGATCGCCGCAGCTCGGAGTCCTCCACGCATGCCCATCGCCGGGCCAGCCCTTCCAGCTGGACTTGACCGCAGCAGGATGAAGGCGCGCATCGCGAGGCGCCAAGCAGCAGCCTCCCAATCAAGGCCGAAAGGAGCCCGTGGTGGATGAAGAGTCGACGCCAGAGCGGGAGGCTTGGCATCGTCCCCACGAACATCTCGCAGAGGTGGGCGAATATGACCAGGGCCATGATCGAATTGGGGGGAAGGTGCGCCGCCTGGATCCCGTAGAAGGCGAGCACCCCCAAGAAGAATTCGGAGTACGGCGGGACAAGGCCCGCCAGCATCGCCCAGGAGAAGGTCACGATCTCCCCGGTGCGAGGACTCGACATGACGGTGCCGGCGCGGAACCGGGCGGCGGTCGGCGGCACGAAGACTTGAAGCCACGCTACCTGATCCTCATCGACAGAGGAAGCGGCGTAACAGCCCAGTATATGGTGCGGCGTCTTCATGGGCGCTTTTGCCGCGCTTTGGGAGCCATGGAAAATTTGGCGGTGGCGCTGGCGAAAGACTTGGTGGCGATTGGCGGGAAGGCTGTGCAGCGGTGGCGAAGAAGGAGAGTAGCAGTTTTGAGAGCTTAGCGCGCAAAGGAACTTAACGCGGCGCAGAGGCGAGAAGCTTTTATAGGCAAAGAAGACTGAAGTGGGGGCGTGTCGGGGATAAAATCACGGCCCATTGCCATGGCCCACTCCCTGACGGCCCGATTAAACAGCCTTACCAGGCCCGGGGCCTCGAAGGTTCTATCCGCCCATATGCATCCCGCCAACAGCTTC